>JALMGA010000024.1:4314531-5752708 GCA_023333525.1 Aspidoscelis tigris stejnegeri
CAAGCCCTACCTGAATGCAAGGGGGGTTAATAATATGTCCATAATATTCCAGTTTTAGGTTTTCAGACCTTTGACGTGCTTTAGGATTTTCAGCTGCACTGGGGAGGTGTGGGGGAAAATGGCCTGAAAGGTTGAAGGGCCAAATGCCAGAGAGTATTTTATTGCACCTTCATTTAAAACCCTTATTTACCGCTTCTCATCAGGAAATATAATGCCCTTTCCTGGATAGCCCACTGACTTTTTTTCCCAGTCTGCTTTTATATATTGTTCTTCTTCTTACCAATTACATTGACGCCTGGATCCTGCCGCCTCTCCGTCCCCACCGGCAGCAATTACAGATGAAGCGGAAAGACACACCTTGTCCTAGGAAGGTAGAAAGGGTGAAATTAATTGAAGGAATTGGCAAAGTATTGTTTGATACTTTGGATGCAGGCTTCTTGGCAGAAGACGTCTGCTGTTGCCCGCTCAGGGGGAGGCTGGGGGATCATACTGACAACCCGCCGCTTTCCAGGCGGTTTGCTCTATCCCTGAGCCACAGCCACTCCCAGATTCCAAGGCAGCTCCAAGCAGCTTTATTGGCATGGATAGAAAAGTGGTTTACCATTGCCTTCTTTAAGGGAGAAGCTGGGAGTCAAACCAGCACCCTTCTCCTCTCTTTGCAGCTTGCCCTCCTGGCTAACTGGACCCCCTCCCTCCCTGTTTCCATGCCAGGAGCTCCATCCCCACCCTGGGCAGCATGACACCCCCCCCACGACCCTCCAGCCCCCCCCCAGGCCTGCCCCCCAGGAGCACGTCTGGGAAGCCCAGGAGGTGACAGCCAAGACTGGCTGCAAGTCCTGCAAGCTGCGCGGATGGAGCTCCGTCTCCCTCGCTTGGCACGAGGCGGCAGGAAGGAGGCTGAGCTGCTGGGTGCCCCGGGGGTCCCTTGCGGGGGGGGGGAAGGGGGTCCTCTCCCCCCCTCTCCCCCACTCCCTTCTCCCCTTAGAGACCCTCCTACCTTTCACCTTCCTAAACCACAATCGAGTCCCTGCTTGACGGCGCGCAGGCGCAACACCGCTCAGACCTCATCACTTCCTGCCCCTCTAGGCTGCAGCGCTCCGCTGTCCCTGCGAGCTCCTCAACTCTTCCTGCCTCTCTAGGCCTCAGTGCAGCTGGAAACAGTTGCAAGACGGGTGGGTGGGTGGGTGTTGACTCACCTCAGCCCAGCTGGTTGAAGTATATAATACCATGCATGCATTTAAGAGGGGACCTGATTGAAGTATATAAAATTATGCACGGTATAGAAAAGGTGGATAGAGAAAATTTCTTTTCTCTATCGCACAACACTAGAACCAGGGGGCATCTATGAAGCTGATGGGTAGGAGAATAAGGTCTGACAGGGGGAAATATTTCTTCACCCAGAGGGTCATCGGCTTGTGGAATGTGCTGCCGGAAGAGGTGGTGACAGCTACCAGTCTAGATGGCTTTAAGGTAGGGTTAGACAATTTTATGGACGACAGATGTATCAATGGATACTAGAATGAATGTCTAGGTCAGTGATGGTGAACCTTTTGAGCTCGGTGTGTCAAAATTCGCAAAAAGACCTAGCTTAGCACAGGTGCTGTGTCACATCTAGAAATATCCATAATTTTGTGATATTTGTGGCTCTAGTAAAAAAGTTATATTTTTGATATATGTATTTTATTAGAAGCAAAAACAAATAATTCTTTACTTTAGTGACTTTTGTTGCTAAATCTTCAATTGAAAGTTGGTATTTTATACACTTCAAGAACATTAATGGGTACTTAATGGGTACTTCTAGTGACAGTGGAAAAACACCCCTAATGATTTCCCTGTACCCTCCCACACCATTTTCCTTTTGTTTCTTGTCTCTTTAGATTGTAAGCCTGAGGGCAGGGACCTGTCTAAGATTAATATAATATTGTAACCCGCCCTGAGACCTTCGGGTATAGGGCGGGATAGAAATACAAATAAATAATAATAAATAATAAATAACAAGCAAGCACTACATGCCCAGGTGCCAGGGTGGCCATGTGTGTCACCCAAAAGGGCTTGGCGTGTCACCTGTGACACGCGTGTCATAGGTTGGCCATCACCGGTCTAGGTACATCTTTCAGTTTGGGGGGTGGTGGAAGCAGGGTGCTTCTAATGCCATTTGCTGGGATTCGAGAGCAGGACAAGGTTTGTCCTTGTCTCTGCTTAAGCATTTGATGGGCCACTGTGTGCCACGAGACGCTGGGCTAGATGGGCTGGGGCCTGATCCAGCAGGGTTTCTCTTATGTTCTCACACACAGGTGACTTATAAGAACATAAGAGAGGCCCTGCTGGATCAGGCCACAGCCCATCTAGTCCAGCATCCTGTCGCACACGGTGGCCCACCAAATGCTCATGGGCATCTCAAGCAGAGACAAGGGCAACCTATTCCTGCTCTAGAATCCCAGAAAATGGCCTTAGAAGCACCCCGGTTCTTCCCCCCCCCCCAGCCTGGGTTCAGGGTTTTGGCCCTGAACTAATGAACTATAACTATCTTTCAAAACAAATTTAAACTTGGCACCAAAACCTTCAAACACAAATGTATCACTTGACCTCAGCAGGAAGGGGGGAGTCAACTGTCAGTTCCCTGCTGAGGCAATACATTAGCTGATTCAGGAGATATTTATTCTTTTATTGGATCTGTTGACATCAATAACTCAAAAGAATACTCAATTCAGGATATTGCAATAAATCTAGATTCATAATCTTCTTAACGTACTAGAGAAAAAGGAGGGGGAAGTAGCTCTGGAGAAAATAAGAGGTTTAGGTAGTTTGAGAACTTCACTGCACACCTCTCTGTGTCCCTGATGAACTTGACCACCTCAATACACTAAAGGATCTGGGTCAAAATTAGGAAATCGACTTAGTATTTCTGGACTCATCAAAAATCCATTGCCTTGTGATGCCTCCTCAAGAAAAATTTTCAACGATGTTGGAGCAAAAGAAAGAAGTGGTGTCAGTGTAGAAATATAGGCCTCTTTTCTTGGTTGATGAGGTGGGCTGTTTAGACTACAACTGTTGGCAAGGATTTAATCAGAGATATGATCTTGGTTTTGTCTGATTGACAGGAGCTGCCAACGCAAAATACTCAGTTGGCTTTTACAGTTTCTGAATAATTACTTTACCTTTGTGTCATTCCAGTTTCATTTTTACTTAAGGAGTCTCTGGTTTTCCAACACATCTTTGGGTGGACTATATGGGTTTGAAAATGGGGAGATAGTGCCTGACTTTGATATTGTGAATTGGGTGGCACGTCGAAATAAATCCAGTGTGAAAAGGAAAGTTGGGAGTTTGAAGGGATGGAGATCATCAGGTCAAACATTCACCATTGACCCGAAAGCAATAGTGTGGCCTGGAGAAGGAAGCAAGGCAAGATAATATATTTTTTTTCTTTGCACCCACTGATCTCAAGTGTCTTAATAAATCTGGATTGGAAAATGTGCTTCTCTTTCCCTTATCTCATTAATTCTACTGCCCTGAGATGCAATTTAGGAATGAAATAATGACCTTTTCAACTGTCACCAAATATGGAATAGAATTTTGGATAATTTGGATTAATTTGAAGCCCAAAATACACCAAATTTAAACTCCCAGGGAATTTGTAGCTGGATTGTTTACACAGGTTTTTACATAACAAAAAAATATCATAAACATAGACAGAATTGCTTTCAAACACCAAAACCAGTATTTCTTATTAAATCATTAAGAAGAATTTATTAGAAATGCAGAGGAAAAGTTAAAATGAAAGGTAAAGCCATCCCAGAGACATATTTCATTTAAACATTCAAATGAAAAGAGATAAACATGCAAAAGCCCAAACATGGCTAAATAAATGAGCATTTTATATTGAGGCATTTTATGCATTAAACTGAGCCCATCCCATTTTATTGAAACAACTAGTTTGTTATTATGCAGCAAAAATTCCCAAACACCATAACATTGCCTTTTATGGTTGAAAACATAAAAATGAGAATAAAGTTCCCATGAGAACAATTTCAAGTCTTAAAGATAGAAAAACCAGAAAAAGATAGAAATTTCACCCTAGTCCTAGAAAAATACCCTACATCTAACCCAAAAATGTTAAGGAAAAATAGGGAGGAATGAATGGAAGAAAGGAATATTTTATCTCACCAATATGTGTTCTTAAAGAAGTCTTTAGCACGCTCAGGAATCCATATTTTAAAAAACTGCATAGATATAGGATTTCAGCAAACCATATCACTTTCAGGAAACAAAATAACTTTAAAAAAATAAATTCAAGGTTCTTCACAAGAAATAATTGTAAAATAAGCAAGTTCTTCCAGTCTCACCAAAAAAACCTCTCAGAAAAAAGAGGGGGAAGAAAAATCCCAAGCCCTTATGGCATGGCAAAAATTTCTCTACCTAACTTCTCAGCTTAATTTAACTCTAATCCTAACTTAAATTTTTGACTGTTTCTGATGCCTCTTCTTATACAAAATTTATCCCAGAATTTGTGACATTAGAATAAATCCTTTTTGAAAGGTGTGTTTAACCAAACCCTGTTTACGTGACCATACATTTTACAAATTAACCCAATTTCATCACTTCCTCATGAATGCCAGAAGGCTTCCATGCTTATGCCTTGAAGAACAAGTACAGCGGCCTTACAAATCATCTTGGATAGTGGACCTAAATAGTGAACTGTCCAGTCTGGGCCTTCCTCTGCAATTTTTAAATGACTTAGGTCCTAGGGCCAAGCAAATCCTCAGACAACGCACACAGGATATTTATTCTCAATTAGACCTGGCAAGCATAGCCAGATCAACTGCCACAAAGTTCTTATCCCGCCACAAAGGGAATATTAAGATGGAAATATACCTGACTATTCCGGTTCCGCTTCCTCTAAGAAATTGTTTACGAGGGCCAGATTCAACCAACTTGGCATCATGATGCAAACAGGCCGTTATTATAACATGCCAAGATGTGAAAGACTCTGTGTCTGGGGTGATCAAGCGGTGGAAGATACGGAAGATTTTCTTTTTGATTGCCCTGCCTATACGGAACTGCGAAACAGGTTTTTACACCCTCTAGTAGCTGAGTTCCAGTCTTACAATAGATCTGAACTTATGGCACTTCTTCTTCAAGGACATGAAAGATCTATTATAGTAGGAGTTAGCCTTTTTATTTTAAAAGCTATTAAGAAAAGAAACCATCTCCTGAATGTAGAAACCTGATTGTATACAGGGGGCTCATGTTTTATTGCCGTTGTTTTAACTGTATTGTACTTTTAACTGCATTGTTTTAACTGTACTATACTTTGAAATGGTCACATGACTAGTCAAATAAATTTTCTACTATTACTACCACTTCCTCATGAAAAAAATAAAAAGGTAAAACAAGATAATATTGTTTAACACAGGAATATATATATATGTTGGTTATATATGTTATTTTATATATGTTATATTTATATTTTATATAAATATATTTATATTTATATTTTATATATGTTATTTCCTAGTCTTAAGTTTAAAAAGAAAAGATTATTTCCTCTGAGTTAATTGTTGATTCTTGTTCTAGCCGCTCTGAAAGAAGTCAAACCTAAGCCCTGTCCCCATGGAATTTAAAGTGTGCCAGGACACTCCTTTTGCCTCTGAGCGTCCCCATTCCGGGCTTTACAAGGCGCTTAGGGAGCTTAGCAAAGTGAGACACCCGCGATAAAATACGTGCACTTTAAAGAAGAGTTTCAGCGCTCTTTCGGCGATTCGCGGGTTTTGCTCACTATATCTGCCTTGAGGACGCTCCGTGGCAAAAGGGGGGGGATTGCTAACAAGAGAGGGGGCGGGGGGGGAATGCCTGGAAAGAGAAAACTGCTACCACGGGGACGGAAAGTCCGTTTAGATCGCGGCTGCCAGGGGGACGCTTATTCTGGAAGTGGAGGGGACTTTTAAAGTCAGCTATAACAGAGTGACTGCAGAGGAATCCGAGAGGGGCTAATAAGTCTTTTGGGGATTCAGCCCTAGGTAATCTCATCATGCCCAGGAGCAAACCCTGAGTTAATCTTCTGATTTCTATCTGTCTCTGTGCCCACAATGAAACTCTAAAGAAAAGACTGACAAATAAAAACAAAACCATTTTATTTCAGAACATAAGGTTAAATATATTCCAAAAAGATCATTAAAGCTTCCGCTTCTCCTTTCAGATTTTATAAGGAAAAATCTAACCCTTATTAATCCTTATAAAAAATGTGTTTGTATGATAGCAAAAGCCACTGTACCTTGTGTACTTTTAATTAAAATTTCAAATTAACACATCTCCTAGTTTACTTTAGCTTGATCTCTTCAACTTGATTCAATCAGGGCATGTAAACACAAGGAAATGTTTCTTATTTATCTCTCGTAAGATTTAATAATGAGTCATGTAGAACCCTGACATGAAGTACTGGCAATTTTTTTACAGAAACTTTCCACAGTTTGGCTAGTAATACAAATTTCTATATATTTTAATTTACCCAGATCTTTTCAAAATCCATTCCATTTTATCCTTTATCATTTTATTCAAATTAGGCAATCTCTGTCCTGGTTTGTATGTTCCTTTCTCTTTCTTTATTTAAAAATCTGTTACCCCAAAAAGAGAGAAAAGGGCTTTCCAGGTGTCAGCCCTCTTCCTTAGATTCCTCAAGATTAAATCTCAGGCTTGTCTCTTGCATTCAGATATTCTTTAAGAGAGAAAAAAATGTCCTTTTTAAATTTCAGGCTTTTCAGACAAATATGGAGTCAGTTTTGCCATATCCTGGCTTTTCCAAGTTTCATGGTCCAGTCCGCTTCCTTGGTCTAATTATGCCAATTATAAAGCTAAATTCATAAATCAAAACCCTGTACATTTCAAATTCAGGTTTTGCAATCAAAACTTCTTATGATACCTGTACACCAAAGCTGATCTGGTAACACAAACACCCATTAACACCCATTAACTGCCTTATTTTTATCTTCTTATCATTAGACAGTGCCTCGTGCCCAGTGCAGTGAAAGCTGTCACCCAGGTTATGTCAAGGTGGCTAAAGAAGGGGAGCCCATTTGCTGCTATGAATGCTCCCTATGTACAGAAGAGACAACCTCCACTCATGAAGGTTGGTGGCGTCTAAGAAGAAGAACATGTACTGGGAGATTATAGATTAGAAAGTCCTTATTCGAGATCACAAAGTCAGTCTGAAGATACCATCTGAAGATCCTCAAGAGAAACAGGCCCCTGTTGGAACATTGTTTTATTTCAATGGCCTCTCTATTAGCCAGTTCATGGGATCCCTTTACCTTCACTATTGTTTCTGCTTTTTAAAATAACATTTTGTAGTTCTCAGACCATGCATGTTCTACCAATGCCGACTTGTCAGTCTGTAGTGCATGAGGTCATACCTACATACACTGTCCATCATTTGCATGGGATTTTATAAATGCCTGACTGATTTTGGTGATAAATTTCTAGACTGTGTATATGCACTTCTTGTATAATAACCTACTGATGCAGTCTCCAGTTACTGCACAAAAAGGGTATACACACAGACTACAAACCTACCCCAAAATCAATCTAATAATTTTACATTAGGGGGTTCCCTGAAATTTACCTTGCTACTTCTCTGGAGAAATTGGCTTCACTCTAGGATTTTGTGTGCTACAGGTTCCATAACACTGTTTTAATACACATACCTTTAAAACGTAATTTCCCCCTTGATTATGGAACCTCAGCCCTTCAGGGCTAGGGGTGTCATGAATAGTCTTCTGCATTCAATTTGTATTAAATTGTAAGAGAATTCATATTTGTTTGAATAGATCTCCTTCAAATGTATTAGGATTCTATTCGATACAAATGTGCTCATACAAATTTGTACAAATACTGCATCTGATACAATTGCATATGTATCTGATACGTAGCCTGTAACATTTCTGCTATGAAATTGTTCCAAAGCATTCATATGAATACAAGTGTCGTATAAATGTCATAACATTTGATTTGTATATGAAAATCTAAATTTGTCTGGATTCATACAAATACTGAATGTTGTGAATATTCATGGCTACCATCCAACCCATCCCTGTTAGAGTTAGGGTTGTCGGGGTCCATATAGACCTAACAAAATGTCTGGGAAGGATGATGGAAAAGGAAAAGCTAGTGTGCCAGAAATGAACTAAACAAGGGGGTGAGGCTGGGTGTGGATGCAGCTCTCCTTTGCCTGCCACGTGAGAGTCCATCAAGGTTAACTATGATAAAAAAAAATATATCTTTGTATATACTCCACTGAGAATCGAGGAAACCATTTATAAAATATATGGGATAACTATTGCCTGTAAAAAATTGAAGTATTAAGGAATCTAGTTGACAAAAAGCTTCAATAAAACCCATATTCCAATTATACAAAACATTAGTAGGCAGCTCTCCAAGTGGAGAAAGACTAAAAATTTAGGTCTGGGAGGTCAAATAGTAGCAGTAAAAATGAAGATTTTACCTGCCTTACAGTATCTATTCTGCACTCTTCCACTTCAAATTCCTTCTCATCAAATATTCACGAATTGGTTTTAAATAATTGAACATTATATATTCAGAGGGAACCACCCGCTATTCTTCAAACAGATCCTCTGGAGGCCTGCTCAACAAGGGGGATGGGGTTATCCTTCTATACAATGGTATTATGATTCCTGTCAACTTCATAGAATTTTATGAATGTTATCGCCTTCTCCTCCACTATGGGCTCAGATTGAGATATCTGAACCTCCCTCATTTGATATACAATTGTTTAGCTCATGCTCTAGATCAAAAAGCGATTAAGGTTCCCAAACCACTTACATATTCTGCTTATGCCATGTGGAGGACTTGGCAAAATTGTCTAGTTTCCCCCTCCATCCCCCCTGTCTCTACCTTGTGACCTGATGAAGGCCTCACCACAAATCCCGGATATAACTTGGCAAATATTGAAAGAGAAAGGTTTAAGAAAGTCTTTCTCCAAAGACATTTGGCCATGTTGTCTGAAATAAATTATTGTGAAAGTCCCTGAGGATCCCATTCCTAGTTCTCTTGAAATGGTTCAAAATTCTTCTTGACTCCAGACACAGTCATGCTAACTCATTCATGCATTGTATGATTATCATCAATGTAATACATCACAGTAGAAACTGAATTCAATGCTAATGCTTTTTAATTGTTTGCAATATGCTTCAGAATAGCAGCATCTATCTACAAACAGCAACTTCCCCTTTCCAACTTAAATGAATTAAAACTCTCATATTCAGCATGCTTTCCAGTTCATTAATTGCTTAAGGTGAACTCACTCCAGTCTTGCTCCCTAAATATATCACTAGGTGAGCATCATCTATGCAATTACAGCTCTGGATTCCACAATAATAGGTGGCTATAGAAGTAAAATTGAAATTAAAAAACTGACTTTTCTTCTTCTCCTCAGATGCAGCCTATTGCACCAAATGCCCTGAGGAACTATATCCAAATGAGGACCATGATCGGTGTGTACCAAAACTGATAACATTCCTTGCTTATGAGGAATATCTAGGGATTATCCTAATTTTCTTGGTTTTATTCTTCTCCTTAGTTACTGGGCTTGTGCTCAGAATCTTCATAAAGTACAAGGAAACTCCAATAGTCAAAGCCAACAACCAGGAACTTTCTTACGTTCTCCTGGTCTCACTCCTCTTTTCCTTCTTGACTTCCTTCCTGTTTATTGGCCAACCAGGAAGAGTGACCTGCCTCCTTCGACAAACAGCCTTCAGCGTCATCTTCTCAATTGCCATCTCTTCTGTCCTGGCAAAAACCATCACAGTGGTGCTTGCTTTTCTGGCCACCAAGCCAGGGAACACTGTGAGGCAATGGTTGGGGAAAAGATTGACCAACTCCCTTGTCATTTGTTGCTCTGGTATCCAGGTTATTGTATGCATCTTATGGCTAGGGGTATCGCCTCCATATCCAGATGCCGATCTCCACTCTGAACTGGGACAAATCATCCTACAATGCAATGAAGGATCCATTGTCTTCTTTTATGGTTCTCTTGGCTACATGGGCCTCCTGGCTGCCATCTGCTTCACAGTAGCTTTCCTAGCCAGGAATCTTCCTGGGTCCTTCAATGAGGCCAAGTTGATCACCTTCAGCATGCTGGTCTTCTGCAGTGTTTGGGTGTCTTTTGTGCCCACCTACCTGAGCACCAAGGGGAAATACATGGTGGCTGTGCAGATCTTCTCCATCTTGGCTTCCAGTGCTGGGTTATTGGGCTGCATCTTCTTTCCCAAGTGCTACATTATTATCCTGAGGCCTGACCTCAATACAAAGGGACATTTAACAACTAGAGCAATATCCTGATGTTTCTCATCCAGCTGCTGTGCTTGAACCCTGAGATGAATGCATTTGTCTTGTAATGAGAGCCTGTTTTTCCACTTTAGATTGCACCAAAGTTATTAGTAGTTCAAGTGTGAGAGACAAGATACTGGGCTGGATGGCCTGTGGTCATGTCTAGCAATGCTTTCCCTGTGTTTCCTTGGTTTTTTCTTGAATTCATAAGATAATAATAATTAAATTTATTTATTTTACTTTAGTATTTATAAATTGCCCTTTTCACCGCAATTCCAGCCTGAGTTAGTACAGAAAAATTAGGGATGCACACAAATAGCCATAACATTCATTATTCATATGAATTTGTATGAATTTGGACATTTCTACAAGAACTGAATGTTACAACATTTGTATATTAACATTCATACAAATACAAATGTTTCAGAACATTTGTACAAAACAGTTCGGACATTCATTAAACTGGGGATAGGTATTGGATATGTATGGGGGAAGTATCTGATATGTATGCATTCATATTGTATACATATGGGAAAAAACTCTCAGTGGGAGAAGGCGCTCTCTCCTAACACTAAACAGAAAAAATGCTGCTGTTCTGTGGTAAGTTTGGGAGGTAAGTCCTCTGGTTTTTTGAAAGAGTTTTGGAGGACTCTTTGGGGGAGTTCTGATAATATCTAGGTCAGTTGAGGAGACTGCTGTGATTGAAATAAACATACTATATCATAACATAAACTATGAATTTGGAAAAGCTTAAGAAAAATTATTTAATACATCTTAAGTTAAATTTTTAAAATAAAACTCCATTAAATAAAATGAAAGTAGAATGCCAGCAGGGGGAGGGGGACTTCCCAGTGTTTCCCAGGGGGAGGGGGGCTTTCCAGTGTTTTGCACTGAGTGTCACATGTATGACTACCTGCCCATTGGGCAGAAGTCTTGGCTCTGTGCTCGGTGCAATGAGCTCTGGGCTCTCAGGAAACATGTCTCTTCCCTCAAAGCCAAGGTAGCGGACCTGGAGAAGGAGATAGAAAGTAACAGGGTTGAGGGTAAGGCCTGAAGCCCACCAGCCGCCACTGGTTGAGGGTAAGGCCGTCAGGGATGCAGAACGAGTATCCCACCCCCTGACAAGCAGCCATCCAGCTGCCTCAGAGAGTGGAAGCCTCAGGCAGGAAGGACATCAAGCCGAGGAAGAGGGACAGGATCCCTTTGTTGGGACCCCTTCCTCAGTGGATGTGCCTGTATCCTCTTGCACTGAGGATACTCCTCCAGAGGTAGCGGGAGGGGGGGCTTCTTCTAGTGGGCGATTCAATTATCAGGTATATAGAGAGCCAGGTTTGTGATGGGCATGTTGACTGCATGGTGACTTGCCTGCCGGGTGCGAAGGTTTTGGACATCACGCGGTATCTGGATAGGTTAGTAGACAGCGCCGGGAAGGAGCCAGTGGTCATGGTACATGTTAGTACCAATGATGTTGGGAAGGCAGGATGGAACATCCTGGAAGCCAAATTTAGCTTGTTAGGTAGAAGACTAAAGTCCAGGACCTCCAGGGTTGCATTCTCAGAAATGCTACCTGTTCCACGTGCAGGACGAGCCAAACAGGCAGAGCTCAGGAGCCTCAATACGTGGATGAGGCAGTGGTGTCGGGAGGAGGGGTTTAGATTTGTTAGGAACTGGGGAACGTTTTGGGACAAGCCAAACCTGTGCAAGAGGGATGGGTTACACTTGAACCAAGATGGAACCAGATTGCTGGTGATTAATATTAAAAAGGTTGCAGAGCACTGTTTTATACAGTCTTGATATGTCTGTGTTTTAGATGTTGTGAGCCGCCCAGAGACCCTTGGGTAGGGGGCGGGATATAAATATAAATAAATAAGTAAGTAAGTAAGTAAGTAAGTAAGTAAGTTTGCAGGACTCGCAGCCAGTCTTGGTCATCGCCTACTGGGCAGATGTGCCCCCTCCCTCCCCAAATATCTAAAGGACACCTATCAGTTTCTTGACATACAGAGTAATGGTTGTCTGCAGGAGGCAGGTTTCTTGGCAGAGTGGTGGGACGTCCAGGAGAGCTTAAGGCACAGATCATAGCATGTCTGTTGCTGCAACTTGAACGTGGAGCTCCACAGTCGGGTGGAAGAATAGCTCAGAGTCCAACAGCATCCACCCAACCTCTTTGGGACTTCATTTCCCATGATGCTTTGCCCACCAGCCTTAAGATCTGGAAGTGAAGTCCTCCTGGTTGTCCCACTGCCCTCAGTAGTGAAACAGATGGGCACCATGGAAAGGGCCTTTTTGGTTATGGCTCCCCCTTGAGCTGTGTCATGCTCCTTCTCTGTATATATAGAATCATAGAATCATAGAATGGTAGAGTTGGAGGGGACCTCCTGGGTCATCGAGTCCAACCCCCTGCTCACGGCAGGATCTCCTAAACCATCTCAGACAGATGGCTGTCCAGTCTCTGCTTGAAGACCTCCATCGAAGGGGAACCAACCACCTCCCGTGGCAGCCTGATCCACTGGTTGATCACTCTTACTGTTAGAAATTTTTTCCTAACATCTAAACTAAATCTTTTCCCCTGCAGTTTCACCCCATTGTTTCTAGTCCTTCCTTGAGAGAGTGAGAACAGGGCTGATCCCTCTGCCTTGTGACAACCCTTGAGGTATTTGTAGACCGCTATCATGTCTCCTCTCAGTCTTCTTTTTGTTAGACTAAACATTCCTAGTTCCTTAAGCCGTTCCTCATAGGACATGGTTTGCAGACCGTTCACCATCTTGGTAGCTCTCCTTTGAACCTGCTCCAGCTTGTCAGTGTCTTTTTTAAACTGGGGGGACCAGAACTGGACACAGTACTCCATATAGATCTACGTATATAGATAAGCTACTCCAAACTCCACATCACATCTCTCCTGTTACTCACTTAAACAACACTATATTCAGGAAGGCGCTGAAGACTCACTTTTTTGCCTTCGCCTTTGGCTAATGTGACTATATTTCCTCCCACTCCACGTGCTATTATTTTAATATTTTGGATTTTGTTTTAATTACACTGAATATTTTAGGTGTTTTATGTATATTATAATTTTTAATATATACTGATTTGTAATCTGTTGTTTTAAAAGTTTGTTACCCGCCCTGAGGCCTTTGGGTATAGGGCAGGATAGAAATATAAACAATAAATAAAAATAAAAATTTACAGCTATCATGAAAGCCTTCCTTCCCAATCCACGCCTTTTTGCCTCTTCACTCTGATCTCCTATAGCAATCATGTGCTAAACTCTGTAAAATCCTGATCTTATAAGAGAGAAATCCAGTCAGCAGCTCTGCAAACTGATACTTCCTCTTTAAATTGCTGCTGTAGCACTTCTTCAGAAGATTGCAGCCAGCAAAAGATTAAAGAAAAAGTTCTCCCATCCCGCCTCCCTCCTCTTCAGATAGCCATGTGTGTGAGAGAGAAACAGAGGGGGGGGGAAATCACTTTCTCACATTTCCTCTTTAATTCAGTTTTTAAAAAGATGCGGGGGTGGGATGGATTCTGCATTAAGGAAATGAACAAGAGAGGAGGCAGCTGCTAGTGGGGGTGGGGGGTGGACGGCAGGGGAAAAAGGTATATAATAATAATAATAATAATAATAAAACGTTTATTTCTAACGCCCTTTCTTCCAAAGGGCCTGACAAAATAAAACATATACAATCAATGAGAATATACACAGACAACAACCTACAATGAAACTTCTCGCCTACCCCCCATAGCAGGTTCACTCAAAGAGAAAAGTTTTTAGCTTCCTTCGAAAAGAACCAAGATCCTCTTCCAGCCTTAATTCCAATGGAAGACGATTCCAGAGTTGCGGGACCAAATCCTGGAAGGCCCGTAATTTTGACACCGCTGTTGATGTTGAAGGAACTACCAATAGACCTTGCGAAGCGGAGCGCAAAACCCTAGGCGGGATATATCCTACCAGGTAGGCTGCCAAATAACTAGGTGTCCCCAGTCGCAGGGCCTTAAATGCTAGTACTAACAGTTTAAAGCGGGCCCTAGCGCGAATTGGTAGCCAATGCAATGCTCTACGGTGGATTGAAACATGGGAGCATTTAGGAAGATTTAATACTATTCGAACCGCATTATTCTGAACTAGGGTCAGGGGAAGCAGAGTACATTGTGGTAAACCTGCTATTAAGCTATTACAATAATCTAGACGAGATACGACCAAAGATTGAATCAAAACCTGAGCCGTATCCACTGATAAGAACTTTCGGATTTTCCGCACATTAAGCAAGTGAAAGTTACACACTTTCACCGTGGCGCTAATGAACGGGCGCAGGGATAGTCGGTCATCCAACAGAACCCCAAGGTTCCGAGCAGATGAAGTTGGTGCCAAGGAATACTTTTGCAGACTCACAGGTGGGCTTGCCAGCGGAGCCATTGGGCGATCAGGCTGAAACACCAAGATGGAAGGGGGTGTTGGAATTTTAAAAGGCAGCAGAGTCTGCACTTGGCAAAATGTGTAGCTAATAGCATATGAGCCGGAGTTCACATGCATAAATTGAGACTTGGTATCATTCCAAAAGGAAGGTTTTATTGCTTTATGATTGCAGAGTACGCACTGACTAAATACATGAATATGTATAGGATAAATGCATGAGTATATGAAAAGAATACAGGTTAACAGCCACTAAGATACGTATATAGATAAGCTACTCCAAATTCCACATCGCATCTCTCCTGTTACTCACTTAAACAACCCTATTATACTTGTGGGTTAGCATGATGCCATAGAACTGCAGAGAACCCATGCGCACACGTTTAGCCTATCCTTGGCGGGACTGCTCTTCTGTGTTTCAGAGTCCTGGTTTTTATAACATCATTCGTTTCCCACAGGAATACTACTTTGTTTTGTCTATGTTACAGAAATAACACAACACCTGATATTTAGCAGAAGAACAGTGAATGGCCCAGTGAAGCAAATGTCAACACAGCTGTAACCTTTCCAGGGAAAAGCTTAACAGAGGAGAACAGGGAATGAAAAGCACTGCCAGGGTTCATCCCCTGCTGGACACTCAACAATGGAGAGTGAGTCATTATAAGTTAGCAATGGAAACACAAAACCAACTTCACTGCTGCTTTAAAAAAACTCTGATTTAATTCTGGATTAAATTGCCCAGTGGGGATGCAGCCTTATACACTTATACAGCAAAACCCTAGCTTCTTTCAGCCCACCCACTTTATTTGCACCTACGGAAGTTACTTGTACCTGATGTCTTTCACCAAGTACAGTCAATAATATCACCGTTTCTCCAGTGTCCATTTTCTGCTTTCCTTCCTGCCTTCCTGACACAATGACTGTCACCATGGCCAATACAGTGGTACCTTGACATACGAGTTTAATTCGTTCCGTAACCTTGCTCTTATGTCAAATCGCTCGTATCTCAAAGCAATTTTCCCATTAATCCATTCCAGCTCCCAAAACACCACCTCAGTTGTTTTTGTTATGTGTCCTTTTTCATTAAATATTACATCTTTATCCCATACACGGGTCATTTCCTTTCCATTCTACACCTTCCATATGACTTCTGGTCCAGGACAGTTCCCTGAAAGATATTAAGGTCTCCTCTGTGAGCAAAACTTTGGGATTTCCTACATAGAAAGTTCTGCCTTGACTAAAGATGTTTATAAA
This sequence comes from Aspidoscelis tigris stejnegeri, assembly GCA_023333525.1. Taxonomy (NCBI): domain Eukaryota; kingdom Metazoa; phylum Chordata; class Lepidosauria; order Squamata; family Teiidae; genus Aspidoscelis; species Aspidoscelis tigris. Next base: position 4,330,532 of record JALMGA010000024.1, read on the forward strand.
TACTTGAAGCATAGCAAGCCAAAGGGAGCCTTTTTACATTTCTATGGCTTCCCCCCCCCCCCCGTGTGGGTTCTTTGATGGATATTAAGAGATCCACTCTCAACAAAGCTCTTTCCGCATTCTATTCATTTATATGGTTTCTCCCCTGTGTGGATTCTGTAATGTTGCTTAAGGATTTGATGACCAGCAAATCTCTTTCCACACTGCACACATTTAAACAGCTTCTCCGCCATGTGGGTTCCTTGGTGTACTTTAAGGCGTTGACTGTCAGCAAAGCGCTTTCCACATTCCATACATTTATATGGCTTCTCCCCAGTGTGGGTTCGTTGATGTATAATAAGATGTCCACTTCGAGCATAGCACTTTCCACATTCCATGCATTTATACGGTTTCTCCCCTGTGTGGGTTCTTTGATGTCGATTAAGTGTCCCACTGTCAGGAAAGCTCTTTCCACATTCCACACATTTATACGGCTTCTCCCCTGTGTGGGTTCTTTGATGTCGATTAAGTGTCCCACTGTCAGGAAAGCTCTTTCCACATTCCACACATTTATACGGCTTCTCCCCTGTGTGGATTCTTTGATGTATTGTAAGCCTTCCACTATCAGCAAAGCTTTTTTCACATAACATGCATTTATATGGCTTCTCCCCTGTGTGGGTTCTTTGATGTATTCTAAAGTTTGAACTGTCAGCAAAGCTCTTTCCACATTCCACACATATATATGGCTTCTCCCCTGTGTGGGTTCTTTGATGTACTTTAAGGGTTCCACTGTCAGCAAAGCTCTTTCCACATTCCACACACTCATACGGCTTCTCCCCTGTGTGGGTTCGGTGATGTAAATTAAGATGCCCGCTGTGAACAAAGCTCTTTCCACACTCCATGCATTTGTACGGCTTCTCCCCTGTGTGGGTTCTTTGATGCACTTTTAGGTTTCCATTGTCAGCAAAGCTCTTTCCACATTCCACACACTTAAATGGTTCCTCCTCTGTGTGTGTTCGTTGATGTAGTTTAAGTCTTCCACTGTAAGCAAAGATCTTTCCACATTCTATGCATTTATATGGCTTCTCCCCTGTGTGGCTTCTTTGATGTTGATTACATTGTCCACTTTGGGCAAAGCTCTTTCCACATTCCACACATATATATGGCTTCTCCCCTGTGTGGGTTCTTTGATGTACTTTAAGGGTTCCACTGTCAGCAAAGCTCTTTCCACATTCCACACACTCATACGGCTTCTCCCCTGTGTGGGTTCGGTGATGTAAATTAAGATGCCCGCTGTGAACAAAGCTCTTTCCACACTCCATGCATTTGTACGGCTTCTCCCCTGTGTGGGTTCTTTGATGCACTTTTAGGTTTCCATTGTCAGCAAAGCTCTTTCCACATTCCACACACTTAAATGGTTCCTCCTCTGTGTGTGTTCGTTGATGTAGTTTAAGTCTTCCACTGTAAGCAAAGCTCATTCCACATTCCATGCATTTATATGGCTTCTCCCCTGTGTGGGTTCTTTGATGTACTTTAAGGGTTCCACTGTCAGCAAAGCTCTTTCCACATTCAACACACCCATACGGCTTCTCCCCTGTGTGAGTTCTTTGATGTCGATTAAGTTTTCCATTGTCAGCAAAGCTCTTTCCACATTCCACACATTTATATGCTTTCTCTCCTTGGTGAGTTTTAGGATGTCCGTTCAACTGGGATTCATTTTTAAATATTTGTTCGCACCTTGCAAACTCCATTCTCTTGTCCAGTAATTTTCCACCTACAGAATTTTACAAATGTTAATGAGCAGGCAATTGTTCAATTGTTTATTTACGACCCTTTTCAGACATCAATCTCCAAGCAAATTTCTTTTCCTTTAAAAAAAAAAAAGGTTGCCCAGGAGAAGATAGCCACTGTTCCTTGTAAACATCCTGAAGAAAATGAAAATAAAGTATATGATTGAGTGTTCTGGGTCCATCCCTCTTGGGTCTTTTCCTCCATGAAGGTTTTTGTAAAACCTAAAGTTCTATTCTGCCTCACCCTCAACCCAGAACTACAAGAACACTTCCCCTCAATCCCTTATCCCTGCTCATTTTACCTGAGGTAGAAGGGTGGAGAATCATGTCCTAGAACTCTGCCTCATGGGGAAAGGAGGCAAGATATGGAAGTGGGGAAGACCAAACCGGGCAAATATCATACTGAGAGAAAGAGTCAGAATTTCCAAACTGCCAAGCCCAGATCTTGCCCCACAGTCCCTCCTGGTGCTTGCATTTGGGGGAGAGGGATGCATAGGGTTGCAGGAGAGGAAGCCCTGGCACGGTTTAGGGATGGGAGGGGCAAAGACTCAGAGGAGAATCTGCTTTAGACTGTGCAAAGCAAAGGGACAGATAAGGCTAACAGAAAGAAGAGGGAGTGGGGCTTTACAGCTGTGGTTGGTATAGACCAGCGGTTCTCAACCTTCCTAATGCCGCAACTCCTTAATGGATTTCCTAATGTTGTGGAGACCCCCAACCACGGGGGTGGAGCAGCTGGGAGGTGGGAGGGAAGGGCGGCGGGAGACTCATCGCGACCCCTCTGAAAGGGTATTTCGACCCCCAATGGGGTCCTGACCCCCAGGTTGAGAACCACTGGTATAGACCAAGGGGCAGCGGGGGGTGTCTGAGAGCTGAAAGAGCCTTCATCTCCTCCATCATCACATTTGTAGTGCAATCGAGCAAGAGATATCCCCCTAGTTCCCCCAGGGGGTGGTAGAAGTCCTCCTGTTATGTTCTGGGGGAATATAGCTCACCAGGACGTCCTCCCATTTTGGGATCTTTCAACGTAATGGATTGAAAAATGAAATAATTATTTGGTGCCCAACAGAAACACATGGAAATGCAGTCCTTTTTCCTCAACGGAAAAAGAAAATGGGTTTTAATGATCAGTATTAAAAAGAGTAAAAAATAAGCAGAGTGCTACCAATCAGCAAACAAGATACCCAGTGGGAAAGCAGCATGGCTGGCAGTCTGGAGATCTAGGTAGAAGGAAAGAGGAGAAAAAGCCTATCCTAAGACCCTATGCTATAGGCCAGCGGTTCTCAACCTTCCTAATGCCGCGACCCCTTAATGCAGTTCCTCATGTTGTGGAGGCCCCCAACCACAGGGATGGGGCAGCTGGGAGGGGGGAGGGAGGGGTGGCGGGAGACTCGCCGCGACCCCTCTGAAAGGGTAGTTCAACCCCCCAAAGGGGCCACGACCCACAGGTTGAGAACCGCCGCTATAGGTCAACTGGCTCTCACCCACACATTTTCTCAGGAGACACGTGGGATGCACAGATGCAGCTGGGAGAACAGGCACAGACTTTCTCTAAGGCAGAAGAAACTGGTATTCCCATCCAAGCGTACAGACCCGCGTAAATAAACCAGCAGAGTGGACCTTTTGTCTGTTTATTTGGCAAGAAATTCCAAATCCTGAAAGCACACTTCTTTCACTCATAACTCTTTGCAGCCTGCTTTTGGCAAGCCTAGCTTGGAGTAATAATATTCAATATCACTTTTGCTGTAAAACAGTAAGTTAGCCTCTGCTTGTCTCAGAGGGGAGAAGGATTGGGGGTATGTAGGCTTATAGGGGCAAAGGACAGGCAGTTAACAAGTGGCTCCCCCCCCCCTTTCAAATTTGGGCTTCTGTTATTGCAGGATCTGGCTACAGCCCATCTAGCCCAGCATCCTGTCCCACACAGTTGCTTATGAGCATCTCAAGCAGAAGACGAGAACGAAACCTTCACCTACTCTGGACTTCCTTCAAACGGCCCTCAAAGGCCTCCTGCCTGTCTCCCCAGCCTGGAGGTGGGACCTGATGTACCTGTCCACCATGGATTAAGAGCAGCCCTACTGGATCAGGCCACAGTCCATCTAGTCTAGAATCGGGTCTCACACAGTGACCCACCAATGGCTTCTGGGCATCTCAAGCAGAAGACGAGAACAAAACCTTCACCTACTCCGGACTTCCTTCAAACGGCCCTCAAAGGCCTCCTGCCTGTCTCCCCAGCCTGGAGATGGGACCTGGGCATCCGTTCTGGTGCCCAATGATACACCTGTCCCAACCCTCTCTTAAAGCCACCCAGGTTGGCTGCTCTCACCTTCCCAATGGAGAATCCGCACATGCTTATCAAGATTGCTGGCGCTTAACATTAAAAAAGTTGCAGAGCAGCTTTTAAACTGATCCCTGGGGCAAAGCCGACAGGAGCTGGGCAGCTTCCGGTTCAAGAGAGTGCACCCTTGAGTGAGGAGGGCTGGAAATATGCACATAATGCTGGGCAAAGTGGGGGATTAGTCAATAATATGCAAGCAGAACGATGCAAGAGGCAGTATAAGGATTCACATGTTCCTCAACAGCAAATTTTGGACCAGAGAGTGAATACAAATGTTATATATGCAAACACCAGAAGCTTTCTATCTGAAATCGGGGAGCTAGAAAGCTTAGTTATGGAAAATAGGATTGATATTATTGGCATAACTGAAACCTGGTGGACCAGTGAAAACCAACAGGATACAGTCATCCCAGGTTACAAACTGTACAGGAAAGACAGGGAAGGGTGACATGGAGGTGGTGTAGCCTTGAATATTAAGGAAGAGATAGAATCCTGTGAACTGGGATGTCTAGGTGAGTCTGAAGCAGTGTGAGTAAAAATACCAAGCCAATAAGGAAGACAGGATTGTTCTAAGACCATTTTCTGGGATTCAAAAATAGGAATAGGTTTGTCCTTGTCTTTGCTTGAGCCTTTGATGGGCCACTGTGTGCGATGGGACGCCGGACTAGACGGGCTGTGGCCTGATCCAGCAGGGGTTCTCTTAGGTTCTTAAGCTCCTGGTTGTCTGGGTGTGCCTCTCACAAGCCGATGCTCTCTTTTTGTTTGTTTGGGGAGGGGGGGGCAGGGATTCTGCCTGACGCACTGACTCCCCAGCACAGGCACAAAGCATCCGTCCCTTGAAACAACACTGTAGAATTTAAAGTCTCAAGATGTGCTTTGTGCAGAAGATCCGTGTCAACCTGTCTCTGGGTTCTCACCTGACTTAGTTCTTCTCTCCAGCCAGATCATCTTTGTGCTAAGACTTACACGCCTTTTGCCTCCCAGAATTCTCCAGGACTAGGATGAGGAAGGGAAAGGATCACCCTGCTTTTCCCTTCCATCTCCCACCCCTGCTGCGGACTCAGAGTTTGCCAATTGCCAGGGAACTGCAAGGTGGAAATTGGGTGTCCTTTGGAGAGGTGTGTTGGGAGAAAGGTCCTCTAGCATGCATCTTTCTCCTACCTTCGTCCTTCCACCTAGTCCTAAACCAAATTCTGCCTTTCTTGTGGGGAGAAGCTCCGGCCAGATCCACCTCTCAGTCCCCCCTCTTGTTTCCAGAGTAGATTCCCAGTTCCAGAAAGAAGTGGAGAAGCAAGACTCACCTGGCCCAAAGGAAAGGAGCCTGGATGCTTCTGAGCATGAGAACTTCAAATGCTCCTGGAAGTGTGCAAAGCACTTTGTGGGCAAGGTCACTCACATTCATGGGGGATTGGACACCACAGTTGGGAACAATCCAGAGGAAGCGTCCAGAGAACCATCTGGTCCAGTTATTTTGGATCAGTTTGTGGAGATCCATTTTAGTCAGTAGACTAGCTAGCTTTAAGGCCTAGTGGAAATTTACTGACAGGCAGTAAGGAATAACAGACTCCTGGTACGAGTTGGCACAAAGATAAGGGAAGCATCTTAGGAATGCAGGAAATCTGATCTGGCATGGGCTTTCTACCATGTGGGCTTGGGTTGCATTTTGATAACGTCACTATACTGTGTCCAGCAAAGATGATGTAAGCGGTCAGACCACTTAGGCTGACCAATTGTATTGTAACGCGCTGTTTAAACTGACCAATGATATTGTAACACGTCATTAACTGACCCTGCTTAGTTTTACGACAGGGATCAATAAATATCGTCCTTTGGAGACAAAGGGTCTCTTTTCTACCCAGACCATCGCTTTAGCTTCATCTTACTCGCAGCCAGATGGTCTAAGGATTTGGCTTCGTAGGAAAGGGCCATCACAGGTTGGGGTGGGGCAGTCGTGGCCCTCCCCAGATTGAGGTGGAGCAGAGTCTTGGCTCTCCTCAAGTGGTGTACCCCGACGTGATTTTTCGCTGAAATACACGGAAGGGAGTCGGCGTACAAGGACCCGAGCTACGGACCCTGAGCGCCCCCAACCGTCTCATCATTTACCAGGCGCCGGTAAGTATGGGATCCAAAATGTCCAGAGAGCAGATAGCCCACGTACAGGAACTTGGACATGTGGTTGAGATTTCTAAATTTGCTTTAAAAGCTAATGGCTGCTTTCCATCAAGGGGAGAACTTACGAAATTTATGGGATATGTGTGGCAAGAATGCCCAGCATACCCACTAAGGGGCTCAATTAAATTAGATGCATGGTCAAAGATTGGGGATTATTTGCATGCGGAACCACACGCGCCTGTAAAAATTCTCATAGTGTGGAAGGCTGTAATGACTGCCTTACGCCACTACCATAATCAAGACCAGAAAGAGCACCCATCAGTCATGTTGGGGAGTGTTGCTGAGAATTTAACTTCCCCCTCAGCCCCTTCTCAAATAAAAGGAGAGCCCCCCCCACCTAGTTACGAAGAAAGGGTATCAGAATTGGGGTTAAAATCAGGGCTTGAGCCACGATCTGATCTTCTTGGCTCTTTGGATTCAGGGATATTAGCAGCAAAAAACAGCCCAAATTTAACTGAGGAAGATCTAGAACTGATAGGCATGTATCCAATCTCGTTCACAGGTGCGAACCCTGTCTATGAAGCGCTACCCTTCGCACAAATAAAAGAAATTAAAAATGCCATCGCACAATATGGCCTTGGGAGTAATTATACTCAAGGCTTGCTAGAAAACCTTGCCACAACGTATCATCTGACCCTAAATGATTGGCCACCAGGGGGAGTGACCATACCATTCTGGGGATAGAAAAAGAATTAATAGCTGGATTGCAGAGAGAAGGGTTTCAGATTGCACCAGAAAAGATTCAAAGGCAAGAACCCTTTCTATATCTAGGAAACAAAATATTAGAGACAAAAGTTAAGCCTGTAATTCCAGAAATAGGGGAATTTACTCAGTGTACTTTAGTGCAATTGCAGAAGTACCTGGGAGTTATCAATTGGGCGCGTTCATCAATAGGCATATCTACCACCCTCCTACAGCCTCTTTTTGCTCTCCTGGGTGGTGGAAAGGAACCAGCCTCAATTATCACATTGGGGACCAAAGAATTAAATGTGATGCAACAAATAAGACAACTTATGGCCAGCCAGTGGGTAGACAGAAAGGACCCTACAGAGAATTTGTCTGCTGCAATTCTTAACACTGAACGCCTACCCACTGGAATAGTGCTCCAGGTAGTGCAGAAAAAATTGCTCATCATAGAGTGGATCCATTTGCCAAATACACCGAAAAAAACAATCTCTTCAAGGGAGTCCCTACTCTCTGAACTGATTTTTAAACTCAGAGATAGGTGCCTGACCTTGCAAGGTTCAGATCCCATGAGTCTATTTGTTCCCTTGCCTCTACCTAAATGGGAACAATATTTTAAGCACTCTGATGAGTTGAAGTGGGCATTAGCAAATTTTCAAAACAAAATAAAGTATCATTTGCCTGCAGATGCTAGGATAGCGCTCCTCACTCAAGTTCCCATTCGAATGGTAAATTTTCATCGTGAACAGCCAATTTTAGGAGCGTTAACCGTTTTTGCAGATGGGTCAAAAACCAGGGGAGCTTATGCTTACTGTGAAGGAGGTCAGTGGAAAACTTTCCAGACAGACCCACAGGCCTCAGCACAAAAATCTGAATTGGCTGCATCTATTTTGGCTTTCAAAAATCACAAGGATGTTCCTTTAAATCTGATCGTAGATTCCCTGTACGTACATATGGTGATTCTCCACATTTTTGACAGCTATGTCTCCCCTATTGGAGATTCAGCCTTGCTAACCCTCTTTTTACAATTACAGGAAATTTTAGAACAGCGATGCCAACCCTATTTTGTGGCACACATCAGGAGCCATCAGCCATTCCCAGGGCCACTGACTGAGGGGAATAATAAAGCTGATCTAGCCACCCGGCAGGTCTTTGCATTAGACTCCCCAGGGAAAAGCCATGACTTTTTTCATCAAAATGCAAAGGCTTTAGCTAAGGAATTTAATATTCCTAGAACTGAGGCTACAGCCATAATTCAGCAATGTCCAACTTGTAGCAGACAAGACAAGGCTCTACCTCTTGGAGTCAATCCCAGAGGGCTTAAGCGCAATGAGATATGGCAGATGGATGTTACACAGTATGCAGCTTTTGCCCCCTGGAAGTATCTTCATGTGACTATAGACACATACTCAGGATTCATTTTTGCCACTGCCCAGAGAGGGGAGGCCCACAAGCACGTCATTAATCATTGTGTACGTGCCTTCTCTACACTGGGCACTCCAGAACAGATCAAAACTGACAACGCTCCAGCCTATGTAAGTAAAAATTTTGCTGAGTTTTGCTCTAACTGGGGAGTAATACACAAATTTGGCATTCCTTATAATTCTCAGGGGCAAGCAATTGTAGAAAGAGCCAATTTGAGTTTGAAATTGATGCTTGATAAACAAAAGAAAGGAGGAAATGTCCCCTCTTTACCCGAAATTCAGAACAAATTGGCAATAGCACTGTATACCTTGAATTTCAAGAATTTGACTGGTTCTTCTCACCCAACTTCTGCAGCTGACAGATATTTTAGGAATAGAGAAGTCTCTCCCCACCCTCTTGTGTTGTACAGGCAACTCCCAGATCCTACCTGGAAAGGTCCGGCTGATCTGTTAACGTGGGGGCGAGGCTACGCAGCTGTTCAAACGGCAGAAGGAGTTTTGTGGGTCCCAGGACGCTGCATAAAACCATACCAGGGCAAGCCCTCTCCAGAACAGGACCAGGACGTCAGCCTGTCAGAAATTGGCTTTCTTTTCGAGTGTGCTGGTTCTGTCCCTGTCCTTGCATAGCCTGCTGCTGTTTTTACTGCATCTACTGCTTAGGGTGCGGGTACACTGTGCTTTGCTTTGTTTTTGTGTCATATTCCTTATTGAGTACTGGTTGAAATAATATATCGTGACATATTCTATCAGAAGATCCACACTGCACCTCACACCCACGGTTATCTATTCGGAGCAACACTCTTCCAACAAGCCATATTACACAGAAGAAGATGACCTCGCGACAGCTATCATCACGCACGAATACAAGGAAGAATTACAGGGGGGAGGAATGGGTGAATACGGTTCTACAAGTCACCATCACACTCCTTATGCTCCTATCGTTGGCCACTGGGAAAAATTGGGAACAAAAACCAAGGGAGGGTGTCTTGTCAATACCATATGAGGCTGAACGTGCATTCCTGCCACCATGGGAGCACAAGGAATTTGTCATGATTCAGACCAAAGGCACTTGGGCAGTTCTGCACTGTCCATATGACGGAAGAGAAACTAAGGAGCTATGTGTGACTATGTGGATCCGTGCTAACAAAGGGATAAAAGTTGAAAACCAATGCAACAGTCAATTGAAAATTAAGGTGGATTATGAAGGGGGGCGGGTATTTGAATGCTATCAGTGGTTCAGAGGAAAGATTTATCGAAAACACAGTATACAGGTGATAGGAACAGATCCACTAGGGCAATTACACTCATTCACAAGAACAAATACAAAGGTAAAAAGACTAAGAAGGGAAACGAAGCAGCAATGTACAGACTGCATCATGCGAACTCAGACAGGCACACAAATCACAAACACCTTGCTGTACTTCTCCGTCAAGCCAGACTGTAATGCAACAAGTTTAGAGCCGTGCTATCACAATGACACAGAGTTTTCAAGGTGTTTTCAAGGAAAAAATATTGTATGCTACGATCCTAAAGCTTTAGGGCCTCTGACAGGGACAGTTTATGTTTATGCATACAAGGGAGGGAGGTATAGCAAAACAAGTAATGAATCAGTTCAAGCAAAAGCATTCTTTCAGCACGCACAAAGGTCCAATGGGTATATAGCACATAACATAACACGATCTCAACTAACTGGTGTACAAATAACAGTCTGTTTTGATGTTTGCAAAGCCATAAGAATGGGCCAAGGCCCAAAGTCAGACATAGGGATCAAGTGTGGCTCGCTGGAATGGCAGCGAAAATATTCAAGCCAAGAAAGGTATTTATTTTTGAACTTAGGGGCCCCAGGGCAGTATTATCGTTACGTTAAAAATAAAAGAGCGCTCTACTGGTACACAAAAGATGGGAATGGAAGGGGTCCTAACAAGATCACCATGACAACCCCCTCGGCAACCAAGAATTGTGCTCATGAGAATTGTGTTCCTTTGTGTTTGCATAAAGACTTGGCTCAAGAAGTCAGGGATGAATATTATAAAATGGGTATAGGTATAGACGGTACTGGCAAAGACCCGTATGGCTACATAATAGTAAAATTTAGCAAGACCAGATACACTTCCACACCAAGCAAGGTATTTTGGACCTTTCATAATGAAATGCAAAGAATAAACAGTCTTCCGGTTCCCCCCAAAGCACAGAACATGTTCCTCAGCCTAGCTCAACAAATAGCCAAGCAGCTGCTAGTGAAAAATTGTTTTGTGTGCGGAGGAACAGGGATTGCTGACCGATGGCCATGGTATGCCCAAGAGGTAAATTACACAGATATTGTAGCAAACCAACATAACTTTACATATAAAGAGGCATCCAATGAAACATGGGAAATCACCACTAATTTAGTGGGAAGGGTATGCTTCTCCAGAGACCACAGCCCTACCAGAACAAACTTTATGGGAAACTTACGCTGTTTAGGGGTATGGAAAAACAAGACATGGGAATCTGCATCCAATATAACACAGCCAGAATATGAATTAGCAAGAATTACACAACTATCCTTTCTACAGGATCCTGAAAATGACGCGTTGATATGGTCTTCCCCGGATGGGTTGTACTGGATATGCGGCAACTATGCATATAGCAAGTTACCCGCGGGTTGGTACGGCTCGTGTGTGTTAGGGGTGACACAGCCATCCTTCTTTTTACTGCCCCTGACCAAAAAACAATACCTAGGGGTACCGGTATATGGGAATATAAGAGAACGGCGGGCCGTAATCGCCTCGAATATAAAAATAGGGAACTGGAAGGACGAGGAATGGCCGCCAGAGCGCATTATTCAGTATTACGATCCTGCCAGTTGGGCTGTTGATTACAGCTACGGTTATCGTACCCCTATATACATGTTGAATCGAATAATTCGATTACAGGCCGTGGTCGAAATTATTACTAATGAGACCTCGGAGGCACTCAATCAATTGGCCAAGGAAAGTGTATTGTCAAGAACTTATATTATGCAGAATCGTCTTGCCCTCGACTACTTGCTAGCAAAGGAAGGGGGGGTATGCGGAAAATTTAATTTGTCTAATTGTTGTATTCAGGTTGATGAAAGTGGTGAAATTATTGCACAAATTACGCAGAGAATGATACAAACTGCACATGTCCCAGTCCAAACATGGACTGGAATATTAGATGACGGCGGTTTCCTCGGAGGAATATTTAGAAACTGGAAACAAGCAATATTTTTTGCAGCCTTTTGCCTAATAGGACTAATGATGCTACCTTGTCTGATGCCAATAATTCGATCCGCTATGCAGAGCATTGCAGAGGCAACTATACAGAAGCACTCCGCTATGCTGATGCAAGCCACGGATGAAGATGAACCCGAAACACCTGACCGTCCTGTGGGGATGAAGAAGGTGACCATGAAGATCCCTCCGGAATTCTGCACCAACTTAAAACAAAAGAAAGGAGGAGATGTGGAGATCCATTTTAGTCAGTAGACTAGCTAGCTTTAAGGCCTAGTGGAAATTTACTGACAGGCAGTAAGGAATAACAGACTCCTGGTACGAGTTGGCACAAAGATAAGGGAAGCATCTTAGGAATGCAGGAAATCTGATCTGGCATGGGCTTTCTACCATGTGGGCTTGGGTTGCATTTTGATAACGTCACTATACTGTGTCCAGCAAAGATGATGTAAGCGGTCAGACCACTTAGGCTGACCAATTGTATTGTAACGCGCTGTTTAAACTGACCAATGATATTGTAACACGTCATTAACTGACCCTGCTTAGTTTTACGACAGGGATCAATAAATATCGTCCTTTGGAGACAAAGGGTCTCTTTTCTACCCAGACCATCGCTTTAGCTTCATCTTACTCGCAGCCAGATGGTCTAAGGATTTGGCTTCGTAGGAAAGGGCCATCACAGGTTGGGGTGGGGCAGTCGTGGCCCTCCCCAGATTGAGGTGGAGCAGAGTCTTGGCTCTCCTCATCAGTTTCTGTTCTTCTGGCCTGAGGGTGTGGACAAGCCAACGACGTGCTCTCTGGACCCTTCCCCTTCCTGGATTGATAAAAGTAGCCATCAAGGTATGACCTGGTGGGTTCAGGAGGCAGTAAATGGCTTTCTGAGGAATGGAGTGGTACCACTGGCCCTTAAACAGGTAGTGGTATGCCCCCTCCTAAAGACAGCCTCCCTGGATCCTTAATATTTAAACAACTATTGCCCGGTTCAACTGCAGGCATGCTGAAAAGCAGCTGATTATCAGGACCCATATTAATCCGGCTTCAGCTTGGTTATGGCACAGAAACCACCCTGGTTGATGACCTTCTCCAGGAAAGAGATAGAACTTGTTGATTCTCCTAGATCTCTCCGCCCCTTTTAATACCATAGTATCCATCGGAAAAGGCTACAGAGCTTGGGAATTGGAGGCAATGCATTACACTGGTTCTGCTCTGTCCTCCATAGCCAATTCCAGACAGGGATTGTGGGAGATTTTGGTTGGACGCTCTGGGAACTCACTTGTGGGGTTCCTCAGGGTGTCGATCTTATCACCCATGGTCTTTAACATCTATATGAAGCTGCTGCGAGAGGTCATTAGGAGATTTTGAGAGAGGTACCATCAATATGCAGATGATACCCAGCTCTAACTCTACAAAGGTAAAAGACAGTTGTTTTATCGGCAGCCTTGGGCATTCATGGACCTTCTTGTTTCCTCCTTCCCCTCTTGGCTGAAACTGGTTCAGGGAGATACATGGAATCCTTGCAGTACAGGACTGATGGCAAACCAAGTGAAATTTATCCAAGGAGAGATCAAGCCCTTCCTGAATGCAAGGGGGGTTAATAATATGTCCATAATATTCCAGTTTTAGATTTTCAGACCTCTGACGTGCTTTAGGATTTTCAGCTGCACTTAGGAGGTGTGGGGGAAATGGCCTGAAAGGTTGGAGGGCCAAATGCCAGAGAGTATTTTATTGCACCTTCATTAAAAACCCTTATTTACCGCTTCTCATCAGGAAATATAATGCCCTTTCCTGGATTGCCCACTGACTTTTTTTCCCAGTCTGCTTTTATATATTGTTCTTCTTCTTACCAATTACGTTGACGCCTGGATCCTGCTGCCTCTCCGTCCCCACCGGCAGCAGTTACAGATGAAGCGGAAAGACACACCTTGTCCTAGGAAGGTAGAAAGGGTGAAATTAATTGAGGGAATTGGCAAAGTATTGTTTGATACAGTTTTAATATGTTTGTTTTTAAATGTTGTGAGCCGCCCAGAGACCCTTGGGTATGGGGCGGGTTATAAATAAAATAAAATAAAGGGAGCAGCCAAGCCTATGTGAGACTTCTCCTCCCCTCTCTTGAAGCCTCTTCCCCTGTATAGCTTCCTAGGCAAAGCAGGGAGAAAAAGCAGGAAGCATGGTCTCCTGTCTCCTTTCGGGCTCTGGGGTTGCACCAGAATAAAAGCTGGGAGGGGATAAGATGTTCTATGGCAAGAGGGTCTTCCCTTTCAGAGGCTTATTTATAAATATTACTCCCTTCCACCCACCCCATATGCAGATTCTGTGCCTCCTCTGCTGCCAAGAAATGTTGTTGGGTATCCAGAAGGGCAGCAAATGAGCTCAAGGGCGTCCTTAACCCTCCTGTGGCTTCTTCAGAAGGAAGGTGGGACAGAAATGCCAACGAAGGACGGCATGAGGCCTCTCCCCACGCTAAACCGCGGCAAAGGAGCAGCCCAGAAAGCCCAGGGTCAGAGATTCACGCGCACACCCATCCCCAAGTATCCAAGAGCCACCTAGCAGCTTCTTGTCATAAAGGATAATAGTTGTCTTAAGGGAAACATGGATGCAGGCTTCTTGGCAGGAGACGCCTGCTGTTGCCCGCTCCGGGGGAGGCTGGGGGATCATACTGACAAGCCGCCGCTTTCCAGGCGGTTTGCTCTATCCCTGAGCCGCAGCCACTCCCAGAATCCAAGGCAGCTCCAAGCAGCTTTATTGGCATGGATAGAAAAGTGGTTTACCATTGCCTACTTTGAGGGAGAAGCTGGGGGTCAAACCAGCACCCTTCTCCTCTCCTTGCAGCTTGCCCTCCTGGCTAACTGCACCCCCTCCCTCCCTGTTTCCATGCCAGGAGCTCCGTCCCCACCCTGGGCAGCATGCCCCCCCCCACGACCCTCCAGCCGCCCCCCCCCAGGCCTGCCCCCCAGGAGCACGTCTGGGAAGCCCAGGAGGTGACAGCCAAGACTGGCTGCAAGTCCTGCAAACTGCGCGGATGGAGCTCCGTCTCCCTCCCTTGGCACGAGGCGGCAGGAAGGAGGCTGGGCTGGTGGGTGCCCCGGGGGTCCCTTGCGGGGGGGGGGGAGGGGGGTTCCCTCCCCCCCCTCTCCCCCTTTCCCCCCTCCCTTCTCCCCTTAGAGACCCTCCTACCTTTCACCTTCCTGCACCACAATCGAGTCCCTGCTTGACGGCGCGCAGGCGCAACACCGCTCAGACCTCATCACTTCCTGCCCCTCTAGGCTGCAGCGCTCCGCTGTCCCTGCGAGCTCCTCAACTCTTCCTGCCTCTCTAGGCCTCAGTGCAGCTGGAAACAGTTGCAAGACGGGTGGGTGGCTGGGTGTTGACTCACCTCAGCCCAGCTGATTGAAGTATATAATACCATGCACGGTATAGAAAAGGTGGATAGAGAACATTTCTTTATCGCACAACACTAGTACCAGGGGGCACTCTATGAAGCTGATGGGTAGGAGAATAAGGTCTGACAGGGGGAAGTATTTCTTCACCCAGAGGGTCATCGGCTTATGGAATGTGCTGCTGGAAGAGGTGGTGACATCTACCAGTCTAGATGGCTTTAAGGTAGGGTGAGACAAATTTATGGACGACAGATGTACCAATGCCTAATAGAATGGATGCCTAGGTGCATCTTTCAGGCTGGGGGGCAGGGGAACCTGGGCTCTTCTAGGGCCATTTGCTGGGATTCGAGAGCAGGACATTTGATGGGCCACTGTGTGCCACGAGACGCTGGGCTAGATGGGCTGGGGCCTGATCCAGCAGGGTTTCTCTTATGTTCTCACACACAGGTGACTCATAAGAACATAAGAGAGGCCCTGCTGGATCAGGCCACAGCCCATCTAGTCCAGCATCCTGTCGCACACAGTGGCCCACCAAATGCTCATGGGCATCTCAAGCAGAGACAAGGGCAACCTATTCCTGCTCTAGAATCCCAGAAAATGGCCTTAGAAGCACCCCGGTTCTTCCCCCCCCCCCCAGCCTGAAAGATGCACCTAGGCATTCATTCTAGTAGCCATTGATACATCTGTCGTCCATAAATTTGTCTAACCCTAGCTTAAAGCTATCTACACTGGTAGCTGTCACCACCTCTTCCAGCAGCAAATTCCATAAGCTGATGACCCTCTGGGTGAAGAAATACTTCCCCCTGTCAGACCTTACTCTCCTACCCATCAGCTTCATAGAGTGCCCCCTGGTTCTAGTATTGTGTGATAGAGAAAAGAAATTTTCTCTATCCACCTTTTCTATACAATGCATAATTTTATATACTTGAATCAGGTCCCCTCTCAAACGCCGTCTCTCCAGACGGAAGAGGCCTAGACGTTGCAGCCTGGTTTTGTAAGGGAGGTGTTCCAGCCCCTTCATCGTTCTGGTTGCCCTTCTCTGCACCTTCTCTAGTTCCACGATATCCCTTTTGAGGTGTGGTGACCAGACTCGTGAGGGGAAGTAAGCAACAGTTAACAAATAATTACTTTTATAGTTGGAGGTGTGGACAAAAGGGGTCGGTGATTTCCCTGAGGCAGAGAAGAGAGAAGTGGACTCCATATGGAGACTGCAGTGTAGGGGAAGCGATCAGAAGGGTGACAAATAAGTTGCCTGCATGGGTAAGGAATCTCTTTTTGAACAGCCTGGATGCCTCAGGTGAGGTGATGGATGGAATGTAGCCGAGACGGCAGGAGAAGACAAGCATCTGCTGACAGTACAAACTGCTGGACAAACACCTGTCAATACAAGCCGGACAGACATTTGTCTGGGACTGTTTAGGGAATCTGGCACTGAGCAGGAGGTTGGACTCGATGACCTTGGAGGCCCTTCCCAGCTCTATGATTCTACAGTCTAAGATCAATATTTTGGGACAGTTTATTATGCCCTGTCTCTCTTGAGGGCACAAAAGGCAGCATTTATGATTCTGTTAATGTCAGGCTGGCAAAGAACAACCATGAGATTCTTTCTTGAAAAAGATGAACAGTGATTTATTTCAGCTCAGCTTTAGGACATTTCTTGTTGAGAGCAACTTGGAACAGAAAGCCCAGCATATTTATATGTTTCATAGCTGGGCGGGTTTTGGCCCTGAACCAATGAACTATAACTATCTTTCAAAACCAATTTAAACTTGGCACCAAAACCTTCAAACACAAATGTATCACTTGACCTCAGCAGAAAGGGGGGAGTCAACTGTCAGTTCACTGCTGAGGCAAAACATTAGCTGATTCAGCAGATATTTATTCTTTTATTGGATCTGTTGACATCAATAACTCAAAAGAATACTCAATTCAGGATATTGCAATAAATCTAGATTCATAATCTTTTTAACATACTAGAGAAAAAGGAGGGGGAAGTAGCTCTCGAGAAAATAAGAGGTTTAGGTAGTTTGAGAACTTCACTGCATACCTCTCTGTGTCCCTGATGAACATGACCACCTCAATACACTGAAGGATCTGGGTCAAAATTAGGAAATCGACTTAGTATTTCTGGACTCATCAAAAATCCATTGCCTTTTGATGCCTCCTCAAGAAAAATTTTCAACGATGCTGGAGCAAAAGAAAGAAGTGGTGGCAGTGTAGAAATATAGGCCTCTTTTCTAGATTGATGAGGTGGGCTGTTTAGACTGCAACTGTTGGCAAGGATTTAATCAGAGATTGATCTTGGTTTTGGTCTGATTGACAGGAGCTGCCAACGTAAAATACTCAGTTGGCTTTTACAGTTTCTGAATAATTACTTTACCTTTGTGTCATTCCAGTTTCATTTTTACTTAAGGAGTCTCTGGTTTTCCAACACATCTTTGGGTGGACTATATGGGGATGAAAATGGGGAGATAGTGCCTGACTTTGATATTGTGAATTGGGTGGCACGTCAAAATAAATCCAGTGTGAAAAGGAAAGTTGGGAGTTTGAAGGGATGGAGATCATCAGGTCAAACATTCACCATTGACCCGAAAGCAATAGTGTGGCCTGGAGAAGGAAGCAAGGCAAGATAATCTTTTTTTTTCCTTTGCACCCACTGATCTCAAGTGTCTTAATAAATCTGGCTTGGAAAATGTGCTTCTCTTTCCCTCATCTCATTAATTCTACTGTCCTGAGGTGCAATTTAGGGATGAAATAATGACCTTTTCAACTGTCACCAAATGTGGAGTAGAATTTTGGATAATTTGGATTAATTTGAAGCCCAAAAATACACTAAATTTAAACTCCCAGGGAATTTGTAGCTGGATTGTTTACACAGGTTTTTACATAACAAAAAAATATCATAAACATAGACAGAACTGCTTTCAAACACCAAAAACCAGTATTTCTTGTTAAATCATTAAAAAGAATTTATTAGAAATGCAGAGGAAAAGTTAAAATGAAAGGTAAAGCCATCTCAGAGACATATTTCATTTGAACATTCAAATGAAAAGAGATAAACATGCAAAAGCCAAAACATGGCTAAATAAATGAGCATTTTATATTGAGGCATTTTATGCATTAAACTGAGCCCATCCCATTTTATTGAAACAACTAGTTTGTTATTATGCAGCAAAAATTCCCAAAACACCATAACATTGCCTTTTATGGTTGAAAACATAAAAATGAGAATAAAGTTCCCATGAGAACAATTTCAAGTCTTAAAGATAGAAATTTCACCCTAGTCCTAGAAAAATACCCTACATCTAACCCAAAAATGTTAAGGAAAAATAGGGAGGAATGAATGGAAGAAAGGAATATTTTATCTCACCATTATGTGTTCTTAAAGAAGTCTTTAGCATGCTCACGAATCCATATTTTAAAAAACTGCATAGATATAGGATTTCAGCAAACCATATCGCTTTCAGGAAACAAAATAACTTTAAAAAAATAAATTCAAGGTTCTTCACAAGAAATAATTGTAAAATAAGCAAGTTCTTCCAGTCTCACCCAAAAAAACCTCTCAGAAAAAAGAGGGGGAAGAAAAATCCCAAGCCCTTATGGCGGTGATAGCCAACCTATGACACGCGTGTCACAGGTGACACGCCAAGCCCTTTTGGGTGACACACCTGGTCACCCTGGTCACCTGGTCGTGTAGCTTGCTTGTTCTTGAAGTGTACGGAATACCAACTTTCAATGGAAGATTTAGCAAATGTAAAGAATTATTTGTTTTTGCTTTTAATAAAATACATATATCAAAAATATAACTTTTTTACTAGAGCTATAAATATCACAAAATTATGGATATTTCTAGATGTGACACAGCACCTGAGTTAAGCTAGGGTTTCTTGTGAATTTTAACACACCAAGCTCAAAAGGTTCGCCATCACTGCCTTATGGCATGGCAAAAATTTCTCTACCTAACTTCTCAGCTTAATTTAACTCTAATCCTAACTTAAATTTTTGACTGTTTCTGATGCCTCTTCTTATACAAAATTTATCCCAGAATTTGTGACATTAGAATAAATCCTTTTTGAAAGGTGTGTTTAACCAAACCCTGTGGATGTGACCATACTTTTACAAATTAACCCATTTTCATCACTTTTATATATATAAAATCTTATCCCAAGCCAAATATGTTATTTCCTAGTCTTAAGTTTAAAAAGAAAAGATTATTTCCTCTGAGTTAATTGTTGATTCTTGTTCTAGCCGCTCTGAAAGAAGTCACACCTAGGAAATCTCATCATGCCCAGGAGCAAACCCTGAGTTAATCTTCTCATTTCTATCTGTCTCTGTGCCCACAATGAAACCCTAAAGAAAAGACTGACAAATAAAAACAAAACCATTTTATTTCAGAACATAAGGTTAAATAACTTCCAAAAAGATCATTAAAGCTTCCGCTTCTCCTTTCAGATTTTATAAGGAAAAATCTAACCCTTATTAATCTTTATTAAAAATGTTTTTGTATGATAGCAAAAGCCACTGTACCTTGTGTACTTTTAATTAAAAATTCGAATTAACACATCTCCTAGTTTACATTAGCCTGATCTCTTCAACTTGATTCAATCAGGGCATGTAAAAACAAGTAAATGTTTCTTATTTATCTCTCGTAAGATTTAATAATGAGTCATGCAGAACCCTGACATGAAGTACTGGCAATTTTTTTATAGAAGCTTTCCACAGTTTGGCTAGTAATGCAAATTTCTATATATTTTAATTAACCCAGATATTTTCAAAATCCATTCCATTTTATCCTTTATCATTTTATTCAAATTAGGCAATCTCTGTCCTGGTTTGAATGTTCCTTTCTCTTTCTTTATTTAAAAATCTGTTACCCCAAAAAGAGAGAAAAGGGCTTTCCAGGTGTCAGCCCTCTTCCTTAGATTCCTCAAGATTAAATCTCAGGGTTGTCTCTTGCATTCAGATATTCTTTAAGAGAGAAAAAAAATGTCCTTTTTAAATTTCAGGCTTTTCAGACAAATATGGAGTCAGTTTTGCCATATCCTGAGGCATTTTCGCACTGCACGCGTTCCATTTGGAACGCGTGTAGAGCTGGAAGCTTAAGACGCTTCCGGACGCTTTTACCATTCACACACAGCATTCTGAAGTGCCTTAGCCGGCAAACGCCGGCAAGGGGCTGGGAGACGGCTGCCGAGGCTCCCGCAGCCGGCACGGCAGGCAATCAGCTGATTGTCAGCCAGCGCCGGCGGGAGAGGAGAGCCCGCGGCTGTCAGGGAGAAAGAAGCATGAGCGTATTGCTTCTTTCCCCAAATGGCTGCGGGCGCTTCGTCCGCGCCGGAACGGATGTAGAGCACTTTAAAGTGCTCTACATCTCTAACGCGCGCAAGACAGCTCCGGACGCGTCGGAGCGCAAGCCCCGCTGCGGCAATGCATATGCCGCGTCCGGAGCTGTCTTGCACGCGTTCGAAAACAGCGTGTGCGAAAAGGCCTCTGGCTTTTCCAAGTTTCATGGTCCAATCCTCTTCCTTGGTCCAATTATGCCAATTATAATGCTAAATTCATAAATCAAAACCCTGTACATTTCAAATACAGGTTTTGCAATCTGAAGATCCTCAAGAGAAACAGGCCCCTGTTGGAACATTGTTTTATTTCAATGGCCTCTCTATTAGCCTGTTCATGGGATCCCTTTACCTTGACTATTGTTTCTGCTTGTTTAAATAACATCTTGTAGTTCTCAGACCATGCATGTTCTACCAATGGTGATTTGTCAGTCTGTAGTGCATGAGGTCATACCTACATACACTGTCCGTCATTTGCATGGGATTTTATAAATGCCTGACTGATTTTGGTTATAAGTATATACACCTCTTGTGTAATAACCTACTTATTCAGCCTGCAGTTACTGCACAAAAAGGGTATACACACAGTCTACAAACCAACCCCAAAATCAATCTAATTATTTTACCTTGTATTAAATCGAATGTAAGAGAATTCATATTTGTTTGAATGGATCTCCTTCAAATGTGTTAGGATTCTATTAGATACAAATGTACTCATACAAATTTGTACAAATATCTGATACAATTGCATATGTATCTGATACATAGCCTGTAACATTTCTGCTATGAAATTGCAGACATGACTGGTGGAGTTACTTTCCCACCTCCCCATTTCATGAATGTTCCAAAGCATTCATACGAATACGAATGTCAATCTATGAATATCATAACATTTGATTTGTATACGAAAATCTAAATTTGTCTGAATTCATACAAATATTGAGTGTTGTAATATTCATGGCTACCATCCAACCCATCCCTGATAGGGTTAGGGTTGTCAAGAGTTCATATAGACCTAACAAAATGTCTGGGAGGGATGATGGAAAAGGAAAAGCTAGTGGGCCAGAAATGACCTAAACAAGGGGATGAGGCTGGGTGTGGAGGCAGCTCTCTTTTGCTTGCCACCTGAGAGTCCATCGACCATGATGCACTCAGACTTACCTTTCCTATCCAGTCAGCCAATCTCCAAGTCACATTGCTCAGAGATAAACTTCTAAATAAATTAAACTAGATAGATTCCATGAATTCTCTGGACTCAAGGTTAACTATGATTTAAAAAAAATTATCTTTGTATATACTCCACTGAGAATCGAGGAAACCATTTATAAAATATATGGGATAACTATTGCCTGTAAAAAATTGAAGTATTAAGGAATCTAGTTGACAAAAAGCTTCAATAAAATCCATATTCCAATCATACAAAACATTAGTAGGCAGCTCTCCAAGTGGAGAAAGACTAAAAATTTAGGTCTGGGAGGTCAAATAGTAGCAGTGAAAATGAAGATTATACCTGCCTTACACTATCTATTCTGCACTCTTCCAATTCAAATTCCTACTCATCAATTATTCATGAATTGGTCTTAAAAAACTGAACATTATATATTCACAGGGAACTGCCCGCTATTCTTCAAACAGATCCTCTGGAGGCCTGCTCAACAAGGG
Source organism: Aspidoscelis tigris stejnegeri (assembly GCA_023333525.1). Classification (NCBI taxonomy): domain Eukaryota; kingdom Metazoa; phylum Chordata; class Lepidosauria; order Squamata; family Teiidae; genus Aspidoscelis; species Aspidoscelis tigris. Next base: position 4,352,524 of record JALMGA010000024.1, read on the forward strand.
GGATGGGGTTATCCATCTACAATGGTATTATGATTCCTGTCAACTTCATAGAATTTTATGAATGTTATCACCTTCTCCTCCACTATGGGCTCAGATTGAGATATCTGAACCTCCCTCATTTGATACACAATTGTTTAGCTCATGCTCTAGATCATAAAATGATTAAGATTCCTAAACCACTTACATATTCTGCTTATGCCATGTGGAGGACGTGGCAAAATTGTCTAGTTTCCACCTCTATCCCCCCTGCCTCTACCTTCTGACCTGATGAAGGCCTCACCACAAATCCCAGATGCAACTTGGCAAATATTGAAAGAGAAAGGTTTAAGAAAGTCTTTCTCCAAAGACATTTGGCCATGTTGTCTGAAATAAAATATTGTAAAAGTCCCTGAGGATCCCATACCTAGTTCTCTTGAGATGGTTCAAAATTCTTCTTGACTCCAGACACGGTCATGCTAACTCATTCTTGCATTGTATGATTATCATCAATGCAATACATCACAGTAGAAACTGAATTCAATGCTAATGCTTTTTAATTGTTTGCAATATGCTTCAGAATAGCAGCATCTATCTACAAACAGCAACTTCCCCTTTCCAACTTAAATGAATTAAAACTCTCATATTCAGCATGCTTACCAGTTCATTAATTGCTTAAGGTGAACTCACTCCAGTCTTGCTCCCTAAATATATCACTAGGTGAGCATCATCTATGCAATTACAGCTCTGGATTCCACAATAATAGGTGGCTATAGAAGTAAAATTGAAATTAAAAAACTGACTTTTCTTCTTCTCCTCAGATGCAGCCTATTGCACCAAATGCCCTGAGGAACTATATCCAAATGAGGACCATGATCGGTGTGTACCAAAACTGATAACATTCCTTGCTTATGAGGAATATCTAGGGATTATCCTAATTTTCTTGGTTTTATTCTTCTCCTTGGTTACTGGGCTTGTGCTCAGAATCTTCATAAAGTACAAGGAAACTCCAATAGTCAAAGCCAACAACCAGGAACTTTCTTACGTTCTCCTGGTCTCACTCCTCTTTTCCTTCTTGACTTCCTTCCTGTTTATTGGCCAACCAGGAAGAGTGACCTGCCTCCTTCGACAAACAGCCTTCAGCGTCATCTTCTCAATTGCCATCTCTTCTGTCCTGGCAAAAACCATCACAGTGGTGCTTGCTTTTCTGGCCACCAAGCCAGGGAACACTGTGAGGCAATGGTTGGGGAAAAGATTGACCAACTCCATTGTCATTTGTTGCTCTGGTATCCAGGTTATTGTATGCATCTTATGGCTAGGGGTATCGCCTCCATATCCAGACGCCGATCTCCACTCTGAACTGGGACAAATCATCCTACAATGCAATGAAGGATCCATTGTCTTCTTTTATGGTTCTCTTGGCTACATGGGCTTCCTGGCTGCCATCTGCTTCACAGTAGCTTTCCTAGCCAGGAATCTTCCTGGGTCCTTCAATGAGGCCAAGTTGATCACCTTCAGCATGCTGGTCTTCTGCAGTGTTTGGGTGTCTTTTGTGCCCACCTACCTGAGCACCAAGGGGAAATACATGGTGGCTGTGCAGATCTTCTCCATCTTGGCTTCCAGTGCTGGGTTATTGGGCTGCATCTTCTTTCCCAAGTGCTACATTATTATCCTGAGGCCTGACCTCAATACAAAGGGACATTTAACAACTAGAGCAATATCCTGATGTTTCTCATCCAGCTGCTGTGCTTGAACCCTGAGATGAATGCATTTGTCTTGTAATGAGAGCCTGTTTTTCCACTTTAGATTGCACCAAAGTTATTAGTAGTTCAAGTGTGAGAGACAAGATACTGGGCTGGATGGCCTGTGGTCACGTCTAGCAATGCTTTCACTGTGTTTCCTTGGTTTTTTCTTGAATTCATAAGATAATAATAATTAAATTTATTTATTTTACTTTAGTATTTATAAATTGCCCTTTTCACCGCAATTCCAGCCTGAGTTAGTACAGAAAAATTAGGGATGCACACATATGGGAAAAAACTCTCAGTGGGAGAAAGTGCTGTCTCCTAACACTAAACAGAAAAAATGCTGCTGTTCTGTGGTAAGTTTGGGAGGTAAGTCCTCTGGTTTTTTGAAAGAGTTTTGGAGGACACTTTGTGGGAGTTCTGATAATATCTAGGTCAGTTGAGGAGACTGCTGTGATTGAAATAAACATACTATATCATAACATAAACAATGAATTTGGAAAAGTTTAAGAAAAATTATTTAATACATCTTAAGTTAAATTTTTAAAATAAAACAACTCCATTAAATAAAATGAAGGTAGAATGCCAGCAGGGGGAGGGGGACTTCCCAGTGTTTCCCAGGGGGAGGGGGGCTTTCCAGTGTTTTGCACTGAGTGTCACATGTATGACTACCTGCCCATTGGGCAGAAGTCTTGGCTCTGTGCTCGGTGCAATGAGCTCTGGGCTCTCAGGAAACATGTCTCTTCCCTCAAAGCCAAGGTAGCGGACCTGGAGAAGGAGATAGAAAGTAACAGGGTTGAGGGTAAGGCCTTCAGGGATGCAGAAGGAGTATCCCACCCACTGACAAGCAGCCATCAAGCTGCCTCAGAGAGTGGAAGCCTCAGGCAGGAAGGACATCAAGCCGAGGAAGAGGGACAGGATCCCTTAGTCGGGACCCCTTCCTCAGTGGATGTGCCTGTATCCTCTTGCACTGAGGATACTCCTCCAGAGGTAGCGGGAGGGGGGGCTTCTTCTAGTGGGCGATTCAATTATCAGGTATATAGAGAGCCAGGTTTCTGATGGGCATGTTGACCGCATGGTGATTTGCCTGCCGGGTGCGAAGGTTGTGGACATCACACAGTATCTGGATAGGTTAGTAGACAGCACCGGGGAGGAGCCAGTGGTCATGGTACATGTTAGTACCAATGATGTTGGGAAGGCAGGATGGAACATCCTGGAAGCCAAATTTAGGTTGTTAGATAGAAGACTAAAGTCCAGGAGCTCCAGGGTTGCATTCTCAGAAATGCTACCTGTTCCACATGCAGGACCAGCCAGACAGGCAGAGCTCAGGAGCCTCAATACGTGGATGAGGCAGTGGTGTCGGGAGGAGGGGTTTAGATTTGTTAGGAACTGGGGAACGTTTTGGGACAAGCCAAACCTGTGCAAGAGGGATGGGTTACACTTGAACCAAGATGGAACCAGGTTGCTGGTGATTAATATTAAAAAGGTTGCAGAACACTGTTTTATACAGTCTTGATATGTCTGTGTTTTAGATGTCGTGAGCCACCCAGAGACCCTTGGGTAGGGGGCGGGATATAAATATAAATACATAAATACATAAATAAATAAATAAGTTTGCAGGACTCGCAGCCAGTCTTGGTCATCGCCTACTGGGCAGATGTGCCCCCTCCCTCCCCAAATATCTAAAGGACACCTATCAGTTTCTTGACATACAGAGTAATGGTTGTCTGCAGGAGGCAGGTTTCTTGGTAGAGTGGTGGGACGTCCAGGAGAGCTTAAGGCACAGATCATAGCACGTCTGTTGCTGCAACTTGAACGTGGAGCTCCACAGTCGGGTGGAAGAATAGCTCAGAGTCCAACAGCATCCGCCCAACCTCTTTGGGACTTCATTTCCCATGATGCTTTGCCCACCAGCCTTAAGATCTGGAAGTGAAGTCCTCCTGGTTGTCCCACTGCCCTCAGTAGTGAAACAGATGGGCACCATGGAAAGGGCCTTTTTGGTTATGGCTCCCCCTTGAGCTGTGTCATGCTCCTTCTCTGTATATATATTCAGGAAGGCGCTGAAGACTCACTTTTTTGCCTTCGCCTTTGGCTAATGTGACTATATTTCCCCCCACTCCACATGCTATTATTTTAATATTTTGGATTTTGTTTTAATTACGCTGAATATTTTAGGTGTTTTTATGTATATTATAATTTTTAATATATGCTGATTTGTAATCTGTTGTTTTAAAAGTTTGTTACCCGCCCTGAGGCCTTTGGGTATAGGGCAGGATAGAAATATAAATAATAAATAAAAATAAAAATTTACAGCTATCATGAAAGCCTTCCTTCCCAATCCACGCCTTTTTGCCTCTTCACTCTGATCTCCTATAGCAATCATGTGCTAAACTCTGTAAAATCCTGATCTTATGAGAGAGAAATCCAGTCAGCAGCTCTGCAAACTGATACTTCCTCTTTAAATTGCTGCTGTAGCACTTCTTCAGAAGATCGCAGCCAGCAAAAGATTAAAGAAAAAGTTCTCCCATCCCGCCTCCCTCCTCTTCAGATAGCCATGTGTGTGAGAGAGAAACAGAGGGGGAGGAATCACTTTCTCACATTTCCTCTTTAATTCAGTTTTTAAAAAGATGCGGGGGTGGGATGGATTCTGTATTAAGGAAATGAACAAGAGAGGAGGCAGCTGCTAGTGGGGGTGGGGGTGGACGGCAGGGGAAAAAGGTATATACAAGATGGAAGGGGGTGTTGGAATTTTGAAAGGCAGCAGAGTCTGCACTTGGCAAAATGTGTAGCTGATAGCATATGAGCCGGAGTTCACATGCATAAATTGAGACTTGGTATCATTCCAAAAGGAAGGTTTTATTGCTTTATGATTGCAGAGTACGCACTGACTAAATACATGAATATGTATAGGATAAATGCATGAGTATATGAAAAGAATACAGGTTAACAGCCACTAAGATACGTATATAGATAAGCTACTCCAAATTCCACATCACATCTCTCCTGTTACTCACTTAAACAACCCTATTATACTTGTGGGTTAGCATGATGCCATAGAACTGCAGAGAACCCATGCGCACACGTTTAGCCTATCCTTGGCGGGACTGCTCTTCTGTGTTTCAGAGTCCTGGTTTTTATAACATCATTCATTTCCCACAGGAATACTACTTTGTTTTGTCTATGTTACAGAAATAACACAACACCTGATATTTAGCAGAAGAACAGTGAATGGCCCAGTGAAGCAAATGTCAACACAGCTGTAACCTTTCCAGGGAAAAGCTTAACAGAGGAGAACAGGGAATGAAAAGCACTGCCAGGGGTTCATCCCCTGCTGGACACTCAACAATGGAGAGTGAGTCATTATAAGTTAGCAATGGAAACACAAAACCAACTTCACTGCTGCTTTAAAAAAAACTCTGATTTAATTCTGGATTAAATTGCCCAGTGGGGATGCAGCCTTATACACTTATACAGCAAAACCCCAGCTTCTTTCAGCCCACCCACTTTATTTGCACCTACGGAAGTTACTTGTACCTGATGTCTTTCACCAAGTACAGTCAATAATATCACCGTTTCTCCAGTGTCCATTTTCTGCTTTCCTTCCTGCCTTCCTGACACAATGACTGTCACCATGGCCAATACAGTGGTACCTTGACATACGAGTTTAATTCGTTCCGTAACCTTGCTCTTATGTCAAATCGCTCGTATCTCAAAGCAATTTTCCCATTAATCCATTCCAGCTCCCAAAACACCACCTCAGTTGTTTTTGTTATGTGTCCTTTTTCATTAAATATTACATCTTTATCCCATACACGGGTCATTTCCTTTCCATTCTACACCTTCCATATGACTTCTGGTCCAGGACAGTTCCCTGAAAGATATTAAGGTCTCCTCTGTGAGCAAAACTTTGGGATTTCCTACATAGAAAGTTCTGCCTTGACTAAAGATGTTTATAAATACTTGAAGCATAGCAAGCCAAAGGGAGCCTTTTTACATTTCTATGGCTTCCCCCCCGTGTGGGTTCTTTGATGGATATTAAGAGATCCATGCTCAGCAAAGCTATTTCCGCATTCTATTCATTTATATGGTTTCTCCCCTGTGTGCATTCTGTAATGTTGCTTAAGGATTTGATGACCAGCAAATCTCTTTCCACACTGCACACATTTAAACAGCTTCTCCGCCATGTGGGTTCCTTGGTGTACTTTAAGGCTTTGACTGTCAGCAAAGCGCTTTCCACATTCCATACATTTATATGGCTTCTCCCCAGTGTGGGTTCGTTGATGTATAATAAGGTGTCCACTTCGAGCATAGCACTTTCCACATTCCATGCATTTATACGGTTTCTCCCCTGTGTGGGTTCTTTGATGTCGATTAAGTGTCCCACTGTCAGGAAAGCTCTTTCCACATTCCACACATTTATACGGCTTTTCCCCTGTGTGGATTCTTTGATGTATTGTAAGCCTTCCACTATCAGCAAAGCTTTTTTCACATAACATGCATTTATACGGCTTCTCCCCTGTGTGGGTTCTTTGATGTATTCTAAAGTTTGAACTGTCAGCAAAGCTCTTTCCACATTCCACACATATATATGGCTTCTCCCCTGTGTGGGTTCTTTGATGTACTTTAAGGGTTCCACTGTCAGCAAAGCTCTTTCCACATTCCACACACTCATACGGCTTCTCCCCTGTGTGTGTTCTTTGATGCACTTTAAGTTGTGCATTGCCAGCAAAGCTCTTTCCACATTCCACACATTCATAAGGTTTCCCCCTTGTGTGGGTTCTGTGATATACTTTAAGGATTCCACTGTCAGAAGAGCTCTCTCCACATTCCATACATTCATCAGGTTTCTCCCCTGTGTGTTTTCTATGATGTTGATTAAGATGTCCACTTCGAGCAAAGCTCTTTCCACATTCCATGCATTTATAGGGCTTCTCCCCTGTGTGAGTTCTTTGATGTCGATTAAGTTTTCCATTGTCAGCAAAGCTCTTTCCACATTCCACACATTTATATGCTTTCTCTCCTTGGTGAGTTTTAGGATGTCCGTTCAGCTGGGATTCATTTTTAAATATTTGTTCGCACCTTGGAAACTCCATTCTCTTGTCCAGTAATTTTCCACCTACAGAATTTTACAAATGTTAATGAGCTTAGAAGCAGGCAATTGTTCAATTGTTTATTTACGACCCTTTTCAGACATCAGTTTCCAAGCAAATTTCTTTTCCTTTAAAAAAAAAAAAGGTTGCCCAGGAGAAGATAGCCACTGTTTCTTGTAAACATCCTGAAGAAAATGAAAATAAAATATATGATTGAGTGTTCTGGGTCCATCCCTCTTGGGTCTTTTCCTCCATGAAGGTTTTTGTAAAACCTAAAGTTCTATTCTGCCTCACCCCCAACCCAGAACTACAAGAACATTTCCCCTCAATCCCTTATCCCTGCTCATTTTTCCTGAGGTAGAAGGGTGGAGAATCATGTCCTAGAACTCTGCCTCAATGGGAAAGGAGGCAAGATATGGAGGTGGGGAATACCAAACCGGGCAAATATCATATTGAGAGAGAGTCAGAATTTCCAAACTGCCAAGCCCAGATCTTGCCCCACAGTCCCTCCTGGTGCTTGCATTTGGGGGAGAGGGATCCATAGGGTTGCAGGAGGGGAAGCCCTGGCACGGTTTAGGCATGGGAGGGGCAAAAACTCAGAGGAGAATCTGCTTTAGACTGTGCAAAGCAAAGGGACAGATAAGGCTAACAGAAAGAAGAGGGAGTGGGGCTTTACAGCTGTGGTTGGTATAGACCAGCGGTTCTCAACCTTCCTAATGCCGCGACCCCTTAATGGATTTCCTAATGTTGTGGAGACCCCCAACCACGGGGGTGGAGCAGCTGGGAGGTGGGAGGGAAGGGCGGCGGGAGACTCATCGCGACCCCTCTGAAAGGGTAGTTCGACCCCCAATGGGGTCCCGACCCCCAGAGGTTGAGAACCACTGGTATAGACCAAGGGGCAGCGGGGGGTGTCTGAGAGCTGAAAGAGCCTTCATCTCCTCCATCATCACATTTGTAGTGCAATCGAGCAAGAGATATCCCCCTAGTTCCCCCAGGGGGTGGTAGAAGTCCTCCTGTTATGTTCTGGGGGAATATAGCACACCAGGACGTCCTCCCATTTTGGGATCTTTCTACGTAATGGATTGAAAAATGAAAGAATAATTATTTGGCGCCCAAAAGAAACACATGGAAATGCAGTCCTTTTTCCTCAACGGAAAAATAAAATGGGTTTTAATGATCAGTATTAAAAAGAGTAAAAAATGAAGCAGAGTGCTACCAATCAGCAAACAAGATACCCAGTGGGAAAGCAGCATGGCTGGCAGTCTGGAGATATAGGTAGAAGGAAAGAGGAAAAAAAACCTATCCTAAGATCCTATGCTATAGGCCAGCGGTTCTCAACCTTCCTAATGCCGCGACCCCTTAATGCAGTTCCTCATGTTGTGGAGGCCCCCAACCACAGGGGTGGGGCAGCTGGGAGGGGGGAGGGAGGGGTGGCGGGAGACTCGCCGCGACCCCTCTGAAAGGGTAGTTCAACCCCCCAAAGGGGCCACGACCCACAGGTTGAGAACCGCCGCTATAGGTCAACTGGCTCTCACCCACGCGTTTTCTCAGGAGACACGTGGGATGCACAGATGCAGCTGGGAGAACAGGCACAGACTTTCTCTAAGGCAGAAGAAACTGGTATTCCCATCCAAGTGTACAGACCTGCGTAAATAAACCAGCGGAGTGGTCCTTTTGTCTGTTTGTTTGGCAAGAAATTCCAAATCCTGATAGCACACTTCTCTCACTCATAACTTTTTGCAGCCAGCTTTTGGCAAGCCTAGCTTGGAGTTATGATATTCAATATCACTTTTGCCATAAAATGGTAAGTTAGCCTCTGCTTGTCTCAGAGGGGAGAAGGATTGGGGATATGTAGGCTTATAGGGGCAAAGGACAGGCAGTTAACAAGTGGCTCCCCACCCCTTTGAAATTTGGGCTTCTGTTATTGCAGGATCTGGCTACAGCCCATCTATTTGGGAGATACCCTGTCCTTGATGGGGTTGCAATGCCCTGGAAGGGACAGGTGCGTAACTTGGGGGTTCTCCTGGACTCTGCGCTAAAACTTGAAGCTCAGGTGGAGGCCGTGGCCTGGAGCGCCTACTCCCAACTACGGCTAGTCCGTCAACTTAAGCCTCTTCTGGATAGAGACGACTTAGCCACAGTTATCCATGCTCTGGTAACCTCTAGATTGGACTACTATAATGTACTACATGGGGCTGCCCTTGAAGACGGTTCGGAAGTTGCAACTAGTGCAAAATGCAGCTGCTAGAATGCTGACCGGAACATCAACCAGTGGAACAGGCTGCCACGGGAGGTGGTTGGTTCCCCTTCGATGGAGGTCTTCAAGCAGAGACTGGACAGCCATCTGTCTGAGATGGTTTAGGAGATCCTGCCTTGAGCAGGGGGTTGGACTCGATGACCCAGGAGGTCCCCTCCAACTCTACCATTCTATGATTCTATGATCTAGCCGGATGCACATCACGCCGGTTTAAAAGGGTTGCATTGGCTGCCAATTTATTACCGAGCCCAATTCAAGGTGTTGACTCTGATGTACAAGGCCCTAAATGACTTGGGCCCCAGATATCTAAAGGAACGCCTTCTCCCATATCGACCTGCCCGTGCCTTAAGATCAAGTGGTGAGGCCCTCCTGGTTGTCCCACCACCTTCAACAGTGAGGTTGGTGGGCACCCGGGAAAGAGCCTTTTCTGTGATGGCCCCCAGACTATGGAATAGCCTCCCCCTCGAGGTGCGTCATGCCCCTTCCTTATATATATTTAGGAGGGCGGTGAAGACGCACCTCTTTGCCCTGGCCTTTGGCTGAGCTGCTTATGTTCCCCCTACCCCCTATAGTACAGACACTGTAATTTTAAACATAATGTCTTTTACTGTTACATTCTATTTTAATCTGTTGTTACCCACCCAGAGACCTTCGGGTTTGGGGCGGGATAGAAATGTAAATAATAAATAAATAATAAATAAATAGCCCAGCATCCTGTCCCACACAGTTGCTTATGAGCATCTCAAGCAGAAGACGAGAACGAAACCTTCACCTACTCTGGACTTCCTTCAAACGGCCCTCAAAGGCCTCCTGCCTGTCTCCCCAGCCTGGAGGTGGGACCTGATGTACCTGTCCACCATGGATTAAGAGCAGCCCTACTGGATCAGGCCACAGTCCATCTAGTCTAGAATCGGGTCTCACACAGTGACCCACCAATGGCTTCTGGGCATCTCAAGCAGAAGACGAGAACAAAACCTTCACCTACTCCGGACTTCCTTCAAACGGCCCTCAAAGGCCTCCTGCCTGTCTCCCCAGCCTGGAGATGGGACCTGGGCATCCGTTCTGGTGCCCAATGATACACCTGTCCCCAACCCTCTCTTAAAGCCACCCAGGTTGGCTGCTGTCACCTTCCCAATGGAGAATCCCCACATGCTTTTAAACTGATCCCTGGGGGAAAGCCGACAGGAGCTGGGCAGCATCCGGTTCAAGAGAGTGCACCCTTGAGTGAGGAGGGCTGGAAATATGCACATAATGCTGGGCAAAGTGGGGGATTAGTCAATAATATGCAAGCAGAACGATGCAAGAGGCAGTATAAGGATTCACACGTTTCTCGACGGCAGAATTTGGACAAGAAGAGTGAATATAAATGTATATATGCAAACACCAGGAGCCTTCGAGCCAAAATAGGGGAGCTAGAAAGCTTAGTTATGGAAAATAGGATTGATATTATTGGCATAACTGAAACCTGGTGGACCAGTGAAAACCAATGGGATACAGTCATCCCAGGTTACAAACTGTACAGGAAAGACAGGGAAGGGTGACATGGAGGTGGTGTAGCCTTGAATATTAAGGAAGAGATAGAATCCTGTGAACTGGAATGTCCAGGTGAGTCTGACTCTTCCACAGAAGCAGTGTGGGTAAAAATGCCAAGCCAAAAAGGAACACAGGAGATGCTTCTAAGACCATTTTCTGGGATTCAAGAACAGGAATAGGTTTGTCCTTGTCTTTGCTTGAGATGCCCATGAGCCTTTGATGGGCCACTGTGTGCGATGGGACGCCGGACTAGACGGGCTGTGGCCTGATCCAGCAGGGGTTCTCTTAGGTTCTTAAGCTCCCGGTTGTCTGGGTGTGCATCTCACAAGCTGATGCTCTCTTTTTGTTTTTGTTTGTTTGGGGGGGGAGGGGCAGGGATTCTGCCTGACGCACTGACTCCCCAGCACAGGCAGAAAGCATCCGTCCCTTGAAACAACACTGTAGAATTTAGTCTCAAGGGGCCTGTCCCCAAGGAATAAAAAGTCTGCCAAGACTCTTTTTGCCTTTGAGCGCCCCCAAGCCAGGGTTTTTAACGAGGTTCCAGCGCTACAAAACGTGGAAAACGCGCGACAAAATACATGCACTTTAAACAACACTTCCAGCGCTCTTTTTGGAAGTCGCGGGTTTTCCTCACTACATTTACCTTGGGGACGCTCCGTGGTAAAAGGGGCAGGGATTGCCGCCTGCACACACAGCAGAAACACAAGCAGCTTCACTTTCTAAAGCTCAGAACTAAAGAGCCAGAATCACGCAGAATTGCAACATTGTTGCAATCGCTGTGAGGTGTGAAATGGGTGGATTATTGCTAGGGGTGGATTTTAAAGCGATAACAGGGAAAGTGATGAGTGAATGAGCGATCGTGCGCTGGACAGGGTGGATTTTTGAAAGCAAAAACAGGGAACGTGGTGAGAGTGAATGTTTTCCAGCACGAGAAGCCATTTCGGAGGGGGGGAGATCTGGGAGACTAACAGATGGCTATTTTTCCTTTAGGCTTGTCAGGGATTGTCTTCCTGGTTGTGGCCGCGCCGAGCGCAGTCCCTCCCCATTCCCGCTAGCACCCTATCAACAAGAGCAGGGGCGGGGAGAAAAAGATGCGCGCAAAGAAAACAGGGATCCTATGGGGACGGAAGGTGCGTTAAAAACACGCATTTTCCTGAGCCTCATGCGGATGCTTATTCCTGATTTGCATGGCACTTTTAAAGTCCACTTCAATAGAGTGACAGTAGAGTGACAGTAGAGAAGTAAATAAGTCTTTTGGGGACTCAGCCAAGATGTGTTTTGTGCAGAAGATCTGTGTCAACCTGTCTTTGGTTTCTCACATGACTTAGTTCTTCTCTCCAGCCAAAGCATCTTTGTGCTAAGACTTACACACCTTTTGCCTCCCAGAACTCTCCAGGACTAGGATGAGGAAGGGAAAGGATCACCCTGCTTTTCCCTTCCATCTCCCACCCCTGCTGCGGACTCAGAGTTTGCCAATTGCCAGGGAATTGCAAGGTGGAAACTGGGTGTCCTTTGGAGGTGTGTTGGGAGAAAGGTCCTCTAGCGTGCATCTTTCTCCTACCTTCGTCCTTCCACCTAGTCCTAAACCAAATTCTGCCTTTCTTGTGGGGAGAAGCTCCGGCCAGATCCACCTCTCAGTCCCCCCTCTTGTTTCCAGAGTAGATTCCCAGTTCCAGAAAGAAGTGGAGAAGCAAGACTCACCTGGCCCAAAGGAAAAGAGCCTGGATGCTTCTGAGCATGAGAACTTCAAATGCTCTTGGAAGTGTGCAAAGCACTTTGTGGGCAAGGTCACTCACATTCATGGGGGATTGGACACCACAGTTGGGAAAAATCCAGAGGAAGCGTCCAGAGAACCGTCTGGTCCAGTTATTTTGGATCAGTTTCTGTTCTTCTGGCCTGAGGGTGTGGACAAGCCAACGACGTGCTCTCTGGCCCCTTCCCCTTCCTGGATTGATAAAAGTAGCCATCAAGGTATGACCTGGTGGGTCCAGGAGGCAGTAAATGCCTTTCTGAGGAATGGAGTGGTACCACTGGCCCTTAAACAGGTAGTGGTATGCCCCCTCCTCAAGACAGCCTCCCTGGATCCTTAATATTTAAACAACTATTGCCCGGTTCAACTGCAGGCACGCTGAAAAGCAGCTGATTATCAGGACCCATATTAATCCGGCTTCAGCTTGGTTATGGCACAGAAACCACCCTGGTTGATGACCTTCTCCAGGAAAGAGATAGAACTTGTTGATTCTCCTAGATCTCTCCGCCCCTTTTAATACCATAGTATCCATCTGAAAAGGCTACAGAGCTTGGGAATTGGAGGCAATGCATTACAGTGGTTCTGCTCTGTTCTCCATAGCCAATTCCAGACAGTGATTGTGGGAGATTTTGGTTGGACACTCTGGGAACTCACTTGTGGGGTTCCTCAGGGTGTCGATCTTATCACCCATGGTCTTTAACATCTATATGAAGCTGCTGCAAGAGGTCATTAGGAGATTTTGAGAGAGGTACCATCAATATGCAGATGACACCCAGCTCTGACTCTGCAAAGATAAAAGACAGTTGTTTTATCGGCAGCCTTGGGCATTCATGGACCCTCTTGTTTCCTCCTTCCCCTCTTGGCTGAAACTGGTTCAGGGAGATACATGGAATCCTTGCAGTACAGGACTGATGGCAAACCAAGTGAAATTTATCCAAGGAGATATCAAGCCCTTCCTGAATGCAAGGGGGGTTAATAATATGTCCATAATATTCCAGTTTTAGGTTTTCAGACCTTTGACGTGCTTTAGGATTTTCAGCTGCACTGGGGAGGTATGGGGAAAATGGCCTGAAAGGTTGAAGGGCCAAATACCAGAGAGTATTTTACTGCACCTTCATTTAAAACCCTTATTTACCACTTCTCATCAGGAAATATAATGCCCTTTCCTGGATTGCCCACTGACGTTTTTTCCCAGTCTGCTTTTATATATTGTTCTTCTTCTTACCAATGACGTTGACGCCTGGATCCTGCTGCCTCTCCGTCTCCACCGGCAGCAGTTACAGATGAAGCGGAAAGACACACCTTGCCCTAGGAAGGTAGAAAGGGTGAAATTAATTGAGGGAATTGGCAAAGTATTGTTTGATACAGTTTTAATATGTTTGTTTTTAAATGTTGTGAGCTGCCCAGAGACCCTTGGGTATGGGGCGGGTTATAAATAAAATAAAATAAAGGGAGCAGCCAAGCCTATGTGAGACTTCTCCTCCCCTCTCTTGAAGCCTCTTCCCCTGTATAGCTTCCTAGGCAAAGCAGGGAGAAAAAGCAGGAGGCATGGTCTCCTGTCTCCTTTCGGGCTCTGGGGTTGCACCAGAATAAAAGCTGGGAGGGGATAAGATGTTCTATGGCAAGAGGGTCTTCCCTTTCAGAGGCTTATTTATAAATATTACTCCCTTCCACCCACCCCATATGCAGATTCTGTGCCTCCTCTGCTGCCAAGAAATGTTGTTGGGTATCCAGAAGGGCAGCAAATGAGCTCAAGGGCGTCCTTAACCCTCCTGTGGCTTCTTCAGAAGGAAGGTGGGACAGAAATGCCAACGAAGGACGGCATGAGGCCTCTCCCCACGCTAAACCGCGGCAAAGGAGCAGCCCAGAAAGCCCGGGGTCAGAGATTCACGCGCACACCCATCCCCAAGTATCCAAGAGCCACCTGGCAGCTTCTTGTCATAAAGGATAATAGTTGTCTTAAGGGAAACATGGATGCAGGCTTCTTGGCAGGAGACGCCTGCTGTTGCCCGCTCCGGGGGAGGCTGGGGGATCATACTGACAAGCCGCCGCTTTCCAGGCGGTTTGCTCTGTCCCTGAGCCGCAGCCACTCCCAGATTCCAAGGCAGCTCCAAGCAGCTTTCTCGGCATGGATAGAAAAGTGGTTTACCATTGCCTACTTTGAGGGAGAAGCTGGGGGTCAAACCAGCACCCTTCTCCTCTCTTTGCAGCTTGCCCTCCTGGCTAACTGCACCCCCTCCCTCCCTGTTTCCATGCCAGGAGCTCCGTCCCCACCCTGGGCAGCATGACCCCCCCCCCACGACCCTCCAGCCCCCCCCCAGGCCTGCCCCCCAGGAGCACGTCTGGGAAGCCCAGGAGGTGACAGCCAAGACCGGCTGCAAGTCCTGCAAACTGCGCGGATGGAGCTCCGTCTCCCTCCCTTGACACGAGGCGGCAGGAAGGAGGCTGGGCTGGTGGGTGCCCCGGGGGTCCCTTGCGGGGGGGGGGGAAGGGGTCCCCTCCCCCCCCTCTCCCTCACTCCCTTCTCCCCTTAGAGACCCTCCTACCTTTCACCTTCCTGCACCACAATCGAGTCCCTGCTTGACGGCGCGCAGGCGCAACACCGCTCAGACCTCATCACTTCCTGCCCCTCTAGGCTGCAGCGCTCCGCTGTCCCTGCGAGCTCCTCAACTCTTCCTGCCTCTCTAGGCCTCAGTGCAGCTGGAAACAGTTGCAAGAGGGGTGGGTGGCTGGGTGCTGACTCACCTCAGCCCAGCTGGTTGAAGTATATAATACCATGCATGCATTTAAGAGGGGACGTGATTGAAGTATATAAAATTATGCATGGTATAGAAAAGGTGGATAGAGAAAATTTCTTTTCTCTATCGCACAACACTAGAACCAGGGGGCGTCTATGAAGCTGACGGGTAGGAGAATAAGGTCTGACAGGGGGAAGTATTTCTTCACCCAGAGGGTCATCGGCTTATGGAATGTGCTGCCGGAAGACCTGGTGACAGCTACCAGCCTAGAAGGCTTTAAGGTAAGGTTAGACAAATTTATGAACGACAGATGTATCAATGGCTACTAGAACGAATGCCTAGGTGCATCCTTCAGGCTGAGGGGGGGGGAGGAACTGGGGCGCTTCTAAGGCCATCTGCTGGGACTCGAGAGCAGGAGAAGGTTTGTCCTTGTCTCTGCTTAAGCATTTGATGGGCCACTGTGTCATGGTCAGCCAGGATGATGACTCAGAGGATGAGGAGGATTCACTTCCTGAGGTACAGGAGGAACCTGAGGTGATGCCAGGACCCAGTTCTGACCCCCCAGCCCCATTGGAACCTGGGGTTCAGCAGCCCAGCCCTACCACAGCAGAGGTGCAGGATGTGGGAGACAGGGAACAGCAGAGCCCAGAGATCCCCAGCTTTAAGCAAAGGAGAGCAGAGAAGCAAGGGTTAAGAAGATCAAACAGGCTGGCCCAGAAACATGCAGATCACCTGCACCTGTGAACTCAATCTGCAAAGTTAAAACACGGGGCAGATGCTCAAGCCCTTTGTCAGAAACTATTTGTTCACCTTAAGAGAAAGCTGCTGTATCTGACTCCTGGACTGCTTGGAAACCCTAGACCTTGGAACGTACCCGTTGACCACCCTTCTGGCTGCCCTGACCTCGGACTGGACTGTTTGTACGACCCTCGTTAACCCTGGACTTGGACTGTTTTGGATTCCTGCTTTTCGGACATCGTTTGGGGCTGTATCTTTGCGGAGCAATCTCCTACCAGCTGTGTGTTTGTAGGTGAGCGGGCAGCTTTCCCGGACAGCATAGTTTCTGACCATAAATCAGCCGGGTAAGAGATGGAAGCAGCAGCTTTGATTAAAGAGCTCTTGCAGCATAACCAACAGCTTTCTGCACAAATAGCTGTGCTGGCTCAGACTGTGGCTGATCTTAAGAATCAGGCCCCAGCTGCTCAGCCTCTCCAGCCCACACCCAGGACCAAATGCCTCACAGCCTTGCCTGAAAAGTTTGTTGGTGACCGGGCCCTTCTGGACAGTTTCTTGGCAAGCTGCAACTTGCATTTTCGGATCAGGGCAGCAGATTTCCCTAATGACTCTCACAAAGTGGCCTTCCTGATTAGTCTGCTGTCTGGCCCTGCCAGCAAATGGGCAACTCCTTACCTTGCTGCAGAGAGCCCCGTACTCAACGACTGGCAGGCCTTTGTGAGGGAATTCAAGGACACCTGGGGGGACCCAGTCAGAGTGGAAACTGCAGAGCACCGGCTGCTGACCTTGCAGCAAGGTGAGGACTCTGTGGCTGACTACTCTGTGTCGTTCCGCCTTCTAGCCCAGGATGTCACCTGGAATGAGTCTGCTTTGCAGGCTCAATTTCGCTTTGGACTGGCTCCGGGGATTTTGGATGAGCTGGCCCGCTCTGAGCCCCCAGACACATTGTCAGCGTTGATAGCCCAGGCTATACGAATTGACTGCCGCCTGGCTGCTCGCAGGCAGGCCCAAAAGGCAGGCCTTCCACCTCCTCCATTACCTGTGCCACCACCTTCTGTAACTTCACCCGAGGCTGCTTCCCCCAGGTCTGCAGAGGAGCCAATGCAGCTGAGAGGAGCGCGGCCACGGCTCACCGGAACCGAGAAGGAACGGCGGAGGAAAGAGGGCCTCTGCCTGTACTGTGGACTTTTGGGGCATTTTGCCAGAGAGTGCCTTGCCAAGGGACGTTGGCCCACACTGCAGGGAAGCTGCTCCTCCCCAGGTGTACGGCGGGTCCACCACCTGGGAGCGTCTTGGGAACCTGGCTCTGTCACTTCAGCTGCTCGGAGGGACCCTTTGCTTGTGGCAGCCAACTTGCAGCTCTCTTCCATGGAGCTCCTGCCTGTAGGAGCTATGATTGATTCAGGGGCTTCCAGCTGCTTTATGGATTTAGCCTTTGCGCAACACCATGGCATCTCACTGGAGGCTCTGCCCGAGCCCAGGCCGGTGGAGACCATTGATGGTCGGCTCCTTCGGTCAGGCCCAGTGACCCACCAGACTCCAGTGCTCCGTCTTGAGATACAGGGCCATGTAGAGGAGATGCGTTTTCTGCTGGCGGCGGTCCCTCATTTCCCGTTGGTGTTGGGCATGTCTTGGCTTTCCCAGCATGATCCACATATTTCCTGGTCCCGGCGAGAAATCCTGTTTGGGTCAGAATATTGCCAGGAGCACTGCTGGCCAGAGAGGGTCTCGGCTGTGGTGGCTGCGGAGGCCCAGGACGGCTCGGTGGTGCTGCCTGAGAAGTACCAGGACTTCGCAGACGTGTTTGATAAGAAGGAGGCGGATCGACTTCCCCCACACCGGCCCTATGACTGTGCCATCGACCTGGTGCCGGGGGCCCCTATTCCGGCAGGGCGTCTGTACTCACTCTCAGAGCCTGAACTGGCGGCTCTGAGAGATTTTCTTGAAAAGAACCTCCAGCGGGGGTTCATCCGTCCCTCTAAGTCTCCTGCGGGGAGTTGCGCCTCTGCAATGACTATCGGGCCCTGAATAAGGTCACCATCCGGAACCGGTACCCCCTGCCTCTGATTCCAGAGTTGTTGGAGCGGCTTCGCCATGCCAAGGTTTTCACCAAGTTGGACCTAAGGGGGGCCTACAACTTGGTGAGGATCCGGGCCGGGGATGAGTGGAAGACCGCATTCCAGACACGGTATGGCCATTATGAGTACACCGTAATGCCCTTTGGTCTTTGTAACGCCCCAGCCGTCTTTCAACACTTTGTTAACGACGTCTTCCGGGACTATCTGGATCGGTTTGTCATCATCTATCTGGATGATTTTTTGATTTATTCTCCCAGCCAGGAGGCCCATGATGCCCATGTCCGTGCCGTCCTTCAGCGTCTTCGGGAGCACCGTCTGTACGCCAAGTTGGAGAAGTGTGCCTTCGATCTCCATGAAGTGGACTTCTTGGGCTACCGGATCTCAGCTAAAGGCGTGGCCATGGACCAGTCCAAGGTAGAGGCGGTGCTGTCCTGGCAGCCCCCTCGCAATAGGAAGGATGTCCAGCGGTTCCTGGGGTTTGCGAACTTCTATAGGAAGTTCATTGAGGACTACGCAACCCTAACGAGCCCCATCTCCCAACTGTTGCGAGGGAAGGGCCGGTTCCAGTGGACGGCAGCAGCCCAAGCGTCCTTCGAGCTCCTGAAGGTGCGGTTTACATCGGCCCCAATACTCCAGCACCCGGACCCACGCACGCCCTTCATTGTGGAGGCCGATGCCTCAGATGTGGCTATAGGGGCGGTGCTGCTTCAGCCAATGGGTCCTCAGGCGCAACTGTTGCCCTGTGCCTTCTACTCCCGGCAGCTCTCTCCTCCGGAGCTGAACTATACCATCTGGGAGAAGGAGTTGTTGGCGATAAAGGCGGCTTTTGAGACATGGCGGCATCTTCTGGAGGGGGCGGCTCACCCAGTAATGGTCCACACTGACCACAGGAACCTGGAGCACCTGCAGACATCCAGGAAGCTGTCTCAGAGGCAACAGCGTTGGTCTTCCTTTTTTGCCCGCTTCCACTTCAAGCTTCATTACATTCCGAAGGCCCGGAATCGGCAGGCCGATGCACTCTCCAGGAAGCCAGAGTATCCCATGAACCTGGATGGAGATCGTCGGTCCACCATTCTGCGTCCGGAGAATTTTGCTGCTGCTCCGCGGGAGGCCACGCTGATGGACCAGATTCGGGAGCTCCAGAGCCAGGACCCGTTTGTGGCACAGCATTCAGCAGAGGGAGACGCCTCACCCTTTGCACTGCGGGATGGCGTGCTCTACCACCGGGGCCGCCTGTATGTGCCAGCAGGCCCATGTCGGGAGGCGGTTTTGCGGCTGTGCCATGACTCCAAGCCGGCAGGACACTTCGGCTTCTGTAAGACTTTGCACCTCCTCACCCGGGAGTTCTGGTGGCCTCGAGTCAGGGCGGAAGTGGCCAAGTATGTGGACACATGCCCAGTGTGTCACAGAGCTAAGGACCATCCAGGTCGGCCTGCAGGATTGCTGCTGCCATTGCCCACGCCATCGGGGCCTTGGAAGGTCGTGTCCATGGACTTCATCACGGACCTGCCCCTCTCGTCTGGCTGTACTACCATTTGGGTGGTGGTGGACCTGTTTTCTAAAATGGCCCATTTTGTGCCCTGTGCTGGCCTTCCCACGGCGAAGGAGACGGCCCGGATGTTTGTGCAGCACGTATTCCGGCTCCATGGCCTTCCCGAGGGGGTGATCTCGGATCGTGGCGCGCAGTTCACTGCCCGTTTCTGGACCAGCGTGCTCCAGTTCCTGGATGTGGAGCCTCGCCTGTCTTCGGCTCATCACCCCGAGTCCGACGGCCAGACAGAAAGGACCAATGGGACCCTGGAGCAGTACCTCCGCTGCTATGCCAGCTACCGCCAGGACAACTGGGTGGAGCTGCTCCCATTGGCCGAGTTTGCGTACAACAACTCAGTCCACACCTCGACCCAGCAGACGCCCTTCTTCGCCACAGGGGGTTTCCATCCACGAGGGTTCCCAGCTGTGGCTCCGGCCTCCTCAGTTCCTGCGGCAGATCAGTGGCTACAGGAGCTCCAGGCTGCTCAGTCCTTGTTAAAAGAGCAGCTTGAGGTGGCCAAGGAGGCCTACAAGCGGGGGGCGGATCGGCGCCGTCAGGAAGGACCTCCTTTGCAGGTGGGGGACTCTGTCTGGCTCTCCACACGCCATCTGCCTCTGCAGCGGCCTTGTCGAAAGTTGGATGCACGGTTTGTGGGGCCCTACAAGATCGTCGCCCAGGTAAATCCCGTGGCATTTCGGCTCCAACTTCCACGGACCTGGCGGATCCATCCGGTCTTCCACCGCTCCCTGCTGCTCCCTGCTGCTGGGGTTCGGTCGGATGCTGGTGACACACCCCCTCCTGAGCCTGTCCTGGTGGAGGGGGAGCAGGAGTTTGAGGTGGCCCAGATCTTGGACTCCCGTCGCCATCGCGGACGCCTCCAGTACCTCATCGACTGGGTCGGCTATGGGCCGGAGGAGCACTCCTGGGAGGATGCTTCTGATGTCCATGCTCCACAGTTGGTGCAGGCCTTCCATCGCCGCTTCCCTGACCGACCTCGCTCTCCGCAAATGGAGGGGGGACATTATGGGAGGGGGAATGATGTCATGGTCAGCCAGGATGATGACTCAGAGGATGAGGAGGATTCACTTCCTGAGGTACAGGAGGAACCTGAGGTGATGCCAGGACCCAGTTCTGACCCCCCAGCCCCATTGGAACCTGGGGTTCAGCAGCCCAGCCCTACCACAGCAGAGGTGCAGGATGTGGGAGACAGGGAACAGCAGAGCCCAGAGATCCCCAGCTTTAAGCAAAGGAGAGCAGAGAAGCAAGGGTTAAGAAGATCAAACAGGCTGGCCCAGAAACATGCAGATCACCTGCACCTGTGAACTCAATCTGCAAAGTTAAAACACGGGGCAGATGCTCAAGCCCTTTGTCAGAAACTATTTGTTCACCTTAAGAGAAAGCTGCTGTATCTGACTCCTGGACTGCTTGGAAACCCTAGACCTTGGAACGTACCCGTTGACCACCCTTCTGGCTGCCCTGACCTCGGACTGGACTGTTTGTACGACCCTCGTTAACCCTGGACTTGGACTGTTTTGGATTCCTGCTTTTCGGACATCGTTTGGGGCTGTATCTTTGCGGAGCAATCTCCTACCAGCTGTGTGTTTGTAGGTGAGCGGGCAGCTTTCCCGGACACACTGTGTGCCACGAGACGCTGGGCTAGATGGGCTGGGGCCTGATCCAGCAGGGTTTCTCTTATGTTCTCACACACAGGTGACTTATAAGAACATAAGAGAGGCCCTGCTGGATCAGGCCACAGCCCATCTAGTCCAGCATCCTGTCGCACACAGTGGCCCACCAAATGCTCATGGGCATCTCAAGCAGAGACGAGGGCAACCTATTCCTGCTCTAGAATCCCAGAAAATGGCCTTAGAAGCACCCCGGTTCTTCCCCCCGCCCCCCAGCCTGAAAGATGCACCTAGGCATTCATTCTAGTAGCCATTGATACATCTGTCATCCATAAATTTGTCTAACCCTAGCTTAAAGCTATCTACACTGGTAGCTGTCACCACCTCTTCCAGCAGCAAATTCCATAAGCTGATGACCCTCTGGGTGAAGAAATACTTCCCCCTGTCAGACCTTACTCTCCTACCCATCAGCTTCATAGAGTGCCCCCTGGTTCTAGTATTGTGTGATAGAGAAAATAAATTTTCTCTATCCACCTTTTCTATACAATGCATAATTTTATATACTTCAATCAGGTCCCCTCTCGAACGCCGTCTCTCCAGACTGAAGAGGCCTAGACGTTGCAGGCTGGTTTCATAAGGGATTTTGTTCCAGACCCTTCGTCATTCTGGATGCCCTTCTCTGCACCTTCTCTAGTTCCACGATATCCCTTTTGAGGTGTGGTGACCAGACTCGTGAGGGGAAGTAAGCAACAGTTAACAAATAATTACTCTTATAGTTGGAGGTGTGGACAAAAGGGGTCGGTGATTTCCCTGAGGCAGAGAAGAGAGAAGTGGACTCCATATGGAGACTGCAGTGTAGGGGAAGCGATCAGAAGGGTGACAAATAAGTTGCCTGCATGGGTAAGGAATCTCTTTTTGAACAGCCTGGATGCCTCAGGTGAGGTGATGGATGGAATGTAGTCGAGACGGCAGGAGAAGACAAGCATCTGCTGACAGTACAAACTGCTGGACAAACACCTGTCAATACAAACCGGACAGACATTTGTCTGGGACTGTTTAGGGAATCTGGCACTGAGCAGGAGGTTGGACTCGATGACCTTGGAGGCCCTTCCCAGCTCTATGATTCTACAGTCTAAGATCAATATTTTGGGACAGTTTATTATGCCCTGTCTCTCTTGAGGGCACAAAAGGCAGCATTTATGATTCTGTTAATGTCAGGCTGGCAAAGAACAACCATGAGATTCTTTCTTGAAAAAGATGAACAGTGATTTATTTCAGCTCAGCTTTAGGACATTTCTTGTTGAGAGCAACTTGGAACAGAAAGCCCAGCGTATTTATGTATTTCATAGCTGGGCGGGTTTTGGCCCTGAACCAATGAACTATAACTATCTTTCAAAACCAATTTAAACTTGGCACCAAAACCTTCAAACACAAATGTATCACTTGACCTCAGCAGGAAGGGGGGAGTCAACTGTCAGTTCCCTGCTGAGGCAAAACATTAGCTGATTCAGCAGATATTTATTCTTTTATTGGATCTGTTGACATCAATAACTCAAAAGAATACTCAATTCAGGATATTGCAATAAATCTAGATTCATAATCTTCTTAACATACTAGAGAAAAAGGAGGGAGAAGTAGCTCTGGAGAAAATAAGAGGTTTAGGTAGTTTGAGAACTTTACTGCACACCTCTCTGTGTCCCTGATGAACATGACCACCTCAATACACTGAAGGATCTGGGTCAAAATTAGGAAATCGACTTAGTATTTCTGGACTCATCAAAAATCTATTGGATTGTGTGCCTCCTCAAGAAAAATTTTCAACGATGCTGGAGCAACAGAAAGAAGTGGTGGCAGTGTAGAAATATAGGCCTCTTTTCTTGGTTGATGAGGTGGGCTGTTTAGACTGCAACTGTTGGCAAGGATTTAATCAGAGATTGATCTTGGTTTTGGTCTGATTGACAGGAGCTGCCAACGTAAAATGCTCAGTTGGCTTTTACAGTTTCTGAATAATTACTTTACCTTTGTGTCATTCCAGTTTTATTTTCACTTAAGGAGTCTCTGGTTTTCCAACACATCTTTGGGTGGACTATATGGGGATGAAAATGGGGAGATAGTGCCTGACTTTGATATTGTGAATTGGGTGGCACGTCGAAATAAATCCAGTGTGAAAAGGAAAGTTGGGAGTTTGAAGGGATGGAGATCATCAGGTCAAACATTCACCATTGACCTGAAAGCAATAGTGTGGCCTGGAGAAGGAAGCAAGGCAAGATAATCTTTTTTTTTTTCTTTGCACCCACTGATCTCAAGTGTCTTAATAAATCTGGATTGGAAAATGTGCTTCTCTTTCCCTCATCTCATTAATTCTACTGCCCTGAGGTGCAATTTAGGGATGAAATAATGACCTTTTCAACTGTCACCAAATGTGGAGTAGAATTTTGGATAATTTGGATTAATTTGAAGCCCAAAAATACACCAAATTTAAACTCCCAGGGAATTTGTAGCTGGATTGTTTACACAGGTTTTTACATAACAAAAAAATATCATAAACATAGACAGAACTGCTTTCAAACACCAAAAACCAGTATTTCTTATTAAATCATTATAATGAATTTATTAGAAATGCAGAGGAAAAGTTAAAATGAAAGGTAAAGCCATCTCAGAGACATATTTCATTTAAACATTCAAATGAAAAGAGATAAACATGCAAAAGCCCAAACATGGCTAAATAAATGAGCATTTTATATTGAGGCATTTTATGCATTAAACTGAGCCCATCCCATTTTATTGAAACAACTAGTTTGTTATTATGCAGCAAAAATTCCCAAAACACCATAAAATTGTCTTTTATGGTTGAAAACATAAAAATGAGAATAAAGTTCCCATGAGAACAATTTCAAGTCTTAAAGATAGAAAAACCAGAAAAAGATAGAAATTTCACCCTAGTCCTAGAAAAATACCCTACATCTAACCCAAAAATGTTAAGGAAAAATAGGGAGGAATGAATGGAAGAAAGGAATATTTTATCTCACCAATATGTGTTCTTAAAGAAGTCTTTAGCACGCTCAGGAATCCATATTTTAAAAAACTGCATAGATATAGGATTTCAGCAAACCATATCACTTTCAGGAAACAAAATAACTTTAAAAAAATAAATTCAAGGTTCTTCACAAGAAATAATTGTAAAATAAGCAAGTTCTTCCAGTCTCACCAAAAAAACCTCTCAGAAAAAAGAGGGGGAAGAAAAATCCCAAGCCCTTATGGCATGGCAAAAATTTCTCTACCTAACTTCTCAGCTTAATTTAACTCTAATTCTAACTTAAATTTTTGACTGTTTCTGATGCCTCTTCTTATACAAAATTTATCCCAGAATTTGTGACATTAGAATAAATCCTTTTTGAAAGGTGTGTTTAACCAAACCCTGTTTACGTGACCATACATTTTACAAATTAACCCAATTTCATCACTTCCTCATGAATGCCAGAAGGCTTCCATGCTTATGCCTTGAAGAACAAGTACAGCGGCCTTACAAATCATCTTGGATAGTGGACCTAAATAGTGAACTGTCCAGTCTGGGCCTTCCTCTGCAATTTTTAAATGACTTAGGTCCTAGGGCCAAGCAAATCCTCAGACAACGCACACAGGATATTTATTCTCAATTAGACCTGGCAAGCATAGCCAGATCAACTGCCACAAAGTTCTTATCCCGCCACAAAGGGAATATTAAGATGGAAATATACCTAACTATTCCGGTTCCGCTTCCTCTAAGAAATTGTTTACGAGGGCCAGATTCGACCAACTTGGCATCATGATGCAAACAGGCCGTTATTATAACATGCCAAGATGTGAAAGACTCTGTATCTGGGGTGATCAAGCGGTGGAAGATACGGAAGATTTTCTTTTTGATTGCCCTGCCTATACGGAACTGCGAAACAGGTTTTTACACCCTCTAGTAGCTGAGTTCCAGTCTTACAATAGATCTGAACTTATGGCACTTCTTCTTCAAGGACATGAAAGATCTATTATAGTAGGAGTTAGCCTTTTTATTTTAAAAGCTATTAAGAAAAGAAACCATCTCCTGAATGTAGAAACCTGATTGTATACAGGGGGCTCATGTTTTATTGCCGTTGTTTTAACTGTATTGTACTTTTAACTGCATTGTTTTAACTGTACTATACTTTGAAATGGTCACATGACTAGTCAAATAAATTTTCTACTATTACTACCACTTCCTCATGAAAAAAATAAAAAGGTAAAACAAGATAATATTGTTTAACACAGGAATATATATATATGTTGGTTATATATGTTATTTTATATATGTTATATTTATATTTTATATAAATATATTTATATTTATATTTTATATTTTATATATGTTATTTCCTAGTCTTAAGTTTAAAAAGAAAAGATTATTTCCTCTGAGTTAATTGTTGATTCTTGTTCTAGCCGCTCTGAAAGAAGTCAAACCTAAGCCCTGTCCCCATGGAATTTAAAGTGTGCCAGGACACTCCTTTTGCCTCTGAGCGTCCCCATTCCGGGCTTTACAAGGCGCTTAGGGAGCTTAGCAAAGTGAGACACCCGCGATAAAATAGGTGCACTTTAAAGAAGAGTTTCAGCGCTCTTTCGGCGATTCGCGGGTTTTGCTCACTATATCTGCCTTGAGGACGCTCCGTGGCAAAAGGGGGGGGATTGCTAACAAGAGAGGGGGCGGGGGGGGGAATGCCTGGAAAGAGAAAACTGCTACCACGGGGACGGAAAGTCCGTTTAGATCGCGGCTGCCAGGGGGACGCTTATTCTGGAAGTGGAGGGGACTTTTAAAGTCAGCTATAACAGAGTGACTGCAGAGGAATCCGAGAGGGGCTAATAAGTCTTTTGGGGATTCAGCCCTAGGTAATCTCATCATGCCCAGGAGCAAACCCTGAGTTAATCTTCTGATTTCTATCTGTCTCTGTGCCCACAATGAAACTCTAAAGAAAAGACTGACAAATAAAAACAAAACCATTTTATTTCAGAACATAAGGTTAAATATATTCCAAAAAGATCATTAAAGCTTCCGCTTCTCCTTTCAGATTTTATAAGGAAAAATCTAACCCTTATTAATCCTTATAAAAAATGTGTTTGTATGATAGCAAAAGCCACTGTACCTTGTGTACTTTTAATTAAAATTTCAAATTAACACATCTCCTAGTTTACTTTAGCTTGATCTCTTCAACTTGATTCAATCAGGGCATGTAAACACAAGGAAATGTTTCTTATTTATCTCTCGTAAGATTTAATAATGAGTCATGTAGAACCCTGACATGAAGTACTGGCAATTTTTTTACAGAAAATTTCCACAGTTTGGCTAGTAATACAAATTTCTATATATTTTAATTTACCCAGATCTTTTCAAAATCCATTCCATTTTATCCTTTATCATTTTATTCAAATTAGGCAATCTCTGTCCTGGTTTGTATGTTCCTTTCTCTTTCTTTATTTAAAAATCTGTTACCCCAAAAAGAGAGAAAAGGGCTTTCCAGGTGTCAGCCCTCTTCCTTAGATTCCTCAAGATTAAATCTCAGGCTTGTCTCTTGCATTCAGATATTCTTTAAGAGAGAAAAAAATGTCCTTTTTAAATTTCAGGCTTTTCAGACAAATATGGAGTCAGTTTTGCCATATCCTGGCTTTTCCAAGTTTCATGGTCCAGTCCTCTTCCTTGGTCTAATTATGCCAATTATAAAGCTAAATTCATAAATCAAAACCCTGTACATTTCAAATTCAGGTTTTGCAATCAAAACTTCTTATGATACCTGTACACCCAAAGCTGATCTGGTAACACAAACACCCATTAACACCCATTAACTGCCTTATTTTTATCTTCTTATCATTAGACAGTGCCTCGTGCCCAGTGCAGTGAAAGCTGTCACCCAGGTTATGTCAAGGTGGCTAAAGAAGGGGAGCCCATTTGCTGCTATGAATGCTCCCTATGTACAGAAGAGACAATCTCCACTCATGAAGGTTGGTGGCGTCTAAGAAGAAGAACATGTACTGGGAGATTATAGATTAGAAAGTCCTTATTCGAGATCACAAAGTCAGTCTGAAGATACCATCTGAAGATCCTCAAGAGAAACAGGCCCCTGTTGGAACATTGTTTTATTTCAATGGCCTCTCTATTAGCCAGTTCATGGGATCCCTTTACCTTCACTATTGTTTCTGCTTTTTAAAATAACATTTTGTAGTTCTCAGACCATGCATGTTCTACCAATGGTGATTTGTCAGTCTGTAGTGCATGAGGTCATACCTACATACACTGTCCATCATTTGCATGGGATTTTATAAATGCCTGACTGATTTTGGTGATAAGTTTCTAGACTGTGTATATACACTTCTTGTATAATAACCTACTTATGCAGTCTGCAGTTACTGCACAAAAAGGGTATACACACAGACTACAAACCTACCCCAAAAATCAATCTAATAATTTTACATTAGGGGGTTCCCTGAAATTTACCTTGCTACTTCTCTGGAGAAATTGGCTTCACTCTAGGTTTTTGTGTGCTACAGGTTCCATAATACTGTTTTAATACACATACCTTTAAAACGTAATTTCCCCCTTGATTATGGAACCTCAGCCTTTCAGGGCTAGGGGTGTCATGAATAGTCTTCTGCATTCAATTTGTATTAAATTGTAAGAGAATTCATATTTGTTTGAATAGATCTCCTTCAAATGTATTAGGATTCTATTCGATACAAATGTGCTCATACAAATTTGTACAAATACTGCATCTGATACAATTGCATATGTATCTGATACGTAGCCTGTAACATTTCTGCTATGAAATTGTTCCAAAGCATTCATATGAATACAAGTGTCGTATAAATGTCATAACATTTGATTTGTATACGAAAATCTAAATTTGTCTGGATTCATACAAATACTGAATGTTGTGAATATTCATGGCTACCATCCAACCCATCCCTGTTAGGGTTAGGGTTGTCGGGGTCCATATAGACCTAACAAAATGTCTGGGAAGGATGATGGAAAAGGAAAAGCTAGTGTGCCAGAAATGAACTAAACAAGGGGGTGAGGCTGGGTGTGGAGGCAGCTCTCTTTTGCCTGCCACGTGAGAGTCCATCAAGGTTAACTATGATAAAAAAAAAATATCTTTGTATATACTCCACTGAGAATCGAGGAAACCATTTATAAAATATATGGGATAACTATTGCCTATAAAAAATTGAAGTATTAAGGAATCTAGTTGACAAAAAGCTTCAATAAAACCCATATTCCAATTATACAAAACATTAGTAGGCAGCTCTCCAAGTGGAGAAAGACTAAAAATTTAGGTCTGGGAGGTCAAATAGTAGCAGTAAAAATGAAGATTTTACCTGCCTTACAGTATCTATTCTGCACTCTTCCACTTCAAATTCCTTCTCATCAAATATTCACGAATTGGTTTTAAATAATTGAACATTATATATTCAGAGGGAACCACCCGCTATTCTTCAAACAGATCCTCTGGAGGCCTGCTCAACAAGGGGGATGGGGTTATCCTTCTATACAATGGTATTATGATTCCTGTCAACTTCATAGAATTTTATGAATGTTATCACCTTCTCCTCCACTATGGGCTCAGATTGAGATATCTGAACCTCCCTCATTTGATATACAATTGTTTAGCTCATGCTCTAGATCAAAAAGCGATTAAGGTTCCCAAACCACTTACATATTCTGCTTATGCCATGTGGAGGACTTGGCAAAATTGTCTAGTTTCCCCCTCCATCCCCCCTGTCTCTACCTTGTGACCTGATGAAGGCCTCACCACAAATCCCGGATATAACTTGGCAAATATTGAAAGAGAAAGGTTTAAGAAAGTCTTTCTCCAAAGACATTTGGCCATGTTGTCTGAAATAAATTATTGTGAAAGTCCCTGAGGATCCCATTCCTAGTTCTCTTGAAATGGTTCAAAATTCTTCTTGACTCCAGACACAGTCATGCTAACTCATTCATGCATTGTATGATTATCATCAATGTAATACATCACAGTAGAAACTGAATTCAATGCTAATGCTTTTTAATTGTTTGCAATATGCTTCAGAATAGCAGCATCTATCTACAAACAGCAACTTCCCCTTTCCAACTTAAATGAATTAAAACTCTCATATTCAGCATGCTTACCAGTTCATTAATTGCTTAAGGTGAACTCACTCCAGTCTTGCTCCCTAAATATACCACTAGGTGAGCATCATCTATGCAATTACAGCTCTGGATTCCACAATAATAGGTGGCTATAGAAGTAAAATTGAAATTAAAAAACTGACTTTTCTTCTTCTCCTCAGATGCAGCCTATTGCACCAAATGCCCTGAGGAACTATATCCAAATGAGGACCATGATCGGTGTGTACCAAAACTGATAACATTCCTTGCTTATGAGGAATATCTAGGGATTATCCTAATTTTCTTGGTTTTATTCTTCTCCTTAGTTACTGGGCTTGTGCTCAGAATCTTCATAAAGTACAAGGAAACTCCAATAGTCAAAGCCAACAACCAGGAACTTTCTTACGTTCTCCTGGTCTCACTCCTCTTTTCCTTCTTGACTTCCTTCCTGTTTATTGGCCAACCAGGAAGAGTGACCTGCCTCCTTCGACAAACAGCCTTCAGCGTCATCTTCTCAATTGCCATCTCTTCTGTCCTGGCAAAAACCATCACAGTGGTGCTTGCTTTTCTGGCCACCAAGCCAGGGAACACTGTGAGGCAATGGTTGGGGAAAAGATTGACCAACTCCCTTGTCATTTGTTGCTCTGGTATCCAGGTTATTGTATGCATCTTATGGCTAGGGGTATCGCCTCCATATCCAGATGCCGATCTCCACTCTGAACTGGGACAAATCATCCTACAATGCAATGAAGGATCCATTGTCTTCTTTTATGGTTCTCTTGGCTACATGGGCCTCCTGGCTGCCATCTGCTTCACAGTAGCTTTCCTAGCCAGGAATCTTCCTGGGTCCTTCAATGAGGCCAAGTTGATCACCTTCAGCATGCTGGTCTTCTGCAGTGTTTGGGTGTCTTTTGTGCCCACCTACCTGAGCACCAAGGGGAAATACATGGTGGCTGTGCAGATCTTCTCCATCTTGGCTTCCAGTGCTGGGTTATTGGGCTGCATCTTCTTTCCCAAGTGCTACATTATTATCCTGAGGCCTGACCTCAATACAAAGGGACATTTAACAACTAGAGCAATATCCTGATGTTTCTCATCCAGCTGCTGTGCTTGAACCCTGAGATGAATGCATTTGTCTTGTAATGAGAGCCTGTTTTTCCACTTTAGATTGCACCAAAGTTATTAGTAGTTCAAGTGTGAGAGACAAGATACTGGGCTGGATGGCCTGTGGTCATGTCTAGCAATGCTTTCCCTGTGTTTCCTTGGTTTTTTCTTGAATTCATAAGATAATAATAATTAAATTTATTTATTTTACTTTAGTATTTATAAATTGCCCTTTTCACCGCAATTCCAGCCTGAGTTAGTACAGAAAAATTAGGGATGCACACAAATAGCCATAACATTCATTATTCATATGAATTTGTATGAATTTGGACATTTCTACAAGAACTGAATGTTACAACATTTGTATATTAACATTCATACAAATACAAATGTTTCAGAACATTTGTACAAAACAGTTCGGACATTCATTAAACTGGGGATAGGTATTGGATATGTATGGGGGAAGTATCTGATATGTATGCATTCATATTGTATACATATGGGAAAAAACACTCAGTGGGAGAAGGCGCTCTCTCCTAACACTAAACAGAAAAAATGCTGCTGTTCTGTGGTAAGTTTGGGAGGTAAGTCCTCTGGTTTTTTGAAAGAGTTTTGGAGGACTCTTTGGGGGAGTTCTGATAATATCTAGGTCAGTTGAGGAGACTGCTGTGATTGAAATAAACATACTATATCATAACATAAACTATGAATTTGGAAAAGCTTAAGAAAAATTATTTAATACATCTTAAGTTAAATTTTTAAAATAAAACTCCATTAAATAAAATGAAAGTAGAATGCCAGCAGGGGGAGGGGGACTTCCCAGTGTTTCCCAGGGGGAGGGGGGCTTTCCAGTGTTTTGCACTGAGTGTCACATGTATGACTACCTGCCCATTGGGCAGAAGTCTTGGCTCTGTGCTCGGTGCAATGAGCTCTGGGCTCTCAGGAAACATGTCTCTTCCCTCAAAGCCAAGGTAGCGGACCTGGAGAAGGAGATAGAAAGTAACAGGGTTGAGGGTAAGGCCTGAAGCCCACCAGCCGCCACTGGTTGAGGGTAAGGCCGTCAGGGATGCAGAACGAGTATCCCACCCCCTGACAAGCAGCCATCCAGCTGCCTCAGAGAGTGGAAGCCTCAGGCAGGAAGGACATCAAGCCGAGGAAGAGGGACAGGATCCCTTAGTTGGGACCCCTTCCTCAGTGGATGTGCCTGTATCCTCTTGCACTGAGGATACTCCTCCAGAGGTAGCGGGAGGGGGGGGCTTCTTCTAGTGGGCGATTCAATTATCAGGTATATAGAGAGCCAGGTTTGTGATGGGCATGTTGACTGCATGGTGACTTGCCTGCCGGGTGCGAAGGTTGTGGACATCACGCGGTATCTGGATAGGTTAGTAGACAGCGCCGGGGAGGAGCCAGTGGTCACGGTACATGTTAGTACCAATGATGTTGGGAAGGCAAGACGGAGCGTCCTGGAAGCCAAATTTAGGTTGTTAGGTAGAAGACTAAAGTCCAGGACCTCCAGGGTTGCATTCTCAGAAATGCTACCTGTTCCACGTGCAGGACCAGCCAGACAGGCAGAGCTCAGGAGCCTCAATACGTGGATGAGGCAGGGGTGTCGGGAGGAGGGGTTTAGATTTGTTAGGAACTGGGGAACGTTTTGGGACAAGCCAAACCTGTACAAGAGGGATGGGTTACACTTGAACCAAGATGGAACCAGGTTGCTGGTGATTAATATTAAAAAGGTTGCAGAGCACTGTTTTATACAGTCTTGATATGTCTGTGTTTTAGATGTTGTGAGCCGCCCAGAGACCCTTGGGTATGGGGCGGGATATAAATGAATGAATGAATGAATGAATGAATGAATGAATGAATGATCCCTGGGGGAAAGCCGACAGGAGATGGGCAACATTTCATTTTGGTTCTATGTTGTTTATGTCACTTCGGCTATCAAAAGTTTGAAATCTTTTCATGCTTGCAGTCCAGTATCAGACTGGGGAGTCCTGTTAGCAAGGAGTTGAACTAGTTTATTGTTTTTCTTCCAGTTTTGCACCTGCTCCTTGATCCACATACTGTAGGTTGCAGAGGAGATGGTTCCTATAATTATTTGGATCATAGTGCTTTCTTCTTCTGCTCTCCATCCAAACATCTGGATTTCCCCAAGGGACCAAAACCACCAACAGAAAGTTCAGCTGCAGCAGGTACATCTTCTCACTAGGCAGAAAAAGGTGCTGGATAATAAAATCTTCCATCCCAATGTGAGGTTGGGACAGAAAACAGGGCTTTCTTCTCTCTTTTCTGAGCTGGAAGCCATGCCTGAGATCTGGGTGCCATTTGCTGAAATCTTTGCCCTGCCAGGGCTTATGACCATCGCAAGCAGAACCAGCAGAGCTTCTCTGCTCTTGTGGTTGCTGCTCCTGCTCCACAGAAGCTTTGAGGCACAAAGGGCAAAATGTCTTCTTAATCTGATCTGGAATGAAAGTGACCCATTGAATTACTACAAGCCAGGAGGCTACATCCTTGGAGGGCTAGCATTTTCAGGCCACGTAACGTTTCAACAGTACAGTTTCGCCCAGCCTCCTCCAATCCCCCTGGAAAAGTAAGTAACTTACAATTCACTCTTTCCACATCCACTCTCTTTACATGATGGGAACAAGTCCTGATCCTGGTCCCATCAGCTCTCTGTTTTTCACCTGGAGGACCTTCAAGGAAGCATGTATATCTGGGAGGGGCATCTGCTGCAAAGCTGCCCCCTCAAGCTCTTCTATCCCAAGGAATCATCTGCTTACATTGTTAGGATTGAATCCAGGGTGTTAGCTAATGGTGCTTCAGTACTGAAGAGGCCCTAATCTGTCCTGCTCTGCAGAAGGTCACTCGCAGATGTGTGCCATATGTGTCTTTATCGGGTGCTTAATGGCGTCTTGAGGGCCTGTGCGGAAACAGCTTAGGACAACAGGAATGAACCTATAACACATGGAGCACCAGAGATGATGAGGAAAAAACCAAACTCCTGTTTGTGACTTAAGCAGGATAGGGGTGGATGCCGGTCAAATCTTGGGCCAGAGTGCTTCTCTCTGGTGGAGGAATGGGGTGGAAGGTTCACTTGAGGCAGGTCCATGAAGAGACATTTAATATCCTGGTCACATAGTGGTTTCACAAAAGTGAATGTTTGTTCTTATTAATGCAGCTGGGAGAGCGGAACCTACTGGCGCACTTTGGCCTTGGCCTTGGCCCTTCATGAGGTCAACCAGAACCCTGAACTCTTGCCCAACATCACCCTGGGCTACAACACTGAGGAAGCCTATTTCAGTAGCAGGATGGGCTCAGAAGCCACATTAGACCTTCTTTCCGATGGGATGAGCAATATTCCTAACTACAACTGTGGAGGAAGAAAGAACCTGTTGGCTGTTCTTGAAGGGGAGGATTCTGATCTCTCAGGTCTGACCTCAACCCTCTTGAGCAACTTCAAAGTCCCTCAGGTATGGAAAGGAGAGAGGTGATGAAGTAGAAGAACAAAGCAATGAAACAACCATTCAGACCTGGTATAATGAAGTAGTAGAATATGCAATAAATGAGCCTATTACCTCCCAATACTGCAAATATACAAATAGAAAAGAATGGTATGTGTTTCTAGAAGTTTGGAAACTGTTGTTAGACTTCCTAACATATAATATGAAGGAATTAGCATTATCAGAAAATGCCATAAATTTTTTGTTGAAATGATAGAAATATTATATAGTAATAGTATAAGAAATATGTATTCCATGTAAATTATAGTCAGTGCCAATTCTAGATTTATACAACTTCATATTTACCTGTAACACAACTCAATTTTGGAATAGTTATTATTGTTTATTAGTTTATTTCAATATAATATATGTAAATTTGTGCACTAAGTTGTAAATGGTAAATATAATTTATAAAACTGTTTAAGAAAAAAGAAAAGCAATGAGATTCAACTTTGCGGAGTCTCAAGTCTGGGGACAACTCTCATCATTTCAAAGGCTCTTCACACTCCATGCCTTCAGCTGTGATTCACAATCCACTCCAGGCCAGAAATAAAGATTTCCCATTTGTTAAGCAGATTTCCTTTATCCAGGTGAAGATGGTGAACTTAGACTTAAAACTGGTCAGGGAAACTTCCCTTCCCTCTGTAAGGACCATCCCCTTTCCTCTCCTTTTTGATCAGAATCCATTTATTCTGATGGAAGCAGGACACTTCTAATGCCATTTGCTGGGATTCAAGAGCAGGAAAAGGTTTGTCCTTGTCTCTGTTTGAGATGCCCATCAGCATTTGGCGGGCCACTGTGTGCGACAGGATGCTGGACTAGATGGGCCTCTTATGTTCTTATGACATAACCATAGCACAAAGCCATGATCCCCTCCATCTTGGCTCCTTCAAGTGCAGCTGAACAGTCCCCCTTCCAAACTTTACCACAGTCCCCACCTGCCTTTCCCAAGGTAGCTGCAGGAACTCATCATGCTCCATGGCACCTGTGGCACCAGGGAGAGCTGCCAGACAGCTATGGGACAGCCAGGGACAGCCTGGGTCGGGTGTGGAGCACAATTTCATGCTCCACACTCTGGCCACAATTAGGCTTCCCTGGGACGGGATGGGACTGGTTAATTCCGGACAGAAACGCCCAGCTGACAGAGTGAATACTCTGCTCCAGGGTTCTCCCAATTGTTCTCCAGAGGCCCTAATGTGGCTAGGCCTATGATCACAGTCTGTAAGTATCTGAAGTCTGTCAGAGTGCAGAAGGATTGTCCCTATTCTCACTTGCACAAGATGGGAGGAGTAGAAACAACAGGATGAAACTTTAAGGGAGTCAATACAGATTAGATATTAGGGGAAACTTCCTGACAGTGAGGGTGAGCAGTCAGTGGAATCGTTTGCCACGGGAGGTAGTGAGTTCTCCTTCGCTAGGGGTCTTCAAGCAGAGGATGGACTTACACTTGTCTGGGATGGTTTAGGAAACCCTGCATTGAGCAGAGGGATGGACCTGATGACCCTAGAGGTCCCTTCAAACTCTATGATTCTACTCAAGTTGCTTTCAGATCTGTGATGTCCATGTGACTCTGAAGTTTGTACCAATATTGCAGATGACTGTATTTGGATGGTCAGCTTGTCCCATACTAAATTCTCCAGGGTGTAGAAATGGCCCTGAAATTTCCCAGCAAAGGTGATCCTAGCCCTTCCCATATTTACGGATGTTGAATGCAATCTTTGTAAATGAAGCTTTCTGGGCCAGGGTCAAGATTCCTTCCTGGAAGTGGCCCAGACTCTGTCTTGGTGCATGACACCAAAGCAGACGTTGAGCTTTGGGTGTCTTCCTGACATGGTCCCAAGGGAATGTATGAATTATACCACTGTTTAATTTGTTAAGGTGTTCATTTTATATGTTGTAAGCTGCTCTGAGACCCTTGGGTATAGGGTGGAATAAGTACATAAGTATGTAAGTAAGTATGTAAGTAAGTACGTAAGTACGTACATACATACTGTATTTTCTGATGTATAAGACTACTTTTTAACCCAGGAAAATCTTCTCAAAAGCCGGGGGTCGTCTTATACGCCGGGTGTTGTCTTCTTATACAGTGAGTATATCCCAAACTCTATATTTTAACTGGAAAGTTGGGGGTCGTCTTATACGCCCAGTCGTCTTATACGCCGGAAAATACGGTACATACATACATACATACATACATACATACATACATACATACATACATACATACATACATACATACATACATACATACATACATACATACATACATACATACATACATACATATATATATATGGCAATGACATTCCATGGTTTTAAATACCAGACGTCCACTCTGAGATAAGGTCTTGGGAGACCTTTCATGAAAACTTTCTTGTTTTTAAAAGATGGCAATATTTTTAGTGCACTAATGCGGTGATGGCCAACCTATGACACACGTGTCACAGGTGACACGCCAAGCCCTTTTGGGTGACACACCTGGTCACCCTGGCACCTGGGCGTGTAGTGCTTGCTTGTTCTTGAAGTGTATGAAATACCAACTTTCAATTGAAGATTTAGCAACAAAAGTCACTAATGTAAAGAATTATTTGTTTTTGATTTTAATAAAATACATATATCAAAAATATAACTTTTTACTAGAGCTACAAATATCACAGAATTATGGATATTTCTAGAAGTGACACAGCACCTGAGTTTAGCTAGGTTTTCTTGTGAATTTTGACACACCGAGCTCAAAAGGTTCGCCATCACTGCACTAATGGCATGTTTCCACACACATTTTTTTAAAGATCTCATTTCTCCTGCAGGAGACTCTCTGATATCTCTTCTATTCCTGAGCAGGTCAGTGCTGGGTTTCTTCCAAAGCCTGAAACTCAGCCACCTTTTGTCTTCCGAATGGGACCCTGGGAAGAAGCCCAGTACCCGGGAATTATTAAGCTTTTCCTGAATTTTGGATGGACTTGGATCGGCCTCTTTTTCCCTGAGAGCGACAAAGGGCAAAAGTTCATGAATGGTTTGAAGAAAAAGATGATCAGCCATGGAATTTGTGTGGCCTTCACAGAAATATTCAAAGCAGAGAATGTTGAACATCTGTCATCTCTTGGTAAACATTGGGTCACCTGGGCAAGAGTCAATGTGTTCTTTTATTATAGCACATCAAGCAGAGATTTTTTTTTCATGTGTGATTTGCAACTCATGATTTCTAAGAACCAAATGACATCCAAACTATGGATCACAACAGGTTTCCAGCTGATCAATGCTGCTATTGAGTATATTTTGGAATCCCCCCGTCATGTCTTCAGTTCCTTGTCCTTTGTGATTAAGACTCCCCAAAGTCCTCATCGCATGGACCCCAATTCAGTTTTTCATGATGTTCATGAGACCATGAGCAAGATTTTTGACTGCTTTCCTTTTAAGCACAAGAAGTTTGTGAAAACTTGGATAAGATGCACAGAGAAGAAGAACCTGAAGATACTGTCCCAAGAGAAGCATGAGAAACTCCAATCTGTGGATAGCTATGGCACATACAACAGTGTCCAAGCTGTAGCTCAGGCACTACATATGGCCTCTACATCCAGGTCCGGGAGATCTTTATTGATGAGTGAAAGAAACACAGTGGCATTTCAAAGGATGCAGCCATGGCAGGTACTAAACCGAAATCCAATATTTTCATTTGCCATTGCATCCATTTGCTTAATTCACATATTCTTGATCTTCTGGTTTACTACGGTACTGAATATCTGTAGGTAAGGCCTGGGGCACTGGGTTGGCAGGGTCCACTAACTAGAATTTTCCATCTGCCGATGTTTTACTACCCAGTAGGTAACATCTTCATTCACTTGCAGTTGCTGGTTGATACTTTAATCAATGGGACATGTATTTCTTGTATCTTTATTATTGTTGGTGTTATTATTTTGTGTTCTTAGCACAATCAGTGCCCATGGATGCCAGAGGTCATGCAAGAGGAGGTAAGGGGGGACATGGGGGGGGGGCAAGATGCATTCTCTGTGGTCTGTAGGGCTTTTTTGGCACCTTCCTGTGCCCCAAATAGGCCTTAGGCACTTCCAGTTCTGCGTTTGCAGACCTGGAAGTGCCTTAGAAGAAGGCTCAGTGGTGGCAGCGAGGACAGGTGAGGGGGGTATTTGTGCCCAAATACAAATACCCCCCATGAAAGGTGGGATTTGTACAAAGCCAAATTTGCCCACATTTGATCCATTATGAATCGAATGAGGGAAAATGGCTTCGTGCACAGCCCTAGTTAATGATTCTTTCTCAAGAAGGATTTTCAACTTGATGGTGGAGCAACACAAAGAGGAGGCGTCAGAGTAGAGGTATGGGCCTCATCTGTTTAGACCACAGGTGTAGAACAAGATTCATAGCAGGTACGAATGCCTAATGAGAGTTGCCAAAATGCTCGGTTTGCTTTTATGGTGTCTGAATAACTATTTTACCCTTTTGTCATTTCAGCTTCATTTTTACTTAAAGCGTTTCTGGTTTTCGAACACCTCTTTAGGTGGACTGTATGTGGACGTAAACGGGGAGATAGTAGCTGATTTTGATATTGTGAATTGGGTGGCCCATCCAAATCTGTCTGGCGCAAAAAGGAAAGTTGGGAGTATGGAGGGATGGACATCATCAGGCCAAACATTCTCCATTGACCTTGATGCAATTGTGTGGCCTGGAGAAGGAAACAAGGCAGGAGAATCTTTTTCCACTCACTGACCTCAAAT
Source organism: Aspidoscelis tigris stejnegeri (assembly GCA_023333525.1). Lineage (NCBI taxonomy): Eukaryota > Metazoa > Chordata > Lepidosauria > Squamata > Teiidae > Aspidoscelis > Aspidoscelis tigris. The sequence continues at coordinate 4,391,053 of JALMGA010000024.1, forward strand.
GTCTTAATAAATCTGGATTGGAAAATGCGCTTCTCTTTCCTTCATCCTTCATCTTAGGCTTTCTGTCTACTTTGCCAATATTTCTCTGGTCCTTCTTTCACTTTGTGTCTGGTGCCAGTCATTCTTTATAGATACATCCATGGTATACGTGTAAGCATATATTTTAGAAAGATGGAAGTGAGATCCTATGAATGAGATCTCTGTCTTCTGTGTTCTCTGGAATGGGGAAATAGGCCTGGAGGGTGTCTTCCAACCAAGACTTTTCAGGCTACAGAGATTTGGAATGGGAAGATGGGCCCAGATCCCTTTAAACCAGAGGATGTATCATGGAGCCTATAATAATTGCCCCTCTTCATGCTAGATTTTGAGACGTGTGATTAGCATGCAAGAGAGAAGATGTTTGGAATCTGCTATCTCCTCCTTTTCATTCAAAATTAGTCTGAGGGCACATTCCCATAGGCATTTAAATCCTAAGTAGAATCTGAATTCGGTACCCGGAATTCCCATTTAATTTTCTATAAATCTAAATAGAATCCAAATTCGGTATCCAGTGTTCCCATTCAATTTTTTATTCCTGAATTTTATGAGGACTATCCAGCAAAACTACAGAGCAAAAAAGTCCTGAGGAAAACTGGATTTCCCCCCCCCCCTTTTGGAGACGTGTCCGCTTTTTTCTTCCCAAATGAGAATGCTCCCGGACTATTTGGGGTGGAGATCTAGCCTTCTGGCTAATGCCTGCCAGATGTGGGTGGGATTTCACAGCTGCGGACGTCCCCCCTCCCTTCCCATGCCCACAATGCTAGAGGCCCGATCAAGAGGCAAAGGCTTGTATATGTTACCTGATTGTTAGCAACATATGTATCCTGATTGTTAGCAACTACTAGGAATGTTATCTCTCGTAGCTGCATTTCTAGTAGCTGCCAACAGTGGGATGCATATGTATCAAGCAAAAAGGTTTTAAAGGTTTTAAAGCCGCGAGTTATGCTGTCAGCCTTCCAACTGCGCTCAGCTCCTTCACTGATCTGCTTGAGCGCAAATGCTGTCTTCCCACTAATGTGGATGGAGGTAATGTCCATCCGAACTGGAGAGTGTGAAAAAGGGAAAGTGCGATTGACCTCTGTATGTCCCAACTTTCTTCTGCTCAGCTGATTGACCAGGGCAGGCTTACAGGGATTGCACTAGGGAGGCATGGAGATTAAAAGGTCCTCTTTCTCCATGCTGGGGATTTGGGTGGTGAGTGGGAATGCCAATATTCGGGTTCAGTCCAGTTTACTGTCAGGTAAATGGGAACATGCCCGAAATGCACACTTGGCCCTGTATCCAGATTAAAATAGTCCAACTAGGACTAAAAAAGTCAAGTGGGATTGGAGCCGGAGTTTTGAGGGTGGTGTAGATTGGACCGCATGGATGCCTGAAGACTGTTGGAAGTGAGGAAACAAAAAAGGAAGAGGAGAAAAAAAAATCTAGGTGTCAAGAACTTTGGGGAAGTGGAGATGAGGGAAAGCAAGTAGCCTTGTATCCTCTCTCATCCATTCATAAAAGGGGGATATGAAGTGAGATTCAATCTAGGCAGCAAGCACCCCAATAACATCCATTAACTGGCTTATTTTTTTCTCTTCCTTTTTCTTATCACTAGACGGTGCCTCGTGCCCAGTGTACCAAAAGCTGCCAGCCAGGATCTGCCAAGGTGGCTAGAGAAGGGGAGCCCATTTGCTGCTACGGTTGCTCCCCATGTTCAGAAGGGACGATCTCCACTCACAAAGGTTGGTGACCCCTAAGGTGAAGAACAAGGACTGGGAGATTATAATCTGGACAATCCATACATAAGCTCACAAAGTCAATTTGAAGATATTGTCCCGGGAACTAGGCAGCAGGGCAGAAAGCAGATATTGAATTGGAGGGATAGTCTTTTATTTAGATTGTGCATTACATTAGAGAGGGATGTGGTGGGTATTTGAGGATCAAGTGAGGGTTGGTTAATGTTTGCATTTTTTTATTGTTGTTGTTCCTCGTTTGTCTTTATGGGGAAGGGCCAGGGAAGATTGGAGCCCAGAGCCTTCTATGCTGCTTCAAATTCAGTAACTGGGGTGGTTTTCTGCTCTGCTCTGCTTGTGATGTTGGCTGCTGTTGCTTTCTTGTTAGTGTGGTGTGTTTGAAGGTGTCCTGCTTTGCTTCTAGTCTCTCCATTACTTGGGGTTTGATTTAGGAATTAGTTTAGGGTATGTGAGGCCCCGTCACTATGCTGGCGATATGGCACTGTTTGGGCACTGTTTGGGTTCACATGGGCTGGGCATGGGACCGGGAACGCATCTTGGGCATACCCATTTCATTCCCAGCAATGCAGGATAGGCACTGGTTGGGCATGGATGGTGGCATCCCCATGCAATCTGTGCCAAACCTTAGCACAGGTGAGCCACACCACCTCCATTCTGCCCCCTCTCTCCTCATTGGCAGCTGGATTGTCAGCAGCCCCCCCCCTCGTACACTCGGAGCTGTACCAAACATGCATGGGGACAGACCCTGAGAGGCTTGTTCCTTGTTTTTAGACCAGTTTTTTTAGCGCAGCTTCATCTTATTATTTTATCTGGTGTTTGATATTTGGCCTGGTTCCTAGGACAACTTACCTTTGGGGGAAATGGCTCTGAATAAGTTATGGAAGAACTGTAGTGTGGACTAGGATTCAGAATAGGCTGGGTTTTAAGGATGGAGGAAGGGTGAAGTGTAGCTCATCCTAAATTCCTTCCCTCACCTTTTGGATCTTGTAATCTGTTTACCACATTGCTACATTCCAGTTCTAATGGTTTTTGCATTAGCCTGCTGCTTCTCTTGGGAAAGTGGCTTCACTCTAGGTTTGTGTGTGCTAGAGCAGTTCAATAACACAATTTTCTTTTAGGCCATGTAGCTTAAAAAGGTAATTTCCCCCTTGATTGTAGAACCTGAAGCATTCAGAACCCACTCTTGTTAGGGAAAAGAAAAGCTAGAGTGCATTGTATGACCTAAGAGATGGATGAAGGTGGTATCCCATACACAATTCTCTTGAAACAATTCAGAGTTTTCAAACGAAACTACAGAAGAGCTTTCATATTCAGCATGCTTACCAAGTCATTAAAGGCTTAAAGTGAACTCATGGCTTTAAATAAGTCTTGCTCTATAAATATATGGTTAAGCAAGCATCATCTATGCAGGTACAGCTTTGGTTTCCATTCCACTGCACTCAGAACTACAGTATTTTAAAATATACTAGAACATAGATAGCTATAGAAGACTGAAATGGGAAAAACTGATTTTTCTTCTTCTCAGATGCATCCTATTGCACCAAATGCCCTGATGATCTGTATCCAAATGAGGACCATGATCGGTGTGTATCAAAGATGATAACCTTCCTAGCTTGTGATGAATATCTGGGGATTATCTTGGGTTCTTTGATTTTGTTCTTCTCCATAATTACAGGCCTTGTATTAGGAATCTTCATAAAGTACATGGAAACTCCAATAGTCAAAGCCAACAACCGGGAACTCTCCTTCATCCTCCTTATCTCACTCCTGCTTTCCTTCTTGACCTCCTTCCTCTTTATTGGTCAACCAGCAAGAATGACCTGCCTCCTACAACAAACTGCCTTCAGCATCATCTTCTCAACTGCCATCTCTTCTGTCCTGGCAAAAACCATCGTGGTGGTGCTGGCTTTTCTGGCCACCAAGCCAGGGAACACTGTAAGGAAATGGTTGGGCAAAAGATTGACCAACTCCACTGTCATTTGTTGTTCTGGTATCCAGGTTATTGTGTGCAGCATCTGGTTGTTGGTGTCTCCTCCTTACCCAGACTCTGACATCCAATCTCAACCTGGACAAATCATCCTGAAATGCAATGAAGGATCTGTTGTCTTCTTTTATGGCTCCCTTGGCTACATGGGTCTCCTGGCTGTAGTCTGCTTCACGGTAGCTTTCCTAGCCAGGAATCTTCCTGGGTCTTTCAATGAAGCCAAGCTGATCACCTTCAGCATGCTGGTCTTCTGCAGTGTTTGGATGTCTTTTGTGCCCACGTACCTAAGCACCAAGGGGAAATACATGGTGGCTGTGCAGATCTTCTCCATCTTGGCCTCCAGTGCTGGGCTATTGGGTTGCATTTTCTTCCCCAAGTGCTACATTATTATCCTGAAGCCAGATCTTAATACAAAGGGTCATATAACAACTAGAACAATGTTTTGATACTTCTCATTTAGATGCTATGCTTAAATCCAGGAATGAATGAATTTGCCCTTTAATGGTCACTCATTTTATGCTATAAAAGCTATTCTATTTTAATTGCAGTTGAGAGCATGTGAGGATTTTCCATTTCTTTTCTACTTCAGAATGCACAGAAGGAATTAGTTGTCAACAATGCAGGAAAGGATCCTGGATTGGACTGGCTATGACCTGGTCTAGTAGGGCTTATCTTGTGTTCTTTGGAGTTTGTCTTGAATCCATATAATAATAATGCTGGTTCCAGGTTCAGTTGCAACAGTAAGAAGAAAAGTATTATACTATATAAATATAATTAAAATATATAATGATATTAAGCTACTAAAGTGGATTCCTGAATACATCTTTCAGGCTGGGGAGACAGGAAGGATGTTCCTAAGGCCATTTGCTGGGATTTGAGAGCAGGGGAATGTTTGCCCTTGTCTCTGCTTGAGATGCCCATGGGCAATTGGTAGGCCATTGTGTGCAACAGGATGTTGGACTAGATGGGTTGTGGCCTGATCCAGCAAGGCTCCTCTTATGTTCTTATGTAAGCCTTCCCGGTTAGGGAGCCGGACACTTATCTGGGAATACTGGGTTCAATTCTACCTTCCCCCATGAAGCCAGCTGGGTGACCTTGGGTGAGTCACAGCTCTCTGCTGAGCTGAGAGATCCACCTACCTCACAGGATGTTCTGCTGTGGGGAGAAGAATAGAAAAGCTTTGTCAGCTGCTTTGCGTCCCCTTAAATGGGTGAGAAAAGAGGGGTAGAAAAGCCAACTCTTCTCTTCTTCAACCATAAAAACCTGGGGAAAGAGCTATGTTTTTGCAAGCACCTGTCAAACCTCTATGGGGAGTGGTTCAGAAGCCTGGGGGCCATTACAGGGAAGGCCCTCTCATATATCTCCTCACGCTTCTGAGGGTAGAAAAATGCAGCTCTGCAGCAGCAAGGGTCAGTAAGATCTAACTTTAGGAATGGCTCAGTTAAACCTCCCTACATTGATATGCCCACTACACTAACCAGTAATCATTGCAGGCAATTTAGAAGAGAGCCAGCCTGCCAGCCAGCCAGCCAGCCAGCAACAAAGCAAGCAAAGCACAGATATTAAAGAGTCATGAAATCTGGTATATGATCAAAGCATATGATGATTTATTGAGAGACTTTAAGCCTCTATATATAATTCAAAACTCATGATCTGTCTATTTTCTTACAAGCTGCAAGCATTTCTCACAGGCCTCAAGTAACAGTTTTCCAAGGTTTACAGAGAACAATAGCTTTGCTGAAGCAATATGAGTTGAGATAACGGCCTGGTTATTGGCAAGCGTAAGTGCTCTTATCAGGGAACAACTTGTTGCTAGTAGTAGCTGCACATTCAGCTTTAAGCAAAATATGAAGGACTTTCTTTTCAGTAATTCAATAATCAATTGATTGCCTATAGGAAATCTCTATATCTCACTTCAATAAAAGCATCAAAATTTATCTAAGTGTTAGAAAAAATGTTATTGGTTAGAAGAGCTAATTAGATGGCTGAGGCCTTATTCAGCAGGACTCTTCTTTGGTCTCCTATGATCCTATGTACTTGGGCTTACTTTGAACAACTTCATTCCATGGTAAGAAGCGGAAGACATCCAGTCCTTCCTGTGAACAGCAACTATTGAAGATTTAAGCCAATAGTTCTGAAAGGTTCAGAACAGATTTATTTAGTGGTCCACAATACTAGGAAGGTTAAGGCTTCACTGCAAAGCTTCTTTGAAAAAGAACTGTGTGACCTGTAAGGGCGATGCAGACATGAAAGAGATAGAAGTATGGATGCTGAGGCTTATGTCCCCCTAGAAGGTGAGGGCGCCGACATGCCAAGCAACAGTAATATGCAATTTGACAAACGTGTAGACCCCAACCCCAAACTGCCTGACCTATGTGCAATGGAAATACCCTGTCAGGATTTCAGGGCAAGATAGATAAGCAGTGGCCAAAGATGAAGGATCTTCCTCCACAAGTAATCACCCCTCTAAAATCTGATCAGTGGGGAAGACCTTGGGTGCAAGCAAAAATTGGCTATCCTCCTCATCAAACTAGATTGCTTGTTGACTTGGCCACCTCTCTGATGCTTCAAGACCTAGAGTGGGTGAATGCAGGACGAAAAACTGAAAGATTTGGTTGGCTGTGGAGGATCTACTCCAGGCATGTCAAACTTACGGCCCGCGGGCCGGACCCGGCCCGCGAGGCGTTCCAATCCGGCCCGCGGTGGCCCGCCGCCGCCACGGCGGCGGCCCGCCTGTGGCTACGGCCCGCCACCACGCAGCCCCGCCGCCGCTGAAGCGGCCCGCCTGCGGCCCGCTGCTGACGCACGCCGCGCGCCGGGCCGACGCGCACGCGCCGCCTGCTGACGCCCTCCTTGGGCCGGAAGGAGGCGAGGCGAGCGAGCGCGCGGGCGGGCGGGCGGCTCCATGAACAGCCAGCCCCTCCCTGGCCCCGCCCCGGCCCCGCCCCTAACCCTCCTCGTCGCCGCCGCCGAAGCAGCTCGCCTGCTGCCGCCGCTGCCGCCACCAAAGCAACCCGCCTGCGGCTGCGGCCCACCGCTGACGCACACCGCGCAGCGCCGGCGTCGCCGCCGAAGCAGCTCGCCAGCTGACGCCGACGCCAAAGCGGCCCGCCTGTTGGCTGCGGTCCGCCACCGCGCAGCGCCGACGCCGAAGCAGCTCGCCTGCTGCCGCCGCCGCCGCCACCAAAGCGGCCCGCCTGTGGCTGCGGCCCGCCGCTGACGCACGCCGCGCGGCGGGCCGACGCGCGGCGCCGCCTCCTTGGGCCAGAAGGAGGTGAGGTGAGCGAGAGCGCGGGCGGGCGGCGCCATGAACAGCCAGCCCCTCCCTAGCCCCGCCCCGGCCACGCCCCTAACCCTCCTCATTGTCCTAGCCCCGCCCCCAACCACACCCCCAGCCCCTCCTCTGTATCCCGGCCATGCCCCCCGCCCCCCCAACCACGCCCCCCGCCCCTCCTCTGTATCCCGGCCACACCCCCCCCCGCCACGCCCCCTGGCCCTCACTTTTTCTTTTTTTTTTTGAATCCGGCCCTCGGCCGGATTGAGTTTGACACCTCTGATCTACTCAATCTGCCTTTATCTGGGAAACCAAAAACTTCTGCCAAAGCTTGTGCGGACAGAGGCATGGAGAAAGGAATTCTTCAAAGAGCATGGCCTGACTGTAGATCTTTCCAATGGATGCCTGTGGGTCAAGAACTTTCCCGATGTGTGGACAAAGGATAAACTGGAGTGTGGGAAGACTGAGACTGCTGAATTGATTGTTGGTCCAGACTTCTGTCCACAGAGGCAGTACAGATACTGAGGAAGGCATCAAACTAACTATGGATGGCTTTCTTAAGCAAGGGGTCCTTGTGGAGTCTCAGTCAACCTGTAACTCATTGGTTTGACTGATTAGGTGGTCAAAAGGGAGTGTAACTGAGGACAACCAGGTGTTTAATGCAGTAACTCCACCATTTGCACCTATCAGGGCAAAGTACAATGAGATCACGGCTGCTGTGCCAGGAGGCAGTGATGGTAAGAGCATCACAGAAGATGCCATGTCTCAAGCCATCAGTGCCTCCTCCTCCAAGGAAGAGGAGGTTGTCAGCCACGCCAGCAAACCTGAGGCAAACTTCCCTGCCAGCTAAAGCAAGGGCAAAACCAGTTTGCCCTGACTGGATGCACAGCAGCTCCATCTCCCCATCCCCAAGCTTCCCTCCTTGCAGTTTGGAATCTTTGTGCCCCTTGAGTGATCCAGGTGTTGACCTGAGCCATGTTTGGCTCCTTCAGAGACTTTTCTACTCTGAGTAAAGTTTTACTCTCATGCCCTCCTCCCCTCCTTCTTTTTCATTAACACCCAAAAGTTCCAGTCGTGCTTGTCACACTTTTGCACACTACCTTGAGGCCTTTATGCTCTCTTCAATTGACGTGAGATCTTACTGAGCACTGCAGATGCAGTGCTGCATTTTTCTGTTCTCAGAGGTGTGAGGAGATGTGAAATATGAGAGGACCTTCTCTGTAGTGGCCCCCAGGCTTTTGACTCGCCTTCCAATAGAGGTATGCCAGGTGCCATCAGCTTATAATTTTTGGTGACTAGTCAAAACATTTTTTATATGTTATTTATGTTTATGTGTTATAAAAAATTTTCTTTTTACTGTAGTAATCCAGTCTGGAATTATTGCAAAAAGGGCAGGATAGAAATACTAAAATTAAATTGTTCTTGTTACGGATTCAAAATAAAAGCAAAGAATACAGGAAAGGCACTGCTTAGACATGGCCACAGCCAATCCAGTCCAGGATCCTGTCTCACACTAATTTCTTCTGTGCTTTCTGAAGCAGAAAGGAAAGGCAAACCCTCACATTGTCTAAACTGCAATAAAAATTAACTTTATGGCATTTGATGAGCTACCATTGCAAGGCAAGTACATTTATTCAAGCACTTCAGGATAGCACATGGATGAGAAACATCAGAACATTGTTCTAGTTGTTAAATGTCCCTTTGTATTAAGATTAGGTTTCAGGATAATAATGTAGCACTTAGGGAAGAAAATGCAGCCCAATAACCCAGCAGTGGAGGCCAAGATGGAGAAGATCTGCACAGCCACTGTGTATTTACCCTTAGTGCTCAGGTAAGTGGGCACAAAAGACACCCAAACACTGCAGAAGACCAGCATGCTGAAGGTGATCAACTTGGCCTCATTGAAGGACCCGGGAAGATTCCTAGCTAAGAAAGCTACTGTGAAGCAGATGGTAGCCAGGAGACCCATGTAGCCAAGGGATCCATAAAAGAAGGCAATTAGTCCTTCATTGCACTGCAGGATGATTTGTCCAGGTTGAGAATGGAGATCAGAGTCTGGGTATGGAGGAGACACCAACAACCAAATGACACATACAATAACCTGGATACCAGAGCAACAAATTACAATGGAGTTGGTCAATCTTTTGCCCAACCATTTCCTTACAGTGTTCCCTGGCTTGGTGGCCAGAAAAGCCAGCACCACCATAATGGTTTTTGCCAGGACAGAAGAGATGGCAGTTGAGAAGATGATGCTGAAGGCTGTTTGTCGTAGGAGGCAGGTCATTCTTGCTGGTTGGCCAATAAAGAGGAAGGAGGTCAAGAAGGAAAAGAGGAGAGAAATGAGGAGGACGAAGGAGAGTTCCCAGTTGTTGGCTTTGACTATTGGAGTTTCCTTGTACTTTATGAAGATTCTGAGCACAAGGCCAGTGATTAAAGAGAAAAACAAAACCAAGGAAACCAGGATAATCCCCAAATTTTCTTTGTAAGCAAGGAAGATTATCACCTTTGGCACACACTGGGCATGGTTCTCATTTGGATAAAGATCTTCAGCACATTTGGTGCAATAAGCTGCATCTGAAAAAAAATTCCATTTTTCACACTCCATTTTGTTGCAGACAATGTAATCAAGTGTCTATGGAGCAAAGACTTTCTCAATATTATCTTTAATTATAATAGAAGTATATCTCTGAATATTGAGGTTCCATAAGCAAGGGGGAGATGACCTTTTTAAGGTCCATGTGCTAAAACAAAACAGTGTTATGCAGTGGCCATAACACACACAAATTGGTGAAGCCAATTTCCTTAGAGAAGAAGCAGGTTAAATTTGGTGGAACCTCCTAATGTAAAATTATTAGATTTATTCAGAGTCTGCAAAGCTGGACACAGTCACACACACCTCATTAAGAAAGGAGCAACAACAGCCAAAGTCATGAGCAGGGCAGGATGGAAGACCTCCCCAGTTACTGAATAAAGAGAAGTAACAAACCATGGTCTAACCTTAGCTTTACGCTCAAATATCCACCTAATTCCTGGGATAACATCTTCAAACTGTGGGCTTTTATGTGGACTGTCTAGTTTAGTATCTCACAGGACTTGTAATTCACGATAGAGTTCACCAACCTTCCTGAGTGGAGATTGTCCCTTCTGCACATGGGGAACAATCGTAGCAGCAAATGGACTCCCCTTCTCTGGCTACCTTGGCAGATCCTGGCGGACAGCTTTCTGTACACTGGGCGCGAGGTACTGTCTAAAGAAAAGAAGAGGGAAAAGGAAAATGAGGCAGCTAATGGATGTTAATGGGGTGTTTGAAAAGGTCCTTATTGCACTCCAAGATTGCATCTCACTTCATATCCTCCTTTTATAAACAGATGAGAGAGGATAGAAGGCTAGTTGGAAGGACCCACATTCTACCTCTTGTTCTGCTTCTCTTGTGAGCCAGTTTGGTCTAGTGCTTAGGGAGCTGGACTCTTATCTGGGAATACTGGGTTCGATTCTGCCCTCCCCCATGAAGCCAGCTGGGTGACCTTGGGCTAGTCACAGCTTTCTTCTGAGCTCTCACAGCCCCACCTACCTCACAGAGTGTCTGTTGTGGGGAGAAGAATAGAAAAGCTTTGTCAGCCACTTTCAGTCCCCTTAAATGGGTGAGAAAAGTGGGGTAGAAAAGCCAACTCCTACTCCTCCTACTCCTACTCCCCCTTTTTTCTCTTCACTTCCCCCAGTCCCTTAGGTCTCCATTTGGCCCAATCTACTTCACCCTCTAAATTCACACTCATTTTGACCAAAAGGAAAGAGATCAGCAGGTTCCAAAGATCTGCTCCCTTGCATGATAGTAGTATGAGTCTCAAAATCCAGGATGAAGAGAGACAATCATTATAGGCTCCATGATACACCCCTGGTTTAAAGCAATCTGGGCTCATCTTCCCATTCCAAATCTCTACACCTTCAAAACTCTACAGCCTGCTTTGAAAACCTCCTCCAGGCCCATTTCCCCATCATAAAAACAAAACAAAACAAAAATAGAGATGTTATACTTAAGATTGCACTTTCTTCTCTCTAAAAAGAAAGCAGTTTTTTCCTCCTTACATGTATAGCATGGACATCTCTTGATTTACTAACCATGTACCAACCATACACACCATTAGCAAATAAAGGAGCCAGTCTTCTGATAGAGGTAATTTTTGGCAAAGTAGACAGAAGGCCTAAGATGTTAGGCATCAGGGCAGTAGAATTAGTGTGATGAGGGAAAGAGAAACACATTTTCCAATCCAGACATATTAGGACATTTTAGATCAGTGAGTGAAAAAAAAATTCTCCTGCCTTATTTCCTTCTCCAGGCCACACAATTCTGTCAGGGTCAATGGTGAATCTTTGACCTGATGATGTCCATCCCTCCAAACTCCCAACTTTTCTTTTCTCACCAGACTTATTTTGATGGACCACCCAGTTCAGAATGTCAAAGTCAGTTACTACCTCCCTGTTTTCGTCCAAATATTGTCCCCACAAAGATGTGTTGGAAAACAAGAGGCTCCTTAAGTAAAAATGAAACTGAAATGACAAAAAGGTAAAAAGAATTATTTAAAAGCCATAAAAGCCAACAGAGTATTTTAGCAGCTCACATTCTAGGTTTTCAGCTTTTGTGAATCAGATCAAAACCAAGATATTTCTAATTAAGTCATTGTCCGCAGCTGCGGTCTAAACAGGCCATCTCATCTCAGGAGCTGTGACTAGTCCAAGGTCACCCAGCTGGCTTTGTGGAGGAGTGTGGAATCCAACCCAGTACTCTCAGATGAGTGACGAGCTCCCTAACCTCTAGACCAAATTGGCTCACAAATTTATATCCAAATTGTTGGCATGCATGCAGGCACAGAGATGTTTATATACATATGTGGTGGAAGTGTCAGTTGATGTAGAAATGGACAAGATTATTAATAACCAGACTAGACAGTATAAAGAAATGTGTATTATGCAACAAATAAATATAGCTAACTGCACTGAAAATGACAAATATCTTATGAAACTATCACTGAGAGCTGCCCAAATGGTGTTAGCAAAGGGATGGAAAGACTCCAGTCTATGGACATTACATAATTGGGAGGTCCACATGTCAGAATGTATCAAGCTGAGGGGAATAAAACTTAAATCTGATCAGTTCAGCAATTTGGAAAAAAATATAATATATGTGTTATGCCTCAGCAACAAGTTTGTTTGTAGCAATTGAAGTTTGTGTTGTAAGCCTTGTTTATTAGTAGTTTAGAAAGGAATGTGAGCCTGTATCTTTTAGAGGTAGGCTTGTGGATAAGGAGGGTGGAGCATTTACAGCTTACACAGCAGAGTTAGGCCAGTTTTCAGTCTGCTGTAGGAGTGGAAGGAATCATCATTCTTAGACAAGCTGAAACTCCTCATAGGCCGCAGATGCCACAGAAGGAAGACACTCGACAACAGAAAAAAAAAGCAGCAACTTCCAATAGGCCAGCAAGTGCCAAAGGAAGCAGAAAGTCCTTTTAGACCGGCCAGTGTCACAAAGGAAGGCAGGAACTCTTTCGAGGCCTGAGTGCCTCAGCAAAGGACAGTAACTAAGGCCTGAAGATCCAAAGCAACTGTAAGCTCTTATTTGCTAAGAAAGTGTTTATATATTTGTTTTACTGTTACAATAAATACTGTAATTCGTTTCTACTGAGAAAGACTGGTGGATTCTTCAAAGTGGGAGGAGTTTCACTTGTTCAAGACCTCTGCCCAAGGCCATAGTGCAGACTGAACTCAAAGCTTTAGTATACCTGGGGCAGACCAATATGTTTGGCCATAGGGGGAAGCCAGGCATTTAAACAATATTAACTAAGGGTTATTGATATTTTGCTATTCCGTACAGGGGAGGGGGGAGGGTATTGTCACTGATTAATAATTGTGATATGTTATGTGATATTACTATATTTATTCATCGTTGTATACTATTCAATAAAATTAATTTTTAAAAAAGGGGACATCACTAACCAGTGGATTTCTCACCTACTTAAGGGTTACATCTTATGGATGTACATCATTGGGATTTTTGGCATTCGATTCGTAATGAATTGAATGTTAGATCAATATATCCTGGTGTTTATTTGCACATTATTATATCCACCCACCCTTCCCCCCCCCTTGGATAGATGGTACCATTATATCTATTTTCTTATTGTCTTAAGACCAATTTCATAACGTTCAATAATTCATGCCCTCCCCACCTGTATTGTTGAATATATATTATCAATTTAAACCATTTGCCCATCCAGATGTTCCTATTGTCTTTAACTATGCTCTCATTACTATCTAAATAATCAGTAATCATTTGATCTGATAAATAATGCTGCCAGTTTTCAATCTGCCATTTACTTTTATCTTTCCATCCCAAGACTATAACAGCCTGAACTGCCATAATCATCTGTTGGAGTAGATATTTGTCTGTACTTATATTTAATTGTGATTCTATATCTTGGGTAATACATATTTCTTTTGTTTTGCTTACTCTATATCCCAATATTCTTTCTATCCATCCCCAAGCTTCAGTCCAAAATTTTTGTACTTCAGGGCATTCCCACATCATATGCAATAATGTACCCTGTTGTCCACATCCATGCCAACATAGTGATGATACATTGGGGATAAATTTTGCAATAATTTTTGGTGTTCTATACCAACGCATCATCACTTTCATTTGAAGTTCTTTCACCCTTGTATTTTTTATCTTCGCAATATTTTCCCAGATTTTTTTCATTTTCTGGTTTGTAATATTTATATCTGTTCCCCATTTCTGTGTGAGATCTATATTATCATATAAAAATGATTTAGAGCCATATATACCTCCCCTGCTATTCCTTTTATATTTTTTAATTTCTCCTCAAATATCTCTTTCAACTGGGTATTGTTGTATTGCATACATTGGCTATAGTTCCTCTGCAGCATCAAGTCTCTGGCTTGAGTTATTTGCAACCATTTATTAAACACCAGGATATATTGATCATAAGAATGGTATATTAATGTAAATAGTATTGACTGGTTTGTATTCTTGGTTTGTATATATGTGTTAATCTGTGTGTTAATGTATGTGAAAATGTGAATAAAATGTTTTTTTAAAAAAATGAATGGAATGTTAGAAAATTCATATTCATTTGAATAGATCCCCTTGAAAAGTGGTAGGATTCTATTTGATATGAATGCATTTGTACAAATTGGTATGAATATCTGATATGAATCCTTACGTATCGGAAACACATCCTAGATTCGTATCTTATACTAACATACATATATCAGGTACATATCCTATACAAACACATATGTACTGGATATGTATTTTATAAGCGTACATATCCCCAGTTTAACAAATGTCCAAACTATTTGTATGAATGTTCCAAAATAATCACACAAATGTTAATGTAAGAATGTCATGAGATTCAATTCACGTACGAATGTCCAAATTCATGTGAATAATGTATGTTACGAATAATCGTGCACATCCCTATTACAGCTGACTCCAAGAATTCTTACTGAAGTCCTCTAAGATGATTTCATAAAAAGTGACACATTTGCTGAAATGGAACCCTTGTGTTGATGGGGCTGTGCTGGATAAGAAATAAGCTGGGGGAAAAAAAAAAAAGGAGAAGATCCGCCAATAAGCAAACAGTAAGTAACAGCACAGTAGACGCAACACAGCAAAGAACAAACATTCACCTGCTCATAGAAAAATGAATTGACCAAACTGGGCAACCACAAACAAGGGAGATCATCAAGATGACACAAGAAAGAACCAGTTGCCACTTGGGAAGCAAAAAAATCTGCAAATGGAAAATTCAGCAAAACTCAGCAAAAATTCAGAAGACCAAGAATACTTGGAATAAGCAGATGGATAAATTGACAGATTAGAACATTGGGTTTCAATTTTGTACCTGCCATGGCTCCAGCTTTTGGGACACCAGTTTCTTTCCTTCATCTACCAGAAATGACCACCTGGACCTGGATGTATAGGCCATATGTAAGGCCTGAGCTATAGCTTGGACACTGCTGTATGTTCCAGCACTATCCACAGAATGAAGTTTCTCATGGACCTCTTGGGCCAGTGTCTCCAGGTTCTTCTCTGTGCATCTTTCCCAAGTTTTCACAGAAGTTTTGTGCTTAAAAGGAAAGCAATCAAAAAATTTCCTCATAGACTCATCAATAAAATCAAAAAATGAATCAGTGTCCATAAGTCCTGGACTTTGGGGAGCCTTAATTGCAAAGGACAAAGAACTAATGGTAGTCCAGGGTAAACCTACAATATATTCAATGAAATAGTTGATCATCTGGAAACCTGTTGTGATCCATAGTTTTGATGTCATTTGGTTCTCAGGAATCATGACTTGTAAATCACACATGTCAAATAAATCTCTGTATGAGGTGGTATAATAAAAGAACACATTGACTTTTGCCCAGGTGACCCAGCGTTGAGCAAAAGACAACAGATTTTCATGACTCTCTATTTTGAATACTTCTGTGAAGGCCACACAAATCCCATGGCTAGTCATCTTTCTCTTCAAACCATTCATGAACTTTTGCCCTTTGTCACTCTCAGGGAAAAAGAGGCCGATCCAAGTCCACCCAAAATGTAGGAGAAGCTTAATAATTCCTGGGTATTGTGCTTCTTCCCAGGGTCCCATCCGGAAAACAAAAGGCAGCGGAGTTTCAGGCTTCAAAAGAAAGCCAAAACTAACCTGCTCAGGGTGAGAAGATATATTAGAGGGTCTGTTGCAGGACAAATTGCCCCTCTGAAATTGTTAAATTTGTCCCTCATGGTCATCAGACTCTTCTGGGGACCTGAAATTCCCGGCATTGCCTGAACTCTAAAAATGCAAAGATGAATTTCATGCAGTTGTTTTTCCCTTCCACTTCATCATCTTTCTCCATTTCCTACCTGTGGGATTTTATAGTTGCTCAGGAGGCTTGAAATCAAGCCGGAAAGGTCAGAATCCTCCCCTTCCAGAACAGCCAACAGGTTTTTCCTTCCTCCACAGTTGTAGTTAGGAACGTTGTCCATCCCATCAGATAGAAGGTCTAGTGTGGCTTCTGAGGCCATCCTGCTACTGAAATAGGTTTCCTCAGTGTTGTAGCCCAGGGTGATGTTGGGCAAGAGTTCGGGGTTCTGGTTGACCTCATGAAGGGCCAAGGCCAAGGCCAAAGTGTGCCAGTAGGTTCCATTGTCCCAGCTGAATTAATAATAAGAAACAACACTTGAACACCTTTGTCAAAGTGGCATTTCCCATACGACTTTAAGTGTGTTAGGAGGGGAATCAGACCAGAGACCCATCTAGTTTGTTCTTCCAGGCATCAATGTTCAGTCCTCTTATCCAGCCAAGAACTATCTTGTGCAAGGTGCAAAAATGTACACTGCATGAAAGCCAAGGAGGACATAGATGCACTGGTTGCCCTGCTCACAACCTCTGTGCCGTTCAACTTTGGAAGCAGACCACCTTCTATTGCCTTTGACAGCCATATAAAGAACAGTTAACAAATACTTCTAGTACTACTACTAATAAAAATAAAAAAGTGATTTAACTTGAGTTGAAATCTAAAACCTTCAAAAGAGTTCTTTCTATGGAGGAAAACCACACTTTGTCTTTTCCCTTTGAAAGGTCAACATGTCCCCTGATCCATGTGGAGTGTGGGTTGCAATCCTATCCCTGTTAGGATAACTTGAAATCTGCTATTTAGCAAGGCAGAGAACGTTCCTTTTGTTCACTTTTCCTTTCCCTTATTTGTCACTGAGCATTCAAATGAATCTTGGGCCTCACTCTGACTCTGGCTCCAAAGGGATTCTTGCCTAATGCTGAGAGCTCCAATGGAATTCCTAGGACAGTGATGGCGAACCTTTTGAGCTCGGTGTGTCAAAATTCACAAGAAAACCTAGCTTAACTCGGGTGCTGTGTCACTTCTAGAAATATCCATAATTCTGTGATATTTGTAGCTCTAGTAAAAAAGTTATATTTTGATATATGTATTTTATTAAAATCAAAAACAAATAATTCTTTACATTAGTGACTTTTGTTGCGAAATCTTCAATTGAAAGTTGGTATTTCATACACTTCAAGAACAAGCAAGCACTACACGTCCAGGTGCCAGGGTGACCATGTGTGTCACCCAAAAGGGCTTGGTGTGTCACCTGTGACACGCGTGTCATAGGTTGGCCATCACTGTCCTAGGATGTCCTACTTACTTGGCAACTGAGGGGGCAAATATCATTTCTCCCTCCTTTCCCCCGGTAACTTGCATATAAAAATAAACCAACGTTCCCCTTAGCAGAATTCATGAAACATCTGGGTTTCTGTCCATCCATCCCCTGATCTGTATCAGAAACCCCATTAAACTGCCTCCACCAGATTCCTCTCTAACCTTCACTTCTGTATGGTAGAAGCCACTATGCAGTATGTCCAGGTCAGTAAATTTCCTAGCATAGACCTGCCGCAGCTAAACCTCAATTGTTACTAGATGTCCCTTGACACAAGCTTTAAATGGGGATATTAGACTGGTGCAGGAAGAACTTGCACTGAGATCAGAGCATTAACTGGTTTTCAAAAAATGATAAATTGGCATGTGTTTGCCACGTTTGATATTTGTTTGAATTTGTTCAGATTCTTACATTTGTATTCAAATCCAATGTTGGCTACATTTAAAGACTGACATTCAAATGTGAAGCAAATGTTTGCATACATTCATTCAAACCCCCATTATATACGTGAACATCAGTAGATCCAGAATGGATTTGATTAGAGGTATGTTCTAATGTTTTTTTTCAATACAAATGTTCAGCCCCATATAGATGCATACAAATTGCATATGAATCCCATACATATCCCATACATATCCCATATGAAGCTTCATACGAATGTGTCGAAACATTCTATTCAAATTCCAATTTCAGTCTTTGAATGTGCCAACATTTGATTCAAATACGGATATCCAGATTTGGCCAAATTCATACAAATTTTGAATGTTACGAATATTTGTGCACATCCTTTGGTTTGAAGCATTCAGAGTGGATCTTGTTAGAATATGCTAAAGCAAATAAGTGTGTTTTGGGAATCAGTCCTGCAGAACACGAGAATAACAATCTACACAGCTGCCTTATCACGCTTTGCTACCCAGTCATAATAATTGCTATGTCTGTGTGAGACAAAAGTAGAGCCACGAGGAATTACTGTGGGTGTTTTTCCACTGTCACTAGAAGTACCCATTAAGTACCCATTAATGGGTACAAAAATGCCGTTATGTACCCATTAATGGGTACTTAATGGCTACTTTTAGTGACAGTGGAAAAATACCCAGTGTTTACTTGTGGCTACCGGATTGACCAAATACGGGCATAAACACTATCCAGCCTTTTCCTACGTTGTCATGACCCTCACGCGGGTATATCTGCTTCTATGCAGCCATTATGTTATTCTGTAATATGTAGTAATAGAGAGTAGCAATATGCAATATATCCCGTAGTCTGTTAGGCCAAGTTATGCCAAGGCTTATAGCCATGATGTTAAGTGATACAGAAACTAAATGCTTCCTGCACCTGCTTTTATATTAGCTAAGATATAAGAAGCTGTATCCATGTATTCACATTAGAATTAAGTTGCATATCTGTATATCTTATTTCTCATAGACATTGCAACTTGTACTTTGCATTCATGTAGTTCTTACTTGCACCCACTAAGAATAAAGTACCTTCTGCCTGGAATGCAGTCAAGCCTCTACAACCTCTGCTTGTGGTTCCAGTGTTCTGATCACGTTGTGCTGTGGAACCTGCCAAGTCCACCTCTGCTATCTTATCAATAAATCTCCTCAACAGATCTGTAGCGAGTGCACAGGGGATCCGTGGGGGATTCATAGGTATGACAGGCTGCAGTGATTCAACTCAAATTCAAAATCCATTCAAAGAGCATTCCTAACAAATTTGAGTCCTACCACATTTGAATGTAGATTTCCACTCATTCAATTCCATTTGAACTGGACGCACACACAAAAATCCCCTACTATATAGGCAGGAGGCAGAACAGACTCCAAAGGGCAGTTTCTTAATGAAAATGACAATTTTATTTATAATCAGTATAAAAAGAATAAAACAAATGGCCAAAACGGAGGGGCGCTGCTTCAAAGACAAAAACACAGCAGATGGAACTCTCTAGTGACGCAGGCACAAGGCTTTGTTACCAGAAAAGGAGTGAGCGCTCAGCACCGGGAGAGAATGTCAGTGGAGGGCAATTTGGAGGGGACACTTTGGCAAACTGGAGAGGGAGAGAGAAAGAGAGGAAAAGACTTTCCTCTCTCCCCACCCTACCTTAATGCTAGTCATCAGCCAGGGAAGGCAAGTCAGCGGAGAGGTCCAGAGCAGCAGAGAAATGTTCCAATAGATCTGCAGGAATGGGTTTCATGCTGGTGCCAAGCTGTGTTGGATTGGGCTGTCTATCTATTAGGCTAAGATGGGGGGAGGGGAGAAGAAGAAGAAGAAGAAGAAGAAGAAGAAGAGTTGGCTTTTCTACCCAGCTTTTCTCACCTGTTTAAGGGGACTCAAAGTGTCTGACAAACCTGTTCTTCTCCCCTGTGAGGTAGGGAGCTGTGACTAGCCCAGGGTCACCCAGCTGGCTTCATGGAGGAGTTCAGAATCAAACCCAGTATTCCCAGATAAGAGTCTGGCTCTTTAACTAGTAGACCAAACTGGCCCAGAACAAGCACGAGTGATTTCAGCAAGGTAGCATCTCTTAGCGAGACAAGATGGGGTGATTTCAGGAGCGAGGGAAGAATCCTGTTCATTTGTGGGGAAGGGCCATATCTGCCCACTCTTTGGATGCCATTTTTTTCCCATTAATCCTGGTTGTTAGGGAGCCTCCTCCTAATGTCAGACCCAGCTGGTGGATAAAGGGGGGCAGTGAATTCCAAATCCAGCCCAAAGGTAGGGGTTTTTCGGGGGTGATGGGGGCGGAAGTGACTGATGGTGAACCCTTAGGGTAGAACATCTGAACCTATGACCAGGTATCAGTGCATAATGACACACATCTAGTATCACAGCAGACAAGAATGTATCTTTGCCCAATCTATTTGGCATTCCCGATGGTGCCTGTCTGGTGATTAAAAGCAAAACAAAGCTTCTCTGGTACAAATGGCTTTGTCTTTGCACTGCAAGGGGTATAGATAAGTTTCATCTCTCTTGTTTTGGACATGCAAACAAGATGGGAGCTTTTGTCAACTCTCTAACTTGTCTGTTTTGCAATCCTTGGGTCAGACTGAGACAGTATTTACAGTATTTTATACATTTCCTTAATATTCTCATGTTTTTAGAAGGCCTGGCACCATATATCTCAGGGCATCCAGTCTATGCCAATTATGAGATGCCAAATATGACTTTGATACATAATTTTCCTAGGCTTAGCATGACTTAAGAGTGAAGGATTCTGGGAACACATACCACTACACAATATTGGAGGACCGTTAGCTAACACACCAGATGGAAACCTAACATTGTAAGTATAGGATTCCTTCTGAATAGCAGATCTCAAGGTCTGCAAAAGATGACCCTCCAAAATATATGTGCTCCCTCGAATATCCTCAAACTGGAAAGTAGAGAGATTATTCAACTAGGATTAGGACTTCTTCTTGTCAAGGAAGGACAGTGAATGTGAAGAGAGTGGAGGACAAGTTACGTACAATTCCATTGTGATTGAAGGAATCTGGGAGAAGCTGTATGGTGGAGATCTTGCCTGGCCTGCAAACGATAGCCTACCAACCACGGAGTCTCCTGGCTTGTAGAAATTCCATGGGTCATATTGATTCCAGGTGAGATTAAGTGGGCATTTTGTCCTTTGTGACTCGCAGGCTGTGTGAGGCAGGAACATCAGCACTAGGAATGGCAGATCCTGGATCCCAGGCATGGCTTTTGGCTCAAGGACGGAGAGAAGAAGCTCCTTCTCCATCTGAACATACTGTGGATGGATGGGCTCTCTGGGGGAAAAGCCAGGTGTTCAGATAGAGAAGAGAAGAATAAATCTGTATGATCTAAATAATTATAAGAGCCATCTCTTCTGCAACCCACATGGTTCGAGAAGCAGGTGCAAAACTGGAAGAAAAACAATAAACTATTTCAAGTCCTCACAGACGGGACTTCCCACTCCGACATAAGTCAAGGCAGCATCAAAACTGTTCAAACTTTTAAGAGGTGTTTGTTCCCAAGAGCTCTTCCATGGGCATTCCCTTGTGGTGGGGAGGAGCTTGTGTGCCCTTGTGAAGTTGTGAACTATGCTGGCAGAAGCGTATGCCTCCGGCAGGGTCTCCCACATCAGACAGGCCTCAATTGGAGGGTCAGAAAAAGTGTGGCCATGGGCAGGATGAGCTCCTTAGCCTTGGACAGCCATCGTAGGAGAAGGACAACTCCAATTTCAAACCCAGGCAGATGGAGCCCATTTAACCCTGTAAGGCCATCCATCTAAGAGAAGGAAACTCTATGACTTGAGGATTTCGCTGCCATTGAACCTTAGATGTAAAGGCTGGGGTCAGTTTTGTGCACACTGGACGTCACCTTAAAAAGCAACTGTGCAGGCCCAATGGCTACCCACACACACTTGCAAAAAGCCCTGTAGCGACAGGCCAGGGATGAAATGGCAGGTGGAAGAAGAAGAAGAAGAAGAAGAAGAAGAAGAAGAAGAAGAAGAAGAAGAAGAAGAAGAAGAAGAAGAAGAAGAAGAAGAAGAAGAAGAAGAAGAAGAAGAAGAAGAGTTGGCTTTTCTACCCCGCTTTTCTCACTCATTTAAGGGGACTCAAAGCGGCTGAAAAACCTTCTGTCCTTCTCCTCACAACAGTCACCCTGTGAGGTAGGTGGGCTGTGAGAGCTCAGAAGAGAGCTGTGACTAACCCAAGGTCACCCAGCTGGCTTCATGGGGGAGAGCGGAATCAAACCCGGTATTCCCAGATAAGAGTCCGGCTCCCTAGCCACTAGACTAGCTGGCACTGGAAGCCACAAACCCAATTCTGCTTGCAGGTGGTCCAGGACATTGGTCGCTTGAGACTGATCCAGGAGATGACAGTCTAGTTTGGCAGCATCCTGGATGACCAAACAGACTTTTGAGGGGAGTGCCCTCAAAAGAAGGCAGCCTTAAAGACCACGGTGCAGGTTACACACTCTATTGGTCAGGCAAACCCAACACCGAAAGACACCTTTCAGGAGCTGGCTTTATGATCGAAAACTCCCTTGCCTCCAAACCTGAAAACCTACCAATAGGGCTTCTGATTGTATTATCTCCTTGGGTCTCCCGCTCCCCAATAAACAACATCTTGTTCTTTTCAGAATACATGCCACAACTTTTCAAGCTGACACTGCAGAAAAAGACAATCGCACTACACTCATTCCATTTGGAACGGGTGTAGGACGGGAAGCCTAAGACACTTCAGGACGCTTTCAGCATTCACACATAGGCGCGCAGGAACGCGTGTAAATGCATTCCGGCGCGCCTGTGTGCGAATGCTCAAAGCATTCTGAAGTGCCTTAGCCAGCAAACGCCAGCAAGGGGCGGGGAGACGGCTGCCGAGGCTCCCGCAGCCGGCAAAGCAGGCAATCAGCTGATTGTCAGCCAGCACCGGCGGGGGAGGGGAGCCCGCGGCTGTCAGGGAGAGAGAAACATGAGCGAATGCTTCTCTCCCCGAACGGCTGCGGGCGCTTCGTCCGCGCCGGAACGGATGTAGAGCACTTTAAAGTGCTCTACATCTCGAACGCGTGCAAGACAGCTCCGGAAGCGTCGGAGCGCAAGCCCCGCTGCGGCAATGCGTATGCCGCGTTCGAGGCTGTCTTGCACGCGTTCGAAAACCACGTGTGCGAAAAAGCCTCTGGTTCTATCCCATGTCCCTCTAACTTTGTCTACCTCTCCTTGCACATCGGCTATGATGTGGAGCTTCATGACACAATGAGTGGATGAATGAAAACGTTTATTGGTTATTGAAATGATCGTTAGCAATTTACAAAATATTAAGATCATCATAAAGAAATAAAAATTCCGGATGAATTCAAGCAGCAGGGGCATGTAAAAATGACTAACCTGTAACACTGTTGTGTCTTTATCACCCTTGTAGATCACCCTGACCTGTTTCAAACAAGCTTTGCACTGTGGCCTTAACATAGAATGTTGAAACATTCCACATAATATGTACAAAGAAGTTAATTGGTTCTGAACCTCCCAGAGTGCCATGTGGTATTGCGGATAATATGTGTCTTGAATCCTCAATAGCTGCTGACCCAGAAATGTTCAGGGGAAGGGACTGAATGTCTTCCACTATTTGCCATGGAATTAAGTTGTTCAAAGTAATCCCAACTATATAGGAACATAGCAGAGCATAACAGATTGGGCCTCAGACCATCTAGTCCAGTTTCCTATAGCATCAACTCTGCTGTTCTTAGACAGCTGCTTGCTTTTACAAAAATAGCCTTTCTCACAACTAATTTTTTCTAACTTTTAGAGAAATTTTGCTGCTTCTATTGAAGTGAGGTCTTGCTGAGCCTTGCAGCTGCAGAGCTACATTCTTCTAACCTCAGAAGAGTGAGGAAGTACAACATATGACAGAGTCTTTTTGACCCACCTCCCCATAGAGGTTTGAAAGGTGCTATCAGTTTATAGGTTTTGGTGACTGGTCAAAACACACCTTTTTTCCCAGGCTTTTAATGATGTATGTATTATAAAAATTCCTATTGGTTCGAATAGATCCCTTTCGAATGTGGTAGGTGTGATGGTTTCAGGGTCAGGCTGCAATGGGCAGTAATAGTTCTTTGCTCCCTTGAAAGCCTCTTTGCAAAATGCATTGCTTTTTGCCTTTTGCAGACCCCTTGCAAACTGTATTTGCAAGCCTTGGCTGCACACAG
The DNA here is from genome assembly GCA_023333525.1 of Aspidoscelis tigris stejnegeri. Lineage (NCBI taxonomy): Eukaryota > Metazoa > Chordata > Lepidosauria > Squamata > Teiidae > Aspidoscelis > Aspidoscelis tigris. The sequence goes on from JALMGA010000024.1 coordinate 4,414,977, forward strand.
CAGAAAGGGCGGGAAACCTTGCCCAGGCCCAGTTGCATTGATTGGCTGCTGGCAATTTGGAGGGGAAAGCTGCCCAGGGACCTGGGGACTTGATTGACAGCAGGAGGAGTTTCCCTCAGTTGCCAGTGATGACAGCCAATCGGAGCCCAAGAGGCTGAAGGGTATAATAGGCAGAGAAAGCAGCAGACTGGGTCTTTTTGCTGGGCAATTTTTGAAGGGGACTGATGAGGGAGGTCTGTCTCCAAGGGAAACTGTGCCAGAAACTGACCAGGGGGCTTTTCTCTGCAGGGGAACTGATCAGACTGGTTGTGTTCTTTGGGAGGGGAGATGAAGGAGGCAACCATGACAAGTTGTTCCTCTGAAGGAGCTCAGATAAGAACTGACCAGAGGCTGGGACCCACAGCCTAACAAGGAAGGGCTAAGCCTTGCTGAAACTGGGACTGAGTTGCTGTTCTTTGGGGAGGCTTGGGTTAAGCTGAGCAAACCAAAGGAGAAAAGTGGGTAGGATTATCTGCTTAGAAGCAACTGGTTACTTGTAAGCTAAGAAAGCTGTGTATGCTTGAAGCTTGCTGTTCCTAGAGACTTTTGATTCTTTGTCTGGTAATATCTAAACTTTCTATTTTTCTCTTTTACTTATTTAAATCTTATTCTTAATAAACCTGTTTTGGTTTTCAGTTAAAATGCTTGCTACCAGTGTTTTGTTTTAAAACTGTAGTACTCACTCAGCCAAATGCACATTTCCAGGAACCTAAAAGTGCCCAGTTACTTTTTGAAGGGCAGGTGCTGAACGGTCTGCTAGAAGTCATGACAGTAGGATTCTATTAGATATGAATGTATTTGTATGTATTTGTATGAATATACAGTACAAACAGATATCTATCCATTACAGGTCCAATACAAATGGATAGGTATCCGATATAAACAGATACATATGTGATATGAACGGATATGTATGCAATACAAAGATACATATCCAATACATATCCAATATGTAGACAATATGAATGCATACATATCAGACTTTCCCAACACATATCCAATATGTATCCCCAGTTTAACGAATGTCCAAACTGTTTGTACGAATGTTCTGAAATATTCATATTTGTATGAACGTTAAAATACGAATGTCGTAACATTCGATTCTTGCACGAATGTCCGAATTTGTTCAAATTTGTATAAATAATGAATGTTATGAATATTTGCGTGCATCCCTAATTTTTCGGTACTCATCCAGACTGGAATTGCTGTGAAAAGGGCAAATTATAAATACTAAAGTAAAATTAATAAATTTTATTATTATTATTATTTTATGAATTCGCAGGCAAAACCAAGGAAACACAGGGAAAGCATTGCTAAACATGGCCACAGGACATCCAACCCAGTATTGTGTCTCACACAGTTGAACTACTAATAACTTCTGTGCATTCTAAAGTGTAAAAGCATGCTCTAAATTGCAATAAAAATTGACTTCATAAATAGCATTACAAGAAAAATGCATTCACCTCAGGGTTTAAGCACAGCAGCTGGGTGAGAAACATCAGAACACTGCTCTAGTTGTTAAATGTCCCTTTGTATTAAGATCAGGCTTCAGGGTAATAATGTAGCACTTAGGGAAGAAAATGCAGCCCAACAGCCCAGCACTGGAGGCCAAGATGGAGAAGATCTGCACAGCCACCATGTATTTCCCCTTGGTACTCAGGTAAGTGGGCACAAAAGACACCCAAACACTGCAGAAGACCAGCATGCTGAAGGTGATCAGCTTGGCCTCATTGAAGGACCCAGGAAGTTTCCTGGCTACGAAGGCCACTGTGAAGCACCCAGCAGCCAGGAAGCCCATGAAGCCAAGGGAACCATAAAAGAAAATAATGGATCCTTCATTGCATTGTAGGATAATTTGTCCAGGCTGAGAGTGGAGGTCAGAGTCTGGGTATGGAGGAGACACGTATAGCCAGATGATGCATATAATAACCTGGATACCAGAACAACAAATGACGATGGAGTTGGCCAGTTTTTTCCCCAACCATTTCCTTACTGTGTTCCCTGGTTTGGTGGCCAGAAAAGCCAGCACCACTGTGATGGTTTTTGCCAGGACAGAAGAGACGGCAATTGAGAAGATGATGCTGAAGGCTGTTTGTCGAAGGAGGCAGGTCACGGGTCCTGGTCGGCCAATAAACAGCAAAGAAGACATGAAGGAAAAGAGGAGAGAGATGAGGAGGATATAGGAGAGTTCCCGGTTGTTGGCTTTGACTATTGGGGTTTCCATGTACTTTATGAAGATTCCAAGAACGAGGCAAGCGATTGAAGAGAAGAACAAAATCAAGGAAATTAGGAAAATCCCAAGGTACTCCTTAAAATCAAGGAAGGTTATCAGCTTTGGTACACACCGATCATGGTCCTCATTTGGATATAGTTCCTCAGGGCATTTGGTGCAATAGGCTGCATCTGAGGAGAAGAAGAAAAGCCAGTTTTATGTATTTCAATTTTACTTCTATAGCCATCTATTATTGTGGAATCCAGAGCTGTAAATGCATAGATGATGCTCACCTAGTGATATATTTAGGGAGCAAGACTGGAGTGAGTCTGGTAAGCATGCTGAACATGAGAGTTTTAATTCATTTAAGTTGGAAGAGGGGAAGTTGCTGTTTGTAGTTGGACACTGTTATTCTGAAGCATACTGTGAACAATTAAAAAGCATTAGCATTTAATCCACATTGTACTGTGATATATTACATTGGGGATAATCATACAATGTGGGAATGGGTTAGGATGACCATGTTTGGAATCAAGAAAAATTCTGAACCATCTAAAAAAAACTACGTATGGGATCTCGAGGGACTTCCACAATATTTTGTTCCAGACAACATGGCCCAATGTCTATGGAGAAAGACTTTTTCAATATTGTCTTGCACGTGTTTTCCTGAAGCAAAGACCATTTATTTAGAAGTTTATCTCTTAACAATGTGACTTGGAGATTTTTTAAATATTACGCTGACTCGATAGGAAATGGAAGTATGTGTGCATCATGCTCCATGGAAGAAGAAGAGTTGGCTTTTCTACCCCACTGACAAAGCTGACAAAGCTTTTCTATTCTTCTCCCCACAACAGAACAACCTGTGAGCCAGTTTGGTCTAGTGGTTAGGGAGCTGGACTCTTATCTGGGAATACTGGGTTCGATTCCGCCCTCCCCCATGAAGTCAGCTTGGTGACCTTGGGCTAGTCACAGCTCTCTTCTGAGCTCTCACAGCCCCACCTACCTCACAGGGTGACTATTGTGGGGAGAAGAAGCTTTGTCAGCTGCTTTGAGTCCTCTTAAATGGGTGAGAAAAGCGGGGTCGAAAAGCCAACTCTTCTCCTTCTCCTTCTCCTCCTCCTTCTTCTTCTGTGAGGTAGTTGGGGCTCACAGGACTCTCAGGTGGCAGGCAAAAGAGAGCTGCCTCCACACCCAGCCTCACCCCTCGTATCCGGCACACTAGCTTTTCCTTTTCCCTCATCCCTCCCAGACATATTGTTAGGTTTATGTGGACCCTGACTTCCCTAAGCCTAACAGGGATGGCTTAGATGGTAGCCCTGAATATCCATAACATTCAATATTGTTATGAATTCAGACGAATTTAGACATTTGTATACAAATCAAATGTTACGACATTCATCCATTGACATTCATATTTATATGAATGCTTTGGAGCATTCATGAAATGGGGAGGTGGGAAAGGAACTGTAGCAGATATGTTATAGGCTACATATCAGATACATATCGAATATGTATGCATTTGTATCAGATATTTGTACAAATTTCTATTAATACATTTGTATTGAATAGAATCCTAACACATTTGAAGGGGATCTATTCAAACAAATACAAATTCTCTTACATTCGATTTAATACAAATCAAATGCAAAAAGACCATTCATGCACATCCTTAGCCCTGAATGCGTGAGGTTCCATAATCAAGGGGAAAATAACATTTTAAAGGTATGTATATTAAGACAATATTATGGAATCTGTAGCACACAAAGACCTAGGGTGAGGCCAGTTTCTCCAGGGAAGTTGCAAGGTAAATTTCAGGGAGCCTCCTAATGTAAAATATTTAGATTGATTTTTGGGTAGGTTTGTAGACTGTGTGTATACCCTTTTTGTGCAGTAACTGCAGACTACAAAAGTAGGTTATTACAGAAGAAGTGATACCTATCACCAAAATCAGTCAGATTGTAAGATCAACCCTCTTCATACTCCAGGCATTTATAAAATATCATGCAAATGACGGAAGGTGTGTGTAGGGATGACCTCATGCACTACAGACTGACAAGTCAGCATTGGTAGAAAATGCATGGTCTGAAAACTACAAGATGTTATTTGAACAAGCAGAAAAAATAGTCAAGGTAAACGGATTCCATGAACTGGCTAACAGAGAGGCCATTGAAATAAAACAACATTCCAACAGGGGCCTGTTTCTGTGGAGGATCTGGAAGCCCTTATACAGAAAAAGCAAAACAGAGATTCACACCCTATCTCAGGAACCTCACTACACACCGGTGACACAACCCCAGGGATTATGCTAATACATAATAAGCAGGAATGCTCAAGAACCCACCATTAACACTTCCACCAAAGGAAGCAGCACCAGCAGATTACAGTCAGGAAAAACCAATGCCTTATAAACAGCACGAACAAAACAGCTCCCAAATGAACAGCTGAAATCTTTAAGAAGGGAAACAATTTCTAGGAACACACCAGTCGCTTTTTACTCTTTCAAGAGCAAAATCCTTTGAAGATGGATATCACAGCAACTCTATATCTGAAAGCTTAGGTTCTTAGAAGAAACCTGGAACATAGCATAAAACCCAAGACATGCTACAAATGTAATCCTTGACAATATCTTCAGACGGACTTTGTGAGCTCAAATAAGGACTCTCTAATCTATAATCTCCCAGGACTTGTTCTTCTCCTTAGAGACCACCAACCTTCATGAGCGGAGATTGTCTCTTCTGTGCATAGGGAACACTCATAGCAGCAAATTTGCTCCCCTTCTTTAGCCACCTTGGCATAACCTCGGTGACAACTTTCAGTGCACTGGGCACGAGGCACTGTCTAATGAAAAGAAGAAGATAAGAAAAATAAGGCAGTTAATGGATGTTAATGGGGTGCTTGAAAAGGTCATTGCATCCCTAAATTGCATCTCAGGGCAGTAGAATTAATGTGATGAGGGAAAGAGAAGCACATTTTCCAATCCAGATTTATTAGGACATTGAGATCAGTGGGTGCAAAGAAAAAAAAATATCTTGCCTTGCTTCCTTCTCCAGGCCACACTATTGCTTCCGGTTCAATGGTGAATGTTTGACCTTTTGATCTCCATCCCTTCAAACTCCCAACTTTCCTTGTCACACCAGATTTATTTGGACGTGCCACCCAATTCACAATATCAAAGTCAGCCACAATTTCCCCATTTTCATCCAAATATAGTCCACCCAATGATGTGTTGGAAAACCAGAGACTCCTTAAGTAAAAATGAAACTGAAATGACACAAAGATAAAATAATTATTCAGAAACCGTAAAAACCAACTAAGTATTTTAGCAGCTCTCATTTTATGTTCGCAGCTCCTGTGAATCAAACCAAAACCAAGAACATATCTCTGATTAAATCCTTACCGCCAGTTGCAGTCTAAACAGCCCAAGTCATCAACCCAGAAAAGAGGCCTATATTTCTATTCTGATACCACTTCTTTCTGTAGCTCCAGCATCAAGTTGAGGCGCCATCAGTCATCAATGGATTTGTGATCTACTCAAGGGTCATAGATGAGTCCAGAAATACTAAGTCAATTTCCTAATTTTGACCCAGATCCTTCAGTGTATTGATGTGATCATATTCATCGGCGACACAGAGAGATTTGCAGTCAAGTTCTTAAACTACCTAAACCAGTGGTTCTCAACCTGGGGGTCGGGACCCCTTTGGGGGTCGAACTACCCTTTCAGAGGGGTCGCGACAAGTCCCCCACTGCCCTTTCCTCCCATTTCCCAGCTGCTCTGCCCCCGTGGTTGGGGGTCTCCACAACATGAGGAACTCCATTAAGGGGCCGCGGCATTAGGAAGGTTGAGAACTGCTGACCTAAACCTCTTATTTTCTCCAGAGGGACTTCCTCCTCCTTTTTCTCTGATATGTTAAGAAGATTATGAATCTAGATTTACTGCAATATCCTGAACTGAGTATTCAAGGTACAGAGGTCAACAGATCCAATAAAAGAATAAATATCTGGGACTTCCGGGGAGGCAATGGCGGCACGCGGTGCTAAGCGGATTGCTTAGCAAGCCCTCACCGCTTTTTTTCTGCTGAAGAATGTGACACGTAAACATTCTTCGGCTGATTTATATTCTTCGAGTGATGAAGAATCGAAGGGAATCCCCTCAACAGGCTATTCTTTTATGGCTTGACCCCGGCAGAGCAAGTAGCTGTGTTCGGATGAAGAAGGGAACTAAGTCATCAACCCCACGCAGTGAAGTGCTATCTAAGAGCTGACCTGCCTCGTTAAATTTTACAATCAACTAGAAGATCAACTTACAGTCTGAAAAACATCTAAAGATAAACTGAGCTACTACGGAGGCTTGGCTAGCGGCAAAGATAAATTCAAGATCAGAAAAGAAAACTATAAGAAAAGAAAGCAAAAAATAAGGTATTTGGAATCTGTAGATATGTTTTGTTTTTTTAATGAACTGAGCAAGATAATACAAAATTTTCTGAAACAAACCTTATCAGTGAGATTTATCGAAGAAAACAGGAAAAGACCATAGATTCCAAAAAAAAAAAATACAAAGAACTTACAGCTACTAAGGGAGGCCATACGGTGAACTCAAAGGCTATCAAAAAGAGTTTACTTTGGGGTGGAAAATACTTTTGGTAAATATAATAGGTAGAAGTATGGATAAGATTTGAAAAGAGGGGTAATCTTTCAAAAACAAGACAATAGCAAGAATGGTTGGAGATTAATTTAGTTGTGTGTTGTAAGAAGGCAGATTGACAGTTTGGAAATTTAGCAGCCGTGGAATTGTTATAAGTCTTATTAGTTTAGAATTAAAAATGAAGAACTATTTTGTAGCTGTATGATGAAAATATGATAATCTAGATATTAGGGAAATAAGAGTAGTAGCAGTTTAGAAAGTATCATAATCTAAGAAACAATAACATTTTGAGTGTATAAGCTACCAATAGAGTAAAGGGGGATAAAATAAGTACAACTGGTTAAGAATGTAAAGATTAGTAAATGGCAATATTATAGGGGTATATAAGTTGAAATGGATATATATATATATTATTTTCTTTTTAACATTTTTGGTAATGTAATAGAAGTATAGATAAGATTTAAAATCTTGCTGTAAAATTAAGACAGATTCTATGGGAAAGGGGGTCAGCTAGCTAACAATTAGAAACTAAAAGGAGTAGACAAAGAATGCAAAAGGAAGAGATATAGGACGGAGGAAGGAAGTCAAAAAACAAGACAACAGCAAGAGCAAGAAGAATATGGCTGGAGATTCATGTAGTTGTGTGTTGTTAAAGAAAAACTTTTAATAAAGAATATATTTCAAAAAAAATATATCTGCTGAATCAGCCAATGCTTGCTGAACCTATCTACAATTGTTCTTGGATAAAAAAAATAAAGCTAAATGGACTACAGAGACCTGAGACGTTTTCGCACGGGGCTGAACGGTACGCGTGGGAGACAGCTGCGGACACGGCATACGCATTGCCCGAGCGGGGCTTGCGCTCCGACGTGTCCGGAGCTGTCTTCGGCGCGTTCGAAATGTAGAGCACTTTAAAGTGCTCTACATGCGTTCGAACGCGGACGAGCCGCCCGCAGGCATTCGGGAGGAGAAGCATTCGCGCCTGCTTCTCCCTCCCTAACAGCTGCGGGCTTGCCTCCGACGCCGGCGCAGGTTTGGCAATCAGCTGTTTGACAATCAGCTGATTGCCGATCTGCCTCCGCGGCTGTCTCCACGCCCCTGGCCGGCCTTTGCCGGCCAAGACAGCTCACGGCGCTTTCCCCTTTCGCACACAGACGCGCCGGTACGCGTTCCGGCGCGTCTTTGTGTGAACGGTGAAAGCGCCGTGAGCTGTCTTAATCTTCCCGCCTGCACGCGTTCCGTTTGGAACGCGTTTCAGTGCGGAAATCCCTCTGGTTGAAATATGTAGTAGAACAATTTAGCTTTGACTATTATAGACAAATGAGAATGAGAAGATTAGGAATAAAATGCAGAACAATGACAGAGGACAAATGAAATCTCCCAATAAGGTTGCATCCCCATGCACTCTGACTTCCAAATCGAATCCAAATTCGGTAAGGTGCACCCCCCTGCAAAGCCCTCAAACAGGGGTACATGTGGACCAAATCACCCAAATCCAGGCTAAATTTAGTCCTCGATAAAACTGTTCTCACTATGGTTTGGGAGGCAAGTCCACATTATTTCGGAGGCTAGGGCCCTGTCCCCAAAAGACTTATTAGCCCCTCTCGGCTTCCTCTGCCATCACTCTGTTATAGCTGACTTTAAAAGTCCCCTCCACTTCCGGAATAAGCGTCCTCATGTTGTTTGGACATTCTTGGCAATAAATGGTGACTGAACAGAAACGAGTCCCTTTCCGCAACCATTATTCCACCCTCCTTCCCTGATTGCCAAGTCAGGTGAATGTGCAAGACAAAGAGCAGCTTCTGAAGTGTGCATACTATAACAGAGTGCTCGGTTTTACAGCGAAAGATGCAATTGCTGTCCCACAAGTCTCTTTCCATGACCATTATTCCACCAACCCTCCCCAATCACCAAGCCAGGCATGATCATTTAATCTAAATTGCGCACAAGTGCTGAACTGCTGTACTGGGTGGAGCAGAGGTGTGCAACTCTGGTAAACTGCCGCAAAATCCCGTAGTGGCTTGCAGAATGATCTGGCTTTTTCATTTTTTTAAAAAAATATATCTGCCATCACTACAGCAGCAGCACAGGGGTTGGTGATCTCAGCCCAACTTCCTATCAGGAGAGAGAGGGCAGAGAGAAAAGATGCTGTTCCCCCATGCAGGGGTTTGGCGTGGTTTGCATGGGGATACCTGTATTTGAATTGAGCCCACGTTATCAGCAAACGCATGGGGATGGGTCAGTTCAAATTCAGCCCTACATCCGGATTAAAAATAGACCAATCTGCACTAAAGAGAGTGCATGGGGACACAGCCTATGTTATGTTGCCAGTAGTGAAGTAGTGAAGTGGAAGATAATTTGAGAAAAGAAATAAATATAATGGAGAACAGCTAAGTGTGAAAGACAATGTTACCACTGCTGGGGGGGGGGGAGCGTGAGGGAATGTAATTGAGGATGGCATATGTATGGTTAATGGAAACAAATATGGATATGTAATAAATTTTATATGATATTGTAATTTTGTAAGAATTTAAAAAAAAAATAGAAAGGCTAAAGCTCAAAATGAACTGAAGATTGCAAGAGAGGCCAAAAGCAATAAAAATGGCTCAGTGGGTACATCAGGAGCAAAAGAAAAGTCAAAGAATCTATTGGACCTTTACAGGATGGAAATAGAGAATTGGTCAAAAGTGACAGAGAGAAGGCAGAACTTCTGAACTCCTATTTCATATTTGTTTTTACTCAAAAATGAAACACTAGTTGTGTATGAATGGCTGCATATGGACAAATAAAAGGTTAGGAAACACTTGGCTAACAAGAATGAATTCAAGTCTCCAAGCCCAGATGAATTACATCCTAGGGTACTGAAGGAATTAGCAGATGCAATTGCTGAACCACTCTCAAAAATTCTTGGAGAACAGGGGAAGTTCCGGAAGATTGGAGAAGGGCAAATGTTGTCCCCATCTTCAAGAAAGGGAAGAAAGTCAACCCAGGAAATTACAGGCCTATGAGCCTGACCTCAATACCAGGGAAGATCCCTGAACAAACTATTAAACAACATGTGTGCAAGCACTTACTAGAGAATGCAGTAATTAACCAGAGCCAAGAGAGATTTGTAACAAACAGGTCATGCCAGACAAATTTAGTATCTGTTTATGACAAAATCACTGGATGGGTTGATCATGGAAATGCTGTAGACATAGTGAATCTTGACTTCAGCAAAGCATTTGACAAAGTGTTAAACTGATTAAATATGGGATCAACAAGACAACTATTAAGTGGATTTGTAGCTGCCTTAGGGATCGCACTCAAAGAGTTGTAATAAATGGCTTCATATCCAATTGGACAGATTTTTTAAGTGGAGTGCCACAGGGCTTTGTCCTGGGTCCAGTAGTATTCAACATTTCTATAATGATCTGGATGAGGGAGTTGAAGGGATGATGATTAAATCTGCAGAGGACACAAAGCTAGGAGGGGCTGCTAACACTAAGAACATAAGAACATAAGAGAAGCCTTGCTGGATCAGGCCACAGCCCATCTAGTCCAGCATCCTGTCGCACACAGTGGCCCACCAAATGCTCATGGGCATCTCAAGCAGAGACAAGAACAAATCCTCTCCTGCTTTCGAGTCCCAGCAGATGGCCTTAGAAGCACCCCAGTTATAGAATCATAGAATCATAGAATCATAGAATGGTAGAGTTGGAGGGGACCTCCTGGGTCATCGAGTCCAACCCCCTGCTCAAGGCAGGATCTCCTAAACCATCTCAGACAGATGGCTGTCCAGTCTCTCCTTGAAGACCTCCAACGAAGGGGAACCAACCACCTCCCGTGGCAGCCTGTTCCACGGGTTGATCACTCTTACTGTTAGAAATTTTTTCCTAACATCTAAACTAAATCTTTTCCCCTGCAGTTTCACCCCATTGTTTCTAGTCCTTCCTTGAGAGAGTGAGAACAGGGCTGATCCTTCTGCCTTGTGACAACCCTTGAGGTATTTGTAGACAGCTATCATGTCTCCTCTCAGTCTTCTTTTTGTTAGACTAAACATTCCTAGTTCCTTAAGCCGTTCCTCATAGGACATGGTTTGCAGACCGTTCACCATCTTGGTAGCTCTCCTTTGAACCTGCTCCAGCTTGTCAGTGTCTTTTTTAAACTGGGGTGACCAGAACTGGACACAGTACTCCAGATGAGGTCTGACCAAGGTAGAGTAGAGGGGGATAATAACTTCACGTGATCTGGACTCTATGCTTCTCCTAATACACCCCAGGATTGCGTTTGCCTTTTTTGCAGCTGCCTCGCACTGTTGACTCATGTTCAGTTGATGATCTACCAGGACACCCAAGTCTTTTTCACATGTGCTGCTGCTCAGCCAAATTCCTCCCATTGTATATGTGCTTTTTTCATTTTTCTTGCCCAGATGCAGAACCTTGCATTTTTCTTTGTTAAATACCATTTTATTAGTTGCAGCCCATTGTTCCTCCCCCCCCAGCCCAAAAGATGCATCTAGGCATTCGTTCTAGTAGCCATTGATACATCTGTCATCCATAAATTTGCCTAACCCTACCTTAAAGCCATCTAGCCTGGTAGCTGTCACCACCTCTTCCGCCAGCACATTCTATAAGCCGATGACCCTCTGGGTGAAGAAATACTTCCCCCTGTCAGACCTTATTCTCCTACCCATCAGCTTCACAGATGCCCCCTGGTTCTAGTGTTGTGCGATAGAGAAATTTTCTCTATCCACCTTTTCTATACCATGCATAATTTTATATACCTCAATCAGGTCCCCTCTTAAACGCTGTCTCTCCAGACTGAAGAGGCCTAGACGTTGCAGCCTGGTTTTGTAAGGAGAGGATTCAAAAAGATCTACATAAGCTTGAACAGTGGGCTGAAACTAACAAAATGATATTTAATAGGGACAAATGCCAGGAAAACTAAGATAAAAGACAGAGCCTAGCCTACTACGGGCAAAGGTCACAAAATAACCTTATAATCCACCAGCGACTTCAAGTGAGTGCAGATATGATCTACTTGGGAAGCGAAAAAAATCTGCAAATGGAAAGTTCCAGTTAGCGAACCCTCTCAGCCCAGTGACTTAGGTTTGACCTACAGATAATAAGTATAATAGCAAAATTCAGAAGGCCAAGAATATTTGAAATAAGCAAATGGATGAATTGGCAGATTAGAGGATTGGATTTCAATTTAGTACCTGCCATGGCTGCAGGTTTTGAAACACCCGTTTATTTCCTTCACGAACCAATAATGACTGCCTGGACCTGGATGTATAGGCCATATGTAAGGCCTGAGCTACTGCTCGGACGCTGCTGTATGTGCCATAGCTATCCACAGAATATAGTTTCTCAAGCAACTCTTGGGGCAATGTCTCCAGGTTCTTCTCTGTGCATCTTTCCCAAGTTTTCACAGAAGTTTTGTGCTTAAAAGGAAAGCAATAAAAAAAATTCATCATAGACTCCTTAACAACGCGAAAAATTGATTCAGCAACCATAAGTCCTGGACTTTGGGGAGTCTTCATCACAAAGGACAAGGAACTAAAGGCAATCTGAGGGTATTCCAAAATATAGTCAATGATAATATTGATCATCCGGAAACCTGTTGTGATCCATAGTTTTGGTGTCATTTGGTTCTTAGAAATCATGCCTTGTAAATCACACATGTTCAATAAATCTCTGAATGAAGTGCTATAATAAAAGAACACATTGACTTTTGTCCAGGTGACCCATCGTTGAGCAAGAGATGACAGATCCTCATGATTCTCTATTTTGAATACTTCTGTGAAGGCCACACAAATCCCATGGCTGATCATCTTTGTCATCAAGCCGTTCATGAACTTTTGCCCTTTGTCACTCTCAGGAAAAAAGAGGCCAATCCAAGTCCATCCAAAATACAGGAGGAGTTTAATGATTCCCGGGTACTGGGATTCTTCCCAGGGGCTCATTCGGAAAACAAAAGGCAGCTGAGTTTCAGGCTTCAGAAGAAATCCAAAACTGACCTGCTCAGGGTGAGAAGATATATTAGATGGTCTGTTTCAGGAGAAATTGTCCCTTTGAAATTGTTAAACTTGTCCATGATGGTCATCAGACTCTTCTAGGGGCCTGAAATTCCTGACATTGCCTGAACTGTAAAAATTGAAAAGATGAATCTCATGCAGTTATTTTTCCCTTCCACTTCACCATTATTTCCTACCTGTGGGATTTTATAGTTTCTCAAGAGGGTTGAAATCAGGCTAGAGAGGTCAGAATCTTCCCCTTCAAGAACAGCCAACAGCTTCTTTCTTTCTCCACAGCTGTAGTTAGGAATATTGCCCATCCCATCAGAAAGAAGGTCTAGGGTGGCATCTGTGGCCAATCTGCTATTGAAACAGGTTTCCTCAGTGTTGTAGCCCAGGGTGATGTTGGGCAAGAGTTCGGGGTTCTGGTTGACCTCATGAAGGGCCAAGGCCAAGGCGAAGGTGCGCCATAAGTTTCCACTGTTCCACCTGCATTATTAATAAGAAACAACACTTGGACACTTTTGTGAAAGTGAGACTTTCCATAGGATTATAAGTGTGTTAGGAGGTTAAGAAGTGAATCGGACCAGAGATCCATCTAGTTTGTTCTTCCAGGCAGGAATCAACGTTCATTCCTAGGCTCTTATCCAGCCAAGAATTATCTTGCGCAAGGTGCACAAATGCACACTGGGTAGAAGCCAAGAAGGACATAGATGCACTGGTTGCCCTCATCATAACCTCTGTGCACTTGGACTTTGGAAGTAGACCACCTTCTATTGCCATTAATAGCCGTGATAGGACAGTTAACAAATACTACTAGTTGTATCAGGACATTGAGTGTGAAGAGAGTGAAGGGCAAGTTACTTACACTTCCACTGTGGTTGGAGGAATCTGGGAGAAGCTGTATGGTCGAGATTTTCCCTCGCCTGGAAATGATAGCCCACCAAGGACGTAGTCTCCTGGCCTGTAGAAATTCCGTGGGTCACTCTGATTCCAGATCAGATGAAGCAGGCATTTTGCCCTTTGTGCCTCACAGGCTGTGTGGGGCAGGAACAGCAGCAACAGGAACAGCAGAGCTTGGATCCCAGGCATGGCTTTCTGCCCAAGGATGGGGAGAAGCAGCTCCTCCTCCATCCGAACATACTGTTGATGGATTTGGTCTCTGGGGGAAACCCAGGTGTTTGGATGGAAAGGGGAAGGATAAAGCACTATGATCTAAATAATTATAGGCACCATCTCCTCTGCATCCTATGTGGATCAAGAAGCAGGTGCAAAACTGGAAGAAAAACAGTAAACTATTTCAAGTCCTCAGTGACAGGACTTCCCAATCTGACATGAGGCAAGAAGGCAGCACCAAAAGTGTCCAAACTTTTAATTGGTCTTTGCTCCCAAGATGCAAGATGTGGCTGAAACACACAGAATCTCTTTGTTAGACTAGACAATAGGTGTTTTCGCACACGCAGTTTTGGAATGCGCGGAAGACAGCCCGGGACGAGGCATTCGCATTGCCGCAGCCGGGTTTGCGTCCTGGCACGTCCGGAGCTGTCTTCCCATTCCCGCGCATACGAAGCGCCCGCAGCTGTTCGGGGAGAGAAGCATTCGCTCATGTTTCTCTCTCCCTGACAGCCACGGGCTCCCCTCCCCCGCCGGCGCTGGCTGACAATCAGCTGATTGCCTGCTTTGCCGGGTGCGGGAGCCTCAGCAGCCGTCTCCCCGCCCCTTGCTGGCATTTGCCGGCTAAGGCACTTCAGAATGCTTTGAGCATTCGCACACAGGCGTGCCGGAATGCGTTTACACGCGTTCCTGCGCTCCTATGTGTGAATGGTCAAAGCGTCCTGAAGTGTCTTAGGCTTCCCGTCCTACACCTGTTCCAAATGGAACGAGTGAAATGCGAAAATGCCTCATGTCGAAGCATTTGTTAGTTCAGGAAACGATTGTTCTGCTGTCTGCCTGTCTCACCAGGAACATTCTGGAGTTCTACTTCTGTAACATTCTAGACACAGCTAAGTTTCTGTTCTTCTGTGGGGATGGTGTGATTATCACAGCCAGGCCTCCACTGTATTCAGAGGAAAATTCCATTCGGGATAGTCCATGTAGGGGCCAGGCAAGGTGCCACCATGCATTCTCACAAGACTTTATACTGCTACAATTACAATTGTATTTGCTGCCTTTAACCTCTATGTACCTGACTGAAGATGTAGTGCATAGACCGTATATCATGTTTTACTTTCAGACTCTCAATCATGTAACCAAGTTTGCATTTAACTAGCTACTATCTTACAACCATGAAGATAATGAAAGCCTTCCTTATTGGAACAAAATGCTGTGTCTGATATTGTGTCAGTGAATACCATCTTCATATGATATCTGCTGTGATCTTAGCAATTGGCTACCTCTGCAAATCGATCAATACATCGATCTTAACAGGCAATACTCAGTGGGATACTCTTACCCCTTGACTTCCAGCTACGAGAACAGGAGTAAACCTATAGCCCATGGGTCAGGAATGCTGAGAAGTAAGAACCAATCTCCAGGTGTTTGGACAGAGGAAAGAGTAGAACAATATGATCTAAATGAGTATAAGAACCAGTTTGCTCTAGTGGTTTAAGAGCCGGACTCTTATCTGGGAATACCGGGTCCGATTCTGCCTTCCCCCATGAAGCCAGCTAGGTGTCCTTGGGCTAGTCACAGCTGTCTTCTGAGCTCTCACAGCCCCACGTACCTCACAGGGTGTTCTGTTGTGGGGAGAAGAATAGAAGCTTTCTCAGCCTCTTTGAGTCCCCTTAAATGGGTGAGAAAAGTGGGGTAGAAAAACCAACTCTTCTTCTTCTTCTTCTTCTTCTTCTTCTTCTTCTTCTTCTTCTTCTTCTCTGCCATCTATGTAGATCAAGGAGCAGGTGAAAAGCTGGAATAAAAATAAGAAACTATTTCAAGCCCTCACTGATAGGTTTTCTGATTCTGGCACAGGACAGACTGTTGTTCTTATTTATAGGAAAGATACAACGGATGAACCCTCTAACTATAGGCCCATTATCAAGGCAGTGGCGCCTATGAATCCTCTAGATATCCCCTCCGAATGTGTCATAACCACTCGGACTCCACTTTGAATCCACTCTCAATCCAAATCTGCTTTGAATCCAAACTGTATCCACTGCAGATGTGATGGGGCAGCTGCTTTCCCACCTCCCCAAGTTCATGCATGTAAAGAATAGGAGTGTGCACAGGTGCAATTTTTGACATTCAATTCTATTTGAATTGAATATTCAAGTGTCCAAATTTGTACAGAAAGAGAAAAACAAGTGTATTAAAATTTGAACCAATTTGAATACTTTTGTATCTATTCATATGATTATACAATATGCATTTGATGATTCATATGTATCTGTATGCATCCATACACATCCCATTTTTATCCTGTGCACATAGCATTTTCATCCCATACGTATCTGTACAGATGCATGCAGATAAGAATAAGATGCTTATGGATACATATGTAATGCGTACTTATCCTCCGTACACTTATGAGTGTCTGAATTATTCATATGAATGATTCAAAATATTCGTATTCATTTGAATTTTAAAAAAATGTCTGGACATTCTATTTGAATTTGAATGTCTGAATTTGGCTGCATTTGATCAAATAATGAATATTTCAAATATTCTTGCACATCCCTAGAATGAAGCTTCATATGATTGTATAGAAACATTCAATTTGTATTTGAATGTCTATCTATGCACAGTATAGGATTTCTCTATCACATACCACTAGACCCAGGGGGCACTCTATGAAGCTGATGAGTAGGAGAATCGGATCTGACAAGAGGAAGCATTTCTTCACCAAGAGGGTCATCGGTTTATGGAATTTGCTACCAGAAGAAGTGGTAACAGCTACCAGCCTAGATAGCTTTAAGATAAGGTTACAAAAATTTCTGGGCAACAGAAGTATCAATGGCTACTAGAATAAATGCCTAAGTACATCTTTCAGGCTGGGGGGGGAGCAGGATGCTTCAAAGGCCATTTGCTGGAATTTGAGAGCAGGAAAAGGTTTGTCCTTGGCCCTTTCCGCACTGGGCCTTAATTGGGATTATATCTCAGCATAGGGACCAGCCATCTTCATGCTGGACCTATCTATGGTAGGCCATACCAGGGCCTACCATAGTCTGCACCAGCATGCAGATGGTCAGTCCCCATCCTGAGATATAATCTGAAATAAGGCCTAGTGCGGAAAGGGCCCTTGTTTCTGCTTGAGAAGCCCATGAGCATTTGGTGGGCCACTGTGTGTGACGGGACGCTGGACTAGATGGGCTGTGGCCAGCAGGGCTTCTGCTATGGCCTTATGTTCTAATTAAATTGCAATATTGAGAAAGTCTTTGGATAGGTTAAGAAATCCTGCACTGAGCAGGGGGTTGGACTCCATGACCCTAGAGGTCGCTTTCAACCCTATGATTACAGGTGGACACCTGTATCCACTGATCCAGTAACCACAGTTTCAGTTTCTCATGGTGACTGGATCAGCCAACTCCAACCCCACCCTACGGGCACCATTAGACCTAACTTAAGCTCTTCCGAGCCCTGGAACAGGCAGGAAATGGGCCGAAATGGTGCATGACTTCCCATAATGCCTTTGAAATCCCAAAGGATTTCACAGGATTAATGGGAAATGGAGTGCACCTCGAGTGAGATTTCCCATGATTCCTGTAAATTCCATGGAATTTCACTGGAATTATGGGGAATGGAGTGCATTTCCCAGTATTTGCTGTTATATAAGATTCAGGTTATCCGTGGTGGGGGCTGGAACATATCCCCAAGGATATGAGGGTCTGACTGTATATGATTCTGTTTCTATGCCTAAGTGTGAATATCCCTCGACCTGCCATCTGCCCACAGTACCTTTCCTAACCAGAAACCTTCCTGAGTCCCTTAAGAGGCCAAGCTGGTCTTCTGCAGTGTTTGGGTATCTTTTGTGGCTGTGGAGATCTTCTCCACTTGGCCTCCAGTTCTGGCCTGTTTGGCTGCATCTTCTTCCCCAAGTGCTACATCATAATACTGAGGCCTGACCTCAGTACAAAGGGGCATTTAACAACTAAAACAATGTCGATGTTTCTTATCCAGCTCCTGTCCTTGCATGCAGGAATCAGCAATTTGCATAACAGCTGTAATGTGTGCTTACAGTAGACGTAGTGGCAGCAACCAGCCTGGATGGCTTTAAGAAAGGATTAGGCCAATTGGTGGAGGGAAATGTATCAACGGCTACTAGAATCAATGCCTAGTTATTACCTCCAGATTGCAGAGGCAGGCTGGATGCCTCTCAAGGCCATTTGCTGGGAGTCAAGAGCAAGGGAAGGTTTTGCATTCATCTTCTGTTTGAGATGCCCATAAGCAACCAGTGGGCCATGCGATGAGATGGGATGTTGGACTAGATGGGCTGCAGCCTGATCCAGCAGAGCTCTTCTTACAGTATGCTCTTATCAGTTTGGGACTGTGTTGGAAACCATAAGGGGGTAGACACAGACACCCAAGGGCCCCTGATAGAGAAGCCACATGCAGGGTGCTTTAAACAGAAGTGCCTTTAATTACTGCTTGGGACAAGATGGGTCTAGATGCTGCCCAGCCCTTGAACCTTGACCCATTCTGGGCTTCTTTAGACATACAGAAGCTGCCTCATAGAAACCTTCTGCTTCTTCATGTTGGCTGCACATTTGTATATGTCCCCAGAGAATCTCCTGACTCCTGTTTTTTTCCCCCTATAGCAATGACCTTTGAACTCCTCTTCCATTGTGACACTTCCAATTTTTGCTGAAGTAACTTTGCACAAACATGTTTTCCTCCCTCCAGCTCTGCACCTGAACCTTGAGGATCTCAGGGGATGTAACCAAATGACAACTGCTTCCACCTAGAATGATAAATATGGAGTTGGTTTAATGCCTTGGCTTGCTTTCCCAGCCTTCATTTTCTCTTGGGAATCATAAAGGAAAAACAGAAAGAGAGCAATGATTAATTGCTCAAGAGAAGCTTGAATAAATAGATGCAAAATTATTGTCTGGTTTGCAGCTGGTCCCAGAAGAGCCCTACAGCTGAAAGACTCCCTCTGGGAGAAGGTTGAAGCTGGCCACAGATACAGGTTTCTCATTTGTGAAAGAATTGAAACAACAACAAAAAATCAATGGGGAAAGTCTTTTTAGAAAGTTAGAATGGAGCTAATATGTCCCTTAAGCCACAAACCAGCTTTGTGTGACTCCTAGAACCATTGCCTAGGTTCCACTGATGCAGACTCAAATGGCCTTGTAGTAAGATTTACAGAGAACCTTCATGAAACTGTAGGACTGCCCTGATGGCCTAGGGGATGAGTGTCCCTGCACCCCAGTTACACAGTTTGGATGCTCAAAGGCTGCAGGGGAAGCATGTCCTTGCTTGATATGAGCAATTCTTAAGAACATAAGAGAAGCCCTGCTAGATCAGGCCACAACTTATCTAGTCCGGCGTCTCATCTCACCCAGTGGTCAACCGATTACTTCTGGGTATCTCAAGCAGGAGACAAAGGCAAAACCTCCACATGTCCTGCTTTTAATTCCCTGCAAACAGCCTTTAGAGCCCTCCTGCCTGCCTCTCCAACCTGCAGGTGGTACCTGAGCATCGATTCTCGTAGCCATCGATACATTTATCTCCACCATTTTGCCTAATACTTTCGTAAAGCCATCCAGCCTAGTTTTTATCCCTGCCTCTACCCTAAGTGCTCAGTTTTAAAATAGTTGAATTTTAAGGTGTTTTTAAGTGTGCATCTTGTTTTACCTGTATTTCATTTTAATCTGTATCTGTTCTTAATTTGTATCTTGTTTTAATCTACTTTAACCTATTGTTACCCTCCCAGAGACCTTCGGGTATGGGGCATAATAGAAATGTAAATAAATAAATAAGTGCACATTGCACTGTTATGGAAATTGCCCATTCCTGCATACAAGGACAGCAGCTGGATAAGAATCATCAAGACAGTTGTTCAGTTTGGTCTAGTGGTTTGATTCCACCATGTTTGATTCCACATTCCTCCATGTAACCAGCTAGGTGACCTTGGGCTAATCACAGCTCTCCTTCTGAACTCTATCTGTGATGAGGAGAAGAGCTGAAGTTTTGTCAGCAGTTTTGGGTCACTTTAAATGAGTGAGAAAAGCAGGATAGAAAAGCCAACTCTTTTCCTCCCTCCCTCCCTCCCTCCCTTCCTTCAACTTGGATGATTTATTGATAGTGCAGACCTCCTCTCTGCACTGCCCCTGGGCCTTCTTCCAGATCATATCCTGGAATAGGGAGTTGTCGAGTGCCTGGCAGCTGTCCTGCAGTCAGCTGAGCAGCTGTCAGACGGGGATAGGGGCTGTCATGCACAGGAGCAGAACCCTGCTAAAATGATTAAAAGAGCCGCGATAGCCTGGCTTAAGGGCAGGAAGCAGAGAGTAGTAATAAATGGCCAATTCTCAGGGTGGAAAGAGGTAAAAAGTGCTAGTGATACTAAATTATTTAGGGTAGTAAAAACCAAAAGAGATTGCCAAAAGCTCCAGAGGGATCTCTTAGCATTGGGTGCGTGGACAAATGTGCTACTGTCTTAACAAGTGCAAAGTAATGCACATCATGGCCAAAAATCCAAATTATGTCAACAAACTGATGGGGTCTGAGCTTTCTACAACACACCAGTTGTAGAGGCCTAAGTAACTTGAGAACGCTTTACCCATTCACACACAGGAATGCAAGAATGTGTGTAAACGCGTTCCTGCACGCCTGTGTGTGAATGGCTATAGTGTCCTGAAGTTACTTAGCTGGGAAAGGCCGGCCAGGGGCGGGGACGCTTCCTGCAAGGCTGCCTGCCATTGAATGAGAGCACCCATAGGGGCGGGCAGCCCTCTCAGGCCACTAGGCCCACTTCGTGCCAGCTGCGCAGGGCTCGATTGTGCCAGCTGGCACGAAGCTACCCGGGCACCCACCCACCCAGCCTGGGGCAGCTGCCTATGGGGCACGACCCCTTCGCATGGCTCCAGTCTACGAATGTTTCCCGACCCTGATCGTGCCCATCTGCGGGCTGTAGGTGCCTGGATGTAGGCGCCTACACCCCGCAGATGACCCACCCACCCTCAGGGCCCGGGGACACAACGTGCGCATGCAGAGCATCTACCTCTTCGGTGTCCGGGCTCGCAATGAGCCCAGGATGCTGGGAGGGCGCACCACGTAGTGTGCCGCAGTGCCTATTGGACAAGCAGTTCAATAGGGGGCCGTGGCACGCCACGTGGTGCACGCTACCAGCATCCTGGGCTCATTGTGAGCCCTGACACCGAAGAGGTAAGTACTACACACGCGCACACGCGTTGCGTCCCCGGGCCCTGAGGGTGGGTGGGTCATCTGTGGGGTGTAGGCGCCTAAATCCAGGTGCCTACATCCCACAGATGGGTGCAATTGGGGTCGGAGGGAAGCCTTCTTGGACAGAACCCACATGGGTTCCATCTAAGAAGGGGTCCTGCAGCCCCTCGCTCCCAGCCAGCCCAAGATTGGCCTCCTCCCACCCCGGAAAGGGGTGAGAGGAAGCCAATCCTGGTGGCTCCCCGACTCTGCCTTGCTGGGTTGGCGATTGCGCGGGCGCGCCGGTCCTGGTAGATGGCAGAGGGGACCCACCAAATTGTGAGGTCCCTCTCCCATCTACCAGCGTCAGTGACCCTGGTAGGTGAGACAGGGGACCCACCAATTCGTGGGTCCCCTGTCCCATCTACAGGCATCAGTACGCCTGCGCGATCGCCAGCCCGGCAAGACTGGTGATCAGCGTGGCTCTTGTCAGCTGTGGGGCCAATTTTTGGCTAATGCTGGTGGGGGGGCATGCCCACGGCTGTCAGGGAGGGAAGCATGTGCAAACGCTTCCCTCCCCGACCAGCCAGGGATGCTTGGAATGTGCACGGATGGATGTAGAGCACTTTAAAGTGCTCTATATCTGAAACGTGCGGAAGACATCCCAAAATGGGCTGTCTTCCGCGCGTTCCGAAACCCCATGTGCAAAAAGACCTCAGGGAATGGAACTGTACAAATTTGTACAAATTTGTATAAATAATGAATGTTATGAATATTTGTGCACACCCCTAATTTTTCTGTACTCATCCAGGCTGGAATTGCTGTGAAAAGGGCAAATTATAAATACTAAAGTAAAATTAATAAATTTTATTATCATTTTATGAATTCGCAGGCAAAACGAAGGAAACACAGAGAACGCATTGCTAAACATGGCCACAGAACATCCAACCCAGTATCCTGTCTCACAAAGTTGAACTACTAATAACGTCTGTGCATTCTAAAGTGTAAAAGCATGCTCTGAATTGCAATAAAAATTGACTTTGTAAATATCATGCCAAGAAAAATGCATTCACCTCGGGGTTTAAGCACAGCAGGTGGGTGAGGAACATCAGAACATTGCTCTAGTTGTTAAATGTCCCTTTGTATTAAGATCAGGCTTCAGGGTAATAATGTAGCACTTAGGGAAGAAAATGCACCCCAACAGCCCAGCACTGGAGGCCAAGATGGAGAAGATCTGCACAGCCACCATGTATTTCCCCTTGGTGCTCAGGTAGGTGGGCAAAAAAGAGACCCAAACACTGCAGAAGACCATCATGCTGAAGGTGATCAACTTGGCCTCATTGAAGGACCCAGGAAGATTCCTGGCTAGGAAAGCTACTGTGAAGCAGCCAGCAGCCAGGAAGCCCATGTAGCCCAGGGAACCATAAAAGAAGACAATTGATCCTTCATTGCATTGCAGGATGATTTGTCCAGGTTCGGAGTGGAGATTGGTGTCTGGATATGGAGGAGACACCAACAACCAAATGACACATACAATAACTTGGATACCAGAGCAACAAATGACAATGGAGTTGGTCAATCTTTTCCCCAACCATTGCCTCACAGTGTTCCCTGGCTTGGTGGCCAGAAAAGCAAGCACCACTGTGATGGTTTTTGCCAGGACAGAAGAGATGACAATTGAGAAGATGATGCTGAAGGCAGTTTGCCGAAGGAGGCAGGTCACTCTTCCTGGTTGGCCAATAAACAGGAAGGAGGTCAAGAAGGAAAAGAGGAGTGAGACCAAGAGAACGTAAGAGAGTTCCTGGTTGTTGGCTTTGACTATTGGAGTTTCCTTGTACTTTATGAAGATTCTGAGCACAAGTCCAGTAACCAAGGAGAAGAATAAAACCAAGAAAATAAGGATAATCCCTAGATATTCCTCATGAGCAAGGAATGTTATCAATTTTGGTACACACCGATCATGGTTCTCATGTGGATATAGTTCCTCAGGGCATTTGGTGCAATAGGCTGCATCTGAGGAGAAGAAAAAAGTCAGTTTTTTAATTTCAATTTTACTTCTATAGCCACCTATTATTGTGGAATCCAGAGCTGTAATTGCATAGATGATGCTCACCTAGTGATATATTTTGGGAGCAAGACTGAAGTGAGTTCGCCTTAAGCAATTAATGAACTGGAAAGCATGCTGAATATGAGAGTTTTAATTCATTTAAGTTGGAAAGGGGAAGTTGCTGTTTGTAGATAGACACTGCTATTCTGAAGCATATTGCAAACAATTAAAAAGCATTAGCATTGAATTCAGTTTCTACTGTGATGTATTGCATTGGGCATAATCGTACAATGTGGGAATGGGTTAGGATGACCATGTTTGGAATCAAGAAAAATTCTGAACCATCTCAAGAGAACTTGGTATGGGATCCCGAGGGACTTCCACAATATTTTGTTCCAGACAATGTGGCCCAATGTCTGTGGAGTAAAGACTTTCTCAATATTGTCTTGCACGTGTTTTGCTGAAGCAAAGACTTACCATTTATTTAGAAGTTTATCTCTGAGCAATGTGAGTTGGGGATCCTTGAAACATTATGCTGACTGAATAGGAAAGGTAAGTCTGAGTGCATCATGGTCGATGGACTCTCAGGTGGCAGGCAAAAGAGAGCTGCCTCCACTTCCAGCCTCACCTCTCATTTAGGTTATATCCGGCACACTACCTTTTCCTTTTCCATCATCCCTCCCAGACATATTGCTAGGTTTATGTAAACCCTGACATCCCTAAACCCTAACAGGGATGGGTTGGATGGTAGCCCTGAATATTCATAACATTCAATATTTGTATGAATTCAGACAAATTTAGATTTTCATATACAAATCAAATGTTACGACATTCACACGTTGACATTCATATTCGTATCCATGCTTTGGAACATTCATGAAATGGAGAGATGGGAAAGCGACTGCGGCAGTCACATCTGCAATGGATCCAGAATGCATTCAACTTGGTTTGAGACCAGATTCAAAGTGGATTCAGGGCTGATTTGATGCCTTAATAGCAGATATATTATGGGCTATGTGTTGAATACGTATCGGATACAAATGTATTTGTATCAGATATTTGTACAAATTTGTATGAATACATTTATATTGAGTAGAATTCTATTTGAAGAGGATCTATTCAAACAAATACAAATTCTCTTACATTCGGTTTAGTATAAATTGAATGCAAAAAGACCATTCATGAACATCCCTGTCCCTGAAGGTACATGTATTAAAACAGTATTATGGAAACTGTAGCACACAAAAACCTAGAGTGAAGCCAATTTCTCCAGAGCGGTTGCAAGGTAAATTTCAGGGATCCTCCTAATGTAAAATAATTAGATTGATTTTGGGATAGGTTTGTAGACAATGTGTATACCCTTTTTGTGCAATAACTGTAGACTGCAATAATTAGGTTATTACACAAGAAATGTATTCACACAGTCTAGAAACCCAAATCACCCAAATCAGTCAGATGGTAAGACCAACCCTCTTCATACTCCAGGCATCTATATAATACCATGCAAATGATGGACAGTGTGTGTAGGGATGACCTCATGCAATACAGACTGACAAGTCAGCATTGTTAGAACATGCATGGTCTGAAAACTACAAGATGTTATTTGAACAAGCAGAAACAATAGTCAAGGTAAAGGGATTCCATGAACTGGCTAACAGAGAGGCCATTGAAGTAAAACAACGTTCCAACAGGGGCTTGTTTCTCTGGAAGATCTGGAAGCCGTAATACACAAAAAGTAAAACAGAGATTCACACCCTAGCTCAGGAACCTCACTACCCACTGGTGACATGACCCCAGGGATTATGCTAATTGATAATAAACCGGAATGCCTCAACAACACACTATTAACACTTCCACCAAAGGAAGCAGCCCCAACAGATTACAGCCAGGAAAAAACAATGCCTTATAAACAGCACAAACAAAAAAGTTGCCAAATGAACAGTTGAAACCTTTAAGAAGGGAATTTCTAATCTATAATATCCCAGTACTTGTTCTCCCTAGAAGCCACCAACCTTCATGAGTGGAGATTGTCTCTTCTGCACATAGGGAGCATTCATAGCAGCAAATGGGCTCCCCTTCTTTAGCCACCTTGGCATAACCTGGGTGACAACTTTCAGTGCACTGGGCACGAGGCACTGTCTAATGGTAAGAAGATAAGAAAAAATAAGGCAGTTAATGGATGTTAATGGGGTGTCTGTGTTACCTGATCAGCTTTGGGTGTACAGGTATCATACGAAGTTTTGATTGCAAAACCTGGATTTGAAATGTACAAGGTTTTGATTTATGAATTTGGCTTTATAACTGGCATAATTGGAACAGGGAAGAGGCTTGGACCATGAAACATGGAAAAGTTGGAATACGGCAAAACTGTCTCCACATTTGTCTGAAAAGCCTGAAATTTAAAAAGGACATTCTCTCTCTCTCTCTCTCTCTTAAAGGCTATCTGAATGCAAGAGACAAGCCTGAGATTTAATCTTGAGGAATCTACGGAAGAGAGCTGACACCTGAAAAGCCCTTTTCTCTCTTTTTTGGGCAACAGATTTTTAAATAAAGAAAGAGAAAGGAACATAGAAACTGGGACAGAGATTGCCTAATTTGAATAAAATGATAAAGGATAAAATGGAATGGATTTCTTACTAGAGATAGATAAGAAATGTTTACTTGTGTTTACATGCCCTGATTGAATCAAGTTGAAGAGATCAAGCTAAAGTAAACTTTGAGAAATGTTAATTAGAAATTTTAATTAAAAGTACGCAAGGCACAGTGGCTTTTGCAATCATACAAACACACTTTTTTATAAGGATCAATGATTTTTTTTGAAGTTATTTAACCTTATGTTCTGAAATAAGATGGTTTTGTTTTTATTTGTCAGTCTTTTGTGGGCACAGCGACAGATAGAAATGAGAAGATTAACTCAGGGTTTGCTCCTGGGCATGATGAGATTACCTAGGTGTGACTTTTTTCAGAGCGGCTAGAACAAGAACCAACAATTAACTCAGAGGAAATAATATTTTCTTTTTAAACTTAAGACTAGGAAATAAAACATTTGGCTTGGGAGAATATATATATTTTTCAGTGTTAAACGATATTATCTTGTTTTACCTTTTTATCTGTTTCATGAGGAAGTGTTGATGAAATCTGGGTTAATTTGTAAAATGTATGGTCACGTCCACTGGGTTCGGTTAAAAAAATGATTTATTCTGATGTCACAAATTCTGGGTTAAATTTTGTATAAGACAAGGCATCAGAAACAGTCAAAAAGTTAAGTTAGGGTTAGAGTTAAATTAACTTGAGAAGTTAGGTAGCGAAATTTTCTTTTTGCCATGTGATGAGGGCTTGGGTTTTTTCTTCCTTCTCCCTTTTTTTCTGTTTGAGAGGAACTGGGCATGGGATTTTTTTTCTGTGAGAAGACAGTTTGAATTTCCCGCTTGCAGTCTGGTCTGGGTGAGGCTGGAAGAACTTGCTTATTTTAAGGTTATTTCTTGTGAAGAACCTTGCATTTATTTTTTTAAGTTATTTTTTGTTCCTGAAATGGATATGGTTTGCTAAAATCCTATATCTGTGCAGTTTGCTTTAATTTGAATTCCTGGGCATGCTGAAGACTTAAGAACACATATTGGTGAGATAAAAGATTCCTTTTCTCCTTTCATTCCTCCCTATTTTTCCTTAAAATTTTTGGGTTAGGTGTAGGGAATTTTTCTAGGATTAGGGTGAAATTTCTATCTTTTTCTGGTTGTTCATGTGGGAATTTTTTCTCATTTTTATATTTTCATCCACAAAAGGCAAATTTATGGTGTTTTGGGAATTTTTGCTGCATAATTACAAACTAGTTGTTTCAATAAAATGGTATGGACTGAGTTTAATGCATAAAAATGCCTTGATATAAAATGCTCAATTATTTAGGCATGTTTGGGCTTTTGCTTGTTTGTTCTTTTGAATGTTTACATAATGTCTCTGGCATGGCTTTACCTTTCATTTTAACTTTTCTTCTGTATTTCTAATAATTTTTTTTTAATGATTTCACAAGAAATACTGGTTTTTGATGATTGAAATGAGTTCTGTCTCTGTTTATGGTATTTTTCATTATATAATAACCTGTGTAAACAATCTAACTACAAATTCCCTGGCAGTTTAAATTTGGTGTATTTTTGGGCTTCAAATTAATCCAAATTATCCAAAATTCTACTCCACATTTGGTGACAGTTGAAGAGGTCCTTATTGCATCCCTGAATTGAATCTCAGGGCAATAGAATTAATAAGATGAGGGAAAGAGAAGCACATTTTCCAATCCAGATTTATTAGGATACTTGAGATCAGTGAGTACAAAGAAAAAAAAGATTATCTTGCCTTGTTTCCTTCTCCAGGCCACACTATTGCTTCTGGGTCAATGGTGAATGTTTGACCTGATGATCTCCATCCCTTCAAACTCCCAATTTTCCTTGTCACACCAGATTTATTTAGACGTGCCACCCAATTCACAATATCAAAGTCAGCCACAATCTCCCCATTTTCATCCAAATATAATCCACCCAATGATGATGTGTTGGAAAACCAGAGACTCCTTAAGTAAAAATGAAACTGAAATGACACAAAGATAATTATTCAGTATTTTAGCAGCTCTCATTTTATGTTTGCAGCTCCTGTGAATCAGACTCAAATTCATGTCTGATTAAATCCTTGCCGCCAGTTGCAGTCTAAACAGCCCACCCCGTTGACCTGGACAAGAGGCCTATATTTCTACTCTGACACCACTTCTTTCTGTTGCTCCAGCATCAAGTTGAAAATTCTTATTGAGGAGCCGTCACTTGTCAAATCTACTCAAGGGTCATAGGTTAGTCCAGAAATACTTCAATGTATTGAGGTGGTCATGTTTACCAGGGACACAGAAAGATGTGCAGTGAAGTTCTCAAACTACCTAAGCCTTTTATTTTCTCCTGAGCTGTGCCCCCCTCCTTTTTCTTGAATATGTTAAGAAGATTATGAATCTAGATTTATTGCAATATCCTGAACTGAGTATTCTTTTGAGTTATTGAGGTCAACAGATCCAAGAAAAGAGTAAATATCTGCTGAATCAGCTAATGGTTGCTGAACTATCTACAATCATTCTTGGATGGAAGAATAAGGGTAAATGGACTACAGAGACCTGGTTGAAATATGTAGTAGAACAATTTAGATTTGACTATTATTGACAAATGAGAATGAGAAGATTAGGAATAAAATGCAGAACAATGGCAGAGGATGGATAGAATCTCCCAATATGGTTGTGTCCCCATGTACTCTAAAGACCAAATTGAATTCGAATTTGGTAAGGAGTGTCCCCACGCAAAGCCCCCAAAACAGGCTACATCACCCAAATCCACGTTAAATTTAGTCCTCTAGAAAACTGTTCTCGCTACAGTTTGGGAGGGAAGTCCACATTATTTTGGAGGCTTTGTCCACGCATGGGGATGCTCCCGGGTTATTTGTGGAGGAGATTGATACTTGCATCATTAGTGGGCAGTTTTCACATCCTGTGCTCGCTGTTGCTGTCCTGTGTGCTGGAGATCGAAATGTTTGGGCATTTTTGGCAATAAATGGTGACTGAACAGAAACGAGTCTCAAACATACAAGTGAGTGGAAATATGAGTGGAGATATGATCTACCAAAAAAATCTGCAAATGGAAAATTCCAGTTAGCGAACCCTCTCAGCCCAGTGACTCAGGTTTGACCTACAGATATTGAGTATCATAGCAAAATTCTGAAGGCCAAGAATATTTGAAATAAGCAAATGGATGAATTGGCAGATTAGTACACTGGATTTCAATTAAGTACCTGCCATGGCTGCAGCTTTTGAAATACCCGTTTATTTCCTTCACCCACTAGTAATGACCGCCAAGACTGGGATGTATAGGCCATATGTAAGGCCTGAGCTACTGCTTGGACGCTGCTGTATGTGCCATAGCTATCTACAGAATATAGTTTTTCGAGGACCTCTTGGGGCAAAGTCTCCAAGTTCTTCTCTGTGCATCTTTCCCAGGTTTTCACAGAAGTTTTGTGCTTAAAAGGAAAGCAATCAAAACATTTCCTTTTAGACTCCTCCATAACACGAAAAAATGAATCAGAGTCCATATGTCCTGGACTTTGGGGAGTCTTCATCACAAAGGACAAGGAACTAAAGGTAGTCCAAGTGAATGACAAAATATGTTCAATGACATCGTTGATAATCCGGAATCCTGTTGTGATCCATAGTTTTGGTGTCATTTGGTTCTTGGAAATCATGACTTGAAAACCACACATGTCTAATAAATCTCTGTATGAGGTGGTATAATAAAAGAACACATTGGCTTTTGCCCAGGTGACACACTGTTGATCAAGAGACAACAGATCCTCAATACTCCCTATTTTGAATACTTCTGTGAAGGCCACACAAATCCCATGGCTAATCATCTTTGTCTTCAAACCATTCATGAACTTTTGCCCTTTGTCACTCTCAGGGAAAAAGAGGCCAATCCAAGTCCATCCAAAATAGAGGAGGAGCTTTATGATTCCCGGGTACTGGGCTTCTTCCCAGGGGCTCATTCGGAAAACAAAAGGCATCTGAGTTTCAGGCTTCAGGAGAAATCCAAAACTGACCTGCTCAGGGTGAGAAGATATATTAGATCAGCGGTTCTCAACCTGTGGGTCGTGACACCATCGGGGGTCGAACGGCCATTTTGGCGGGGTCGCCAAAGGTCCCGCAGCCCCCCCCCCGTGTCCCCCCAGCCATGCCCCACCACGCCCCCCGCCATGCCGCACCGCCGCGAGAAGAGATCGGCATCGGCGGCGTCGGATGGCAGTTGGCGCCCCGCCCCCTCACCTCGCCTCGCCTGCCGCCTCCTGCTCCTCCTTGCACACCACTGCCGTGCACTTCCATCCCATGTGGGCGGTGGTGGGCAAGAAGTCTCCGGCGGCAGTGGCAGCTGGAAGAGTCCCCAGTCAGGCGGGCGGTAGCGGCTCCCCCTGATGTCCCGCAGCGAGTGCCAGTGCCGCCTGCCCTGAAAGAGCCACCCGCGGGCTGCTGTTGCTGCTCTTGCTGCCGCCACCACCAGCGCCACTCGCCGGGCGGCGGGAAGGAGCAGCAGCAGCGGGAGGGCTCGTCATGAGCGCTGAGGCGCTGCTGCCGCCTTCCCGCACTTCCACGCAGCTCCGCGCCCTCTTCTATTTGGCCCCGCCCCTGGCCCCACCCACCCCACCCCTGGCCCCGCCCCTGGGGTCCCTGAGGCATGGCGAGCTGCATTGTGGGGTCACAGCCTTGGGAAGGTTGAGAACCACTGTTAGATGGTCTGTTTCAGGAGAAATTGTCCCTTTGAAATTGTTAAATTTGTCCATGATGGTCATCAGACTCTTCTGGGAACCTGAAATTCCTGACATTGCCTGAACTGTAAAAATTGAAAAGATGAATCTCATGCAGTTCTTTTTCCCTTCCACTTCACCATCATTTCCTACCTGTGGGATTTTATAGTTGCTCAAGAGTGTTGAAATCAAGCTAGAGAGGTCAGAATCTTCCCCTTCAAGAACAGCCAACAGGTTCTTTCTTTCTCCACAGTTGTAGTTAGGAATATTGCCCATCCCGTCAGATAGAAGGTCTACTGTGGCATCTGAAGCCATTCTGCTATTGAAGTAGGTTTCCTCAGTGTTGTAGCCCAGGGTGATGTTGGGCAAGAGTTTGGGGTTCTGGTTGACCTCATGAAGGGCAAAGGCCAAGGCGAAGGTGCGCCAGCAGGTTCCACTCTGCCAGCTGGATTAATAATAAGAAACAACACTTGGACACTTTTTTGTGTTAAAAGGTTTAGAAGTGAATCGGACCAGAGATCCATCTAGTTTGTTCTTCCAGGCAGGCATCAACGTTCAATCCTAGGTTCTTATCTAGCCAAGAATTATCTTGCGCAAGGTGCACAAATGTACACTGGGTGGAAGCCAAGAAGGACATAGATGCACTGGTTGCCCTCCTTACAACCTCTGTGTTGTTGGACTTTGGAAGTAGACCACCTTCTATTGCCATTGATAGCCATGATAGAACAGTTAATAAATACTACTAGCTGTATCAGGACAGTGAATGTGAAGAGAGTGAATAGCAAGTTACTTACAATTCCAGTGGAGTTGGAGGAATCTGGGAGAAGCTATATGGTTGAGATTTTGCCTTGTCTGGAAATGATAGGCCACCAAGGACGTAGTCTCCTGGCCTGTAGAAATTCCGTGGGTCACTCTGATTCCAGATCAGATGAAGCAGGCATTTTGCCCTTTGTGCCTCACAGGCTGTGTGGGGCAGGAACAGCAGCAACAGGAACAGCAGAGCTTGGATCCCAGGCATGGCTTTCTGCCCAAGGATGGAGAGAAGCAGCTCCTCCTCCATCCAAACATACTGTTGATGGATTTGGTCTCTGGGGGAAACCCAGGTGTTTGGATGGAAAGGGGAAGGATAAAGCACTATGATCTAAATAATTATAGGCCCCATCTCCTCTGCATCTTATGTGGATCAAGAAGCAGGTGCGAAACTGGAAGAAAAACAGTAAACTATTTCAAGTCCTCACTGACAGGACTTCCCAGCCTGACATGAGGCAACAAGGCAGCACCAAAAGTGTCCAAACTTTTAATTGGCGTTTGTTCCCAAGATGGAGGACGTGGCTGAAACACACAGAATCTCTTTGTTAGACTAGACAATAGGTGTTTTCGCACACGCAGTTTTGGAATGCGCGGAAGACAGCCCGGGACGCGGCATTCGCATTGCCGCAGCCGGGTTTGCGTCCTGGCACGTCCGGAGCTGTCTTCCCATTCCCGCGCGTACGAAGCGCCCGCAGCTGTTTGGGGAGAGAAGCATTCGCTCATGTTTCTCTCTCCCTGACAGCCACGGGCTCCCCTCCCCCGCTGGCGCTGGCTGACAATCAGCTGATTGCCTGCTTTGCCGGCTGCGGGAGCCTCGGCAGCCGTCTCCCCGCCCCTTGCCGGCGTTTGCCGGCTAAGGCACTTCAGAATGCTTTGAGCATTCGCACACAGGCGCGCCGGAATGCGTTTACACGCGTTCCTGCGCTCCTATGTGTGAATGGTCAAAGCGTCCTGAAGTGTCTTAGGCTTCCCGTCCTACACCCATTCCAAATGGAACGAGTGAAATGCGAAAATGCCTCATGTCGAAGCATTTGTTAGTTCAGGAAACGATTGTTCTGCTGTCTGCCTGTCTCACCAGGAACATTCTGGAGTTCTACTTCTGTAACATTCTAGACACAGCTAAGTTTCTGTTCTTCTGCGGGGATTGCCTCTACTGTATTCAGAGGAAAATTCCATTCGGGATAGTCCATGTAGGGGCCAGGCAAGGTGCCACCATGCATTCTCACAAGACTTTATACTGCTACAATTACAATTGTATTTGCTGCCTTTAACCTCTATGTACCTGACTGAAGACGTAGTGCATAGACCGTATATCATATTTTACTTTCAGACTTTCAATCCCGTAACCAAAGGCCTTTTCGCACTACACTCGTTCCATTTGGAACGGGTGTAGGACGGGTGGCCTAAGTCACTTCCAGACGCTTTCACCATTCACACACAGGAATGCAGGAACATGTGTAAATGTGTTCCAGCGCGCCTGTGTGCGAATGCTAAATGCATCCCGAAGTAACAGCCGGCAAAGGCTGGCCAGGGGCGGGGATACGGCCGGCGAGGCTGCCTCCCATTGGGTGCAAGCACCCAAGGGGCGGGCAGCCCTGTCAGGCCGCCTGCTCCACTTTGTGCCGGCTGCACGGGCTGGATCAGGCCCATGCAGCAGGCACGAACATGCCTGGGCATCCGGGCACCCACCATGGGGCAGCTGCCTATGGGGCAGGAGCCCTTTGGAGATCGGAGCCCTTGGCTCCGATCTCCGAAGGCTTCCCCGCCACCCCGATCGCTGCCATCTGCGGGGTGCAGGCAGATGGATCTATGCACCTACACCTCGCAGATGATTCCCACCCCCCACCCTCACCCCCCTCTCATCTAACCCCCAACCCCCACTCACCCCGCACCCACCCTGGGATGGGTTGGGGGAGGGGGAGAGGGAGGGGGAGAGGAAGGGGGGGCCCCCACCTGATCGCCCCCTCCACCCCAGGCATTGGGACTCTGCACGCGCAGGGGACCTACCTTCCCAGCGTCCTGGCTTGCAATGAGCGAGGACGCCAGGAAGGTAGGCCCCCTGCGTGCACCCAGGGAGGGGGGGGCGATATGGAGGGGGGTGATAGGGAGGGGGCCCAATTGGGTGGGGGTGGGGGCCCCCTCCCCCTCACTCTCCCCTCCCCCTCGCCATCCCCATCCCGGCATCAGAAACTTTTACTCTAGGTTCCAATGTGGAACCAGGAGTAAAAGTTTTCCTTCTCCCTGCCAGATCGCAGGCTTAGAGGGGTGGGGTGGGGTGCCCCCCCTGCTCCAGGTGGGCACCCTCAGGGCCTCTCAGGAGCAGGTGGGTGGGAGGCCCACGCCCCTCCCCCACGGCTTCACTTTGAAGCAAAGTTTTACCCAGCCAGATCACTGGGGGGGAGGGGTGTGGGGCTCCCGCCCACCTACTCCTGAGAGGCCCCGAGGCTGCCCACCTGGAGCAGGGGGGGCACCGCACCCCACCCCTCCAAGCCTTCAATCTGGCAGGGAGAAGGAAAACTTTTACTCCTGCTTCCACATTGGAAGCGGAGTAAAAGCACCTCCCGCCTGGATCTCCTGGTGGGAGGGGTGGGGGGCTCTGCAGGACTTCAGCACCCCTAGGGTGCCGAAGCCCCACAGAGCCCGCTCCCTGGTACAGGCAACCCCCACCCCGGGGCCAGGGCAAGGTCCCTATGGGGCAGGAGCCCTTTGGAGATCAGAGCCCCTGGCTCCGGTCTCTGAAGGCTTCGCCCCGACCCTGTTCCTGCCCATCGCAGACGGTCGCGATGGGGGTGGGGGGACCCTTGGGTGACCAGAGCAACGTGCTCTGGTCGCCGAAGGGGTTCCTCGCCCCCAGCCAGCCTGGCATTGGCCTCCTGCCACCCCGGAAAGGGGGTACAGGAAGCCGATGCTGCCAGCTCCCCGACTCTGGCAGCCGCAATCGAGCTGCCGGGGCCAGTAAGGACCTACCTCCCCCCCGCGGAAGGCTATCACATTCCTTGCCGGGCTGCGGGAGTGATCGCACAACCGCAGCGAGGCTGGTAGCCTCACCGCGGCTGCCCAATCGCTTCCGCAGCCCGGCAAGGCAGGCAATCAGCCTGACCGCCATCAGCTGCTCGGCCGATTTTCGGCCAGTGCTGGTGGGGGAGGCGTGCCCGTGGCTGTCAGAGAGAGAAGCATGTGCGAATGCTTCTCTCCCCGAACGGCCAGGGACGCTTCGTCCATGCGGAAACAGATGCAGAGCACTGTAAAGTGCTCTGCATCTGGAACGCGCGGAAGACAGCCTGGGACATGCCGGGAAGCAAACCCGGCTGCGGCAATGCAAATGCCACGTCCCGGGCTGTCTTCCGTGCATTCCAAAATCGCGTGTGCGAAAAGGCCTCAAGTTTGCATTTAACTAGCTACTATCTTGCAACCATGAAGATAATAAAAGCCTTCCTTATTGGAACAAAATGCTGTGTCTGCTATTGTGTCAGTGAATACCATCTTCACATGATATCTGCTGTGATCTTAGCAATTGGCTACCTCTGCAAATCAATCAATACATCGATCTTAACAGGCAATCCTCAATGGGATACGCTTACCCCTTGACTTCCAGCTATGAGAAAAGGAGTAAACCTATAGCCCATGGATCAGGAATGCTGAGAAGTAAGAACCAATCTCCAGGTGTTTGGATAGAGGAAAGAGTAGAACAATATGATCTAAATGAGTATAAGAACCAGTTTGATCTAGTGGTTTAAGAGCTGGACTCTTCTCTGGGAATACCGGGTTCGATTCTGCCTTCCCCCACGAAGCCAGCTGGGTGTCCTTGGGCTAGTCACAGCTCTCTTCTGAGCTCTCACAGCCCCACGTACCTCACAGGGCGTTCTGTTGTGGGGAGAAGAATAGAAGCTTTGTCAGCCGCTTTGAGTCCCCTTAAATGGGTGAGAAGTGGGGTAGAAAAACCAGCTCTTCTTCTTCTTCCTCTTCTTCTTCTCTGCAATCTATGTAGATCAAGGAGCAGGTGGAAAGCTGGAATAAAAATAAGAAACTATTTCAAGCCCTCACTGATAGGTTTTCTGATTCTGGCACAGGACAGGCTGTTGTTCTTATTTATAGGAAAGATACAATGGATGAACCCTCTAACTATAGGCCCATTATCAAGGCAGTTGCGCCTATGAATCCTCTAGATATCCCCTCCAAATGTGTCATAACCACTCTGAATCCACTTTGAATCCACTCTCAATCCAAATCTGCTTCGAATCCAAACTGTATCCACTACAGATGTGATGGGGCAGCTGCTTTCCCACCTCCCCAAGTTCATGCATGTAAAGAATAGGAGTGTGCACAGATGCAATTTTTGACATTCAATTCTATTTGAATTGAATATTCAAGTGTCCAAATTTGTACAGAAAGAGAAAAACAAGTGTATTAAAATTTGAACCAATTTGAATACTTTTGTATCTATTCATATGATTATACAATATGCATTTGATGATTCATATGTATCTGTATGCATCCATACACATCCCATTTTTATCCTGTGCACATAGCATTTTCATCCCATATGTATCTGTACAGATGCATGCAGATAAGAATAAGATGCTTATGGATACATATGTAATTCATACTTATCTGTACTTATGAGTATCTGAATTATTTGTATGAATGATTCATAATATTCGTATTCGTTTGAATTTTTTTAAAATGAATGTCTTGACATTATATTCGAATTTGAATGTCTGAATTTAGCTGCATTTGATCAGATAATGAATATTTCAAATATTCTTGCACATCCCTAGAATGAAGCTTCATATGAATGTATAGAAACATTCAATTTGTATTTGATGAGTGGGAGAATCGGATCTGACAAGAGGAAGCATTTCTTCACCAAGAGGGTCATCGGTTTATGGAATTTGCTACCAGAAGAAGTGGTAACAGCTACCAGCCTAGATGGCTTTAAGATAAGGTTACAAAAATTTCTGGGCAACAGAAGTATCAATGGCTACTAGAATAAATGCCTAAGTACATCTTTCAGGCTGAGGGGGGGAGCAGGATGCTTCAAAGGCCATTTGCTGGAATTTGAGAGCAGGAAAAGGTTTGTCCTTGTCTCTGCTTGAGAAGCCCATGAGCATTTGGTGGGCCACTGTGTGCGACGGGACGCTGGACTAGATGGGCTGTGGCCAGCAGGGCTTCTATTATGGCCTTATGTTCTAATTAAATTGCAATATTGAGAAAGTCTTTGGATAGGTTAAGAAATCCTGCACTGAGCAGGGGGTTGGACTCCATGACCCTAGAGGTTGCTTTCAACCCTATGATTACAGGTGGACACCTGTATCCACTGATCCAGTAACCACAGTTTCAGTTTCTCATGGTGACTGGATCAGCCAACTCCAACCCCACCCTACGGGCACCATTAGACCTAACTTAAGCTCTTCCGAGCCCTGGAACAGGCAGGAAATGGGCTGAAATGGCGCATGACTTCCCATAATGCCTCTGAAATCCCAAGGGATTTCACAGGATTAATGGGAAATGGAGTGCACCTCGAGTAAGATTTCCCATGATTCCTGTAAATTCCATGGGATTTCACTGGAATTATGGTGAATGGAGTGCATTTCCCAGTTTTTGCTATTATCTAAGATTCAGGTTATCCGTGGTGGGGGCTGGAACATATCCCCCATGGATATGAGGGTCTGACTGTATATGATTCTGTTTCTATGCCTAAGTGTGAATATCCCTCGACCTGCCATCTGCTCACAGTACCTTTCCTAACCAGAAACCTTACTGAGTCCCTTAAGAGGCCAAATTGGTCTTCTGCAGTGTTTGGGTGTCTTTTGTGGCTGTGGAGATCTTCTCCACTTGGCCTCCAGTTCTGGCCTGTTTGGCTGCATCTTCTTCCCCAAGTGCTACATCATAATACCGAGGCCTGACCTCAGTACAAAGGGGCATTTAACAACTAAAACAATGTCTTGATGTTTCTTATCCAGCTCCTCTCCTTGCATGCAGGAATCAGCAATTTG
The DNA here is from genome assembly GCA_023333525.1 of Aspidoscelis tigris stejnegeri. Taxonomy (NCBI): domain Eukaryota; kingdom Metazoa; phylum Chordata; class Lepidosauria; order Squamata; family Teiidae; genus Aspidoscelis; species Aspidoscelis tigris. Next base: position 4,452,348 of record JALMGA010000024.1, read on the forward strand.
CATAACAGCTGTAATATGTGCTTACAGTAGACGTAGTGGCAGCAACCAGCCTGGATGGCTTTAAGAAAGGATTAGGCCAATTGGTGGAGGGAAATGTATCAACGGCTACTAGAATCAATGCCTAGTTATTACCTCCAGGTTGCAGAGGCAGGCTGGATGCCTCTCAAGGCCATTTGCTGGGAGTCAAGAGCAAGGGAAGGTTTTGCATTCATCTTCTGTTTGAGATGCCCATAAGCAATCAGTGGGCCATGCGATGAGATGGGATGTTGGACTAGATGGGCTGCGGCCTGATCCAGCAGAGCTCTTCTTACAGTATGCTCTTATCAGTTTGGGACTGTGTTGGAAACCATAAGGGGGTAGACACAGACACCCAAGGGCCTCTGATAGAGAAGCCACATGCAGGGTGCTTTAAACAGAAGTGCCTTTCATTACTGCTTGGGCCAAGATGGGTCCAGATGCTGCCCAGCCCTTGAACCTTGACCCATTCTGAGCTTCTTTAGACATACAAAAGCTGCCTCATAGAAGCTTTCTGCTTCTTCATGTTGGCTGAACATTTGTATATGTCCCCAGAGACTCTTCTCCTGACTCCTGTATTTTCCCCCTATAGCAATGACCTGTGAAGTCCTCTTCCCTTGTGACACTTCCCATTTTTTGCTGAAGTAACTTTGCACAAACATGATTTCCTCCCTCCAGCTCTGCACCTGAACCTTGAGGATCTCAGGGGATGTAACCAAATGACAACTGCTTCCACCTAGAATGATAAATATAGAGTTGGTTTAATGCCTTGGTTTGCTTTCCCAGCCTTCATTTTCTCTTGGGAATCATAAATGAAAAACAGAAATAGAACAATGATTAATTGCTCAAGAGAAGCTTGAATAAATAGATGCAAAATTATTGTCTGGTTTGCAGCTGGTCCCACTTTAAGATAATTTGTCACAGTGGTGCTGGGTTTTCTAGCCACCAAACCAGGAAACAGAGTAAGAAAATGGTTAGGGAAAGGATTCACCCATTCCATTGTCATTTGTTGTTCTGGTATCCAGGTTATTGTATGCATCATCTAGTTGTTGGTGTCTCCTCCATTCCCAGACTCTGAGCTCCACTCTCAACCCAGACAAATTATCCTACAGTGCCGGGAAGGATCTGTTGTCTTCTTTTACGGTTCTCTTAGATACATGGCCTTCCTAGCTGCCATTTGCGTCACAGTAGCTTTCCTAGCCAGAAAGCTTCCTGGATTCTTCAATGAGGCCAAGCTGATCACCTTCAGCATGATAGTCATCTGCAGTGCTTGGGTGTCTTTTGTGCTCTCCTACCCAAGCACCAAAGGGAAATATATGGTGGCTGTGCAGATCTTCTCCATCTAGCCTCCAGTTCTGGCCTGTTTGGCTGCATCTTCTTCCCCAAGTGCTACATCTGACGCCTGACCGCAGTACAAAGGGGCATTTAACAACTAAAACAATGTCTTGATGTTTCTTTTCCAGCTGCTGTCCTTGTATGCAGGAATAAGCAATTCGCAGAACAGCTGTAATGTGTCCTTACAGTAAATGTAGTGACATCAAGCAGTTTGGATGGCTTTAAGAAGAGATTAGACAAATTTGTGGATGTAAATGTATCAAAGGCTATGAGGATGGATGCCCAGGTACTGCAATGGCTACCAGAAAGAATGCCTAGATGCCTATGAGCATTTGGTGGGCCACTGTGTGCCACAGGATGCTGATCCAGCAGGGCTTCTCTTATGTTCTTATGTTCTTATGGCCTGATCCATCAGGGCTCCTAAGATCTTCCTAAAATGGAGCAAAGACATGCATCCCCTGCAGCTTTTGAGCATCCTTGCTGTGTAACTGTGGTGGATGGACACTCAGTCCCTGTGCCATCATGGCAGTCCTAAAGTTCCATGAAGGTCCTGGATGGATCTTGCCTATATTGGACATTTTGACCTGTATGGATGGCACCTAAGCAATAGCTCTAAGGCCGCATCCCCATTAGAAGCTTAATCCAGTTTCCCTAAACCGAAATAACAGAACCAGATGCAAACGTGAATTTGCCTGATCCCATTACTTTCAGCCAGAATCACGTTCAATCCGGATTCTGAAGACGTATGTGACTCAAGGGGGAACTCCAGTGGCTACTTTTTAAAAACCACTTTTCGGGGCTGCCCTGTCCTCTTCCTCCTGGTGTGAACGCGCCATCCATAGGGGACCCCTTCACAGAGCCTAGCTGGGTGGCTGGGTGGCTGCTGCTTGCCTGGATGGAGGAAAAACGGCAGCGGGCAGCCAGCAATTCTTTCCCCTCCTCTCCTCATTGCTCAGGGCATGCAGCAGCAGTGGCAACTCAAGCCCCTTTCACCCGTCACAATCACAGCCTTTAAAACATTCACACATCTCCCCAAACCTGCAGCAGCTGCTTTCCTGTCTTTTGCCTTTTTTGAAGGTCAGAAGTTTCGGTGGAAAGATCATTATCAGGTATGGTTTGATCGCTACAGTGTAGCTTTAAGCAGTGGATTTTACAGCTTGCTTTGGAAGCAAGCTATTGGGGGAGGGAAACTCTAATCCCTTAACATGGAAGGGTTCCCACAGTAAAAAATGTAAAACGTTTCAAGCGCACGAACCGGAGTGAGACCTGTTCAAATGAGGATTAACATTTACAATGCTTTGGGGCAATTTAACACGCAGAAAGAGTGTTAAGCCAAACTGACGTGGGGTCTGCGAAGATTGGAAACGGTTTGAATTCGAAATAAGCTTGCTGTGGGGATTCGCCCTAAGAGTCACACAAAGCTGGTTGGGGGTTGAGATACAGATTAACTCCATTCTAACTTTTTTTTTTCCCATTGGTTTTCTTTCTTTCAATTCTTTCATGAATGAGAATCTGTATTTGCTGCCAACTTTAGCTTTCCCCCAGAGGGTGTCTTTCAGCTGTAGGGCTCTCATGGGACCAACTGCAAACCAGACAATAATTTTGCATCCATTCAAGCTTCTCTTGAGCAATTAATTCTTGCTCTCTTTCTGTTTTTCATTCATGGTTCCCAAGAGAAAATGAAACTCAGCCTGTTTTCCATAATTAAATATTTAAGCAGCCAACCTTTGGCAACATCCCTTAAGATTCTCAAGGTTCAGGTGCAGATCTGGAGGGAGGAAAACATGTTTGTGCAAAGTTACTTCAGCAAAACTTAGGAAGCTTCAAAAGAGAAGTTGAGTTCACAGGTCATTGCTATAGAAAAAAAAAATGACAACAGCCTGGAGGAGTCTTTGGGAATGAATATTCAGGCAACATGAAGATGCAAATGTTAACATGAAATAACTTTTGGATGTGCAAAGAAACCTGGGATGGGTTAGGTTTCAAAGCTGGGTGGCCAAAAATACACATTAGGCAGCATCCAGACCCATCTTGGTCCAAGCAGTAATTACAGACAGGTCTGTTTAAGCACCATCCTTGTAGCCTGTCCTTCAAGGCCCTTGGGTGTCTATGTCCACCACCTTTTGGTTTCTAACATAGTTCCAAACTTAAAAGAACCTAAGAAGATCCTTGAAGGGTCAGGCCACAGCCCATCTAATGCAGCCTCCTGTTTCACACAGTGGCCCACCAATTGCTTCTGCAAAAGATGAAGGCAAAATCTTCCCTTGCCCTCAACTCCCTTCAGATGACCTTTAGAGGCCTCCTGCCTGTCTTTCCAATCTGGAGGTGGTACCTAGGTATCCATCCCAGTAGCCACTGATACACCCATCCTCCAAGGATCTGCCTAATCAAACCAGCACCATGATGAAGTTGAGCCTCTTTGAACATTATTATTATTATTATTATTATTATTATTATTATTATTATTATTATTATTATTATTATTATTATTATTATTATTATTATTATTATTATTATTATTATTATTATTAAGTTTATTTCTTGAGCGCTATAAATGTACACAGTGCTGTACAGACTACAATATTGAAAAACAAAACAATAACAAGAAACATAAAGGAAGTTAAAATCACTAGAATACTAAGATTGAAATAATAGACAGTATAATCATAAACACATTAGAGTAAACCAGGTGAAGAAGTTCAGTCGTCAGGGCCAAAGGCTATAGAGAATAAAAATGTTTTTAGTTGAGATTTAAAGGCTTGCAAGGAAGTTAAGGAGCGAAAATGGCTGGGAAGATGGTTCCATAAATAAGGGGCGATAAGAGAGAAAGAACGGAGACGAGACCAGAGACGTTTTCGCACGGGGCTGAACGGAACGCGAAAAAGACAGCTGCGGACACGTCATCCGCATTGCCCGAGCGCGGCTTGCGCTCCGACGTGTCCGCAGCTGTCTTTTCCGCGTTCGAAATGTAGAGCACTTTAAAGTGCTCTACATGCGTTCCAACGCGGACGAGCCGCCCGCAGGCGTTCGGGAGGAGAAGCGTTCGCGCCTGCTTCTGTCTCCCGAACAGCTGCGGGCTCGCCTCCGACGCCGGCGCGGCTTCGACAATCAGCTGTTTGACAATCAGCTGGTTGTCGATCTGCCTCCGCGGCTGTCTCCGCGCCCCTGGCCGGCATTTGCCGGCTAAGACAGCTCCCGGCGCTTTGAGCATTCGCACACAGATGCTCCGGAACGCGTTTACACGCGTTCTGGCGCGTCTGTGTGTGAACGGGGAAAGCGCCCGGAGCTGTCTTAAGCTTTCTGCCTGAACGCGTTCCGTTTGGAACGCGTTGCAGTGCGGAAATGCCTCAGGCAATGGGAACATCTCTTCTTAGGCAGGCGGCCACCCTTCAGTCTCTGAGAAGTGAGCTGGGATTCCTCGTCCAGTTTGGCCGTTCCTTGAAAAGAAGAGTTAATCGAAACCTGCTACTGTTAATCCTTCTTCTTGTAGAAATTTGATGTAGGGTCTCCAGTCTTTTAAGTATTTTTCTGTTGTTCTTTCTTTTAAGAGATTTGTCAATTTATCCATTTCATCGTATTCGGACAGTTTAACTAACCAATTATCTACTGTGGGTAATTCTGGCGTTTTCCATTTTTTTTTGCATAGATCATTCTCACAGCAGTAACCATATACATAATCAAAGTATTCAAGGGGTCTAAATTACTGTCTATTATTCCTAATAGAAAAAATTCTGGTCTAAATGGAATCGTAATTTTTAATATATTTCCCATAACCTGACAAATTCTTTGAGGTATGGCCGGCTTCAAACAGAATAGGTTCCACCCATTTTTCTAATAAAAATACAATATGTATAAGAAAAAGAGATAAGATACAACCAAGGCAAGAAATAGAGGAGTTACTCGAAATTCCATTAGATTCACACCAGAGTTAGAACTTTTCCTTTTACTCCCATGAAAAAACCAAACAATAAAAAAAAACTAGATAGATAGATAGATAGATAGATAGATAGTTTTTTATTGTTTATTGTTTTATATATATATATATTGGCATGTAATAATAATGCAATAATAATGCAATAGTGGAAATACAGAGATAGCATCAAAGAAAATAACTGGTACAAAAGTTTCTAAATTTTAATAGGGCAAAAATCTGACAAATTCTCCAAGGTATGGTAGGCTCCACACAAACTAGATACTACTTGTCTTTCTAACCGAAATGCAACGTGTATGAGAAAAATAGGCATAACAACAGGACACGTCTTAATGTCTTACACACTTATCATTGCATGGAGAATGTCAGCTTGTCAAAAGTGTTCAGAGGGGTTGTTTCTTCTTATTATTTCAGCTTGGATCTTCAAGGGTACTGGAACACCTTGATCTTTGTGTCTCCCATTCAGGAGGTCAACCAGAACCCTAAGGTCTTGCCCAACACCACCTTGGGTTATAACATCCATGAGAGCTATTACTCTACCAGCGTGATCACAGATACAACTCTAGACCTTCTCTCTGATGGGATAGACAATATTCCTAACTACAGCTGTGGAAGAAACAAAAACCTGTTGGCTGTCATTGAAGGGGAATATTCTGCCATCTCTAGCCTGATTTCAACCCTCTTGACCAATTATAAAATCCCACAGGTAAGGGATGGAGAATGGGATCCCATTGTTTGTTTGTTTCCCTGATTGATTGATTGATTGATTGATTGATTGATTGATTGATTGATTGATTGATTGATTGATTGATTGATTGATTGATTGATTGATTGATTGATTGATTGATTGATTGATTGATTGATTGATTGATTTAAGCACATACAACAGCGTCCAAGCTGTAGCTCAGGCCTTACATATGGCCTCGACATCCAGAACCAGGCGGTCATTATTGGTGGGGGAAGGAAACGAACTGGGTTTTCAAAGAATTCAGCCATGGCAGGTAAGAAATCGAAATCCAATGTTCTCTATTTCCTTTCTTCAACCATTCTTGTGTAATTCATTGAGAACAAAATGGCAAATCAGTCATCAACATAAACCACAACCATCAATGAACTGAGAGCTGGATTCCAGATCACCCTGACAGTCAAAGTAAAAATTTCAGAATTTGTGTGAATTTCATCATAGCAGCGATTATTCATATGGGTCTCAAATAATTCTCTCTCTTTTTTTCTTTTTCTCATTTCAGTTTTATTTTTACTTAAGGAGCCTCCGGTTTTCCAATACTTCTTTCGATGGGCTATATTTTGATGAAAATGGGGAGATAGTAGCTGATTTTGAAATCGTGAACTGGGTGATGCATACAAATAAGACTCGTGAGAGGAGGAAAATTGGGGAGATAAAAGGGATGGACGTCATCAGGTCAAACATTCTCCATTGACCCCAAGGCAATTGTATGGCCTGGAAATGAAAGCAAGGCAGGAAAAACTTTTTTGTATGTACACTCACTGATCTCAAATGTCCAAATAAATCAGGACTGAAAAAAAATGGTATTTTTGTCTCCCTCATTTCATCTGTTCTCCTGGCTTGAGGCCTTACGAGCTGGGCCGATGAAGGGAAATGCAATGTCTTAGGCCTTCAGTTGGCTTTGTCAAATGTTTCTCTGGTCCGTACATATGGCAGAAATCATTCTCCATATAGATGTCTATGTTTTGATGTAAGGAAGGAAAAACGGCATTCATTTTAGAGAGATGAAAGTGAAATGCTACAGATGAGATCTCTGTCTCCTATCTAATTTCGTCTAGTGGTTACGGAGCCAGACTCTTACCTGGGTATACCAAGTTCAATTACACCCTCCCCCATTAAGCCAGCTCGGTAACCTTGGGCTAGTCGCAGCTCTCTTCTGAGTGCTCACATCCCCACCTACTTCACAAGGTGTTCTGTTGTGGGGAGAAGAATAGAAAAGCTTTGTCAGCCACTTTGAGTCCCCTTAGGTGGGTGCGAAAAGCAGGCTAGAAAAGCCAACTCTTCTTCTTCTTCTTCTTCTTCTTCTTCTTCTTCTTCTTCTTCTTCTTCTTCTTCTTCTTCTTCTTCTTCTTCTTCTTCTTCTTCTTCTTCCTTGGAAGGGGAAAATGGGCCTAGAAGTTTTTAAATCAGATGATAGATCATGGAACTTTCCCGTATCCATGCCAATCTTAAAATGCATGTTCTTGTCATGCAAGACAGCAAATCATCCCAATCTGTGTATCTCATTCCTTTGTTGAAACATTAGTGTGAGTTTTGAGGATGCTGTGGATTGAACGAATGGAAGCCTAAGCTGGTGGAAGTGAGAAGACACAACGTGACATTGGATTCAGGAGGAAAACACTAGGTGTGGTGAACTTTGACTCTGTGGAAGTGGAAATGGGGGGGGGGAGTCTTGAAGCTGACCATGATTAATGAAGTTAGCTATGCTTTTTAAGTTGGGGTGGGAAGACCAGGTCAAATGAAGGCCCTTGAAGGTAGTTTCACATATCTTTGTAGAAGGGCGTATGAAGTGAGACCAAGCTTAAAGGTTTAATAAGGAAGGACCTTTTCAAGCACCGCATTAACATCCATTAACTGGCTAATTTTCTCTCTTCCTTTTTCTTATCACTAGACGGTGCCTCACGCCCAGTGTACGGAAAGCTGTCAGCCCGGATCTGCCAAGGTGGCTAGAGAAGGGGAGCCCATTTGCTGCTATGACTGCTCCCCGTGTGCAGAAGGGACCATCTCCACTCATGAAGGTTGGTGACCTCTAAGGAGAAGAACAAGGACTAGGACAGTGATGGCCAACCTACGACATGCGTGTCACAGGTGACACGCCAAGCCCTTCTGGGTGACACACCTGGTTACCCTGGCACTGGGGCATGTGTAGTGCTTGCTCGTTCTTGAAGTGTATGAAATGCCAACTTTCAATTGAAGATTTAGCAAATGTAAAGAATTATTTGTTTTTGCTTTGAATAAAATACATATATCAAAAATATAACTTTTTTACTAGAGCCACAAATATCACAAAATTATGGATATTTCTGGATGTGACACAGCACCCGAGTTAAGCTAGGTTTTCTTGCGAATATTGACGCACCGAGCTCAAAAGGTTCACCATCACTGGACTAGGAGATTATTAACTAGCCAATCCATATACAGCGGCCAGGGTGCTGACCGGAACAACTAGCTGGACACATATTATGCCAATTCACTACCGGGCCCAATTCAAGGTGTTAATTCTGACCTGTAAGGCCCTAAATGACTTGGGCCCCAGATATCTAAAGGAACGCCTTCTCCCATACCGTCCTGCCCATGCCTTAAGATCTGAAGAAGATGCCCTCCTGGTTGTTCCACCACCTTCGATAGTGAGGTTGGTGGGCACCCGGGGGAGAGCATTTTCAGTGGCAGCCCCTAGATTGTGGAATAGTCTTCCCTCCTGGGTGCGCCATGCCCCTTCCCTGTTGTCATTTAGGAGGGCTGTAAAGGCATATCTTTTTGCCTTAGCCTTTGGCCAAGGTTGGCCCATTCCCCCCTTGGCTACAGTTTTAGTAACAGACTACTAGATGTAGGGCTTAAATCAGAACTTTTAATTATATGCCGTAGCTTAATCTGTGTCCTGTTTTAAATATGTGTACCTGTGTCTTGTTTTTTAATATGGTTTTAATTGCTATTATTTGTTGTTACCCACCCAGCGACCTTCAGGTATGGGGCGGGATAGAAATGGAAATAAATAAATAAATAAATAAATAAATAAATAAATAAATAAATAAATAAATAAATAAATAAATAAGCCCACAACGTCAGTTTGAAGACCTCATCCCAGGCGTTAAGCAGCAGGGCAGAACCTCCAGAGTTTGAAGAATAGAAAATTCTTGCTCCAGTTTCACAGGCTTTTATTAGATGATCTTTGATAATATATCACAGTTCAAGCTGCATTCAAAATTCAACCTTTTGAATAGGTTGTAAAAGTCTTCACAAAGCAGCACCCTAGAGATGTGCAAAACAGGTTCTATCCCAAACCCAATTTGTATTGAAGAGGAGAGCTTCAGCATCCATTTTTTAACAGATGAGAAAGAAGCGTTGGCTTTTATACCTCACTTTTCTCACTCCTTTAAAGGGACTCAAAGGGTGTTTGTGCACTGGCCGCGGAAACCGTTTTAAAGAGACATTTAAGATACATATAAGACACTTAGGGTGCTTCCGCACTAGCTGCAGAAACTGGATTAACCACCCCCCTAAGACACATCTAAAACACGTACCTTGGGTGCTTCCGCACTGTAGACTGGATCTGGGACCGTTCGTGGTGGCCACTTCCACATTTTGGTGAGCGAGATCCCTTTCTAAAACAGGTCTTGCTGCTGAAATCTGGATTAAAATGAAGACCTCAAAAATTGGGTCTTCAATCTGTCCCTTCCCCTCGATGTGTTTGGAAGCAGGATGCTTCCAGACATGGCCAGGCGAAGGGACAGATGTCCCAGTGGCTGCCATGTTGGGAGGGGTGGAAGCAGGACTGTCTGCCACCGGAACCCCTCCCCTGCACGCCACATGCTGCCAGAAACATGCGGTGACTGGCAGTTCACTGCTCCAGTCCCGCGACTCCGGGTGCACCAGCGGTGGCGTGGGAGGCCAGCGGACTTTTTGACTGGGTGCTGATGCGTCCACACAGCACCTAGCCAATCCGACCTCCTGGATCTGTCCTCCCCTTTGGGTTCATCACTGTTTGTGATGGATACTGGGGAGGACGGATGGCCGAAAAATTGATATTTTTATTCGTTTTTGGGCAGCAAATGCAGAAGCACCATTAGGTACTTGGTTTCCGCACTGCAGACCACATTAGGGACACTTCCTGGAGGCCGCTTCTGCACACCACTTCCACAAGATCCGGGTCTCACCACCATCTTGGGAGGGGTGGAAGCAGGTAGGGCAGCCTCAGGAGCCCTCCCCTGTGCACCATGTACTGACTGCTCCAGTCCCACGGCTCTGGGGGCAGCATTGGTGGCACGGGAAGCCGGCTGCCTTTTTGAATGGGTGCTGTGGCTTCTGCACAGCACCCAGACGATCTGTCCTGCTGGATCCGGCCTCCCCACACGTTGGCGGATGCACAAGGCCCGTTTGGATCCATTGCAATTTCAGACGGATCCTCCGGTGGACAAAACAGATTTTTTAAATCCGTTTTTTGGTGGCAGGTGTGGAAACATCCAAAGTTTCTGACACAGATTCATGTACTTTGCCTCACAACAGACACCCTGTGATGTAAGAGAGGAAGCCTTACCAACTTGTTGGAATTCTTGAGAGTGTCAATAAACACGTGGATGAAGATGAAGCAGTAGACATTGTCTCTCTGGACTTCCAGAAGGCTTTTGACAAAGTCCCACATCAAAGGCTACTGAGTAAACCCATCAGCCATGGAATAAATGGACAGGTTCCATCCTGGATTTGTGACTGGCTCAAGGTTAGGAAGCAGAGAGCAGTAATAAATGGCCAATTCTCGGGGGGGGGAGGTGAAAAGTGGGGTCCCCTAAGGGTCGGTGTTAGGACCAATGTTTTTTAATTTATCCATTAATAATCTAGAAGAAGGGGTATGTAGTGAAATAGCAAAGTTTCCTGATGATACTAAATTATTCAGGGTGGTAAAATCTCAGTAAGTATCATTTTGCCTGTTTATAGATCTATGGTGAGGCCACATTTGGAATATTGTGTACAGTTTGGGGCAACGTCCCCATGCTAGCCATTTGGCACTGTTTGGGCATTGACTGGGCTTGCATGGGTCAGGTGCGGGTCCAAGAACAAGGTCACCCAGCTTTGGGGAAAACTTCATATATAATAGGAAAAAAATAGACGTTGCCTATCTCTTTTCTGAGTGAAAAAAAGTCAAGATAGCTCATTGGATTGAAATTCTGACCTTTTTTAGGTCTGTTTGAAACAAGAGTTCACAATTATTGGACCTCTTAGTAGGGAGGAATGGTGAACAAAAGTACAGGTAGAGGCAGTCCACTTCCAATACAATGGCTTCTCAGGAGTGCCAAATAGTTAGATACATATGTGGATTTTCATAGATGATTTGCTGGCACTGGAACATAAATAAGAATGTAGCATCTATTTCCTTTAACCATAGACTTCCATATGTTCCTCGTCCTGTTCATTGAAGTCTTTTGTTTTCTCACACCTTTTCTTGATGGCTCAATGCTTAGTGTGACAAACCATGGAGAGATTATCTTGTACATCAAAATTACAGCATTCATTTTTCCAATGAGGACACCAGAGTGCTTACCACAACTGGAAAAGCATCATTCAGCACAGAAAGAATAGGAGAGTTCACCACATCTGATAGCTTAGGTATTTTAGAGATAAGACTCTGTATCTCAATGTGGCATGAGGCCCTTTTATACTTCCATAACAGTACAGCCAAGCCAATTCCATACTTTGAACTATTGAGAAATTTTTTTGAAACCTAACTATGTTTCTGACAACAGCTATCTGTGTTTTTACATCATTTATGCCACAAACTAAGTGAATATGTACGAAATGTCCCATTACAGGGTTTAGAGTAGGTATCTACACAAATATTCATAACATTTGAAATTCATACAAATTTGGCCAAATTTGGTCATTTGTATTCGAATTGAATGTTGGCATATTCAAAGATCGACATTCAAATTTGAATCGAATGGTAGCAGAGGATGGTTACCTGAACTCTCTTTGATTTTGCTTTTCCACAGTTATAGAGGTAAAACTGAAATAGAAAATATTGAATTAACTTTCCTTCTCAGATGCAGCCTATTGCACCAGATGTCCTGATGATCTCAATCCAAATGATGCCCATGATCAGTGTGTACCAAAGATGATAACGTTCCTTGCTTATGAAGAATATCTGGGGATGATCCTGGTTTTCTTCATTTTGTTCCTCACTTTAATCACTGGCCTTGTGCTCGGAATCTTCATAAGGTACATGGAAACTCCAATAGTCAAAGCCAACAACCGGGAACTCTCCTACATCCTCCTTGTCACTCTCCTCATTTCCTTCTTGACCTCCTTCCTGTTTATTGGACAACCAGGAAGAATCTCCTGCCTCCTGCGACAAACAGCCTTCAGCACAATCTTCTCAATTGTTGTCTCTTCTGTCCTGGCAAAAACCATCATGGTGGTACTTGCTTTTCTGGCCACCAAGCCAGGGAACAGGGTAAGGAAATGGTTGGGGAAAAGATTGACCAACTCCATTGTCATTTGTTCTTCTGGTTTCCAGGTTATTATTTGCATCATCTGGCTCTGGGTGGCTCCTCCATATCCAGAGACTGACCTCCACTCGCAACCTGGACAAATTATCCTACGGTGCAATGAAGGATCAGTTGTCTCCTTTTATGGTTCCCTTTCATACATGGGCTTCCTGGCTGCAGTCTGCTTCACAGTAGCTTTTCTAGCCAGGAAGCTTCCTGGCTCCTTCAACGAGGCCAAGTTGATCACTTTCAGCATGCTGGTCTTTTGCAGTGTTTGGGTTTCTTTTGTGCCCGCCTACCTGAGCACCAAGGGGAAATACATGGTGGCCGTGCAGATCTTCTCCATCTTGGCCTCCAGCGCTGGGCTTCTGGGCTGCATTTTCTTCCCAAAGTGCTACATTATTATCCTAAGGCCTGATCTCAATACAAAAGGACATTTAACACCTAGGACAACATTTTGATGTTTATCATCCACCTGCTATGCTTAAATGCACAAATGGATTCATTTGCCTTTTCTTGTAATCCAGATGTCATAATTTAAACCAATATTTACTATAATTAAGAGCAGGGAGGGATTGTGCCTTCATTTCGGCTTTAAAATGCACAGAAAGAATTAGGATGCTGGACTACATGGGTTCTGGCCTGGTCGAACAGTGCTTTTCTGATTTTTTTTTCCTTCTTGGGTAATTAAAATCATTAATATTTCTATTCTGCCATTTATTGAAAGATTCCCTGTAGGGAAAGGGAAGACACAGAATGATAAACCACTTCGGCAACTAATTCAAATCATTATGAAGAGTAAATATCTGGGAGGACATTTTCAGGACTGCTGCACAGAGTTCTTGATTTTAAGTCAAACCTTGGTCTTAAGTCTTGATTGAATCATTGCCATGAGTGAATGGCAGGTCCCCAACACCAACATCTCAATCAAAATCCCATATTGGCGTGCCTGTGCCTTAAGATCTGGAGGGGAGGCCCTCCTGGTTGTACCACCACCCATAGCAGCAAAAGTGATGGGCATCCACGAGAAAGCTTTCTCAGTGATGACCCCTAGGCCGCATCCCCACGATGTCGTTATCTCGAATTCAAAACGTTTTGAGTTCGCGCAGTTTAGACGGCACTTCGGCCCCTAGGCGGGGCTAGTCACAGCTCTCTTCCGAGCTCTCACAGCCCTGGCTAGCTCACAGGGTGTTCTGTTATGGGGAGAAGAATAGAAAAGCTTTGTCAGCCACTTTGAAATGGCTGAAATGAGCTGGGTGACCTTGGGCTAGTCACAGCTCTCATCTGAGCTCTCACAGCCCCACCTACCTCAAAGGGTGTGTGTTGTGGGGAGAAGAATAGAAAAGCTTTGTCAGCCGCTTTGAGTCCCCTTAAATGGGTAAGAAAGGTGGGGTAGAAAAGCTAACTCTTCGTCTTGTATTTTTGTCTGTTTGCTGCTGTTTTACTAATAAAACTATTCTGTCATTACATAAATTGAATTTAACTTATTTTCTCTCTGCTTGTTTGTTATGGAGTACTTTGGCAATTTATCATTTTTTCAATCCTCTAGTGCTAAAGATCTCTCACTCTGGGTTGGAGTCTGGACTGAGCAAATTTCTCCACAAAGAAAGAAGTCTAGACCACAATCCATAACAGATGTTTCTTCAGAAGAATTCTGAAGGCCACTTTGACCCTTATTCCCTCATAGTACTGTCTTCACTTGTAGTTTCACTACCCCATAGGTGCAAAGGTCTGCAGTACATGATGGGATTTTCTTTGTAGCAGCTCCCCAGTTTTGGAACAGATGCCCAGGGGAGGTACCCTGGGCTCCAACCTTACATGGTTTTCAGTGCCTGATTAAAAAGTACATCTTCACCCAGGCCTTTGGTTCGTGGGCTGCAACTAAACAAGGGTTAACATGTGCAATTATGTTGTGGCAAATATTTATGCAGTTTGAAATTCATACAAACTCATATGAATTTCAACATAGAAATTCAAATAGATCTGGCCTTCATCAAACCTACTGGAGCTAGACAAAGCCTTCAGTATTCCTATTGCCTTCCCTGCTCTAGCCTTTGCCTGTGTCTCCAGCAGTGATGCAGAGTTGGCAAACTTCCATTTCTGGCCTTCACTGTTTTCAGGAGGAGTGTGGTCACTGCCTCTGAAAAGACCTTGAAGGCAACACTTAGGGCCAAAATCCACACCTTCATTAGGTGTGATGACTGGCTAACTTGTAGGATAAGTCAAGTGTTCACACTTAGTGATGCTCAATGGATCCAATGGATCCAAAACTTAGCCACTGTTTCCCCAAGTGCCAGATGGGTGCCATTACCCCTACACTAAAGGTACATATGCAAAGCGCTGAAATTTCACATGTGTATATGAATTCAAAGCTGATCAGCATTTGCAACATGCCTAGTGTAACGTCCAAAGAGGCAGGCTGCAGCCGCGGGGCCATTTCACGGGCTTTTTGGCAGCCAGAGTGACAGTGGAAGCAGAGCAGCAGAAGGAGCCTCACGATCCCACCAAAAATTGACCAATGGGAATGGTCAGACCACAGACTATAAAAGACAGCAGCCCGACATTCCTGTCATCTCCCATCTTGCGGCTTTAGCGGAAGGGGAATCAGGGAGGGTTTGTTGTGCCCTCGTGTCTTCTAGGCCCCTTTCTCTTGGGGTAGAGGGGAGAAGGTGGAAGGGAGGTCTTGCCTCTTGAATAGAGGGAGATCGCAGCACGCACCCACTGACAGGCGGGTGTGTAGATGGATCGTTCCACTCGGAGCCAGAGCTGAGCAGGGTCCAGCAGGGCAAACAACATTGCCTTGAGCCTAACTCTACTATTAAGGGGATTTATCACACTAAATGGTAGAGGGAATCTCAGAGGGAAGGACTGAGGATAAGAAGGGCATGCTGTAAGGCTTAGCAAACCTAGGCTAGCTTATAGGACAGTTCCTGATAGGGAACAGGACTTTATATTATCGACAATAACCATCTTTTCAAGCAACTCTTGAACATTTAAGTGATTCACAAAATTTGCTACTTTATTTTGCTTGTAACAATAAATTTTGAGTATGTGGTTTACGACAGTGCATGCTTGCTGCTTTAGGGAAATCTGTCTCACAACCATATAAACCAGCATGCCAGTGGGCTGGGGATACTGGTTGGCATACAGCCCTACCATAACTAGCAGTGGTGCCTGGTGGCCACTTCCTTTCTATACTGCTCTGCAGAGGGCGAGGTGGGAGGGCCAAGCCAGGTCACCACACCTAGTATCCCCTATTTGTCCCTCCCCCAAAAAAGCAACAAAGTATAATTGGCCAGCCCTTTTTGTCAGTCCTTAGCCTAATTATGACTTTTGTTTTTGTACAATACATTATTGGCTGCATCCCCAAATGACTTATTTGCCTCTCTAGTCTCCCTCTACTGTCACTCTATTCAAGCAGACTTTAAAAGCGCCCTGCACTTCCGGAATAAGCGTCCACATGAGGCTCAGAAAAACGCGTTTTTAAAACGCACCTTCCGTCCCCACGGAAGTGTGTTTTCTTTACCTGCATTTTTTTCTCCCCACCCCCTCTCTTGTTCAAAAGAAAAATAGCCATCAGTTCTCTGTTTGTCTCCCAGATCTCTGTCCCCCGAAATGGCTTCCCATGCGGGCTGCAGCCATCGGCCAGGCGATGGTTTGTTCATTCACTCTTAGGACTTTCACAGATCACTGTCTAAATCCACCTGGTAGAGCAGCGGTGACTTTAAATACACCCACTTCACGCCTGATAAAAATGTTGCAATCCATCCACTTCACACCTGATAACACTTCACGCCTGATAACAATGTTGCAATTCTTCGCAATTCTGGCTCTTTGAAAGTTCTGTGCTTTAGAGAGGGAAGGAGAGAAACTGCAGCAGATGTGTGAATGCTTTATGGCTTTATGGCTGTGTGTGCAGGCAGCAATCCCTGCCCCTTTTGCCACGGAGTGTCCCCAAGGTAAATGCTGCGAGGAAAACCCGCGACTTCCAAAAAGAGCGATGAAAGTCTTCTTTAAAGGGCAGGTATTTTGTCGCGGAATTTCCTGCTTTTGTAGTGCTGGAAGCTCATTCAAAACCCTGGCATGGGGGCGCTCAGAGGCAAAAGAAGAGCGTTAGCACACTTCAAATTGCTTGGGGACGCAGCCTTTGAGACGGGAAGCAAAGTTGCAAAAAGGCCTATAGATAATAAACCGTTAGAGGGACATTACATTTGTTATAACCTGGGACAAGGATAGCCTGTCCCGTTTCAGAATCATAAAAGCTATCAGTGAGGTTTTGAAATAGTTTGTTATTTTTCTTCCAGCTTTGCAGCTGCCCCTTGGTCTACATAAGCTGCGAAGAAGATGATTCCTATAATTATTTAGCTCATAGAGTCTTATTTTTTTCCCTTCTTTCAAACACCTGGGTTTCCCCCAGAGACCAAAACCATCAATAGAACATTCAAGTGAAGAAGGAATTTCTTCTCACTTGCCTGCCATAGGTGGCAGATAATATAATCCACCCAACGTGAGGTTGGGACAGGGAACAAGAGATCCCTCGCTCTGTCCTTGATCCGAAAGCCATGCCTGAGAGCCTGGTTCCATCTGCTGAAATCTTTGCTCGACCAGGGTTTGTGACCGTCACAAGCAGAAACAGCATAGCTTTCCTGTTCCTTTTGCTGCTGTTCCTGCCACACTGGGTCTGTGAGCCACGAAGGGCAAAATGCCTCCTTAATCTGATCTGGAATGAAAGTGACCCATTGAATTACTACAAGCCAGGAGACTACGTCGTTGGTGGGCTGGCATTTTCAATCCAGGTACTATTTCCATCACACAGCTTCTCCCAGCCTCCTTCAAGCAGACCGAAAAAGTAAGTAATTCTAATTCAGTGCTGGGAATAATTCGGAAGGGAATAGAAAACAAGTCAGCAAATGTCATTTTGCCTCTTTATAAATCTAGGATGAGGCCACATTTGGAATACTGTGTACAATTCTGGTCACCACGCCTCAAAAAGGATATTGTGGAACTGGAGAAGGTGCGGAAAAGGGCAACCAGAATGATTAGGGAGCTGGAACACCAACCTTACGAAACCTACCTGCAGCGTCTAGGCCTCTTCAGTTGGGAGAGACAGCATTTAAGGGGGGACCTGATCGAAGTATATAAAATCATGCACAGTATAGAAAAGATGGATAGAGAAAATTTCTTTTTTCTATCAGACAACACTAGACTCAGGGGGCACTCTATGAAGCTGATGGGTAGGAGAGTCGGATCCAACAAGGGGAACTATTTCTTCACCCAGAGGGTCCTCAGTTTATGGGATGTGCTGCTGGAAGAGGTGGTGACAGCTACCAGTCTAGATGGCTTTAAGGAAGGGTTAGACAAATTTATGGATGACAGATGTATCAATGGCTACTAGAATGAATGCCTAGGTACATCTTTCAGGTTGGGGGTGACAAGCAGTATGCTTCTAAGGCCATGTGCTTGGATTTGAGAGCAGGAGAAGGTTTGCCCTTGTCTCTGCTTGAGATGCCCATGAGCATTTGGTGGGCCACTGTGTGTGATGGGACGCTGGACTAGATGGGCTGTAGCCTGATCCAGCAGGGCTTCTCTTATGTTCTCATGTTCTTATTATTGCAGATGGAAACCTAAAAACTATTGGCGCACCTTCGGTTTAGCGTTTGCCATCCAAGAGGTCAATCAAAACCCTCAACTCTTGCCCAACATCACCCTGGGCTATAACACTGAGAACAGCTATTACAGTAATAGAATGGCCTCAGAGGCCACACTAGACCTCCTTTCTGATGGGATGGACAATGTTCCAAACTACAACTGTGGAGGAAGAAAGAACCTATTGGCTGTTCTTGAAGGGGAGGATTCTGACATTTCTGGCCTGGTTTCAACCCTCTTGAGCAACTATAAGATCCCACAGGTAGGGAATGGAGAGAGATGATGAAGTGGAAGAGAAAAGCAACTGCATGAGATTCAACTTTGCATTGTCTAGAGTTCAGGCAACGTCAGGAATTTCTGGTCCCCAGAAAAATCTGATGAACATCAGGGAACATCAAAGGAACAGGGCTATGTCGACATCTATGATAGCCTATCTGCAGTGTGACAATCCCGCCTTCTTCCAAAAATTTCTACATTCCCACATCCTTCATTGACACTTCCCAAACTCTTTGGTGTCATCTTTATCTCAACATACCACAAAGCCATAATCCCATCCATCTTGGTTCCTTCCAGTACCACAAGGCATGGAGAGCAACAATCCACCCTTCTCCCTAGCATTCCTCGGCCGTCTTTTCACTTACAGATTAATCTGCATCAAGGAGCTCTTAAGAACATGTCATTTGCAGAGGACTAGTGTTAATTCAGATTACTGCCAAGGGACCACTAATCCAAGTTAATTTTAGCCCTGATAAATGTAGTCTACATTCCTGCTAATACCATCTGATCCAGGAAGGAGTATCTGGCACATAGAATGGAGCTGGGGATAATGCGGGCATAGTTTTGAGTACCTTCTAGGGATATGCATGAATTGGTTTCTTTGCATTCAATCAAATGTAAGAAAATTTGTATTCTTTCAAATAGATCCCCTTCCAATGTGGTAGGTTTCTATTCGATACAGATGTATTATTCGTATGAATTCATATGAATGTCCGATATGAACACATATGTATCTGATACATATCCCATAACATATCCGCTCTGAAAGCATCAAATCCACCCTGAATCCACTCTCATACCGTGTCGAATGCACTCTGGATTTGTTCCAGATGTGACTGGTGCAGCTGCTTTCCCACATTGCCTCCAACGTCTGCTGATCTGGAGCTTGCTAGTATGGATTTTGCCTTTCCAAAGCTAACGGCAGGGACCCAACATGCCCTATGGCATGACAACTATGGCCACAGTTGAGTTCCATACAGCAATACTCATTAACACCATGATGGAGATTGGCAGGACCTGACATGTTTGCCTATTTCTGCATGCCATGCATTATCTATCACTCAATCCAACCCAAGATCAGACCTGGTGACAAGGGCCAAGGGTTGCGACCATGAAGATAGCAGAGTAGAACTTCACTGCAGGAAACTGGCGGATGAATGAGTTGCCCTCTGCGACACATCTTAGGGGGCATTTCAGGGCTGATGCTCTTCCCCTGACCCAGGAGAAGCCTAGACATGGACATCCAGCTTCTCCCAGTCTAGCATCTTGGGAGTCTGGAAACAGCCCTGCAAGTGTGCACCAAATGTGACCCTTGGCCTTGCCATATTTGCAGAGTGGATTTCCAATGGACTGTTTGTAAATGAAATGTTCTGGGTTAGGGTCAGGGTTCCCTCCTTGAAGTAGCAATACAATAGGTCCACTTGCTTTATTAGTTTGATAAGCATTCATGATGACTATGTCACCATCACAAGTACAACCAGAAACTGAAGACGGGGATAGTTGACAATAGATTTCTGTCAGCTAGTCAAACACCCCAGGTAAGAAAGATCTCATCTTCCTCCTGGAGAAGAACCCTCTAATATCTCTTCTCTTTCTGAGCAGATTAGTTTGGAGTCTCTTCTCAAGGCTGAGACTCAGTTGCCTTTTGTCTTCCGAATGGCCCCCTGGGAAGAAGCCCAGTACCCGGGAATTATCCAGCTTCTTGTACATTTTAGGTGGACTTGGATTGGAATCTTTTATCCTGAGAGTGACAGAGGTGAAATGTTCATGAATGGTTTGATGTCCAAGATGGTTAGTCATGGGATTTGTGTGGCCTTCACAGAAGTATTGAAGAAGCATGATTCTGAAAAAGTGAAGTCTCTTGCTATCCTATTGGCGCCCAAGACAAAAGTCAATGTTTTTCTGTATTATTGCACCTCAGAAAATGATTTAGGTCACATGTATCTTTTACAACATCATCTTGCTAAGAACCAAGTTACTTCAAAACTGTGGATCACAACACCTTTCCGGAAGATCAATATTATCATGCATTCTCCTCTGCAGTATTTCCAGTTTTTCCATGGTTCCTTGTCCTTTGTGATGAAAACTCCTCAAAGTTCAAGAGGTATGCGCTTTGAAACATTTTCATCTGCTGCTAAAGAGTCTATGCAGAGAACTTTTGATTGCTCTTCGTTTAAGCACAAGATGTCTGTGAAAACCTCCTCAAGATGCATAGAGAAGAACCTGGAGACGCTGCCCCAAGAAGAGCATGAAAAAGTCCAATCTCTGGATAACTATGGCATGTATTACAGTGTCCAAGCTGTAGCTCAGGCCTTACATATGGCCTATACATCTAGATCCAGGTGGTCGTTCTTGGTGGGTGAAGGAAACAAAATGGTACTTCAAAGGATGCAGCCATGGCAGGTGATAAATTGAAATCCAGTATTTGCCATTTTATCCATTTGCTTCTTTCAAATATTCCTCATCTTCCAAATTTTGCTATATTTGTCAATGTCTGGAGCTCAGGACTGAAACCCGGGGTTGATAGAGTTCCCTAAGATGCAGATGTTTTGATACGAAACTAGGGCCCTGGTCACACCCATGTGAAACAGGACATCCTATTCATAATTCAAACTGAGGCCGTACTAACTCTGTTCACACCTAGATCATCATAGGTCATCCTCAGACCAATCCTTGCTCAGGGTTACGTTGCTCACACTTGTCGACCTGAGCCTCCTCCAAGGAAGTCTTTGTTGAGAAGATCTATTGATAAGATAGCAGAGATGTTCCTGGAAGATTGGGAGTAGAGCACTGGA
Organism: Aspidoscelis tigris stejnegeri; assembly: GCA_023333525.1. NCBI lineage: Eukaryota > Metazoa > Chordata > Lepidosauria > Squamata > Teiidae > Aspidoscelis > Aspidoscelis tigris. The sequence goes on from JALMGA010000024.1 coordinate 4,473,567, forward strand.
ACCACAAGCAGAGGTTGTAGAGATCTGACTGCATTCCTAACGGAAGGTACTTTATCCTTAGTGAGTGCAAATAAGAACTACATAAATGCAAAGTACAAGTTGCATGGATATGAGAAATAAAATATACAGGTAAACAACTTAATTCTAATGTGAATACATGGATACAGCTAATGTAAAATGTAAAAGCAGGTCCAGGAAGCATATAGCTTCTGGATTACTTATTAGCATGGCTGTAAGCCTTGGCATAACATGGCCTAACAGACTACTGGATATATTGCATATTGCTACTCGCTATTATCACATCGCTAACATAATGGATGCATAGAAGCATGTATACCTGTGTGAGGGTCATGGCAACATAGGAAAAGGCTGGATAGTGTTTATGCCCGTATTTGGTCCATCTGGTAGCTACAAGTAAACATGGTAGCTTCTCATGGCTCTACTTTTGTTTCACACAGTAATAGCAATTATTATGACTGGGCAGCAAAGCGTGATGAGGCAGCTGGGTAGATTGCTATTATATTCTGGTGTTCCGCAGGGCTGATTCCCAAAACATACATATTTGCTCTAGCATATTCTAACAGCCTCGGCTCTCCACCCCTTCTGCTGCATCAAATCTATCTCCTTTTTTATCGGATGCTGTTGTGTCACTCAATGGAGGAGAGGGGGTGTGTTTGTGGTTCTTTTTTATTCCTGCTCCACCACCACGACATCTCCTTCCTTTTTTATGTGCTTTTCTTTTCCGCGCAATTATTAATTTAATAATAATAATAATAAATTTGCATTAAAAAACTAGATAGAAGAATAATATGCATAAACTAAGGAGAGAAGGGGAGCTGCCTCACAAACTCGGCTTGTGCTGCCCTCCCCTAGACATTGGATGAAAGGAAAGACTGGACCCACCAACCACAGCACAGTTCAGACTCACTTAGCCCACCGACCCCTCACTCACACTGACGAAGAGCAGACAGGCTGGCATGCCATGATGGGCTGAATCCTCTTGAAAAGAGGACTCTGGTTAAAATGATCTAATGGGGGTAAGCCAGCTTAGAAGATGAATTGAATAAAAAAATGTGAGTATCAAGGGCTACTAGAATGAATGCCTAGGTACATCTTTCAGGCTGGGGGGGGGATGGGGAAGCAGGATGCTTTTAAGGCCATTTGCTGGGATTTGAGAGCAGGAAAAGGTTTGTCCTTGTCTCTGCTTGAGATGCCCATGAGCATTTGGTGGGCCACTGTGTGTGATGGGATGCTGGACTAGATGGGCTGTGGCCTGATCCATCAGGGCTTCTCTTATGTTCTTATGAGACCTGAGAATGACCTGAGATTGTCTTAAACTAAAGGTGTGCCCAGGGCCTATGTGACATCTTCAGTCACTTACATTGTGTTCCTTGAAGCTGATTCTTGTGTCATCTTGATGACCTCCTTGTTTCTGGTTGTGCAGTTGCGTCAATTCATCATTGGATGAACAGATAAATGTCAGTACTTTGTTATTTCACTTTTATTGTATAGTTGTATGGGAGGTTGGCAGATCTTCTCCTCCTTTGGATTCAGCTTATTTCTTATCCATCACAGCCCACTTAACAATAGGTTTCCATTTCAGCAAACTGTCCTTTTTTTTACAAAATTGTGTTAGAGGAGCAACAGACTTTGATATAAATCCAAAGCACAATTTGCACTTGGCCTCATAGTTTGTGATAGGTGAATATTTTGGCAGGTGCATTTGCACTTGCAGGAGGTGTTTACAGCCTAGAAACACCCCCTCCCTGCCTTGATGTTCACCTATAGTGCACAAAATTGTGCATGATACACAAAATTGTGCTGCACAAAATTGTGCATGATACACAACATTGTGCATGATACACAAAATTGTGCTGCACAAAATTGTGCTGCACAAAATTGTGCATGATACACAAAATTGTGCTGCACAAAATTGTGCATGATACACAAAATTGTGCTGCACAAAATTGTGCATGATACACAACATTGTGCTGCACAAAATTGTGCATGATACATAACCTAATGTAGACTAAATGCAAAATTATGGCATCCTGGTAGGGATCGAACGGCGCCTGGAACAAGGTAAGTTTCTGGACCTGGCCTAAACTGCTGAGGCTCTTAACATGCTTGGGGCACCTTCCTGACCCACCCATGCCCCCCGCTCTACTAAGAGCTCAGACTGTCCTTAAAAACACACCAAGGACACACTGGAAAGTTTTGCGTTGATTTAATAAGAATAAAAATGCAGAAAATAAAAAGAAGGTACAAACTGTTCAGCAGACGCACCAACTGGATTGAACTGTGTTCACCAGGCAAGTGCCTGAAAACATAAAGGAACCAGAGCAAATTCTTCCAGCTGAACAGATAAATCATGGTGCATTTCCACAGCTAGTTAAAATGAACAGAGCAAAACATGTAAAACATAAAAAAGGTTCTACTCTGCATCTGACTCTGACCCTCTCTGTCCATCAGGGCAAAGTAACACCACTCAATACACATGCCAGTCAGCGTCCTGATCACTCTATCTTAGGGGCAAGATAAAGGATGCTCTCCCTCTCTTTTGGGGTTTCTTCATGGAGTTCCTACCAATCAGAGACTTTACTTAAGTCTCTCAAGGTACACTCAAGGACCATAGCAACTAGATGGATTCCAGATGGTCTCTTCTCCGCATTGCATTAAAGTGATAGAACTATTCCTTGCACTTGCATTCACTCCCATACTAGAAAGATTTCCCCATCACAAAATGGAGTCAGTTTGGTTCTACCAGTCTCTCTCTCTCTCCTTGGGCAATAGGTTTCCAATCCACTACACGGGGGCTAGGCTGCTGCCATGTACTAGTGTACCCTAGTGCAAGTGCTAGTAGATGTTAGTCTCTTCTGCACTCTTCCTATCCAACAGATGGGAAGCCAAGTGCAGAAACGCCCCAAATGTTAGCAGAACTAAGGCAAATTCCTCCATAGACTTATTTTGTAGTAGACAATCCCAGTTCAAAATTGCATTGATTCAAACAGGGAGGTATTCCCAATTTAAGTCAAGGTAGGAATGACGAATTTTGTTTCCAATAGGCATGCACTCAACAGCTTTACTAGGACCACCTATAGTGATGCAAGTACCCAAGGAGTGTAGATTCTGCAAAGCTGGATAACAATTTAGTATGTTTACCTGCTTGACAACCTCTGTCCAAGGCTAGCACTTGGAGATATGCATGAATGTTTTTTTCTATTTGATTAGTACTGAACCAAATGCAAGAAAATTCATATTTGTTTGAATAGATCCCCAGTTTGGTCTAGTGGTTAAGGAGCCGGACTCTTATCTGGGAGCACCAGGTTTGATTCCGCCCTCCCCCATGAAGCCAGCTGGGTGACCTTGGGCTAGTCACAGCTGTCTTCTGAGCTCTCACAGCCCCACCTACCTCACAGGGAGAAGAACAGAAGGTTTGTCAGCCGCTTTGAGTCCCCTTAAATGGGTGAGAAAAGCGGGGTAGAAAAGCCAGCTCTTATTTTTCTCCTTCTTCTTCAAATGTAGTGGGACTTGAATTCAATACGAATGTTCAATCCCGTACAAATCCCATACAAATGTGTACAAACCCCATACGAAGATTCATACAAATGTATCAAAACCTTTCATTCGTATTCAAATGTCAGTCTTTGATTGTGCCAACATTCTGTTCAAATACGGATGTCTGAATTCAGCCAAATTTGTATTAATTTCAAACGCTCTTGAATATTTGAGCGCATCCCTACTTGCATGTATTGGATGGAGATCAGGAGTTATGATTTTTCTTTACTGGAACTGTTGCCAATATCCTTAAAATGATAGGCTAGCATGAAGATGATTTGGGAGAAAATCTCACGGAGAGGACATAAAAGAAAGAAGGACAGAAACAAATATGGGTTTGTTTGTTTGTTTGTTGCTAAAAAGGACTAGCACCTCTCTTTCAAGGAAAACAGCCTTTCAAGTAGGTGTAGTGGTTTATTGGTAAAGTGTAGCAACCTTTTATACACTCTTTGGTTTTTGCTTTCCATCCAGCCAAAAGAAAATTCCAATTATCAGAGGTAAACAAAAAATATACACTCTTGTCCTCATTGATTACCTATAATAAGTATTTTACTCCAGACACTAAGTCTCCAGGTATTCCTTCATATCTGGGAGAAAGTAGAAGTGTCTGCATTCTTTAATCCTTGATACTTCCTCCAGACTGAAGAAGAAAGAGATAGAGGTGAAATGTATCTGCAATGGCTTTCCATCTCTAAACACAGTAAAATGCCAATACAGCTCTGGTTCTTATTGCTGCAGGACAAATACTTATACAAATAGAGCATAGAGTTGGAAGGAACCACTAGGGCCATTGAGTCTAACCCCTGCTCAGTTCTTATATAGTGTTTATTGTTTATTGATTAGTCCATTAGACTATATCAAAAATAAAAGTATACATGTACCAAATACAAAGAGACAATGCACATCACTATACATAAAGGTCTAGTGGAACAACAGACAGCACCCTGAATTCCTTGCTGTACTTAAAATATAAGCCGAATAAACACAAATATAGGATTGAGAGGAAAGGAACCAATAATAGGAAAAACTCTGGAAAGTCAATACTGAAGGCAATGATGTTCCGATCTTTCAAGTGACAAAACCTGGGTAGATGTTAACAGTCTTACAGATTAATTTAACAGGGCTTAGGGATGGTCAAGGATGTGAAATGTTGTCCAGTAGAGAAGCTGATATTAATATTATATTTCTTCACTACATGTCTCGTTCACAGTTTGATGGCTTCATGACCAAAGTCACTTTGACATAGTCAATGTCTGTCCTTACTGCCTCTGTCTTCTTTTACATCTAGAATTTTTCTCCCAGAAAAAAAGGTCCTTGATAGGTTTCCCTTATCTAACTGGCCAGAATGGCCAGAGCTCCAGCTGCTGCCCTCTTGGACTCATCCAAGGGAGCTCAGACAAATGACACACAAAAAATCATCTCAGTTAAAAAGTTAAATTACCAGAAAAACAGCATAGACAACAATCACACTTGTTAAAGCACAAACAAAAAACATATTGCTAGAGAACACATAAACACCCAAAAGGTTGTACACAGTTCTCATACTCATTAACAGAACAAAACTCCTTCCCCTTCTCCTCTAACTTTATTTATTTACATTTCTATCCCGCCCCATACCCGAAGGTCTCTGGGCGGGTAACAACACGTTAAAATAGAATATACATAACTTTATTTTTCTTCCTTCCTTTCTTTCTTTTTAGAAAAGTGAGGTGGGCAAGCTATTCTGCTTGGAGCCATCCAGAACAGAAGTTCACCTAAGTATATAAATCAACTCTCCATTCTCAGATGGCTCAAGCAGAATACCTATGGGATATACCAAAGCTATCCCCAGGGTGGGCAGATGTCAGCATCTACCGGTCACTTGTGACCACTCTATGATAAAGCACCCCTGCACCAAACCTTATATCCCATTTATACAAAGAATCCAAATGGTAATATTTAACAAAAGTAGAAGGAATGGACCAAGTTGCGTTAACCCATAGGTATTCTGCTTGAGCCATCTGAGAACTGTATTAATTCTCATAGAAACATAGGATGGAGCTGCTGGTTCTGGTGGCTGAACTGAGCAAATTTGGCCCTGGTCTAGCACGGTTTGGGGGGATTTGGTCTGCTTTCTGTGGACCAAATTCAAAACACATGGGGATGCCCCTTGCTGATCCCGCGTTCAGAACCGTACCAAACGTGCATGGGGACATGCCATAGAAACCTAGGATGGAGCTGCTGGTTCTGGTGGCTCAAGAACTTCTCTGTAAATGTCTTCTTGTCCTGATGATCAGCACATCCTCAGTATTCTGAATGTTTGAGGTGAAATTTAGGAACTCCGCTGAGTACTCCTGGACTCACTGGTGACCCTTGAACAGGTGACAGATCCATTGGTTGGTGATGACTCCTCAAGAACATTTTTCAGACTCATGGTGCAATAACATGAAGAAGTGGTGGTGGGGTTTAGATAGAGGCCTCTTTTCTAGGATGAGGAGTCAGGCTCATTAGGACACAACCATAGAGAAGTATTTAATGATAAATATGATCTTGGTTTTGGTCTGATTTACACGAGGTGAGAAGAAAGAGAGAGTTATTAAAATACTCAGTTGGCTTTTGTGGCTTTTGAATAATTCTTTTCCCACTTCTTTTTGCCATTTCAGTTTCCTTTTTACTTAAAGAGTCTCTGGTTTTCCAACACATCCTTGGGTGGACTATATTTGGATGAAAACGGGGAGGTAGTAACTGATTTTGATGTTGTGAATTGGGTGGTGCATCCAAATAAGACCTGCGAGAGAAAGAAAATTGGGGATATAAAGGGATGGACATCATCAGGTCAAACGTTCTCCATTGACCCCAAAGCAATTGTGTGGCCTGGACAAGAAAACAAGGCAGGATTTTTTTTTCTGAGAAGTCATTGATCTCAAATGTCCTAATAAATCTGGAGTGGGAAATGTGGATTCCTTTCACTTATCTCACTGATTCTAATGCCCTGAGGCCTTATTTGGTGAGGCAGTTTGGTCTTGTGGTTAGAGTGTTGGACTCTTAGATGAGTCACAGCTCTCTTTGGAGCTCTCACAGACCCACCCACCTCACAAGGTTTCTGCTGTGGGGCAAAGAACAGAAGGATGTGTTAATTTGAGCTACAATGTGTATTGGTGATGACCCGATTCAACACCGCAATAAACGGAGCCCATGGGGAAGCAGCCAGTGTCCCCTTAAAAGGGTGAGAAAAGCAGGTTATAAAAGTCAACTCTTATTCATTTAAGTTGGGCAGATGAAGGGAAATACGATAGAACTTCTGTCTACTTTGTCATTTTCCTATAGTTGTCTATGATTTGGTGTAAGGAAGGAAAAACTGCATTCATTTTAGAGAGACAAAAGTGAAATCCTATGGATGAGATCGAGATCTCTGTCTTCTATCTTCCTCAGAAGGGGGAAATGGGCCTAGATATTTTAAAATCAGATTATAGATCATGGAGCTTTTCCCTCTCTATGCCAGGCTCTGAGACACATGTTAATGTCATTCAAGACAGCAAATCATCCAACGCGGCTTAGGTCATTCCTTTTTTAGACATTACTGTGAGTTTTGAGGATGCTGAGGGTGGACCAAATGGAGGCCCGTGGGTTGCTGGAAGTGGGAAGACAAAATGTGAATTTGGAGTAGGTGGAGAAGAGAGAAATCCTAGATGGGGAGCACTTTGACTCTGGGGGAGTGGAGATGAGAGAAACAAAGGATTTGAAGCTGGCAATCATGAATGGAGACAAATGTGGATTTTAGGCTGGAGAGGGAAGGTGGTCCTTTCAGGGTAGCCTTGTATCTTCTCTACAGGTGTGAACAAATGCAGTTTTCAAATTCGATTCATAACAAATCGAATACTCAAAAATCCGAATGAATCTGAATCATGAAAAAAATGAATGTCTAGACATTTGATTTGAAGGAAACACATTTGTATGCATTAATACGAATAATCTGGACATTCATATCTGTACTGGTACATATGGGTCTCATATGTACCCGTATGTATCCCATATGAATCTGTACGCATCTGTATACATCCTGTATGCATTCTGTTTTTATCCCATATGGATGTGTAAAGATGCGCACAGCCACGTATGGGTTGTGTACATATGAGATGTGTACGTACCCATACAGATACGAATGTCCGACTTATTCGTACAAATAACTCAAGATATTCGTATTCATTCAAATTCCGAAATCTGAATATCCGGATGTTCAATTCTTATATGAATGTCCGAATTCACACGAATAACAAATATTTTGAATATTTGTACACATCCCTAATTTCTTCTCACATGTCTTCATAAAAGGGGAGAATGAAGTGAGAGCTCCGGTAAGAACATTTTCAAACACACCGATTAATAACCATAAGTTGCCTTATTTTTCTTTCCTGTCTTCTCATCATTAGACGGTGCCTCGTTCCCAGTGTACTGAAAGCTGTCCCCCAGGATCTGCCAAGGTGGCTAGAGAAGGGGAGCCCATCTGCTGCTACAATTGCTCCCCATGTGCAGAAGGGACAATCGCCGCTTACAAAGGTTGGTGACCACTAAGGGGAAGAACAAGGAGTAGGAGGCTACAAACCAGGCGATCCATAAATATATATAAGATCATATATATTCAAATAGCTAAGGCATTTGAGATGAAGAGGTTGGGCCAGGTATCAGAGAGCAGAACACCTGTTGGCAGTTCATCCCCCACAATTAGCACCAGGAGTTCCTGTGGCCGAGCACTTCTTATATCTCCATAACATTATGAGCAGCCACTCCTATACTTTGGGAAATCTCCAACTATTTTAGAAATCTAACATTGTTTCAGCCAACAACAATCTCTATCTTCTGTGATCATTTATGTCACAAAGCGATTGGTTACACAGCATAATATTATCAGATCACCAAAGTTACAACATTCAGAGATATGCTTCTAATTAAACTGTGACTGTTTAGGCATTTCTGCACTTAGCCCCGTAGTCAGCATTTAGGCAACATCTGGGCAGGTGAATCTGCACTTGCAGTCTAGAAACACTCCCTGGCTGCCCAGAGGTTGACTAATTGCAAACAAGGTGTGGTGTACAAAATTGTGCACCATAAGTAACCCAGCCCATACCTAATATGACCAAAAGCTTCCATTTATAACAGCCTACAAAACATCCCACAATAGCAACATCTATGAATATTCATAACATTTGTTCGACAGTCATACAAATATGAATATTTCTGGACACTTGTACTAATAGTTTGGACACTCGTTAAACTGGGTATGTGGGAAAGCGACTGTGCGAGTCTCATCTGCAATGGATCATTAAAGGAAAAAACTGAAAGGAAAAAATTGAATTAATTTTTCTTCTCAGATGCAGCCTATTGCACCAAATGCCCTGAAGATCTCTATCCAAATAAAGACCATGATTACTGTGTACCAAAGATGATAATCTTCCTTGCTTATGAAGACTATCTGGGGATTACCCTGGCTTCATTTTGCTCTTCTCTTTAATCACTTGCCTTGTATTTGGAATCTTCATAAAGTATATGGAAACTCCAATAGTCAAAGCCAACAACTGGGAACTCTCCTTCATCCTCCTCGTTTCTCTCCTCTTCTCCTTCTTGACCTCCTTCCTGTTTATTGGTCAACCAGAAAAAATGACCTGCCTCCTTCGACAAACAGCCTTCAGCATCATCTTCTCAATTGCCATTTCTTCTGTCCTGGCAAAAACCATCACTGTGGTGCTGGCTTTTCTGGCCACCAGGCCAGGGAACAGGGTAAGGAAATGGTTGGGGAAAAGACTAACTAACTCTATTGTTATTTCCTGCTCTGGTATCCAGGGTATTGTATGCATTATCTGGCTGTTCATGTCACCTCCATACCCAGACTCTGACCTCCACTCTCAACCTGGACAAATCATCCTACAATGCAATGAAGGATCACTTATCTTTTTCTATGGTTCCCTTGGCTACTTGGGCTTCCTGGCTGTCATCTGCTTCACTGTAGCTTTCCTAGCCAGGAAACTTCCTGGCTCCTTCAATGAGGCCAAGTTGATCACCTTCAGCATGCTGGTCTTCTGCAGTGTTTGGCTGTCTTTTGTGCCCACCTACCTGAGCACCAAGGGGAAATACATGGTGGCTGTGCAGATCTTCTCCATCTTGGCCTCCAGTGCTGGGCTATTGGGTTGCATTTTCTTCCCCAAGTGCTACATTATTATCCTGAAGCCCAATCTTAATACAAAGGGACATTTAACAACTAGACCTAGATGTCATAGTTAAAGTCAATTTTTATTGCAACTGAGAGCAGGAGATGGTTTTGCCTTCATTTTCTGCTTCAAAATGCACAGAAAGAATTAGTGGTCAATTGGATTCTGGACTACATGGGTTCTGCCCTGTCTGGAAACATTTGTATTCATATGATTGTCATTGTATGAATATCGTAGTATTTGATTCATGTACGAATGTTACAAATATTTGTGCACGTCCCTAGTCTTTATCCCCATCATCCATGGTTCCACCCCCTGTCATCTACTCTCCACACGGGTATCATCTGCGGCTACCTTGTTAAAAGAAGCCTTTCTGATCACCTCTGCTCCACTCTGTTCTGCTTGCTGGCTTTTTGTTGGATCTCTCTGATCCACACCAATGTAGCTGAGAAACCCTGAGTAGAATTCTGCCAAAATTTCAGTAGCAATTCAGAGCCAATCCACAACTCTGCAGTTCTGCTGCTACTGAAATGGCAGGTTTCACCTCCATGACTTCATTGAAGGAGGTGCCCGACTCAAGATATTCATCCCTTCAACCTCAGTGATGCTCTCAAGGCTTCTTCAATGCCATTGAGGGTGAGAAACTGGTTGCTCCTGGTAGAGATAGATTTTCTGGGATAGTTTAGGCTAGATTTTCTCCTCTTTCACTTTCAGACTAGCAACTTGCCAAAGTTCACTTTTAGTACCCTCTTTTCATTCACAATACCTGTGTGATGGGTTGCTGTTCCTTATTTGACAGTCAAGCACGTGCTGTTCCTACTAAGAAAAGCAGCACAATTTGAGATTTCCCCCATCTTGTATTTTTGTCTGTTTGACAAGTCTTTGTTGCCTAAAAAACCTGTTTGCTACTGTTTTGCTAATAATACTTTTCTGTCAAAGAAATTGAATTAAAGATATTTTATCTTCTGTCTGCTTGTTTGTTACAGATTACTTTGGCAATTTATCATTTTTTCAATCCTCTAGTGCTAAAGATCTCTCACTTTGGGATGAAGGCTGGACTGAGCTAGTTTCTACACACAGAGAAACAAGTCTAGACCACAATCCATAACAGGTGTTTCCTCAGAAAGATTCTGAAGGCCTCTTTTTCCCCAGTTCCCTCAGAATATACTCTTCACTTGTAGTTTCACTACCCCATAAGTGCAAAGGCCTGCGGCACATGAGGGGACTTTCTTTGTAGCGCCCCCCCCCCCCCAGTTTTGGAATAGCCATCCATGGGAGGTATCCTGAAGAAGAGTTGGCTTTTCTACCCCAGTCTTCTCACCCATTTAAGGGGACTCAAAGTGGCTGAAAAACCTTCTGTTCTTCTCCCCACAACAGAACACCTTGTGAGGTAGGTGGGGCTGTGAGAGCTCAGAAGAGAGCTGTGACTAGCCCAAGGTCATATAGGTGGCTTCATGTAGGAGTGCAGAACCAAACCTGTTATTGCTAGACAAGAGTCCAGCTCCTTAAGCACTAGACCAAACTGTTACAGTCAAATTAACGCAACTACACAAGGAATCAATAATCAAAGGAATCTTCAGAAAGAGAGTCTTTATTTGCATGCAAATGGGCACAGGGGAATTTGTTCTCCATACTGCTTAGCCCCAGCTCGCCGATGAAAATGAAGAAAACTCCAACTTTTATAAGAAGGAGGGACAGTAGCCCAAGTTAACTCTGCCCATGTAACAAGATTTCAGCATATCAACACTCCAGGCATAGTATTTCAACTACCTAAATTCTCCCAATGCAGTTACTAGCTCAGATACCACATTGCTTCTAAAACAGCAGCATCTATTGATTGTTTGGCACATATATCTCCTTAATTTCCCTTATCTAAGCTCTTATCTCTCAAAAAATATTTCCCTTATCCAAAATCCCTCACAAAACTGGCTCACCTGCACACCAAAATTACATGATTTTCATTGCCTGGTTGAAACATGCCTCTTCACTCAGGTCTTTGATTTTTAGGCTATATCTAAACATCGGTTATAATGTGCAATTATGTGGTGGCTGTGTTGAGACTGACACTAATTCATATGAATTTCAACATTCGCAGGTGAATTGTATGGATTTGGCCTTCATTGAAGCTCCATTGAAGCTTTGATGAAGTCCTGATCCGACCAGCCAAGAGGCCTTTTCATACTACAGCCGGAACGGCTGTAGCGAAGAAGGCTAAGACACCCTGGGACACTTTCCCCTTTCCCCTCCCTCCGTGTGAATGAGGAAAGTGTCCTGGACTGTCTTAGCCTGAAAAGGCCAGCCCAGAAGTGGGACGCCTCTCCCAGGCCTGCCCGCCATTGGGTGACTAACACCAAGGGGTAAGCAGACATGGCAGGGCCCTTCCCTGGGTTCCTGCACATTGTAGGGGACCAGATTGGGTCCCCTACAGCTGGAAGGAACCCCCCCCAGGCACCCCCCTCCAGGGCCCTGGGACACACAGACAGCACCTAGCTGCTGGCTGTGCTGGGTCTCAATGACCTGGCTCAGTCAGGGCCGCGGAGCATGTGCACGCGGCACGGCTTCTGATTGGGCAGTTCGCCCACGTGAGCAGTCTGTCCAATCAGAAGGCATGCCGCGTGCACATGCTCCATGGCCCTGACTGAGCAGGGTCATTCGGACCCAGCATAGCCAGCAGGGAGGTGCTCCATTCATGCGTGCGCGTCCCCTGGCCCCAGGTGGGTGGGTGGGTGGTAGTCCCAAGGGGCCTCTGTGGGGCTGAGCCACCTAGATTTCATCAAGCAACCTATATTCACTGTTGACAGAGTTTCTGTACACTGAAAAAAACACTTTTTAATATCTGTGGGACTAGAGTGGTTTGGTCTAGTGGTTTGGGAGCCGGACTCTTATCTGGGAACACCAGGTTCGATTCCGCACTCCCCCACAAAGCCAGTTGGGTGACCTTGGGCTAGTCACAGCTCTCTTCTGTGCTCTCACAACCCCGCCCACCTCACAGGGTGTTCTGTTGTGGGGAGAAGAATAGAAAAACTTTGTCATCCACCAAGACAGTTTCTTCCATCCATCTTCCACATGATGATACAAGGTTTCTCCATGTACATTTACCGGCGGCACAGGCAGGCGGCAGCACCCTGCATCTTAATAAGATTCCTATGTGCAGATTCAACATTCGAGTCTGTACATACGAATCTCATTTAGAAGCACTACAGCACTTCTTGATAAGATTCGAATGTGCATACTTGACTGTCAGATCTGTAGATGTGAATCTTATTAAGAGACGCTTGCTGCTGCTTCTCAATAAGATTCGTATGTGCAGATCTGACATTTGAGTATGTACATACAAGTTTTATTAAGAAACACTGCAGTCACTATGCCTATGTACCCAACATGTAAACATATGTATCCCCAATGTATGTGTACATGTCTGCACTACATATCATAGAATCATAGAGTTGGAAGGGACATCTAGGGCCATCAAGTACTCAATACCTGTGAGCCAGTTTGGTCTAGTGGTTAAGGATCCGGACTATTGTCTGGGAATACCAGGTTCAATTCCGCCCTCCCCCATGAAGCCATCTGGGCGACCTTGGGCTAGTCACAGCTCTCCTCTGTTCTCTCACAGCCCCACCTATGGGAGGTATGGGAAGAAGAATAGAAAGCTTTGTCAGCCACTTTGAGTCCCCTTAAATGGGTGAGAAAAGCGGGGTAGAAAAGCCAACTCTCTTCTTCTTCATTGTCATCTTCTTCTTCTCTTCTTCTTCAATACGTACTCAGTACATATGGACACATATGGATATGTATACACTACAGAGACTCTTACTTCCTGTGTAGGCATTCATGTCACTAATTAGCCATTTGTATCTGCCACAGACATCTGACGAACATTCAAGGCAGATATTCTTGAAATGCGGATTTCTCCACATTCACTGCCACCAGATTTGAACAAATATGAATGACATTCAACTTGATTCGCCTCTAAGTTTGACCTTTTCTTCCCACATCTCATGTTCCATGTGTTATATGTTTACTCCCGCTGTCCGGGATTGAAGCCAAGTGGCGGAGTAACCCATTTAATATTTTCTAGTCTAACAAAGAGGCTCTGTGTACTTCAGCCACACTGTGAATCTTGGGACCAAACACCTATTAAAAGTTTGAACACTTTTGGTGCTTTCTTGTTCTCTCATGGTCAGACTTGGGAAGTCCTGTCAGTGAGGAGTTGAAATTGTTTTTTTTCCAATTTTGCGCGTGCTCTTTGAACCACATGGCTTGAAAAGAAGATGGTTCCTATTAATTATCTAGATCATAGTCCTTTATTCTTCTCCTCTCCATCCAAACACCTGGGTTTCCCCCCAGAGACCAAAACCATCAACAGAACATTCAAGTGAAGAAGGAACGTCTTCTCGCTTGGCTGTAATAGGTGCCAGATAATAGAATTCTCCACAGCGACGTGACGTTGGGACAGGGAACAAGAGCTTCTTCTTGATCCAAAAGCCATGCCTGGGATCCAGGATCCACTGCTCCTCTTGCTTCTGTTTTTGCCCCCTAGTGTCTGTGAGCCGCAAAGGGCAAAATGCCTGCTTCATCTGATGTGGAATGAAAGTGACCCATGGAATTTCTATAAGCCAGGAGACTATGTCATTGGTCGGCTATCATTCCCAGGCCTGGCAATATTTCGACCATACAGCTTCTCCCAGCCTCCTCCAATCACAATGGAGTAGTAAGTAACTTGGACTTCACTCTAATCACATTCACTGTCCTTGCTTGGCAGGAACAAGTCCTGGGCTATTCCAAACCTGCCCCCTCGAGCTCTGCTATTCAGAAGAAATAGCATGCTCGCAGTCTTGCATTTCCATCCAGCGTGTTAGCTGATGGTGCTCCAATATTATTTAGCGGCATGTGCTCCCAGAATCCCTCACTCTTAAGCCATGCTAAGCCCAGGCAAAGGTAATGCCTGGCATAAGTACCTTTAAAATTATGCATCAAAGTCATAATTAGAATCCTTTAACTGGCATAGACTGAAAGCCCTGAGATATTTGATGCCAAGTCAGCTAAAATGATGTAAATACTGTAAAAGAGACAGATCTCCCAGTGTGACCCAAGAAGTGAAAAGCAGACAAGTGAGAAAATTGGCAAAAGATCCCCCTCCTTTGTTTGAATGTACAAAGCACGAGAGATCAACTTCTACGTGGCCCTGGAGATCGGCATACCTGATCTTGTTCCGCAGGTATGAAGCCATTTGCACCAGAGCAGCTTTTCATTTCTTTTAATCACTAGACATGCACCATCCAGGATGTCAGATAGATCGGCAAACATACACTCACATCTCTTGTGATGCTAGATGTGGGTCGTTGTGCAGAGATACCTGGTCATAGGTTCAGATGTCACACCACTAAGGGTCCACCTCGGTCAATTTCCCCCCATCTTCCCACAGAAAGTCCTTCTTTTAACTTGGCAAAGATGGAGCAAAAAACTGGGGTTTACATCTCCTTCACCAATTCGACCAGTCGATAAATTGTACCTGATTTTTTAATTGTTTTCCAAAGTTATCAGGGGACAAACTTAAAGAAAAGGGATTTATAATTATCAATTATCTGTATAGTCCAAGAAAAAGCCTGAATCAAGAGCTTCAACGTTTCTTAGCTGATTCCAGTAACTGGTTTACAGCTCAGAGCACTAAACATTTTATATTGTCAGACACAGGAAAAAGGAATAACTTAGAAACATAGATGGATAACCTAAAACCAACTCTAACAGGTAGAAGTAAAACAACTGTATTCCATCTTAATCGACCCACTACCTGACCCAATGCCAAACCAAAATCAGCTTGAGGTGTTGAATTGACACGACCTTTGAGAAATAGTGAATGGCATAAAATCATCTTTTCTAAACCCTGTTCATTAGCCCCTAATATAGTAGAAATCAAATTGAAACTCAAGCATAAATGGTACTGGACACAGGTGCACATTTCTCAAACAACTTAATTTTTCCTCCCCTTGTTGGCACTGTTAAAACGTCAAAGGTTATTACTTCCATTTCTGGTGCAGCTGTGAGAAAATTCAGGGATCCTGGGCTTTAATCAATACAGATATTAATGTTATTATTAACGGTAATATAAAATTAACCCCAGAACTGTGCTTACTACAGTTAGGGCACGCTCCTACCCACAGGCCAATCCGGCACAAACCCAGATTATTCTGATTTGGAGTAATCCGGGTTCTGCTGTGGGTCGGGGTGGAGGCTGGGAACAGCACCGACTGCGCATCAGGCTCTTCCCAAACAGACCCCGCAGGTGCGCACATGTACACCTGTGAGCAGCTGCATCCTCCTCAGCTGCCTTCCGCTCATACTTCCCGGCTGTCCTCCTTCACTCAGCTTTAAACCAAGCCAGTCTTGTCTTTTCCCCTGTTGAAACAGGGGGAGGAAATAGGAAGGAAGGCAGCCGAGGAAGGAAGGCAGCTGAGGACATTAGGATGAGGAGGCTGTCAGTGGCTGCCTTCCTTCCTTTTCCCTCCCCGCCACCAGCCACCCAACACCGCATCTGAGAGGACAGCCGGTGGCCAGGTAAGTGAGCGAGGGGACGCCTGGAGGGGAGGTCGCCCCTCAGATGTTGCGGTTTGGCAGTAGGTGCGGGGGAGAGGAAAGGTAGGAAGGTGGTCTCTGACCGCCGCCTCCTAATGTCCTCCGCTGCCTTCCTTTCCCCTAAAGGCTGGCTCCCTCACTCACCCGGCTGCTGTCTGTCCCTCTTCGCTTGGCTTTAATCCAAGTCAGCCAGAAACCCGCTGTAGGACCAGAGGTTTTCTTTCTCCAGATTTTCCCTGGAAAATCCATGGAAAGAAAACTGGCATGGGGACAGGGCTGGAAAATCCAGGGTGGATTCAGAGTATTGGGGGATTTAACCAAATCCAAGGCATGAAACCTTTTCATGGAGCACTAAGGAGCAGTATATGTTTATTGTTCCATCATGGCTATCAAAGGTAATAGAAGGTGGTTTGCTTCCTAAGTCCAACTGCACACAGGTTGTGACCATATCAACTGCCTATCTGTGGGATGTTTTGTGAAGCTCTTTAGCCACAGGGGATCTTTCCACACAGTGTACATTGGTGCAAAGTCAAATGAAGCCAGGATTGAATGGTGTTGCATGGAAGAACAGACTGTTGATCTAGATGGGTCTCTGGTCTGATTCACTTCTTAATCACTTAACACGCTTATAATCCTATGGAAAATGTCTGTTTAATAAAGTGTTCAAGTGCTGTTTCTTATTATTAATGCAGCTGGAACCCTGCAACCTACTGGCGGACCTTCGCCTTGGCCTTTGCCCTTCAGGAGGTCAACCAGAACCCTGAACTCTTGCCCAATATCACCCTGGGCTATAACACTGAGGAAACCTACTTCAATAGCAGAATGGCTTCAGATGCCACACTAGACCTTCTATCTGATGGGATGGACAACATTCCTAACTACAACTGTGGAGGAAGGAAAAACCTGTTGGCTGTTCTTGAAGGGGAGGATTCTGATCTGTCAGGTCTGATTTCAAGCCTCTTGAGCAACTATAAAATCCCACAGGTAGGAAACACAGAATGATTGTGAAGTGGAAAGGAAAAGCAACTGCATGAAATTCTACTTTGCAGTGTTTAGAGTTCAGGAATTTCGGGTCCCCAGAAAAATCTGATAAACATCAGGGTCAGTTTCCACCATTTCAAAGATACAATTTCTTCCTCAACAGACCGTCTAATATCTCTTCTTACCCTGAGCAGGTCAGTTTTGGGTTTCTTCCAAAGCCTGAGACTCAGCTCCCTTTTGTCTTCCACATGGGACCCTGGGAAGAAGCCCAGTACCCAGGAATTATTAAGCTCCTTCAACATTTTGGATGGACTTGGATTGGCCTCTTTTTCCCTGCGAGCGACAAAGGGCAAAAATTTATGAATGGTTTGATGACCAAGATGATTAGCCATGGGATTTGTGTGGCCTTCACAGAAGTATTCAAAATGGATGGTACTGAACATCTGTCATTTCTACGTAAACGAAGGGTCACCTGGGAAAAGGTCAATGTGTTCTTTTATTATAGCACTGCATACAGAGATTTAATTTACTTGCATAATTTACAAGTCATAATTTCTAAGAACCAAATGACATCCAAACTATGGATCACCACAGGTTTCCGGATAATCAATGATATCATTGACTATGTATTGGAATTCCCCCAGATTGCCTTTAGTTCCTTGTCCTTTGTGATGAAGACTCACCAAAGTCCTGGACGTATGGTCTCCAATTATTATTTTTTTTATTTTTATTCTATTCATGAGTTTACGATGAATTCTTTTTACTGCTTTCCTTTTAAGCACAAGATGTCTGTGAAAGTGTGGGAAAGGTGCACAGAGAAGAAGACTTTGGAGTTGCTGCCCCAAGAAGAATATGAGCAACTCCAATCTCTGGATAGCTTTGGAACACACGACAGTGTCCAAGCCGTAGCTCAGGCCTTACATATGGCCTATACATCCAGGTCTAGGCGGTCATTATTGGTCAGTGAAGGAAACAAAATGGCGTTTCAAAGGATGAAGCCATGGCAGGTACTAAAATGAGATCCACCATTTTAACTTGCCATTTTATCCATCTGCTTATTTCAAATAGTCTTGGTCTTCTGAATTTTGCTGTGGTATTGAGTATCTGTGAGGCCAGAGACACTGGGCTGAGAAGGTTCACAGACTGGAATTTTCCATTTCCAGGTGTTTCGCTACCCAACCAGGCAACATCTTCCCTCACTTGCTGTTGCTTATGCTGTGATCCTTGCCCATGACAGGTTGTTGTCTGACCTTTGCCTTTTTTCCCCTGGCAGCTGGTTCTTGGTTTTGTCATCCCAATGATCTTCCTTGTTTGTGGTTCTGAACTTGGAGAGATTCATCTTCGTATGAGCAGTTCAATCTTAGTCCTATGCTGTATTGCTGTTACTGTGCACAGTTTTTGAAGAATCGTTTTATCTTTCTGTCTTTGCAGCTAAATCCTTACTTAAGGAGTCCCTGGTTCTCCAACACATCTTTCAGTGGACTTTATTTCGATGAAAATGGAGAGATAGGAACTGACTTTGCTATTGTAAATTGGATGGTGCATCCCAATATGACTGGTGAGAGAAGAACAGTTGGGGAAATTAA
Source organism: Aspidoscelis tigris stejnegeri (assembly GCA_023333525.1). Classification (NCBI taxonomy): domain Eukaryota; kingdom Metazoa; phylum Chordata; class Lepidosauria; order Squamata; family Teiidae; genus Aspidoscelis; species Aspidoscelis tigris. Next base: position 4,492,447 of record JALMGA010000024.1, read on the forward strand.
GGGTCAAACACTCACCATTGACCCTGATTTAATTGTGTGGCCTGGAAAATGGAACAAGGCAGGAGAATTTTTATTTTTATTACTATGATTTTTTTTTTCAGTCACTGATGTCAAATGTCTTAATAAACCTGGATAGGAAAACTCTACAGCCCTGAGACCTTATAAGCAAATGCAGCATCGTAGGTCTTCTGTCTACCAATATTTCCCTGGTATGATCCATGTCCTTCTCTATAGAATTGTCCATGCTATCCATGTAAGGAAGAAGAAGAAGAGTTGGCTTTTCTACCCCACTCTTCTTACCCATTTAAGGGGACTCAAAGCGGCTGATAAAGCTTTTCTATTCTCCCCACAACAGAACACCCTGTGAGGTAGGGGGGGCTGTGAGAGCTCAGAAGAGAGCTGTGGCTAGCCCAAGGTCACCCAGCTGGCTTCATGGGGGAGGGCAGAATCGAACTCGGTATTCCCAAATCAGAATCCGGCTAGACATTTTGAGAGAGAAGAAAGTGAGATCCTATGAATGAGATCTCTGTCTTTCGTGTTTTTTGGAGTGGGGAAATGGGCCTAGAGGGTATCTTTCAACCAGGCTGCAGACGTTTGAGGCATAAAGTTTTGGAATGGGAAGATGGGACCACTTCCCTTAAAACCAGGTCGTATATCATGGAGCCTCTAATGCAGCGGTTCTCAACCTTTCCAAGGCCGAGACCCCACATTGCAGCTCGCCGTGCCTCAGGGACCCCAGGGCCGGGGCCAGGCACGGGGCGGGTGGGGCCAGGCGCAGGGCGGGCGGGGCCAGGGGTGGGGCGGGCTGGGGCCAGGGGCAGGGCCAAGTAGAAGAGGCGCGGAGCTGCATGGAGGCGCGGGAAGGCGGCGGCAGCACCTCGGCGCTCATGATGAGCCGTCCCACTGCTGCTGCTGCTGCTCCTTCCCTCTGCCCAGCGAGTGGTGATGGTGGCGGCGGCAGCAAGAGCAGTAGCAGCAGTCCGCAGGCGGCTCTTTCAGGGCAGGCGGCACTGGCACTCGCCGCGGGACATCAGTGGGAGCCGCTACCGTCTGCCTGACTGGGGACTCTTCCCGCCACCCCCACCACCGCCGGAGACTTCTTGCCTGCCGCTGCGCAAAAGGAGGAGCAGGAGGAGGCGGGCGAGGCGAGGCAAGGCAGGGCAGGGCGGGGCGGGGCAGGCGGGGCGGGCTCCGGTCCGGCCGGGAATCCCCAAGCACAGCTGGCGGTGTGGCGGGGGGCATGGGGGGGACGTGGCTGGGGGGGACGCGGGGGGGCCTGCGGGACCTGTGGCGACCCCGCCAAAATGGCCGTTCGACCCCCGATGGGGTCGCGACCCACAGGTTGAGAACCGCTGCTCTAATGGTTGTCCCTCTTCATGCTGGACTTTGAGACATGCTACTAACATCCAATAGGGAAGATCTTTGGAATCTGCTGATCACTTTTCTTTCATTCAGAATTAGTGTAAGTTTTGAGGGTGATATAGATGGGACCAAATGAAGCCCAAGGGACGGTGGGAAATGGCGGGACAAAAGGGGGAGAGAAGAGAAAAGTTAGATGTGCAGAACTTTTGAACTAGGAGAGTGGGAAAAACAAGGAAAATGTCAACTCTTCAAGATAAGCCTCTGATCATAAAAGGAGAGAAGATGAAGTGAGATGCAATTTGGGGAGGCAATAAGGAACTTTCCAAACACACCAATAAAGATCCACAGACTCCTTCATTATTCTTACCTTCTTCTCATCATTAGACGGTGCTTCGTTCCCAGTGTACCGAAAGCTGCCACCCAGGATCTGCCAAGGTGACTAGAGAAGGGAAGCCTATTTGCTGCCACGATTGCTCCCTATGTGCAGACGTGACCATCTCCACTGACAAAGGTTGGTGACCTCTAAGGGAAAGAACAAGGACCGAGAGATTATAAACTAGACAATCCATATATAAGGTCACAAAGACAGCTGGAAGATAATAACCCAGGAATTAGGCAGGATAGCGGAATGCAGACATTGAATTTGAGGGGTAGTCTTTTATTCAGTGTATGGATTACGTTAGGGGGAAAGGTGGTGGGTATTTGATGGTAAGGTTGGATTAGTTCATGCCTTGGTTAGTATTTACCTCTCCAACTAAAGCAGATGCAAATGGGAAGAATTACGTGACATTATAAACTGTAGACACGGAAGATGGAAGGGCAGTTGTGTATTCCACTAGTATATTGTCATAATGTTTAGAAAACACCCCACTATAGGAGTGTCCAACTACAGACAGCAATTTCACCTATTCCAATATACCTGTGCAAAGACTCTCATATTCAGCATGCTTACCAGTGAACTCATGCCTCTAAACAAAACAGTCTGGCTGTATACATGATTGGCCCTGCATTGTTTATGCAATAAAGCTTCAAATTTCACTGTGTGACACTCAAAAATATCTTAGAATACACTACAGAATGGATGATTAATTTTTTTCTCAGATTCCTCCTATTGCACCAAATGCCCTGACGATATGTATCCAAATGAGGACCATGATCAGTGTGTACCAAAGAGAATAATCTTCCTTTCTTACGAAGAACATCTGGGGATGGTCCTGGTTTCCTTGGTTTTCTTCTTCTCTTCAGTCACTTGCCTGGTGCTTGGAATCTTCATAAAGTACAAGGAAACCCCACTAGTCAAAGCCAACAACCGGGAACTCTCCTTCATCCTCCTCGGCTCTCTCCTCTTTTCCTTCTTGACCTCCTTCCTGTTTATTGGCCAACCAGGAAGAATCTCCTGCCTCCTGCGACAAACAGCCTACAGCATTATCTTCTCAATTGCTGTCTCTTCTGTCCTGGCAAAAACCATCATGGTGGTGCTGGCTTTTATGGCCACCAAGCCAGGGAACGCTGTAAAGAAATGGTTGGGGAAAAGATTGACCAACTCCATTATCATTTCCTGCTCTGCTATCCAGGTTACTGTGTGCATTATCTGGCTGTGGGTGTCTCCTCCATACCCTGACTCTGACCTCCACTCCCAACATGGACAAATCATCCTTCAGTGCAATGAAGGATCCGTTGTCTTCTTTTATGGTTCCCTTGGATACATGGGCTTCCTGGCTGCCATATGCTTCACAGTAGCTTTCCTAGCCAGGAAACTTCCTGGATCCTTCAACGAGGCCAAGTTGATCACCTTCAGCATGCTGGTCTTCTGCAGTGTTTGGGTGTCTTTTGTGCCCACCTACCTGAGCACCAAGGGGAAATACATGGTGGCCGTGCAGATCTTCTCCATCTTAGCCTCCAGTACTGGGCTCTTGGGCTGCATTTTCCTCCCCAAGTGCTACATTGTTATCCTGAGGCCTGATCTCAATACAAAAGAACATTTAACAACTAGAACAATGTTTTAATATTTCTCTAGTTAAATGAACAAATGGATGCATTTGCCTTGTGATGGTAACCAAAATGCCATAGTAATAGTCAATTTTTGCAGCAACTGAGACCAGGAGATGGTTTTGCCTTCATTTTCTGCTTTAAGATGCCCAGAAATAATTACTGGTCAATAGGATGCTGGACGACATGGATTCTGGCCTGGTCCAGCAAGACTTTTAATTTGTCATTGTTTTTTTATCTTGAGTAACTAAAATAATTAGAAATGGTTATTTTTGATATCAAATCAGGGGTTAAAATGTTCAGTTATTCTGTGGCAATGTTGAGATTGATGCATGTTAAGCACGCACATGCATATTCATCAAATTCAAAATTTGTACAAATTAATATGAATTTCAGCCTTCACGGACCAGAGAATGTGGGAATTCGCAATACTGTCAGGTACAGAGATTCTCTAGCATAGTCAGTGAGCACCTGCATTTCCATCAGATAAAGTGACCCTCCTCAGCTGATAAGGAGCCTCATCTTGGTGCTTCATTAACCTTCAAGGTTGGACATTTGTCCATCTCTGACTGGTTGTTGTCTCTTAACATCAGTGTGAAATCAGTAGCTGGCTAGCTAGCAAGGCTGGCAAGCACTGTGACATCACAAAGGAATCACTCAGGATCCTTCTGCCTCACTCAGGCTAAAGCCTGACATTAGCTTGAAGGACGCCTCATGACAGTTTGTCTCTACTGTCGCCTTCTCCTTCTCCTTCTTCTTCAGCATGAATCGAATATGGAAAAAAATCATCCACATCTGTATTCTTAAGTATTTTTAACCCAAGAATTTGTAACCATTTCCTCTTCCAATCAGTTCCCACAATGTGTCTCATGTCTCAGTATTAACATAAATGTCTTTATACCAATTTTGTGCTATGAAAGTTTTCTGTCATCAATATGTTCTTTAGGTGCATATTGTGATAATGCACCTTATTACTTTTTCTGCCACAGTTCCCAAATAGTTAATGTGATCTTCATCAAACCAAAGGACCGATCCATTAACGTTCTGTCTCGTTTTGTAAAAATTACTTATTTCCTTTTCTATTTTTATCCACCTTTCTTCCCTATTATAATCCAATTATAACAATCTCATCACTTGAAAAGCATCAGAATATTTTTTCCAAAATGGTACTCCACCCACCTGGCCTGGTCCGTAGCTGTGTTCAGAACCATTTTCCTTATTCTAACCTTTTTTTTCAAACTCCCACAAATAGAGTCTGCCATCCCATTGCCTCAATATGATGAATATTTTGAAATTAGAGTTTATTTGAAGAGAATTTTCTAGACAGTAGTTTGAAAAGGCTCCTAAGAGATGATTGAACCCAAATTTGCTGTGAGAAACAAGACCGTATCATCCACACAAAGAAGAGCCCTGATTTTTGCCTACATTTGGGAAATGGCCCTCGGTAATGTTTAGAAGTGATTCCAGGACCTTTGGAGATATTTTAACAAGGGCGGGTACAAGAACACAACCTTAATCAATGCCAGATGTTCTAGGGATGTCTTTAGTTAATATCCCTTTCATGTTACAACTAACTTGCAAGGTGCTGTTGGTTACAGAGATGTGATAAAGAGTGTGAGTCTTTTATGAGGAGCAAGGGCATCCAATGGGAGCCACAGTTTCTTACTTGGAACCAAGTTAAAAGCAGTTTTTAATTCCATAAAGGCTGCATGGATGTTACATTACAAAGGACTAGGTGTTTTTTCAGCTCAATGAGAAAAAAGGAAACATTGGTCTACTGTAGGATGACCATGACTGGAAGCAGTTGGATGAAGAAGAGTTTAATTCTAAGTATGAAATTAATTTATGATAAGAAACTGATTGGCTTATAGGTCAAAGGAGCATCTATTGTACCTTTCCTAAAAATCAGAAAAAATGTCAGTGTGTCCTGTAATAGAACCAGAAAACCTACCAGTGAGGCCCTTGATCCACAGAGATTGCAGATGAAATGTTTCATATAAATAGTTAGATCATTTGGTTTTATTCTCTTTATCCAAACAACTGGAAATTGGTGTTTTCCTTCCCACAAATATTTTAACATCGAAAGTCAAATTTGAATCGAATGTTTTGATGCATTCGTATGAAGCTTCTAATGGGATTAGTTTGCCATTCATACGCATTCATATGGAATTAGTAGGGAAAACCCAAATTGAATACGAATCCTACTACATTTGAAGGGGATCTATTCAACATGAATTTTCTTGCATTCAATTTGATATGAATCGAATACAAAAAAATAGTTTGAACATCCCTGATTATTATAGGTTTATTCCTGTTGTCTTAGCTATTGTCTGGTGCTTTCTTGTTCTCTCATGGTCAGACTTGGGAAGTCCTGTCAGTGAGGACTTGAAATTGTTTTTCTTCCAATTTTGCGCGTGCTCTTTGAACCACATGGCTTGAAAAGAAGATGGTTCCTATAATTATCTAGATCATAGTCCTTTATTCTTCTCCTCTCCATCCAAACACCTGGGTTTCCCCCAGAGACCAAAACCATCAACAGAACATTCAAGTGAAGAAGGAACGTCTTCTCGCTTGGCTGTAATAGGTGCCAGATAATAGAATTCTCCACAGCAACGTGACGTTGGGACAGGGAACAAGAGCTTCTTCTTGAGCCAAAAGCCATGCCTGGGATCCAGGATCCACTGCTCCTCTTGCTTCTGTTTTTGCCCCCTAGTGTCTGTGAGCCACAAAGGGCAAAATGCCTGCTTCATCTGATGTGGAATGAAAGTGACCCATGGAATTTCTACAAGCCAGGAGACTACGTCATTGGTCGGCTATCATTCCCAGGCCGGGCAATATTTCGACCATACAGCTTCTCCCAGCCTCCTCCAATCACAATGGAGCAGTAAGTAACTTGGACTTCTTTTAACTTGGCAAAGATGGAGCAAAAAACTGGGTTTTACATCTCCTTCACCAATTCGTCCAGTCGATAAATTGTACCTGTTTTTTTAATTGTTTTCCAAAGTTATCAGGGTACAAACTTAAAGAAAAGGGATTTAGAATTATCAATGATCTGTATACTCCGAGAAGAAGCCTGAATCAAGAGCTTCAAGGTGTCTTAGCTGATTCCAGTAACTGGTTTACAGCTCAGAGCAATAAACATTTTATATTGTCAGACTCAGTAAAAAGGAATAAATTAGAAACATTGATGGGTAACCTAAAACCAACTCTAACAGCTAGAATTAAACAACTGTATTCCAACTTAATCAACACACCACCTGATCCAATGCCAAACCAAAATCAGCTTGAGGTGTTGAATTGACACGACATTTGAGAAATAGTGAATGGCATAAAATCATCTTTTCTAAACCCTGTTCATTAGCCCCTAATATAGTAGAAATCAAATTGAAACTCAAGCATAAATGGTACTGGACACAGGTGCAAATTTCTCAAACAACTTAATTTTTCCTCCCGTTGTTGGCATTGTTAAAAAGTCAGAGGTTATTACTTCCATTTCTGGTGCAGCTGTGAGAAAATTCAGGGATCCTGGGCTTTAATCAATACAGATATTAATGTTATTATTAACGGTAATATAAAATTAACCCGAGAACTGTGCTTACTACAGTTAGGGCACGTTCCCACCCACAGGCCAATCCGGCACAAACCCAGATTACTCTGCTTTTAGTAATCTGGGTTCTGCTGTGGGTCAGGGGTGGAGGCTGGGAACAGCACCGACTGCGCATCAGGCTGTTCCCAAACAGAACCCGCAGTTGCGCACTTGTACACCTATGAGCAGCTGCATCCTCCTCAGCTGCCTTCCCCTCATACTTCCCGGCTGTCATCCTTCGCTCAGCTTTAAACCGAGCCAGTCTTTTCTTTTCCCCTGTTGAAACAGGGGGAGGAAATAGGAAGGAAGGCAGCCAAGGAGGAGGCTGGCAGCCACTTGCGGGTTCTGCTTGGAACGAAGGCAGCTGAAGACATTAGGACATTCCTTCCTTTTCCCTCCCCACCGTCTGCCGCCCAACACCGCATCTGAGAGGACAGCCGGTGGCCAGGTAAGTGAGCGAGGGGAGGCCTGGAGGGAAGGTCGCCCCTCAGATGTTGCGGTTGGGCAGTAGGTGCAGGGGAGAGGAAAGGAAGGAAGGTGGTCATTGACAGCCTCCTCCTAATGTCCTCAGCTGCCTTCCTTTCCCCTAAAGGCTGGCTCGGTTTAAAGCTGAGCGAAGGATGACAGCCTGCGGCCAGGCTGCACCCCCTCACTTACTCACCCGGGGCTGGCTGTCCCTCTTCACTTGGCTTTAATCCAAGTCAGCCACAAAACCCGCTGTTGGAACAGAGGTTTTCTTTCTCCAGATTTTCCCTGGAAAATCCAGGGAAAGAAAACTGGTATGGGGACAGGGCTGGAAAATCCAGGGTGGATTTGCAACATTGGGGAATTTGACCAAATCCAAGGTGTGAAACCTTTTCACGGAGCACTAAGGATCAGTATTTGTTTATTGTTCCATCATGACTATCAAAGGTAATAGAAGGTGGTTTGCTTCCTAAGTCCAACTGCACACAGGTTGTGACCATATCAACTGCATATCTGTGGGATGTTTTGTGAAGCTCTTTAGCCACAGGGAGTCTTTCCACACAGTGTACATTGGTGCAAAGTCAAATGAAGCCAGGACTGAATGGTGTTGCATGGAAGAACAGACTGTTGATCTAGATGGGTCTCTGGTCTGATTCACTTCTTAATCACTTAACACGCTTATAATCCTATGGAAAATGTCTGTTTAATAAAGTGTTCAAGTGCTGTTTCTTATTATTAATGCAGCTGGAACCCTGCAACCTACTGGCGGACCTTCGCCTTGGCCTTTGCCCTTCAGGAGGTCAACCAGAACCCTGAACTCTTGCCCAATATCACCCTGGGCTACAACACTGAGGAAACCTACTTCAATAGCAGAATGGCTTCAGATGCCACACTAGACCTTCTATCTGATGGGATGGGCAATATTCCTAACTACAACTGTGGAGAAAAAAAGAACCTGTTGGCTGTTCTTGAAGGGGAAGATTCTGACCTCTCTGGCCTTATTTCAACACTCTTGAGCAACTACAACATCCCACAGGTAGGGAATGCAGAACGATGGTGAAGTGGAAGGGAAAAGGAACTCCATGAAATTCTACTTTGCAGTGTTTAGAGTTCAGGAATTTTGGGTCCCCAGAAAAATCTGATAAACATCAGGGTCAGTTTCCACAATTTCAAAGATACAATTTCTTCCTCAACAGGCCTTCTAATATCTCTTCTTACCCTGAGCAGGTCAGTTTTGGGTTTCTTCCAAAGCCTGAGACTCAGCTCCCTTTTGTCTTCCACATGGGACCCTGGGAAGAAGCCCAGTACCCAGGAATTCTTAAGCTACTTCAGCATTTTGGATGGACTTGGATCGGCCTTTTTTACCCTGAGAGCGACAAAGGGCAAAAATTTATTAATGGTTTGATGACCAAGATGATGAGCCATGGGATTTGTGTGGCCTTCACAGAAGTATTCAAATTAGATAATGTGGAAGATCTTTCATCTCTTGGTAAACGAAGGGTCACCTGGAAAAAGGTCAACGTGTTCTTTTATTATAGCACCTCATCCAGAGATTTCATTTACATGCGTTACTTACAAGTCATAATTTCTAAGAACCAAATGACATCCAAACTGTGGATTACCACGGGTTTCCGGATAATCAGTAAGCAAATTGACTATATTTTGGAAATCACCCAGATTGCCTTTAGTTCCTTGTCCTTTGTGATGAAGATTCACCAAAGTCCTGCACATATGGTCTCCAATTATTTTTTTTATTTTTATTCTATTCATGAGTTTACGATGAATTCTTTTTACTGCTTTCCTTTTAAGCACAAGATGTCTCTGAAAATGTGGGGAAGGTGTACAGAGAAGAAGACCTTGGAGACGCTGCCCCAAGAAGAATATGAGCAACTCCAATCTGTGGATAGCTTTGGAACACACGACAGTGTCCAAGCCATAGCTCAGGCCTTACATATGGCCTATACATCCAGGTCCAGGCGGTCGTTATTGGTCAGTGATGGAAACAAAATGGCGTTTCAAAGGATGAAGCCATGGCAGGTACTAAAATGAGATCCAACATTTTAACTTGCCATTTTATCCATCTGCTTATTTCAAATAGTCTTGGTCTTCTGAAGTTTGCTGTGGAATTGAGTATCTGTGAGGCCAGAGGCACTGGGCTGAGAAGGTTCACAGACTGGAATTTTCCATTTCCAGGTGTTTTCCTACCCAACCAGGCAACATCTTCCCTCACTTGCTGTTGCTTATGCTGTGATCCTTGCCCATGGCAGGTTGTTGTCTGACCTTTGCCTTTATATCCCTGGACAGTTGGTTCTTCATTATGTCATCCCAATGATCTTCCTTGTTTGTGGTTCTGAACTTGGAGTGATTCATCTTCGTATGAGCAGTTCAATCTTAGTCCTACGATGTATTGCTGTTATTGTGCACGGTGTTTGAAGCATCGTTTTATCTTTCTGTCTTTGCAGCTAAATCCGTACTTAAGGAGTCCCTGGTTCTCCAACACATCTTTCAGTGGACTTTATTTCGATGAAAATGGAGAGATAGGAACTGACTTTGCTATTGTAAATTGGATGGTGCATCCCAATATGACTGGTGAGAGAAGAATAGTTGGGGAAATTAAGGGTCAAACACTCACCATTGACCCTGATTTAATTGTGTGGCCTGGAAAATGGAACAAGGCAGGAGAATTTTTATTTTTATTACTATGATTTTTTTTTTCAGTCACTGATCTCAAATGTCTTAATAAACCTGGATAGGAAAACTCTACAGCCCTGAGACCTTATAAGCAAATGCAGCATCTTAGGTCTTCTGTCTACCAATATTTCCCTGGTATGATCCATGTCCTTCTCTATAGAATTGTCCATGCTATCCATGTAAGGAAGAAGAAGAAGAGTTGGCTTTTCTACCCCACTCTTCTTACCCATTTAAGGGGACTCAAAGCGGCTGACAAAGCTTTTCTATTCTTCTCCCCACAACAGAACACCCTGTGAGGTAGGGGGGGCTGTGAGAGCTCAGAAGAGAGCTGTGGCTAGCCCAAGGTCACCCAGCTGGCTTCATGGGGGAGGGCAGAATCGAACTCGGTATTCCCAAATCAGAATCCGGCTAGACATTTTGAGAGAGAAGAAAGTGAGATCCTATGAATGAGATCTCTGTCTTTCGTGTTTTTTGGAGTGGGGAAATGGGCCTAGAGGGTATCTTTCAACCAGGCTGCAGACATTTCAGGCATAAAGTTTTGGAATGGGAAGATGGGACCACTTCCCTTAAAACCAGGTCATATATCATGGAGCCTCTAATGCAGCGGTTCTCAACCTTTCCAAGGCCGAGACCCCACAATGCAGCTCGCCGTGCCTCAGGGACACCAGGGCCGGGGCCAGGGGCGGGGCGGGTGGGGCCAGGCACGGGGTGGGCGGGGCCAGGGGTGGGGCGCGCTGGGGCCAGGGGCAGGGCCAAGTAGAAGAGGGCGCGGAGCTGCATGGAGGCGTGGGAAGGCAGCGGCGGCACCTCGGCGCTCATGATGAGCCGTCCCACTGCTGCTGCTGCTGCTCCTTCCCTCCACTCAGTGAGTGGCGATGGTAGCGGCGGCAGCAAGAGCAGTAGCAGCAGCCCGCAGGCAGCTCTTTCAGGGTTGGCGGCGCTGGCACTCGCCGCAGGACATCAGTGGGAGCTGCTACAGCCTGCCTGACTGGGGACTCTGCCCGCCGCCCCCACCACCGCCGGAGACTTCTTGCCCGCTGCTGCGCACAAGGAGGAGCAGGAGGCGGTGGGCGAGGCGAGGCGAGGCAAGGCAAGGCGGGGCAGGGCGGGGTGGGGCGGGGCGGGGCGGGGCGGGGCGGGGCAGGCGGGGCGGGCTCCGGTCCGGCCGGGAATCCCCAAGCACAGCCGGCGGTGTGGCGAGGGGCATGGTGGGGACGTGGCTGGGGGGTACGCGGGGGGCCTGCGGGACCTGTGGCGACCCCGCCAAAATAGCCGTTCGACCCCCGATGGGGTCGCGACCCACAGGTTGAGAACCGCTGCTCTAATGGTTGTCCCTCTTCATGCTGGAGTTTGAGACATGCTACTAACATCCAATAGGGAAGACCTTTGGAATCTGCTGATCACTTTTCTTTCATTCAGAATTAGTGTAAGTTTTGAGGGTGATATAGATGGGACCAAATGAAGCCCAAGGGACGGTGGGAAATGGCGGGACAAAAGGGGGAGAGAAGAGAAAAGCTAGATGTGCAGAACTTTTGAACTAGGAGAGTGGGAAAAACAAGGAAAATGTCAACTCTTCAAGATAAGCCTCTGATCATAAAAGGAGAGAATGAAGTGAGATGCAGTTTGGGGAGGCAATAAGGAACTTTCCAAACACACCAATAAAGATCCACAGACTCCTTCATTATTCTTACCTTCTTCTCATCATCAGACGGTGCCTCGTTCCCAGTGTACCGAAAGCTGCCCCCCAGGATCTGCGAAGGTGACTAGAGAAGGGAAGCCTATTTGCTGCCATGATTGCTCCCTATGTGCAGACATAACCATCTCCACTGACAAAGGTTGGTGACCTCTAAGGGAAAGAACAAGGACCGAGAGATTATAAACTAGACAATCCATATATAAGGTCACAAAGACAGCTGGAAGATAATAACCCAGGAATTAGGCAGGATAGCGGAATGCAGACACTGAATTTGAGGGGTAGTCTTTTATTCTGTTTATGGATTACGTTAGGGGGAAAGGTGGTGGGTATTTGATGGTAAGGTTGGATTAGTTCATGCCTTGGTTACTATTTACCTCTCCAACTAAAGCAGATGCAAATGGGAAGAATTACGTGACATTATAAACTGTAGACACGGAAGATGGAAGGGCAGTTGTGTATTCCACTAGTATATTGTCATAATGTTTAGAAAACACCCCACTATAGGAGTGTCCAACTACAGACAGCAATTTCACCTATTCCAATATACCTGTGCAAAGACTCTCATATTCAGCATGCTTACCAGTGAACTCATGCCTCTAAACAAAACAGTCTGGCTGTATACATGATTGGCCCTGCATTGTTTATGCAATAAAGCTTCAAATTTCACTGTGTGACATTCAAAAATATCTTAGAATACACTACAGAATGGATGGTTAATTTTTTTCTCAGATTCCTCCTATTGCACCAAATGCCCTGACGATATGTATCCAAATGAGGACCATGATCAGTGTGTACCAAAGAGAATAATCTTCCTTTCTTACGAAGAACATCTGGGGATGGTCCTGGTTTCCTTGGTTTTCTTCTTCTCTTCGGTCACTTGCCTGGTGCTCGGAATCTTCTTAAAGTACAAGGAAACCCCACTAGTCAAAGCCAACAACCGGGAACTCTCCTTCATCCTCCTCGGCTCTCTCCTCTTTTCCTTCTTGACCTCCTTCCTGTTTATTGGCCAACCAGGAAGAATCTCCTGCCTCCTGCGACAAACAGCCTTCAGCATTATCTTCTCAATTGCTGTCTCTTCTGTCCTGGCAAAAACCATCATGGTGGTGCTGGCTTTTATGGCCACCAAGCCGGGGAACGCTGTAAAGAAATGGTTAGGGAAAAGATTGACCAACTCCATTATCATTTCCTGCTCTGCTATCCAGATTACTGTGTGCATTATCTGGCTGTGGGTGTCTCCTCCATACCCTGACTCTGACCTCCACTCCCAACATGGACAAATCATCCTTCAGTGCAATGAAGGATCCGTTGTCTTCTTTTATGGTTCCCTTGGATACATGGGCTTCCTGGCTGCCGTATGCTTCACAGTAGCTTTCCTAGCCAGGAAACTTCCTGGATCCTTCAACGAGGCCAAGTTGATCACCTTCAGCATGCTGGTCTTCTGCAGTGTTTGGGTGTCTTTTGTGCCCACCTACCTGAGCACCAAGGGGAAATACATGGTGGCCGTGCAGATCTTCTCCATCCTGGCCTCCAGTACTGGGCTCTTGGGCTGCATTTTCTTCCCCAAGTGTTACATTGTTATCCTGAGGCCTGATCTCAATACAAAAGAACATTTAACAACTAGAACAATGTTTTAATATTTCTCTAGTTAAATGAACAAATGGATGCATTTGCCTTGTGATGGTAACCAAAATGCCATAGTAATAGTCAATTTTTGCAGCAACTGAGACCAGGAGATGGTTTTGCCTTCATTTTCTGCTTTAAGATGCCCAGAAATAATTACTGGTCAATAGGATGCTGGACGACATGGATTCTGGCCTGGTCCAGCAAGACTTTTAATTTTTCATTGTTTTTTATCTTGAATAACTAAAATAATTAGAAATGTTTATTTTTGATATCAAATCAGGGGTTAAAATGTTCAGTTATTCTGTGGCAATGTTGAGATTGATGCATGTTAAGCACGCACATGCATATTCATCAAATTCAAAATTTGTACAAATTAATATGAATTTCAGCCTTCATGGACCAGAGAATATGGGAATTCATAATACTGTCAGGTACAGAGATTCTCTAGCATAGTCAGTGAGCACCTGCATTTCCATCAGATAAAGTGACCCTCCTCAGCTGATAAGGAGCCTCATCTTGGTGCTTCATTAACCTTCAAGGTTGGACATTTGTCCATCTCTGACTGGTTGTTGTCTCTTAACATCAGTGTGAAAACAGTAGCTGGCTAGCTAGCAAGGCTTGCAGGCACTCTGACATCACAAAGGAATCACTCAGGATCCTTCTGCCTCACTCAGGCTAAACCTTGACATTAGCTTGAAGGACGTCTCATGACAGCTTGTCTCTACCGTCGCCTTCTCCTCCTTCTTCAGCATGAATCGAATATGGAAAAAAATCACCCACATCTCTATTCTTAAGTAATTTTTAACCTAAGGATTTGCAACCATTTCCCCTTCCAATCAGTTCCCACAATGTGTCTCATGTCTCAGTATTAACATAAACGTCTTTATACCAATTTTGTGCTATGAAAGTTTTCTGTCATCAATATGTTCTTTAGGTGCATATTGTGATAATGCACCTTATTACTTTTTCTGCCACAGTTCCCAAATAGTTAATGTGATCTTCATCAAACCAAAGGACCGATCCATTAACGTTCTGTCTCGTTTTGTAAAAATTACTTATTTCCTTTTCTATTTTTATCCACCTTTCTTCCCTATTATAATCCAATTATAACAATCTCATCACTTGAAAAGCATCAGAATATTTTTTCCAAAATGGTACTCCACCCACCTGGCCTGGTCCGTAGCTGTGTTCAGAACCATTTTCCTTATTCTAACCTTTTTTTTCAAACTCCCACAAATAGAGTCTGCCATCCCATTGCCTCAATATGATGAATATTTTGAAATTAGAGTTTATTTGAAGAGAATTTTCTAGACAGTAGTTTGAAAAGGCTCCTAAGAGATGATTGAACCCAAATTTGCTGTGAGAAACAAGACCGTATCATCCACACAAAGAAGAGCCCTGATTTTTGATTGCCTACATTTGGGAAATGGCCCTCGGTAATGTTTAGAAGTGATTCCAGGACCTTTGGAGATATTTTAACAAGGGCGGGTACAAGAACACAAACTTAATCAATGCCAGATGTTCTAGGAATGTCTTTAGTTAATATCCCTTTCATGTTACAACTAACTTGCAAGGTGCTGTTGGTTACAGAGATGTGATAAAGAGTGTGAGTCTTTTATGAGGAGCAAGGGCATCCAATGGGAGCCACAGTTTCTTACTTGGAACCAAGTTAAAAGCAGTTTTTAATTCCATAAAGGCTGCATGGATGTTACATTACAAAGGACTAGGTGTTTTTTCAGCTCAATGGGAAAAAGTAAACATTGGTCTACTGTAGGATGACCATGACTGGAAGCAGTTGGATGAAGAAGAGTTTAATTCTAAGTATGAAATTAATTTATGATAAGAAACTGATTGGCTTATAGGTCAAAGGAGCATCTATTGTACCTTTCCTAAAAATCAGAAAAAATGTCAGTGTGTCCTGTAATAGAACCAGAAAACCTACCAGTGAGGCCCTTGATCCACAGAGATTGCAGATGAAATGGTTCATATAAATAGTTAGATCATTTGGTTTTATTCTCTTTATCCAAACAACTGGAAATTGGTGTTTTCCTTCCCACAAATATTTTAACATCGAAAGTCAAATTTGAATCGAATGTTTTGATGCATTCGTATGAAGCTTCTAATGGGATTAGTTTGCCATTTATACGCATTCATATGGAATTAGTAGGGAAAACCCAAATTGAATACGAATCCTACTACATTTGAAGGGGATCTATTCAACATGAATTTTCTTGCATTCAATTTGATATGAATCGAATACAAAAAAAAAGTTTGAACATCCCTGATTATTATAGGTTTATTCCTGTTGTCTTAGCTATTGTCTGGTGCTTTCTTGTTCTCTCATGGTCAGACTTGGGAAGTCCTGTCAGTGAGGACTTGAAATTGTTTTTCTTCCAATTTTGCGTGTGCTCTTTGAACCACATGTCTTGAAAAGAAGATGGTTCCTATAATTATCTAGATCATAGTCCTTTATTCTTCTCCTCTCCATCCAAACACCTGGGTTTCCCCCAGAGACCAAAACCATCAACAGAACATTCAAGTGAAGAAGGAACGTCTTCTCGCTTGGCTGTAATAGGTGCCAGATAATAGAATTCTCCACAGCAACGTGACGTTGGGACAGGGAACAAGAGCTTCTTCTTGAGCCAAAAGCCATGCCTGGGATCCAGGATCCACTGCTCCTCTTCCTTTTGTTTTTGCCCCCTAGTGTCTGTGAGCCACAAAGGGCAAAATGCCTGCTTCATCTGATGTGGAATGAAAGTGACCCATGGAATTTCTACAAGCCAGGAGACTACGTCATTGGTCGGCTATCATTCCCAGGCCTGGCAATATTTCGACCATACAGCTTCTCCCAGCCTCCTCCAATCACAATGGAGCAGTAAGTAACTTGGACTTCTTTTAACTTGGCAAAGATGGAGCAAAAAACTGGGTTTTACATCTCCTTCACCAATTCGTCCAGTCGATAAATTGTACCTGTTTTTTTAATTGTTTTCCAAAGTTATCAGGGGACAAACTTAAAGAAAAGGGATTTAGAATTATCAATGATCTGTATACTCCGAGAAGAAGCCTGAATCAAGAGCTTCAAGGTGTCTTAGCTGATTCCAGTAACTGGTTTACAGCTCAGAGCAATAAACATTTTATATTGTCAGACTCAGTAAAAAGGAATAAATTAGAAACATTGATGGGTAACCTAAAACCAACTCTAACAGCTAGAATTAAACAA
Organism: Aspidoscelis tigris stejnegeri; assembly: GCA_023333525.1. Classification (NCBI taxonomy): domain Eukaryota; kingdom Metazoa; phylum Chordata; class Lepidosauria; order Squamata; family Teiidae; genus Aspidoscelis; species Aspidoscelis tigris. The sequence continues at coordinate 4,509,079 of JALMGA010000024.1, forward strand.
CTGTATTCCAACTTAATCAACACACCACCTGATCCAATGCCAAACCAAAATCAGCTTGAGGTGTTGAATTGACACGACATTTGAGAAATAGTGAATGGCATAAAATCATCTTTTCTAAACCCTGTTCATTAGCCCCTAATATAGTAGAAATCAAATTGAAACTCAAGCATAAATGGTACTGGACACAGGTGCAAATTTCTCAAACAACTTAATTTTTCCTCCCCTTGTTGGCATTGTTAAAACGTCAGAGGTTATTACTTCCATTTCTGGTGCAGCTGTGAGAAAATTCAGGGATCCTGGGCTTTAATCAATACAGATATTAATGTTATTATTAACGGTAATATAAAATTAACCCGAGAACTGTGCTTACTACAGTTAGGGCACGTTCCCACCCACAGACCAATCCGGCACAAACCCAGATTACTCTGCTTTTAGTAATCTGGGTTCTGCTGTGGGTCAGGGGTGGAGGCTGGGAACAGCACCGACTGCGCATCAGGCTGTTCCCAAACAGAACCCGCAGTTGCGCACTTGTACACCTATGAGCAGCTGCATCCTCCTCAGCTGCCTTCCCCTCATACTTCCCGGCTGTCATCCTTCGCTCAGCTTTAAACCGAGCCAGTCTTTTCTTTTCCCCTGTTGAAACAGGGGGAGGAAATAGGAAGGAAGGCAGCCAAGGAGGAGGCTGGCAGCCACTTGCGGGTTCTGCTTGGAACGAAGGCAGCTGAAGACATTAGGACATTCCTTCCTTTTCCCTCCCCACCGTCTGCCGCCCAACACCGCATCTGAGAGGACAGCCGGTGGCCAGGTAAGTGAGCGAGGGGAGGCCTGGAGGGAAGGTCGCCCCTCAGATGTTGCGGTTGGGCAGTAGGTGCAGGGGAGAGGAAAGGAAGGAAGGTGGTCATTGACAGCCTCCTCCTAATGTCCTCAGCTGCCTTCCTTTCCCCTAAAGGCTGGCTCGGTTTAAAGCTGAGCGAAGGATGACAGCCTGCGGCCAGGCTGCACCCCCTCACTTACTCACCCGGGGGCTGGCTGTCCCTCTTCACTTGGCTTTAATCCAAGTCAGCCACAAAACCCGCTGTTGGAACAGAGGTTTTCTTTCTCCAGATTTTCCCTGGAAAATCCAGGGAAAGAAAACTGGTATGGGGACAGGGCTGGAAAATCCAGGGTGGATTTGCAACATTGGGGAATTTGACCAAATCCAAGGTGTGAAACCTTTTCACGGAGCACTAAGGATCAGTATTTGTTTATTGTTCCATCATGACTATCAAAGGTAATAGAAGGTGGTTTGCTTCCTAAGTCCAACTGCACACAGGTTGTGACCATATCAACTGCATATCTGTGGGATGTTTTGTGAAGCTCTTTAGCCACAGGGAGTCTTTCCACACAGTGTACATTGGTGCAAAGTCAAATGAAGCCAGGACTGAATGGTGTTGCATGGAAGAACAGACTGTTGATCTAGATGGGTCTCTGGTCTGATTCACTTCTTAATCACTTAACACGCTTATAATCCTATGGAAAATGTCTGTTTAATAAAGTGTTCAAGTGCTGTTTCTTATTATTAATGCAGCTGGAACCCTGCAACCTACTGGCGGACCTTCGCCTTGGCCTTTGCCCTTCAGGAGGTCAACCAGAACCCTGAACTCTTGCCCAATATCACCCTGGGCTACAACACTGAGGAAACCTACTTCAATAGCAGAATGGCTTCAGATGCCACACTAGACCTTCTATCTGATGGGATGGGCAATATTCCTAACTACAACTGTGGAGAAAAAAAGAACCTGTTGGCTGTTCTTGAAGGGGAAGAGTCTGACCTCTCTGGCCTTATTTCAACACTCTTGAGCAACTACAACATCCCACAGGTAGGGAATGCAGAACGATGGTGAAGTGGAAGGGAAAAGGAACTCCATGAAATTCTACTTTGCAGTGTTTAGAGTTCAGGAATTTTGGGTCCCCAGAAAAATCTGATAAACATCAGGGTCAGTTTCCACAATTTCAAAGATACAATTTCTTCCTCAACAGGCCTTCTAATATCTCTTCTTACCCTGAGCAGGTCAGTTTTGGGTTTCTTCCAAAGCCTGAGACTCAGCTCCCTTTTGTCTTCCACATGGGACCCTGGGAAGAAGCCCAGTACCCAGGAATTCTTAAGCTACTTCAGCATTTTGGATGGACTTGGATCGGCCTTTTTTACCCTGAGAGCGACAAAGGGCAAAAATTTATTAATGGTTTGATGACCAAGATGATGAGCCATGGGATTTGTGTGGCCTTCACAGAAGTATTCAAATTAGATAATGTGGAAGATCTTTCATCTCTTGGTAAACGAAGGGTCACCTGGAAAAAGGTCAACGTGTTCTTTTATTATAGCACCTCATCCAGAGATTTCATGTACATGCGTTACTTACAAGTCATAATTTCTAAGAACCAAATGACATCCAAACTGTGGATTACCACGGGTTTCCGGATAATCAGTAAGCAAATTGACTATATTTTGGAAATCACCCAGATTGCCTTTAGTTCCTTGTCCTTTGTGATGAAGATTCACCAAAGTCCTGCACATATGGTCTCCAATTATTTTTTTTATTTTTATTCTATTCATGAGTTTACGATGAATTTTTTTTACTGCTTTCCTTTTAAGCACAAGATGTCTCTGAAAATGTGGGGAAGGTGTACAGAGAAGAAGACCTTGGAGACGCTGCCCCAAGAAGAATATGAGCAACTCCAATCTGTGGATAGCTTTGGAACACACGACAGTGTCCAAGCCATAGCTCAGGCCTTACATATGGCCTATACATCCAGGTCCAGGCGGTCGTTATTGGTCAGTGATGGAAACAAAATGGCGTTTCAAAGGATGAAGCCATGGCAGGTACTAAAATGAGATCCAACATTTTAACTTGCCATTTTATCCATTTGCTTATTTCAAATAGTCTTGGTCTTCTGGATTTTGCTATGGTATTGAGTATCTGTGAGGCCAGAGGCACTGGGCTGAGAAGGTTCAGAGACTGGAATTTTCCATTTCCAGGTGTTTTCCTACCCAACCAGGCAACATCTTCCCTCACTTGCTGTTGCTTATGCTGTGATCCTTGCCCATGAAAGGTTGTTGTCTGTCCTTTGCCTTTATATCCCTGGACAGTTGGTTCTTCATTATGTCATCCCAATGATCTTCCTTGTTTGTGGTTCTGAACTTGGAGTGATTCATCTTTGTTTGAGCAGTTCAGTCTTAGTCCTACGATGTATTGCTGTTATTGTGCACAGTGTTTGAAGCATCGTTTTATCTTTCTGTCTTTGCAGCTAAATCCGTACTTAAGGAGTCCCTGGTTCTCCAACACATCTTTCAGTGGACTTTATTTCGATGAAAATGGAGAGATAGGAACTGACTTTGCTATTGTAAATTGGATGGTGCATCCCAATATGACTGGTGAGAGAAGAACAGTTGGGGAAATTAAGGGTCAAACACTCACCATTGACCCTGATTTAATTGTGTGGCCTGGAAAATGGAACAAGGCAGGAGAATTTTTATTTTTATTGCTATGATTTTTTTTTTCAGTCACTGATCTCAAATGTCTTAATAAACCTGGATAGGAAAACTCTACAGCCCTGAGACCTTATAAGCAAATGCAGCATCTTAGGTCTTCTGTCTACCAATATTTCCCTGGTATGACCCATGTCCTTCTCTATAGAATTGTCCATGCTATCCATGTAAGGAAGAAGAAGAAGAGTTGGCTTTTCTACCCCACTCTTCTTACCCATTTAAGGGGACTCAAAGCGGCTGACAAAGCTTTTCTATTCTTCTCCCCACAACAGAACACCCTGTGCAGTAGGGGGGGCTGTGAGAGCTCAGAAGAGAGCTGTGGCTAGCCCAAGGTCACCCAGCTGGCTTCATGGGGGAGGGCAGAATCGAACTCGGTATTCCCAAATCAGAATCCGGCTAGACATTTTGAGAGAGAAGAAAGTGAGATCCTATGAATGAGATCTCTGTCTTTCGTGTTTTTTGGAGTGGGGAAATGGGCCTAGAGGGTATCTTTCAACCAGGCTGCAGACGTTTGAGGCATAAAGTTTTGGAATGGGAAGATGGGACCACTTCCCTTAAAACCAGGTCGTATATCATGGAGCCTCTAATGCAGCGGTTCTCAACCTTTCCAAGGCTGAGACCCCACAATGCAGCTCGCCGTGCCTCAGGGACCCCAGGGCCGGGGCCAGAGGCGGGGCGGGTGGGGCCAGGCACGGGGTGGGTGGGGCCAGGGGTGGGGCGCGCTGGGGCCAGGGGCAGGGCCAAGTAGAAGAGGGCGCGGAGCTGCATGGAGGCGTGGGAAGGCAGCGGCGGCACCTCGGCGCTCATGATGAGCCGTCCCACTGCTGCTGCTGCTGCTCCTTCCCTCCACTCAGTGAGTGGCGATGGTGGCGGCGGCAGCAAGAGCAGTAGCAGCAGCCCGCAGGCAGCTCTTTCAGGGTTGGCGGCGCTGGCACTCGCCGCAGGACATCAGTGGGAGCTGCTACAGCCTGCCTGACTGGGGACTCTTCCCGCCGCCCCCACCACCGCCGGAGACTTCTTGCCCGCTGCTGCGCACAAGGAGGAGCAGGAGGCGGCGGGCGAGGCGAGGCGAGGCAAGGCGGGGCGGGGCGGGGCGGGGCGGGGCAGGCGGGGCGGGCTCCGGTCCGGCCGGGAATCCCCAAGCACAGCCGGCGGTGTGGCGAGGGGCATGGTGGGGACGTGGCTGGGGGGTACGCGGGGGGCCTGCGGGACCTGTGGCGACCCCGCCAAAATAGCCGTTCGACCCCCGATGGGGTCGCGACCCACAGGTTGAGAACCGCTGCTCTAATGGTTGTCCCTCTTCATGCTGGAGTTTGAGACATGCTACTAACATCCAATAGGGAAGACCTTTGGAATCTGCTGATCACTTTTCTTTCATTCAGAATTAGTGTAAGTTTTGAGGGTGATATAGATGGGACCAAATGAAGCCCAAGGGACGGTGGGAAATGGCGGGACAAAAGGGGGAGAGAAGAGAAAAGCTAGATGTGCAGAACTTTTGAACTAGGAGAGTGGGAAAAACAAGGAAAATGTCAACTCTTCAAGATAAGCCTCTGATCATAAAAGGAGAGAATGAAGTGAGATGCAATTTGGGGAGGCAATAAGGAACTTTCCAAACACACCAATAAAGATCCACAGACTCCTTCATTATTCTTACCTTCTTCTCATCATTAGACGGTGCTTCGTTCCCAGTGTACCGAAAGCTGCCACCCAGGATCTGCCAAGGTGACTAGAGAAGGGAAGCCTATTTGCTGCCATGATTGCTCCCTATGTGCAGACATAACCATCTCCACTGACAAAGGTTGGTGACCTCTAAGGGAAAGAACAAGGACCGAGAGATTATAAACTAGACAATCCATATATAAGGTCACAAAGACAGCTGGAAGATAATAACCCAGGAATTAGGCAGGATAGCGGAATGCAGACACTGAATTTGAGGGGTAGTCTTTTATTCTGTTTATGGATTACGTTAGGGGGAAAGGTGGTGGGTATTTGATGGTAAGGTTGGATTAGTTCATGCCTTGGTTACTATTTACCTCTCCAACTAAAGCAGGTGCAAATGGGAAGAATTACGTGACATTATAAACTGTAGACACGGAAGATGGAAGGGCAGTTGTGTATTCCACTAGTATATTGTCATAATGTTTAGAAAACAACCCACTATAGGAGTGTCCAACTACAGACAGCAGTTTCACCTATTCCAATATACCTGTGCAAAGACTCTCATATTCAGGATGCTTACCAGTGAACTCATGCCTCTAAACAAAACAGTCTGGCTGTATACATGATTGGCCCTGCATTGTTGATGCAATAAAGCTTCAAATTTCACTGTGTGACACTCAAAAATATCTTAGAATACACTACAGAATAGATGGTTAATTTTTTTTTCTCAGATGCCTCTTATTGCACCAAATGCCCTGACGATATGTATCCAAATGAGGACCATGATCAGTGTGTACCAAAGAGAATAATCTTCCTTTCTTACGAAGAACATCTGGGGATTGTCCTGGTTTCCTTGGTTTTCTTCTTCTCTTCAGTCACTTGCCTGGTGCTGGGAATCTTCATAAAGTACAAGGAAACCCCACTAGTCAAAGCCAACAACCGGGAACTCTCCTTCATCCTCCTCGGCTCTCTCCTCTTTTCCTTCTTGACCTCCTTCCTGTTTATTGGCCAACCAGGAAGAATCTCCTGCCTCCTGCGACAAACAGCCTTCAGCATTATCTTCTCAATTGCTGTCTCTTCTGTCCTGGCAAAAACCATCATGGTGGTGCTGGCTTTTATGGCCACCAAGCCAGGGAACACTGTAAAGAAATGGTTAGGGAAAAGATTGACCAACTCCATTATCATTTCCTGCTCTGCTATCCAGATTACTGTGTGCATTATCTGGCTGTGGGTGTCTCCTCCATACCCTGACTCTGACCTCCACTCCCAACATGGACAAATCATCCTTCAGTGCAATGAAGGATCCGTTGTCTTCTTTTATGGTTCCCTTGGATACATGGGCTTCCTGGCTGCCGTATGCTTCACAGTAGCTTTCCTAGCCAGGAAACTTCCTGGATCCTTCAACGAGGCCAAGTTGATCACCTTCAGCATGCTGGTCTTCTGCAGTGTTTGGGTGTCTTTTGTGCCCACCTACCTGAGCACCAAGGGGAAATACATGGTGGCCGTGCAGATCTTCTCCATCTTGGCCTCCAGTACTGGGCTCTTGGGCTGCATTTTCTTCCCCAAGTGCTACATTGTTATCCTGAGACCTGATCTCAATACAAAAGCACATTTAACAACTAGAACAATAGTTTAATATTTTTCTAGTTACTATCCTTAAATGAACAAATGGATGCATTTGCCTTATGCCATAGTAATAGTCAATTTTTGCAGCAACTGAGACCAGGAGATGGTTTTGCCTTCATTTTCTGCTTTAAGATTCCCAGAAATAATTACTGGTCAATAGGATGCTGGACGACATGGATTCTGGCCTGCTCCAGCAAGACTTTTAATTTGTCTTTAATGTTTAAATGTTCAGTTATTCTGCAGCAATGTTGAGATTGATGCATGTTAAGCACACGCATGAATATTCGTCAAATTCAAAATTTGTACAAATTCATAGGAATTTCAGCCTTCACGGACCAGAGAATATGGGAATTCGCAATACTGTTAAGTACAGAGATTCTCTAGCATAGTCAGTGAGCACCTGCATTTCCATCAGATAAAGTGACCCTCCTCAGCTGATAAGGAGCCTCATCTTGGTGCTTCATTAACCTTCAAGGTTGGACATCTGTCCATCTCTGACTGGTTGTTGTCTCTTAACATCAGTGTGAATACAGTAGCTAGCTAGCTAGCAAGGCTGGCAGGCACTGTGACATCACAAAGGAATCACTCAGGATCCTTCTGCCTCACTCAGGCTAAACCCTGACATTCGCTTAAAGGACGCCTCATGACAGCTTGTCCCTACCGTCGTCTTCTCCTTCTCCTTCTTCTTCAGCATGAATCGAATATGGAAAAAAATCATCCACATCTGTATTCTTAAGTATTTTTTAACCCAAGAATTTGTAACCATTTCCTCTTCCAATCAGTTCCCACAGTGTGTCACATGTCTCAGTATTAACATAAACGTCTTTATACCAATTTTGTGGCTATGAAAGTTTCCTGTCATCAATATGTTCTATAGGTGCATATTATGATAATGCACCTTATTACTTTTTCTGCCTTGGATCCCCAATAGTTAATGTGATCGTCATCAAACGAAAGGTCCAATCCATTAACGTTCTGTCTTGTTTTGTATAAATTACTGACTTCCTTTTCTATTTTTATCCACTTTTCTTCCTTATTATAATCCAATTATAACAATCTCAGAACTTGAAAAGCATCAGAACGTTTTTTTCCAAAATGGTACTCCTCCCACCTGCCCTGCTCCGTAGCTGTGTTCAGAACCATTTTCCTTATTCTAACCTTTTTTTTCAAACTCCCATAAATAGAGTCTCCTATCCCATTGTGCAAGATTGATCATCTGCAATTTCTTACAAAAATGAATATATTAAATTTATTAGAGTTTATTTGAAGAGAATTTTCTAGACAGTAATTTGAAAAGGCTCCTAAGAGATTATTGAACCCAAACTTGCTGTGAGAAACAAGACCGTATCATCCACACAAAGGACAGCCCTGATTTTTGATTGCCTACATTTGGGAAATGCCCCTCCATAATGTTTAGAAATGATTCCAGGTCTTTTGGAGATATTTTAACAAGGGTGGGTACAAGAACACAACCTTATCCAATGCCGGTTGTTCCAGGGATGTCTTTATTTAATATCCCTTTCATTTTACATCTAACTTGCAAGGTGCTGTTGGTTACAGAGATATGATAAAGAGTGTGAGTCTTTTATGAGGAGCAAGGGCATCCAACTGGAGCCACAGTTTCTTACTTAGAACCAAGTTAAAAGCAGTTTTTAATTCCATAAAGGCTGCAGAGATTTTACATTACCAAGGACTAGGTGTTTTTTCAGCTCAATGGGAAAAAAGTAAACATTGGTCTACTGTAGGATGACCATGACTGGAAGCAGTTGGATGAAAAAGAGTTTAATTCTAAATATGAAATTAGTTTATGATAAGAAACTGGTTGGCTTATACGTCAAAGAAGCATCTATTGTACCTTTCCTAAAAATCAGAAAAAATGTCAGTGTGTCCTGTAATAGAACCAGAAAACCTACCAGTGAGGCCCTTGATCTACAGAGATTGCAGATGAGATGGTTCGTATAAATAGATCATTTGGTTTTATTCTCTCTATCCAAACAACTGGAAATTGGTGTTTTCCTTCCCACCTCTCATGCACCAATTCTTATTAGGGCCATCCACAAATATTTTAACATTGAAGGTCAAATTTGAATTAAATGTTTTGATACATTCGTACGAAGCTTCGAATGGGATTAGTTTGCTATTCATATTCATTCTTATGGAATTCGTAGGGAAAACTCGTATCAAATACGAATCCTACCACATTTGAAAGGGATCTATTCAATATGAATTTTCTTGCATTCAATTTGATATGAATCGAATACAAAAAAAAAAAGTTTGAACATCCCTAGTTATTATAGGTTTATTCCTGTTGTCTTAGCTATTGTCTGGTCTGTGTGGTTTCAGCCACTTGCTGCATCTTGGAAAAAACACCTATTAAAATTTTGATCACTTTTGATGCTTCCTTGTTATTCGATAAATGATGAGTTGAGATACTTTACTATTTGTCTCCCAGTTTTGCACCTGCTCTTTGAACCACATGGCTTGAAGAGTAGATGGTTCCTATAATTATTTAGATCATAGTCCTTTATTCTTCTCCTCTCCATCCAAACAACTGGGTCTTCCCCCGCCCCACCCCCCCGGGACCAAATCCATCAACAGAACGTTCAAGTGAAGAAGGAACGTCTTCTCACTTAACTGCAATAGGTGCCAGATAACAGAATTCTCCATCCCAATGTGAGGTTGGCACAGGGAACAGGAGCTTCTTCTTGAACCAAAAGCCATGCCTGGGATCCCGGATCCGCTGCTCCTCTTGCTGCTGTTCCTGCCTTACACGGCCAGTGAACCACAAAGGGCAAAATGCCTGCTTCATCTGGCCTGGAATCAAAGTGACCCATGGAATTTCTACAAGCCAGGAGACTACGTCATTGGTGGGCTAGCATTCCCAGGCCAGGCAGGATTTCGACCATACAGCTTCTCCCAGCCTCCTCCAATCACAATGGAGTAGTAAGTAACTTGGACTTCACTCTCTTCACATTCACTGTCCTTGCTTGGCAGGAACAAGTCCTGGGCTATTATTATTATTATTATTATTATAGTTTATTTCTAAAGCGCTGTACATGTACTCAGCGCTGTACAATATTATATGAATCTTAGACAGGTTCCAAACCTGCCCCCTCGAGCTCTGCTATTCAGGAGGAATAGCATGCTTACAGTCTTGCATTTCCATCTAGCGTGTTAGCTAATGGTGCTCCAATATTGTTTAACAGCATGTGCTCCCAGAATCCCTCACTCTTTAGTCATGCTAAGCCCAGGCAAAGGTAATGCCAGGCATAAGTATCTTTAAAATTATGTATCAAAGTCATAATTGCCATAATTCCCATAGATTGAAAGCCCAGAGATATTTGATGCCTTCTCTGCTAGAAAAAAGAGAATAATAAGAAAACCTATGAAATGATGTAAACACTGTGAAAAGAGACAGATCTCCCAGTCTGACCCAAGAACTGCAAAGGATACAAGGGAGAGAGTTGAAAAAAGACCCCTCCTTTGTTTGCATGTTCAAAGCAAGGCAGATCTACTTCTCCGTGGCCCTTGGCATCTGAATACCAGATCTTGTTCCACAGGTTTGAAGCCATTTGCAACTTTTCCTTGCTTTGAATCACCAGACACGCGCCATCGGGAATGCCAAATGGATTGGGCAAACAGACCCTCTCATCTCTTGTGATACTAGATGTGGGTCATTGTGCGGTGATACCTGAGGCCTATATGCACCAGAGCTGTCCTAATCGTATACCAGAGACTTAACTGTGAATAGGCCTCTGGTCATAAGGTCAGATGTCCCTTTGGGCTGGATTTGGAATTCCCACCTCAAAACCTCATTGGCTCCCTTCACCCTCCAACTGGGCGGGGCAGTGGGAGGAATTAACAGGGGGAAATAGCATCCAAATGTTAACCGGATATGGCTTTTTAAGAACATATAAACATAAGAGGAGCCTTGCTGGATCAGGCCACAGCCCATCTAGTCCAGCATCCCGTCGCACACAGTGGCCCACCAAATGCTCATGGGCATCTCAAGCAGAGACAAGGACAAACCTTCTCCTGCTTGTGAATCCCAGCAAATGGCCTTAGAAGCGTCCTTCTCCCCCACCCCCTTTTCCTTTAAAAGACTAGGATTCTTCACTTCCACCTTGCCTCACTTCTGAGATCACTTCATCTTGTCTCGCTAGGCCACCTAATAGATGGACAGCCCAGTCCAACGCAGCTTGGCTTCCATGTGAGACTTTTTCCTGCAGTTATGTTAGTATTTTCCTCCGCTGCTCTGATCCTCTCCAGTGCCTTGCCTATGCTTCACGTTGTGTCCTGCTGAGATTCCCTTCTCTGCCTGACCATTAGCATTTAGGCAGGGTAGAGAGAGAGGAAAACCTTTTCCTCTCTTTCTCTCTCCCTCCCAAATTGCCCTCCATTGGCATTCACTCCTGGTGATGAGTGCAGGTCCCTTTTTGGTAACAAAGCCTTGCACCTACGTCACCGGAGAGTCCCTTTGGCTGGGTTTTTGTCTTTGCAGAACTCTGCACAGCACCCCGCCCTTTTTGCCACTTGTTTTATTGCTAATAAAATTGTTCTTTTTCATTAAGAAACTGCCTTTTGGAGTCTGCTCTGACTGCTGCCTGAATAGTTGAGAGAGTACTTGCCAATGTATCCGTTTTTTAACTACCAGTTAACACTCTGATCTCAGTACAAGTTTCCCCATTTAAAACAACTGTCCAGGGAAGGTCTCATAACAATTGCTTCAGTTGAGGCAGGTCCATGTTTAAAAAATTAATGACTCAGACATATAGCACCTCACAAAGGTGAAGGTTGGAGAGAAACCTGAAGGAGGTAATTTAATGGGTTTTCTGATGCAAACCTTGAGATGGATGGACTACATAGGCCCGCGTCCCCATGCAAGTCATTTAGTGAAGTTACTCCTGAGGTGAAGTGAAATGTCTTTCCTATCAGCCGAGATGGGAAGAGGGGGTTCAGAGGCTTGAGATTTCTCACTTTTCCAGGGGGGCAACCTTATCACCTCCCTGGAAAAGTGAGAACTCTCAAGCCTCTGCAACCCCTGTTCACGATGTCGGCTGACAGGACAGAGGCTTGGCTTTAAAACTCAAACCTCTTTGTTCACCAAGATCGTAAAGTCCGTCACCATCCCCATGTGCAGTCTCGGCTTGCTTGGCAATGAGACTTGCTTTCCGCGGACCAAATCTAAAATACATGGGGACACCCCTTGCCGAGACTGCATTTGGTTCTGGACCAAACGTGCATGGGGACGTGCCCATAGTTTCAATGGACTCCAACGGCTTAAAGATTCTACAACACTTGGAAACAAAGAATCCCTACTTGGGGGAAGTTGATTTATTTATATATGCAATTTACTGGGGAAGGGGGGGGAATGTCTTTGTCCGATTGCCAAGGAAAGAAGACATCATGGGGATTCCTTATTCATCCTGGCCTTCTAGGGAGATCTCAGCATAAGACAAGAATCCCCTTGGAGGAAAAAACTTTTGATCACCGATTTGATCAACTTCTTAATCTCTTGATAAACTAATAATTCTGTGGAAAATGTCAGTTTGGTAAAGTATTCAAATATTTCCTATTATTAATGCAGCTGGATGAGTGGAACCTTCTGGCGCACCTTGGCCTTGGTCTTTGCCCTTGAGGAGGTCAACCAAAATCCTGGTCTCTTGCCCAATGTCACCCTGGGTTACAACACTGAGGAAGCCTATTTCAGTAGCAGAATGGCCTCAGAAGCCACATTAGACCTTCTTTCTGATGGGACGGGCAATATTCCTAACTACATCTGTGGAACAAGGAAAAACCTGTTGGCTGTTCTTGAAGGGGAAGATTCTGACCTCTCTGGCCTGATCTCAAACCTCTTGAGCAACTATAAAATCCCACAGGTAGGAAACACAGAATGATTGTGAAGTGGAAGGGAAATGTCTGGAGTTTGCAACATCTGGGCCCTGTCCCCATGCAATTGAAAGTCTGCTGGAACTCTTGCCTCTGAGCGGCCCCATTCCAGCCTTTACAAGGCACTTAGGGAGCTTAGGAAAGTGAGACACCCGCGATAAAATACGTGCACTTTAAAGAAGAGTTTCAGCGCTCTTTCGGCGATTCGCGGGGTTTGCTCACTATATCTGCCTTGAGGACGCTCCGTGGCAAAAGGGGCGGGGATTGCTTGCCTGCACACACAGCCAAAAAGCATTCACACATCTGAGAAATGCAGCAGGTTCGCTTCCTTTCCTTTGTAAAAAGAGCCAGAATTGCTCAGAATTGCAACATTGTTATCAGTGATCTGTGAAAGCCTTAAAAGACAATGAGCGAAGGATCGCACTGCTGATGCCTGCAGCCGCTGAATTTCCTGGGGCAGAAAGCCTTTTCTAACAGAGAACTGAGGGAAAGTAAGTGCTGAAAGTGAATGAATGAGCGATCATCTGCCTTTGCTAGGGGCAGGAAGCCGTTTCAGGAGACGGAGATCTGGCTATTTTTCCTTTTAACAAGAGGGGGGGGGGAAGATGCGGGGAAAGGAAACAGGCTTCCTTGGGGACAGAAAGTCCGTTTAGATCGCGGCTACCATGGGTGCGCTTATTCCAGAAGTGGAGAGGACTTTTAAAGTCAGCTATAACAGAGTGACAGCAGAGGAAGCCGAGAGGGGCTAATAAGTCTTTTGGGGATTGGGCCCTGGAGTTCAGGCAGTGTCAGGAATTTCTGGTCCCCAGAAAAAATCTGATGTACCTCAGGGACAACTCCCACAATTTCAAAGGCAACATCTCTCCTACAACAAACTGTCTAATAACTCTTCTCACTCCAAACAGGTCAGTTTTGGGTTTATTCCAAAGCCTGAAACTCAGCTACCTTTTGTCTTCCGAATGGCCCCCTGGGAAGAAGCCCAGTACGCGGGAATTATTAAGCTCCTTCTCCATTTTGGGTGGACTTGGATCGGCCTTTTATTTCCTGAGAGTGACAAAGGACAAAAGTTCATGAATGGTTTGATGACCAACATGATTAGCCATGGGATTTGTGTGGCCTTCACAGAAGTATTTGATAGAGATAATAAGTTGTCATCTCTTGCTGAACGAGGGCTCACCTGGGGAAAAATCAACGTGTTCTTTTATTATTGCACCTCATACAGAGATTTAATTTACTTGCGTGATTTACAAGCCATGATTTCTAAGAAGCAAATGACATCAAAACTATGGATCACATCAGGTTTCCAGATGATCAGTATTGTCATTGACTATATTTTGGAATACCCTCAGACTGCCTTCAGTTCCTTGTCCTTTGTGATGAAGACTTACCAACGTCCTGGACGTACGCTCTCTGATTCATTTCTTTATGCTATTCATAAGTTTACGATGAAAATTTTTTACTGCTTTCCTTTTAAGCACAAGATGTCTGTGAAAATGTGGGAAAGATGCACAGAGAAGAAGACCTTGGAGACGCTGCCCCAAGAAGAGCATGAGAGACTCCAATCTGTGGATAGCTATGGCACATACAACAGTGTCCACGCCATCGCTCAGGCCTTACATATGGCCTATACATCCAGGTCCAGGCGGTCATTTCTGGTGGGTAAAGGAAACAAAATGGCGTTTCAAAGTATGCAGCCATGGCAGGTACTAAAATGAGATCCAACATTTTAATTTGCCATTTTATCCATCTGCTTATTTGAAATAGGATGAAGAATCCTTTTCTTACTGTCTTTTTTGTCATTTCAGTTTCATTTTTACTTAAGACGTCTCTGGTACTCCAACACATCTTTGGGTGGATTTGATTTGGATGAAAATGGGGAGATAGGAACTGACTTTGCTCTTGTGAATTGGATGGTGCACCCCAATATGTCTGGTGAGAGAAGAACAGTTGGGGAAATTAAGGGACGGACATCATCAGGTCAAACGTTTAATATTGACCTTGATGCAATTGTGTGGCCTGGAAAATGGAACGAGGCAGGTGAATTTTTATTTGTATTATGATTTTATTTATTTATTTGCAGTCACTGATCTGGAGGGGAGGCCCTCCTGGCTGTACCACCACCCTCTGCAGCAAGAGTGGTGGGCACCTGGGAGAGGGACTTCCCAGTGATGGCCCCTAGGTTGTGCAATAGTTTCCCCTCCCCCCCCCCAAGGTGCATCTATCACCTTCACTGTTACATGTTTAGGGAGGCAGTGAAGACGCACCTCTTTGCCTGGGCCTTCAGTTAAATGGGGAACACTCTCCTTTCCTACTTGCAGACACTGTTGTTTTAATATATGCTCTTATTGTTTTAATATATGTGATTTTAAATGTTGTTACCCACCCTGAGACCTTCGGATATAGGGTGGGATAGAAATATAAATAATAAATAAATTGAGATGGATGGATGGATGGATGGATGGATGGATGGATGGATGGATGGATGGATGGATGGATGGATGATTAAGGAGGAGACGTACATATCAGATTTCTCTGACATGCGCAGTAAAGGCAAAACAAGAACAGTTTAATATAATTCAAGTTGGCTGATTCAGGCCAGTTACTTCTTTGAAGGATCCTTATCAGTTTTTTATATTTTTGCAAACACACTGGCTGAATCCCCATGCACTCCATTTACTTCAGGATGGATTAGGGTTTTCCCCGATATGGAGTCGAGTTCGAATTGACCCATCCCCAAGCGATTGACGAAAGTGTGGGCTCAAGTCAAATACACCTGTCCCCATGCAAACCACGCTAGACCTCTGCATTGGGAAACCACATCTTTGCCTCTCCACCCCCCTCTCCTGAGAGGATCAAGGGCAGGGAAATCCCACCAATGCCCCTTCCCCGATTGCAACTGCTGGACCTTGAACAGTGATCAAACAGAAACAAGCCTCTTCTCTCTGTGATCTGATCGCCAGGCAAACGTAAAAGAACTGATGGCCCCGGTAAGATGCAGCGATGTGGGGGGTCATCTGGCCCTTGCTGTCCCACAAGCCTCTTCCTGAGACCCTTTTTCCACCCCTGCTCCCCGATTGCCAGCAAGCAGCTTCTGAACATTGTAGCTGCTTTTGTTACCTTATTCCACCCCCCTCTCCCGGACAATCAGCTTCTGAAGTTTGCCAGCTAAAAAGCTAACAAAAGCCGCTAAAACGTTTAAAGGCAGTTTAACTTTGGGTGCATCCCCAAGTAATATAAAGTGTGCTAAAACTCTTTTTTTGCCTCTGAGCGCCCCCTTGCCAGAGTTTTTAACGAGCTTCCAGCACTACAAAAGCAGGAAAACCCACAACAAAATACCTGCCCTTTAAAGACCCTGTCCCCAAAAGACTTATTAGCCCCTCTCGGCTTCCTCTGCTGTCACTCTGTTATAGCTGACTTTAAAAGTCCCCTCCACTTCCGGAATAAGCGTCCCCATGGTAGCCGCGATCTAAATGGACTTTCCGTCCCCAAGGAAGCCTGTTTCCTTTCCCCGCATCTTCCCCCCCGCCCCCTCTCTTGTTAAAAGGAAAAATAGCCAGATCTCTGTCTCCTGAAACGGCTTCCCGCCCCTATCAAAGGCAGATGATCGCTCATTCATTCACTTTCAGCACTTACTTTCCCTCAGTTCTCTGTTAGAAAAGGCTTTCCATCCTGCAAAGTCAGCGGCTGCAGGCATCGGCAGCGCGATCTCTTTTAAGGCTTTCACAGATCACTGATAACAATGTTGCAATTCTGAGCAATTCTGGCTCTTTTTACAAAGGAAAGGAAGCGAACCTGCTGCATTTCTCAGATGTGTGAATGCGTTTTGGCTGTGTGTGCAGGCAAGCAATCCCCGCCCCTTTGCCACGGAGCGTCCTCAAGGCAGATATAGCGAGCAAAACCCGCGAATCGCCGAAAGAGCGCTGGAACTCTTCTTTAAAGTGCACGTATTTTATCGCGGGTGTCTCACTTTCCTAAGCTCCCTAAGCGCCTTGTAAAGCCTGGAATGGGGCCGCTCAGAGGCAAAAGAAGAGTTCCAGCAGACTTTCAATTGCATGGGGACAGGGCCAAAGAAGAGTTTCATCGCTCTTTTTGGAAGTCGCAGGTTTTCCTCACAGCATTTACCTTGGGGACACTCCGTGGCAAAAGGAGCAGGGATTGCTGCCTGCCCAGAAAGCCAGCCAGAAAGCTAGAAAGCATTAGTTTCCCTCTTTCCCTAAAGCACAGAACTTCAAAGAGCCAGAATTGCAAAGATTTGCAACATTGTTATCAGGCTTGAAGTCTTATCAGGTGTGAAGTGGATGGATTGCAACACTGTTATGAAGTGGGTGGACTTAAAGTCACCGCTGCTCTTCCAGGTGGATTTAGACAGTGATTGAAAGTCCTAAGAGGGAATGAGCAAACCATCGCAAGGCGGATGGCTGCAGCCCGTGCGATAAACCTTTTCGGGGGACGGAGATCTGGGAGACAAACAGAACCGATGGCTATTTCCCCTTTGAACAAGAGAGGGTGTGGGGAAAAAAAGATGCAGGGAAAGAAAACACGCTTCCTTGGGGACAGAAGGTGCGTTTTAAACGTGCGTTTTCTGAGCCTCATGCGGACGCTTATTCTGGAAGTGCATGACACTTTTAAAGTCCGCTTGAATAGAGTGACAGTAGAGGGAGATGAGAGAGGCAAATAAGTCTTTTGGGGTCTCAGCCTTTGGTAAACTTCAGAAGCTGCTTGCCAGCCAAAAAGCTAACCAAAGCCACTAGAATGAGGCAGTTTAGCACAGAAGCTCTTCTCTGCTAAACTGCCTCTAACTTCAAAAGCTGCTTGCTGGCAATCAGGGAGCGGGGATGGAATAAGGGTTGCAGGAAGAGGCTCATGGGACAACACGGGCCAGATGACCCCCCCCCCCGTTGATACATCTTTACCTGTTCAAACTGGGGTGATCAGTTCTTTTACGCTATTTGATTTTTTTAAACGGCCAGCAGTTGCGATCCCCAACGCACAGGACAGGAACAGCGAACACAGGACGTGAAACCCACCTGCTAATGACGTGAGCGTCCCCAAGCCTCCAAAATAATCCAGGCTTGCCTCCCGAACCCCAGCAAGAACAGTTTGCCACTGAGTTGGGTAATATGCATGGGGACGCTCCGACAAATTCAAGTTCGATTCGTCCATTCCTTACATGCGGAAACTTTGGAACTGGGAGAGTGGGAAGACAGGCAAAATGTCAGCTCCTCAAGATAGTCTTGTATCATAAAAGGAGAGAATGAAATGAGATGCAATTTGGGGGTGCAATAAGAACCTTTCTAAACACACCAATTAACTTCCACAAGCTGCTCTATTTTTCTGTACCTTCTTCTTAAATCATTAGGAAGTGCCTCGTGCCCAGTGTACTGAAAGCTGCCTCCCAGGATCTGCCAAGGTGGCTAGAGAAGGGCAGCCCATTTGCTGCTATGATTGCTCCCCGTGTGCGGAAGGGACCATCTCCACTCACAAAGGTTGGCGACTTCTAAGGAGAAGAACAAGGGCCCTGTCCCCATGCAATTGAAAGTCTGCTGGAACTCTTCTTTTGCCTCTGAGCGGCCCCATTCCAGGCTTTACAAGGCGCTTAGGGAGCTTAGGAAAGTGAGACACCCGCGATAAAAGAAGAGTTCCAGCGCTCTTTCGGCGATTTGCGGGTTTTGCTCGCTATATCTGCCTTGAGGACGCTCCGTGGCAAAAGGGGTGGGGATTGCTTGCCTGCACACACAGCCAAAAAGCATTCACACATCTGAGAAATGCAGCAGGTTCGCTTCCTTTCCTTTGTAAAAAGAGCCAGAATTGCTCAGAATTGCAACATTGTTATCAAGTGATCTGTGAAAGCCTTAAAAGAGAATGAGCGAAGGATCGCGCTGCCGATGTCTGCAGCCGCTGACTTTGCCGGGGCAGAAAGCCTTTTCTAACAGAGAACTGAGTGAAAGTAAGTGCTGAAAGTGAATGAATGAGCGATCATCTGCCTTTGATAGGGGCGGGAAGCCGTTTCAGGAGACGGAGATCTGGCTATTTTTCCTTTTAACAAGAGAGGGGGCGGGGGGGAAGATGCGGGGAAAGGAAACAGGCTTCCTTGGGGACGGAAAGTCCGTTTAGATCACGGCTACCATGGGGGCGCTTATTCCGGAAGTGGAGGGGACTTTTAAAGTCAGCTATAACAGAGTGACGGCAGAGGAAGCTGAGCGGGGCTAATAAGTCTTTTGGGGACAGGGCCAAGGAGATTATAAACTGGAGGAAGTCCAGTTTATTTCCCAGGAATTAGGCAACAGGGCAGAATGCAGAAGATGAATTTGGGAATGGCCTTTTATTCAGTTTAATATGTTAGGGAGATAGGTGGTGGGTATTTGAGGGTAAGGGGGGGGGTTAGTTCATGGTTAAGTTGCTTGCTTCTCCTTTTTTAGTCGTCATTTGTGTTTTAGACGGAGGGGCAGGGAGGATGAAAGTTGGAGTCAGGAGCCTGCTGTTAACATAAGAACATAAGAGGAGCCCTGCTGGATCAGGCCACAGCCCATCTAGTCCATAAGTACCTCAGAGGAGCCCTGCTGGATCAGGCCATAGCCCTTCTAGTCCATGAGAACCTCAGAGGAGCCCTGCTGGATCAGGCCACAGCCCTTCTAGTCCATGAGAACCTCAGAGGAGCCCTGCTGGATCAGCCCACAGCCCATCTAGTCCATAAGAACCTCAGAGGAGCCCTGCTGGATCAGGCCATAGCCCTTCTAGTCCATAAGAACCTCAGAGGAGCCCTGCTGGATCAGGCCATAGCCCTTCTAGTCCATAAGAACCTCAGAGGAGCCCTGCTGGATCAGGCCACAGCCCTTCTAGTCCATGAGAACCTCAGAGGAGCCCTGCTGGATCAAGCCCCAGCCCATCTAGTCCTGCGTCCCGTCACACTTGGTAGCCCACCAAATGCTCATGGGCATCTCAAGCAGAGACAAGGACAAACCTTTTCTTGCTCTTGAATCCCAGCAAATGGCCTTAGAAGTATCCTGCTTCCACCACCACCACCACCCCAGCCTGAAAGAAGTACTTCAAGTTTAGTACTGGGGAGCTTTCCACTCTGTTCTGCTTGTAACTTTGGCTGCTGTTGCTCTCTTGTTACTGTGGTGTGCATGACTATGGCCCAATCCCCAAAAGACTTATTAGCCCCTCTCGGCTTCCTCTGCTGTCACTCTGTTATAGCTGACTTTAAAAGTCCCCTCCACTTCCGGAATAAGCGCCCCCATGGTAGCCGCGATCTAAACGGACTTTCCGTCCCCAAGGAAGCCTGTTTCCTTTCCCTGCATCTTCCCCCCCCCCCCGCCCCCTCTCTTGTTAAAAGGAAAAATAGCCAGATCTCCATCTCCTGAAACGGCTTCCCGCCCCTAGCAAAGGCAGATGATCGCTCATTCATTCACTTTCAGCACTTACTTTCACTCAGTTCTCTGTTAGAAAAGGCTTTCTGCCCCGGCAAAGTCAGCGGCTGCTGGCATCGGCAGCGCGATCCTTCGCTCATTCTCTTTTAAGGTTTTCACAGATCACTTGATAACAATGTTGCAATTCTGAGCAATTCTGGCTCTTTTTACAAAGGAAAGGAAGCGAACCTGCTGCATTTCTCAGATGTGTGAATGCTTTTTGGCTGTGTGTGCAGGCAAGCAATCCCCGCCCCTTTTGCGTCCTCAAGGCAGATATAGCGAGCAAAACCCACAAATCACCGAAAGAGCGCTGGAACTCTTCTTTAAAGTGCACGTATTTTATTGCGGGTGTCTCACTTTCCTAAGCTCCCTAAGCGCCTTGTAAAGCCTGGAATAGGGCTGCTCAGAGGCAAAAGAAGAGTTCCAGCAGACTTTCAATTGCATGGGGACAGGGCCTAAGTCTTGCTTTGTTTCTAAGGCCTAGTCACCCTACATTCCGTAGTGCATGCTTAAGAAGCTTCTGGGGAAGGTCATCCGCACTTGGAGGAGGCCGCTACAGCCTCCAGGCACCCCCTGCCTTCCCAGGAATTCCCTAATCACGCACTAGGTGTGGAACATGAAATCGTGCTCCACACCTTTACTAACCTTACATGATTGCTTAGCAGAAGTGTCCAGCAGCAAGTATCTGCACCTTTTCCGGTGCTCTGGGGTCATCTGAGCTGCTGCACAAGCACACTGGCACCTCAGACAGCCTTAGACACAACTGTGCGTGTACAGAGCATCAGCGTCATCATTCCAATGGCTGTGCCTCATGAGCAGCCATAGACACAACTGGTGGTGCCCCAGAACTGGTCACAGGTGAGTGACCAATTGCACAGGGCTTAGTCTGTAGGTAAGCTCAACATTGGGTGATGACACTCCTTTCCCGTCCATCAGATCGGAAGGGAAGCGCGAAATCATGGCGATGGGTCACCTGTATCCCCGTCCTATCCAGAGGTCTGTTTGCACTACGGCCTCTAGTCAATAATTAGTGCACCTATGGGGAAGAGCATACACACATCCACTAGGCTGCCACAGCCTACAAGCATATATGCACTAACCGTTGATTAGGTGTGGAGCATGAAATAATGCTCCACACCTTAACCAATGTAACCTAATCACTTACCTGTAGTGTCCAGTGGCACAACAACTCGCTTATGCCAGCCCTCCAGGGTCATTTGAGGTCCTGTGCAAGTGCACTGGGACCTTGGATGCCTATAGACGCAACTGCGCGTGCGCAGAGCATCTGCGTCCTCAAGGCAGTGGCACTGACACATGTATAGTCACAGATGCGCTGCTGCCAAAATGGTGAGTATCTGATCCCCAGGGGAAGGGAACGGTTAAAGTGTGAGCGCTAGTCAACATTGCTGAGGCCTGGCTTCCACACAAGGGCACCTGCGCATGGATGTGGCTGAGTCGAAAGGACAACATGATGCGTAATCATGTGTGAGCTGCTGCTCACATGCTCCCCCTGCAACCTTTCCATCTGGAAGAGGCCAAAGGAGTTTGCCAGGCCATCCCAACCCAGTGGCTGGTATAAGCGTACTGCAGCATTAATGCCCCATGTCCAAACTGGATTAAGGTTAAACCTCTTTAATTGTCTACAAAACACCCCACAATAGGAGTGTTCAACTACAAACAGCAACTTCACCTATACCAATATACCTATATTAAAAACTCATATTTGGCATGCTTACCAGTTCATTAAAAGCAGACTCACTGCTTTAAACACAACAATCTGGCTATATACATGATTAGCCCAGCATTGTTTATGTAATTACTGTTCAGCTTCCACTGTGGGGCACTCAAAAGTATCTTAGAATATACTAGAACATAGATGGTTAATTTTTCTTCTTAGATGCAGCCTATTGCATCAAATGCCCTGATGATCTCTATCCAAATGAGGACCACACTCACTGTGTACCAAAGATCATAACCTTCCTTTCTTATGAAGAATATCTGGGGATGGTCCTGGTTTCCTTGGTTTTCTTCTTCTCTTCAGTCACTTGCCTGGTGCTTGGAATCTTCATAAAGTATATGGAAACTCCAATTGTCAAAGCCAACAACCGGGAACTCTCTTACATTCTCCTTGTCTCTCTCCTGTTTTCCTTCTTGACCTTCTTTCTGTTTATTGGTCGTCCAGGAAGTATCACCTGCCTCCTTCGACAAACAGCCTTCAGCATCATCTTCTCAATTGCCATTTCTTCTGTCCTGGCAAAAACCATCATGGTGGTGCTGGCTTTTCTGGCCACCAAGCCTGGGAACACTGTAAGGAAATGGTTGGGGAAAAGACTGACCAACTCCATTGTCATTTGCTGCTCTGGTGTCCAGGTTACTGTGTGCATTATCTGGCTCTGGGTGTCTCCTCCATACCCTGACTCTGACCTCCACTCCCAACCTGGACAAATCATCCTTCAGTGCAATGAAGGATCTGTTGTCTTCTTTTATGGTTCCCTTGGCTACATGGGCTTCCTGGCTGCCGTATGCTTCACAGTAGCTTTCCTAGCCAGGAAACTTCCTGGATCCTTCAACGAGGCCAAGTTGATCACCTTCAGCATGCTGGTCTTCTGCAGTGTTTGGGTGTCTTTTGTGCCCACGTACCTGAGCACAAAGGGTAAATACATGGTAGTTGTGCAGATCTTCTCCATCTTGGCCTCCAGCGCTGGGCTTCTGGGTTGCATCTTCTTCCCCAAGTGCTACATTATTATCCTGAAGCCTGATCTCAATACAAAGGGACATTTAACAACTAGAACAATGTTTTAATATTTCCCATCTAGTTACTATGGTTAAATTCAGGAATGAATGTTATGGTAACTGTTTAAATGCCATAGCTAAAATTAATTTTTATTCCAATTGGAAACAGCTGAGGGTTTCCCCTTTTTTTCTGTTTCAGAATACAAAAAGGAATTAAATTCCTTTTTTAAATTCCTGCGTTAAATTGTGAGAGACAGAAGTTCCATAACACTGTTTTTGTTTATGTTCTAAATCGCGGGCGGGCGGGGGGGACAATAAGGCCATCTGTGCAGGCGTGGGCCCCCAGAGTGGGTTGGGCAGTATTGGGTAGGGGTCTCACCACCTTCATGGGCTCATCCGGACCTGTGCAGCTCACAGGACCCCAGGGAAGGCACTAGACAGGCCTCTACGCCCCTGGCTCCAAGGGAGCCAATGGGGAGAGGCCAAGGGAGGAAGTTAGATGGCCATTTGCCCCAAACACATCTAAGACAGTTTTCCATCAGCACGTAGGCAGGTAAAGGATGCGTTCACAACACGTCCTTTACCTGCCAATGCTGATGGGAAACTCTCTTAGATGCATTCAGGCTGAACCGTTCTACAGTGTCTTCACTGTAATGCGAAGAGGCATCAGGTCCCAAAATCCATAAAGTATCCAGAGGATGTCAGAGCATGCCAGATTTTGTTTCGGCCATTACCACGGTGATTATGAAGGCGGGGTATAAATTCTTCAATGCATAAAATAAAGAAATAATATGGCTCCCCCCCCCCCCTCACTGAGAAAAGACAGCTGTCTTACAGAGGCGACTGTGTCTGATTTGCAGATTTGTTTATTTTATTTAGGAAATTTACATCCCACCCTTTACCGAATGGTCCCACGCGAGGCTACAATAATACACATCAAATAGTAAAACATAATTCAAAATATAACCCCTCCCACCCCTCCCTCCCTAGGGACAGCACCCTGAGGAAGCTATTTAAACAGCAAAAGCCTGGGTGAAAAGATATATTTTCAGCAGGCACTGAAAACTATACAGTGTAGGTGCCCAGTGAACCTCAAGAGGGAAGCTGTTCCAGAGTTTAGGAGCCACCACAGAAAAGGCTCCTTGCATGCCCTTATGCCCCATACCTTTGGAACAGAAGGAACTACAAGAAGGCCCAGACAGATCTATATAAGACAAGGTACTCCTTCAGAAACCCAGTGCCCAAGATGTTTAGGGCTTTATATGTTAGTTTCAACCACATGGGGGAAGGATTTCACAGCTCTCCTTGCCCATAATGCCTGCAATGCTCACAGAAAAGTCTCTACAACGGGAGGAATACAGGAATAAGCGAAAAAGTTTAAAAGTTTTAAGCAGAACCACAGTTCAAGCCGTTTCCCACCCCCGCCCCCCAAGAGCTGCCAATAATGGGATACATTTGTTTCAAGGGAAGCCAGTCTCTCCCCTCCGTTGCTGGCTTGGGTTTTTAAAGAGACAAATCGCGAGAGCTGCTAACAATACTTTGTTTCAAGGCAAGCCTTCCCTCTCCCCTCTCCCCTGCTGCTTCAAAGAGAAAGCTGCCAACAACCGGATACATCTCCCCAAGTGTTTCCTCCATTCAGCTGATTTTTACAGGCAGGCTGCTTTTTATTTTTTTACAGGAGTCAGGTTTTGTACTGGGGGAGGAGGGATTTTTAAAGCTTTTAAAATCAGAGGGTTTAGAAATTGGGGTTTAATTTTTTTTATTTTTATTTTTTAAGTGCCAGCTTCTAATTCTCTGGGGCTTCAGCTGCAGTGAAGGCTACTTTGAAAAGAGGCAGTGCTCTGGGTGAGGGTGGGAAGTTCTGGGAACAGCTATATACAGATTTTCTCTTTGTGAGTGGGAACGTCTACATTCAGATTAATCTATTTCTGATTTAAGAAACTAAAAAAAATAGTCCAATTTTTTTAAAAAGAGGACCAAATAAGCTAAGTGGAAATGAACCCTTGGTGAAATATTTCCATTCCTGTCCTTCATCCGTAGGTTACCCCTTGGAAAAGCCTTTTTTTCGTGATGATTCTAATTTCAGGGAGGCCTGAGGCTGTGAAAGGAAAGATGAAAATAAAAATTCTCGCTTCATGTTAAGTCACCACGTACGATATGAAAACAACCAAAGCATTAACAGTCCATTGCAAATGTCTCTTTGGTGTCAGAAAATACATAATGATGGACCAAGGAAGTTATTAAAAGCTGCTCTTGGAATTAAATTATTAATGATTATTAGACAAAACCCAAGAGGAGTTTTCTGCCATAATCTTTGTTATCTAAATTCAGGCAGGAATCAGAGGGAAAGAATAATTAAGAACATAAGAACATAAGAGAAGCCTTGCTGGATCAGGCCACAACCCATCTAGTCCAGCATCCCATCACACACAGTGGCCCACCAAATGCTCATGGGCATCTCAAGCAGAGACAAGGACAAACCTTCTCCTGCTCTCGAGTTCCAGCAGATGGCCTTAGAAGTGCCCCAGTTCCTCCCCCCCTCAGCCTGAAAGATGCACCTAGGCATTCGTTCTAGTTGCCATTGATACATCTGTCATCCATAAATTTGTCTAACTCTACCTTAAAGCCATCCAGACTGGTAGCTGTCACCACCTCTTCCGGCAGCACATTCCATAAGCCGATGACCCTCTGGGTGAAGAAATACTTCCCCCTGTCAGACCTTATTCTCCTACCCATCAGCTTCATAGAGTGCCCCCTGGTTCTAGTGTTGTGCAGTAGAGAAAAGAACCCCTTCCCCGTTTCCCAAACATCCGAGATAGCTTAGCTTGCAAGGCCAGAGAGGAATGAGATTTCGGAATTTTAACACACAACCGCAACCGAGTTGGGGTACAAATGCACCCCACTTGCCCTGCTTCTCACTGCTTCTCTTGCCAACCTTTCTGCCGCTAGATGTCACCAAGCACCAGAATGGAGAAGAATCCTGTTTAGCTCTTTTACTTTTTTCCATCTATGGCCCAGTATTTTTGGCCAAATTTTTGCCTTTTTCGGGGGGGGGGGGGGTGCAAGCCAGAAAATAGTGGGAGGGTTATGGGTGGGGCTATGGGTGGGGCAGGGCAATTGCCATTTTCTGTCAGTTGTAGGGATGTGCATGAATATTTGAAATATTCATTAATCATACAAATTCGTACAAATTTGGCCATTTGTGTATGAACCGGATGTACAGACGTTCGTATTTTAGTATCCATATGAATACGAATAATTTGAATTATTCGTGCAAATAATTATACGTCGTCGTGCACGAATCCCTACGCGTCTTTTGCATGCCCATGCACACATGTACGCACATATACGGGATGAAAATGGGTTGCATACGGGATGGAAACGGGATGCGTATGGATGCCTACGAGATTCGTATCATTGGATAAGTACTGAATTTTCAAGCGAATAAATATGGATGTATTCGTATCCATCCAAATGTTCAGACATTCGTTTTTCTTCATTCAGTGGGGCAAAGGGTAGTCTTCTTTCTCTTTCCCCCCCCCCATCCCTCCCCAGACACTTCCTGTTCCAGTACAGGGCTGAGTGCCACTTCCTGAACGGGACGCAGAAGGTGAGATTCCTGGAGCGGCACATCTGGGACTGGCAGGAGATTTTCCGCTTCGACTCGGACCTGGGGGCATGCGCGGCCGTGACGGAGCTGGCGAGACCAGAAGCGGAGCGATGCAACCGGGACGAGGACACCTTGCGGAGGAAGGAAGCCAACCTGGATATTTTTTGCCTGCACGATTACACAATTGATGCGCCCATTGCCCAGGCAAGGCAAGGTGAGCAGAGGGAGGGAGGGCTGGGGGGGGGGGTCTCAGGAGAGGGGAGGGGTGCAGAAGGGGGTCTCCCCTTCCTTTCCTCAAACTACTGCATCTTTGCTGTTTTGTCCTGCCAAAGGAAAGGGGAGGGGTGAGGTTAATGAATGCATTTTCTAAAAAGAGCCGAAACCAAGATCTTGGGGATGAGAACTAAAATAGAATAACAGAATCACGGAGCTGGAAGGGACCTCTAGGGTCAACCAGTCCAACCCCCTGCTCAATGCAGGATTCCCTAAACCTTCCCAGACAGACGGAGGTCCAGACTCTGCTTGAAGACCTCCAGTGGAGGAGAACCCACTAGCTCCAGTGGCAACCTATTCCACTGACTGATTGCCCTCACTGTCAGGAAGTTTTTCCTGGTATCTAATCTGTATCTTCTCCCACCTGAGGATCTTCATCTGAGGATCCCAAAGTTTCCCATAAATAAGTGAAACAGAAGGATCCGCTAAAGTCAAAAACCCTAATTCTCAAGATGAAACCAGTTTATGTTTCTTAAACCCACAACAGTCATTAGCAATGGTCAACCACGTCCAACAGAGAGAATCCTGTTTCTCTCTAAGCCTGACTCCCCCTCCCCTCCCCTCTTTTTCTCCCCCCCCCCCCCCACCACCACCAAACCAGTCCAGCCCAGGGTGAAAATCACCCCGACCAGCCACTTCTCCCCCTCCGGCCACAATACTCTGCTGGCCTGCGATGTGGCCAAATTCTTCCCCTCCAAGATCCAGATCAAGTAGCTGAAGAACGGGAAGGAGTTGGAGGACCCCGTCTGGACCACAGGCCTCACCCGGAATGGGGACTGGAGCTTCCGGATCCAGGCCATGCTGGAAACAAAGCCAGAGCGTGGAGACGTCTATGCTTGCTGGGTGGACCATGCCACCTTTGAAGAACCCGTCATGGTCCAGTGGGGTAGGAGTGTGGACTTCCTTCTAGGTCTCCCATCCCTCTTCTGTCCCATCATTGGCTCCTGTTGGACCAATGATGCTCCCTGGGGGTGGAGATGGGCTGAGTCTAGATGTTTCCTCACGGTGGGTCTTGGTTTTCCACAGAGGCCCATTCAGATGCAGCCAGGAGCAAGATCTGGATGGGGGTCATGGGGGCCCTTCTAGGCCTGGTCTTTGTGGCTGCTGGACTCATGCTCTACCTGCGCAGCAAGCAAGGTGAGGATGGCAGGTGAGGGAAGGGCCATGGTGGAGGGATTCTGTCTCCTGGGAGCTCAAGATCTTCCCCCTCCATGACCGTGGCCATGGAGACCCTCTGCACATGGGGACGGGTCCTTCTGAGTATCTACGTAGTAGCAAGACTCAATTTAGCCTGATCTGGTCCATACAGATCCTTCCAGAAGAGCTGGGGGTGGAAACCTGATTATCTGTGAAGAGCCTTGGATTTCCTTCAGGGAGGGGTCTCCAAGCAGAGTGAGACCAAAGGATGGAGGTTGTCACCCCCCTTTCACTGCCCCCAGGGGTCTCTCGAGGAAGGAATTGTCCCTTGCTGGACAGCAGGTTTCTCTTAACCAACTTTCCTCACCTGTCTTCTGGGAGGTGGCAAAGGCGGGTGTCTATAGAATCTCGTTCTTCCCCAGACCTTTTAAGCCCCTCACAGGGCAACCCAGCTGGGCTCCCACCTCCCTGCTCCAAATTCTTGCTGCAGTCTTCATGGTGCAGCCCAGGGCAAATGTCCTTCCCTTGTCTTCTCCCTTGGAAGAAGCACTGAAGAACTCTAAGCCAGAAATATTTCCTTCTGTCCTCTCTGCAGGATTCAGCAGTTAAGCCTTGCAGCTGCAGACAACTTGCTCCCTAGAGAAAGAGCCTCTCCCTCACTCTTGCAGCGACTTGCTGGTGGTTCCACAAAATGTTGTTTTTTGCACAGAGCAGGGCCTTCCCTGTGGTAGTGCCACTAGGGCGTCATTTTGTCACTGTCTCTTGCTAATCTCAGGCCCAGGACTAGGAGGCATCTGGTTTTCAAGGGGGGGTGGCTTTGCTGAGACCAAGACCCCCTCCTGCCCTGGGGCTTTGCTTAAGATTGCCTTTCATTTCTTCCAATTTATTTCATTTATTTTGAACATTTCCATCCCTTTGTTCCCCATTAAAACATTTTCAAAGTGTCTTTATGGGTTTTTACCCCATCTGGGGTCCTCTAAATCTGATCAATCCTGGAATACATGAAGTGCAAAAAAATAAGAACTGATACTTTTTTTGAAGGGGGGGGTCCTCTCCTGGCTATCTCTCATGGGGGGAGGATGCCCCCCGCCCAATTGTAGTTGCGGAAGAAATCCCCCTTCCTGTCCCCCTCCCTCATTTTGTGGGGAGGGATGCAAAGCTGCATCTTAGGCAGGATCTGAAAAATCCAGGGAGGGTTCTGGTGGAGGGGGGGGTCTTTCCTGGGACAGCTAAGGAACCCCCATTGGTGTGGGCTTGGGGAGGGCTCCACCCCCCTTCTGACCCCCCCAAAATGATCCTGACCCCCCCCCCAAAAAAATCTCCTTGCCCTCCATTCCCAGGGGAGACTGCTAGGCTCTTCCCATCAAGACCACCCAGAGGGACGCTGCTCCCCCCTCCCAAGAGCCCCCCCCCCAAAGACAGGTACTGCTCAGCCCTCTGCACATTCTACTGTTCTCAGGAATACAGATGTGTGCCACTTGCTTCTACCCGGCAACTGATGACGCCGCCACGCTCCGGCTGCCTGTTGGATGCCCTAAGGAGTCCTGGCCAATCACGGGGCAGAGCCTGGCTGAGATTTGCATGTGGTACCCGGGGGGGGCAGCCACAACTGCAGAGTTTCATTCCGTGGGACTCAGCCGGGGAGGCGGTGATGGGGCTCTTGGGGGGGGGGCACTGCTGGTGATCCGGGGGAGGGGATGTTTCCGGTGGGGGGACTGCAAGGAGGATCCTTGGGGCAGGAACCCCCAGGTAAGGCGCAAATAGAATGTCCCAAACTTTGAATGTCAACATTTTAATCGAATTTCAAACTTTGGATCTATTCCTTCAAATTATCCAGACATTCGTATGCGTACGGGTTCGCACACAATGTGTACTTGAAGATCTGCATCTTTTCCGCATCTGTACGCATTTCTACAGATCCGTATGGGATGAAAGCAGGTTGTATACGGGTTGTATACAGGATAACTACGGTGTGCAAACGGGTGTGTACAGATGTGGGGGAGATGCATACATGCACATACGTGCTCTCTTCTGAGCTCTCACAGCCCCACCTGCCTCACAGGGTGTCTGGCGTGGGGAGAAGAACAGAAGGTTTGTCAGCCGCTTTGAGTCCCCTTAAATGGGTGAGAAAAGCGGGGTAGAAAAGCCAACTCTCCTTCTTCCTCTCCCACAATGCCCACAGGGGAACGAAGTGTCTGATCAAGACAGTCTCAGCTCTGCTCTACCCGGCAACTGATGACGCTTTCTGGTTCCAGGCTGCCCATTGGCTGGCCTTCACACACACACACACACACACACACACACACGCACACACACACACACACACACCATTCCATTTCAGGTGGAGACTGGTTTGGATCTCCCCAGCTTCATCCTCCCTTTGGTCCTGGACAGGCAGGGAAGGATGGGCCTCCTCCTGGCACTGGTCCTGGTGCTGGGAGGAACTTTCCTTCCTGGGGGGCTGCAAGGGACCCTGGTGGAGGAGCCAGAAGGTGAGCAAACATCTTCGGTGGGGGGACCAAGAAGGTGGAGGGGGGCTTCTGTGGGGTTGGTCTTGGACACAGACCTTTCATAGGTGTGACTGAGTTAACCTAAGTTCCAGAGCTTGGTCTCACCCCCAAAAGAAATCTGGGGGGGTCTTTGACCTCCAGGAGGGTTTCTGCTCCCCCACCATGCAAGCTCAGCTGGTCCTGGGAACCCCCCAAGGTCCATCAGAACATTTTTTTCTCCACTCTACCTGGCAACTGATGATGCTGCCGCAACCCGGCTGCCCATTGGGCACCCTCAAAAGTCCCGGCCAATCCCAGGGAAGAGCCCGGCTGGGATTTGCATAAGTTCCGTTGCACCATGCTTGCCTGCCCCAAGGAGGTGGTGGGGCTCTTTGGGGTCATGCTGCTGCTGCTGCTGCTCCCAGGATACTGATGGGTGGGGGTGGGGGTCTTTCCAATGGGGGTGTGTGAGGAGGGTCACCTTGCAGGACCCCCAGATGAGTCAAAAGATATCCTGGGGGGGCATGGTGGAGGGAAGCAGAGGTGCCTGGTGGGCAGGCGGCCCCCCACTTTGGAATAGGGCAGAGAAGAGAGGGAAGAAGTTCTGTTGGTGGGGGGATGAACAGAGGGAGGGGGCACATTCTGCCACTGTTCAACAAAGAAACAGAAAGTCAACACTTTTCGGGGGGAGGCAAGTGTGCCCCATTGATCCACCCATGCCCCTTCACCCTGAAGTTTCCCATGGGAAGGGGGTTCCTACCCCCACCCCATTTTGGGTTTTCCACCCGGGTGTCTGAGCAGCTGCTGGTCCAGTGGTTAAATGTAGACCAGGGATCAGGAAAGGTGGGGAGAACCTTTGGGTCTCCCCTCCAAGTCCTGTTTCTCTGAGGGACAATATCTCCATGTGGACCCACAGGTCTTTGGCGGGGGGGTCAGAAGAACGCTGAAGCCACCATCTCCTACTTTCCTTCAAGGCTGGAGCTTCCTATGGGGCTTTGTCTGCCATGTAGGTGCTGTGATGTGGAGACCTTCGGGGGGGGGGAGGGCAGACATCTCTTTCTTGGGTGAGGGAGGGGGCCTTCCTTTCCTTCTCCCCCATCACTTTCTTGCCTTGTTCCCTACTCCATTTCATTCCCCTCCCCTCCTTCCTCTTTGGCCTTGAGGGGGAGGGAGGGGTGGTTCTCCTGTCCCTTGGGGCCACTTGGTGGGCCACTGTGCAAGACAAAATGCTGGACTAGGTAGGTTGTGGCTTGATCCGGCAGAGCTCCTCTTAGGTTCTTGTAGACAAATTCATGGAGGACACTGTATCCATGGCTAATAAAATGGATCCCTACCATGTCCAGGTTGGACAGAAGGCAGGAGGCCCCTCAAGGCCATTTGCAGGTGAAGGTTTTGCCGTTGTCTTCTGCTTGAGATGTCCATAAGCAATTGGTGGGACACTATGTAGAATGGGATGCTGAACTAGATGGGCTGTGACCTGATCCAGCACAGCTCCTCTTAGGGTCTTATAGACAAATCCATGGAGGACAGGTGTATCCACAGCTACTAGAATGGATGCCTAACACATTCAGTTTGGAGAGACAGGCAGGAGACCTGTAGAGACCATTTGCAGGTGGCCTTGCCTTTTCTTCTGCTTGAGATGCCCATAAGCAATTGCTGGGACACTATGTGGACTGGGATGCTGGACTCAAAAGGCTGTACTCTGATCCATCAGGGTTCTTCTTAGGTTCTTATGGACTAGATGGGTTGTAGCCTGATCCAGAAGAGCTCCTCTTAGGTTCTTATGGACAAATCCATGGAGGACACTGTACCCATGGCTACTAGAATGGAAGCCTACCATGTCTAGGTTGGAAAGACAGGCAGGAGGCCTCTCAGTGGAGGTGAAGGTTTTGCCTTTTCTTCTGCTTGAGGTGCCCAGGAGCAATTAGTGTGCCGCCACGTGAGATGGGATACTGGACTAGATGGGCTGTACCCTGATCCAGAAGGGCTCTTCTCAGGTTCTTATGGACTAGATGGGTTGTGGCCTGATCCAGAAGAGCTCCTCTTAGGTTCTTATAGACCAGTGGTTCTCAACCTGGGGGTCAGGACCCCTTTGGGGGTCAAACTACCCTTTCAGAGGGGTCGCGACAAGTCTCCCACCGCCCTTCCCTCCCACCTCCCAGCTGCTCCACCCCTGTGGTTGGGGGTCTCCACAACATGAGGAACTCCATTAAGGGGTCGCGGCATTAGGAAGGTTGAGAACCGCTGTTATAGACAAATCCATGGAGGACATTGTATCCATGGCTACTAGAGTAGAAGCCTACCATCTCCAAGTTGGAGAGACAGGCAGGAGACCTCTCAGTGGAGGTGAAGGTTTTGTCTTTTCTTCTGCTTGAGTTGTCCATGAGCAACTGGTGGGCCAAGGTGTGGGATGGGATGCTCAACTAGATGGGCTGTGACCTCATCCAGCAAGGCTCCTCTTAAGTTCTTATGTTCTCCCCCCCCCCACCCCATTTTCTTCTCCCCACCCCAATCCTTTCACCTTTCCCAGAGCACTTTCTCTTCCAGAAGAGAGCCGAGTGTCACTTCCAGAACGGGACGCAGCAGGTGAGGCTCCTGTGGAGACACATCTGGGACCGGCAGGAGCTTTTGTACTTTGACTCAGACCTGGGGAAATACGTGGGCGTCACAGAGCTGGGGGAGGCCGAAGCAGAGAGAAGGAACCGGAACGAGGAGATCTTGTGGAGACAGAAGGCCCAGGTGGATCTTTTCTGCCGGCACGACTATGAGATCTATGCACCCTTGGTCCGCGCCAGGCGAGGTGAGTCGGGGGAAGGAAGGAGGGGGCACTGGGAGGGGCCTGGGGGAGGTGCAGAGGGGGTCACTCAGGCTTGTGGTTAGAAGAAGAAGAAGAGTTGGCTTTTCTACCCCACTTTTCTCACCCATTTAAGGGGACTCAAAGCGGCTGACAAAGCTTCTATTCTTCTCCCCGCAACAGAACACCCTGTGAGGTAGGTGGGGCTGTGAGAGCTCAGAAGAGACCTGTGACTAGCCCAATGTCACCCAGCTGGCTTCATGGGGGAGGGCGGAATCGAACCCGGTATTCCCAGATAAGAGTCCGGCTCCCTAACCACTAGACCAGACTGGCTCACAGTGCCAAACTCACATGTGCCAAACTCACATGTCATAGTCACCAGGTTTCATTCCTCACTCCTCCATGAAGCCAGCCGGGTGGTCTTGGACTAGTCACGGCTTTCTATCTGAGTTCTCACAGCCCCTCCCTTACTCACAGCCCCTCCTGTTGTGGGTTTGTAAGCTGCTTTGAGTCCCCTTAAATGGATGAGAAAAGGAGGATAGAAAAAGTTAGCTCTTCTTCCTCCTCCTCCACAAAGCCAGCTTGGTGACCTTGGGCTAGTCAAAGCTCTCTTCTGAGTTTTTACAGCCACACCTGCCTCACAGGGTGTCTGCGGTAGGGAGAAAAATAGAATGTTTGTTAGCAGTTTTGAGGCACCTTAAGGGGGTAAGAAAAGCAGGGTATAAAAAACATCTCCTCCTCTCCTTCTTCATATAGGTAGAGTGTTGGACTCTTATCTCATAGCCTCCTGGTTCAATTCCACACTCCTCCGGTAAAGCCAGCTGGGTGACCTTCTGAAAGGGAAGAGTTGTCCTTTTAAAGCCATGTGCTTTGCAGACTCCATAATGCCTAAAGGCCACTGCATGGAGTGGAAAGAATTCAGCACCCTGGTGGCACTGAGTGTGTACGAGAAGCTTATGGAACGGGAAAATTGTTGCTTTTACTCTTCAAAGTTTGTCATCCAGTGAAAGAGCTGTACAGAAAGAGGCGAAAATGAAGCTAGGGGAATAGAGGCTGTGCAGCTCAGTGGTTACTACATTTAGTGCAGCTTAATGGTTACTACACGTCTTCAGCTGAGGATCCCAAAGTATGTTATACATTAGTGAAACACAGAAGCCTGAGCCCATAAGGGACACTGGGAATGGTCAAACACCCCACAGCTGCAGCTGGTGTTCACAAAGAACGTCACCCATTTCTCATCATATCCTTTTTCCCTCTTAGGATAACTCCCATCCCCTCTTTTTCTCATCCCCGCCCCCCAGTCCAGCCCAGGGTGAAGATCACCCCAACTAATCACATCTCCTCCTCTGGCCCCAACACTCTGCTAGCCTGCGATGTGGCCAAATTCTTCCCCTCCAAAATCCAGATCAAGTGGCTGAAGAACGGGAAGGAGTTGGAGGACCCCGTCTGGACCACAGGCCTCACCCGGAACGGGGACTGGAGCTTCCGGATCCAGGCCATGCTGGAAACGCAACCAGAGGGTGGAGAGGTCTACGCTTGCTGGGTGGACCATGCCAGCTTTGAGGAACCCGTCATGGTCCAGTGGGGTAGGAGTTCAGATATTCGTCAACCTCTCCCCCCTCTATTTTGTCTTCCCTATGGGTCCTTTTGGACCAATGATGTCCGCTGGATGGTGGACGCAGTATGGACCTCCTCTCAGTGTGGGTTTTGGTTTTCCACAGAGGCCCAGACAGATGCGGCCAGGAGAAAGATGTGGACGGGAATCGTGGGGGCCATTCTGGGGCTGGCCTTTGCCGCCGCTGGACTAACTTTCTACCTGTGCAGTTTGAAAGGTGAGAAGGAGGGCAAGGTGGTGGGATCCTGCCTCCAGATAGCTCAGGACTTCTAGCCAACATAGCCATCAATCAGGGGTCACTTCCAATGACAGTGGGTGTGGCAGAGAGACACAGCTACATAGTCACTACGTAGCCACTACGAAGCTTGGGCTCAGACCTCTACCAAGGACATGTGGGCCCACGTAGAGTGTCGACGGGCGGTGCTGGAGCCGCCCGCCACAAACGGTGGCCTCTAAGCCCACCCCTGGAATCACTGCCCCAGTAGAGGTCCAGATTTAAGGGCCCAAAGAGCCCATTAAATCCAGATTTTGCTGGTGTCGTTGATACAAATGTGATCCTTAAGGGGTCTTGTTTGCGGATCGTGCATAACTGAGCCATACCAATCGACAACCTACCAGGCTCCCAATGGGGTCTTCATTGCCAGGGCAAAACCATCCTTAGGTGTGAACATAGCCTAAGTCTAGATTTCCCTGATTCACCCACCCTTTGGGGCTTCCGGAGAAGCAAGCCAGAGCAGAGCAAACTCTACCAGTGGATCATCTGCCTTCAAGGTTGCCTCCCTCACTAACAACCACCACCATCCCAAGAGCTCCGTGAATCCAAGACCTCCTGCCCCACCGCCTCCCTCTTGTCCTTCGGTCCCCCCTGCAGGGCTCAGCAGTTGAGTTTCGCAGCCGCAGATGGGTCCCGCCGCGGAGAAGGAGCCTCTTCTCTCTCGCAGTTACGCTCCTTTGCTCTGGGGATGTGAACTCTGGTGGAGCCCAGAAGGTCCGGAAGAGGAGGATCACGGATGCTGCCCATAGTCACCTGCAGCCCCGGAAACAGCACCTGCGCTTTAGCACCTGCACGTCGTTCGGAGGGGAGGGGAGATGGAGAAGGGTGGTCCTCCTCTATGCTTGCACTAGCTCGTTTCCCTTTCCTTCTGTTTCCTTCCCCCCCCCCGGCCAACAGCCTCTTCCCCACTGACACCCCCTAAAGGTGCCCCCAAAGGGTCTTATGGGGGTCACAATCTGGTCCGTCTGTCCACCTCCTCCCATCCCCTCCTTGGCTCAACTGAGGAGCGCAGTGACCAAACATTTCCTCCTGCTGAAAACGTCTTTGCCACCAGGCTCCCCTCGGGGCCTTCCTTGTCGTGGCCCCTCTATAATAGCACTGTATCTATAAAGAAATCATCTTTCCCAATTAACCTCTTCGCCGGTTGTAATTCAGCTAAAGTTATTCGTCAGAAGGGCCCCCGTTGGCCAGGGGGAGGGAGGAGGGAAGCCAAAAGGGGAACCTGGCCGCTCTGTCCTGCTCTCTTGAAAAACTGGGGATGCAGGATTTACCAAAAAAAGTATCTGGCCAGGTTCCCACTGGGCATTTTAATCCGGGTTCAAAGCAGAGGGGTTTTTTTTAATCAACCACTCTGGTTTTTGGTGTTCCCACTCTTAGATTATAATGCGGACTTGCAGGAGAGAACCCCCCTCCACTCTCTCCTCCATCATACCCTGACTTCATTCAAGCAGGCCATTGAAGCCCCCCCCCCCCTTATATAAGCCTGTCTCCGATTCAATAGAAAGAATCAGTTTGGTCTAGTGGTTAGGGAGCCGGGCTCTTATCTGGGAATACCGGGTTCAATTCCGCCCTCCCCCACGAAGCCAGCTGGATGACCTTGGGCTAGTCACAGCTAACTTTCTGAGCTCTCACAGCCCCACCTACCTCACAGAGTGTCTGCTGTGGGGAGAAGAACAGAAGGTTTGCCAGCCGCTCTGAGTCCCCTTAAATGGGTGAGAAAAGCCGAGTAGACAAGCCAACTCTTCTTCCTCCATGAAGCCAGCTGGCTGACCTTGGGCTAGTCAGAGCTAACTTTCTGAGCTCTCACAGCCCCACCTACCTCACAGAGTGTCTGCTGTGGGGAGAAGAACAGAAGGTTTGCCAGCCGCTCTGAGTCCCCTTAAATGGGTGAGAAAAGCCGAGTAGACAAGCCAACTCTTCTTCCTCCATGAAGCCAGCTGGCTGACCTTGGGCTAGTCAGAGCTAACTTTCTGAATTCTCACAGCCCCACCTACCTCACAAAGTGTCTGTTGTGGGGAGAAGAACAGAAGGTTTGCCAGCTGCTTTGAGTCCCCTTAAATGGATGAGAAAAGTGGGGTAGAAAAGCCAGCTCTTCTTCTTCTTCTCCCTAGATAGGCGGGAAGGCTTGGTAGGGGCCCCCAACCCCCCTCCCGGGGTCCGAAGCTGATTAGCATCCCCTGGGTCCAGCCGAGACCTTCCCTGTGGTGGCCCCTCTAGGGCAAATTTTGGGATCTGATTATATCCCAATCATATCTCCAAAGGAACCCTCCGCCTCCACCTCATTGCTTCTCTTAATTCAGCCAAAGATACCCCCCCCCAAAGCGTCCCTTTGGCTGGGGGGGGGAGGGGAAGACCCAAAAGGCGCTCAGTCCCAGTTACACACTAAACTGGGGGGGATCGGGGCGTCTGTTGGCAGAGAGCCGATCTGCTCTTGTGGTTCGAGTGCCGGACTCCTATCTCGGTAGCCACTGGGTTCGAGGCCGCCCTCCTCCTCCACGAAGCCAGCCGGGCGACCGTGGGCTACCCACAGCTCACTTCTGAGCTCTCGCAGCCTCGCAGATTCCGGAGTAAAGCAGCGATGCTCCGGGATAATAGCCACGCCCCACCTTCTGCCCCCCCCCGCCGCGATTGCTGGTAAGGGAGGGGGAGGGGAGGGGGAGGAGCACCCCACCCTTCTTATGCCCGGCGGGGCGGGACGGGGCGGCGGCCTGCGGGCCGGCGGGCGAAGGGTTAAAGAGAGGGAGGGCGGGGATGCCTAGAGAGGCCCCTGCTGGAGGGGAGGGGTGGGCTCCAACTCCCCTCCCCCACTCCTCCGAGGGCATCCGGAGGGAGGGAGAGAGGACCGGCGCCCCCTCTTCGCCCGCTGCTGCCGCCGCCGCCAGCCAGGTGAGTGCAAAGCAACGGAGGGGGGGGGAGGGGGAAGGCCGGGTGGGGGGGGGGAGTCTGGACCGGGCCGGAGCTCCTCGGCTTCCCTCCCTCCCTACAGCCATCAGTGGACGGGGGAGGGGGAGTGGAGGGTCCATCCATCCTGCTGGGTCTGCGGGGCGCATCGCCCAAGAGCCTCAGGCCTCCCCCTCCCTCCGTCCCGGGGTGTCCCCCCCTCCGCCCTCCGCCCCCCCTCTCGGGGTCTCCTCCCCCTCCCTCCCCGGGTCTCCCCCTCCCTCCGTCCCCCCTCCCGGGGTCTCCCACTCCCTCCCCCCTCCCGGGATTTTCTCCCTCCCTCTTCCCCAGGTCCCGGGGAGGGGGGCAGCCTGGGCAATACAAAGCCTCTTCCCCCCTCCGTCCCTCCCTCACACAGCCCATAGAACTGAATGGTCAGGGGTCCCCTGTGTGGTCGGAACCCCTGGACAGATGTGTGTGGCCGTGGAACCCCCCCCCCCCTCGCCTCCCCTTGAAGCATAGGAGGTGAAGCTCAGAGGGGGGGGCAGAGAGGAGGCCCTTCCAAAGGGTTTGGGCACTTTAGGGGCTCCGGGGTCTCTCCCATTCATCTCTCTGCCCATCAAGATTTCAGGGCAGGTGAAGGTGGAGAGGCACCCCAGCAGTTAGGAAAAGGAAGGAAGAGGGGGACGTTCATGGCACAGCCCTGGAGCCACCACAGAGAAGGCCCTCTTGACTTGTGGGCCTGACCTTCCTCTGGCTTCTGGTGGTGGGATGGACCTGTCGGGGGTGGGCGAGGGGAACTCCACCAGACCTAAGTTCAGGGAATCTGGGACTCAAGGGCAGGAAGCAACCGAGCTCTGTTTCACCCAGCCAGATGGGTCAGGTTGGTCTAGTGGTTAGGGAGCTGGACGCTTATCTGGGAATACTTGGTTTGATTCTGCCCTTTTCCATGAAGCCAGCTGGGTGACCTTGGGCTAGTCACAGCTCCCTTCTGAGCTTTGAGTCCCCTTAAGTGCCTGAGGAAAGCCTGGTAGGAAAAGCTAACTCTTCTTCCTCCACGAAGCCAGCCAGCTGACCTTGGCCTGGTCACAGCTCTCTTCTGAGCTCTCACAGCCCCACCCACCTCACAGGGTGTCTGTTGTGGGGAGAAGAATAGAAAAGCTTTGTCAGCCACTTTGGGTCCCCTTAAACTGCTGAGAAAAGAAGTCAACTCTTCTTCTTCCTCCCTCAAGCCAGCCGGGTAACCTTGGGCTAGTCACAGCTGTTTTCTGAGCTCTCATAGCCCCACATACTTCACAGGGTGTTCTGTTGTGGGAAGAACAGAAGCTTTGTCAGCCGAAATGGGTGAGAAAAGCAGGGTAGAAATGCCAACTCAGCTTCCTCCTCCTCCATGAAGCCAGATGGGTGGCCTTGGGCTAGTTACAGCTCTCTTCTGAGCTTTCGTAACCCCACTCACCTCACAGGGTGTTCTATTGTGGGAAGAGCAGAAGGTCTGTCAGCCGCTTTGAGTCCCCTTCAATGGGTGAGAAAAGCATGGTAGAAATGCCAACTCTGCTTCCTCCTCCTCCATGAAGCCAGCTGGGTGACCTTGGGCTAGTCACAACTCTCTTCTGAGCTCTCACAGCCCCACCTACTTCACAGCGTGTTCTGTTGTGGGGAGAAGAACAGAAGCTTTGTCAGGCACTTTGAGTCCCTTAAATGGGTGAGAAAAGCGGGATAGAAAGCCAACTCTTCTTCTTCCTAAGTTGATTGCCTAAATATGTTTTAACTATCATCCATTTTTGTTTACGTACTCTATTGAATCATTAATATGATTTATACAACTATTCACTATTTCTGCTGCTATCATACTAATTACATAATTATACCATTTACTGATGGACCATTTTCTTCTATCCTTCCATCCACTTACAAGACTATCTGGGCACAAGTTAACAGCTCTTAGGCCTTTCTGCACTTAGGTTTTTGGTACTCCGGGCATGGGAGGACTATTATGCATTTCTCACCGGTGGGAGCACTCCTCGCCAGCCAGAAATGCCAATGGTCCTCCGTGGACAGGCCCGCGCAGCTGCCGCAAAAGCCAGGGTCCCGCCTTCTTGCTGGCTTGATCGGCTGCTACCAACTGCGCCGTACGGTCTATGATGTGCTGGCAGCCCGATGCGGAAGGGTGGGACCGATCCCGGTGATGTTTGGGGGCGTTTGCCCTACTGCCCCCCTGTGGATCGGTCCGTGGCCAGCCTGCTGCTGCAGCGCCAGCCCGTGGGGACCTGCCCGATGGCGGATGCATTGTGCCCGCCGCGCATGAAGCCGGCAACCAATCAGCACCGGCAATGTGGCCGAATGCCGGGAACCGATTCTGGCTGGCCACGTGTGTGCGGACGACGCGCTCCCTGCCCACCACACAGAGCGAAACGGACGAAGAGCGAAGGGCAGGCCGCCGGACGCTTGCGGTAAGTCTGGGGTATAGGTTGGTATAGGCGTGGAACACCTGTTCAGCAATTAGTACAGCTCTGGTGAGGGAAGTGCACCCCAATATTCATAACATTCATTATTCGTACAAATTTGTACATAAGTATATAAGAGGAGCCCTGCTGGATCAGGCCATAGCCTATCTAGTCCATAAGAACCTCAGAGGAGCCCTGCTGGATCAGGCCACAGCCCATCCAGTCCATGAGAACCTAAGAGGAGCCCTGCTGGATCAGGCCACAGCCCATCTAGTCCATAAGAACCTCAGAGGAGCCCTGCTGGATCAGGCCACAGCCCATCTAGTCCATAAGAACATCAAAGGAGCCCCGCTGGATCAGGCCACAGCCCATCAAGTCCATAAGAACCCAAGAGGAGCCCTGCTGGATCAGGCCACAGCCCATCTAGTCCATAAGAACCTCAGAGGAGCCCTGCTGGATCAGGCCACAGCCCATCTAGTCCATAAGAACCCAAGAGGAGCCCTGCTGGATCAGGCTGCAGCCCATCTAGTCCAGCATCCTGTGTCACACAGTGGCCCACCAGTTGCCTGTGGGCATCTCAAGCAGAGACAAGGACAAACCT
This sequence comes from Aspidoscelis tigris stejnegeri, assembly GCA_023333525.1. NCBI lineage: Eukaryota > Metazoa > Chordata > Lepidosauria > Squamata > Teiidae > Aspidoscelis > Aspidoscelis tigris. The sequence goes on from JALMGA010000024.1 coordinate 4,550,038, forward strand.
CCTGCTCTCGAATCCCAGCAAATGGCCGTAGAAGCATCCTGCTTGTCCCTCCAGCCTGAAAGATGTACCTAGACATTCATTCTAGTAGCCATTGATACATCTGTTGTCCATAAACTTGTCTGAACCTTCCTTAAAGCCATCTAGGTTGGTAGCTGTCACCACCTCTTCCGGCAGCAAATTCCATAAACCGATGACCCTCTGGGTGACGAAATCCTTCCCCTCGTTGGATCCGACTCTCCTACCCATCAGTTTCATAGAGTGCCCACCTAATTCCAGTAATACTCATTTTCCAACGTTTGATTTGTTAAGAATCGAATGCTAAAAACCCGTTTGTAGCGGCCTAGTGGGCGGGCGTATGATCCTCACCAGAACTGAACTAGTTAATGCCCAGTAGGCTAAGTGCGCAGAGGCCTCTTCTACTACTTCCTTCACCTGGATAGTCGGAACTTGAACTCCATATGTAATGCTCCCATTTTTCCTGCATATTCAACATGTCACTGGTTTCTTTCTCTGTTTTCTTCCAAAATTCAGATCCTGTGGGGCATTCCCAGATCATAAGGGGGGAAATGCCTCTTTGTCTACATCCATACCAACACTTGCAATCCACGTTCATTAAAAAAACGTGATCAATCAATTTCCTTCCTTCTTACCGCTTTGCTCCAACAGCCTCTTCCCACAGTGGGGAGCAGTTGTGAAGGGCAAATCAGGGAACAGCTCGTCCTTCTCATGGGCTTCCCAGCAGTGGAGTGTAGGGGCACAAGGCCTCCTGTGGTATGGGAAATCAGAGAGAAACCAGAGACGTTTTCGCATTACTCCCGTTCCATTTGGAACGGGAGTAGGACGGGAAGCTTAAGACAGCTCCCGGCACTTTCACCTTTCACACACAGACGCGCCAGAACGCGTGTAAACGCGTTCCGGCGCGTCTGTGTGCGAATGCTCAAAGCGCCGGGAGCTGTCTTAGCCGGCAAAGGCCGGCCAGGGGCGCGGAGACAGCCGCGGAGGCAGATCGGCAATCAGCTGATTGTCAAACAGCTGATTGTCGAAGCCGCGCCGGCGTCGGAGGCGAGCCCGCAGCTGTTCGGGAGACAGAAGCAGGCGCGAATGCTTCTCCTCCCGAACGCCTGCGGGCGGCTCGTCCGCGTTCGAACGCATGTAGAGCACTTTAAAGTGCTCTACATTTCGAACGCGAGAAAGACAGCTGCGGACACGTCGGAGCGCAAGCCCCGCTCGGGCAATGCGGATGCCGTGTCCGCAGCTGTCTCCCACGCGTCCCGTTCAGCCCCGTGCGAAAACGTCTCAGGACTACCCAGTAACAGCCTCTCAAAGCCATTTGAAGGCAACCAAGAGCAGGGGAAGGTTTTGCCCTTGTCTTCTGCTTGAGTTGCCCACGGGCAATTGGTGGGCCACTGTGTGCGACAGGATGCTGGGCTGGATGGGCTGTTGCGTGATCCGGCAGGGCTGTTCTTAATCCATGGACGACAGGTACATCAATGGCCACCAGAAGGGATGCCCAGGTCCCAACTCCTGCCTGAGGAGAAGGCAGGAGGCCTCTGAGGGCCATTTGAAGGAAGTCCAGAGCAGGGGAAGGTTTTGCCCTTCTGTTTGAGATGCTCTGAAGCAACTGGTGGGCCACAGGGTGAGGCAGAATGATAGACTAGGTGGGCTGTGGCCTGATCCAGCAGGGCTCCTCTGAGGTTCTTATGGACTAGATCGGCTGCAGTCTGATCCAGCAGGGCTCCTTTTGGGGTCTTATGGACTAGAGGGGCTGTGGCCTGATCCAGCAGGGCTCCTCTTGGGGTCTTATGGACTAGAGAGGCTGTGGCCTGATCCAGCAGGGCTCCTCTTAGGTTTTCATGTACTGGATGGGCTGTGGCCTGACCAGCAGGGTTCCTCTTAGGTTCTTATGGACTAGACGGGCTGTGGCCTGACCAGCAGGGGTCCTCTTAGGTTCTTATGGACTAGAAGGGCTGCGGCCTGATCCAGCAGGGCTCCTCTTAGGTTCTTATGGACTAGATGGGCAGTGGCCTGATCCAGCAGGGCTCCTTTTGGGGTCTTATGGACCACATGGGCTGTGGCCTGATCCAGCAGGGCTCCTCTTGGGGTCTTATGGACTAGAGGGGCTGTGGCCTGATCCAGCAGGGCTCCTCTGAGGTTCTTATGGACTAGATTGGCTGCAGTCTGATCCAGCAGGGCTCCTTTTGGGGTCTTATGGACTAGAGGGGCTGTGGCCTGATCCAGCAGGGCTCCTCTTGGGGTCTTATGGACTAGAGAGGCTGTGGCCTGATCCAGCAGGGCTCCTCTTAGGTTTTCATGTACTGGATGGGCTGTGGCCTGACCAGCAGGGTTCCTCTTAGGTTCTTATGGACTAGACGGGCTGTGGCCTGACCAGCAGGGGTCCTCTTAGGTTCTTATGGACTAGAAGGGCTGCGGCCTGATCCAGCAGGGCTCCTCTTAGGTTCTTATGGACTAGATGGGCTGTGGCCTGATCCAGCAGGGCTCCTTTTGGGGTCTTATGGACCACATGGGCTGTGGCCTGATCCAGCAGGGCTCCTCTTGGGGTCTTATGGACTAGAGGGGCTGTGGCCTGATCCAGCAGGGCTCCTCTTAGGTTTTCATGTACTGGATGGGCTGTGGCCTGACCAGCAGGGTTCCTCTTAGTTTCTTATGGACCACATGGGCTGTGGCCTGATCCAGCAGGGCTCCTCTTAGGTTCTTATGGACCACATGGGCTGTGGCCTGATCCAGCAGGGCTCCTCTTGGGGTCTTATGGACTAGAGGGGCTGTGGCCTGATCCAGCAGGGCTTCTCTTGGGGTGTTATGGACTAGAAGGGCTGTGGCCTGATCCAGCAGGGCTCCTCTTGGGTTCTTATGGACTAGTGAGGCTGTGGCCTGATCCGGCAGGGCTCCTCTTGGGTTCCTATGGACTAGAGGGACTGTGGCCTGATCCAGCAGGGCTCCTCTTAGGTTTTCATGTACTGGATGGGCTGTGGCCTGACCAGCAGGGCTCCTCTTAGTTTCTTATGGACCACATGGGCTGTGGCCTGATCCAGCAGGGCTCCTCTTAGGTTCTTATGGACCACATGGGCTGTGGCCTGATCCAGCAGGGCTCCTCTTGGGGTCTTATGGACTAGAGGGGCTGTGGCCTGATCCAGCAGGGCTTCTCTTGGGGTGTTATGGACTAGAAGGGCTGTGGCCTGATCCAGCAGGGCTCCTCTTGGGTTCTTATGGACTAGTAAGGCTGTGGCCTGATCCGGCAGGGCTCCTCTTGGGTTCCTATGGACTAGAGGGACTGTGGCCTGATCCAGCAGGGCTCCTCTTAGGTTTTGTGTGGGCCCAAAGCCTTCTATGCTGTGACCAAGGCCACATAGCCATTTATTGGTTCAGCAGATCCTTTGGTGGGCTCATTTGCTGGCTGTGTTGAATTTCCCTCAAGATTCCCTATTACAGGGCAATGATTGCTGATGTTGAGGGGAGGGGAACATACACCATTTTGAGGACATGTTTCCTTGGCTGTTCCAGACCCTCCCAGGACTCCTATCCCCAAAGGTAGAAACGCACATGTAGCAGCTGGAGCTCTGCCATTGACACTTTGACAGAGGGCAGAAAGCTCTTATCTTTTGCATCCTTTTTGCCCTCTGCATTTTCATGAAAGCATTAGGCAAATTCATGGTGCACAGGTGTATCAGTGGCTACCAGAATGGATGCCCAGGTTCATCCTTCAGGCTGGAGACAGGCAGTTATGCCTCTAAAGACCATTTGCTGGGATTCAGGAGCAGGTGAAGGTTTTGCCCTAATCTTCTGCTTGAGATGCCCATGGGCAACTAGTGGGCCACTGTGTGGGATGGGATGCTAGACTAGATGGGCTGTGGCCTGATCCAGCAGGGCTCCTCTTATAGAATCATGGAGTTGGAAGGGACCTCTAGGGTCATCCAGTCCAACCCCCTGCTCAGTGAAGGATTTCCTAAACCATCCCAGACAGATGTAGGTCCAGCCTCTGCTTGAAGATATCCAGTAAAGGAGAGCCAACCACCTCCCTTGGCAACCTATTCCATTGACTGATTGCCCTCACTGTCAGAAAGTTTTTCCTAATATCTGATCTGTATTGACTCCCTTGAAGTTTTATCCCGTCGTTTCTAGTCCTCGCATCTTATGCAAGTGAGAATAGGGACAATCCCTCTGCACCATGATAACCCTTCAGATACTTGAAGACTGTGATCTTGTCTCCTCACAGTCTTCTCTTCTGCAGGCTAAAGATTCCTAGATCCTTCAACCTTTCCTCATAGGATATTCTTTCCAGACCAATAGCCATTTTGGTAGCCCCCCTTTGGACTTGCTCTAGTTTGTCAATGTCCTTTTTAAACTGGAGTACCCAGAACTGTTCTTATGTTCCTCTACCACATGACTGTAAAAAGGTAACTGCCTTTGCTTAATTATTTTCCCCAGGGAAGAATCCATGTAAATCCATGGCTGGGGAGAAGACTGAGATGGCATCTGAGATTTCACACCCAAAAATGTCCCCAGGAAAATCCTACAAATGCATGGAATGTGGGAAGACTTTCACTAATCCCGGAAGCCTCACTGCTCATCACAGAATTCATACAGGGGAGAAGCCATATAAATGTAAGCACTGTGGGAAGAGATTCAGATTTAGGACCAACTTTGGTCAGCACAAACGCATCCACACGGGGGAGAAACCCTATAAATGCACAGACTGTGAAAAATGCTTTAGGGATAGGGGAACGTTTACTAAACACAGGAGGATCCACACGGGAGAGAAACCGTATGAATGCATGGATTGCGGAAAGACCTTCAGTCGGAGTCACACACTCAATTTACATCGAAGAACCCACACAGGGGAGAAACCGTACGAATGCATGGAGTGTGGAAGAAGATTCAGTCAACGCTCCAGCCTTAATTTACATCACAGAACACATACAAAGGAGAAGCAATACCAGTGTAAAGAGTGTGGAAACAAGTTTGGTGTGAGGAGATCTCTCATTGTACATGAAAGAATTCACACGGGAGAGAAGCCGTATGGATGTGTGGACTGTGGAAAAAGATTCAGTCAGACTGCACATCTTCGAACTCATCAAAGAATCCACACAGGGGAGAAACCATATAAATGCATGGAGTGTGGAAGGAGCTTCAGTATGATTCACCAATTTAATTATCACCAACGGACTCATACAGAGGAGAAGCCATTTAAGTGCATGGAGTGTGGAAAGAGTTTCAGGAACAACAGAAGTTTCTCTTTACACCACAGAACCCACACAGGGGAGAAACCCTATAAATGCTTGGAGTGTGGAAAGAGCTTCAGCCAGATCGCACACCTCAGGACACATCGGAGAATCCACACAGGTGAGAAACCATTCAGGTGTGTGGAGTGTGGGAAGACCTTCACCCAGAAAGTAAATCTTATTATACATCAGAGAACCCACACGGGAGAGAAACCATACAAATGTCTGGAGTGTGGGAAAAGCTATAGCGAGAAGTCACATTTAAACTTACATCAAAGATCACACACAGGGGAGAGACCATTTAAATGCATGGAATGTGGGAAGACCTTCATTCACAGTGGAGACCTTAACAAACATCACAGGATTCACACAGGAGAGAAACCATATACGTGTGGAAAGTGTGGAAAGAGCTTCAGTCAGTGTGGAAACCTTAGTTCGCATGAAAAAACCCACACAGGAGAGAAACCATATAAATGTATGGAATGTGGAAAGAGCTTCAGAGATAAGGGAACACTAACTAAACACTACCAAACACACACAGGGGAGAAACCCAACACATGTATACAGTGTGGAAAGAGCTTTACTCTGAAACAACAACTTACTTCCCATCAAAGAACCCACACAGGAGAGAAACCCTATGAATGCCTCAAGTGTGGGAAGAGCTTCGGCTTCAAGACTAGTCTTACTCATCATAAACGTGTCCACACTGGGGAGAAACCCTATGAATGCATGGAGTGTGGAAAAGGCTTTGCTCTGAGGCAACATCTGGTTTCACATCAACGAACCCACACAGGGGAGAAGCCCTATAAATGTCTCGTGTGTGGAAGACATTTCAGGTTTTCAACAAACCTTCACCAACACAAATGCCTTCATCCCGTACGAATATAATGATAATGGGGAAATGTTAAAGAGACGTAATGATGTAGTCCCACATATAAGAAATCAAACAAGAACATAAGAACATAAGAACATAAGAGAAGCCTTGCTGGATCAGGCCACAGCCCATCTAGTCCAGCATCCTGTCGCACACAGTGGCCCACCAAATGCTCATGGGCATCTCAAGCAGAGACAAGGGGAAACCTTCTCCTGCTCTCGAGTCCCAGCAGATGGCCCTAGAAGCGCCCCATTTCCTCCCCCCCCTCAGCCTGAAAGATGCACCTAGGCATTCGTTCTAGTAGCCATTGATACATCTGTCATCCATAAATTTGTCTAACCCTACCTTAAAGCCATCCAGACTGGTAGCTGTCACCACCTCTTCTGGCAGCACATTCCATAGGCCGATGACCCTCTGTGTGAAGAAATACTTCCCCCTGTCAGACCTTACGCTCCTACCCATCAGCTTCATAGAGTGCCCCCTGGTTCTAGTGTTGTGCGATAGAGAAAAGAAATTTTCTCTATCCACCTTTTCTATGCCGTGCATAATTTTATATACTTCAATCAGGTCCCCTCTCAAACGCCGTCTCTCCAGACTGAAGAGGCCTAGACGTTGCAGCCTGGTTTCGTAAGGGAGGTGTTCCAGACCCTTAATCATTCTGGTTGCCCTTCTCTGCACCTTCTCTAGTTCCACAATATCCTTTTTGAGGTGTGGTGACCAGAATTGTACACAGTATTCCAAATGTGGCCTCACTATAGATTTATAAAGGGGCAAAATGACACTTGCTGACTTATTTTCTATTCCCTTCCTAATTATTCCCAGCATTGAATTGGCTTTTTTTGCTGCTGCCGCACACTGGGTTGACACCTTCATTGAACTGTCCACCAAAACCCCGAGATCCCTTTCCTGGCGTGTTGCAGAAAGCTCAGACCCCATCAGTTTATAGACGTAATTTGGATTCTTGGCCCCAATGTGCATAACTTTACACTTGTTAAGATTAAAGCACATTTGCCACTTGGTTGCCCACTCACCCAATGCTAAGAGATCCCTCTGGAGCTCTTGGCAATCTCTTTCAGATTTTACTACCCTAAATAATTTAGTATCATCAGCAAACTTTGCTGATATTACATTGGTATACAGATAGTTGATAGAAGGTAGAACCTTCCAGGTAATGGAAAATCTACTAAGCCCCAAAAGACTCACAAAGGGGAAGTTAAGATGGGTGGAGAACTCATTGGTAGTTGACGAGAAATCACTGAAATGTAACAAATCGTAAGAACGCAAACCATTAAACTCTCTGCATGTAATGCTTCCATGATAAATCAGGGATGAATCTGCTTTGCCCTCAAGAGGCCCCGAGTTAAATTCCCCAGAAAAACATTTTTATGAAGCTTCATATGGGATCCGTACTGTATGCTATTCGTCTGCGCTCGTTATTAGGGATCCGTATGCTAATCGTATGCGTTCATATGGGATCGACCGCTCATATCAAATCCTAATCCTACCACATTCAAATGGGATCTATACAAGATGCACAGATGCTCTCCCCCTTTTCAAGCAATATCTCAAGCAAATATTCTTCATGGAGCTGAGAAGTATTCCTGCCAGCTCACGAAGGTCTACGGTGGCTGGATATAGTGATGGTGACCATATGAGAAGCCCCATCACACTCCAAAATTTTGGGGGGAGGTTAATTAGCATCCTTTTTTTCTTTTATTTTTTTTAAATATATAACAACAAACATAAAAAACACATAACATAAACCGAATATACACTTCTGAGGATCGCATAGTCCATACAGTTCAAGATTTATCCAGTACAGTCTAGAATGGAAAATCTGGACAGAGCATCGATATTTTTTGTTTCAAAAATGTTACAGAGAAAGAGGAAGATGGTCGAAGTCTGGGATCGATTTGTGCCTGAATGATAAAAGGTGCCCATTTCCTGATGAATTGAGCTTCTTGTTCTAGGAGTTGCATCTTATACTGTTGCACTGTAATGAGTTCATTAATCAATAACGACCATGTACGACTGATCCAGTTATCTATGTTTAATTGATCTGCAGATTTCCAATGGAGAGCAATCTCTGCTTTTGCAGTGGTGATCAGCGAGCAAATCAAATCCCTATTAGGATTTGGCCCCCCTTGTTCTTTAAAGGAAAGTAGAAAGACTATAGCTGGCGATAGTTGAACATTTCGAGAAACAACGGTACTTTTTGAGGAATTTTAGCAATGAGTCAAGAAAATGCTTATGCACTTTCAAACTGCTTTTTTTTGTGAGGGAGAGGACAGATAATGAGAGAAGAATAATGGGAAGGTAACAGAATAATGTGGGATAACAGAAAAGACAATTTTGTGACTAGGTGAATTCTCTAGGACCTCATTTGTCTTCCAGGAGCACCTGTGTCTTCAAAGTAAAATATTTGGCCCAGTGAGATCCAGATTATCTTCTCTGAACCATCTTTGGACTGATCTCAGGCTTTCACCCAAGATTTACTACAAGACATTTTCAAAGACATCGGAGCAGAGTGCCTCTTGGAGACGGAAAAAGATCTGTCGTAAGATATCCTCCTTCAAAGCATCTGACAAAGGCTTCTGTTCTTCTCCCCATACTAGAAACCCCGTGAGGTAGGTGGGGCTGTGAGAGCTCAGAAGAGAGCTGTGACTAGCCCAAGGTCACCCAGCTGGCTTCATGGAGGAAGAAGAGTTGGCTTTACTACCCTACTTTTCTCACCCGTTTAAGGGGACTCAAAGTGGCTGACAAAGCTTTCTGTTCTTCTCCCCACAACAGGCACCCTGTGAGGTAGGTGGGGCGGTGAGAGCTCAGAAGAGAGCTGTGACTAGCCCAAGGTCACCCGGCAGGCTTCGTGGGGGAGGGTGGAATCGAACCCGGTATTCCCAGATAAGAGTCTGGCTCCCTAACTGCTAGACCAAACTGGAGAAACACATCCCTAATCTGCTCCCCCTTTTCAGTAGAACTTCACTGTATCTTCTCTTGGACTTAGAAGGGTTTGGTTTTAGTTCCTTCTCTTAGCTGTGTTGTGACGTTCAAATAAACATTGTAATTCCTTACTAAGCATTTGATTTGCTTATTTCCCTTCAGAGGGTCCCATTTGTGTTTCAGAACTTGGTTGGTTATTCTTCCTCTTTGTTTAAGAGGAGCCCTGCTGGATGAGGCCAGAGTCCATCCAGTCCAGCATCCCGTCTTACACAGTGCCCCACCAATTGTCCATGGATATCTCAACCAGAAGATGAGGGCATAACCTGTAAACGGCCTTTAGAGGCATCCTCCATTCACCCTATCCTGGTATCCATTCTAGGTAAGAACATAAGTGGAACAGTGCTGGATCAGGCCACAGCCCATCTAGTTCAGCATCCCGTCTCACACAGTGGCCCACAAATAGCTTCTGGGCATCTCAAGTAGAAGACAGAACTGTTTTGCTGGTCAAACCAAGCCCGATAACTTCAAAAGTTATCAATCCTTTGTCCACGTACAGAGTGCCAGAGCACATTTGGTAGCATATGCTAGCCAGGAGAACTTGAGAGGAGCCCTGCTGGATCAGGCCCCAGCCCATCTAGTCCAACATCCCATCGCACAGAGTGACCCACCAATTGCCCAATGGGCATCTCAAGCAGAGACAAGGGCAAACCTCCTTCTGCTCTCGAATCCCAACAAATCAACTGAGTACAAAAAAGACCTTTTGATCAGAGCAATGGATCCCAGGAAGGCCCTATAACACCCAGAGATCTCTCTGCTTTGAGAAGGAGCTCCCTTCTGCCATGGACTCCTTCTCAGGAGAAAGAGGAGACCCTGGGGGTTAGGGGATGGGGGAGAAAGGTAGTAGCAGGATAGGGAATGATAACTATACAAATAATAAATAAATACAAATAAAGTGGCTTTTCTCACCCATTTAAGGGGACTCAAAGCGGCTGACAACCCTTCTGTTCTTCTCCCCACCATAGACACCCTGTGAGGAGGTGCGGCTGTGGGAGCTCAGAAAGTTAGCTGTGTCTAGCCCAAGGTCACCCAGCTGTGGAGGCTGTGAAAGTCAAAGGATGAAGAGTTGGCCTTTATACCCACCTTTTCTCACCTATTTAAAGGGACTCAAAGCAGCTGACAAACCTTCTGTTCTTCTCCCCATGACAGACACCCTGTGAGGTAGGTGGGGCTGTGAGAGCTCAGAAGATTGGTGTGACTAGCCCAAGGTGACCCAGCTGGCTTCATGAGAGAGTGTGGAATCAAACCCAGTATTCCCAGATAAGAATATGGCTCCCTAACCAGTGAGAAAGGGGAGCTGCTACCACTGAGCCCCTGCGAGCGAGGAAGGCTGGATAAGGGGGGAGGCACGAAGGGGAACCAATTGAGGAGAAAACATGGTCCTGTGGAGGCTGTGAAAGGGTGGGGGAGAAAAGTTGATACTAAGACTTTGATCTAAGACACTAAAAATCAAAGACAGGCAGGACGAACCAGACCGGAAGTGTCATCCTTAGGACAGGAAGAGGAAGTAGAGATGATAGAGAGAGAGGGCCAGAAGGAGAGACCGGACAGGAAGGAGATGCGGATAGAGGTCCACTGAGCCAACTAGGAGACCAATGACTGCAGAAGGACTAGAAGAAAGAATTAAGGAAAGAGAAGTAGATGGAATGTAAAGAAAGGGGGAAATATTGTACAATAAGGATGTTTTGATTGGAATTATCCACCCCACTTCCCATCCCTTTCTGCCCCAAAGGACAAAGAAACCAGAGAATTGGAAGAGCACGAGTGTTAAGGAGAAGGAGCTTTGAGAGTCCTAGAGTGGAGGCAGAAGACGCAACTGGAGCATCCGGTGGGTCAGGAGAACCACCACCACTGAGGCCCTGCAAGGGAGGCAGAAAAAGGAGGGACACAAAGGTGAGAGGAGGAGAAAACAGGTGCCTGATGGCCGTTTGGCGAGGGAAGGCTGTGAAAGGAAGGGTGAGGTGGAGGAGAGGTTGAAACGGAGAATATGAAACAGATGCAAAAGGATATTATGGGGTGGCTAATTCAGTAAGGGGGTGAAGGCAGTGGATACTTTGGAGACACACTGAATGTTTTCGGCCATTCAGGCATGTCCATTGAAATCCCAGTTTAAATTTCCCAGACTACAGGAGAAATCAAACTGATATCTAGGAAAAAGGAGGAAGGAAGGTGCTCCTGAGCATGAGCAGAGGCCCTGCCAGAGCCCTCCTTGCCAATCCAGGAATTCTGGGGAGTCTGTCTGCCAGGAGAGGGGATTTGGGGGCATAACAATCCCATTCCCTCTGGGAAAGAAAAGGCACCAGGAGGAGGAGGCCTGATGCCCCCCACGCTCTCCTCTCCTCTCTGGAATCTGGGGCTGGAGAAGGAGGGGGCAGCGTGTGATTTGGAGGATCAGGGATGATGGGGGGAGCAATGGGACCAGATGAGCGTCTTTGTGGAGGGAGGAACACAGAAGGAGCGTCTTTCTCCTACCTTCTTCCTTCCTCCAAGCTCCTTCCCTGGCTGCCCTAAACCCCCTTCTGCCCCCCTGCAGGGAGAAGCCCAGGCTGCCTCCAAGCTCCAGCTCCATCTCCTCCTGCCACAAGACCTCCCAGTCCCCAGAAGGAAGACAGAGTTGGTCCCATCTTGGAAGGGAGAAAGAAGACGGAGGTGAAAGTCCAGCCATGGAGGAGCAGAATCCGAGGGGCCCAGAATCCAAGAGGAGGCCGGAGGCCTCTGAACTTGCTCTCAAGCCTGAGGACCAGGCCAGGAGGGATGAGGAGAGACAGAGGTTCAGTGGCTCCTACTATGAGGAGGCCAAGGGGCCCCGGGAGGTTTGCACCCACCTCCACCACCTTTGCCGCCAGTGGCTGAGACCAGAGCGGCACACGAAGGCCGAGATGCTGGACCTGGTGGTCCTGGATCAGTTCTTGGCCGTCCTTCCTTGGGAGATGCAGAACTGGGTGCGGGAATGTGGGCCGGAGAGCAGCTCCCAGGCGGTGGCCCTGGCTGAAGGATTCCTCATGAGCAAGATGGAGGGTCCCAGGTGGAAGAAGGAGAGATGGAGGTTCAGGGGCTCCTGCTATGAGGAAGCTGAGGGCCCCCGAGAGGTCTTCACCTGCCTTTACCACCTGTGCCACCAGTGGCTGAGACCAGAGCAGCGCACAAAGGCCGAGATGGTGGACCTGGTGGTCCTGGAGCAGTTCCTGGCCGTCCTTCCTTGGGAGATGCAGAACTGGGTCTGGGAGTGCCAGCCGGACAGCAGCTCCCAGGCAGTTGCCCTGGCCGAGGGATTCCTCATGAGCAAGGCTGAAGATGGGAGGCAGGTGAGGAATTTTTTATTCATCATATCAATATTGCAAACTTAACTTCTCCAAGGTTTGCTTTGTCTTCCCCTCAAAAGGTTCTGGAGAGACCTTCTTGGCAGGGACTCTGGGGAAAAGCTGTCCCTGTGATGGCCCTGCAGGTGGTAGAAGGACCACTCTTTAGAGGTGCATCACACACCATTCCTCTATACTTGAGGTGGTCGGTGGAGACAACCAATGGAAGTGAATAACCAGATTGTTTTGCAGGTTGACGTGTGGACAGGAGGAGTCTTTGCTCTCCCCGGTGCAAGGGAGGCACACCTGGATTCCATATGGAGGGAGAGCCTGCAGGAGGGTGAGGTGGAAATTGCTAGCAGGGGTAAGGACCAGCTTTTTGAAGATGCTGGGGGTCTCAGGGTGTGGGTTGGGGCGTTGCTCAAGATGCCATCCGGCTGCTCAGTGTTCCCACGCCACTGAGGGCTTTCCTAGCTCTTTGAATGTGGTCCAGCAGCTGATAGGCAGCTCCCTTCATCTTTGGTCTTCCTTATAGGCAATGCAGAGAGCCCTCCAGCTTGTGATGGAGCAGAAGTGAACGTTGAGCAGCCCCCGGACCAGGTAGGGTCAGAATCTTCCTCCTGAGGGTCTCTGAGTCCCAGACATTTTCCTTGGTCTCAACACTTCTGTGTCTTCTGGGTTCCATCATGGTTTCTCACTAGGGATGTTTTGGAGGCAGCTGAGTGAGTTTAGCGTCACGGAGACCAATCTCCAGGCTCTTCTCTCTTGCCCTGAGATTTTGGATCTTTACACTGTCTCTGAAGGGGAAACCATTTTTCTTTCTTTTTCAGGCCCCAGTGACCTTTGAGGAGGTGGCCATGCATTTCACGGAGGAGGAGTGGGCTTTGCTGGATCCGGCCCAGAGGGCTTTGCACAGGGAAGTCATGGAAGAGAATTGGGCAAATCTGGCCTTTTTGGGTAAGTATCTCTGTATGGTTCAATTAATGGTTATGGTGGTAAGAGGAATAACTCTGTTGCTTTACTTATTTTAATTCTTAAATTTACTTAAATCATTGTTTTAGTTCTGATCAATATTTAGATACTTCTACGAATTCTTAAGCAATTCCTCTATTGCTATTTTAGTTATTTTAATTTTTAATTTTTTCCCCCTTTCTTGCTACTTATTTAAATAATTTTGGACTTAGAAACATATTTAATTTTTGTTAAGATCGAATTTGGGATTTTTAAAAAATCCTAAATTAGTATTTTAATTTTTGTTACCTACTCAAACTGACGTTTGCATCTCGCAGCTTAGGAAAAGTGGCTAATCTCCTTTCTTAGTTCTTCTGAGTCACAAAAAGTACAATCTCTTCCTCACTCAGACCATGAGCTTGGGCCAGCTTACAAAACAGCCCTCCTCAAGTAGCTAAACTAGCCGCAAAGCTAGTGTCCAAACTCCTCTTCAAAACCCTGAGTATCCATCGAAGACATTTACCAGAGTCCATGAATTATTCCTCCTGTTATCTTTCCTTGGTCTCATGAGAGCAGTCTTCTTCCACTTCAGTAGACACACAAACTTCATGGCTTTTCTTGAAATCCTTACTGACTTTTGTTTTTTCATGTCTTCCCCGCATACAGATCATGTGAAGGAGTCTGAAAATCATCCTGAACTACCCATGTTGTCTCCAGAAAGAAGCACAAAGGAAGAAGAGAGTGAAATCCTCATCTCAGAAGATCAGGAAGGAGTGAAGAAAGTACTCAGAGCTGATCCAAAATTAAACGAGGATAGCCGAAGCCCCCAAAGTTATGGATGCGATGCGTCTCAGGGTGACTTTAGTGGCTGTGATGAACTGAATTTACATCAAAGAATTCACGCAGGAGAGAAAACACAGGAATATATAAAAGCCATAAAGAGCAGTCAGCATTCACACCTTGTATCCGATCACAGATTTGACCACCAGGATAAAGACTATAATTGTAAGATTTCTGGAAAGAGCGTCAATTTGTCATCATATCTGACTATACATCACAGAAATCACACAGGAGAGGAGCTGTATGAATGTCAGGAATGTGGAAAGACCTTCAGGTGGAAATCAAAATTTACTGACCATATCAGATCTCACACAGGAGAGAAACCATATGAATGTAAGGAGTGTGGCAAGACGTTCAGCCAGTCAATAAATCTTACTAGACATTTCAGGTCTCACACGGGAGAAAGACCATATGAATGTAAGGAGTGTGGAAAGAGATTCAGCCAGTCAATAAATCTTACTACACATTTCCGGTCTCATACTGGAGAAAAACCGTATCAATGTCAAGAGTGTGGAAGGAGCTTCAGTACATCATCAGATCTGAATAAACATCACAGAATTCACACAGGAGAGAAACCCCATGAATGCAAGGAGTGTGGAATGAGCTTCAGCAGGAAATCAGAGTTGACTTCACATTTCAAAATTCACACAGGAGAGAAACCATTTGAATGTAAGGAGTGTGGAAAGAGCTTCAGGTGCAAATCAGGTCTCACTAAACATTCCAGGTCTCACACCGGAGAGAGACCATATGGATGTCAAGAGTGCGGAAAGACTTTCAGTACGTCATCAAACCTGACTGTACATCACAGAATTCACACAGGAGAGAAACCGTATGAATGCAAGGAGTGTAGAATGAGCTTCAGCAGGAAATCAGAGTTGACTTCACATTTCATAACTCACACAGGGGAGAAACCCTATGAATGTAAGGAGTGCGGTAAGAGCTTCAGATCGACATCAAAACTTACTTTACATTTCAGGACACACACAGGAGAGAGACCATATGAATGTAAAGAGTGTGGAAAGAGCTTCAGATCGAAATGGAAACTTACTTCACATTTCAGGACACACACAGGAGAGAGACCATATGAATGTAAGGAGTGTGGAAAGAGCTTCATTCAGTCAATACATCTTACTAGACATTTCTGGTCCCACGCTGAAGAGAAACCATATAAATGTCAAGAGTGCGGAAAGAGCTTCAGTAGGTCATCGCACCTGACTGTACATCACAGAATTCACACAGGAGAAAAACCATATGAATGTGAAGAGTGTGGAAAGAGCTTCAGCCAGTCATCAAGTCTTACTACACATTTCAGGACTCACACTGGAGAGAAACCACATGTATGTAAGGAGTGTGGAAAGACATTCAGCTGGAAATCAGCTCTTACATTTCATTTCAAAACTCACACAGGTGAGAAACCCTGACCTCCATTGTCGTACCTGATATTTTACATGGATGAAGGCTGTCCAAGGATCCAGTTCTTCCAGTTCTAAGACCATTTCAATTTTCCCGTCTCTACCTCAACTCACTCAAGAAGAAAGTTTTACAGTCAGCTTCACCTCTAATGAATATAGCCTATCTCCCAAAACTTAAATAGATATGTTCAGAAACTGGGACAAAATTAGAAGAATAAGAACAAACCAGGACTGCTTTTCTGCACAGGACAACTTAAAACATTAACTATAAGGGTGCATTCCCTTACAAGTTTAAATCTTAATTGAATGCATTTTATAGGATCCTCCAATCCCATTTAATTTTTTATTTCTGGACTTTATGAGAACTATCCTGGTAAAATCTGCAGAGAAAATGTCGTCAGAAAAACTGTTCTCGGTCCCCTTTCGGAGCCCAGACTGCTTTTTTTCCCCACTTTTGGGAATACTACCAGACTATTCAGGGTGGAGATCTATCCTTCTGGCCAATGTCTGCCAGATGTGGATGGGATTTCACAGCTGGGAATGTCTGCGTCCTCCCCTTATCATGCCTGCTTTGAACATCCTGCAATTATGAGAAAGATGATATTGGTGAAAAACAGGAAATATGCTGACAGTCTAACAATAAGGGAGTGGCAAAATGAATTATGGAAATTTATGATAAATAAATGTATCACGCTTAAACGGCATCAAGATAAGACTAATGAGCATCTTTGCAAATATGGGAACCCTGCATAGGAAGAGCGCTAGCGCAAATGAATACGTGTATCCCAAAATGGCTGTATGTCTAGATTGTAGCCGAAGTTAAATCAATAGATTGGTCTGTCAGAGGGGAGGGGGGAAGGTATGTATTGGTACATTTAGGGTTCAGTTATTTACTTTTGTTTTAACTTGATGTGTTTATATACGTTTGTAAGTTAAGAATGTTTTAATAATGGTTGATTTTTAAATGTTGTTACCCGCCTGGAAACTCCTGGGTATAGACTGAGATAAAAGTGTAAATAAATAAATAATAAAGACTCCAGACTGGTTCTCTTGCTCCCCTGTTCAGCCTCCACCTTCTCTTCACGTTCTCCGGATATGTCCTTGATATGTCCATCTCTTCTCTTCCTGCTCTGAGGTTCCCTGAGGTTCCCACCATATCTCCTCCTTTTCTCCTCCACTCTGCCTGTCTTTGGTTATGTACATTCTTATCTCAAACCTCCCATGATTCATCATTTCCCCCCTTATTCTACACACCTGTGAGGGACAATAGCTGTGTTAGTCTAATTCGAAAAGTCCAGCAAGGTAGTTAGTATCACTTGGAGACTAATAAGAGAAGGGTTGGTGGCATGAGCTTTCGTAGACACGTCTGAAGAAGTAGACGTGGCCGTTGGGCCCCCCAGCATCTGAAGAAGTAGACATGCCCATTGGGCCTCCTAACATCTGAAGAAGTAGACGTGGCCGTTGGGCCCCCTAGCATCTGAAGAAGTGGATGTGCCCATTGGGCCCCCTAACATCTGAAGAAGTAGACATGCCATTGGGCCCCTTAGGATCTGAAGAAGTAGACATGCCCATTGGGCCCCTTAGGATCTGAAGAAGTAGACATGCCATTGGGCCCCTTAGGATCTGAAGAAGTAGACATGCCCATTGGGCCCCCTAACATCTGAAGAAGCAGACGTGCCCGTTGGGCCCCCTAGCATCTGGAGAAGTAGACATGCCCATTGGGCCCCCTAACATCTGAAGAAGTGGATGTGCCCATTGGGCCCCCTAGCATCTGAAGAAGTAAGCATGTCTACAAAAGCTCATGCCACCAACCCTAACTACCTTGCTGGACCTGTGAGGAAGTTATACTGAAACTATCACAGGTGTGCTTGGGGACTGCCAGGTGAGTTTTAGGTGCGCCAGGTGCCACAAAGTTGGAAAAGCTCATGCCACAACGTCTCTCTGTTCGCCTTTAAGGGGCTACTGCCCCCCCTTTCTAAAATAGCAACAGTACCTGAAGGTGGGGAGGAAACTGGTTTCCTTGCTTAGCCAAAGGCCTGGGCAACGGGGGCGGGGGGGGGGGGCTGGTGGTGCAAGGACAGTAGCCGCAAAGGACAGAAGGCCCCGTTCTTTCACGTCCCAAGGTGCAAAGGGTTAATGATAGACTTTTGAGTCCCAGAGCAGAGGCAGAAGGAGCGAGGGTACAAGCGGAGGGCCCCCACCACTGAGGCCCCGCAAGGGGGGGCAGAAAATGGGGGGCCAAGGGGAAAACAGGCACCTGATGGTCATGCGGAGAGGAAGGCTGTGAAAGTCAAGGGTGGGGTGATGGAGAAGTTGAAAGGGAGAATCTGAAATGTGCAAAAGGATATTATGGGATGGCCAGTTCATGAAGAGGGGGGGAGTGGATGCTTTGGAGGCATTTTGCACATTTTCAGCCATTCAGGCATTTCAGTGGAAATCCCAGTTTGAGTTTCCCAGAATGCAATGGGCTCTTGAGTGACGAGACATGGACCACAGGAGGAGCTGAATGGATCTCTAGGGGAAAGGAGGAAGGAGGGTGCTCCTGAGCATGAGCAGAGGGCTTACCAGAGCCCCCTTGCCAGCCCAGGAATTCTTGGGACTCTGTCTGCCAGGAAGGGGCATTTGGGGGTAAAACAATCCCCTCCCCTCTGGGAAAGAAAAGGCACCAGAGGAAGGAGGCCTGATGCCCCCCAGGCTCTCCTCCTCCCTCTGGAATCTGGGGCTGGAGAAGGAAGGGGCGGCGTGTGATTTGGAGGATGATGGATCATGGGGGGAGCAGTGGGGCCGGATGAACATCTTTGTAGTCTCCATGCATTTCAAAGCAATTGAACTCTTCTAACTTTCCCTTTCAATGTCCTTTTTACTAGTTCCTTCATTTGGGGGAAGCTTCCCTTATGAACGTTTAAGGTCTCTGTGTTAGACTTTATTAAGAACTTACTCCCTGTATTTATGTTGAAGGTTACTGCATTGTGGTCACTGTTCTCCATTGGATCAGCTACAGTGACGTCCTTTACCAGGTCCTGAGCATTACTTAGGATCAAGTCCAGGACTGCCTTTCCCCTGGTTGGTTCCATGACCATTTGCTCCCTGGAACAGTCATTTAGCAGATCTAGGAATTTTCTCTTCCGTGAGTTGAACAGGAGTTCACCCAGTCTATGTGAGGATAGTTGAAGTCCCCCATTATAACTACCCTATCCTTTCGGGTTACCTCCTTTAACTCCTTTTCCGATTGTTGATCTCCTTTGGGCATTCGGTTGGGAGGATGGTAGCATGTCCATATTGTTAGACTGGCAACACAAAAGATCTATCACCAAAAGAGAAACAAGGTCCTTCCAAAATATGACCGCAAGAATGTCCAAATATCAAAAAATGAAAAAATGAAAATGTACACAACCCAGTTGAAAAGATAACTATAAATTTACTAAAAAGACCCTATATAATAAATCTTAATAGAGAAAAGCAGGGGGATGGTGTATAATAAAATAAGGGGAAATAACAAATGTGTGTGTAACTCAGAAACTCTACTCTGTAAAACCTCAGGTGAAACGTTCAAAAAGCTAAATCACATGTACCTGGTTGGCATCCGATACATCAGCTACTAAAGGGGAACTTAAAGCCAGACGCTTTAAGTTTCGACACTCGTCTTCTTCAGTGGCTTGAAAGATAGCCCCAACAAGGTCAAACTTCCTCATATCTGCATCGTTACACACAACTAAATTGAATAGCACACTGCACAAACCGAACTATCAGACAACAACACAATATACACATACATATACATATATACATATACAGTGGTACCTCGACATACAAGTGCCCTGACATACAAGTGTTTTGAGATACAAGCCGCCAAGCAAGTGATATTTTGCTTTGAGATGAGAGCAAGATTTGAGATACGAGTATGTAAATACAGTACAGTACATAACAAAAACAACTGAGGTGGTGTTTGGGGAGCTGGAATGGATTAATGGGAAAATTGCTTTGAGATACGAGCGATTTGACATAAGAGCAAGGTTACGGAACGAATTAAACTCGTATGTCAAGGTACCACTGTACATACATCCAATTTTCTACATCACACAGGATATACAAAAAATATACAATATATATAATACTTACATTCCACAATGGGCTATAATGTATACACCGTGCACTAACAGTTAAAAGTCAACTAAAAAACAATAATTGTACAGGGAATCCTATAAAGATATACAATAGGCTATAAACCATCTTGCCTGAGAGGAGTGGAGAAGAGGCAGCAGGCTGGGCTGCTCTGCCACGTTGCTCCCAGCAGGGCCCCTCCCTCCTCCAACTGCCATCACAAGGCTGGGAACCATCTTGCCTGAGAGGAGTGGAGAAGAGGCAGCAGGCTGGGCTGCTCTGCCACGTTGCTCCCAGCAGGGCCCCTCCCTCCTCCAACTGCCATCACAAGGCTGGGAACCATCTTGCCTGAGAGGAGTGGAGAAGAGGCAGCAGGCTGGGCTGCTCTGCCACGTTGCTCCCAGCAGGGGCCCTCCCTCTTCCAACTGCTCCCACCGCAAGATGGCAAAGAGATTACGGCAGCTGATCGGAAGTTCCTAACAAATCTAAACCCCTCCTCCCGACACCACTGCCTCATCCACGCATTGAGGCTCCTGTGCTCTGCCTGTCTGGCTTGTCCTGCATGTGGAACAGGTAGCATTTCTGAGAATGCAACCGCGGACGTCCTGGACTTTAGTCTTCTACCTAACAACCTAAATTTGGCTTCCAAGACATTCCGTCTCACCTTCCCAAACATCATTGGGACCATGTCCACTGGCTCCTCTCCAGCACCGTCTCCTGGATTCCAAAGGAACTAATGTTGGAATTAGTGTAACGCTGAGGCTATGTTCAGACAGGACAAAAGAGGCGCCTGAAGACACCACAGAGATGCACAGGGAGACACTATGTGGCACCCATGTTCCCAACCGTTCTCAAATCCACCTCATGTGTGAACAATCTCACCTCAAAGTGGCCCCAAAGAGGCTTTTTTGTTTCTAGCTGTGCCGGATCACAGCCTCAGATCTTTCACAGACAAAAACACATTGTCAAGAAAAAAGCGAGGGATGTATTACTATTTGAGATACCCAGCTCTACCTACAACTTTTCCACCAGGATACCCAGATTTACAACCAAACCAGTGATGATTTAGATTATTTCATTAATCTAACTGCATGTCAGTAGACTGGACAAAAAAAAAATGAGACAATGAGCATCCATGAGCTTTCTCAAATGCCAGGTTTTCTACAAACACAAGACCGGTGCAGGAGCAACGGAGAAACTGTCCACTTGGGACTTCATGCAATGGCTTGAAATAATCTTGCGGTTCTTCTTTCTCCTGTGGTTTTGAAGAGAGTTTGGTTCTCTAGATGAAGACAAGATGAGAGACAGCAAGAAGGCAGCAGACGAGCAAACAGGCTTCCTTTGTATACTTGGGTTCCTAAAAATGGCCTAGAGGTGGGCTTGAAATGTCCTCGTGGATGGGTAAAATTACTGGTTGCTGCAGTTAACAAAGAAAACTTCAACCTCACAAACTGCTTCATAAGAACATAAGAACATAAGAGAAGCCTTGCTGGATCAGGCCACAGCCCATCTAGTCCAGCATCCTGTCGCACACAGTGGCCCACCAAATGCTCATGGCCATCTCAAGCAGAGACAAGGACAAACCTTCTCCTGCTCTCGAGTCCCAGCAGATGGCCCTAGAAGCGCCCCATTTCCTCCCCCCCCCCTCAGCCTGAAAGATGCACCTAGGCATTCGTTCTAGTAGCCATTGATACATCTGTCATCCATAAATTCGTCTAACCCTACCTTAAAGCCATCCAGACTGGTAGCTGTCACCACCTCTTCTGGCAGCACATTCCATAGGCCGATGACCCTCTGTGTGAAGAAATACTTCCCCCTGTCAGACCTTACGCTCCTACCCATCAGCTTCATAGAGTGCCCCCTGGTTCTAGTGTTGTGCGATAGAGAAAAGAAATTTTCTCTATCCACCTTTTCTATGCCGTGCATAATTTTATATACTTCAATCAGGTCCCCTCTCAAATGCCGTCTCTCCAGACTGAAGAGGCCTAGACGTTGCAGCCTGGTTTCGTAAGGGAGGTGTTCCAGACCCTTAATCATTCTGGTTGCCCTTCTCTGCACCTTCTCTAGTTCCACAATATCCTTTTTGAGGTGTGGTGACCAGAATTGTACACAGTATTCCAAATGTGGCCTCACTATAGATTTATAAAGGGGCAAAATGACACTTGCTGACTTATTTTCTATTCCCTTCCTAATTATTCCCAGCATTGAATTGGCTTTTTTTGCTGCTGCCGCACACTGGGTTGACACCTTCATTGAACTGTCCACCAAAACCCCGAGATCCCTTTCCTGGCGTGTTGCAGAAAGCTCAGACCCCATCAGTTTATAGACGTAATTTGGATTCTTGGCCCCAATGTGCATTACTTTACACTTGTTAAGATTAAAGCACATTTGCCACTTGGTTGCCCACTCACCAAGTTCACTCACCACTTCAGTTTAGCCCTTATACTTGGCACCAGAAAATAACTACCAGCAGTGTTGTAGATGTTAAGAAGTCATCCTGTGACCTGGCATGGTTCATGCGATGTGATCTCCCCTGGCCTTTTTGCCTGCAAGGTTTCGCCTCCATGGCACCAAAGGAAATCTTTTGAAACTTGTTCCTCGCCTGTTCGCTTCTCTGACTTAAATTTCTTCCTTCCTGTTACAAAAGAACAGAAGGAGAACCCTGCTGGATCAGGCCACAGCCCATCTAGTCCAGCATCCTGTCTCACACAGTGGCCCACCAGTTGCTTCTGGCCATCCCAAGGAGAAGACAAAGGCAAAACTTCCATCTTCTCTCAGCTCCTTGCTAACTGTTCCAGTGTTTTTCAGGGCCCCAAAAGGTATAAAAATTGCCCCAGATCCCCAATTCTCAGATGGGAATACCTGGGAGAGGAGGGAGGGGCACAGAAGCAAACATATGTAGGTGTGGAGAAAGCAAACAGAACTGCAGCACAAAGGTTTAAAAATTATTCTTCTATTTTGTGTCCTTGAGGATTGGGAGTGCCAGGCCCCCTTTCCCCCACCCTCCCTCAAGTCTGCTGGAAGTATTGGGGGGGGGGCAAACCCCAGGCTCATCCTTCCTTCTCTTCGTCTCCCCCCCCCCACTTCTCCCCTGCCACAAATACACACTCTCCCCAAGAGGCGCGTCCAGCACCCTCATCAGAGGAGGTTGTCAGCTGCAGGCAGGGGGAAGCCCTGAGGATGGGGTGGGAAGGCAAAGGAGGTCAGCTGGAAGCCCAAACCTCCAGAAACCACCAGCCCTGTTTTGGAGGAGCAGGGCCACGTGGCAGGAGTTTGCCTGCAGCTGCAGCCTTCTCTCCCTGATAGATTCAGAAGCGTGAAAACAGTCGTGTGTGTGTGTGTATGCGTGTGAGAGGGAGAGCTTGCTTTCTTTCTCTCCCTCCCTCCCTCTCTTGGAAATGAGAGAGGGAAAGATAAAAGGGCGCACACACATGCTTCCCGAATCGATCAGGTTGAGAACCGTCTGCCTCTCGGCTCGGTTGGACCTGCTGGGCTTAGGCTGCTGCTCTGTTCAGAGGACGAGGGAGGAGGTGACTACAACTCCCAGCATCCCAGGCTGGGCGGCCGCAGCGGCCGGCGCTGACTTCCCTCTTCCAGCCTTGTCTGAAACGGAGCGAGTTACGATCGATTGCTGCTGGTCCAGGGATAGGCGGGCGGTGGCGGCACCCTTCTTTGTATGCAGCTGCAAGAGGCCGCGTGCCGTTGAAAATGGCTACGCGTGTCAGTGCTGACACGCGTGTCACAGGTTCGGCATCACCGCCCTAGACGCAGAACTGTCTCACACACCAGTCCTCCCTATCTGGAAACCCAAGCATAGAACCCTGGAACTATCTTGGAGTCTCCCTCAGGCACAGGGCAGTTAGACACACATCATCCCTCCCTGAACTCCCAAACATAGAACACTCCTTACTGGTCTGGGTGGTTCCTTTATATCCCTGGCCCTGAGCACGCTCAAGCCTGATTGGCTGTTTGTGGGCAGCTGTTTCCCCCTCCCCCTTACCTTATGCTAACTAAGGTGTCTTGCCCATTCTTTACCTGCTGCTCTGATATTTACATTATAACACAAGGAATACAGTAAAATAAAACGCTTTCAACACACTTCAAATACAGTAACACAACGGTGGGTGTCACAACCATGTAATCCCATTAGGGCCTCGTGATCGACACGAGTTGGAACTCACAGAGCGCTGTTACAGAACTCTGTGCCTACGTTGGCTAAGAAGAACCTAAGGCAGTGATGGCTAACCTATGACACGTGTGTCACAGGTGACACGCCAAGCCCTTCTGGGTGACACACATGGTCACCCTAGCACCTGGGCGTATAGTACTTGCTTGTTCTTGAAGGGTATGAAATACCAACTTTCAATTGAAGATTTAGCAAACGGAAAGAATTATTTGTTTTTGCTTTTAATAAAATAAATATATCAAAAATATAACTTTTTTACTAGAGCTACAAATATCACAGAATTATGGATATTTCCAGATGTGACACAGCACCCGAGTTAAGCTAGGTTTTCTTGCGAATTTTGACACACTGAGCTCAAAAGGTTCGCCATCACTGACCTAAGAAGAACTCTTCTGGATCAGGCTACAGCCTATCCGGTCCAGCATCCTGTCCCACACACTGGCCCACCAGTTGCTAGTGGGCATCTCAAAGCATTCTGTATGATCATTCTTATTATTTCCCTGTTTTTCAAAGCAGAACCCTCCTTCTTCATGTATAGGAAACTTCAGCCAACATGCCAAATAATGCATCTTGCATGACCAGACACTGTACATGTAACTGGACTAAGAATTTGAAATGGTCTTAGAGATGGAATAATCTCAATCCTGGTACTGCCTAAGTTCATCCTAAATAGGTATTTAAGGTCCATCTTAAATATCAGATATCCTTGCATTCAAATGGTTTCTCTTCAATGTGAGTCTTGAACTGTGACGTCAACTCTGATTTCCTGCTGAATCTCTTTCTCCACTCCTTCCATTCACCTCCTGTGTGAATTCTGCGATGTGTGATGAACTGAAGTTCTTTCGAGACCCTTGACATTTATACGGTTTGTCTCGGACGTGAGACATCAAATGTGTTGTAAACTGATCTGACCGACTGAAGCTCTTTCCACACTCTTTGCATTCATGTGGTTTCCCTCCAGTGTGAGACCTGAAATGTCTAGTAAGGTGTGATGACCGGCTGAACCTCTTTCCACACTCCTGACATTCATATCGTCTCTCCCCAGTATGAGATCTGAAATGTCTAGTAAGATGTGCTGACTGACTGAAGCTCTTTCCACACACTTGACATTTATGTGGTTTCTCTCTGGTGTGAAAACTGAAATGTCTAGTAAGATGTGATGACCAAATGAAAGCCTTTCCACAATCCTTACATACATATGGTTTCTCTCCAGTGTGAGAACTAATATGTCTACTAAGCTGTCCTGACCATCTGAAGCTCCTACCACACTCCTTACATTCATATGGTTTCTCTCCTGTGTGAGATCTGAAATGTGAAGTCAGCTGTGATTTCCTCTTGAAGCTCTTTCCACACTCCTGACATTCATATGGCTTCTCTCCTGTGTGATTTCTGTGATTTACAGTCCGGTATGATGACGAACTGAAGCTCTTCCCAGACATCTCCCTATTATGTGATTCCTTTCCTGTCCAAATCTTCTGATGTAACGTCAGTTCATCACAGCCACTAAAGTTACCCTGAGACGTAACGCATTCATAATCTCTGGCACTACGCACGTCCCTATTTAATTCTGGATCAACTCTGAGTATTTTCTCCATTCCAGGATCAAGTTTCCTGCCCACTCCTTTGTGATTTTCTGAGATGAAGATTTCCCTCTCTTCTTCCTTTGTGCTTCTTTCTGGAGACAACTTGGATAGTTCAGGATGATTTTCAGACTCCAGTACAAGATCTGTATGTGGGGAAGACATGAAAGAACAAAAATCAGCGAGGATTTCAAGAAAAAAACCCCATGCAGTTCTTCCACTATTGCAGTGGCTGAGACCAAGGATATACAGCACGAATTTGGGAGATGAATTTGGGGGAAGAACATGTGGGCTCTGGTAAGTGTGTTAGATGAATCCACTGGGTATTGAAGAAGGTGTTGAGCGCTTGCTTTGCCTGCTAGTTTAGCTACTTGAGGAGGGTTTTTTTTCTAAGCTATCCTGAGCACATGATCCGAGGGAGGAAGGGTTTCCCGTTTTCATGAGTCAGAGGAGCTAGCAAAGGGGATTAGCCACATTTCCTGAGCTGGGAGATGCAAAGGTCAGTTTGAGTGGGTAACAAAAACTAAAATACTAACTTAGAACTTTTAAAAGAAATGAATTAAACTGCAACAGAAATTAAAAGTAAGTTTATTAAGTCAAAGAACAAAAAAATCTGAATATGTACGACTACCTGCCCACTGGGCAGAAGTCCTGGGCATGTGCTGGGGGCATGGATCTCAGGGCTCTCAGGGAATGTGTCTCCTCCCTTGAAGACAAGGTAGTGGACCTAGAGAAGGAGACAGAGGGTGTTTTTCCACCGCAGCCCTTAGATCCGGATCTAAGAAGATCTGGATCTAGTAGATCCAGATTAAGGGAAGCAACCAATGTGTTTCCACAGGAAGTATAGCACCCATTAGCAATGGGTGCTAACCCCCCTGCTGTGGAAACACCTTTGCACCCATGTGGGGAATCCTGATTGACCCACAAGGGGTCTGCCTGTCATCCCAGGTGTTTTGGGGAACAGGGGGCGCAATCTCCGAAGTCCCTCCGAAATCCCTCCGAAGTTGCCTTCGAAGGTTAGCAAAGGCTCCGAAGTCCCTCCGAAGGCAACTTCAGAGATTAGCAAAGGCTCAGAAGACAAACCCCTTGCGAGAGCTTGCACATGAATTAGCTCTTTGTGAGCAGGGATGAGTCAGCCTCATTAAATATGTACCTCTTTCTATGCCTGAAGGTAACAGTCCGCTTTGATCTCCCTTTGTTATCGGAGGTTTGTCTTCGGAGCCTACGCTAATCTTCGAAGTTGCCTTCAGAGGGACTTCGGAGCCTTTGCTAAGCTCCGAAGGCAACTTCAAAGTAACTTCGAAATGATTTCGAAGCCTAGGTTTTGGGGCTCCCCCCCAAGGGTGCCCCCTCCCCCTAGCCTCCTCTAGACCCCATTGCCAAACTAATGTGGAAACAGGCTCCCTTTAATCTGGATTTTCTGCCTAAAGACCCCATTGTAGACCCCATTAATGGGGTCTACAGAAAATCCGGATTAAAGGCTGAGATGTAACCATATGATCTGCATTTTGCCAGCGGCAGTGGAAACAAATGTGTCCCAAATGGGTGCCGTGGTGGAAATGGGGTCATCGGGCTCACACCCAAATGAGTTCTTAATGGGTGCAAAAATGGGTACTTTCTGCCAGTGGAAAAACACGCAGGGTGTTTTTCCACTGTCACTAGAAGTACCCATTAAGTACTCATTAATGGGTACTTAATGGCATTTTTGTACCCATTAATGGGTACTTCTAGTGACAGTGGAAAAACACCCCCAGAGAGCAACAGGGCTCAGGATGAGGCCTTCAGGGATGCAGTGGGAGTATCCCATCCCCTGATGAGCAGCCCTCCATCGAGCTTTTTAGCTGGCAAGCAACTTCTGAAGTTTACCAGGTTGCAGGAAGAGGCTTGTGGGAGAGCAAGGGCCAGATAACCCCCCTCATCGCTGCATCTTACTGGGGCAATCAGTTCTTTTACGTTTGCCTGGCAATCAGATCGCAGAGAGAAGAGGCTCGTTTCCGTTTAATGCCGGACCCCATCAGCTGCTGGACCTCATTCAAAGAAATTGGAAAGCCCTCAATGGCCTGGGAACCACACTATTTAATGCCCAGCAGTTGCGACTGGAGAAGGGTGGAGAGAAAAAGTTTCTGTTTCCCCTTGCAGGGGGTTAGTGTGGTTTGCTTGGGGACAGGTGTATTCGACTTAAGCCCGCGCTTTTGGCAATCGCATGGGGATGAGTCAATTCGAAATGGGCTCCGTATTCGGACTAATCCGAATCCAATCCAAACTAAATGGAGTGCATGGGGACAGGGCCTAAGAGAAAAAGCAGCATAAAATCATAGAATCATAGGGTTGGAAGGGACCTCTAGGGTCATCGAGTCAACCCCCTGCTCAATGCAGGATTCCCTAAACCTTTCTAAACAGCACAATCATTAATCCAACCAAAGAGAGTTACTTGCCCAAAAAGGCCAAAATTGCCCAAATCTCCTCCGTGACTTCCCTGTGCAAAGCGCTCTGGGCCGGATCCAGCAAAGCCCACTCCTCCTCCGTGAAATGCACGGCCACCTCCTCAAAGGTCACTGGGGCCTGAAAGAGAAAGGAAAATAGCTTCCCCTTCAGAGAAAGTGTAAAGATCCAAAATCTCAGGGCAAGATAGAAGAGCTTGGAGGTTGGTCTCTGTGATGCGAAACTCACTCAGCTGCCTCCAAAACATCCCTAGTGAGAAACCAGGATGGAACCCAGAAGACACAGAAGTGTTGAGACCAAGGAAAATGTGTGGGACTCAGAGACCCTCAGGGGGAAGATTCTCACCCTACCTGATCCGGGGGCTGCTCAGCGTTCACTTCTGCTCCATCACAAGCTGGAGGACTCTTAGCATTGCCTGTAAGGAAGACCAAAGATGAAGGGGAGTCGCCGGACCCCATCAGCTGCTGGACCTCATTCAAAGAACTTGGAAAGCCCTCAATGGCCTGGGAACCACACTGTGAAGACAGATGGGGTCTTCAGCAACATCCCAATCCTGGGCTACAAATGAGATCCCTTTCCTCGTCCTAGGACTGTTCAAAAAGGCATTTCTTACCTGTGCTGGAAACTTCCGCCTCACCCTCCTGCACGCTCCTCCTCCATATGGGATCCAGTGGTGCCTCCCTTGCCTCAGGAAGGGCACAAACTCCTTCTGGCCACACCTCAACCTGCAATAGTATTTGGTTATTTACTTCCATTGTCTTCACCAACCACCTGCTTGTTTCCAGGGATGGGAAGGCTGTCGGGTGGCTTCCCTGGGGCCCCGCTCGCCTCAGAAGCTGAGATCGCGGTTCCTAGGCCCATGGGGATCCGCCCCCTACACCCCCCAACCTACCCCAGGTTGTGCGCGCGCATTCGCGGCCTTACCTGCGACTGCCAGGTCGATTTTGCCTGCAGAAGGCCCGGCGTGCTATGCGCGTGCATGCAGGACGGCCTCTCATTGGCCAGCCACCCTCCTGGCTTCACCAGGTCATCTGTGCAGGCCCGGGAGGCTGACCAATGAGGGGCTGCACCGCACACACATGCGCAGCATGCCCGGCCTCCTGCAGGCAGAAATCGACCTGGCAGTTTACAGGTAAGGCCGCGCACATGCGCGACCCAGGGTTGGTTGGGGGTGTAGGGTGCAGGTCCCCCTGGCCCTAGGAGCCGCTACCTCAGCTTCCGGGGCAAGCGGGACCCCAGGTAAGTCACCCGACAGCCTCCCCATCCCGGGCTCCAAGAGAGCCAATCGGGGAGGCGTGGGGAGGGGCCCAGCTGTCAGATAGGGAGAGCGAACTCCTGCCACCGCCTGCCATGGCTGCCCCATTGCTGGAGAGCAGCAAAGGGGCTTCAATGACAGGTGGGGACGGAGGCAACCTCCGCCCCCACCTGTCATCAAAGCCCCATCGGCACATGGGGGAAGGGCTTCAGAAGCAGGCAGCCCTGCTTCCGCCCTTCCCAAAATGGCGGGCACCGGGAATCCGGCTCTTCCCCCGACGGTGTATGGAAGCGTCCTGCTTCTGCACACATTCAGGGGAAGTGACACATGTAAGACCTGATTTTTCAGGTCTTGCATTTAATCCAGATTTCGGCAGCAAAAGCGGTTTAAAAAACTGGTCTTGTTGCGCCGAAATGCGGATGCGGCTTCCACAAAGGGTCCCTAATCAGGTCTCCAAGCAGAAGCCAAAGACTTCCTTTCCTTAGACAAATCCCAGTTTATTAATGCAATATACTATAGGCATCCCTTTGGGGCAAATAAACTGCACAAATACAAATCTCCTCACCTTCTTGGCCTCTCCATCCTTGCTCATGAGGAATCCCTCGGCCAGGGCCACCGCCTGGCAGCTGCTCTCCGGCCCACATTCCCGGACCCAGTTCTGCATCTCCCAAGGAAGGACGGCCAGGAAATGCTCCAGGACCACCAGGTCCAGCATCTCGGCCTTCGTGTGCCGCTCTGGTCTCAGCCACTGGCGGCAAAGGCGGTGGAGGCGGCTGCAAAACTCCCGGGGCCCCTCGGCCTCCTCATAGCAGGAGCCCCTGAACCTCCGTCTCTCCTCATCCCACCTGGTCTGGTCCTCAGGCAGGAGAGCAAGTTCAGAGGCCTCCGGGCTCCTCATGGATTCTGGGTCTCTCGGATTCTGCTCCTCCATGGCTGGACTTTCTCCTCCGTTTTCTTTCTCCCTCCAACAAGGTCTCCCCGCTTGGGACCAACTCTGTCTTCCTTCCGGGGACTGGGAGGTCTTGTGGCAGGAGGAGACGGAGCTGGAGCTTGGAGGCAGCCTGGGCTTCTCCCTGCAGGGGAGGCAGAAGGGGGTTTAGGGCAGGCAGGGAAGGAGCTGGGAGGAAGAAGAGTTGGCTTTTCTCACCCATTTAAGAGGACTCAAAGCAGCTGATAAAGCTTTCTATTTTGCCCACAACAGAACACCCTGTGAGGTAGGTGGGGCTGTGAAAGCTCAGAGGAGAGCTGTAACTAGCCCAAGGTCACCCAGCTGGCTTCATGGGGGAGGGTGGAATCGAACCCGCTATTCCCAGATAGGAGTCCAGCTCCCTAACCACTAGACCAAACTGGCTCCCTCCATGTTCCTCCCTCCACAAAGATGCTCATCCGGCCCCATTGCTCCCCCCATGATCCCTGATCCCCCAAATCACCTGCCGCCCCTTCCTTCTCCAGCCCCAGATTCCAGAGGGGAGAGGAGAGCGTGGGGGGCATCAGGCCTCCTTCTCCTGGTGCCTTTTCTTTCCCAGCAGGGGAGGGGATTGTTATACACCCCAAATGCCCCTTCCTGGCAGACAGACTCCCCAGAATTACTGGGCTGGCAAGGAGGGCTCTGGCAGGCCCTCTGCTCATGCTCAGGAGCACCCTCCTTCCTCAGCGGTGGGGGCCCTCTGCCTGTACCCTCGCTCCTTCCGCTCCGCTCTAGGACTCAAAGTCTAACTCTCATTAACCCTTTGCACCTCGGGACGTGAAACAACGGGACCTTCCGTCCTTTGCGGCTTCCACACCTGCACGGGGCCACAGGTGCCTTGGGGGCTCAGGCCAGAAGCCCACCTCCAGCCCCCCTTTGCCCCGGCCTTTGGCTAAGCAAGGAAACCGGTTTCCTCCCCACTTTCAGGCACTGTTGCTATTGGAGTATTTTAGGAAGGGGGTGCAGTAGCCCCTTCAAGACTAACAGAGAGATGTTGTGGCATGAGCTTTCCCGCTTTGTGGCACCTGGTGCACCTGAAACTCCCCTGGCATACCTGAAACTCAGCTGGTGCACCTAAAACTCACTTGGTGCACCTGAGACACACCTGGCACACCTGAAATTCACCTGGCGCATCTTAAACTTACCTGGTGCACCTGAGACTCACCTGGCACATCTTAAACTTACCTGGTGCACCTGAGACTCACCTGGCACTTCCCAAGCACACCTGTGATGGTTTCAGTGTAACTCCCTCATGGGTGTGTACAATAAGGGGGGGGTGATGAAGATAAGGATGTACATAGGTGAAGACAGGCAGAGTGGAGGAAAATGATCAAAGGAAGGAGAAAAGGAGGAGATTTGGACGAAGCCTCAGAGCAGGAGGAGGAGAGGCGGGGAAGATCTGACCAAGGAAATATCCAGAGAAGGTGGAGACCAAACAGGGGAGCAAGAGAACTGATCCAGAGTCTTTATTATTTATTTATTTACATTGTCATCTCACCCTGTACCCAGGGGTCTCCAGGTGCGTAACAACATTTAAAATCAAACATAATTAAAACATTCTTATCTTACATACGCACATACACACATCAAGTAAAAAGAAAAGTTAATAAATGAACCCTAAATGTACCAATACATACCTTCCCCACTCCCGTCTGACAGACCAATTCTATTTATTTAATTTTGCCTACAATCTAGACATACAGCCATTTTACTACAGAATTATTCTCTGGGATACACGTATTCATTTGCGCTAATGCTCTTTCTATACAGGGTTCCCATATTTGTCGAAGATGCTCATTAGTCTGGTTATCTTGGTAACAAATAACTCGTATGTTAGACTCGTTTTTCATAAATTTCCATAATTCATTTTGCCACTCCCTTAGTGCTAGATTATCAGCATATTTCCTATTTTTCGCCAGTGTTTGTTGAGCTGCAGCTATCAAATAATGTAGTCTTGTTTGTGTGTTTATATCCAAATTTACTTCCAAAATTGTTGCACCGAAGGGCAAAGCCAAACCATATGAGAATAAGAACATAAGAGGAGCCCTGCTGGATCAGGCCACAGCCCATCTAGTCCAGCATCCCGTCACACATGGTGGCCCACTAATGGCCCATGGGCATCTCAAGCAGAGACAAGGGCAAACCTTCTCCTGCTCTCGAATCCCAGCAAATGGCCTTAGAAGCATCCTGCTTTCCCCCAGAGCCTGAAATATGTAATTAGGCATTCGTTCTAGTAGCCATTAATACATCTGTCATCCATAAATTTGTCTAACCCTACTTTAAAGCCATCCAGACTGGTAGCTGTCACCACGTCTTCCAGCGGCACATTCCATAAGCCGATGACCCTCTGGGTCAGCGGTTCTCAACCTGTGGGTCGCGACCCCATTGGGGGTCAAACGGCCATTTTGGCGGGGTTGCCAAAGGTCCCTCAGCCCCCCCCCCCGCATCCCCCCAGCCACGCCCCTGCCACGCCCCCCGCTGCACCGCCGGCTGTGCTTCGGGATTCCCGGCCAGCCGGACCGGGGCCCGCCCCACCTCGCCTCGCCTCACCCGCCGCCTCCTGCTCCTCCTTGCGCGCCACTGCCGCGCACTTCCATCCCATGCGGGCGGCGGCGGGCAAGAAGTCTCCAGCGGCGGCGGCGGCGGCAGCGGGAAGAGTCCCCAGTCAGGCAGGCGGTAGCGGCTCCCGCTGATGTCCCGCAGCAAGTGCCAGCGCCGCCTGCCCTGAAAGAGCCGCCCGGGGGCTGCTGCTGCGGCTCTTGCCGCCGCCGCCACCAGCGCCACTCGCCGGGCGGCGGGAAGAAGCAGAAGCAGCAGAAGCAGCAGGAGGGCTTGTCATGAGCGCCGAGGCGCCGCCGCCGCCTTCCCGCGCCTCCACGAAGCTCCGCGCCCTTTTCTACTTGGCCCCGCCCCTGGCCCCACCCACCCTTCCCTGGCCCCGCCCCGACCCCGCCCCTGGGGTCCCTGAGGCATGGCGAGCTGCATTGTGGGGTCTCGGCCTTGGAAAGGTTGAGAACCGCTGGGTGAAGAAATACTTCCCCCTGTCCGACCTTACTCTCCTACCTATCAGCTTCATAGAGTTGATTTACCCGCAAACTGCCCGACAGCTGCCCTGCAATCAGCTGAGCAACTGTCAGGCGGGTATAGGGGCTATCAAGAGCAGGGCAGAGTTCTGGCAAGATGATTGAAAGAGATGCAAAAGCCGTGTCTGTTTGAATCATTTTAGCGGAGCTCTGCTCGTGCGCATGACAGCCTGATAGATGCCCTGACAGAATCACTTCTAAGCTTAGTGAGCCAGTTTGGCCTAGTGGTTAGGCAGCCGGACTCTTAGCTGGGAATACCGGGTTCGATTCCGCCCTCCCCCGTGAAGCCAGCTGGGTGACCTTGGGCTAGTCACAGCTCTCTTCTGAGCACTCACAGCCCCACCTACCTCGCAGGGTGCCTGTTGTGGGGAGAAGAACGGATGCTTTCTCAGCTGCTGGGGAACTGCAGAAATCTGCAATGTTCCGTCTCTTTCCTTTCCTGTCCCCCACCCACCTACCCACCCACAGACAGAGCACGACTATCTCTTTCCTTCTTTCTTTCTTTTTGGTGGTGCTGGGGGTGGTGGTGTAACTTTCAGTGACTATGGAGGTTATGTGTCTGCTCCCAGTTCCCCTCTTCCTTCCACCCCATCCCAATGTTCCCTCTTTCTTCACAAGCCCCTTGTGTGTGAAGGCCTTCAGATGTCACTCCACACTTAAGGTTTAATCCAGCTTCATTCCACTTTCAGAGCGAGAGAACCCATCCGCAGCAAACTGAGAAGCTGTTTCCTTTCAGCGTTCAATAACTCAGAAGATTCCCCTTTGGGACAGTTAATATGCAAAGAAAATTGCTGGTCGCATCGCTAATGTGTTATCTCACTTTGAAGGTGGACTGACGCTGGATTAAACCTCAGGTG
Organism: Aspidoscelis tigris stejnegeri; assembly: GCA_023333525.1. Lineage (NCBI taxonomy): Eukaryota > Metazoa > Chordata > Lepidosauria > Squamata > Teiidae > Aspidoscelis > Aspidoscelis tigris. The sequence continues at coordinate 4,584,119 of JALMGA010000024.1, forward strand.
AGACCACAGCCTCACTCTGAAAGTGGACTGAAGCTGGATTAAACCTTAGGTGTGACCACAGCCTCACTCTGAAAGTGGACTGAAGCTGGATTAAACCTTAGGTGTGACTGCAGCCTCACGCTGAAAGTGGACTGAAGCTGGATTAAAAAGGTAGGTGTGACCACAGCCTCACCTGTGAGCGAGTTACACTGAAACCATCACAGGTGCACTTGGGCAAGTGCCAGGCGAGTTTCAGGTGCGCCAGGTGCCACAAAACGGGAAAGCTCATGCCACAACATCTGTCTGTTAGTCTTGCAGGGACTACAGCCCCCCCCCTTCCTAAAATACTCCAATAGCAACAGTGGCGGTTTCCTTGCTTAGCCAAAGGCCAGGGCAAGGGGGTCTGGAGGTGGGCTTGTGGCCAGGGCTCCCATGGCACCTGTGGCCCCGTGCAAGTGTGGAAGCCGCAAAGGACGGGAGGTCCCGTTCTTTCATGTCCTGACGTGCAAAGGGTTAATGAGAGAGAGACTTCGAGTCCTAGAGCGGAGCGGAAGGAGCGACGGTAGAGGCGGAGGGCCCCCACCGCTGAGGCCCCGCAAGGGGGGGGGCAGAAACGGGTACACGGAGGGGGGCCGAGGGGGAAACCGGCAGAGACGGAGGCTGTGAAAGGCAAAGGTGGGGCGAGGGAGAGGTTGGAAGGGGGAATCTGAACGTGCAAAACCATATTATGGGATGGCCAGTGGACGAAGTGGGGGCGGGTAGAGGATGCTTTGCACGTTTTGGGCCATTCAGGCGTTCCAGTGGAAATCCCAGTTTGAGTTTCCCAGAATGCAATGGGCTCTGGAGCGAGCAGGCATTGACCACAGGAGGAGCTGAACGGGTATCTAGGGGAAAGGAGGAAGGAGGGTGCTCCTGAGCATGAGCAGAGGGCCTGCCAGCCCAGGAATTCTGGGGAGTCTCTCTGGCAGGAGGGGGCGTTTGGGGGCATAACGATCCCCTCTCCTGCTGGCAAAGAAAAGGCCAGAGAAGAAGGAGGCCTGATGCCCCCTACGCCCTCCTCTTCTCTCTGGAATCTGGGGCTGGAGAAGGAAGGTGCGGCGGGTGATTTGGGGGATCTGTGATGATGGGGGGAGCAATGGGGCCGGATGAGCATCTTTGTGGAGGGAGGAACATGGAGGGAGTGTCTCCTACCTTCCTCACTCCCAGCTCCTTCCCTGGCTGCCCTAAACCCCCTTCTGCCTCCCCTGCAGGGAGAAGCCCAGGCTGCCTCCAAGCTCCAGCTCCGTCTCTTCCTGCCACAAGACCTCCCAGTCCCCAGAAGGAAGGCAGAGTTGGTCCAATCTTGGAAGGGAGAAAGAAGTCGGAGGAGCAAGTCCAGCCATGGAGGAGCAGAATCCGAGAGGCCCAGAATCCGACAGGAGCCCGGAGGCCTCTGAACTTGCTCTCCTGCCTGAGGACCAGGCCAGGTGGGATGAGGAGAGACGGAGGTTCAGGGGCTCCTGCTACGAGGAGGCCGAGGGGCCCCGGGAGGTTTGCAGCCGCCTCCACCGCCTTTGCCGCCAGTGGCTGAGACCAGAGCGGCACACGAAGGCCGAGATGCTGGACCTGGTGGTCCTGGAGCAGTTCCTGGCCGTCCTTCCTTGGGAGATGCGGAACTGGGTCCGGGAATGCGGGCCGGAGAGCAGCTCCCAGGCGGTGGCCCTGGCCGAGGGATTCCTCTTGAGCAAGGATGGAGAGGCCAAGAAGGTGAGGAGATTTTATTCGTCATATCAGTATTGCAATCCTAACTTGTCCGAGGTTTGCTTTGCCCTCCTGCCTCCTTTTATTCTCTCACTTAATGCATCTTCCATCTCTCTCCAAAAGTTCCTACTGAGCCCTGGGAGATTTGGGCCCTAAATATCTAAAGGAGCCCCCTCTGATAAAAAAGTAGAGAGGCATTCATCGGAAGAGCAAAACTAAAGGGATTGGAGCCTGTTAAAAGACCTTCTCTGAGGTGGCCTCTAGATGGTGGAAGGACATCCCGTTAGATGTGCGTCACAGACCATATCTGTAAACGTGAAGGGGATTGGTGAAGACAATGGAAGTAAATCAGCCAATATTTTTTTCCCAATTTTTTTTAAAAATTAAACAACATAAAAACTTCTTACTTTTTCTCATATCACATTATTACATTGCTTTAATAGTCTATATGACCTCCTCCGTTTTTCTGGCTTCTCTTCTTGATGTTGCTTATTTCTTTGCTTCCCTTTCATCACTTGTTGCTTTTCAGCTGACCCCTTAATATTTAGTCAAAACCATCATCACTTCTATTTCTCGTAGATAGTTAATAAAGGGGCTCCAGTCTTTCGTAAACTTATCTGTTCTTCTGTCTTTTAGTAGATTTGTTAGTCCATCAGCTTACTTAGCCATTCTTGCCCTGAAGGTATCTCTTCCTCCTTCCATTTCTCTGCATACGGTAATCTAGCTGCTGTCACCATATATAAAATCAAAGAATTTATATTATCCAAAGTACTATCTCCAATTCCCAACAGAAATAATTCCGGTTTGAATAGAAAATGTCTCTTTTAAAATTTGCCTCATCAGAATATATATTTATACTCTTTTTTTTTTTTTGCTTTTTCACAAGTCCACCACATATGGTAAAAAAGTAAATAAACCAATATTATTGCAGGTTGTCATGTGGACAGAAGCGATCTGTGCTCTTCCTGCAGCAAGAGAGGCACCACTGGATCCCATGCGGTGGGAGAGTGGGCAGGAGGGTGAGGCAGAAGTTCCCAGCACAGGTAAGAAATGCCTTTTTGAGCAGTTTGGGGGTCCTAGGATGAGGATAGGGATCTCATTTGTAGCCTACATATGACCAGGGTTGGGATGTTGCTGAGGACCCCATCTGTCTGCACAGTGTGGTTCCCAGGCCGCTGAGGGCTTCCTAGCTCTTTGAATGAGGTCCAGCAGCTGATGGGGTCAGGCAACTCCCTTTAATCTTTGGTTTTTCTTATAGGCAATGCAAAGAGTCCTCCAGTTTGTGATGGAGCAGAAGTGAACGCTGAGCAGCCCCCGGATCAGGTAGGGTGAGAATCTTCCTCCTCAGGGTCTCTGAGTCCTTCACATTTTCCTTGGTCTCAACACTTCTGTGTCTTCTGGGTTCCATCCCGGTTTCTCACTAGGGATGTTTTGGAGGCAGCTGAGTGAGTTTTGCATCACGGAGACCAATCTCCTGCCTCTTCTCTCTTGCCCTAAGATTTTGGATCTTTACACTGTCTCTGAAGGGGAAACCATTTTTCTTTCTCCTTCAGGCCCAAGTGACCTTTGAGGAGGTGGCCGTGCATTTCACAGAAGAGGAGTGGGCTTTGCTGGATCCAGCCCAGAGGGCTTTGCATAGGGACGTCACGGAAGAGAATGGGGCAAATCTGGCCTTTATGGGCAAGTAACTCTCTTTGGTTAGATTGATGATTGTGCTGTTTAGGATGGTTTAGGAAATCCTGCATTGATCAGGGGGTTGGACTCTGTAGTAACAAATTAGGATTCACACGCAGGATGGTTTTCAAGTGAAAGTAGTAAGCCTTCTTTTTTAAGACAACGCAAGGCTTTTTATACAGTTTCTCTGAACAATGGAAAAGTACTTCTCAGGAAACCCATATTTGGTTACAAGAAGAGAACTGGACTGAACCAGTATATACCCACATATAACAGACTTAATGCAAGGATAATGCTACATAGGAAATGCCATATATGGTGTTATGGTGAGGACCAATAGAAGCCTGTCTCTGTGGTTTGCTTATGCATGTGTACTGCTCGTGTCAGCATCCTTGGATGCTGTACATTGTTTACATGTACTGTGTTAATGTTATGACTTCCTTGAGAGAGATATTAGGAAAGTTACAGTGACCCAGGATGTATCCTTTGGCCTAGCAATATCAGCTTAGCAACTGTTGCTTTAGCTGAGATGGGCAAATTGCACCCCCACAGGACTCAATGACCCTAGAGGTCCTTTCCAACCATATAATTCTATGGTTTTCTGCTGCTTTTTCTCTTAGGCCACGTCCCCATGCACTCCATTTAGTTCAGATTGGATTCTGATGGAGCCGAATTCAAATTGACCCCTCCCCATGTGATTGCCGAAAACACGAGCCCAATTCGATTACGCCTGTCCCCATTTTTTCTCTCCACCCCCTCTCTCCTAATAGGAGCGAGGGCAGGGAAATCCCACCCAGTGCCCCTTCCTCGATCGCAACTGCTAGGCATTAAACAGCGATCAAACAGAAACAAGCCTCTTCTCTCTGTGACCTGAACGCCAGACAAACATAAAAGAACTGATCGCCCCAGTAAGATGCAGCAACGAGGGAGGTCATCTGGCCCTTGTTGTCCCACGAGCCTCTTCCTGCAACCCTTATTCCACCCCCGCTCCCCGATTGCCAGCAAGCAGCTTCTGAAGTTAGAGGCGGTTTCACAGAGAAGCGCTTCTCTGCTAAACAGCCTCTATACCAGCGGTTCTCAACCTTCCTAATGCCGCGACCCCTTAATGGACTTCCTCATGTTGTGGGGACCCCCAACCACGGGGGCGGAGCAGCTGGGAGGTGGGAGGGAAGGGTGGTGGGAGACTCATCGTGACCCCTCTGAAAGGGTAGTTCGACCCCCAAAGGGGTCCCGACCCCCAGGTTGAGAACCACTGCTCTGTACATTGTAGCGGCTTCGGGTAGCTTATTCCCCACCCTCCTAGACAATCGGCCGCTTGTGGAACAACAAGGGCCAGATGACCCCCCTCATCGCAACTGGGGCGATCAGTTTTTTTACGCTGTTTGGTCTTTAAAAATAGCCAGCAGTTGTGATCCCCAATGCACAAGACAGGAACAGCAAGCACAGGACGTGAACCCCACCTGCCAATGATGTGAGCGTCAATCTCCTCCCCTAATAACCCGGGAGCATCCCCAAGCCTCCAAAATATTATGGACTAGCTTCCCGAACTGTAGCAAGAACAGTTTTCTTCAAGAGTAAATTTATCTTCAGGAGTAAATTTACTGCGGCTTTGGGCAATTTGTTCCACATGTAGCCCAGTTTGAGGGCTTTACATGGGGACGCTCCATGTCGAATTCTGATTCACTTCAGACTATAGAGTGCATGGGGATGCAATCTGAGTGTTTTGTCGCATTTTATTTGTTTGTTTGTTTGCATTTTTATCCCTCCCTATACCCAAGTGTCTCCAGGTGGTTAACAACAGTATATATTAAAACAATAACAGTGTCTAAAATGGCCAAGGCAAAGAGGTGCATCTTCACTGCCTTCCTGAATATACTGTATTTTCCGGCGTATAAGACGACTGGGCGTATAAGACGACCCCCAACTTTCCAGTTAAAATATAGAGTTTGGGATATACTCGCCGTATAAGAAACAACACCCGGCGTATAAGACGACCCCCAACTTTTGAGAAGATATTCCTGGGTTAAAAAGTAGTCTTATACGCCAGAAAATACAGTATATAGTGAAAGTGCCTGATGCAACCTAAAGGGAGGGGCTATTCCATAGCCTAGGGGCCATCACTGAGAAGGCCATCTCCTGGTGCCCATCCCTTTTACTACTGCAGGTGGTGGTACTACCAGAAGGGCCTCCCCTCCAGATCTTAAGGTACATTTTTAATTTCTGTTGCAGTTTAATTATTTAAAAAAAAATATTCTAAATTAGTATATCAATTTTTGTTGCCCATTTAAACAGACTTTTGCATCTCCCAGCTCAGGAAATGTGGCTAATCCCCTTTACTAGCTCCTCTGACTCATGAAAACTACAATCCTCTCAGACCTTGTGTTCAGGCAAGCTTAGGGAAAAAAACCCTCCTCAAGTAGCTAAACCATCAGGCAAAGCAAGTGTCCAACACCCTCTTCGAAACCCAACAAATTTACCAGAGACAACAATTTCTTCCCCCAAATTCATCTCGCAAATTCTTGCTATCTTTCCTTGGTATCAGGAGAGCAGTCTTCTTCCTTTTCAGTTGCGTGGGTTTTTCTTGAAATCCTCACTGATTTTTATTTTTTCATGACTTCCCACATACAGTTAATGTACAAGAGTCTGAAAATCAACCTGAACTATCTACATTGTCTCCAGAAAGAAGCACAAAGGAAGAAGAGAGTAAAATCCTCATCTCAGAAGATCACAAAGGAGTGAACAGGAAACTTGATCCTGGAATGGAGAAAATACTCAGAGTCAATCCAAAATTAAATAAGGATAGCCAAAGCCCAAGAGGTTATGAATGCATTCTGTCTCATTGTAACGTTAGTTGCTGTGATGAACTGAATTTACATCAAAAGATTCACACTACAGAGAAAACTCAAGAATATATAAAAAGTACAAAGAGTTTTGGTCAGCATGCAAACCTTGTATCTCAATACAGATTTGACCAAGGGAAGAAATCACATAATAAGAAGATGTCTGGAAAGAGCTTCAGTTTGTCATCATACCTGACTATACATCACACAGGAGAGAGACCATGTGAATGTAAAGTGTGTGGAAAGACCTTCAGATGGAAATCACAATTTACTGACCATTTCAGATCTCACACAGGAGAGAGACCATATGAATGCAAGGAGTGTGGTAGGAACTTCATCCGGTCAGTACATCTTACTAGACATTTTAGGTCTCACACTGGAGAGAGACCTTATGTATGTAAGGAGTGTGGAAAGAACTTCAGTCGATCATCACATCTTACTACACATTTCAGGTCTCACACTGGAGAGAAACCACATAAATGTCAAGTGTGTGGAAAGAGCTTCAGTCAGTCAGCACAGCTTACAATACATTTCAGAATTCACTCCGGAGAAAAACCACATAAATGTCAAGAGTGTGGAAAGAGCTTCAGTCGGTCAACACAGCTAACAGCACATCTCAGTTCTCACACCGGAGAGAAACCACATAAATGTGAGGAGTGTGGAAAGAGCTTTATCTGGAAATCGGATCTTACTAAACATTTCAGGTCTCACACCGGAGAGAGACCATATGAATGTAAGGAGTGTGGAAGGAGTTTCAGCCAGTCATCACACCTTTCTTCACATTTCAGGACACACACCGGAGAGAAACCACATAAATGTCAAGAGTGTGGAAAGAGCTTCAGTCGGTCAACACAGCTTACAACACATTTCAGTTCCCACACCAGAGAGAAACCACATAAATGTCAAGAGTGTGGAAAGAGCTTTATCTGGAAATCAGATCTTGCTAAACATTTCAGGTCTCACACCGGAGAGAGACCATATGAATGTAAGGAGTGTGGAAGGAGCTTCAGCCAGTCATCACATCTTACAACACATTTCAGTTCTCACACTGGAGAGAAACCACATAAATGTCAAGAGTGTGGAGAGAGCTTCAGCCAGTCAGCACTGCTTACTACACATTTCAGAATTCACTCCGGAGAGAAACCACATAAATGTGAGGAGTGTGGAAAGAGCTTCAGTTCGTCATCATACCTGAGTGTACATAAAAGAATTCACACAGGAGAGAAAGCACATGAATCCAAGGAGTGTAGAAAGAGCTTCAGCAGGAAATCACAGTTGACCTTACATCTCAAGACTCATATGAAAGAGAAAACATTTGAATGAAAGGAGTGTGGAAGGAGTTCCCATGGAAATCACCTCTTACACTTCATTTCATTTCTCACTTGATAAACCAGAGGCCTCTTCACACTACTGACGAATGGCTATAGTGAACTAAGGCTAGGCCACACGGGGACGCATTCCCCATTCACACCTAGACAGGTAAGGCACATGTTCCTACCTGCTAGGAGTGAAAGGGGAATCTGTCCCAGCGTGGCCTAGGCCGAAAAGGCTAGTGCGGAGGCAGGACGCTCCTCCCACGCCTGCAGCCTTTGGGTCAAATTCGACCCAGGGGCGGGCAGGCTGGTCCCGGCCCTTCCCCAGTTCCTGCGGGCCCTAGGTCACCCAATCGGGTCACCTACAGCCCGCAGGAAACCCACACACACAGGCTGGGAGGTGCCTCATAAACTCTGCACTTGCTGATTGGTGAAGGAAAGACTGTACCCCACCCACCACAGCACAGTTCAGTCTCCTTTAGCCTGTCCTCTCACTCACACTGAGGAAATGAAGTTGGCCTGGGTTGCCAGGACAGCACCAGACCTTGTCAGTCCTCTAAAACAGGACTCCAGTTTATGACAGTCTAACTAAGTTAAGCCCGATTGGAAAATGAATGAAATTAAAATAATGTAACATGTTCTGAGGATGAACTGAGGTTGACCTAAACCACTTGTGTGACCATGGCATAGGTGTGTGGTAATTTTATCCTTCTTGATGGCTTCCACCACTTTTCCTGACACTGATGTTAAGCTGACTGGTCTTCAATTTCCTGGATCACCCCAGATCCTATTTTGAAGATTGGTGTTATATTTGGTACCCTCCACTTTTCAGAAACACAGCGGCCTCCTTCCCAAGCACATGTGGTATGGTTCCGAGTGCCTGTTGCTGTGCGTCCCATTGGGCTTTAGCTTTGGCATGCGAAAAGCATACCAAATCACAGTGCCAGAAGGGTGCCAGATTTGATACCTGAAAAAAGAAGTCTCGGCACTGTTTGGGGAGCTGGCATGCATTGCTCAGCAAGCTGGGACTGCACATGGGGATCCTTGTGGGCTAACAGGGAGGAGATTGGCGCTCACGTGCCTCCTGTCAGCAGTCAGAACTCTCAGCTGTCAAGCGCTTACTGCCACTAAATCGTTGCGGCTTTGGGCATTAATTATTTTTTTAAGTTCTTTCTAGGAATGAAGCTTTATTTGTGCTTCTTTTCATGCCTCCCACCCCAGCCCTGGCTGTCCCTGCCACTAAGGGAGGGGGGGGGATGCGGCAGAGAGGTGATCTGACAGCAGCAGTAGGTGCTTGACAGCTGAGAGTTCTGATTGCCGACAGCAGGCACAGACTTTTGCACACCTCTGCTCAAACGGGAACAAAGGAGAAGGCAATATTAAGGCGTGATTTTCAGCCTGCATCTGTGCCAAACCCTGAACACAGCCCTCATTGATGGGAATGACATGGGGACGCCCAAGATGCGTTTCCGGTCCTGCGCCCGGCCCGTGCAAGCCGAAACAGCGCTAGATGGCCAGCATGGGGATGGGGTCAGCGTGATCTTAGGGAAAGGTTATATGTTTTAGCTAGAAGCTCATTCAGCCCCTCTGTCCCTTATCATCTAATGGTTCAGAAGCATTTCTGGTTGGATTCCTACTTGAATATATTTAACATAAGAACATAAGAGAAGCCTTGCTGGATCAGGCCACAACCCATCTAGTCCAGCATCCTGTCGCACACAGTGGCGCACCAAATGCTCACGGGCATCTCAAGCAGAGACAAGGACAAACCTTCTCCTGCTCTCGAGTCCCAGCAGATGGCCTTAGAAGCGCCCCAGTTCCTCCCCCCCCCCCCCGAGGTCACTGTTAGTTTTCTTGATGTTCTTAGCAACGTACACTTGAAGTCCTTACTAATTTTGTTTTTTTCATGTCTTCCCCACATACAGATCATGTGCAGGAATGTGAAAATCATCCTGAACTATCCAAGTTGTCTCCGGAAAGAAGCATAAAGGAAGAAGAGAGTGAAATCCTCATCTCAGCAGATCATGAAGGAGAAAACAGGAAACAGGATCCTGGAATGAAGAAAATACTCAGAGTCGATCCACAATTAAAGGATAGCTCCAGAGGTTATGAATACCTTGCATCTCAGGATAATTTTAGTGGCCCTGATGAACTGAATTTACATCAAAAGATTCAAACAGGTGAGAAAACTCAAGAATATATGAAAAACAGTAAGAACTTTGGTCAGCATTCATCCCATCTTGTTTCTCATCACAGATTTGACCAAGGGGAGAAACCACATGGATATAAGATGTCTGGAAAGAGCTTCGGTTTGTCATCGTACTGGACTGTACACGGCAGCTGGAGAGAAGCCCTGCAAATGCCAGGAGTGTAGCAAGAGCTTCAGCACGATATCAGAGTTGACTTCACATTTCAGATCTCACACAGGAGAGAGACCATATGAAAGTAAGGAGTGTTGTAGGAGCTTCAGCCACTTAACACATCTTACTACACATTTCAGATCTCACATAGGAGAGAGACCATATGGATGTAAAGAGTGCGGAAAAAGCTTCAGCTGGAAATCAGCTCTTACTAAACATTTCAGATCTCACACCGGAGAGAAACCGTATGTATGTAAGGAGTGTGGAAAGAGCTTCAGCCAGTCATCAAGTCTTACTACACATTTCAGGTCTCACACTGGAGAGAAGCCATTTAAATGTGAAGAGTGTGGAAAGTGCTTCAGTCGGTCAACACATCTTACTGCACATTTCAGGACTCACACCGGAGAGAAACCATATAAATGTGAAGAGTGTGGAAAGAGCTTCACTCGGTCGGCATATCTTATTGTGCATTTCAGGACTCACACTGAAGCTCAAAAGAGCTTCAGTTCATCGTACATCACAGAATTCACACAGGAGGTGAATTAAAATAGTGTAGAAAGAGATTCAGCAGGGAATCGGAGTTGACATCACAGTGCAAGACTCACACGGAAGAGAAACCATTTGAATGCAAGGATACCTGATATTTAAGATAGACCTTAAATACCTATGGTATTTAGACTGGACTAAGACAGTACGAGGATTGATATTCCAGCTCTAAGACTATTTCAGATTCTTAGTCCAGTTACATGTACAGTGTCTGGTTGTGCAAGATGCATTATTTGGCATGTTGGCTGAAGTTTCCTATACATGAAGAAGGACGGTTCAGCTTTGAACAGGGAAATTTATTTATTTATTTTATTTTATTTATTTATATTTCTACCCTGCCCAATACCCAAAGGTCTCAGGGCAGGTTACAATATTATTTTAATTTTAGACAGGTCCCTGTCCTCAGGCTTACAATCTAAAGGAACAAGCTAGAAAAGGAAAATGGTGTGGGAGGGAACAGGGACACTCTGGCAGCAACAGTGTCCTTGCAATGGTCAAATACTTTTCTTTTTCTCCTTAATTCCCCACAGGAAAGATGGTTCCTTCATAGTCTGTTTGATGACACTTGGGAGGGAGGGGTCAGTGCTGGGAGCCTGATGGAAAATATATCTAATATATCTAATCTAATATGTCTAAAATATATCTAATTTTAGTGGATATATTATAGTTTGCAAGCCAATAATTCTTTATACAAGAAGTAAAGTACATTTGTGTATACTATATGGAATGTTAGGCACATGATTTTAATGTTAGCACATTTCCTGCTATGGTGGAAGGCCTAGTTTGGGTTGAAGCATCTGGCAGAGAGGAGGACCTATATGAGCTGGTGGTATATTTATACACACTCCTGCATATTCCATATATTTGTTAATAATTTCACTACTAGTAGTAAACATGCTATTTTTGTATTGTAATATACTGACTTCGGTTGTGCCCATACACAGTGTAAAACCTTGGATTATCCCAACTCTGTGCTGGGATTGCCATATGTACCCATGGCAATCCCAATATAGCCCCTGAATATTTGAGTGAGATGCCACAGTAACATTAAGTGGGGAAATCAGATTGGAAGCCAGTTTGGTCTAGTGGTTAGGGAGCTGGACTATTACCTTGGAATACCGGGTTTGATTCCACACACCTCCACAAAGCCAGCTGGATGAGAAAAGTGGAGTAGAAAAGCCAACTCTTCTTTCGTCTCCATGAAGCCAGCTGGGTGACCTTGGGCTAGTCACAGCTCCCTTCTGAGCTCTCCCAGCCCCACCCACCTCACAGGGTGTTCTGTTGTGGGGAGAAGGATAGAATCCCCTTAAATGGGTGAGAAAAGCAGGATTCTTCTAACCTGATTGCTTGTGGGATCCACCATCTTGAGAATCGCCTCTGCACATGTGCAGGGTTAAAACAAGCCAAATATGGTAGCTGTGCATGCACATGGGGCACTAATCAGGCCCTTTTGAGTATTTCATTTCATTTCACACCATCAAAATACCCAGATGTAAGCATTGCATCATCCCAGGAGCAAACCTCCGCACCATTAAATGTCTCTGCTTTCCTGTGGTGTTGCCCTACTCCACAATGCTGCTAAACAGCAAAATAAACAGGGAATGTTGGGAGGCTTTCTTGCTTTTATATGAATTTCTTACTTGTATGTATGTACTTCCACGAGATTCTTACCAGTTTCGTCTAGTGGTTAAGGAACCGGACTCTTACCTGGGAATACCAGGTTTGATTCTACATTCCTCCACGAAGCCAGCTGGGTCACCTTGGGCTAGTCACTGTTCTCTTGTGAGCGCTCACAGTCCCACCTACCTCACAGAGTGTTTGTTATGAAGAGTACAGAAGGGTCCTCTTTGTAAGCCACATTGAGTCCCCTTAAATGGGTGAGAAAAGCAGGGTAGAAAAGTCAAGCCTTTTTTCTTCTTGCTCACTTTGTCCAAAATTAAACAACTAAAAATAGTAAACCTTCCGCAAATGTAGGAATGCTTCAGTCCCGTGATGATTTTTGTTTCCCTTTATCATACCCTTTCCAAATTTACTGTATATGAAGTCTATCTACTCGAGTTGTACCCGGGGTGCCAAATTTGATGCCCTAGATTTCCCTTGTTATCATAGTTTGCAGTTTCAGTTCTCTGGGAAATGGTGAAGAGTGATCAGATGCATATAAACTTCTTAGATGTGATGGAATTATTTATTTATTTATATTTCCATCCCGCCGTATGCCCGGAGGTCTCAGGGCAGGTTACAATATTATAAAAATTTTAGACAAGTCCCTGCCCTCAGGCTTACAAATCTAAGGAGACAAGATACAAAATGGTGTGGGTAGGAACAAGGAGGAATTGGATTTAGAGCCAAGCTTAAATAATAACTTGGGAAAGCTTACTGGGTTTTGATGGCACACCCTGTCTTCTGTGAGCCACTGTAGCGCAAGGTGATTTAAGCAAGTTTTAAAATGTGGTCCATGCCATAAAAACCACTTTAAAAACTATTCAACAGTTAATTTTTTTGAAGCCCATCTGCCCATCCTCAGCACACGGCACTCCGAGCATGGAATTATCATGCCGAATGCTTTGAGATGCCCACTAGCAACTGGTGGGCCACCGTGTGAGACTGGATGATGGACCAGATAGGCTGTGGCCTGATCCAGCAGGGTTCCTCTTAGGTTCTTCATTGCCAACATAGGCACATCTTTATCTGGTTCACAGTGCTTGCCAGGAAGCTTCTTAAGCAAAGCTATTGTTTGCTGTTGTCCTTGCTAGCTTGCAACTAAAGATGTTACATGTAAGCGTATGAGAAAGGCCGTCTGAATGTTGTATTCACACAGATTCAGCAAATTATTATGTTGTCGCAGAAGAACAGAAGGTTTGTCAGCAGCTTTTGAGTCCCCTTAAACGGGCGAGAAAAGCGGAGTAGAAAAGCCAACTCTTCTCCTCCTCCTCCTCTCTCTCCCCCTCCTCCTTATTCTCCCCTAACACCCAGCCATTTTGAAGGAGGCAGCAGAAGGGTTTCTGAATTTGTTAATTTCCTCCCACGTGCCGAAGGTGGGTGCTGAGGCGAGCAAACCGGAGAAGCAGAAGAGCACGGGTGTGCAAAGGGTTAATGGGAGGGAGATCTTCAAGCCCTAGAGCGCCTCCACCACTGAGGCCCAGTGAGGAAGTGAGGAAAAGGAGGGGCACGAAGGGGAACCAGCTGGGAAGAAAACATGCTCCTGCGAAGGCCTTGCAGAGAGGGAAGGATGTGAACGTCAAGGGTGAGGTGAGAGAGTGGTTTAAATGGAAAATCTGAAACAAGGCACTTTGCATGCACTTTGCATGCTTATGGCCGTTCAGACATTTCCATTGCAATCCCAGTGACTAGACATGAACGACAGTAAGAGCCAAACTGATATATAGGGGAAAGGCGGAAGGAGGGTGCCCCTGAGAATGAGCAGAAAGCCTGCCAGAGCTCCCCTTGCGGGCCCATGAATTCTGGGGAGTCTCTCTGGCAGGAGGGGGCATTTGGGGGTGTAACAATCCCCTCTCCTGCTGGGAAAGAAACCAGAAGAAGGAGGCCTGATGCCCCCCACACTCAGCTCTTCCCTCTGGAATCTGGGGCTGGAGAAGGAAGGGGCGGTGTGTGATCTGGAGGATCAGGAAGGGAGGAAAGGGGCTGGATGAGCGCCTTTGTGGAGGGAGGAACATGGAGGGAGTGTCTCCTACCTTCCTCCGAGCTCCTTCCCTGCCTGCCCTAAACCCACTTCTGCCCCCCTGCAGGGAGAAGCCCAGGCTGCTTCCAAGCTCCAGCTCTGTTTCTTCCTGCCACAAGACCTCCCAGTCCCCAGAAGCAAAACAGAGTTGGTCCCGGGTGAGGAGACCTTGTTGGAGGAAGAAAGAAGACGGAGGAGAAAGTTCAACCATGGAGGAGCAGAATTCAAGAGGCCCAGAATCAGAAAGGAGCCCAGAGGCCTCTCAACTTGCTCTCCTGCCTGAGGATCAGGCCAGATGTGATGAGGAGAGATGGAGGTTCAGGGGCTCCTGCTGTGAGGAGGCTGAGGGGCCCTGGGAGGTTTGCACGCGCCTCCTCCGCTTTTGCCACCAGTGGCTGAGACCAGAGCAGCACACAAAGGCCGAGATGCTGGACCTGGTGGTCTTGGAGCAGTTCCTGGCCGTCCTTCCTTGGGAGATGCAGAACTGGGTCCGGGAATGTGGGCCGGAGAGCAGCTCCCAGGCGGTGGCCCTGGCCGAAGGATTCCTCATGAGCAAGGCTGGGGATGCCAAGGAGGTGAGGAGATTTTATTCATCATATCAGTATTGCAATCCTAAGTTGTCCAAGGTTTGCTTTGGCCTCCTGCCTCCTGTTATTCTCTCACTTAATGCATCTTCCATCTCTCTCCAAAAGTTCCTACTGAGACAAATACAGAACTTAACTTGCACTTCCAAGTCCTGGGGGATTTGGGCCCTAAATATCTAAAGGATCCCCCTCTGATAAAATAAGTGGAGAGGCCTCCTTGACAAGAGCAAAACTAAAGAACTTGAGAAGTAAAAAGGCCTTCTCTGTGATGGCCCCTAGAGGGTGGAAGGACGCCCCTTCAGATGTGCATCACAGGACCATGCCTGTAAATGTGAAGGTCATTGGTGAAGACAATGAAAGTAAATAAGCCAATACTATTGCAGGTTGCAGTGTGGACAGAAGGAGTCTGTACTCTTCCTGAGGCAAGGGAGGCACCAGTGGATCCCATGCAATGGGAGAGTGTGCAGGAGGGTGAGGCAGAAGTTACCAGCAGGGGTAAGGAACGCCTTTCTGAACAGTTTGGGCACATCAGGGTGAGGGTTGGGATGTTGCTCAAGACCCCAGGTGGCTGCACAGTGTTGTTCCAGGCCATTGAGGGCTTTCCTAGCCCTCTGAATGAGGTCCAGCAGCTGATGGGGTCCAGGGACTCCCTTAATCTTTGGTTTTTCTTATAGGCAATGCAAAGAGTCTTCCAGCTTGTGATGGAGCAGAAGTGAACGCTGAGCAGCCCCTGGATAAGGTAAGGTGAGAATCTTCCCCCTGAGGGACTATGAGTCCTGCACATTTTCCTTGGTCTCAACACTTCTGTGTCTTCTGGGTTCCATCCCGGTTTCTCACTAGGGATGTTTTGGAGGCAGCTGAGTGAGTTTTGCGTCACGGAGACCAACCTCCAAGCTCTTCTCTCTTGCCCTGAGATTTTACACTTTCTCTGAAGGGGAAACTATTTTTCTTTCTCTTTCAGGCCCAAGTGACCTTTGAGGAGGTGGCCGTGCATTTCACGGAGGAGGAGTGGGCTTTGCTGGATCCGGCCCAGAGGGCTTTGCACAGGGAAGTCATGGAAGAGAATTGGGCAAATCTGGCCTTTTTGGGCAAGTAACTCTCTTTGGTTGGATTAATAATTGTGCTGTTTCGGATGGTTTAGGGAATCCTGCATTGAGCAGCGGGTTGGACTCTCGATGACCCTAGAGATCCCTTCCAACCCTATGATTCTATGATTTTATACTGCTTTTTCTCTTCGTGTTCTGTCCCATTTTATATGTTTGTTTGCATTTTTATCCCTCCCGTCAGAAAACTGCCTCTCTATGTTTCTAATAATAAAATCCCACAACACAAGAAGCCCCTATCCTGCTACCTGTGGAGGAGCATCCTCTGAGGAAGGTGTCCCAAGTAAGGGAGCCTGTCCCTCTTCCTCAGCCTAATGACTTCCCCACCTGCGGCCTCCACTCCCCAAGGCTGCTCATCAAGGAGTGGGATGCTCCTACTGCATCCCTGAAGGCCTCAGCCTCAGCCCCGTTGCTCTTTATGTCCTTCTCCAGGTCCGCTACCTTGGCTTCAAGGGAAGAGGTACGTTCCCTGACAGCCCTGAGATCATTGCGCCAACCACACGCCCAGGACTTCTGCCCAGTGGGCAGGTAGTCGTACATATTCAGATTCTTTGTTGCCGCTTTTAAAAGATATTTGACTTAATAAACTTATTTTTAATTTCTATTGCAGTTAATTTCTTTTAAAAAAAAATCTGAATTAGTATTTAGTTTTTGTTACCTACTCAAAATGACCTTTGCATCTTCCAGCTCAGGAAATGTGGCTAATCCCCTTTCTTAGTTTCTCTGAGTCATGAAAACTGCAAACCCTTCCTCCCTCAGACCATGTGCTCAGGCTAGCTGAGAAGAAATGTCCACTCTAAGTAGCTATGGTAGCAGGCAAAGCAAGTGCACAACATCCTCTTCAAATCCCAAAGGATTCATCCAACAAACTCTCCAAATTCGTCCTGCCAAATTCTTGTTATCTTTCCTTTTCCTCAGACCACCGGACTTCTTCCACTTGAATAGTGGGAAAACTGTGAGTTTTTCTTGAAATCCTCACTGATTTATGTTTTTTCATGTCTTCCTCACATACAGATCATGTGCAGGAGTCTGAAAGTCATCCTGAACTATCCATGTTGTCTCCAGAAAGAAGCATAAAGGAAGAAGAGAGTGAAATCCTCATCTCAGAATATCACAAAAGGGTGAACAGGAAACTTGATCCTGGAATGAAGAAAATACTCAGAGTCGATCCAAAATTAAATAAGGAAAGCCAAAGCCCCAGTGGTTATGAACGCATGGTGTCTCAGTGTAACTTTAGTGGCTGCGATGACTTGAATTTATATCAAAAAATTCGCACAGGAAAGAAAACTCAAGTATATATAAAAAGCACAAAGAGCTTGGGGCAGCATTCAAACCTTTTATCTCAATACATATTTGACCAAGGGGAGAAACCACATGAATGTAAGAAGTCTGGAAAGAGATTCAGTTCGTCATCATACCTGACTGTACATGACATAAATCACACAGGAGAGAAGCCATATGAATGTCAGGAATGTGGAAAGACCTTCAGGTGGAAATCAAAGCTGATCTCACATTTCAGATCTCACACAGGAGAGAAACCATATTTATGTAAGGAATGTGGTAGGAGCTTCAGCTGGTCAGTACATCTTACTAGACATTTTAAATCTCATACAGGGGAGAGACCATATGAATGTAAGGAGTGTGGAAAGAGTTTCAGTCGGTCATCACATCTTACTAGACATTTCAGTTCTCACACCAGAGAGAAACCACATAAATGTCAAGAGTGTGGAAAGAGCTTCAGTCAGTTAGCACAGCTTACAATACATTTCAGAATTCACACCGGAGAGAAACCACATAAATGTCAAGAGTGTGGAAAGAGCTTCAGTTGGTCAAGACAGCTTACAATACATTTGAGGTCTCACACCGGAGAAAAACCATATAAATGCCAAGAGTGTGGGAAGAGCTTTAACTGGAAATCGGATCTTGCTACACACTTCAGGTCTCACACTGGAGAGAAACCACATAAATGTCAAGAGTGTGCAAAGAGCTTTAACTGGAAATCGGATCTTGCTAAACATTTGAGGTCTCACACCGGAGAGAGACCATATGAGTGTAAGGAGTGCGGAAGGAGCTTCAGCCAGTCATCACACCTTACTTCACATTTCAAGATACACACTGGAGAGAAGCCACATAAATGTCAAGAGTGTGGAATGAGCTTCTATCGGTCAACACAGCTTACAACACATTTCAGGTCTCACACCGGAGAGAAACCATATAAATGTCAAGAGTGTGGAAAGAGCTTTATGTGGAAATCACAGCTGACCTTACATCTCAAGACTCATATGGAAGAGAAAAAATTTGAATGTAAGGAGTGTGAAAAGAGCTTCCAATGGAAATGACTTCTTACATTTCATTTCAAGACTCACGCAGATGAGAAACCAGAGGCCTCTTCATACTACAGCCGAATGGCTATAGTGTACTAAGGCTAGGTCACATGGGGGCGCATTCTGCATTCACACCTAGGCAGGTAAGGAACACATGGGCACACGTCCTACCTGCCTAGGTGGGAAAGGGGAATCCCTCCCCGCCTGGCCTAGCCCAAAAAGGCTAATATGGGGGCAGGATGTCCTTCCCACACTTGCCGCCATTGGGTCGAATTCAACCCAGGGGCGGGCAGGCCAGTCCCATCCCTTTCCCGGTTCCTGTGGGCCCTAGGTGACCCAATCCGGTCACCTACAGCCAGCAAGACACACACCACACACCTGTGGCCTAGCAGGGACGCACATTCACGCAACTTACCTTGTCAGGGCCGGGTTCGAAGTGGCGAGCTCAGCTGGGGGCGTTGTGCGTCTGTGTTGATACAACCAAGAGGGCCTCCCCTCCAAATCTTAAGGCATGGGCAAATTGATATGGAAAGATACTTCCTTCAGATATTTTGGGTCCAAGTCATTTAGGTAAAGTTAATACCTTGCATCGGGCTCCGTAGCGAGTCAGCAGCCACTGCAACTTTTTTAAGACCAGTGTGATGTGCGTCCAGCCAGCTGTCCCAGTCAGCAGTCATGCAGATGAATTCTTCACTAGCTGCAGTTTCTGAACCATTTTCAAGGACAACCCTATGCAGTCGATGCAACATGTTAGCTTGTCCAGAAGTCTGATGTTGGAAATTCTCTCCTTTCTCATTCAGGGCTGTGACCGGGAACGTCAAGAGATAGGCTGAGACCTTGCCAGACCCAGTGTCACCCACTGGCAGAGCAGGGATTAGAAACAAAAAGACCTATCCCAGGACTAATGAGTTTATTTAGGACAAGGGATTTTCTCTCAACTTTCAGAAAGCCTTCAGCAATATTTGCGTAAAAGACATTAGATAGAGGAATCACACACGTAAACTGAGGAGAGATGGGGAGGTGCCTCAAACTCTGCGCTTGCTGATTGGTGAAGGAAAGACTGGACCACACCACACCACAGTTCAGCCTCCTTTAGCGTGTCCTCCCGCTCACACTGAGGAAATGAAGTTGGCCTGGGTTGCCAAGACGGCCTCAGACCTTGTCTAAAAACAAGACTCCAGGTTAAAACAGTCTAACAGGGGTAAGCCGGATTGAAAAATGAATTAAATTAAAATAATGTAACACAAACTGAGGTCGACCTAAACCATTTGCGTGACCACGGCATAGATGTGTGATAATTTTATCCTTCTTGATGGCTAGCATCACTTTTCCTGGAACTGATGTTAAGCTGACTGGTCTTTAATTTCCTGGATCACCCCAGATCCTATTTTGAAGACTGGTGTCATATTTGGTACCCTCTAGTCTTCAGACAAACAATGTGATCTTAGGAAAATATATGTTTTAGCTAGAAGCTCATTTAGCCCCTTTGTCCCTTATCATCTAATGGCTCAGAAGCATTTCTGGTTTGATTCCAACCTGAATGTACTTAAAGAGACCTTCGGGTATGGGGCGGGATATAAATGTAAATAATAAAATAAATAAAAAAAATAAATAAAGAGGTCACTATTATTTTTCTTGATATTCTTAGCAACATACTCTTGAAATCCTTAGTAATTTTTTTCATGTCTTCCCCACATACAGATCATGTGCAGGAATGTGAAAATCATCTTGCACTATCCAAGTTGTCTCTCGAAAGAAGCATAAAGGAAGAAGAGAGTGAAATCCTCATCTCAGAAGATCACAAAGGAGTGAACAGGAAACAGGATCCTGGAATGAAGAAAGCACTCAGGGTCGATTCAAAATTAAAAGATAGCTTCAGAGGTTATGAATGCATTGCATCTCAGGGTAACTTAAGTGGCCCTGATGAACTGAATGTACATTAAACAAAATTCAGACAGGTGAGAAACTCAAGAATATATGAAAAGCACTAAGAGCTTTGGTCAGCATTCATCAGGTCTTGTTTCTCATCACAGATTTGACCAAGGAGAGAAACCACATGAATGTAAGTTGTCTGGAAAGAGCTTCAGTTTGACATCATACCGGACTGTACATGGCAGAGATCACACAGGAGAGAAACCCTACAAATGGCAGGAGTGTAGAAAGAGCTTCAGCACGAAATCAGAGTTGACGTCACAGTTCAAGACTCATTTAGGATGGACTAAGGCAGTACGAGGATTGAGATTATTCCAGCTCTAAGACCATTTCAAATTCTTACCCCAATTACACGTACAGTGTCTGAAGTTTTCAATACAGGAAGGAGGGTTCTGCTTTGAACAACAGGGAAATATTATTTTATTTATTTATTTATTTATTTGTATTTCTACCCTGCCCTATAACCGAAGGTCTTGGCATGTTACAATATTATATTAATCTTAGACAGGTCCCTTCCCTCAGGATTACAACCTGAAAGGACAAAATACAATATATTCTGGCGTACAAGACTACTTTTTAACCCAGGAAAATCTTCTCAAAAGTCAGGGGTCATCTTATATGCCGGGTGTCATCTTCCTATATGGCAAGTATATCCCAAACTCTACATTTTCAATGGAAAAGTCTTATGCGCCCAGTCATCTTATATGCTGGAATATACGGTACACAAGGAAAATGGTGTGGGAGGGAACAGGGACACTCTGGCAGCAGATATTAACCAAATGGTATGGGGGGGGAGGAACTGGGGTGCTTCTAAGGCCATCTGCTGGGACTCGAGAGCAGGAGAAGGTTTGTCCTTGTCTCTGCTAGAGATGCCCATGAGCATTTGGTGGGCCACTGTGTGCGACAGGATGCTGGACTAGATGGGCTGTGGCCTGATCCAGCAAGGCTTCTCTTATGTTCTTATGTTCTTATGTAGATAGTAAATGTTAAAATACTTTTCATTTCCCACAGGCAAGATGGTTCATAGCCTGTTTGATGACAGTTGGGAGGGAGGGGTCAGTGCTGGCAGCTTGATGGAAAATATATCTAATATGTCTACTATGTCTAAAATATATCTAATTTTAGTGGATATATTATAGTTTGCAAGCCAATCATTCCTTATACAAGAAGTAAAGTAGATTTGCATATACTGTATAGAATGTTAGGGACATGATTTTAGTGTTAGCACATTTCCTGCTATGGTGGAAGGCCTAGTTTGGGTTGAAACATCTGGCAGAAAGGAGGACCTATATGAGCTGGTGGTATACTTATACATACTCCTGGGTATTTCATATATTTGCTGATAATTTCAGTACTAGTAATAAACGTGCTATTTTTGTATTGTAATATACTGACTTGGGTGTAAAACCCTGGATTATCCCAACTCTGCACTCCGATTGCCATATGTGCCCATAGCAATCCGAGTATAGCCCCTGAATATTTGAGTGAGATGCCACAGTAACATTAAGTGGGGAAATCAGATTGGAAGCCAGTTTGGTCTAGTGGTTAGGGAGCTGGACTCTTACCTGGGAATACTGTGTGTGATTCCGCACACCTCCACAAAGCCAGCTGGGTGACCTTGGACTAGTCACAACTCTCTTCTGAGCTCTCCCAGCCCCACCCACCTCACAGGGTGTTCTGTTGTGGGGAGAAGGATAGAAAGCTTTGTCAGCCACTTTGAATCCCCTTAAATGGGTGAGAAAAGCAGGATTGAAAGGCCAACTTTTCTTCTTCTAACCTGATTGCTTGTGGGATCCACCATCTTGAGAATCGCCTCTGCTCATGTGCAGGGCTAAAACAAGCCAAATATGGTAGCTGTGCATGCACATGGGGCACTAATCAGGCCCTTTTGAGTATTTCATTTCATTTCACATCCTAAAAATACCCAGATGTAAGCACTGCATCATCCCAGGAGCAAACCTCCACACCTTTAAATGTCTCCGCTTTCACTGCGTTGTTGCCCTACTTCACAATGTTGTTAAACAGCAAAATAAAAAGTATATCTGGAAGCTGTCTTGCTTTCATTTATATGAATTTCTTACTTGTATGTACTTCCACAATATTCTTACTTGCTCACTTTTTTCAAAATTAAAAAACAAGTAAAAATTGTAAACCTACCGTCAAAATAAGAGTTGCTTCAGCCCCATGATGATTTTGGTTTCCCTTTATCATAGCCTTTCCAAATTTACTGTATACTTAATAAAGTCCATCTACTAGAGTTGTACCCGGGGTGCCAAATTTGATCCCATGGATTTCATCTGTTACCTTGGTTTGCACTTTCATATCTCTGGGAAATGGTAAAGAGTGATCAGATGCATATAAACTTCTTAGATGTGATGGAATTTATTTATTTACTGTATTTTCTGGCGTATAAGACTACTTTTAAACCCAGGAAAATCTTCTTAAAAGTCAGGGGTTTTCTTATACGCTGGGTGTTGTCTTCTTATACGGCAAGTATATCCCAAACTCTATATTTTAACTGGAAAAGTTGGAGGTCGTCTTTTACACCCAGTCGTCTTATACGCCGGAAAATATGGTATTTATTCAAATTTCTATCCCGCCCTATACCCGGAGGTCTCAGGGTGGGTTACAATTCTATAAAAATCATAGACAGGTTCTGCCCTCAGGCTTCTAATCTAAAGACACAAGATTCAAAAGGAAAATGGTGTGGGAGGGAACAGGAGGAATCAGATTTAGAGTCAAGCTTAAATAGTGACCCAGGAAAGCATACTGGGTTTTGATGGCGCACCCTGTCTTCTGTGAGCCAGTGTAGCACAAGGTAGTCTAAGCAAGTTTTAAAATGCAGTCCCTGGCATAAAAACCACTTTAAAGGCTATTAAACAGTTAAATATTTTGGAAGCCCAACTGCCCATCCTTAAGCCCCCTGATGGCGGCGGCGTTCTTGAGTGATTTTAATTCGCTGGAAGCCAACGACTAAAACAGCTAACCGCTAGTTAGGCTTAGGGGAAAACGTCATAAAGCCTCCTCAGCGCTCCGAGCATAGAATGATCGCGCATTGAGATGCCCACTGTGTTGGACGGGATGGTGTTGCGCCCTTGTGTCAGGCCATTCTCTTGTCTACTGTGGATAACGGGGCCGGGGGGGGGGGGTGTCGTCAAAATTTTCCCCTAACGTGCTGCTCTGGTCCCATTTTCACATCCATAAAAATGATAGCTGCTGCGACCCTCATGTGCACAGGAGAGCCATGGCTGACTGGCTGTCGGGCTCTATTTTCCACAGTCGTGAGGCGGCGCGTGAGGGGTAAATAGCCCCCTCAGTGAAGCGCCCTCACGAGCGCGGCTGCTTCCCGCCAAAACGAGAGCGGCTGGGCTGAGTCCCTGAGGGGACAGCGACGCTTCCCTAATTCCGTTAATATGCCCCTCCCTTCCCCATCTCCGCCCGCTGCTCAGTCTCCCTCGTCCTCCCCTTAGGACAGTGATGGCGAATCTTTTGAGTTCGGTGTGTCAAAATTTGCTAGAAAACCTAGCTTAACTCGGGTGCTGTGTCACATCTAGAAATATCGATAATTTTGTGATATTTGTAGCTCTAGTAAAAAACTTATTTTTATATATGTATTTTATTAAGAGCAGAAACAGATAGTTCTTTACATTAGTGACTTTTGTTGCTGAATTTCATTGCTGAATCTTCAATTGAAAGTTGGTATTTCGTACACTTTTCAAGCAAGCACTACACGCCCAGGTAGTCACCATGTGTGTCACCCAAAAGGGCTTGGCGTGTCACCTGTGACACGCGTCTCATAGGAGATGGAGCTTATCCTCCTTTGGGCACCCTTTCCTCTTCTTCATCCCCTCTCTTCTTCTGCTCAAGTTTGGTCTAGTACAGTGATGGTGAACCTTGTGAAGTCGGTGTGTCAAAATTCACAAGAAAACCTAGCTTAACTCAGGTGCTGTGTCACATCTAGAAATATCCATAATTTTGTGATATTTGTAGCTCTAGTAAAAAAGTTATACTTTTGATATATGTGTTTTATTAAAAGCAAAAACAAATTATTATTTACATTAGTGACTTTTGTTGCTGAATTTCATTTGCTAAATCTTCAATTGAAAGTTGGCATTTCGTACACTTCAAGAACAAGCAAGCACTACACGCCCAGGTGCCAGGGTGACCAGGTGTGTCACCCAGGAGGGCTTGGCGTGTCACCTGTGACACGTGTGTCATAGGTTGGCCATCACTGGTCTAGTGATTAGGGCGCCAGACTCTTATCCGGGAATACCAGGTTTGCTTAAACACTCCTCCAGAAAGCCAGCTGCGTGACCTTGGGCTAGCCACAGCTCTCTTCTGAGCTCTCACAGCCCCACCTACCTCACAGGTCGGCAGAAGGACAGAAGGTTTGTCAGACGCTTTGTGCCCCCTTAAGTGGGTGAGAAAAGCAGAGTAGAAAAGCCAGCTCTTCCTCCTCCATGAAGTCAGCTGGGTGACTTTGCGCTAGTCACAGCTCTCTTCTGAGCTTTTACAGCCTCATCTATCTCACAGGGTGGCAGAAGAACAGTAGGTTTGTCAGCCGCTTTGAGTCCCCTTAAGTGGATGAGAAAAGTGGAGTAGGAAAGCCAACTCTTCTCCTCCTCCCTCTCCTCCTCCTCTTTATTCTCCTGATCCAGCAGGGCTCCCCTTAGGTTCTTAGGTTCTCTTAAATACTCTGTCCAATAAGGTACACACCAAACTCATTCATCTCATCTCCCCTGTTTCCTTAGTGCTTGGTTTACATCTCAACTGTCCCTACATGCCTTCTAAACTCTGCACTCTTTGACGCTGCTGCCGCCGCCGCCGCCGCCGCCACAGAAGTTTCCTTCCTCCTTTTCCCCCTCTTCACCCATAGCCATCTCAGTTTGGATGCGTTTCCAACCCAGGCGGGTCCAGAAGGACCTTAAAAACTGAAGCAGAGAAGACGTGCCGTGCGCTTCTACAGACTCCGCTTCTGAGGAAGGAAGCTTAAGGCGCCCGCACTGTGCGGAGGCGCTTCCGTCCGCACCAGCTGCGTCTCCCGTGGGTGAGTGGCGCCTGCGGCAAGGCGCTTGGGGAAGCACCAGGTGAGTTTCAGGTGCTCAGGTGAGTTCAGGTATTCATGTGTTCTCCTCCTGCAGGGGAAAGAGGACTGTTGCCCCTTCCATCCCTGGCCCAGGTTCATGGGAAGAGCCCTTGGAGAGGACAACATGGAGGGGCAGCCAGAGGTTTCCCTCCTCCTGCTCTCAATCCAACTCTCATCCAACTCCTGCCAGGTGCGAGGAGGAGGCAGGAGGGCGCCTGGGTGCCTTGACTTCCTCCCACGTACCGAGGTGCAAAGGGTTAAGGAGAGGGAGACTGTGAGTCCTAGAGCGGACGCGGAAGAAACAAAGGCTGGGAGAGGAGGGGGCCTCCACCGCTAAGGCCCCGCCCTGTGAGAGGGGGCAGGAAAGGGGGGGGGCAGAAAGGGGGCCCAGCTGGGGAGAAAAGATGCTCGTGTGAAGGCCCAGCCGAGAGGAAGGCTGTGCAAGGAAAGGTGAGGCGGGGGAAGAAAAGGTGATATGGGGAACCTGAAACAGATGCAGAAGGATATTATGGGCTGGGCAGTTCACGAAAGGGGGTGGGGTGGTGGATGCTTTGGAGATACGCTGCTGGTTT
This sequence comes from Aspidoscelis tigris stejnegeri, assembly GCA_023333525.1. NCBI lineage: Eukaryota > Metazoa > Chordata > Lepidosauria > Squamata > Teiidae > Aspidoscelis > Aspidoscelis tigris. Next base: position 4,609,851 of record JALMGA010000024.1, read on the forward strand.
GGGGGCAGTTTGAGTTTCCCAGAATGCAGTGGACTCTTGGGTGAACTGATATCTGGGGGAAAGGAGGCAGGAGGGGGCTCCTGAGCATGAGCAGAGGGCCTGCAGGAACCCCGCTTGCCAGCCTAGGAATTCTGGGCAGTCTGCCTGCCAGGAGGGGGCATTTGGGGGTGTAACAGTCCCCTCCCCTGCTGGGAAAGAAACAAGAAGGCTCTTCTCCTCCCTCTGGAATCTGGGGCTGGAGAAGGAAGGGGTGGCGTGTGATTTGGAGGATGAGGGATCATGGGGGAGCAGTGGGGCCGGATGAGCATCTTTGTGGAGGGAGGAACACGGAGGAAGCAGATTTCTCCTACCTTCCTCGCCTGCCCTAAACCACCTTCTGCCCCACTGCAGGGAGAAGAAGAAGAGTTGGCTTTTCTACCCTGCTTTTCTCACCCATTTAAGGGGACTTAAAGCGGCTGACAAAGCTTTTCCATTCTTCTCCCCACAACAGACACCCTGTGAGGTAGGTGGGGCTGTGAGAGCTCAGAGGAGAGCTGTGACTAGCCCAAGGTCACCCAGCTGGCTTTGCGGGGGAGGGCGGAATCGAACCCAGTACTCCCAGTCCGGCTCCCTAACCACTAGAGCAAACTGGCTCACTGGAGCAGCCCAGGCTGCCTCCAAGCTCCAGCTCCATCTCCTCCTGCCAAAAGACCTCCCAGTCCCCAGAAGGAAGACAGAGTTGGTCCCGGGTGAGGAGACCTTGTTGGAGGGAGAAAGAAGACGGAGGAGAAAGTCCAGCCATGGAGGAGCAGAATCCGAGAGACCCAGAATCAGACAGGAGCCCAGAGGCCTCTGAACTTGCTCTCCTGCCTGAGGACCAGGCCAGGTGGGACCAGGAGAGATGGAGGTTCAGGGGCTCCTGCTACGAGGAGACCGAGGGGCCCCGGGAGGTTTGCAGCCGCCTCCACCGCCTTTGCCGCCAGTGGCTGAGACCAGAGCGGCACACGAAGGCCGAGATGCTGGACCTGGTGGTCCTAGAGCAGTTCCTGGCCGTCCTTCCTTGGGAGATGCGGAACTGGGTCCGGGAATGTGGGCCGGAGAGCAGCTCCCAGGCGGTGGCCCTGGCGGAGGGATTCCTCTTGAGCAAGGATGGAGAGGCAAAGAAGGTGAGGAGATTTTATTCGTCATATCAGTATTGCAATCCTAACTTGTCCAAGGTTCGCTTTGCCCTCCTGCCTCCTTTTATTCTTTCACTTATTCTGTTCTGAGCAATTTAGCCCTAAATATCCAAAGGAGCCCCCTCAGATAAAGACCCAGAGAGGCTTTCTTGGCAAGAGGAAAAGTAAAGGGATTGGAGCCTGGGAATGGACCGTGGGTGGTGGAAGAACCTTTCTTTTGATGTGCATCACAGACCATTTCTGTACACTTGCAGATAGTTGGTCAAGATAAGTCAATGGAAGTAAATAACCATCTACAATCACAGGTTTCAGTGTGGACTGAAGGCATCTGTTCTCTTCCTGGGGCAAGGGAGGCACCACTGATTCCGATCCTGACAGACAGCCCACAGGAGGGCGATGCGGAAGTTGCCAGTGAGGGTAAGGAATGCCTTTTTGAAGAGCTTGGACCCATCAGGGTGAGTATGGAATATTGCTCAAGACCCCATCTGTCTGCACTGTGTTGTTCCCAGGCCATTGAGGGCTTTCCTATCCCTTTGAATGAGGTCCAGCAGCTGATGGGGTCAGGCGACTCCCTTAATCCAGGGTTTCCCAAGCTGTGGGTCGGGACCCACCTCTAGGAAATTTAACCGTATTTGAAAGAACTTTTTTGATGTAATTATTTAATTAAGTAATTAAAAAATTGTATTAAAACCTTGTTTCTTATTTGAAAAGTCCTTTATTCGTATTGGTAATGGTTAAATTTCCTAGAGGTGGGTCCCGAGTTGGTAAACTTATATTAGATGGGTCGTAGCCCAGACAACTTTGGGAACCACTGCCTTAATCTATAGTCTTCCTTACAGGCAATGCAAAGAGTCCTCCAGTTTGTGATGGAGCAGAAGTGAACGCTGAGCAGCCCCCGGATCAGGTAGGGTGAGAATTTTCCTCCTGAGGGTCTCTGAGTCCCAGACATTTTCCTTGGTCTCAGCACTCCTGTGTCATCTGGGTTCCATCCTGGTTTCTCACTAGGGATGTTTTGGAGGCAGCTGAGTGAGTTTTGCATCGCGGAGACCAATCTCCAAGCTCTTCTCTCTTGCCTTGAGATTTTGGATCTTTACACTTTCTCTGAAGGGGAAACTATTTTCCTTTCCCTTTCAGACCCAAATGACCTTTGAGGAGGTGGCTGTGCATTTCACGGAGGAGGAGTGGGCTTTGCTGGATCCGGCCCAGAGGGGTTTGCACAGAGAAGTCACGGAGGAGAATTGGGCAATTCTGGCCTTTTTGGGCAAGTAACTCTCTTTAGTTCAATTAATCCTTAGGGTGGTGACAGGAATATCTCTGTTTCTTGTTAGCATTTTGTCCTATTTTTCTTTACCTCTTCGTGTTTGCATTGTACTTGTTTCCGGTTACAACGGTGTCACCCATTTTCATAGTAGGTACTGGAAACAAGAATTCTGTTAGTACTAAAATAGTCTTCTATTTCTCTTTCAATAGCAGTTTTATTTTCCACATTCATCAAAATATTTTGATCAAATCTCCAGGAACTTAAATGATCTTTCCCATATTTTTAGAAACATAAATACTGGCCTGTTTGTACCTCATCTATTTTTAGTATTTTGCTAGATTTTTCTATTAAATGCAGCTAAATTTGTTATGTCTTGCAGAGTATAATACATCATATTTTGTTTGGCCACATTTTCCATAGCTTGTTACTAAATTCCATTTTTTAAAATCAAACTTGCCTCTCATTGTTCTTCTATTGTTGTTAATTATTGTCTCTCTAAGTCTAAATTAAAATCTGCTCCTACTACCCGGTCCTCTTCTGAAATATTAATTAGTTTTATCAATAGTTTATTCAGAAAATTCTTTTGTCATCCACATATATATTAGCTATTTTTTTTATTTTTTTTTAATTTTTATTAGTTTTATTACAGTTTCTTTAAACCCCCCTCCCCCCTCCCCCCCGGGTAATACATGCCACGATGCCCAGCGATCCAGTAAGTGCCTGCCCTCTCTGGGAGTAGCTTGGCCCTGTTAGGATGCTGGGTTCGTGCAAGGGCCAAGTGAATACTACAGCGTGGACACAAAACACTGGTAGCAAGCGTTTCAACAGTAAACAAAAACAAGTTTATTATACACAAGCAATACTAAAAAGATAATAAGGTTCAGGTAGTTGTTAGTTTAAATTTGCAAGTCTCTTAAGGCTAGGAGCTACCCCTTTCTCCAAAGGAAAATAGTTCCCCTTTTAAAAGACAAGCCTCCACACGTTCCTCCCCCTCTGACTTGCTTCACCACAGCTCAAGCCAAGCCAGTGTACCAGAACGTGGCCCTAGATGATCACAAGGCCCAGTCCGTCCTTGCTTGTCCGATCATCCAGCCTGGTCAGTTGCTAGTGAAGTCTCCCTCAGAGCTACAATCCACCCGATTGCCTCCTTCAGAAATCACTCAGCCCAAAAGACCACTGGTCAGCTACTGGTTCCAGCTCCCTCAGGATCAGCTCCTCTGTTCCCTTCAGCCTCAGTCCCAGCACGAAGACCCCTGGTCAACTACTGGTCTGGCTCCTTCAGGTTCAGCTCTTCTTCTCCTTTCAGCTCTTGTCCCAGCATGAAGACATTCTCTGCTGTACTCTGTGTTCATTTATACACACACCCCTGATCCTGATTGGCTCTAGCTGCAATAAAATGCTGTTGGAGACTCCTAACAGAGGTTGCTGTCCCTCCAGCCTGATTGGTGGGAACTCCTTCCCTAGCCCCTCCAGCACTCAGATCCCCGGACAGCTTTTCCCTCCAAAACCTTACTCCAGCCAATCACTGCAACAGGGCCCGCACAGGATTTCCCGCTCTTTTTGCAGCCCAAATCCCAGGGTTTGCAACAAGCTTTGCTTTGCAACAAGGCTGGCTATTGCAGCTAGCTAGAAGCCTGCAAAGCCAGAAAGCAAAACAGCCTGCAGCCTGCACCCAGAAACCGTCACAATACATAATTCCAAATTTTTAATACAATACATTGAAAAGGCTACACAATTCATAATACTACATTGAGAAAATTAAACGTAACTTCATTTTCTCACTTTCACTCCTAAGCTTATTATCTAAATATATTTTAACTATCATCCATTTTTGTTTACATATTCTAACCCACTCCAAACTACTTATATTATTCATACGACTATTCGATATTTCTACTGCTATCACATTAATTATATAATTATACCATTTATTAATAGACCATTTTGTTCTATCCTTCCATCCACTCACTAAAACTATTTGAGCACATGTTAACAATTGTTCTACTATTTCCTTCCGTTCGATAGTCGGAATATTGTTTAACTCCAAATGTAATACTCCCATTCTCCCTGTTATTGTACATTGTATATTCAGCATATCACTGATTTCTTTCTCTATCTTTTTCCAAAATTCAGATACTATAGGACATTCCCAAATCATATGAAAGAAAATACCTCTTTGGTTACAACCATGCCAGCAATTGCTTCCTGTATTTGTAAAGAAGTGTGATAATTGTGCTGGGGTTCTATACCATTTATGTAATATTTTCCTTCTTACTTCTTTAAGGTTATTATACTTCACCATTTTTATACATTTTATTTCATTTTTAATTTCCTCTCTTTCAATCCTTATATCTGTACTCCAAATATTATATAACTCTTCCACCACTTCATCTTTTACCGAACTTAATTGACTATATAGTCCTCCTGCTATTTTACTTTCCCCTTTGATGCATTTTCTTATCATTTTTTCAAATGCTGTATCTTCCTCTTTAATTTTTTCTCTTATCTCTAGTCTATTTATATATGTTCTAATTGCTATCGCTTCTAACCAATATCTCTGTCCTATTATCCCTCGAATAGCATCACCTTCCATTGGATTCCCTTGATTAACATAAAAGTCCTCTATTGTCTTGAATCCTCTTTCTCTCATTATACCCAATATTATCCTCAAATTTCCATCCCCATTTTTATTTATTTTCCATATAGTTGCCAATTTATTTATATTATTTATTATTAGTTGTTTTTTCCTTTTTTTCCACACCATCATTGTGCCCTTTAATGGTTCTTTCATAGTTCGTTCCTCCCTCCTGTTCCAATCCTTAAAGATAATTTCTTCTTCCTTCATTCTATTAATCTCTTTTTCTATTTCCCCCCATTTCTTTTTTGAATATTGCAACTCTAATAATCTCTGTAGTTGGAATGCATCATGATAATTCTGTAAACTGGGTATTCCCCATCCTCCTTCATCCTCTCTTGCTATTAACCATTTATTTTTTAATCTGGGTTTCTTTTCCCCTGCTATCCATTTATTTATTCTTCTATCCCAACTCTGTAAAGATCTCCTATCTACTACTGGTGACAGTGTTTGAAACAAATACATTATTTTTGGTATTATTAACATCTTTAGTACTCTAATCTTGTCTATTTTATTTAAGTACTTCCCTTCCCATTTTTTAAATTGCTTCTCTACTGATTTCCAGATACTTTTATAATTACCATTTACTATCTTATTGGGGTTTTTATAGATCCATACTCCTAGATATTTCATCTTCTTTATTCCCAGTTTCAACCCTGCTATCCTCTTCAATTCCAATTGCTCCCCTGGTGGTGTATTTAAACATATTATTTCTGATTTTTTAATATTCACAGATAACCCGGATTGTAATTTAAATTTATGTAATATTGACATAACTTCTCTAACCATCTCTAATGGGTGGCTTGAAATTAGTAATGCGTCATCAGCAAATAGATTTAATTTAATTTGCTCATTACCTACCTGGTAACCAGCCCACCTTTGGGTATCCCTTATATCATTCGCTAGAACCTCTATTGCTAATGTGAATAGCATTGGGGAGAGTGGACAGCCTTGTTTGGTACCGTTTGCAATATTTATATAGTCCACATATATATTAGCGAATGTAATTATTGGTGTTTTTTCCCCTATTTTTTGTGTGTTTCCCGTAGCACACACACATCCACCCATTGATCTTTAAGTATTTTTCTCAACCTGTATCTAACTGCGGCCTGATCCAGCAGGGCTCCTCTTAGGTTCAACGCCATTTACATTTATTGACAGTATCTTCAACCCCTGCATTAAGCAATTTCAAAATTGTCCTTATTAATTTCCATCACTATCTTTTCATCCCAGTTAGGTTTTCTTTCTCTTTGCCACCTGTTTCCAGAATTTGGTTTGGGTGCCTTGTGCTTTCCCTGCCCTTCCCAATTATTTCTAGAAACTGTCCACAATATTTAATACAAATATTTATATACTGTAATGTGCTTTTTACCCAGTACTTATCTCTACCACCCTTCTTTTCATAGTCCATCCCAAATGTTTGCTAATTTTCCATTCATGGCTACAAGCCTTATTCTTATTAGTGATTTATATGTATGTTATTACAAGTTACTTATCTCTCAGCTGAATACAATGTATATTCACATATTACATTATATACCAACCATTGTGATTATACTATTGCATAAACTTTTCATTTCATTGCTTCCCCAGATTCACAGCCTTTATAATTTATCAAAGATTAGTTTTAATTTTATAAACTCCAGTATTGTCTAACCATCAGTTTCTTATTTCTTGCTTTTGTAGATGCCACTTCTTATTTAAATCAACTTTGTTCAACTTTTTCTCCTTCTGTATATGGCAAAGTTGAGCGACTTTCTAGTGCAAATTCTCATATTCCTCTTCCTTCCCCTCCTCAGACCCTGCTGTCTCCTGAGAGTCGCCCTTTGTTTTCTGACCTTTGCATCTCCCATCTGAGGAAATATGCCTAATCCCTCTGAATTATGAAAACTGCAAACTTTTCTTCCCTCAGACCATGTGCTCAGGCTAGCTTAGAAACAATGCCCACCCCAAGTAGCTAAGCGCCAACACCCTCTTCAAAATCCAGAGGATCCAACAAACTTATCAGAGTCTGCCAAATTCTTGCTTTTCTTCCTTGGTCTCAGGAAAGCAATCTTAAATAAGAACATAAGAGAAGCCCTGCTGGATCAGGCCACAGCCCATCTAGTCCAGCATCCCATCACACACAGTGGGCCACCAAATGCTCATGGGCACCTCAAGCAGAGACAAGGACAAACCTTCTCCTGCTCTCAGATCCCAGCAAATGGCCTTAGGGGCATCCTGCTTTCCTCCACAGCCGGGAAGATGTACTTAGGCATTCGTGCTAGTAGCCATTGATACATCTGTCATCCATAAAACCAGAAGTCAACTAAAGCCTCTTCCTGCCCAGATTGTGAAGGGGGAGGACAGAGGGTGCAGTGTTCTCCCTTTTCTAGGAGGGCAACCTTATTGCCTGTATGTGCCTGTACCCTCTTTCACCGAGGATACTTCTCCATGGGTCCTGGGAGGAGGGCTTCTTGTAGTGGGCAATTCAATTATCAGGAATATAGAGAGACAGGTTTGCGATGGGCATGGTGACCGCATGGTGACTTGCCTGCCAGGTGCAAAGGTTGTAGACATAACACAGAATCATAAGAACATAAGAACATAAGAGAAGCCCTGCTGGATCAGTCCACAGCCCATCTAGTCCACCATCCTGTCGCACACAGTGGCCCACCAAATGCTTATGGGCATCTCAAGCAGAGACAAGGGCAAACCTTCTCCTGCTCTTGAGTTCCAGCAGATGGCCTTAGAAGCGCCCCAATTCCTCCCCCACCCCTCAGCCTGAAGGATGCACCTAGGCATTCATTCTAGTATCCATTGATACATCTGTCATCCATAAAATTGTCTAACCCTTCCTTAAAGCCATCCAGACTGGTAGCTGTCACCACCTCTTCTGGCAGCAGATTCCATAAGCCGATGACCCTCTGGGTGAAGAAATACTTCCCCTTGTTGGATCCAACTCTCCTACCCATCAGCTTCATAGATGCCCCCTGGTTCTAGTGTTGTGTGATAGAGAAAAAAAAATTCTCTATCCGATTTTTCTATACCATGCATAATTTTATATACTTCAGTCTGGTCCCCTCTTAAGTGCTGTCTGTCCAGACTGAAGAGGCCTAGACGTTGCAGTCAGACTTCTTCCACTTGAGTAGACAAAAACGGCACAGTTTTTTTTTTCAATTCCTGATTTTTATTTTTTTCATGTTTTCCTCACATACAGATCATGAGCAGCAGTGTGAAAATCATCCTCAACTATCCAACTTATCTCCAGAAAGAAGAACAAACAAAGAAGAGAGTGAAATGCTGATCTCAGAAGATCACAAAGGAGTGAACAGAGTTGATCTAAAATTGAATTATAGCCCAAACGCCAGAAGTTATGAATGCATAGCGTCTCAGGGTAACTTTAGTGGCTGTGATGTACTGAATTTACATCAAAAAATTCACACAGAAGAGAAAACTCAAGAATATATAAAAAGCATAAAGAGCTTCAGTCAGCAATCACCCCTTGTTTCTCATCAGAGATTTGACCAAGGACAGAAACCACATAATTGGAAGGTGTCTGGAAAGAGCTTCAGTTCATCAACATTCCTGACTGTACATTGCAGAAATCTCACAAGTGGGAAGCCACATGAATGTCAGGAGTGTGGAAAGAGCTTCAGGTGGAAATCACAGTTGACTTCACATTTCAGGTCTCACACAGGAGAGAGACCATATGAATGTAAGGAGTGCGGAAAGGCCTTCAGTAGGTCATCACACCTGATTGTACATCACAGCATTCACACAAGAGAGAAACCACGTGAATTCAAGGAGTGTGGAAAGAACTTTAGCAAGAAATCAGAGTTGAATTCACTTATCAAGACTCACACAAAAGAGAAACCATTTGAATGTCAAGAGTGTGGAAAGCACTCCAGGAGCAGAGCGGATCTTGTGAAACATTCCAGGTCTCACACCGGAGAGAGACCGTTTGAATGTCAGGAGTGTGGAAGGAGATTCAGCCAGTCATCACATCTTAATACACATTTCAGGATACACACAGGAGAGAAACCATATGAATGTCAAGAGTGTGGAAAGAGCTTCAGCCAGTCAATACATCTTACTTTACATTTGAGGTCTCACACAGGAAAGAAACCATATAAATGTGAAGAGGGTGGAAAGGGCTTCAGTTCGTCATCACACCTTCCTGCACATAACAGAAACCACACAGGAGAGAAGCCATTTGAATGGAAGGAGCTTGGCAAGAGCTTCAGCAGGAAATCAGAGTTGAATTCACATTTCAATACTCACATAGAAGAGAACCCATTGAAATGTACGGAGAAGGGTATGTATGTAGGTTGTTAAAACAAAGGGGATTGTTTGGGACTTGCTGGAACTCTACAGCTGCAAGATTTATGTCCGTTGTTCTGTCTCCCTGCTTGCTGTCTGCTAGCAATCTGTTTCAAGGGAATCTCTTAGCTTCTTGTTTCTCAAGAAAATTTATCACCAGGAGAGAGAACTTCTCTCTCCGGGAGCTAAATTGCTGAAGTTTCTACAGAGCCCAAGCTCTGCACTTCGTCCTGCTATCTTGCCCCAGTCCGAGCATGCCATCATGCTAGACTTCTTTTCTGACCTGGTATATTTACTCACAATGCTCCTGTGGATTGGTTTGATTCACCTTCACGTTCATCTTTAATGTACAAGGGTATGCCACCTCCAATTTGCCCTTTCATGCAGTTTGTACCCTGAGATCAATGGTATCCCATAGGTTTTCGTCAGTCCTCCAGGTTTCAGTTTTGCCAGTAATATCAATTCTGTTATCCATTGTTAAGTATTCCAGCTCCCCTGTTTTGATTTGGAGGTTTCCGACATTTGGGTACAGGCATTTAGATCTTCTCATGTGATGCATCTCCCAGCTCAGAAAATGTGGCTAATCCCCTTTCATAGTTCCTCTGAGTCATGAAAACTGCACACCCTTCCTCCCTCAGACCACATACCCAGACTAGCTTAGAAAAAAATCCCACCCCAAGTAGCAGCAAAGTAATCGCCCAACTCTCTTCAAAACCCAGAGGATTCATCCAACAGATTTAACAGAATCCATGAGCTCACCCTCAGGAAAGCAGTCTTCCTCCACTTGAGTAGACAAAAAAACTGTACAGTTTTTGCCTTGAAATCCTCACTGATTTTTGTTTTTTCATCTTCCCCACATACAGATCATGTGCAGGAGTGTGAAAATCATCCTGACCTATCCAAGATGTCTCCAGAAAGAAGCACAAAGGAGGAAGAGAGTGAAATCCTCATCTCAGAAGATCATGAAGCAGTGAACTTTAAACAGGATCCAAAATTAAATAAGGATAGCCAAAGCCCCAGAGATTATGAATACACTAAGTCTCTTTGTAACTTTAGTGACTGCAATGAACTGAAATTAGATCAAAAAATACACACAGGAGAGAAAAGTCAAGAAAATATAAAAAACATAAAGATCTTCACTCAGCAATCGCCCCTTGTTTCTCATCACAGATCTGACCAAGGGGAGAAACCACATGGATGTAAGCAGTCTGGAAAGAGCTTCATTTTGTCATCATACCTGACTGTCCATCACAGAAATCCCACAGGAGTAAAACCGTATGAATGTCAGGAGTGTGGAAAGACCTTCAGATTGAAATCACAGTTGACTTCACATTTCAAGACTCACACAGGAGAGAGACCATATGAATGTAAGGAGTGTGGAAAGAGCTTCAGCAAGTCATCACATCTTACTATACATATTAGGTCTCACACCGGAGAGAAACCATATAAATGTGAAGAGTGTGGAAAGAGCTTCACTTCGTCATCATACCTCACTGTACATAACCGAATTCACACAGGAGAGAAACCACATAAATGTCAAGAGTGTGGAAGGAGCTTCAGCCAGTTAACACATCTTACTAGACATTTCAGGTCCCACACAGGAGAGAAACCATATAAATGTGAAGAGTGTGGTAGGAGCTTCATTCGGTTAATACATCTTACTAGGCATTTGAGGTCTCACACCGGAGAGAGACCATATAAATGTAAAGAGTGTGGAAGGAGCTTCAGCCAGTCAACACATCTTACTACACATATCAGGTCTCACACTGGAGAGAAACCATATAAATGTGAAGAGTGTGGAAGGAGCTTCAGTCGGTCTGAACAGCTTTCTAAACATTTCATGTCTCACACAGGAAAGAGACCAGTTGAATCTAAGGAGTGTGGAAGGAGCTTCAGCCAATCAATAAATCTTACTACCCATTTCAGGTCTCAATTGAGGGAAACCATATAAGGGTGAATTCTCATTCAAGGAATAAAATTGTTTCAAAACAGTTTGGATCTTCTTTGTCCCCACTCCACAATCATTTAAAGTGGTTTACAAACAGTTTTGGATCCTCTTTGTCCCCATTCCCAAACAGTTTCAGGGGTATTTTGAGGATTATTTGGCTTAAAAACAATAAACACCTGATTACCCTCTACAGCAGACTGTTTCATTGTAACTTTTCAGCCACTTCACACCTTATAACAATGTTTCCTTTCCCACCCATGCAAGCCTAAACATCAAGGAAAGATCAATTCTGCCTGTTTCCCTCCCAGCCTCCTTCCTTGATCTTTAAAAGGGGAAGGGGGGGAAGCTGCTGCAGGAACTGGGAGATGTGTGCGTGTGTGCGTGCGCGCGCGCAGGTGGTGGTGGTGGTGGTGGCGGCGGCGGAGGCGGAGGCGGCCGCCAGCCAGCCAGGGTGCTTTCTTTGGGGATGGTGGGGGTGGAGGTGGAGCGGGCAAACAGGGCTTGAGTTGCCACTGCCGCTGTGCGCCCTGGGGAATGGGGAGAGCGGGGTGGGAGTGTTTTAAGTGTGGGGACACAATTTGGAGTTGAATGCAATTGCTCACCCACCTGGCTGCATGCTATTTTGGCTGCTGCCATGGCCTTGCCCACATGCCGTTTTGGCCGCCACCGCCTTGTTCACACGGCTTCCTGCCAAGCAGCCGTGGTGCTCCCAAGGCATAGGAAAGAGGAATACCAGGTGGCAGGTGGGCAAGTGAGCCCTCTCCCCCCCATCCCTTTCGGCAACTGCTGCTGCTGCTGCTGCGCCATCACTGTGCTCTGCTTTTAAAAGCAGAATTTTAAAGAATGGGAATGTGCATAACGCGGGTTCGCATCCATTTTTGTTAATTAAGGCCAATGCTTCATCCAGACAGCACTTGCTTATTCCACATTATACGGACAATCCGGAGCAAAGCACATCCAGACACATTATTTGCAACTACCCATGCACTATTCTGGATTATCCAATCATGCCACAATGTCCTTCAATTAGTCTAAGGTGCTGCTAGCCGCCCCCCTTTGTAAAATACAAAAATAACAGCAGTATTTGAAAGTGGGGAGGAAAACATTTTCCTTTCTTAGCCCCCGTGCAAGTGTGGAAGCTGCAAAGGATGAAAGGTCCTGTCCTCCGGGCAGCCACAGAGTGGCATCTTCTGGTGGTGTCCTCTGTTGAAAGCCCAGGCAGGTGGGGGAAGTATGGCACCATGACATGCTTAGAAACATCTAACAGGTGAAACCGAGGAAGAGGGAGGGAGTGTGGACAGCACAGAGGGTTAATAGAATAGAATGGCTGATTAAAGAGTTGATCACGGGTCAAGAGTTTAGTTAAAAGTTAAATATGTGTTTTGCTGACAAAGGCGAATCAGCGTGGAGAGTGAAGTGGTCAGGAGGTTCCCAAAAGTGCCTTTACCTGTATAAGTTAAGGTTGCCCTTTGCCTCTATTGTTTGTGCAAGAAGAAAACTCTTTATCTATGAGATCCAGATGCTGTCTATACGAAGGAGGACAGAAAGATTGACATAAGGTGCAGCAGGCCTATAGAATTATTTAGGTTAGTTTGCAGTTTCCCATATATGGTTAAAGGGGAAAAGGTATGCTGTTTGGGTTTGAGATATTGTATAAAAGTCTGAACATGGGAATATTCTGTGTGCATTTCTTTGTGAAGTTATTCCATTTGCATCCGCTAGTGGAATGTCCATTGGTGTGAATAAATTGTCCTTTCCCTAATTTGGTTTCAGTCTCATACTTCTGCACTAATGACCCACGGGGGCCTGGTAACGTCAACATTTTGGTGGCCAACATGAAGGGGCATGAGGGTATGAAGGATGAGGGGCCCATTGTGCCCACTGTAGAATCCCCGTCAAATTCTGACCATGGGCGGAGGCAATGACCATGACTCCAGTCGACACTGGTATGTTTTACCAGGGAGTCCGAGGCGGAATGCTTCAATCCAGGGGCAGGTGACGGAAGCGATTTGCAAGACTCACAAAGACCATGGAAACGACAGGTCTGTTCAAAACCTGGGCATCTGGAATCTGTGATGACAGCGGTCTCCAGGACCAGTGAAGTATAACTATAGTTCATCCCTAAGGGTAGATGGGGGCCAGATCAACCCCCAGAGTGCCCCAGTAACCTGACAAAAAAGGTGGGAACAGAGTCAGGTAAAGCAGCTACTCTAGGCACATACTTGGGAGTAGGTTGGGGGTTTCTGACCTGTTGGTGTGTGTATGTTTCAGTTGGGGTGGAAAGGCTTTTCTTTCCTATCCCTCTTTTATGTTCTCTTTGAGGCACACAGAAGGAGGGAGGAAATGCCCCATTAGGCTGCGCTTAAAACCTAAAAGCCAGCACTTCCTCGTAACCTTTAAGCTGAAGAATTGAGGAGTGGGAAAAGTTTTTGTCTGTTTGGGGAGAAATTGGTCCCCGTAACGATCACAGGAGCAAGACTGCATTTTCATAAGCGTTCCCTTTCTTTCTGTTCTTTTCATTGGAGAAAATTCTGTTGTGTTAAATTATTGATTTTAGCCTTTTCCTCCTGCAGGGAAAATAGGACTGTTGCCTATTCCGTCCCTGGCTCAGGGTCATGGGAAGAGTCCTCGGGGAGGACAACATGGAGGGGCAGCCAGAGGTTCTCCTCCTCCTGTTCTCAATCCAACTCTCACCCACACCTGCCAGGTGCGAGGAGGAGGCCGGAGGGTGCCTCAGTCCTTGACTTCCACTTCCCATGTTGGGAGCCTGGATAGGCAGAGACAAGGAAACCAGAGACTGGGGAGAGCACTGGTGTGCAAAGGGTTAAGGAGAGGGAGACTTGAGAGTCCTAGGGTGGAGGCGGAAGGAGCTATGGGAGCTATGGGTTAGGAGAGCCACCACCACTGGGGCCCTGCAAGGGAGGCAGGAAAAGGAGGGGCAGTAAGAAGTCTGTGAAAGGAATTGGGAGGTGGGGGAGAGGTTGAAATGGATGCCTGAGTGAGCAGGCATGGACCACAGGAGGAGCTAAATTGGTATCTACCGGAAAGGAGGAAGGAGGGGGCTCCTGAGCATCAGCAGAGAGTCTGCCAGAAGCCCTGTTGCAACCCGGGAATTCTGGGGGGGGGGGGGTATTGAAGGCATCCTTGCCTGATACCCCACACATCCTCTCCCCTCTGGAATCGGGCTGGAGAAGGAAGGGGCGGCGTGTGATTTGGGGGATCATGGATCATGGGGGGAGCAATGGGGAGGGATGAGCATCTTTGTGGAGGGAGGAACACGGAGGGAGCGTCTTTCTCCCACCTTCCTCCCAGCTCCTTCCCTGTCTGCCCTAAACCCCCTTCTGCCCCCCTGCAGGGAGAAGCCCAGGCTGCCTCCAAGCTCCAGCTCCGTCTCTTCCTGCCAAAAGACCTCCCAGTCCTCAGAAGGAAGGCAGAGTTGGTCCCATCTTGGAAGGGAGAAAGAAGTCGGAGGAGCAAGTCCAGCCATGGAGGAGCAGAATCCAAGAGGCCCAGAATCAGACAGGAGCCTGGAGGCCTCTGAACTTGCTCTCCGACCTGAGGACCAGGCCAGGTGGGACGAGGAGAGATGGAGGTTCAGGGGCTCCTGCTACGAGGAGGCCGAGGGGCCCCGGGAGGTTTGCAGCCGCCTCCACCGCCTTTGCCGCCAGTGGCTGAGACCAGAGCGGCACACGAAGGCCGAGATGCTGGACCTGGTGGTCCTGGAGAAGTTCCTGGCTGTCCTTCCTTGGGAGATGCGGAACTGGGTCCGGGAATGTGGGCCGGAGAGCAGCTCCCAGGCGGTGGACCTGGCCGAAGGATTCCTCTTGAGCAAGGATGGAGAGGCAAAGAAGGTGAGAATTTTATTTGTCATATCAGTATTGCAATCCTAACTTGCTTGACGTTTCCTTTGCCCTCCTGCCTCCTTTTATTCTTTCATTTACTGCACCTTCCATCTCCCTCCAAAAGTTTCTACTGAGACAAATCCAGACAAGATAACGAAAGCGAATAACCAAGTACTATTCCAGGTTGCAGTGTGGACAGAAGGAGTCTATGTTCTTCCTGAGGCAAGGGAGGCACCACTGGAACCCATACGGAGGGAGAACAAGCAGGAGGGCGAGGTGGAAGTTGCCAGCAGGGGTAAGGAATGCCTTTTGAACAGTTTGGGCACTTCAGGGTGAGGGTTGGGATGTTGCTCAGGACTCCCCGTGGCTGCACAGGTGCTGTCCCAGGCCATGTACAGCTTTCCTAGCACCTTGAATGTGGCCTGGCAGCTGATGGGGTCAGGCGACTCCCTCAATCTTTGGTCT
This sequence comes from Aspidoscelis tigris stejnegeri, assembly GCA_023333525.1. Taxonomy (NCBI): domain Eukaryota; kingdom Metazoa; phylum Chordata; class Lepidosauria; order Squamata; family Teiidae; genus Aspidoscelis; species Aspidoscelis tigris. Next base: position 4,625,461 of record JALMGA010000024.1, read on the forward strand.
TCCGTATAGGCAATGCAGAGAGTTCTCCAGCTTGTGATGGAGCAGAAGTGAACGCTGAGCAGCCCCCGGATCAGGTAGGGTGAGAATCTTCCGCCTGGTCTGAGTCCTGCCCAATTTCCTTGGTCTCAACCCTTCTGTGTCATCTGGGTTCCTTCCTGGTTTCTCACTAGGGATGTTTTGGAGGCAGCTGAGTGAGTTGTGCATCACGGAGACCAATCTCCAGCCTCTTCTTTTTGCCCTGAAATTTTGGATCTTTACACTTTTTCTGAAGGGGAAACCATTTTTCTTTCTCTTTCAGGCCCAAGTGACCTTTGAGGAGGTGGCCGTGCATTTCACGGAGGAGGAGTGGGCTTTGCTGGATCCGGCCAAGAGGGCTTTGCACAGGGAAGTCATGGAAGAGAATTGGGCAAATCTGGCCTTTTTGGGCAAGTAACTCTCTTTGGTTGGATTGATCATTATGTGGGTGGCAAGAATAACTCTGTTTCTTCTTAGCATATTATCCCATTTTGTTCTGCCATCTACTTATCTGCACTGTACTTGTTCTGGCTTGTCACAGAGTTCTGATATTGGAAATTCTCCCCCATTCTCATTCAGGGTTTTGACCAGGAATGGCAGGGGTGCGCCAGGGGCCTCTTGCCTTACTCAGTGTCACCCTCTGGCAGAGCAGGGATTGGAAACAAGGAGATCTATCCCATTGCTCATAAGTTTATTTAGGAACCTTTGATGAGGGACTTTGTCTCTCAGACATCTGTTGACCATGTCAGCTAGGTGACACTGATCCAAATTCTTATTAACACTCTCAAAGAACTCTTACAAGTTAGTAAGAGATTATTTCCCTTTTCAGATGCTGTGCTGGTCTTCTTTCAGCAATATTTGCTTCTCTAGGTGTGCAATAATTTTAGCCCTAATGATGGCTTCCATCACCTTAACGAACTGAAGTTAAGCCGACAGGTCTGTTATTTCCTGGATCACCCGAGATTCTATATTTGGTATCCTCTAGTCTTCAGGAGCAGAGCCTGATCTTAGTGAAAGGGTATATGTTTTAGTAGAAGCATAACAATTTTAGATTTGAGTTCTTGAAGAACTCTTAGATGAATGATTTCTGGTCTCAGTGATTTGTTAGCGTTTAGTTTAGTAAGACATGCAAAGACTTCCTCCATGCTTACATATATCCAGTTTAATCTGACTTCCTCCTTGAAATGACTGACTCAGCAGCAGGTATCTGCCCTTTATTTCCCTCACTGACAACAGAGGCAAAGAGTTCCTTTAGCCTCTCTGCCCATTACCCTCCAAAGGTCCAGCTGCTTTTCAAGCTGGATTCCTACTTCAAACATTCTTAAAGAAATTATGTTATTTCTCTTGATGTTCTTCACAATGTGCTCCTAAAGCCTCCATTTACCATTCCTGATTGCCACCTTGAATTTCTGCTGCCAGAGTTTATGTTCCTTCCTGTTCTTCTCATTAGGACAAGCCTTCTATTTTGGAAATGAGCTGTTCTAACTTTTCTAAATTTCTTCTGTGCACTTTGGAGTGATTTGACCTTTTGAATTTTACCTTTCAATTTCCTTTTTATTTGTTTCTGCATTTGAGGGAGCTCCTTTATGTAAGTTCAAGGTCTTTGTGTTACATTGTGTTGATAGCCTTCAATTTAAATCCAGCCAGTACATTATTGCATTGTGGTCACGCTCTTCTATTGGATCAGTTACAGATCCTGTGCATTACTTAGGATCACATCCAGAGTCTGCTTTTCCCTGCTTGGTTTTACAACCAGCTGTTTTAGGGAACAGTTATTTAGCATGTCTACGAATTCTCTCTCCCTCTCAGGGGTTGAACATCTGTCTTTGGGTGTGTCATTGAAGTCCCCCATTATAACTACCCTTTCCTTTGGGATTCCTCCTTTTCCCTCTTTTCCAAATTCTGGTTTCCTTCAGTGGTTTGGTTAGGAGGGTGATAGTTACCCACAATGCTCCTGTGGATTGCTTTGATTCACCTTGGCATTCGTCTTTAATGCCACCACCAATTCACCCTTTGCCATACTGTTTATAACCTGAGATCAATGTACATTGGGGCAAAAAAGTATTTAGTCAGCCACCAATTGTGCAAGTTCTCCTACTTAAAAGATGAGAGAGGCCTGTAATTTTCACCATAGGTACACTTCAACTCGGAGAGACAGAATGGGTGGAAAGAATACAGGAAATCACATTGTCTGATTTCTAATGAATTCCTTGGTAAAGTAAGTATTTGGTCACCTTCAAACAAGCAAGATTTCTGCCTCTCATAGGCCTGTAACTTCTTTAAGAGTCTCCTCTGTCCTCTACTCGTTATCTGTATTACTGGCACCTCTTTGAATTTGTTATCAGTTTAAGACATCTGTCCACAACTTCACTCACTCACACTCCATACTCCACTGTGGCCAAGACCAAGGAGCTTTCAAAGGACACCAGAAACAAAACTGTAGACCTTCACCAGGCTGGGCAAACTGAATCTGCAATAGGCAAGCAGCTTGGTGTGAAGAAATCAACTGTGGGAGCGATTATTTGAAAATGGAAGACATACAAGACCACTGATAATCTCCCTTGAACTGGGGCTCCACGCAAGATCTCACCCCGTGGTGTAAAAATGATCACAAGAACGGTGAGCAAAAATCCCAGAACCGCACGGGGGGACCTAGTGAATGACCTGCAGAGAGCTGGGACCAAAGTAATCAAGGCTACCATCAGTAACATACTACACCACCAGGAACTCAAGTCATGCAGTGCCAGACATGTCCCCCTGCTTAAGCCAGTAGGTGTCCGGGCCCTTCTGAAGTTTGCTAGAGATCATTTGGATGATCCAGAAGAGGATTGGGCGAATGTCATTTGGTCAGATGAAACCAAAGTAGAACTTTTCGGAAAAAAAACTCAACTCGTCGTGTTTGGAGGAGAAAGAAGGCTGAGTTGCATCCAAAGAACACCATATCTACTGTGAAGCATGGGGGTGGAAGCATCATGCTTTGGGGCTGTTTTTCCGCAAAGGAACAAGGACGACTGATCCGTGTAAAGGAAAGAACAAATGGGGCAATGTATCGTGAAATTTTAAGTGAAAACCTCCTTCCATCAGCAAGGGCATTGAAGATGAAACGTGGCTGGGTCTTTCAGCATGACAATGATCCCAAACACACCGCCTGGGGAATGAAGGAGTGGCTTTGTAAGAAGCATTTCAAGGTCCTGGAGTGGCCTGGCCAGTCTCCAGATCTCAACTCCATAGAAAACCTTTGGGGGGAGTTGAAAGTCCGCGTTGCCCAGCGACAGCCCCAAAACATCACTGCTCTAGAGGACATCTGCATGGAGGAATGGGCCAAAATACCAGCAACAGTGTGTGAAAACCTTGTGCAGACATACAAACAACGTTTGACCTCTTTCAATGCCAACAAAGGGTATTGACCTTTTGTTATTGACCAAATACTTATTTGCCACCATAATTTGCAAATAAATTCATTAGAAATCAGACAGTGAGATTTCTTGTATTCCTTACACCCATACTGTATCTCTGACAGAATGAAAATTACAGGCCTCTCTCATCTTTTTAAGCGGGAAAACTTGGACAATTGGTGCCTGACTAAATACTTCTTTGCCCCACTGTATCTCATAGGTTTTCATCAGTCCACCAGGCTTCAGTTCGACCAAGGATAGCAATTATTTTTTCCGTTGTTAAGCAATCCAGCTCTCAGCCAAATCCTTGATATCTTTCCTTGGGCTGAGAAGAGCAGTTTTCCTCCACTTGCATGGGTTTTTCTTGAAATCCTGACTAATTATTGTTTTTTCATGTCTTCCCGAAATACAGATCATGTGCAGGAGTGTGAAAATCATCCTGACCTATCCAGGTTTACTCCAGAAAGAAGCACAAAGGAAGAAGAGAGTGAAATCCTCATCTCAGAAAATCATGAAGTAGCGAACAGGAAACTTGATCCTGGAATGAAGAAAATAATAAGAGATCATCCAAAATTAAATAAGGATAGCCAAAGCCCCACAGATTATGAGTACATTGCATGTCATTGTAAGTTTAGTAGCTGTGATGAACTGAATTTAGATCAAAAAATTGACACAGGAGAAAAAACTGAAGAATATATTAAAAGCATAAAGAGCTATGGTCAGCATTCATGCTTTGTTTCTGATCAAAGAACTGACCAAGGGAAGAAACTACATAAATATAAGAAGTCTGGAGACAGCTTCTGTTCGTCGCCATACCTCACTGTACATCACAGAAATCACATGGGAGAGAAACCATATGAATGCAAGGAGTGTAGAAAGAGCTTCAGCGTGAAACCAGAGTTGACTTCACATTTCATAACTCACACAGGAAAGAAAACCTTTGAATGTAAGGAGTGTGGAAAGACCTACAGATCAAAAATGGGCCTTACTTTACATTTCAGGACGCACACAGGAGAGAGACCATATGAATGTGAAGAGTGTGGAAAGACCTTCATTAGGTCTGCACACCTGACTCAACATCACAGAATTCACACGGGAGAGAAACCATATGAATGTCAACAGTGCGGAAAGACCTTCCGTTATTCATCATATCTGAAGAAACATCACAGAATTCACACAGGAGAGAAACCATATGAATACAAGGAGTGTAGAAAGAGCTTCAGCGTGAAACCAGAGTTGACTTCACATTTCATAACTCACACAGGAAAGAAAACCTTTGAATGTAAGGAGTGTGGAAAGACCTACAGATCAAAAATGGGCCTTACTTTACATTTCAGGACGCACACAGGAGAGAGACCATATGAATGTGAAGAGTGTGGAAAGACCTTCATTAGGTCATCACACCTGACTCAACATCACAGAATTCACACGGGAGAGAAACCATATGAATGTCAACAGTGCGGAAAGACCTTCCGTTATTCATCATATCTGAAGAAACATCACAGAATTCACACAGGAGAGAAACCATATGAATGCAAGGACTGTATAAAGAGCTTCAGGATGAAATCAAGTTTGACTAAACACATCAGGACACACACAGGAGAGAGACCATATGGATGTAAGGAGTGTGGATGGAGCTTCAAGTGCAAATCCAATCTTACTACACATATCAGGTCTCACACTGGAGAAAAACCATATAAATGCGATGAATGTGGAAAGAGCTTCAAGCGGTCAACAGAGCTTATTACACATTTCAGATCTCACACCAGAGAGAAACCATATGAATGTCAAGAGTGCGGAAAGGCCTTCAGGATGTCATCAAACCTGATTGTACACTGCAGAATTCACACAGAAGAGAAACCTTATGAGTGTAAGGACTGTGGAAAGAGCTTCAGAAGTTCATCAGACCTGATTAGACATCACAGAATTCACACAGGAGAGAAACCATATAAATGCAAGGAATGTAGATGGAGCTTCAGCGTGAAATCACGTTTGGCTAGACACCTCAGGACACACACGGGAGAGAGATCATATAAGTGTCAGGAGTGCGGAAAGGCCTTCAGTTATTCATCAGATCTGAAGAAACATCACAGAATTCACACAGGAGAGAAACCATACGAATGTGAAACGTGTGGAAAGAGCTTCATTACAAAATCAGAGTTGACTTCCCATTTCACAAGTCATGCAGAAGAGGAACTATTTTAATGTAAGGAATTTAGAAAGCACTCCAGCTGGAAATCAGTTCTTACCTTTCATTTCAAGTCTCGTGTTTAAGATGGACTAAGGCAGTCTGAGATTCTGATTATTCCAGCTTTAAGACCCTTTCAACTTCCTAGTCCATCACCTATACAGTGTTTGTTCATGCAAGGAGCATTATTTGTCATTTTTGCTGAAGCTTCATATACAGGCAAGAGGAAGATTCTGCTTTCAACGACACTCAAATAATAAGAATGTTTTGAGATGCTTGAGATGCCCATGAGCAACTGGGGGGGCCACTGTGTGAGATGGGATGCTCAACGCGATGGGCTGTGGCCTGATCCAGCAGGGCTCCTCTTAGGTTCTTAGTAGCCAGTGTAGGCCCAGAGTCTGTAACACAGCAGAGCCTGGTGAGGTCCACCTAGTGTCAATCAAATGTGTAACCCTTTTACAAGGCCCTAATAGGATTAAACAGTTGAGAGATGTTTATGGGTTTTTTGGGTTCTTAAAACTGGTTTCCCTTTTAGTGGTTTCTTCAAGCTATTCAAATATTTGTGTTTAATTCCAAGAAAATGCAGATTCAGAAGAAAACAACTCGAAAACCATCAGCCTGATGGGGCTGGGGCTTGCCAAATCTTGCATTTTATTTTCAAGCAACAGTAATAGCTCACGATTTGCATAATAATCATATGCCCCAACCAAGGTGGAGAAAATATAAATCATCCCAGGAAATATGATTGGCCGTGAAACCGTATACTACAGGAGTAGAAAGAAGAGATTTCAACCAGCAGAACCCCGTAATAAAAGAATGAATGAGAGGACGGTATACCTGGCAACACAAAACTCTTGCTTCTACTTCTTGACTGACTCGTATAAGGAACTATCAGAAAATCTCTTTTGTAAATCTTACAGAATGTATTAGGAGATTGGAAGAAAAGGGTAGTAAATCTACTATAGGGGACTGTTTTGCTCCCAATAAAGATACAAGAATATCTGAAATTAAGGATGTTATATTCCAGAATGGACCAAGCTGATTTATACGGTTTTTCCATAAAAGGATGCTAAAATCTCTTGAAATAAGAAGAGCGTTTACTAGATTGATACGTATATTTGAAAAAAAAATTGGAGCAAGCAACAGAGAAAGGCATAATTTCCAATATACCATTTAATTGCCTTTCAGATTATATAGATGGCTTCTCTTAAGCTGCCAAGTCTGTTAGGGAGGGTGGGAGGGAATGGAATGGAGGGGGTTATTTTTTATGTGTTAATATTTTATATGCCTTATTCTTATTGTAACCTGCCCTGGGACCACTTGGAGAAGTTTGGGATATAAATTTGTTAAATAAATAAACAAATATTTCACCTCTACGATTCTAGTGATGTGATGAGGGAATAATAAGAGAATGAAACTCTTGAGAAGAGCTCAAGTATGTGCATGTGATTGTGTGAGTGAATGGCTCTTTGTACCAAGTATGTCATATGCAATAAAAGTTACATGAATAGTGCAAAAATCCAGATCTGCTGTTCTGTCTTATTGGTGCCTTTGTCCATGAGGACATTTTTGCTTCTCTGAGTTAATTGCTCTGAATCTATAAAAGAACCTGATCACATTGTGACACTGAAAATTCCTTAACTAAAATTGCCAATGACCGATTTCAGACTAAGTACTCATTTTACTTGATATGTCTGTTGCCTTCGATACGGTTAATCTTAGACGTTTTCGCATTACTCCCGTTCCATTTGGAACGGGAGTAGGACGGGAAGCTTAAGACAGCTCCCGGCGCTTTCCCCTTTCACACACAGACGCGCCAGAATGCGTGTAAACGCGTTCCGGAGCGTCTGTGTGCGAATGCTCAAAGCGCCGGGAGCTGTCTTAGCCGGCAAAGGCCGGCCAGGGGCGCGTAGACAGCCGCGGAGGCAGATCGACAATCAGCTGATTGTCAAACAGCTGATTGTCGAAGCCGCGCCGGCGTCGGAGGCGAGCCCGCAGCTGTTCGGGAGACAGAAGCAGGCGCGAATGCTTCTCCTCCCGAATGCCTGCGGGCGGCTCGTCCGCGTTCGAACGCATGTAGAGCACTTTAAAGTGCTCTACATTTCGAACGCGAGAAAGACAGCTGCGGACACGTCGGAGCGCAAGCCGCGCTTGGGCAATGCGGATGCCGTGTCCGCAGCTGTCTCCCACGCGTCCCGTTCACCCCCGTGCGAAAACGTCTCATGTTTTAGTGGTGGTAACCCAACTATGTATTGTGTGTAACTGGAAATATCCTTTGAATCTGACTAAAGCAGAATTGTATAGAACAGTATGGAGATTCATGATGAAGGAATATTCAAAAAGCTAGATTGATCTGGAAGGGAGAATCCAGTGGAGGAAGACTGATCTCCTGAAACTAAACAAAACATAGCTGGGAAATTCTTAAATAATTTGGAAAATTGCTGCTGGGCTGTGGTAAGTTTGTGAGGTAAGTCCTCTGGTTTTTGGGCAGAGTTTCATAATGTATCATAAGGTGAATGATTAATTTAGGAAGTTTCCCTTTAGGAAAAAATAACACATTTTAAGTTATTTTAACAAAAAGTAAAGTCTATAAATTCAGAATTTTCTTTTTTTCAATTAAAGTAGGAGCAAGAGGAAAAATAACTCAAATAGTAGCAAATGCAAAAGAATTAAGTTAGATATTGTGAAGAAAAATAATTGAAACAATAACCTATGCAGCAATAATAACTTGAGTAGTCTTAAAAGGTACAACAACCTAAATAGTAACAAAACATAATTAATTCAATAACAATGAAGGCCGAGGGCCAGCAGGGGGTCATATGAGAGTCATAAGTATGGCTAACTGCCGATCAGGCGGAAGTCCCGGGTATGTGGTCGGTGCATTGAGCTCTGGGCTCTCAGGGAATGTGTCTCTTCCTTGAAGCCAAGGGTGTTTGTTTCCGCACTTACCACTTGAAATCCGGATTAAAGACATCCAGCTTTCTGAAATCCGTCCCTGGGAAGATCCATCTGAAAACGGGATGGATCCGAATGAGGTCTAACACTTCCGCACTTGCGTGAGAAGCACAGATAGTGAGGAACACTTCATGTGTTTGCTGTGCAACGCTGCAGCACTGATATCGAGAAGAATTGGGCTTCTCTGCAGCCCAAGGAGCTGCATGATTGGAGCATTCAGTCGTCAGTCACCGCTCATTTCCCCATCAATCAGCAGCATGCCTGAGATCCCATGGCTGCCATGGTGGTGGTGCCACACTCAACATGGCGACTTCCTGCCACCTCACTCAACATGGTGAGGGTGAGGCTTCAGGGATGCAGTAGGAGCATCCCACTCCTTGATGGGCAGCCCTCCAGCTGCCTTGGAGAGCCGAGGTCTGAGGCAGGGAGGACATAAGGCCGAGGAAGAGGGACAGATCGCATAAGTTGAGACCCCTTCCTAGGTGGATGTGCCTGTATCTTCTTGCATCAGGATACTCCTCCACAGGTAGCAATAGAGCTGCTTCTTGTGGTGTGGGATTCAATCATTTGAAATAAAGAGAGGTGGGTTTGCAATGGGTGTGTTGAGCACATGGAGACCTCCCTGCCAGGTGCAGAGGACATCACACGGCATCAAGATTGGTTGGTAAACAGTGCTGGGGAGGGGCCAGTGGTCATGGTATATGTCAGTATCAGTGACATTGGGAAGCCAAGGTAGGGCGTCCTGGAAGCCAAATGTAGGTTATCAGGTACAAGATTGAAGTCCAGGACCCCCAGGGTTGCATTCCCAGAAATGCCACCTGTTACAAGTGTAGGACCAGCTAGACCGAGGGATCTATAGACCTCTTTGCACTTGAAGGTTCATCCAGACAGCACTTGCTTATTCCACATAATTTGGATAATGTAGAAACATATTTTAAATTACCAATGCTTATTCTGCCTCATCCAATCATTCCACCACATTTTGCTGTTAATCTTCAAGGTCCTCCAGCCCGCCTGTTCCTAAAATACTCCAATAGCAACAGTGCCTGAAAGCGGGGAGGAAACCAGTTTCCCTGCTTAGCCAAAGGCCAGGGCAAGGGGCAGCTGGAGGTGGGCTTGGGGCCAGAGACCCCATGGCAGCTGTGGCCCCGTGCAAGAGTGGAAGCCGCAAAGGACAGAAGAGTGGAAGCCGCAAAGGACAGAATATGGCACCATTACATGCTTAGAAACATCAAACAGGTGAAGAAGAAGAAGTGGGAGGGAGGGAGGGTGTTTTTCCACTGTCAATAGAAGTACCCATTAAGTACCCATTAATGGGTACAAAAATGCAATTTAGTACCCATTAATGAGTACGTAATGGGCACTTCTAGTGACAGTGGAAAAACACCGGAAGATTGCAGTTTATAATTGTTCCCTTTCTTTCCATTCTGTACATTGAACAAGATTCTGTTGCATTAAATTAAATGACAGGGTTTGGTCTTTTCCACCTGCAGGGAAAGAGGCCTGTTGCCTCTTCTGCCCCTGGCTCAGGGTCATGGGAAGAGCCCTTGGGGAGGACAACATGGAGGGGCAACCAGAGGTTCTCCTCTTGTTCTGAATCCAACTCCTGCCAGGTGAGAGGAGGAGGCAGGAGGGCGTCTGGATTTCTTAACTTCATTCCCCATCACAAAGCTGGAAGCCGGATGGGCAGAGACAAGGAAACGGGAGACTGGGGAGAGCACTGGTGTGCAAAGGGTTAAGGAGAGGGAGACTACGGACTCCTAGAGCGCAGGCGGAAACAGCTATGGGAGCATCCGGTGGGTCAGGAGAACCACCACCACTGAGGCCCTGCAAGGGAAGCAGGAAAAGGAGGGGCACAAAGGAGAACTAAGGAGAAAATAGGTGCCTAAGGACCGTGTGGAGAGGGAAGGCTATGAAAGGACGGGTGAGGTGGGGGAGAGGTTGAAATGGAGAATAGGAAACATATGCTAAAGGATATTATGGGATGGCCACTTCACGAAGGGAGTGGGCTTGGCGGATCCGTTGAAGGGACTTTGCAGGTTTGGGGCCGTTCAGGCATTTCAATTGCAAATCCCAGTTTGAGTTCCCCAGAATTCAATGGGCTCTTGAGGGAGCAGGATTTAATACAGGAGGATGCAAACTGATATCTCGGGGAAGGAGGAAGGAAGGTGCTCCTGAGCATGAGCAGACGGCCTGCCAGGGCTCCCCTTGCCAGCACAGGAATTCTGGGGAGTCTGTCTGCCAGAAGGGGGCATTTGGGGGTGTAACAGTCTCCTCCCCTCTGTGGAAGAAAAGGTACCAATAGGAGGCCTGGTACCCCCACACTTTACTGTTCCTCTGGAAACTGGGGCTGTAGAAGGAAGGGGCAGCGTGTGATTTGGGGGATCAGGGATCATGGCGGGAGCATTGGGGCCGGATGAGTGTCTTTCTGGAGGGAGGAACACGGAGGGAGCGTCTTTCTCCTACGTTCCTCCAAACTCCTTCCCTGCCTGCCCTAAACCACCTTCTGCCCCCCTGCAGGAAGAAGCCCAGGCTGCCTCCAGCTCTTCCTGCCACAAGACCTCCTGGTCCCCAGAAGGAAGGCAGAGTTGATCCCATCTTGGAAGGGAGAAAGAGGAGAAAGTTCAGCCATGGAGGAACAGAATCCAAGAGGCCCAGAATCAGACAGGAGCCCAGAGGCCTCTGAACTTGCTCTCCTGCCTGAGGACCAGGCCAGGTGGGACCAGGAGAGACGGAGGTTCAGGGGCTCCTGCTATGAGGAGGCCGAGGGGCCCCGGGAGGTTTGCAGCCGCCTCCACCGCCTTTGCCGCCAGTGGCTGAGACCAGAGCGGCACACGAAGGCCGAGATGCTGGACCTGGTGGTCCTGGAGCATTTCCTGGCCGTCCTTCCTTGGGAGATGCAGAACTGGGTCCGGGAATGTGGGCCGGAGAGCAGCTCCCAGGCGGTGGCCCTGGCCGAGGGATTCCTCATGAGCAAGGATGGAGAGGCAAAGAAGGTGCAGAAATGTTTATTCGTTGTATCAGTATTGCAATCCTGACATGTCCAAGGTTTGCTTTGCCCTCCGGCCTCCTTTTATTCTATCTCCCTCCAAAAGTTTCTGCTGAGATGAATTCAGATAAGCCAATGAAAGTGAATAACCAATGCTGTTCTAGGTTCCAGTGTTGAGAGAAGGAGTCTTTGGTTTTCCTGAGGCAAGGGAGGCGCCACTGGATCCCATAAGGAGGGAGAATGTGCGGGAGGGTGAGGCAGAAGTTGCCAGCACAGGTAAGGAATGCCTTTTGAACTGTTTGGGCACTTCAGGGTGAGGGTTGGGACGTTGCTCAAGACGCCATCTGTCTACACAGCGTTGTTCCCAGGCCATTAAGGGCTCTCCTAGCTCTTTGAATGAGATCCAGCAGCTGATGGTGTCAGGTGACTGACTCCCCTTCATCTTTGGTCTTCCTTATAGGCAATGTAAAGAGTCCTCCAGTTTGTGATGGAGCAGAAGTGAACGCTGAACAGTCCCCGGATCAGGTAAGGTGAGAATCTTTCTCCTGAGGGCCTCTAAATCCTGCACATTTTCCTTGGTCTCAACACTTCTGTATTTCCTGGGTTCCATCATGGTTTTGAGTTTTGCGTCACGGAGACCAATCTCCAGCCTCTTCTCTCTTGCCCTGAGATTTTGGATCTTTACACTTTCTCTGAAGGGGAAACTATTTTCCTTTCTCTTTCAGACCCAAGTGACCTTTGAGGAGGTGGCCGTGCATTTCACGAAGGAGGAGTGGGCTTTGCTGGATCCGGCCCAGTGGGCTTTGCACAGGGAAGTCATGGAAGAGAATTGGGCAAATCTGTCCTTTTTGGGCAAGTAACTCTCTTTGGTTGGATTGATCATTATGTGGGTGGCAAGAATAACTCTGTTTCTTAAATCATAGAATCATAGAATGGTAGAGTTGGAGGGGACCTCCTGGGTCATCGAGTCCAACCCCCTGCTCAAGGCAGGATCTCCTAAACCATCTCAGACAGATGGCTGTCCAGTCTCTGCTTGAAGACTTCCATCGAAGGGGAACCAACCACCTCCCGTGGCAGCCTGTTCCACTGGTTGATCACTCTTACTGTTAGAAATTTTTTCCTAACATCTAAACTAAATCTTTTCCCCTGCAGTTTCACCCCATTGTTTCTAGTCCTTCCTTGAGAGAGTGAGAACAGGGCTGATCCCTCTGCCTTGTGACAACCCTTGAGGTATTTGTAGACAGCTATCATGTCTCCTCTCAGTCTTCTTTTTGGTAGACTAAACATTCCTAGTTCCTTAAGCCGTTCCTCATAGGACATGGTTTGCAGACCGTTCACCATCTTGGTAGCTCTCCTTTGAACCTGCTCCAGCTTGTCAGTGTCTTTTTTAAACTGGGGTGACCAGAACTGGACACAGTACTCCAGATGAGGTCTGACCAAGGTAGAGTAGAGGGGGATAATAACTTCACGTGATCTGGACTCTATGCTTCTCCTAATACACCCCAGGATTGTGTTTGCCTTTTTTGCAGCTGCCTCGCACTGTTGACTCATGTTCAGTTGATGATCTACCAGGACACCCAAGTCTTTTTCACACGTGCTGCTGCTCAGCCGAATTCCTCCCATTGTATATGTGCTTTTTTCATTTTTCTTGCCCAGGTGCAGAACCTTGCATTTTTCTTTGTTAAATACCATTTTATTAGTTGCAGCCCATTGTTCGAGTTTCTCTAAATCTTTTTGGATCCTCTCTCTTCTTTGGTGTTTGCAATCCCCCCTAGCTTTGTGTCATCAGCAAATTTGATCAGTTTCCCTTCAACTCCCTCGTCCAGATCGTTTATAAAAATATTAAACATAACTGGGCCCAGGACAGACCCTTGTGGTACTCCACTTGACACTTCCTTCCATTTGGATGTGCAGCCATTTAAAGCCACTCTTTGAGTACGATTACTAAGCCAGTTTTGAACCCACCTTATAGTTGCCTTGTCAAACCCATATTTGATCAATTTTTCAATGAGGATCGCATGAGATACTTTGTCAAATGCTTTGCTGAAATCAAGAAATACTATGTCTACTGTATTTCCTTGATCAACCCATTCAGTGATTTTGTCATAAAATGAAATCAAGTTAGTCTGACACGACTTGTTTGATACAAACCCATGTTGACTACTGTTAATTATTGAATTCCTATCCAAATGCTGACATATGTGTTGTTTAATAATTTGTTCGAGAATCTTTCCTGGTATTGAAGTCAGGCTACCAGGCCTGTAGTTCCCTGGGTCTACCTTCTTCCCTTTTTTGAAGATAGGAACAACGTTTGCCCTTCTCCAATCGTCTGGGACTTTCTTAGCATTTTGTCCAATTTTGTTTTACTGTCTACTTATCTGCATTGTACTTGTTCTAGCTTGTCACAGAATTCTGATATTGGAAATTCTCCCGCTGTCTCATTCAGGGTTGTGACCGTGAATGGCAGGGGTGAGGCAGTGACCTTTTGCCTGGCCCAGTGTCACCCTCTGGCAGAGCAGGGATTGGAAACAATGTTCTTAGCAATGTGCTGCTAAAACGTTCTTTTATCATTCCTTTTTTAAAATTTGACATATATTTATCAGCTTAAAACTTCTTGCTGCACATTAACATCATACAATAATATTACATTTTTCTGTTATTCTTTTGATGACTTGCTCTGTTTTTCTGGCATCTTCCTTTTGTATCTTTTCTCCCTTTGTTTCCCTGTATGTTTCTTTGTCCTTCTCAGCTGACCGCTTAATAATTAATCAAAACCATCCCTAGTTACTTGACTTTCTCATAGGTAGCTAATAAAGGGGTCCCAATCCTTTACACTTATCTGTTGTTCTGTCTTTTAAGAAATTTGTCAATTTATCCATCTCCGCCAAATCAATCCAACATTTGTTTGACGTATCCTGATATTCCCTTGCTAATTTATGAGGTGTTAAGTACCATCTATACATCATCTTACATATGTTTTCTATTAACACCATAGAAGTAGTAAATTCCATATCTTTTACCCAGAGATTCTCCCATTGTTTCATCTGAATATTGTATCCAAAATTCCTTGCCCATACATTCTTTAACCTTGCATTTGTGCTTCCAGAGTTTGTGTTCCTTCCTGTTCTCCTCATTAGGACAAGCCTTCTATTTTCAAAATGAGCTTTTCTTATTTTTAATGGATTTTCTTACTGCTCGTGTGTTTTCTTGGACTCGGCAGTCCCTTTCTTCTTTTATATATGCATTCTAATTGACCATCCATTATTATATCTGTTAATAGATTCCATGCATTTTGGAGTGATTGGACCTTTTGAACTTTCCATTTCAATTTATTTTTTATTAGTTTCCGCTTTGGGGGAAAGTCCTTTATGCAGGTTTAAGGTCTTTGTGTTAAATTGTGTTGATAACCTTTAAATACAGCCAGTACATTATCGTACTGTGGTCACTCTCCTCTATTGGGTCAGATCCAGATCCAGTGCATTACTTAGGATCACATGTAGAATCCCCTTAGAATCATAGAATCATAGAATGGTAGAGTTGGAGGGGACCTCCTG
This sequence comes from Aspidoscelis tigris stejnegeri, assembly GCA_023333525.1. Taxonomy (NCBI): domain Eukaryota; kingdom Metazoa; phylum Chordata; class Lepidosauria; order Squamata; family Teiidae; genus Aspidoscelis; species Aspidoscelis tigris. The sequence goes on from JALMGA010000024.1 coordinate 4,640,557, forward strand.
GGTCATCGAGTCCAACCCCCTGCTCAAGGCAGGATCTCCTAAACCATCTCAGACAGATGGCTGTCCAGTCTCTGCTTGAAGACCTCCATCGAAGGGGAACCAACCACCTCCCGTGGCAGCCTGTTCCACTGGTTGATCACTCTTACTGTTAGAAATTTTTTCCTAACATCTAAACTAAATCTTTTCCCCTGCAGTTTCACCCCATTGTTTCTAGTCCTTCCTTGAGAGAGTGAGAACAGGGCTGATCCCTCTGCCTTGTGACAACCCTTGAGGTATTTGTAGACAGCTATCATGTCTCCTCTCAGTCTTCTTTTTGGTAGACTAAACATTCCTAGTTCCTTAAGCCGTTCCTCATAGGACATGGTTTGCAGACCGTTCACCATCTTGGTAGCTCTCCTTTGAACCTGCTCCAGCTTGTCAGCGTCTTTTTTAAACTGGGGTGACCAGAACTGGACACAGTACTCCAGATGAGGTCTGACCAAGGTAGAGTAGAGGGGGATAATAACTTTTCCCTGGTTGGGTTCACAACCCGCTCTTTTAGGGAACCATCATTTAGCACATCTAGGAATTCTCTCTCCCTCTCAGGAGTTGGACATCCATCTGTGAGTGTGTCATTGAAGTCCCCTATTATAACTCTTTCCTTGGAATACCTCCTTTTCCTTATTTTCCAAATGCTGGTGTTCTTCAGCGGCTTGTTGAGGAGGATGATAGCATTTCCCTAATGTTAGACTTGGATTCTGTCTTGGTATTGTTACCCACAATGCTCCTGTGGATTGGTTTGATTCATCATGACATTTGTCTTTAACGTACAAGGCAATGCCAATTCCAATTTCTACAATTTATAACCTGAGATCAATGTACCCCACATTCTCCATCTCCTTCCTTGGTCTCAGGAGAGCAGTTTTCCTCCACTTGAATAGACACACAAAATGCATAGGTTTTTGTTAAAATCCTCACTGATTTTTGTTTTTACATGTATTCCCCAAATACAGATCATGTGCCAGAGTGTGAAAATCTTCCTGACCTATCCAGGTTCTCTCCAGAAAGAAGCATAAAGGAAGAAGAGAGTGAAATCTTCATCTCAGAAAATCATGAAGGAGTGAACAGGAAATTTGATCCTGGAATGAAGAAAATAATCAGAGTTGATCCAAAATTCAATAAGGATAGTCAAAGCCCCACAGATTATGAGTGCATTGCATCTCAGTGTAACTTTAGTGGCTGTGAGGATCTGAATTTAGATCAAAAAAATCACACAGGAGAGAAAACTGATGAATATATAAAAAGCATACAGAGCTCCGATCAGCATTCATGCCCTGTTTCTGATCACAGATTTGACCAAGGGGAGAAACCAGATAAATGTAACAAGTGTGGAAAGAGCTTCTGTTTGTCATCGTACCTGAATGTATATCACAGACATCCCACAGGAGACAGACCATGTGGATGTAAGAAGTGTGGTAGGAACTTCAGTAGGTCATCAGATCTGAATAAACATCACAGATTTCACACAGGAGAGAAACCACATGAATGCAAGGAGTGTAGAAAGAGCTTCAGCATGAAATCAGAGTTGACTTCACATTTCATAACTCACACAGGAAAGAAAACGTTTGAATGTAAGGAGTGTGGAAAGACCTACAGATCAAAAAGGGACCTTACTTTACATTTCAGGACACACACAGGAGAGAGACCATATGAATGTGAAGAGTGTGGAAAGACCTACAGATCAAAAAGGTACTTTACTTTACATTTCAGGACACACACAGGAGAGAGACCATATGAATGTGAAGAGTGTGGAAAGAGCTTCAGTAGGTCATCACACCTGACTGAACATCACAAAATTCACACGGGAGAGAAACCATATGAATGTGAAGAGTGTGGAAAGAGCTTCAGTAGCTCATCAAAACTTACTTTACATTTCAGGACGCACACAGGAGAGAGACCATATGAATGTGAAGAGTGTGGAAAGAGCTTCAATAGGTCATCAAAACTTACTTTACATTTCAGGACGCACACAGGAGAGAGACCATATGAATGTGAAGAGTGTGGAAAGAGATTCAGATCAAAATGCAACCTTACTTTACATTTCAGGACGCACACAGGAGAGAGACCATATGAATGTGAAGAGTGTGGAAAGAGATTCACATCAAAATGCAGCCTTACTTTACATTTCAGGACGCACACAGGAGAGAGACCATACAGATGTGAAGAGTGTGGAAAGAGCTACACTTCTTCGTCACCTCTTACTAGACATTTCACGTCTCACACTGGAGACAAACCATATAAATGTCAAACGTGCGGAAAGGCCTTCAGTAGCTCATCACACCTGACTGAACATTGCAGAATTCACACAGGTGAGAAACCATTTGAATGCAAGGAATGTAGATGGAGCTTCAGCACGAAATCAAATTTGACTAAACATTTTAGGACACACACAGGAAAGAGATTGTATAAGTGTCAGGAGTGCGGAAAGATCTTCATGTGTTCATCAGAACTGCAGAAACATCACAGAATTCACACTGGAGAGAAACCATAAAATGCAAGAAAGAGCTTCAGCAGAAAATCAGAGTTGACTTCTCATTTAACAACTCATGCAGAAGAAGACCCTTTTTAATGTAAAGATTTTAGAGCTTCAGCTGGAAATCAGCTCAACTTTCATTTCAAGACTCAAATCTCATATTTAAGATAGACTAAGGCAGTCTAAGGACTGAGATTATTCCAGCTTTAGGACCATTTCAGGTTCCTAGTCCAGTTACCTCAGTGTGTGGTCATGCAAGGAGCATTATGGGGCATATTGGCCGAAGTTTACTACACAGGCAGAAGGAGGGTTCTGCTTTCGACAACCCTCTAATAATATGAATGATCATGCAGAGTGCTTGAGATGCCCATGAGCAACTGGGGGGCCACTGTGTGAGATGGGATGCTCAACGCGATGGGCTGTGGCCTGATCCAGCAGGACTCCTCTTAGGTTCTTAATAGCCAGTGTAGGCCTAGAATTCTGTAACACAGCAGAGCCTACTTCTTAACTGACTTGTATAAGGAACCATCAGAAAATATCCTTTGTAATACTTACAGAACGTATTAGGAGATTTGAAGGGATTTACTACGATAGAGGACTGTTTTGCTCCCAATAAAGATACAAGAACATCTGAAATTAAGGATGTGATATTCCAGAATGGACCAAGCTGATTTATACGGTTTGTCCAAAAAAGGATAAAACCTCTTGAAATAAGAGCATTTGCTAGATTGATATGGAAATTTGAAAAAAAAAGATTGAAACCAGCAACAGAAAGGCACAATTTCCATTATATTTTCCCATTTGCCTCTCAGAATATACAGATGGCTTCTCTAAGCAGCTATGGGAGTCTTTTAGGGAGGATGTGAGGGAGGGAGTTTTTTTAAATTATGTGTTACTATTTGCTACGTTTTATTCTTATTGTAACCTGCCCTGGGACCATTTGGTGACGGGTGAGATATAAATTTGTTAAATAAATAAATAAATAGGCCAATATTTCGCCTCTATGACTCTATTTCAATTTCCTGTACTAAAATTGCCAATGACCTATTTCAGGCTAAGTCCAAAAGTATTAGAGAATAGTAGTAGTTTATTAATACAGTCGCAGACCAGGTACATCAATGTTAAAAAAATATGGGTATTTACAAAGGAGAAAATTAATTAAAAACAAATATATATCCATAAGACTTAAAAACATGTGATCAAATGTGAATAACTCTGATCAGTTTGCTCTATTACAAGGTTTCATTTCCTGATTACTTCCTTATTTTAACAGCTATGGCCAGAAACTTTGCGGCAGCTAGTATCAAATCAGGGTAGTCCAAAGGTATTTACTGAGTACTCATTTTACTTGATATGTTGGCTGCCTTCGATACAGTTGATCATGTTCTACTTTTAGATTCTCTTGTGGTCTTGGTTTTCAGGGTACTGTCTTGTCTTGGTTTTAAAAGCCAAGAGTTCCTTTGATTCCCTGAGAACTTTAACACCTACTATGAACATCTGGTGCTTCACATTTAGATAACCATCACCAATGTAGAATGTTTCAACTTCCTTAATCAAAGGAACCTGTTTTACATTTAAAGTAAAGCGGGCAATAATTCTTCCAAAATTTACCTCAGTACTATCCATTTCAAACGGCACTTTAAAATCTTTATTTCAACATCAAAAGCACGTGCTGTAGAATGCACCGTATTGGCTAACAATTATCACCTGACTGGCTAGAATGAGCATAAGAAACAAGCTTTTTGCCGATCAAAGATGACGCATTTCTTTCCGCCTAGATCAGTGATGGCGAACCTTTTGAGCTTGGTGTGTCAAAATTCACAAGAAACCCTAGCTTAACTTGAGTGCTGTATCACATCTAGAAATATCCATAATTTTGTGATATTTGTAGCTCTAGTAGAAAAGTTATATTTTTTGATATATGTATTTTATTAAAAGCAAAAACAATTCTTTACATTAGTGATTTTTGTCGTTGAATTTCATTTGCTCAATCTTCAATTGAAAGTTGGTATTCTGTACACTTCAAGAACAAGCAAGCATTACACGCCCAGGTGCCAGGAGGACTAGGTGTGTCACTCAAAAGGCTTGGCGTGACACGCGTGTCATAGGATGGCCATCACTAGCCTAGATTTAAGTGTGTCAATGCTGGTCCCATGTCTCGTGATGGCGTGAGACTATATCCTGTGAGAGACATGACGTAAGATCTTTAAAAAATATTTTTCCTTTAGAAATGCAATCCTCCATGTAAGCCTATGCTACTAGATACTAGAATGTTTTCCTCTGTATTTGCTTCAATGTTTTTTCGTGTTTCTTTGTTTTAACTATTAATAACCTTACCAACAAAATAATAGTTCCATGGCATTCTTGTCTGGAGTCTTTTCAAGAGACACCAGAGGTTGGTTTTTTTCCACTGATAAAACAAGGATCCTTCCTCAGCCCAGTGCTTGGTACATTCATACGCTGCGAAAGTAAATAAGGAGTAAAAAAAGCCATGGGGTGTGGAAGGCAGCCATGACAAAGAGCCCTTGGAGAGGACAACATGGAGAGACAGTGAGAGGTTTTCCTTCTCCTGTTCTGAATCCAGCTGTCGCCCAACACTGGTTTCCTTAACTTCCTCTTATTTTCTGAGGTGAAAAGGGTTAATGAGAGGGAGACTTGCAAGGCATAAGGATGGGATAGGAGGAGGGCCTCCACCATTGAGACCCTGTGAGGCAGGCCAGAAAAGGGGGGCACAAGGGGGAACCAACTGGAGAGAAAAGATGCGCCTGTGAATGCTCAGTGGAGAGGGAAGGCTGTGAAAGGCAAGAGAAAGTTCAGCCATGGAGGAGCAGAATATGAGAGGCCCAGAATCGGAAAGGAGCCCGGAGGCCTCTGAACTTGCTCTCCTGCCTGAGGACCAGGCCAGGTGGGACGAGGAGACACGGAGGTTCAGGGGCTCGTGCTACGAGGAAGCTGAGGGGCCCTGGAAGGTTAGCACCCATCTCCACTGCTTTTGCCGCCAGTGGCTGAGACCAGACCAGCATAAGAAGGGCGAGATGCTGGACCTGGTGGTGCTGGAGAAGTTCCTGGCCGTCCTTCCTTGGGAACTGCAGAACTGGGTCCGGGAATGTGGGCCAGAGAGCAGCTCCCAGGCGGTGGCCCTGGCTGAAGTCATGAGCAAGGATGGAGATGCAAAGCAAGTGAGGAAGTTTTATTCGTCACATCATATAAACTTTCTTAATGTCTATCTGGACTTTCAGAAGGCTTTTGACAAAGTCCCACATCAAAGGCTACTGAGTAAACTCATCAGCCATGGAATAAAAGGACAAGTTCTGTCCTGGATTTGTGACTGGCTTAAGGGCAGAAAGCAGAGAGTAGTAATAAACGACAAATTCTCAGGGTGGAAAGAAGTAAAAAGTGGGGTCCCTCAAGGCTCAGTACTGGGACCAATGCTTTTTAATTTATTCATCATCTAGAAGAAGGGGTACATAGTAAAATAGCAAAGTTCGCTGATGATACTAAATTATTCAGGGTAGTAAAATCTGAAAGAGATTGCCAAGAGCTCCAGAGGGATCTCTTAGCATTGGGTGAGTGGGCAACCAAGTGGCAAATGTGCTTTAATCTTAACAAGTGCAAAGTAACGCACATCGGGGCCAAGAATCCAACTTATGTCTATAAACTGACGGGGTCTGACCTTTCTGCAACACACCAGGAAAGGGATCTCGGGGTTTTGGTGGACAGTTCAATGAAGGTGTCAACTCAGTGTGCTGTGGTCGATCCTTCTGCTTCCGCTCTAGGACTCGCGAGTCTCTCCTTCATTAACCCTTTGAACACTAGACAAAGAAACCAGAGAATCGGAAAAGCACTAGTGTGCAAAGGGTTAATGAGGGAGAGACTCGCGAGTCCTAGAGCGGAAGCAGAAGGATCAACCGCAGCATTTGGTGAGTCAGGAGAGTCACCACCACTGAGGCCCTGCAAGGCAGGCAGGAAAAGAAGGGGCACAAAGGGAGCCAACTGAGGAGGAAACATGCTCCTGTGGAGGCCATGCGGTGGGGGAAGGCTGTGAAAGGCAAGGCTGAGGTGGGGAAGAAAAGTTGATGTCTGAAACTATTCAAGAATGAATAAATGGGAAATGGACATTATGAGATGGACAATTCATGAAGGGAGTGGGGGTGGCGGATGCACTGGAGGCAGGTTGAACATTTTTGGCCATTGAGGCATTTCCACTGCAATTCCAGTTTAAGTTTCCCACTTGTCAAGAAAGGGAAAGGCACCAGAAGAAGGAAGCCTGATGACCCCCATGCTCTCCTCCCTCTGGAATCTGTGGGGATGGAGAAGGAAGGGGCGGCGTGTGATTTGGAGGATCGTGGATCATAGGGGAAGCAATGGGGCCGAATGAGCTTCTTTGTGGAGGGAGGAAGACGGAGGGACCGTCTTTCTTCTACCTTCCTCCCAGCTCCTTCCCTGCCTGCCCTAAACCACCTTCTGCCCCCCTGCAGGGAGAAGCCCAGGCTGCCTCCAAGCTCCAGCTCCGTCTCCTCCTGCCACAAGACCTCCCAGTCCCCAGAAGGAAGACAGAGTTGGTCCCATCTTGGAAGGGAGAAAGAAAACGGAGGACAAAGTCCAGCCATGGAGGAGCAGAATCCGAGGGGCCCAGAATCAGACAGGAGCCCGGAGGCCTCTGAACTTGCTCTCCTGCCTGAGGACCAGGCCAGGTGGGAGCAGGAGAGACGGAGGTTCAGGGGCTCCTGCTACGAGGAGGCCGAGGGGCCCCGGGAGGTTTGCACCCACTTCCACCACCTTTGCCGCCAGTGGCTGAGACCAGAACAGCACACAAAATCTGAGATGGTGGACCTGGTGGTCCTGGAGCAGTTCCTGGCCGTCCTTCCCTGGGAGATGCAGAACTGGGTCCGGGAATGTGGGCCGGAGAGCAGCTGCCAGGCGGTGGCCCTGGCCGAGGGATTCCTCTTGAGCAGGGATGGAGAGGCCAAGAAGGTGAGGAGATTTTATTCGCCGTATCAATATTGCAATCCTAACTTGTCCGAGGTTTGCTTTGCCTTCCTGCCTCCTTTTATTTTTGCACTTCATGTATCTTCCCTTCCCCTCCAAAGTTTCCTCACTACCAATTTTCTACTGATAAAAATGTAAGCCCTGAATATCTAAAGAAGTGCCCCCTGGGATACAGACCTGGAGAGGCCTTCTAGGCAGGGAGCCTGGAAAAAAAAACCCACTGTGATTACCCCGCAGGTGCCCCACAGGTGGTGGAAGGACCTCCCTCTAGACGTGCATCACACACTGTTTCTGTATACTTGCAGGTGGTTGGTGAAAACAAGTCAATTGAAGAGAATAAACAAACACTGTTACAGGATAACGTGTGGACAGAAGGTGTCCGTGCTTTTCCTGAGGCAAGGGAGCAACCACTGGTTCCCGTAAAGAAGGAGAGTTTGCAAGAGGGTGAGGCGGAAACTGCTAGCAAGGGTAAGGAATAGCTTTTTGAAGATCCTGGGGCTCTCAGGGTGAGAGAGGGTTGGGATGTTGCTCAAGACCCCATCTGTCTGCACAGTGTTGTTCCCAGTCCATTTAGGGCTTTCCTAGCTCTTTGAATGTGGTCCAGCAGCTGATGGGGTCTGGCGACTCCTTGGTCTTCCTTACAGGCAATGCAAAGAGTCCTCCAGCTTGTGATGGAGCAGAAGTGAACGCTGAGCAGCCCCCGGATCAGGTAGGGTGAGAATCTTCCTCCTGAGGGTCTCTGAGTCCTGCACATTTTCCTTGGTCTCAACACTTCTGTGTCTTCTGGGTTCCATCCTGGTTTCTCACCAGGGATGTTTTGGCGGCAGCTGAGTGAGTTTTGCATCAGGGAGACCAATCTCCAAGCTCTTCTCTCTTGCCCTGAGATTTTGGATCTTTACGCTTTCTCTGAAGGGGAAACTATTTCTCTTTCTCTTTCAGGCCCAAGTGACCTTTGAGGAGGTGGCCGTGCATTTCACGGAGGAGGAGTGGGCTTTGCTGGATCCGGCCCAGAGGGCTTTGCACAGGGAAGTCATGGAAGAGAATTGGGCAAATCTGGCCTTTGGGGGCAAGTATCTTTAGTTCAATTAATGGTTATGGTGGTGACAGGAATATCTCTGTCACTTTAGGCATTTTTCTAAATTACTTAAATTATTGTTTTATTTATGGTCAATATGATTTCTTTTCTTAGGAATTCATAAATTATTCCTGTTATTATTTTAGTTACTTTAATTTTTTGTTGTTACTTATTTAAATAGTTTATTTATTTATTCATTCATTCATTCATTTATGTCCCACCCTGTACCCAAAGGTCCCAAGGCGGGTAACAACCTTTAAATCCAACATATCAAAAAACAATATATATTAAAACAATAAAAAGCATAATAGCATTTAAAATCCAACATGTTAAAAACAGAACCACGTCAATTAAAACAATAAGGTTTGCAGTGGGTGAAACATGACCAACATTTAGCCAAAGACGTGGGCAAAGAAGTGGGTCTTCACCACCTTCCTGAGATGGAACCCGATGCATCTCAATGGGGAGACTATTCCACAGCCTGGGGGCCATTACCAAGAAGGTCCTCTCCCGGGTGGTCACCCGCCTCACTGCTGAAGGCAGTGGGGCAACCAGGAGGGCCTCCCCTGCATATCTTAAGGCACGGGCAGGTCATTATGGGAGAAGGCGCTGCTTTGGATATTTGGGTCCCAAATCATTTAGGGCCTTCTAAGTCAGAGTTAAAACCTTGAATTGGACTAAGCAGTAAATTGGCAGCCAATGCAGCCCTTCTAAAACCAGTGTGATGTGCATTCAGCTAGCTTTCCTGGTCAGCACCATGGTGGCTGAAATTTGCACTAGCTGCAACTTCTGAACTGTCTTCAAGCGCAGCCCCATGTAGAGTCCAACCTAGGGCTTTACGTGGGCCTGAAGCCAGATTGAAATGGGTCTAGATAATCAGCTCCTTCAAAGCATACCTGCAGTTGAGGAGCAATCACTCTCTGTCTAGCACTTTGCTTAAAAAAGGTAAGTTGGCCACGGGCAATAGTTGTTTAGATCTTCCTGGTCCAGGGAAGCCCTCTTCAGGAATACCAGGGAGCTTTTTGGGCTCTACAAGCACATCAAGGACACTTGGGAGCAATCTTGTCAATAGCCCTGCTCATCTCCTGAGAGAAACAGGGCTTCGACAGGAGTGCCAGTCATGCCAATCGGAAAATCCCCCAGATCATTCAGGAACTGCTCGGATTCCATAAGTCTCCAAGGGCAGACCATCTCAATAGGTCCCACTTCCCACCGAGGGGAGCTGCCATTGTAAGTCCAAACCTCACTAGCGAATGATCCGTCCATGACAGTGGGTGGACAGCCAGCCCTATCAAGAGATACACAACAGTCCGCTCTGAGGCAAAAACCAAATCAAGGGTGTGACCTGCTGTATGAGGCAGGTCAGATACAAACTGAGACAGCCCCATGGTTGTCATGGAGGCTATGAAGAACTGAGCTGGACCACTGAGCGTAGCCTCAGCGTGTATGTTGAAATCCCCTAAGACTGCCATGGCAGGGACTTCCAACACCACATCTGAGACCACTGATGTTTGTTTTTTCATGTCTTCCCCACATACAGATCATGTGCAGGAGAGTGAAAATCATCCTGGCTTATCCATGTTGTCACCAGAAAGAAGCATAAAGGAAGAAGAGAGTGAAATCCTCATCTCAGAAGATTACAAAGGGGTGAACAGGAAACTTGATCCTGGAATGAAGGAAGTACTCAGAGTCAATCCAAAATTAAATGAGGATAGCCAAAGCTCCAGAAGTTATGAGTGCATTGCATCTCAGGGTAACTTTAGTTGCCATGATGACCTGAATTTACAACAAAAAATTCACACAGGCGAGAAAACTCAAGAATATGTAAAGAGCCTAAAGAGCTTCAGTCAGCAATCACCCCTTGTTTCTCATCACAGAAATGACCAAGGGGAGAAACCACATGAATGTAAGAAGTTTGGAGGTAGCTTCAGTTCGTCATCATACCTGGCTGTACATCACAGAAATCCCACAGGAGAGAAGCCATATGAATGTCACGAGTGCAGAAAGAGCTTCAGCTCAAAATGGGACCTTACTTTATATTTCAGGACACACACAGGAGAGAGACCATATGAATGTGAAGAGTGTGGAAAGACCTACAGATCAAAAAGGGACCTTACTTTACATTTCAGGACACACACAGGAGAGAGACCATATGAATGTGAAGAGTGTGGAAAGAGCTTTAGTAGGCCATCACACCTGACTGAACATCACAAAATTCACACAGGAGAGAAACCATATGAATGCAAGGAATGTGGAAAGAGCTTCAGGTATTCATCACACCTGACTCAACATCACAAAATTCACACGGGAGAGAAACCATATGAATGTCAACAGTGCGGAAAGACCTTCCGTTATTCATCATATCTGAAGAAACATCACAGAATTCACACAGGAGAGAAACCATATGAATGCAAGGAGTGTAGAAAGAGCTTCAGGACGAAATCAAGTTTGACTAAACACATCAGGACACACACAGGAGAGAGACCATATGGATGTAAGGAGTGTGGATGGAGCTTCAAGTGCAAATCCAATCTTACTACACATATCAGGTCTCACACCGGAGAAAAACCATATAAATGCGATGAATGTGGAAAGAGCTTCAAGCGGTCAACAGAGCTTATTACACATTTCAGATCTCACACCAGAGAGAAACCATATGAATGTCAAGAGTGCGGAAAGGCCTTCAGGATGTCATCAAACCTGATTGTACACTGCAGAATTCACACAGAAGAGAAACCTTATGAGTGTAAGGACTGTGGAAAGAGCTTCAGAAGTTCATCAGACCTGATTATACATCACAGAATTCACACAGGAGAGAAACCATATAAATGCAAGGAATGTAGATGGAGCTTCAGCGTGAAATCACGTTTGGCTAGACACCTCAGGACACACACGGGAGAGAGATCATATAAGTGTCAGGAGTGCGGAAAGGCCTTCAGTTATTCATCAGATCTGAAGAAACATCACAGAATTCACACAGGAGAGAAACCATACGAATGTGAAAAGTGTGGAAAGAGCTTCATTACAAAATCAGAGTTGACTTCCCATTTCACAAGTCATGCAGAAGAGGAACTATTTTAATGTAAGAAGTTTAGAAAGCACGCCAGCTGGAAATTAGTTCTTACCTTTCATTTCAAGTCTCGTGTTTAAGATGGACTAAGGCAGTCTGAGATTCTGATTATTCCAGCTTCAAGACCCTTTCAACTTCCTAGTCCATCACCTACACAGTGTTTGTTCATGCAAGGAGCATTATTTGTCACTTTTGCTGAAGCTTCATATACAGGCAGTAGGAAGATTCTGCTTTCAACGACACTCAAATAATAATAATAATGTTTTGAGATGCTTGAGATGCCCATGAGCAACTGGGGTGGGGGGGACTGTGTGATATGGGATGCTCAACGTGATGGGCTGTGGCCTGATCCAGCAGGACTCCTCTTAGGTTCTTAATAGCCAGTGTACGCCCAGAGTCTGTAACACAGCAGAGCCTGGTGAGGTCCACCTAGTGTCAATCAAATGTGTAACCCTTTTACAAGGCCCTAATAGGATTAAACAGTTGAGAGATGTTTATGGGTTTTTTGGGTTCTTAAAACTGGTTTCCCTTTTAGTGGTTTCTTCAAGCTATTCAAATATTTGTGTTTAATTCCAAGAAAATGCAGATTCAGAAGAAAACAACTCGAAAACCATCAGCCTGATGGGGCTGGGGCTTGCCAAATCTTGCATTTTATTTTCAAGCAACAGTAATAGCTCACGATTTGCATAATAATCATATGCCCCAACCAAGGTGGAGAAAATATAAATCATCCCAGGAAATATGATTGGCCGTGAAACCGTATACTACAGGAGTAGAAAGAAGAGATTTCAACCAGCAGAACCCCGTAATAAAAGAATGAATGAGAGGACGGTATACCTGGCAACACAAAACTCTTGCTTCTACTTCTTGACTGACTCGTATAAGGAACTATCAGAAAATATCTTTTGTAAATCTTACAGAATGTATTAGGAGATTGGAAGAAAAGGGTAGTAAATCTACTATAGGGGACTGTTTTGCTCCCAATAAAGATACAAGAATATCTGAAATTAAGGATGTTATATTCCAGAATGGACCAAGCTGATTTATACGGTTTGTCCAAAAAAGGATGCTAAAATCTCTTGAAATAAGAAGAGTGTTTACTAGATTGATACGTATATTTGAAAAAAAAAATTGGAGCAAGCAACAGAGAAAGGCATAATTTCCAATATACCATTTAATTGCCTTTCAGATTATATAGATGGCTTCTCTTAAGCTGCCAAGTCTGTTAGGGAGGGTGGGAGGGAATGGAATGGAGGGGGTTATTTTTTATGTGTTAATATTTTATATGCCTTATTCTTATTGTAACCTGCCCTGGGACCACTTGGAGAAGTTTGGGATATAAATTTGTTAAATAAATAAACAAATATTTCACCTCTACGATTCTAGTGATGTGATGAGGGAATAATAAGAGAATGAAACTCTTGAGAAGAGCTCAAGTATGTGCGTGTGATTGTGTGAGTGAATGGCTCTTTGTACCAAGTATGTCATATGCAATAAAAGTTACATGAATAGTGCAAAAATCCAGATCTGCTGTTCTGTCTTATTGGTGCCTTTGTCCATGAGGACATTTTTGCTTCTCTGAGTTAATTGCTCTGAATCTATAAAAGAACCTGATCACATTGTGACACTGAAAATTCCTTAACTAAAATTGCCAATGACCGATTTCAGACTAAGTACTCATTTTACTTGATATGTCTGTTGCCTTCGATACGGTTAATCATGTTTTAGTGGTGGTAACCCAACTATGTATTGTGTGTAACTGGAAATATCCTTTGAATCTGACTAAAGCAGAATTGTATAGAACAGTATGGAGATTCATGATGAAGGAATATTCAAAAAGCTAGATTGATCTGGAAGGGAGAATCCAGTGGAGGAAGACTGATCTCCTGAAACTAAACAAAACATAGCTGGGAAATTCTTAAATAATTTGGAAAATTGCTGCTGGGCTGTGGTAAGTTTGTGAGGTAAGTCCTCTGGTTTTTGGGCAGAGTTTCATAATGTATCATAAGGTGAATGATTAATTTAGGAAGTTTCCCTTTAGGAAAAAATAACACATTTTAAGTTATTTTAACAAAAAGTAAAGTCTATAAATTCAGAATTTTCTTTTTTTCAAATAAAGTAGGAGCAAGAGGAAAAATAACTCAAATAGTAGCAAATGCAAAAGAATTAAGTTAGATATTGTGAAGAAAAATAATTGAAACAATAACCTATGCAGCAATAATAACTTGAGTAGTCTTAAAAGGTACAACAACCTAAATAGTAACAAAACTTAATTAATTCAATAACAATGAAGGCCGAGGGCCAGCAGGGGGTCATATGAGAGTCATAAGTATGGCTAACTGCCGATCAGGCGGAAGTCCCGGGTATGTGGTCGGTGCATTGAGCTCTGGGCTCTCAGGGAATGTGTCTCTTCCTTGAAGCCAAGGGTGTTTGTTTCCGCACTTACCACTTGAAATCCGGATTAAAGACATCCAGCTTTCTGAAATCCGTCCCTGGGAAGATCCGTCTGAAAATGGGATGGATCCGAATGAGGTCTAACACTTCCGCACTTGCGTGAGAAGCACAGATAGTGAGGAACACTTCATGTGTTTGCTGTGCAACGCTGCAGCACTGATATCTAGAAGAACTGGGCTTCTCTGCAGCCCAAGGAGCTGCATGATTGGAGCATTCAGTCGTCAGTCACCGCTCATTTCCCCATCAATCAGCAGCATGCCTGAGATCCCATGGCTGCCATGGTGGTGGTGCCACACTCAACATGGCGACTTCCTGCCACCTCACTCAACATGGTGAGGGTGAGGCTTCAGGGATGCAGTAGGAGCATCCCACTCCTTGATGGGCAGCCCTCCAGCTGCCTTGGAGAGCCGAGGTCTGAGGCAGGGAGGACATAAGGCTGAGGAAGAGGGACAGATTGCATAAGTTGAGACCCCTTCCTAGGTGGATGTGCCTGTATCTTCTTGCATCAGGATACTCCTCCACAGGTAGCAAGAGAGCAGCTTCTTGTGGTGTGGGATTTGATTATCTGAAATAAAGAGAGGTGGTGGGTTTGCGATGGGTGTGCTGAGCACATGGAAACCTCCCTGCCAGGTGCAGAGGACGTCACACGGCATCAAGATCAGTTGGTAAACAGTGCTGGGGAGGAGCCAGTGGTCATGGTTTATGTCAGTATCAGTGACACTGGGAAGCCAAGGTGGGGCGTCCTGGAAGCCAAATTTAGGTTATTAGGTACAAGATTGAAGTCCAGGACCCCCAGAAATGCTACCTGTTACAAGTGTAGGACCAGCTAGACCGAGGGATCTATAGACCTCTTTGCACTTGAAGGTTCATCCAGACAGCACTTGCTTATTCCACATAATTTGGATAATGTAGAAACATATTTTAAATTACCAATGCTTATTCTGCCTCATCCAATCATTCCACCACATTTTGCTGTTAATCTTCAAGGTCCTCCAGCCCGCCTGTTCCTAAAATACTCCAATAGCAACAGTGCCTGAAAGTGGGGAGGAAACCGGTTTCCCTGCTTAGCCAAAGGCCAGGGCAAGGGGCGGCTGGAGGTGGGCTTGGGCCCAGAGACCCCATGGCAACCGTGGCCCCGTGCAAGTGTGGAAGCCACAAAGGACGGAAGGTCCCCTTCTTGCTCAGGGCAACCACAGAGCTGCGTCTTCTGGTGTTGCCCTGTGTTGAAAACCCAGCCAGACAAGAGAATATGGCACCATTACATGCTTAGAAACATCAAACAGGTGAAGAAGAAGAAGAAGAAGTGGGAGGGAGGGAGGATGTTTTTCCACTGTCAATAGAAGTACCCATTAAGTACACATTAATGGGTACAAAAATGCCATTTAGTACCCATTAATGAGTACGTAATGGGCACTTCTAGTGACAGTGGAAAAACACCGGAAGATTGCAGTTTATAATTGTTCCCTTTCTTTCCATTCTGTACATTGAACAAGATTCTGTTGCATTAAATTAAATGACAGGGTTCGGTCTTTTCCACCTGCAGGGAAAGAGGCCTGTTGCCTCTTCTGCCCCTGGCTCAGGGTCATGGGAAGAGCCCTTGGGGAGGACAACATGGAGGGGCAACCAGAGGTTCTCCTCCTGTTCTGAATCCAACTCCTGCCAGGTGAGAGGAGGAGGCAGGAGGGCGTCTGGATTTCTTAACTTCATTCCCCATCACAAAGCTGGAAGCCCGATGGGCAGAGACAAGGAAACGGGAGACTGGGGAGAGCACTGGTGTGCAAAGGGTTAAGGAGAGGGAGACTACGGACTCCTAGAGCGCAGGCGGAAACAGCTATGGGAGCATCCGGTGGGTCAGGAGAACCACCACCACTGAGGCCCTGCAAGGGAAGCAGGAAAAGGAGGGGCACAAAGGAGAACTAAGGAGAAAATAGGTGCCTAAGGACCGTGTGGAGAGGGAAGGCTATGAAAGGACGGGTGAGGTGGGGGAGAGGTTGAAATGGAGAATAGGAAACATATGCTGAAGGATATTATGGGATGGCCACCTCACGAAGGGAGTGGGCTTGGCGGATCCGTTGAAGGGACTTTGCAGGTTTGGGGCCGTTCAGGCATTTCAATTGCAAACCCCAGTTTGAGTTCCCCAGAATTCAATGGGCTCTTGAGGGAGCAGGATTTAATACAGGAGGATGCAAACTGATATCTCGGGGAAGGAGGAAGGAAGGTGCTCCTGAGCATGAGCAGACGGCCTGCCAGGGCTCCCCTTGCCAGCACAGGAATTCTGGGGAGTCTGTCTGCCAGAAGGGGGCATTTGGGGGTGTAACAGTCTCCTCCCCTCTGTGAAAGAAAAGGTACCAATAGGAGGCCTGGTACCCCCACACTTTACTGTTCTTCTGGAAACTGGGGCTGTAGAAGGAAGGGGCAGCGTGTGATTTGGGGGATCAGGGATCATGGCGGGAGCATTGGGGCCGGATGAGTGTCTTTCTGGAGGGAGGAACACGGAGGGAGCGTCTTTCTCCTACCTTCCTCCAAGCTCCTTCCCTGCCTGCCCTAAACCACCTTCTGCCCCCCTGCAGGAAGAAGCCCAGGCTGCCTCCAGCTCTTCCTGCCACAAGACCTCCTGGTCCCCAGAAGGAAGACAGAGTTGATCCCATCTTGGAAGGGAGAAAGAGGAGAAAGTTCAGCCATGGAGGAGCAGAATCCGAGAGGCCCAGAATCAGACAGGAGCCCAGAGGCCTCTGAACTTGCTCTCCTGCCTGAGGACCAGGCCAGGTGGGACCAGGAGAGACGGAGGTTCAGGGGCTCCTGCTACGAGGAGGCCGAGGGGCCCCGGGAGGTTTGCAGCTGCCTCCACCGCCTTTGCCGCCAGTGGCTGAGACCAGAGCGGCACACGAAGGCCGAGATGCTGGACCTGGTGGTCCTGGAGCAGTTCCTGGCCGTCCTTCCTTGGGAGATGCGGAACTGGGTCCGGGAATGTGGGCCGGAGAGCAGCTCCCAGGCGGTGGCCCTGGCCGAGGGATTCCTCTTGAGCAGGGATGGAGAGGAAAAGAAGGTGCAGAAATTTTTATTCGTTGTATCAGTATTGCAATCCTGACATGTCCAAGGTTTGCTTTGCCCTCCGGCCTCCTTTTATTCTATCTCCCTCCAAAAGTTTCTGCTGAGATGAATTCAGATAAGCCAATGAAAGTGAATAACCAATGCTGTTCTAGGTTCCAGTGTTGAGAGAAGGAGTCTTTGGTTTTCCTGAGGCAAGGGAGGCGCCACTGGATCCCATAAGGAGGGAGAATGTGCGGGAGGGTGAGGCAGAAGTTGCCAGCACAGGTAAGGAATGCCTTTTGAACTGTTTGGGCACTTCAGGGTGAGGGTTGGGACGTTGCTCAAGACGCCATCTGTCTACACAGCGTTGTTCCCAGGCCATTAAGGGCTCTCCTAGCTCTTTGAATGAGATCCAGCAGCTGATGGTGTCAGGTGACTGACTCCCTTTCATCTTTGGTCTTCCTTATAGGCAATGTAAAGAGTCCTCCAGTTTGTGATGGAGCAGAAGTGAACGCTGAACAGTCCCCGGATCAGGTAAGGTGAGAATCTTTCTCCTGAGGGCCTCTAAATCCTGCACATTTTCCTTGGTCTCAACACTTCTGTATTTCCTGGGTTCCATCATGGTTTTGAGTTTTGCGTCACGGAGACCAATCTCCAGCCTCTTCTCTCCTGCCCTGAGATTTTGGATCTTTACACTTTCTCTGAAGGGGAAACTATTTTCCTTTCTCTTTCAGACCCAAGTGACCTTTGAGGAGGTGGCCGTGCATTTCACGAAGGAGGAGTGGGCTTTGCTGGATCCGGCCCAGTGGGCTTTGCACAGGGAAGTCATGGAAGAGAATTGGGCAAATCTGTCCTTTTTGGGCAAGTAACTCTCTTTGGTTGGATTGATCATTATGTGGGTGGCAAGAATAACTCTGTTTCTTAAATCATAGAATCATAGAATGGTAGAGTTGGAGGGGACCTCCTGGGTCATCGAGTCCAACCCCCTGCTCAAGGCAGGATCTCCTAAACCATCTCAGACAGATGGCTGTCCAGTCTCTGCTTGAAGACTTCCATCGAAGGGGAACCAACCACCTCCCGTGGCAGCCTGTTCCACTGGTTGATCACTCTTACTGTTAGAAATTTTTTCCTAACATCTAAACTAAATCTTTTCCCCTGCAGTTTCACCCCATTGTTTCTAGTCCTTCCTTGAGAGAGTGAGAACAGGGCTGATCCCTCTGCCTTGTGACAACCCTTGAGGTATTTGTAGACAGCTATCATGTCTCCTCTCAGTCTTCTTTTTGGTAGACTAAACATTCCTAGTTCCTTAAGCCGTTCCTCATAGGACATGGTTTGCAGACCGTTCACCATCTTGGTAGCTCTCCTTTGAACCTGCTCCAGCTTGTCAGTGTCTTTTTTAAACTGGGGTGACCAGAACTGGACACAGTACTCCAGATGAGGTCTGACCAAGGTAGAGTAGAGGGGGATAATAACTTCACGTGATCTGGACTCTATGCTTCTCCTAATACACCCCAGGATTGTGTTTGCCTTTTTTGCAGCTGCCTCGCACTGTTGACTCATGTTCAGTTGATGATCTACCAGGACACCCAAGTCTTTTTCACACGTGCTGCTGCTCAGCCGAATTCCTCCCATTGTATATGTGCTTTTTTCATTTTTCTTGCCCAGGTGCAGAACCTTGCATTTTTCTTTGTTAAATACCATTTTATTAGTTGCAGCCCATTGTTCGAGTTTCTCTAAATCTTTTTGGATCCTCTCTCTCTCTTCTTTGGTGTTTGCAATCCCCCCTAGCTTTGTGTCATCAGCAAATTTGATCAGTTTCCCTTCAACTCCCTCGTCCAGATCGTTTATAAAAATATTAAACATAACTGGGCCCAGGACAGACCCTTGTGGTACTCCACTTGACACTTCCTTCCATTTGGATGTGCAGCCATTTAAAGCCACTCTTTGAGTACGATTACTAAGCCAGTTTTGAACCCACCTTATAGTTGCCTTGTCAAACCCATATTTGATCAATTTTTCAATGAGGATCGCATGAGATACTTTGTCAAATGCTTTGCTGAAATCAAGAAATACTATGTCTACTGTATTTCCTTGATCAACCCATTCAGTGATTTTGTCATAAAATGAAATCAAGTTAGTCTGACACGACTTGTTTGATACAAACCCATGTTGACTACTGTTAATTATTGAATTCCTATCCAAATGCTGACATATGTGTTGTTTAATAATTTGTTCGAGAATCTTTCCTGGTATTGAAGTCAGGCTACCAGGCCTGTAGTTCCCTGGGTCTACCTTCTTCCCTTTTTTGAAGATAGGAACAACGTTTGCCCTTCTCCAATCGTCTGGGACTTTCTTAGCATTTTGTCCAATTTTGTTTTACTGTCTACTTATCTGCATTGTACTTGTTCTAGCTTGTCACAGAATTCTGATATTGGAAATTCTCCCGCTGTCTCATTCAGGGTTGTGACCGTGAATGGCAGGGGTGAGGCAGTGACCTTTTGCCTGGCCCAGTGTCACCCTCTGGCAGAGCAGGGATTGGAAACAATGTTCTTAGCAATGTGCTGCTAAAACGTTCTTTTATCATTCCTTTTTAAAAATTTGACATATATTTATCAGCTTAAAACTTCTTGCTGCACATTAACATCATACAATAATATTACATTTTTCTGTTATTCTTTTGATGACTTGCTCTGTTTTTCTGGCATCTTCCTTTTGTATCTTTTCTCCCTTTGTTTCCCTGTATGTCTCTTTGTCCTTCTCAGCTGACCGCTTAATAATTAATCAAAACCATCCCTAGTTACTTGACTTTCTCATAGGTAGCTAATAAAGGGGTCTCAATCCTTTACACTTATCTGTTGTTCTGTCTTTTAAGAAATTTGTCAATTTATCCATCTCCGCCAAATCAATCCAACATTTGTTTGACGTATCCTGATATTCCCTTGCTAATTTATGAGGTGTTAAGTACCATCTATACATCATCTTACATATGTTTTCTTTTAACACCATAGAAGTAGTAAATTCCATATCTTTTACCCAGAGATTCTCCCATTGTTTCATCTGAATATTGTATCCAAAATTCCTTGCCCATACATTCTTTAACCTTGCATTTGTGCTTCCAGAATTTGTGTTCCTTCCTGTTCTCATTAGGACAAGCCTTCTATTTTCAAAATGAGCTTTTCTTATTTTTAATGGATTTTCTTACTGCTCGTGTGTTTTCTTGGACTCGGCAGTCCCTTTCTTCTTTTATATATGCATTCTAATTGACCATCCATTATTATGTCTGTTAATAGATTCCATGCATTTTGGAGTGATTGGACCTTTTGAACTTTCCATTTCAATTTATTTTTTTATTAGTTTCCGCTTTTGGGGAAAGTCCTTTATGCAAGTTTAAGGTCTTTGTGCTAAATTGTGTTGATAACCTTTCAATACAGCCAGTACATTATCGTACTGTGGTCACTCTCCTCTATTGGATCAGTTACAGATCTAGTGCATTACTTAGGATCACATGTAGAATCCCCGTTTCCCTGGTTGGGTTCACAACCCGCTCTTTTAGGGAACCATCATTTAGCATATCTAGGAATTCTCTCTCCCTGTCAGGAGTTGGACATCCATCTGTGAGTGTGTCATTGAAGCCCCCCCATTATAACTCTTTCCTTGGGATACCTCCTTTTCCTTATTTTCCAAATGCTGGTGTTCTTCAGCGGCTTGTTGAGGAGGAGGATAGCATTTCCCTAATGTTAGACTTGGATTCTGTCTTGGTATTGTTACCCACAATGCTCCTGTGGATTGGTTTGATTCATCATGACATTTGTCTTTAACGTACAAGGCAATGCCAATTCCAATTTCTACAATTTATAACCTGAGATCAATGTACCCCACATTCTCCATCTCCTTCCTTGGTCTCAGGAGAGCAGTTTTCCTCCACTTGAATAGACACACGAAATGCATAGGTTTTTGTTAAAATCCTCACTGATTTTTGTTTTTACATGTATTCCCCAAATACAGATCATGTGCCAGAGTGTGAAAATCTTCCTGACCTATCCAGGTTCTCTCCAGAAAGAAGCATAAAGGAAGAAGAGAGTGAAATCCTCATCTCAGAAAATCATGAAGGAGTGAACAGGAAATTTGATCCTGGAATGAAGAAAATAATTAGAGTTGATCCAAAATTCAATAAGGATAGTCAAAGCCCCACAGATTATGAGTGCATTGCATCTCAGTGTAACTTTAGTGGCTGTGAGGATCTGAATTTAGATAAAAAAAATCACACAGGAGAGAAAACTGATGAATATATAAAAAGCATACAGAGCTCCGATCAGCATTCATGCCCTGTTTCTGATCACAGATTTGACCAAGGGGAGAAACCAGATAAATGTAACAAGTGTGGAAAGAGCTTCTGTTTGTCATCGTACCTGAATGTATATCACAGACATCCCACAGGAGACAGACCATGTGGATGTAAGAAGTGTGGTAGGAACTTCAGTAGGTCATCAGATCTGAATAAACATCACAGATTTCACACAGGAGAGAAACCACATGAATGCATGAAATCAGAGTTGACTTCACATTTCATAACTCACACAGGAAAGAAAACGTTTGAATGTAAGGAGTGTGGAAAGACCTACAGATCAAAAAGGGACCTTACTTTACATTTCAGGACACACACAGGAGAGAGACCATATGAATGTGAAGAGTGTGGAAAGACCTACAGATCAAAAAGGTACTTTACTTTACATTTCAGGACACACACAGGAGAGAGACCATATGAATGTGAAGAGTGTGGAAAGAGCTTCAGTAGGTCATCACACCTGACTGAACATCACAAAATTCACACGGGAGAGAAACCATATGAATGTGAAGAGTGTGGAAAGAGCTTCAGTAGCTCATCAAAACTTACTTTACATTTCAGGACGCACACAGGAGAGAGACCATATGAATGTGAAGAGTGTGGAAAGAGCTTCAGATCAAAATGCAACCTTACTTTACATTTCAGGACGCACACAGGAGAGAGACCATATGAATGTGAAGAGTGTGGAAAGAGCTTCAGATCAAAATGCAGCCTTACTTTACATTTCAGGACGCACACAGGAGAGAGACCATATGAATGTGAAGAGTGTGGAAAGAGCTTCAGTAGGTCATCAAAACTTACTTTACATTTCAGGACGCACACAGGAGAGAGACCATATGAATGTGAAGAGTGTGGAAAGAGATTCAGATCAAAATGCAACCTTACTTTACATTTCAGGACGCACACAGGAGAGAGACCATATGAATGTGAAGAGTGTGGAAAGAGATTCACATCAAAATGCAGCCTTACTTTACATTTCAGGACGCACACAGGAGAGAGACCATACAGATGTGAAGAGTGTGGAAAGAGCTACACTTCTTCGTCACCTCTTACTAGACATTTCACGTCTCACACTGGAGACAAACCATATAAATGTCAAACGTGCGGAAAGGCCTTCAGTAGCTCATCACACCTGACTGAACATTGCAGAATTCACACAGGTGAGAAACCATTTGAATGCAAGGAATGTAGATGGAGCTTCAGCACGAAATCAAATTTGACTAAACATTTTAGGACACACACAGGAAAGAGATTGTATAAGTGTCAGGAGTGCGGAAAGATCTTCATGTGTTCATCAGAACTGCAGAAACATCACAGAATTCACACTGGAGAGAAACCATAAAATGCAAGAAAGAGCTTCAGCAGAAAATCAGAGTTGACTTCTCATTTAACAACTCATGCAGAATAAGACCCTTTTTAATGTAAAGATTTTAGAGCTTCAGCTGGAAATCAGCTCAACTTTCATTTCAAGACTCAAATCTCATATTTAAGATAGACTAAGGCAGTCTAAGGACTGAGATTATTCCAGCTTTAGGACCATTTCAGGTTCCTAGTCCAGTTACCTCAGTGTGTGGTCATGCAAGGAGCATTATGGGGCATATTGGCCGAAGTTTACTACACAGGCAGAAGGCGGGTTCTGCTTTCGACAACCCTCTAATAATATGAATGATCATGCAGAGTGCTTGAGATGCCCATGAGCAACTGGGGGGCCACTGTGTGAGATGGGATGCTCAACGCGATGGGCTGTGGCCTGATCCAGCAGGACTCCTCTTAGGTTCTTAATAGCCAGTGTAGGCCCAGAATTCTGTAACACAGCAGAGCCTGGTGAGGTCCAACTAGTATCAATCAAATGTGTAACTCTTTTACAATACCCTAATAGGATTACACTATTGAGAGATGTCTATTGGCTTTCTGAGTTCTTAAAACAGCGGCTTCCCTTTTAGCGGTTCCTTCAAGCTATTCAAATATTTGTGTTTAATTCCAAGAAAATGCAGATTCAGAAGAAAACAACTCGAAAACCATCAGCTTGATGGGGTTGGGGCTTGCCAAATCTTGCATTTTATGTTCAAGCAACAGTAATAGCTAGCAATTTTCATAATAATCATATGCCCCAACCAAGGTGGAGAAAATATAAATCATCCCAGAAAAGATGATCAGCAATGAAACCATATATACAGGAATAGAAAGAAGAGATATCAACCAGCAGAACCGCATAATAAAAGAATGAATGAGAGGACAGTATAACTGGCAACACAAACTTTTGCCATCTACTTCTTAACTGACTTGTATAAGGAACCATCAGAAAATATCCTTTGTAATACTTACAGAACGTATTAGGAGATTTGAAGGGATTTACTACGATAGAGGACTGTTTTGCTCCCAATAAAGATACAAGAACATCTGAAATTAAGGATGTGATATTCCAGAATGGACCAAACTGGTTCATATGGTTAGTCCAAGAAAGGATAAAACCTCTTGAAATAAGAGCATTTGCTAGATTGATATGGAAATTTGAAAAAAAAAGATTGAAACCAGCAACAGAAAGGCACAATTTCCATTATATTTTCCCATTTGCCTCTCAGAATATACAGATGGCTTCTCTAAGCAGCTTTGGGAGTCTTTTAGGGAGGATGTGAGGGAGGGAGTTTTTTTAAATTATGTGTTACTATTTGCTACGTTTTATTCTTATTGTAACCTGCCCTGGGACCATTTGGTGACGGGTGAGATATAAATTTGTTAAATAAATAAATAAATAGGCCAATATTTCGCCTCTATGACTCTATTTCAATTTCCTGTACTAAAATTGCCAATGACCTATTTCAGGCTAAGTCCAAAAGTATTAGAGAATAGTAGTAGTTTATTAATACAGTCGCAGACCAGGTACATCAATGTTAAAAAAATATGGGTATTTACAAAGGAGAAAATTAATTAAAAACAAATATATATCCATAAGACTTAAAAACATGTGATCAAATGTGAGTAACTCTGATCAGTTTGCTCTATTACAAGGTTTCGTTTCCTGATTACTTCCTTATTTTAACAGCTATGGCCAGAAACTTTGCGGCAGCTAGTATCAAATCAGGGTAGTCCAAAGGTATTTACTGAGTACTCATTTTACTTGATATGTTGGCTGCCTTCGATACAGTTGATCATGTTCTACTTTTAGATTCTCTTGTGGTCTTGGTTTTCAGGGTACTGTCTTGTCTTGGTTTTAAAAGCCAAGAGTTCCTTTGATTCCCTGAGAACTTTAACACCTACTATGAACATCTGGTGCTTCACATTTAGATAACCATCACCAATGTAGAATGTTTCAACTTCCTTAATCAAAGGAACCTGTTTTACATTTAAAGTAAAGCGGGCAATAATTCTTCCAAAATTTACCTCAGTACTATCCATTTCAAACGGCACTTTAAAATCTTTATTTCAACAACAAAAGCACGTGCTGTAGAATACACCGTATTGGCTAACAATTATCACCTGACTGGCTAGAATGAGCATAAGAAACAAGCTTTTTGCCGATCAAAGATGACACATTTCTTTCTGCCTAGATCAGTGATGGCGAACCTTTTGAGCTTGGTGTGTCAAAATTCACAAGAAACCCTAGCTTAACTTGAGTGCTGTGTCACATCTAGAAATATCCATAATTTTGTGATATTTGTAGCTCTAGTAGAAAAGTTATATTTTTTGATATATGTATTTTATTAAAAGCAAAAACAATTCTTTACATTAGTGACTTTTGTCGTTTAATTTCATTTGCTCAATCTTCAATTGAAAGTTGGTATTCTGTACACTTCAAGAACAAGCAAGCATTACACGCCCAGGTGCCAGGAGAACCAGGTGTGTCACTCAAAAAGGCTTGGCGTGACACGCGTGTCATAGGTTGGCCATCACTAGCCTAGATTTAAGTGTGTCAATGCTGGTCCCATGTCTCGTGATGGCGTGAGACTATATCCTGTGAGAGACATGACGTAAGATCTTTAAAAAATATTTTTCCTTTAGAAATGCAATCCTCCATGTAAGCCTATGCTACTAGATACTAGAATGTTTTCCTCTGTATTTGCTTCAATGTTTTTTCGTGTTTCTTTGTTTTAACTATTAATAACCTTACCAACAAAATAATAGTTCCATGGCATTCTTGTCTGGAGTCTTTTCAAGAGACACCAGAGGTTGGTTTTTTTCCACTGATAAAACAAGGATCCTTCCTCAGCCCAGTGCTCGGTACATTCATACGCTGCGAAAGTAAATAAGGAGTAAAAAAGCCTTGGGGTTTGGAAGGCAGCCATGACAAAGAGCCCTTGGAGAGGACAACATGGAGAGACAGTGAGAAGTTTTCCTTCTCCTGTTCTGAATCCAACTGTCGCCCAACACTGGTTTCCTTAACTTCCTCTTATTTTCTGAGGTGAAAAGGGTTAATGAGAGGGAGACTTGCAAGGCATAAGGATGGGATAGGAGGAGGGCCTCCACCATTGAGACCCTGTGAGGCAGGCCAGAAAAGGGGGGCACAAGGGGGAACCAACTGGAGAGAAAAGATGCGCCTGTGAATGCTCAGTGGAGAGGGAAGGCTGTGAAAGGCAAGAGAAAGTTCAGCCATGGAGGAGCAGAATATGAGAGGCCCAGAATCGGAAAGGAGCCCGGAGGCCTCTGAACTTGCTCTCCTGCCTGAGGACCAGGCCAGGTGGGACGAGGAGACACGGAGGTTCAGGGGCTCGTGCTACGAGGAAGCTGAGGGGCCCTGGAAGGTTAGCACCCATCTCCACTGCTTTTGCCGCCAGTGGCTGAGACCAGACCAGCATAAGAAGGGCGAGATGCTGGACCTGGTGGTGCTGGAGAAGTTCCTGGCCGTCCTTCCTTGGGAACTGCAGAACTGGGTCCGGGAATGTGGGCCAGAGAGCAGCTCCCAGGCGGTGGCCCTGGCTGAAGTCATGAGCAAGGATGGAGATGCAAAGCAAGTGAGGAAGTTTTATTCGTCACATCATATAAACTTTCTTAATGTCTATCTGGACTTTCAGAAGGCTTTTGACAAAGTCCTACATCAAAGGCTACTGAGTAAACTCATCAGCCACGGAATAAAAGGACAAGTTCTGTCCTGGATTGGTGACTGGCCTAAGGGCAGGAAGCAGAGAGTAGTAATAAACAGCAAATTCTCAGGGTGGAAAGAAGTAAAAAGTGGGGTCCCTCAAGGCTCAGTATTGGGACCAATGCTTTTTAATTTATTCATCAATGATCTAGAAGAAGGGGTACATAGTAAAATAGCAAAGTTCGCTGATGATACTAAATTATTTAGGGTAGTAAAATCTGAAAGAGATTGCCAAGAGCTCCAGAGGGATCTCTTAGCATTGGGTGAGTGGGCAACCAAGTGGCAAATGTGCTTTAATCTTAACAAGTGCAAAGTAACGCACATCGGGGCCAAGAATCCAACTTATGTCTATAAACTGACGGGGTCTGACCTTTCTGCAACACACCAGGAAAGGGATCTCGGGGTTTTGGTGGACAGTTCAATGAAGGTGTCAACCCAGTGTGCTGCGGTTGATCCTTCTGCTTCCGCTCTAGGACTCGCGAGTCTCTCTCTCATTAACCCTTTGCACACTAGACAAAGAAACCAGAGAATCGGAAAAGCACTAGTGTGCAAAGGGTTAATGAGGGAGAGACTCGCGAGTCCTAGAGCGGAAGCAGAAGGATCAACCGCAGCATTTGGTGAGTCAGGAGAGTCACCACCACTGAGGCCCTGCAAGGCAGGCAGGAAAAGAAAGGGCACAAAGGGAGCCAACTGAGGAGGAAACATGCTCCTGTGGAGGCCATGCGGCGGGGGAAGGCTGTGAAAGGCAAGGCTGAGGTGGGGAAGAAAAGTTGATGTCTGAAACTATTCAAGAATGAATAAATGGGAAATGGACATTATGAGATGGACAATTCATGAAGGGAGTGGGGGTGGCGGATGCACTGGAGGCAGGTTGAACATTTTTGGCCATTGAGGCATTTCCATTGCAATTCCAGTTTAAGTTTCCCACTTGTCAAGAAAGGGAAAGGCACCAGAAGAAGGAAGCCTGATGACCCCCATGCTCTCTCCCTCTGGAATCTGTGGGGATGGAGAAGGAAGGGGCGGCGTGTGATTTGGAGGATCGTGGATCATAGGGGAAGCAATGGGGCCGAATGAGCTTCTTTGTGGAGGGAGGAAGACGGAGGGACCGTCTTTCTTCTACCTTCCTCCCAGCTCCTTCCCTGCCTGCCCTAAACCCTCTTCTGCCCCCCTGCAGGGAGAAACCCAGACTGCCTCCAAGCTCCAGCTCCGTCTCCTCCTGCCACAAGACCTCCCAGTCCCCAGAAGGAAGACAGAGTTGGTCCCATCTTGGAAGGGAGAAAGAAGACGGAGGAGCAAGTCCAGCCATGGAGGAGCAGAATCCGAGAGGCCCAGAATCAGACAGGAGCCCGGAGGCCTCTGAACTTGCTCTCCTGCCTGAGGACCAGGCCAGGTGGGAGCAGGAGAGACGGAGGTTCAGGGGCTCCTGCTACGAGGAGGCCGAGGGGCCCCGGGAGGTTTGCAGCCGCCTCCACCGCCTTTGCCGCCAGTGGCTGAGACCAGAGCGGCACACAAAGGCCGAGATGCTGGACCTGGTGGTCCTGGAGCAGTTCCTGGCCGTCCTTCCTTGGGAGATGCGGAACTGGGTCCGGGAATGTGGGCCGGAGAGCAGCTCCCAGGCGGTGGCCCTGGCCGAGGGATTCCTCTTGAGCAGGGATGGAGATGCCAAGAAGGTGAGGAGATTTTATTCGCCGTATCAATATTGCAATCCTAACTTGTCCAAGGTTTGCTTTCCCATCCTGCCTCCTTTTATTTTTGCACTTCATGTATCTTCCCTTCCCCTCCAAAGTTTCCTCACTACCAATTTTCTACTGATAAAAATGTAAGCCCTGAATATCTAAAGAAGTGCCCCCTGGGATACAGACCTGGAGAGGCCTTCTAGGCAGGGAGCCTGGAAAAAAAAAACACTGTGATTACCCCGCAGGTGCCCCACAGGTGGTGGAAGGACCTCCCTCTAGACGTGCATCACACACTGTTTCTGTATACTTGCAGGTGGTTGGTGAAAACAAGTCAATTGAAGAGAATAAACAAACACTGTTACAGGATAACGTGTGGACAGAAGGTGTCTGTGCTTTTCCTGAGGCAAGGGAGCAACCACTGGTTCCCATAAAGAAGGAGAGTTTGCAAGAGGGTGAGGCGGAAACTGCTAGCAAGGGTAAGGAATAGCTTTTTGAAGATCCTGGGGCTCTCAGGGTGAGAGAGGGTTGGGATGTTGCTCAAGACCCCATCTGTCTGCACAGTGTTGTTCCCAGTCCATTTAGGGCTTTCCTAGCTCTTTGAATGTGGTCCAGCAGCTGATGGGGTCCGGTGACTCCCCTTCATCTTTGGTCTTCCTTACAGGCAATGCAAAGAGTCCTCCAGCTTGTGATGGAGCAGAAGTGAACGCTGAGCAGCCCCTGGACCAGGTAGGGTGAGAATCTTCCTCCTGAGGGTCTCTGAGTCCTGCACATTTTCCTTGGTCTCAACACTTCTGTGTTTTCTGGGTTCCATCCTGGTTTCTCACCAGGGATGTTTTGGAGGCAGCTGAGTGAGTTTTGCATCACAGAGACCAACCTCCAACCTCTTCTCTCTTGCCCTGAGATTTTGGATCTTTACACTTTCTCTGAAGGGGAAACCATTTTTCTTTCTCTTTCAGGCCCAAGTGACCTTTGAGGAGGTGGCCGTGCATTTCACGGAGGAGGAGTGGGCTTTGCTGGATCCGGCCCAGAGGGCTTTGCACAGGGAAGTCATGGAAGAGAATTGGGCAAATCTGGCCTTTGGGGGCAAGTATCTTTAGTTCAATTAATGGTTATGGTGGTGACAGGAATATCTCTGTCACTTTAGGCATTTTTCTAAATTACTTAAATTATTGTTTTATTTATGGTCAATACGATTTCTTTTCTTAGGAATTCATAAATTATTCCTGTTATTATTTTAGTTACTTTAATTTTTTGTTGTTACTTATTTAAATAGTTTATTTATTTATTTATTCATTCATTCATTTATGTCCCACCCTGTACCCAAAGGTCCCAAGGCGGGTAACAACCTTTAAATCCAACATATCAAAAAACAATATATATTAAAACAATAAAAAGCATAATAGCATTTAAAATCCAACATGTTAAAAACAGAACCACGTCAATTAAAACAACAAGGTTTGCAGTGGGTGAAACATGACCAACATTTAGCCAAAGAAGTGGGTCTTCACCACCTTCCTGAGATGGAACCCGATGCATCTCAATGGGGAGACTATTCCACAGCCTGGGGGCCATTACCAAGAAGGTCCTCTCCCGGGTGGTCACCCGCCTCACTGCTGAAGGCAGTGGGGCAACCAGGAGGGCCTCCCCTGCATATCTTAAGGCACGGGCAGGTCATTATGGGAGAAGGCGCTGCTTTGGATATTTGGGTCCCAAATCATTTAGGGCCTTCTAAGTCAGAGTTAAAACCTTGAATTGGACTAAGCAGTAAATTGGCAGCCAATGCAGCCCTTCTAAAACCAGTGTGATGTGCATTCAGCTAGCTGTCCTGGTCAGCACCATGGTGGCTGAAATTTGCACTAGCTGTAACTTCTGAACTGTCTTCAAGTGCAGCCCCATGTAGAGTCCAACCTAGGGCTTTACGTGGGCCTGAAGCCAGATTGAAATGGGTCTAGATAATCAGCTCCTTCAAAGCATACCTGCAGTTGAGGAGCAATCACTCTCTGTCTAGCACTTTGCTTAAAAAAGGTAAGTTGGCCACGGGCAATAGTTGTTTAGATCTTCCTGGTCCAGGGAAGCCCTCTTCAGGAATACCAGGGAGCTTTTTGGGCTCTACAAGCACATCAAGGACACTTGGGAGCAATCTTGTCAATAGCCCTGCTCATCTCCTGAGAGAAACAGGGCTTCGACAGGAGTGCCAGTCATGCCAATCGGAAAATCCCCCAGATCATTCAGGAATTGCTCGGATTCCATAAGTCTCCAAGGGCAGACCATCTCAATAGGTCCCACTTCCCACCGAGGGGAGCTGCCATTGTAAGTCCAAACCTCACTAGCGAATGATCCGTCCATGACAGTGGGTGGACAGCCAGCCCTATCAAGAGATACACAACAGTCCGCTCTGAGGCAAAAACCAAATCAAGGGTGTGACCTGCTGTATGAGGCAGGTCAGATACAAACTGAGACAGCCCCATGGTTGTCATGGAGGCTATGAAGAACTGAGCTGGACCACTGAGCGTAGCCTCAGCGTGTATGTTGAAATCCCCTAAGACTGCCATGGCAGGGACTTCCAACACCACATCTGAGACCACTGATGTTTGTTTTTTCATGTCTTCCCCACATACAGATCATGTGCAGGAGAGTGAAAATCATCCTGGCTTATCCATGTTGTCACCAGAAAGAAGCATAAAGGAAGAAGAGAGTGAAATCCTCATCTCAGAAGATTACAAAGGGGTGAACAGGAAACTTGATCCTGGAATGAAGGAAGTACTCAGAGTCAATCCAAAATTAAATGAGGATAGCCAAAGCTCCAGAAGTTATGAGTGCATTGCATCTCAGGGTAACTTTAGTTGCCATGATGACCTGAATTTACAACAAAAAATTCACACAGGCGAGAAAACTCAAGAATATGTAAAGAGCCTAAAGAGCTTCAGTCAGCAATCACACCTTGTTTCTCATCACAGAAATGACCAAGGGGAGAAACCACATGAATGTAAGAAGTTTGGAGGTAACTTTAGTTCGTCATCATACCTGGCTGTACATCACAGAAATCCCACAGGAGAGAAGCCATATGAATGTCACGAGTGCAGAAAGAGCTTCAGCTCAAAATGGGACCTTACTTTATATTTCAGGACACACACAGGAGAGAGACCATATGAATGTGAAGAGTGTGGAAAGACCTACAGATCAAAAAGGGACCTTACTTTACATTTCAGGACACACACAGGAGAGAGACCATATGAATGTGAAGAGTGTGGAAAGAGCTTTAGTAGGCCATCACACCTGACTGAACATCACAAAATTCACACAGGAGAGAAACCATATGAATGCAAGGAATGTGGAAAGAGCTTCAGGTATTCATCACACCTGACTCAACATCACAAAATTCACACGGGAGAGAAACCATATGAATGTCAACAGTGCGGAAAGACCTTCCGTTATTCATCATATCTGAAGAAACATCACAGAATTCACACAGGACAGAAACCATATGAATGCAAGGAGTGTAGAAAGAGCTTCAGGACGAAATCAAGTTTGACTAAACACATCAGGACACACACAGGAGAGAGACCATATGGATGTAAGGAGTGTGGATGGAGCTTCAAGTGCAATTCCAATCTTATTACACATATCAGGTCCCACACTGGAGAAAAACCATATAAATGTGATCAATGTGGAAAGAGCTTCACCCGGTCAACAGATCTTACTACACATTTCAGGTCTCACACTGGAGAGAAACCATATCAATGTCAAGAGTGCGGAAAGGCCTTCAGTACATCATCACACCTGACTGAACATTGCAGAATTCACACAGGAGAGAAACCATATGAATGCAAGGAATGTAGAAGGTGCTTCAGCTCGAAATCAAATTTTAATAGTCATTCCAGGTCTCACACTGGAGACAAACCATATAAATGTCAAACGTGCGGAAAGGCCTTCAGTAGCTCATCAGGCCTGACTGAACATCACAAAATTCACACAGGAAAGAAACCATATGAATGCAAGGAATGTGGAAAGAGCTTCAGGGATTCATCACACCTGACCAAACATCACAAAATTCACACAGGAGAGAGACCATATGAATGTGAAGAGTGTGGAAAGAGCTTTAGTAGGCCATCACACCTGACTGAACATCACAAAATTCACACAGGAGAGAAACCATATGAATGCAAGGAATGTGGAAAGAGCTTCAGGGATTCATCACACCTGACCAAACATCACAAAATTCACACAGGAGAGAAACCATATGAATGCAAGGAATGTGGAAAGACCTTCCGTTATTCATCATATCTGACCAAACATCACAGAATTCACACAGGAGAGAAACCATACAAATGTGCAGAGTGTGGAAAGAGCTTCTCTTCTTCAGCAAATCTTACTAGACATTTCCGGTCTCACACCGGAGAGAAACCATATAAATGTGAAGAGTGCAGAAAGAGCTTCAGTACTTCATCATACCTGACTGAACATCACAGAATTCACACCAGAGAGAAGCCTTATGGATGCAAGGAATGTAGATGGAGCTTCAGGATGAAATCAAGTTTGACTAGACACATGAGGATACACACAGGGACAAGATCAGATAAATGTCAGGAGTACGGAAAGACCCTCGGGTGTTCATCAGATCTGAACAAACATCACAGAATTCACACAGGAGAGAAACCGTATGAATGCAAGGAGTATAGAAAGAGCTTCAGTGTGAAATCAGAGTTGACTTCCCATTTCACAACCCACACAGAAGAGGGACCTCTTTAATGTAAGGAGTGTAGAAAGTGCTTCAGCTAGAAATCAGCTCTTCCATTTTATATCAAGGTTCAAACGTCATTTTTAAGGTGGATTAAGGCAGTCTAAGGACTGTGATTACTCCAGCTTTAGGACCATTTCAGCTTCGTAGTCCAGTTACCTGTACAGTGTGTGGTCATGGAAGGAGCATTATTTGGCACGTTACCTGACTTTTCCTATTTAGGCAGAAGGAGGTTCTGCTTTGAACAACTCTCAAATAATAAGAATGATAACAGAATGCTTTGAAATGCTTGAGATGCCCGTGCATGTCAGATCTTTTATTTTAGTAATAGCTAGTGCTTTACATTCTAATCATGTGCCCCCACCAAGGTGGAGAAAATATGAATCATCCCAAGAAAAATGATCAGCAATGAAACCATATACTACAGGAATAGAGAGAAGAGATATGAACCAGCAGAATCCCATCATAAAAGAACAAATGAGAGGATGGTATAACTGGCAACACAAACTCCTGTCATCTACTTCTTGACCGACTCCTTTAAGGAACTGTCAGGAAACGTCTAAGGGATGTATTAGGGGTTTGGAAGAAAAGGGATTTACCTCTATAGGGGACTGTTTTGCAGCCTTGTTTAAAGCTATAAGAACATCTGAAATTAAGCAGTGATATTTCTGAACGGAATGGGATGGTTTATATCGTTAGTCATAGAAAGGATGTTAAAATCTCTTGAAATAACAAGAGGATTGACTAGATCAATATGTAAATTTGAAAAATGTGAAACAAGCAACAAAGTCCTATCTAACTGCCACTCAGATGGCTTCTCTAAGCAGCTATGGGTGGGAGGGAGGGAATGGGTTATTTTTTAAATTATGTGTTAATTGATATGTTTTATTCTTATTATAACCCACCCTGGGACCATTTGGTGAAGGGTAGGATATAAATTTATTAAATAAATAAATGAATGAATAAATAAATAAATATTTAGTCAATAATAGCTGATAATGAATGGACCAAAGTATGGAATTTGCTGCCAGAAGAGGTGGAAACAGCTACCAGCCTAGATGGCTTTAAGTTGGGGTTAGACAAATTTATGGATGACAGATGTATCAATGGCTACTAGAATGAATGCCTAGGTGCATCTTTCAGGCTAGGGTGGGACCAAGATGCTTCTAAGGCCATTTGCTGAGATTCGAGAGCAGGAAAAGGTTTGTCCTTGCCTCTGCTTAAGATTCCCATGAGCATTTCATGGGCCACTGTGTGTGGCAAGATGCTGGACTAGATGGGCCGTGGCCTGACCCAGCAGGGCCTGTGAGCGAGTTTAGTCTAGTGGTTAAGGAGCTGGACTCTAATCTGGGAATACCGGGTTCGATTCCGCCCTCCCCCATGAATCCAGCTGGGTGACCTTGGACTAGTCACAGCTCTCTTCTGAGCTCTCACAGCCCCACCTACCTCACAGGGTATTGTGTTTTGGGGAGAAGAACAGAAAGCTTTGTCAGCCGCTTTGAGGCCCCTTAAGTGGGTGAGAAAAGCGGGGTAGAAAAGCCAACTCTTCTTCTTATGTTCTTATGTAAAGTTATAGATATGAAACAAAGTTTATACACCTCAGATGTATGTCACATGTATTAAGGAATAACAATAGAGGATGCTGTGGGGATGTGGAAATAGACATCTCAGGTCTCACATTGAAGAGAAGCTGTATGAATGGAAAGAGTGTGGAAAGAGTTTCAGGTGCAAATCAGATCTTACTAGACATTTTAGGTCTCACACAGGAGAGAGACCATACGAATGTCAGGTGTGTGGAAAGAGCACCATCCAGTCGTCCTATCTGATGACATTCTCTCATACAGGAGAGAAACCACATGAATTAAAAGTGTGTAGAAAGAGCTTTAGCGGGAAATCAGAGTCGGCGTCACATTTCAACACTCACATGGAAGACCAACCATTTGAATGTAAGAAGTTTGGAAAGACCTTCAGCTGAAAATCAGCTCTTACATTTTATTTCAAGACTCATGAAGGTGAGAAAGCTTGACTTGTGTAGTCATCCCTGATATTTAAAATGGACGATGACCGTCCAGCAGGCCATTCTCTTGTCTCCTGTTGCTGATGGGGGGGGGGGTTGTCTTCCAAATGGCCCCCTGCTGAGCTGCTCTGGTCCCACTTTAACCCCCCAAAAGCGGAGTAGCTGCTGCGACCATGAACAGAACAGCCATGGCTGACTGTTGGGCTGTATTTTCCACACTCCTGAGGCGGTGGCGGCCGGCGGCGCTTGAGCAGTAGCCCCCCTCAGTAAGTCAGCTCAGCTGCTTCCCGCCAAAATGAGAACGAGGCCCTTTCTGCTCTTCTCCTGGACTATATCTCGGGATAGGGGTCTACCATAGCCTCCATGACCGTGTGGACAGCAGGCCTGTACTCTGGGATAGAATCCAGACTGAGGCCAAGAGCAGAAAGGCCCCTGCTGAGCTGGCTCCCTGAGGGGACGGCGCCACGTCCCAAATCCTCTTCCTCTGCCCCTTCCCGCTCCGTCTCCCCCGTCCTCCCCTCAGGTAGCGGAGCTTCTCCTCCTTCGTGCCCCTTTCCTCTTCTTCTTCCCCTCTCTTCTTCTGCTCAAGGCTGGTCTAGTGGTCAGGGAGCCAGACTCTTATCGGGGAATACTGGGGTTGATTCCACACTCCTCCAGGAAGCCAGCTGGGTGACCTTGGGCTAGTCACAGCTCTCCTCTGAGCTCTCACAGCCCCACCTACGTTACACTGGTGTATGTTGTGGAGAGAAGAACAGGAGCTTTGTCAGCCGCTTGAAGTCCCCTTAAATGGGAGAGAAAAGCAGGGCATGAAAGGCAACTCTTCTTTCTCCTCCTCCTCCACAGAGCCATCTGGGTGACCTTGGGCTAGTCACAGCTCTCTTTCTGAGCTCTTAGCCCCGACTTTGTGGAGAGAAGAACAGAAGCTTTGTCAGCCGCTTTGAGCCCCCTTAAAAGGGTGAGAAAAGTGGAGTATGAAAGGCAATTCTCCTTCCACCTCCTCCTCCTCCACAGAGCCAGCTGGGTGACCTTGGGCTAGTCACAGCTCTCTTTCTGAGCTCTCACAGCCCCGCCTCTTGTGGAGAGAAGAACAGAAGCTTTGTCAGCCGCTTGGAGTCCCCTTAAATGGGTGGGGAAAGCGGGGTATGAAAGGCAACCCACCCTCTCCCTCCTCCCACGACCAGGTCTGTACCTGGGAATTCCCACCCCTCAGCCAGCAGTAAACTCCATTGCTGGGAAATGCCGTCCTGGGCGGAGGCTGGAGCGGACCGAGAGCCCTATGGGAGCTTTACACACGAGGAACTCCATCCCTTCAATCCGAGGTTCTTCCCATTGATCGACCAGGGTTC
The DNA here is from genome assembly GCA_023333525.1 of Aspidoscelis tigris stejnegeri. Lineage (NCBI taxonomy): Eukaryota > Metazoa > Chordata > Lepidosauria > Squamata > Teiidae > Aspidoscelis > Aspidoscelis tigris. The sequence continues at coordinate 4,676,886 of JALMGA010000024.1, forward strand.
GTCGCCAAACCTTCCAGCCCACGTTCCAGAGCGCCGGTGTGCAAAGGGTTAAGGAGAGAGAGACTTGCGAGTCCTAGAGCGGAGGGGAGGAGCGACGCTTCCGGTGGGGCATCAGAGACCCCCCCCCGGGAGGGGGGCAGACAAGGAGGGGCACAAAGGGAGCCCAGGGGAAGACGGGCGCCCGATGGCTGTGCGGAGGGGAAGGCTGTGAAAGTCAAGGGTGAGGAGGGAGGGGGGCTGACAGGGAGGATCTGAAACACATGAGTGGGGAGTGGGCATTATGGGATGGACAGATCACGAAGGGGGTGCAAAACTTTGCACCTTTTTGGCCATTCAGGCATCACCTTTGCAAACCCAGCTTGAGTTTCCCAGAATGCAATCGGCCTTTGAGTGAGCAGGCATGGAACACAAGAGGAACCAAATGATATCTAGGGGAAAGGAGGATGAAGGGCACTCCTGAGCGTGAGCAGAGGGCCTGCCAGAGCCCTCCTTGCCAGTCCAGGAATTCTGGGGAATCTCTATGCTAGGAGGGGGCATTTGGGGGTATAACAATCCCCTCCCCTCTGGGAAAGAAATGGTGCCAGAAGAAGGAGGCCTGATGCCCCCCATGCTCTCCTCTCCCCTCTGGAATCTGGGGCTGGAGAAGGAAGGGGCGGCGGGTGATTTGGGGGATCTGGGGTCATGGGGAGCAGTGGGGCCGGGTGAGCGTCTTTGTGGAGGGAGGAACACGGAGGGAGCGTCTTTCTCCTCCCTTCCTCCTTCCTCCGAGTTCCTTCCCTGCCTGCCCTAAACTCCCTTCTGCCCCCCTGCAGGGAGAAGCCCAGGCTGCCTCCAAACTCCAGCTCCGTCTCTTCCTGCCACAAAACCTCCCAGTCCTCGGAAGGAAGACAGAGTTGGTCCCATCTTGGAAGGGAGAAAGAAGACGAGGAAAAAGTTCAACCATGGAGGAGCAGAATTCGAGAGGCCCAGAATCAGAAAAGAGCCCGGAGGCCTCTGAACTTGCTCTCCTGCCTGAGGACCAGGTCAGATTGGAAGAGGAGAGATGGAGATTGAGGGACTCCGGCCATGAGGAAGGCAAGGGCCCCCAGGTTTGCCGCCAGTGGCTGAGACCAGAACAGCACACAAAATCTGAGATGGTGGACCTGGTGGTCCTGGAGCAGTTCCTGGCCGTCCTTCCTTGGGAGATGCAGAACTGGGTCCGGGAACGTGGGCCAGAGAGCAGCTCCCACGCAGTGGCCCTGGCCGAAGGATTCCTCATGAGCAAGGCTGGAGATGCAGAGAAGGTGAGGAGGTTTTTATTCATTGTATCAGTATTGCAATCCTAACTAGTCCAAGGTTTGCACAAGGTTTACAGTCACCAAACCTCAGAAAGGATATTGTGGAACTGGAAAAGGTGCAGAAGAGGGCAACCAGGATGATTAAGGGGCTGAAACACCTCCCTTACATCTATGCCTCTTCAATCTGGAAAGTCGGCATTTAAGAGGGGACCTGATTGAAGTATATAAAATTACGCATGGCATAGACAAAGTGGATAGAGAAAAATTATTTTCTTTATCCTTCACCACCAGAACCAGAGGGCCCTCTATGAAGCTGATGGGAAGGAGCTTCCAATCAGACAAGGGCAAGTATTTCTTCACCCAGGGGTTCATTTGCTGCCAGAAGAGGTAGTGATAACAACTGGTCTAGATGGCATTAAAGTGGGGTTAGACAAGGGTTATAGATGAGAGCCTACTAGAATGGATGCCCAGGTACCTCCTCCATGTTGGAGAGACAGGCAGGATTTCTCTAAAGGCCATTTGCAGAGAGTCAAGAGCAGGTGAAGGTTTTATCTTTGTTTTCTGCTTGAGATGCTCATAAACAATTGATGAGAGACAGGATGCTAGACTAGATGGGCTCAGGCCTGATCCAGCAGGGTTCCTCTTAGGGTCTTATGGGAAAAGTGGTTGGTGGAGACATGTCAATGACAGTGAATAACCAAATACTGTTGCAGGTTCCAGTGTGGACAGAAGGAGTCTGTGCTGTTCCTGAGGCAAGGGAGGTACCACTGGATCCCATACAGCAGGAGAACTTGAAGGAGGGTGAGGCAGAAGCTGCCAGCACAGGTAAGGAATGCCTTTCTGAACAGCTTGGGCAAATAAAGGCGAGGGTTGGGGTGTTGCACGTGACCCCATCTGTCTGCACAGTGTTGGTCCAGGCCATTGAGGGCTTTCCTAGCTCTTTGAATGTGGTCCGGCAGCTGTTGGGGTCCGGTAACTACCCTTAATCTTTGGTCTTCCTTATAGGCAATGCAAAGTGTCCTCCAGATTGTGATGGAGCAGAAGTGAACACTGAGCAGCCCCTGGACCAGGTAGGGTGAGAATCTTCCTCCTCAGGGTCTCTGAGTCCTGCACATTTTCCTTGGTCTCAACCCTTCTGTGTCTTCTGGGTTCCATCCTGGTTTCTCACTAGGGATGTTTTGGAGGCAGCTGAGTGAGTTTTGCATCACGGAGACCAATCTCCAAGCTCTTCTCTCTTGCCCTGAGTTTTTGGATGTTTACACTTTCTCTGAAGGGGAAACCATTTTTCTTTCTTTTTCAGGCCCAAGTGACCTTTGAGGAGGTGGCTGTGCATTTCACGGAGGAGGAGTGGGCTTTGCTGGATCCGACCCAGAGAGCTTTGCACAGAGAAGTCACAGAAGAGAACTGGGCAAATCTGGCCTTTTTGGGCAAGTAACTCTCTTTGGTTGGATTGGTCATTATGCTGTTGATTTTTCTCTTAGCTTATTGTCCCATTTTATTTATTTATCTATTTGCATTTTTATCCCTCCCTGTACCTAAAGGTCTCAGGGCAGGTAACATTTAAAACCAGATATAATTATATTTAAAAAATATCTGTGTTCCTTAAAACAATAAGTGTGTCTAATAAGTGGTAGGAGAACATGTTTCCCCAATTATCCAAAGAACATGGCAAAGACATGCATCTTCATGGCCTTCCTGGATGTATATAGTGAAGGTGCCTGACACATCTCATGGGGGTGACTATTCCATAGCCTCAGGGCCATCATCCCATTTACTATTGAGGGTGGTGGGGCAATCAGGAGGGCCTCCCCTCCATATCTTAAAGCAGGCGCAAGTCAATATGGAAGAAGGCATTATTTCAGATATTTGGGGCCCAAGGCATTTAGAGCCTTATAAGTGAAAGTTAACACCTTGATTTGGACGTGGTATCAGATCCAGCCTGGAAGTTCCCAAAGCATGGATAACTCTGGCCAAAACATCTCTGTCTAGAAGAAGAAGAGTTGGCTTTTCTCACCCATTTAAGGGGACTCAAAGTGGCTTTCAAAGCTTTGTGTTCTTCTCCCCACAACAGAGGTGGCCGGGGGGGTGAGAGCTCAGAAGAGAACTTTGACTAGCCCAAGGGACCTTAGCTGTCAAACCAACCGTAATTGGGAATAGGCACCCTCAGATTTCACATCCGCCCCTTCCAAAGCATTATGACCCCATCTAGGGCAGGATGCCTCCTAATTTCACAGACACGAGACCCAGTGACACATAGCACCTCCATCTTGTCTGGATTCAGCTTCAATTTATTGGCCCCCATCCAGCCCATTATCTCCTCCAAGCACCTCCTTCAACCGCCTCTCCTGATTCAGATGGTACAGAGAGATAGAGCTGGGTGTCATCTGCAAATTGATGGCACCAAATCTGATGACACATCCCAGCGGCTTCATATAGAAGTTAAAGAGTATGGGAGATAAGATCGACCCCTGGGGAACCCCGCAAATGAGTTCCCAGGATGTTGAGCTAGAATCTCCCATTACCACTATCTGGGATCGGCTAAAGACATAGAACCAGTGTAGTACACTGCCTCCAATTCCTAAACTCTGCAGTCTTTCCAAAAGGATACCATGGTTGATGGTATCAAAAGCCACTGAGAGGTCCAAGAGAACCAATAGCTTTGCAGTCTTTCTGTCTCTCTCCCAGAGAAGGTCATCAACCAGGGTGACAAAAGCAGTTTCTGTGCCACGACCAGGCCTGAAGCCAGATTGAAATGGGTCTAGATTATCAGCTTCTTCCAAGCATACCTGAAAATGGCCTTGCCCGGGTCTCCACCCCTTTTGCTGCTGAGGGTGGTGGGACAACTAGGAGGGCCTCCCCTACAGAACCTAAGGCCCAGGCAGGCTGATATGGGAGAAGGCATTCCTTTAGATGTCATATAGTGCCTTATATGTCAGAGTTAATACCTTTAATTGGGCTCAGTAGCAAATCAGCAGGCAGTGCAACTCTTTTAAAACTGGCGTGATATGTATCCGGCCAGCTGTTCTGTTCAGCAATCTAGCAGTTACATTGAGCACTAACTGTCTTCAAGGGCAGCCCCATGTAGAGTGAATTACAATAGTCTAGGCTGGAAGTTACCAGAGCATGCATTCTTTGAATTTTTTTAATTATTCCTTTACTGTTTGTTACTTTTTCATTCATCTTAATGTTTGTTTTCTTTGTTGCTGCTTTTTAAAATAATTTTACTTGATAAACTTATCTATGATTTTTGTTACCCACTCAAACTGACCTTTGCATTTCCCAGCTCAGGAAATGTGGCTAATCCCCTTTCTTAGTTCCACTGAGTCATGAAAAATCTAACTGCTTCCTCCCTCATGCCAAGTGGGCTAGTTTAGAAAAAAATCCCACCGCAAGTAGCTAAATTAGCAGACAAAGCAAGTACCCAGTGCCCTCTTCAAAACCCAGAGGATGTTGGATTATTGTGAAAACAGGAAACGCTTGTATAGCTATCCGTCACACCAGGACCATTCTAGTAGATATTCTCATAAGCAACAGGTGATGTGTTATTTCTGTAACATAGACACAACTAAGTTTCTGTTTGCCTGTGGGAACAGCATGGTTATCTCAGCTAGGCCTCCCCTTTCCTGAGAAACCAAATATGTACATGTGGGGGCCAGGCTTAGTGACTTCATGTATTTTCACAAGAGCTCATACTGCCTTAATTTTGTTGTAATGTGTGCTGTTTGATTTGTATGTTCCTTACAGAAGATTACTATCTTAGTGTATAGGTTGTAAACCATGTATTACTTTCATATATTCACCCATATAACCAGCTATCCGTTTAGCTACCTCATATACTGCAATCATGAAGACACTAAAAGCCTTCCTTATTGGAATGAATCACTGCTCTCATGTTTGTGGATGCCATCTGCACACATTATCTGCTGTGGCTTTATCAATTAGTTATCTAGGGAAATCAACAGAGGATTCATCCAACAAACATACCACAGCATGAGTTCTTCCTCCAAACTCGTCTCCCAAAATCCTGTTCTCTTTCCTTGGTCTGAGAAGAGCAGTTTTCTTCCATTTGAGTAGACACACAAAATGGATGGGTTTTATCTTGAAATCCTCACTGATTTTTGTTCTTTCATGTCTTCCCCACATACAGATCATGTGCAGGAGTATGAAAATCATGCTGAATTATCCAAGTTGCCTCCAGAAAGAAGCACAAAGGAAGAAAAGAGTGAAATCCTCATCACAGAAGATCACAAAAGAGTGAACAGGAAACTTGATCCTGGAATGAAGGAAATACTCAGAGTCGATCCAAAATTAAATGAGGATAGCCAAAGCCCCCGAAGTTATGGTTGCAATGCGTCTCAGGGTAACTTTAGTGGCTGTGATGAACTGAATTTACATCAAAAAATTCACACAGGAGAGAAAGCTCAAGTATATGTAAAAAGCAAAAAGAGCTTCAGTCAGCATTCACACCTTGTTTCTCATCACAAAATTGACCAACGGGAGAAACCACATGAATGTAAGATGCGTGAAAAGAGCTTCAGTCACTCAACTCCTCTTACTTCACAGTTCAGGACTCATATAGGAAAGAAAGAATATGGAACTGAAAAATGTGGGGCAAGTTTCAGCCAGTCAATAAATCCTACTACAGATTTCAGGTCTCACACAGGAGAGAAAACATATAAATGCCAAGAGTGCGGAAAGAGCTTCTGTTCGTCATCATATCTGACTATACATCACAGAATTCATACAGGAGAGAAACCATATGAATGCGAAGAGTGCGGAATGAGCTTCAGGTGTAAATCAAGTCTTACTAGACATTTTGGTTCCCACACCGGAGAGAAACCATATGAATGCCAAGAATGTGGAAAGAGCTTCAGCCGATCAATACATCTTACTAGACATTTCAGATCTCACACTGGAGAGAAACCATACGAATGTCAAGAGTGCGGAAAGACCTTCAGCCAGTCAATACAACTTACTACACATTTCAGGTCTCACACAGGAGAGAAACCATATAAATGTCAAGAGTGCGGAAAGACCTTCATTACATCATCAGATCTGAACAGACATCACAGAATTCACACGGGAGAGAAACCGTATGAATGCAAGGAGTGTAGAAAGAGCTTCAGCACAAAATCATTGTTGACTTCACATTTCATGACTCATGCAGAAGAGAAACCATATGAATGTACGGTGTGTGGAAAGAGCTTCAGGTGCAAATCCAATCTTACTAAACATTTCAGATCTCACACTGGCGAGAGACCATATGAATGTCAAGAGTGTGGAAAGAGCTTCAGCCGGTCAATACATCTTACTAGACATTTCAGGTCTCACACTGGAGAGAAACCGTATGAATGTCAAGAGTGTGGTAAGAGCTTTAGCCAGTCAATACATCTTACTAGACATTTCAGATCTCATACTGGAGAGAGACCATATGAATGTCAGGAGTGTGGAAAGAGCTTCAGTCGGTCATCGCATCTTACTGCACATTTCAGGTCTCATACTGGAGAGAAACCATATAAATGTGAAGAGTGTGGAAAGAGCTTCAGTTCATCATCGTACCTGACTGTACACAACAGAATCCACACAGAAGAGAAACCGTTTTAATGTAAGGAGTGTGGAAAGAGCTTCAGCTGGAAATCAGCTCTTACATTTCATTTCAAGAATTACGCAGGGGAGAAACCATGATTCCTGTGGTCATACCTGATATTTGAGATGGAACATGGCAGTCTGAGGTTTGAGATTATTCCAGCGCTAAGACCATTTCAACTTCCTAGTCAAGTCACATGTACGGTGTGCAGTCATGCAAGGAGCATTATTGGGCATGTTGGCTGAAGTTTTTTCTACAGACAGAAAGAAGAATCTGCTTTGAACAACACTCAAATAATAAGAATGCAGAATGCTTTGAGATCCCCATGAAGTGCAGGGTGCTTGACCAGATGGGCTGTGGCCTGATCCAGGAGGGTTTCTCTTCTGTTCTTATGTAGTAAGAAGGGAGGAATTTAAGGCAGAGAAGCAGACAGAGGAGGAGCAAGATTTACAAAGGTTTTCTTCAGTCTCGGCGATTGGGAAATCTTATAGGCAGAAAGGCCACAGAAGATCATGTGCGCCATACCAGGTCACAAGAGGACTTATTAACATCTTCTACAACACGGTTGGGAGTTATTTTCTGGTGCCAAGTATAAGGGCTAAATGGAACCAATTTGCAGGATTGAAGTTTCTCTGTAAAATATAGTAGGATTTCAATTGTAATTATCACTGACATTGCTACAAGGCATTCTGAGTTGAGTCTAAGCCTTCGTCTAGGCATTTCAGCCTCAGATTAAATCACAAAGTCCGCACTTACCAAATTACAGAGAGATACAGTGTCCAGCCAAAGAATACTCAGCGATTCTCATGCGCAGTATTCATGTTCAGATATATCCCCCAAGTGATTCCTGTTTTTCAGACAATCCAGTAGAAGCCTGTGAGTGTCATGTATCACATATATTAGTTATAGAAATTGATTCATTTATCTGTATTATTGGTAATTCTTGATATCGGGGACCACAGCTGTACCAGCTCAGTTCAGATTATGGAGACATGCAGAGGACATGCCTTCATTTTCCAGACTGTCATGTTACATGTAGGGCAGATTTGCAGACATGCAACAGGCAGACACACGTCTCTGGGCTCTGAACTGAACAGCTGTATGGGTGTTCTGGCCATGGCTTGCCACAGAAGGCACCTGAAGAGCCTCATAGGAGCATGGTAGGGATCTTGGCAACCATTTTAAATTAAGTTCTTTTTCCTTCACTTCCCCCAAGTTCTCTCTCAAGCTAGAAAATGTTTTTTTATAAACTGGAAGACCCTCAGGACATTCATGAAGCCGGCAAAGCCCCCTATTGTCCACTGCTTGCTATTGCAACACCTTTTCACACTTGGTCCCACACTTCGGGGTATATGGGTGGTAAATCCATTACCTGTAATCTCAGTTGCCCCCCATCCTGATTATATCAGTGTTTTAATTTAGAGTCTTTCTGAAACAGCATGTAAATTTGGTCCTCGTGTCCATTTTCTCCTTCCCATGGTCTATATAGGTGGTAAATCCATTACCTGCAATCTCAGTTGTCCTCCCATCCTGATTATATCAGTGTTTTAATTTAGATTCTTCCTGAAACAACATGTAAATTACCCATTTTCTCCTTCCCATTGTGGTAAATCCAAACTCAGACAGTTTGGTCAGGGAGCCAGACTCTTATCTGGGCGTACCAGATTCGATTCCACCCTCCCCCATGAAGCCAGCTGGGTGACCATGGGCTAGTCACAGCTCTCTTCTGAGCTCTCACAGCCCCACCTACCTCACAGGGGTGTTCTGTTGTGGGGGAACAGAAGCTTTGTTAGCCACTTTGAGTTGCCTTTAATGGATGAGAAAAGTTGGGTAGAAAAACCTGTAATCTCAATTGTCCTCCCATCCTGATTATATCAGTGTTTTAATTTAGATTCTTCCTGAAACAACATGTAGATTTGGTCCTCATCTTACCTGTTTTCTCCTTCCCATGGTTTACAGCAATTTTAAAGCTGTAGTTTTGACTCCACCTATCCAGAAGGAGATTTCAAGCCATCTCTGGGGCACCGAAAGGCTTGTTCCATGTTTAGTAACACAGACAAGGTATACAAAGGAATTTTGTTTGCTTGTCTTCTTGCTGTCTTTCGTCTTGTTTTCAACTGAACTTGCTACAACACCACAGAAGAAAGAACCGCAAGACTATTCCAGCCATTCCATGACGTCCCAAGTGGACTCTTTTAAAAACAAGAGGTTGGGAGAAGGACAACACGAGATATGGTAGAAAGTTTGGATTCCTTTTATCAAGGCTTTGTAAAATAATAACATACCTGACGAAGCTAATTTCTTGAGAATCGTAAACTAAAACTGGACCTTACCAAACAAATTCATGCCCATGGAGGAAAGGGCGGGGGGAGGGTGAACTTAATAGTGCAAATGTATAAGGTTTTCAATTGTATAGACTTGTTATAAAATTTTTTAAAATGAAAACAAAATTGTCTCTTTTTTTGTCCAGTTTACTGACATGTAATGAATCCAATAAATCAGGGATGTCAAAGATACGGCCCGCGGGCCGGATGCGGCCCACGGGCTGTATGAATCCGGCCCGCCACCGCCGCCCGCTGCCACCACTGCTGTCCTTGGGCACGAAGGAGGCGAGCGCACGCGGCGGGACCCTACACTGCCCGAGTGCGCGGGTGCCGCCATGGACAGCCACGCCCCGGCCACGCCCCCATCCCCACCCCCTGGCCCTGCCAGTACTTTTCTTTTTTTAATCCGGCCCTCGCCAAAATTGAGTTTGACACCTCTGCAATAAATAGTCGGTGTAAAATAATATAATAATAACTGGTTTGGTTGTAAATCCGGGTGTCCCAGTGGAAAAGCAACTCAAATAATGGCTGCATCCAGACTTGTTTACTATGCTCAACAAAATGTGCAGTCCTGATTGAGGCACGACAATCAGTGGATCGTCGTGGCACCGTATTATCAGATTACCTTAATGTTGATCTAGGGACACTCATTGTACAGTATAAAGGAAATTTCAATTTTCCTTCCAATCCAGCCAGAAGGGCAAGAGCAGCACCATGAGAGGAGAAAGGGTAGCTCAGATCTGATTGGCTGCCCCTACCTGCATGATGATGTGCACTGACTCAGCTTTTGCAGCTTCCAACAGGGAGCTACAGAGCTGTGTTTCACCTTGGGGTAGCCTGTCGTCACTATGCAGTAGGTGAGCTGCACTTTTACCCTTAATTGTGTAGTTATTCCGTAGGTCTGGAGGCAGCCAATAAAACAGCTTTTTTTGATAATGTGTTTTGCACCCTTTCTTCTTCACCTCCCTTCTTTTGCCCAAGTTTGGTCTAGTGATTAGGGAGCCGGACTCTTATCGGGGAATACCAGGTTTGATTCCACACTCCTCCAGAAAGTCAGCTGGATGTCCTGGGGCTAGTCACAGCTCTCTTCTGAGTTCTCATAGCTCCATCCACCTCACAGGGTGTCTTGTGGGGAGAAGAACAGAAGGTTTGTCAGCAGCTTTGAGTCCCCTTAAGCGTCAGAAAAGAGGGGTATGAAAGGCAACCCATCTCCTCCCCCAGACCCTGAGAATTGTCAATTTCTTATGGCATCTCTATAACTGGCTTCCAGATCTATCTCCTGGAATCCCCCCCTCCCTAGCACAAAATACTATTGGTCATGGGTTTTCCAGAAATAGCCCTTTTTCTCACCTTGGGGATGAGGCTGAAACAGATGGCCATGGTGGTGGTGAGGATGCACACTTCCAGGTATTGGGTGCTGACTGAATAGTTGGATGTCTGCATCATAAAAATGCGCCATCACAGCACCTACATTTGTCCTTGTGTTTCTCCAGGGAGGGCCTAGAGTGACCCCCTCCCATGCATTAACATTAGAACCAGGGAGAGGTCAGCCGACGAGGGAAACATCATTTCACCCAGAGGGTCTTCAGATTATGGGATTTGCTACAAAAAGAGCTCTTTGCAAGCTTTGCACGTGATGAACTTCGTGCATTAAATGCAAAGTTCTTCCCATTGACCCATCAAGGCTTATAACCAAACCTTCCAGCCCATGTTCCAAACACAACTGCAAAAGTAGTTTTTATATGTGCATCATTTGAGGATTTCCTCTCTGCCCAAACACCCTGAGGTTTCCTCGCCATGTTCTAAATCCGACTCTCACCCAACACCCAGCCAGTTGCAAAGAGACAGGAGGGGGCCTGGATTTCCTCCCACGTACCAAGGGTGAAGGCCAAACGGGAGGGACAAGCAAACGGAATTGGAAAAGCACTGGTCTGCAAAGGGTTACTGAGAGAGACTTGTGAGGCCTAGAGCGGAGACGGAAAAAGCTGCAGGAGCATCCGGTGGCACAGCAGAGCCACCACCATTGAGGCCGTGCAGAGAAAGCAGGAAAAGGAGGGCACAAAGGGGAACCAATGTAGAGGAAAACATGCTCCTCTGGAAGCCATGCTTAGAGGGAAGGATGTGAAAGTCAAGGGTGAGGTGGGAGAGAGGTTGATACAGAAAATCTGAAATATGCAAAAGGAATAAATGGGGAATGGATATTATGAGGTGGGCAGTTTGTGAAAGGGGTGGAGGTAGAGGTTGCTTTCAAGGCATTTTGCAGATTTTGGCCATTCAGGTATTTCTGTGAAAATGCCAGTTTGTTTCCTAGAATGCAATTGGCTCTTGAACAACTAGACATGAACCACACAAGAAGTTAAACGTGTATCTGGGGGAAAGGAGGACAGCGGGGCTCATGAGCATGAGCAGAGGGCCTGCCAGAGCCCCCCTTGCCAGCCCAGGAATTCTGGGGAGTCTGTCTGGCAGGAGGGGGCATTGGGGGGCATAACAATCTCCTCCCCTCTGGGAAGGAAAAGGTACCAGAAGAAGGAGGCCTGATGCCCCCCATGCTCTCCTCTTCCCTCTGGAATCTGGGGCTGGAGGAGGAAGAGGGGGCGTGTGATTTGGAGGATCAGGGATCATGAGGGGAAGCAATGGGCCAGATGAGCATCTTTGTGAGGGGAGGAACACAGAAGGAACACCTTTCTCCTACCTTCCTCCTTCCCTGCCTGCCCTAAACCACCTTCTGCCCCCCTGCAGGGAGAAGCCCAGGCTGCCTCCAAACTCCAGCTCCATCGCCTCCTGCCACAAGACCTCCCAGTCCCCAGAAGGAAGACAGAATTGGACCCAGGTGAGGAAACGTTGTAGGGAGAAAGAAGACAGAAGACAAAGTCCAGCCATGGAGGAGCAGAATCTGAGAGGCCCAGAATCCAAGAGGAGCCCGGAGGCCTCTGAACTTGCTCTCCTGCCTGGCGACCAGGCCAGGTGGGATGAGGAGAGACGGAGGTTCAGAGGCTCCTGCTACGAGGAGGCCGAGGGGCCCCGGGAGGTTTGCAGCCGCCTCCACCGCCTCTGCCGCCAGTGGCTGAGACCAGAGCGGCACACGAAGGCCGAGATGCTGGACCTGGTGGTCCTGGAGCAGTTCCTGGCCGTCCTTCCTTGGGAGATGCAGAACTGGGTCCGGGAATGTGGGGTGGAGAGCAGCTCCCAGGCAGTGGCCCTGGCTGAAGGGTTCCTCATGAGCAAGGATGGAGATGCGAGGAAGGTGAGAAGATTTTTATTCATCCTATCAGCACTGCAATCCTAACTTGTCCAAGGTTTACTTTGCCCTCCTGCCCTCTTTTTACTTACCTAGTGCACCATCCCTTCCCCTCCAAAGGTTCCTCACTATCAGTTTCCTACAAAGACAAATGTATGCCCTAAATATCAAAAGGAGCCCCCTCTGATACAGACCTGGAGAGGCCTTGTTGGCAGGAGCAAAATGCCCACATACTAAAAATAATGGAGCCTAGGAAGCAGCCTTCTCTCAGATGGCCCTATAGATGCTGGAAGGACCTCCCTTTAGATGTGCATCACACAACCTTCCTGTAAACTTGCAGGTCTTTGGTGGAGACAAGTCAATGGAAGTGAGTAACCAAATACTATTGCAGGTTCACGTGTGGACAGGAGGAGTCTGTGCTCTCCCTGATGCAGGGGAGGCACCCCTGGATTCGATATGGAGGGAGAATCCGCAGGAGGGTGATGGAGAAATTGCTAGCAGGGGTAAGGACCAACTTTCTGAACACGCTGGGGATCTCAGGGTGAGGGTTGGGATGTTGCTCAAGACCCCATCTGTGTCACAGTGTTGTTCCCAGGTCATTAAGGACTTTCCTGGCTCTTTGAATGTGGTCCAGCAACTCCCCTTCATCTTTGTTCTTCCTTATAGGCAATGCAAAGAGTCCTCCAGTTTGTGATGGAGCAGAAGTGAACGCTGAGCAGCCCCCGGATCAGGTAGGGTGAGAATCTTCCTCCTGAGGGTCTCTGAGTCCCACACATTTTCCTTGGTCTCAACACTTCTGTGTCTTCTGGGTTCCATCCTGGTTTCTCACTAGGGATGTTTTGGAGTCAGCTGAGTGAGTTTTGCGTCACGGAGACCAATCTCCACGCTCTTCTCCCTTGCCCTGAGATTTTGGATCTTTACACTTTCTCTGAAGGGGAAACTATTTTCCTTTCTCTTTCAGGCCCAAGTGACCTTTGAGGAGGTGGCCGTGCATTTCATGTAGGAGGAGTGGGCTTTGCTGGATCCGGCCCAGAGGGCTTTGCACAGGAATGTCACAGAAGAGAATTGTGCAAATCTGGCCTTCTGGGGCAAGTAACTCTCTTTGGTTCAATTAATGGTTATGGTGGTGACAGAAATATCTCTGTTGCTTTATTCATTTTACTTTTTAAAATTACTTAAATTATTGTTTTATTTATGATCAATATATGGATTCCTTTCTTAGTAATTCTTAAATTATTCCTCTGTTACAATTTTAGTTATTTTAATTTTTAATTTTTTTTTCCTGTATTGCTACTTATTTAAATTTTGACTTTCAAAACGTATTTTAAATTTTTGTTATAAATGAATTCGGGATTTTTAAAAATCCTAAATCAGTATTTTAATCTTTGTTACCCCCTCAAACTGACCTTTGCATCTTCCACCTGAGAACATGTGGCTAATCCCTTTGTTAGTTCCTCTCAGTCACAAAAACTGCAATCCCTTCCTACCTCAGACCAGGTCTCAACTCAGGTAGCTAAACTAGCAGGCAAAGCAAGTCCCCAACACCCTCTTCATCCCAAAAAACCTATCAGAGCCCATGAGTAATTCCTCCAAATTCCGCTACCAAATTCCCCTTATCTTTTCTTTGTCTCTGGAGAGCAATCCTCTTCCACTGGAGTAGACACACAAAATGCAAAGGTTTTTTTGAAATCCACAATGACTTTTGTTTTTTCATGTCTTCCCCACATACAGATCATCTGCAGGAATGTGAAAATCATGCTGAACAATCCATTTTGTCACCAGGAAAAAGCACAAAAGAAGAAGAGATTGAAATCCTCATCACAGAAGAACACGAAGGAGTGAACAGGAAACTTGATCCTGGAATGAAGAAAATTCACACAGGAGAGAAACTACATGAATGCAAGGAGTGTAAAATGAGCTTCAGCATGAAATCAGAGTTGATTTCACATTTCAAAACTCACAAAGCCGAAAAACTATATGAATGTAAGAAGTGTGGAAAGAACTTTAGGCGCAAATCATTTCTTACTGATCATTTCTGGTCTCACACAGGAGAGAGACCATATGAATGCAAGGAGTGTGGAAAGAGCTTCATCCAGTCAGGACATCTTACTAGACATTTCCGGTTACACACTGGCGAGAAACCATATAAATGTAAAGTGTGTGGAAAGAGCTTCAGTCAGTCAACACATCTTATTGCACATTTCATGTCTCACACTGGAGAGAAACCATATAAATGTGAAAAGTGTGGAAAGAGGTTCAGTCATTCAGCACATCTTATTAGACGTTTCAGATCTCACACCGGAGAGAAACCATATAAATGTGAAAAATGTGGAAAGAGCTTCAGTCAGTCAACACATCTTACTGCACATTTCATGTCTCACACTGGAGAGAAACCATATACATGTGAAAAGTGTGGAAAGAGGTTCAGTCGTTCAGCACATCTTATTAGACATTTCAGATCTCACACTGGCAAGAAACCATATACATGTGCAGAGTGTGGGAAGAGCTTCACTTCTTCAGCAAATCTTACTAGGCATTTCTGGTCTCACACAGGAGAGAAACCATATAAATGTCAGGTGTGCGGAAGGAGCTTCAGCCAGTCATCAAATCTTACTACACATTTTAGATCTCACACTATAGAGAAGCCATATAAATGTCAAACTTGTGAAAGAACTTCAGTTCGTCATCATACCTGATTGTACATAACAGAATTCACACAGGAGAAAAGCCATATGAATGTCAGGAGTGTGAAAAGACCTTCAGATGGAAAACAGTATTTACTGACCATTTCAGATCTCACACAGGAGAGAGACCATATGAATGTAAGGAGCGTAGAAACAGCTTTAGCACAAAATCAGAGCTGACTTCACATTTTAAAACTCATACAGATGTAGGGATGTGCATGAAGCCATTTTTCACATTCAATTGAATTCAAGTGAATTGAATGTGGAAAAATTCAGCTTCATCCACGTCCCACCCCCATGAAGGTGGGGGGTTTCATATTTGTGCACGCATGAAATGAATGCAACCTCCCCATCCCTATCCCCCGTTCCTTCTCGTGCCCCCTTCATCTGTCCTCCTTGCTGCCACCACACCTTCTTCTGAGACACTTCTGGTTCTGCAAGTCCAAAACCGGAGGTGCCTTTTTGGGCTTTAATATTTGGTTTTTAGTACATGAATGGTTAGGAGCTCAGAAGTGGGAGGCCTTAAAACGTTCAGGCTTTTTTGTTTGCTGCTGGAGGAATAATGCAAATAAATAAAATGGAGTCTTACCTGTTGTTGACATTTTTGTGGTTTTAGCATTTTCTTGGGTTTCCTTTGTTTTAATAAAAATTGAATTGGTTTTAAAAAATGCTTGTTCCTGATGCGTTTTATGCCAATTTGCTTCATTTTGGTGGGATATTTTTCATCCTTGAGACTGATCTCACTTCCCTATGGGTTTTTTGATCTGAGCTTTAATTTCAAGGCTTGACCTGCCCAAAACTAATCCCTATTGGTTCACTTTTACTTTAACGTTGTAAACCTTTGGGTATAGGGCAGGATAAAAATGCAAATAAATAAGAGCCTAGTAAACACCCTTATGGTTTGATGGGATTAGTAACAAGTCCTACATCTTGGTAAGAAAAGTGGTAAAAATGAATGCAGAACAGGACTAATTAGGCTGAGTGGCAGCACAAGTGAAAAGGATCTGGGTGTACTGGTTGATCAGAGGATGAAAATGAGTCAACGATCTGATGCAGCTGTAAAAAGGCAAACGTCATCCTAGAATGCATCAAGATACGTTTTGAGTCTAGATCACAAGAAGCAATTATTCCTCTTTACACTGCCTTGGTCAGACCTCTTGACTCTTGTGTCCATTTCTGGACACCCCAATTAAAAAAAGAGACAAACTAAAGCAAGTCCAAAGGTGGGCTAATAAAATGGTGAGTGGTCTGGAAAGCATGTCCTACGAGGAAAGGTTGAAGGATTTAGGAATATTTAGCCTGCAGAAGAGAAGACTGAGAGGAGCCGTGATCACAGTCTTCCAAGTCTCTGAAGGGCTGTCACAAGTGCAGAGGGATTGTCCCTATTCTCCCTTGCACAAGATGGGAGGACTAGAAACAATGGGATGAAACTTCAAGGGAGTCAATGCAGATTAGATGTTAGGAAAAACTTCCTGACAGGATTCTCCTTCACTGGAGGCCTTCAAACAGAGGCTGGACAGACATCTGTATGGGATAGTTTAGGAAATCCTGCATTCAGCAGGAGGTTGGACTTGATGACCCTGTAGGTCTCTCCCAACTCTATGATTCTATGATTTTGCACCACTTCACTATGTTGCACACAGAGAGTACCAGCCCCACACTGTATTCAAGAGGAGATTATTCCAGAGGGGCTTTTCTCTGCAATATCACTTGCTAGCAAATATTTGCCTGGCATCTGGAGCCAGACACAATGAATGAAGGTTTGGTCTGATGCAGAAGTGACGAAAGGCCAATTGCTGTTCATGCACTCTGCTCTGCTCCAATCATTCTTTGCCACTGCAATTGTTCCTATCTGGACCCGATTTTCTTTGTCCTATAACTACCAGCATCCTTAGCCTGTTCACCCAAGCGTCAGGGATGTTGGAACCAAGGGAGGCTACGGGGTACTCCTTGTTCCGACCCATGATCCAGCATTCATCTGTATTTGTTGCTTCTGCATAATTTCCTACCCTTTGCAATGCTTAGATTCAGGTCAATCAGGGCTGAGGCGGGTCTTCGAAATTAAGGGACCTCTTTTGTTCTGTCTGAACACAGCCTTAGCATCACACATTAGTTCCTTTGGAATCCAGATACAAAACCACTCAGAACTTGCCGGCTGTGGCCGGGTTTTGCTGCCTGTCCAAAAAGCGGAGTAGCAGCTGCGAGCAGCGTCGTGCGGACTGGCTGACTGACTTGGCTGTCAGGTTTTGTTAATCGAAATTTTGCGCGCGCCTGAGGCGAGAGCTGCTGAGGCGACTGACTGAGGGGACTGCGATGCTGCTTCCCTCAGCGACAGTTGTTATGCCCCTCCCCCACCACTCAATCAGGGACTGCGATGCTTCCCTCAGTGACCGTTATGCCCCTCCCCCACCGTCGCGCGCCCGCCGCTCAGTCAGTCTCGCTCCGTCCCTTAGTTTGTTCTGTCTTCCAGTTGAGGCTCCTTCGCACCCCGTTTCCTCTTCTTCCCCTCCCCTGTAAACCAGTTTGGCCCATGCTTAGGGAGAAGGACTCCTATGTGGGAATACCGGGTTAGATTCCGCCCTCCCCCACAAAGCCAGCTGGGTGGCCTTGGGCTAGTCACAGCTCTCTTCTGAGCTCACAGCCCCGCCTACCTCACAGGGTATTCTGTTGTGAAGAGAAGAACAGAGGGTTTTTCAGCCGCTTTGAGGTCCCTTAAATGGGTGAGAAAAGTGGAGTAGAAAAGCCAACTCTTCTTTCGTCTCCATGAAGCCAGCTGGGTGACCTTGGGCTAGTCACAGCTCTCATCTGAGCTCTCGCAGCCCTCCCTACCTCACAGGGTATTCTGTTGTGAAGAGAAGAACAGAGGGTTTTTCAGCCGCTTTAAGACCCCTTAAATGGGTGAGAAAAGCGGGGTAGAAAAGCCAACTCTTCTTCCTCCATGAAGCTAGCTGGGCGACCTTGGGCTAGTCACAGCTCTCTTCTGAGCTCTCACAGCCCCACCTACCTCACAGGGTGTTCTGTTGTGGAGAAGAACAGAAGGTTTTTCAGCCGCTTTGAGGCCCCTTAAATGGGTGAGAAAAGTGGGGTAGAAAAGCCAACTCTTCTTCTGTTCAAGCACGACCACCAACACACACAGGGAGTGGGGGTGAGATGGAGGTCCTGTCTCTCCACCTCCCCACACTGTGTTCTTGACCTCCCCACCCTTCCTCCCTCCCCCAACTTTCCTATTCTTCCTAGCTGACTGGGAGCAAAAAGGTTAAAGGCAGCATAGGCTGTGGTCAAACTTAAGGTTTAATCCAGCTTCAGTCCACTTTCAGAGTGAGAGAACACACCAGCAAAGTGACCAGTAATTTTCTTTCCATGTTGCCTATCCCAAAGGTGAATTTTCTAAGTTACTTAACGCTGGTGTGTTCTCTCGCTCTGAAAGTGAGGCTGGATTAAACCATAGGTGTGATCACAGCCAAAGTTTAATCCAGCTTCAGTACACTTCCAGAGCGAGAGAACATTCAGCAAAGTCCCTGGGTGTTTTCTTTCAGTGTTAGAAAGTCCACCTTTGGGATAGATAACATGGAAAGAAAATTACTGGCCATGTTGATGTGTTCTGGAACTCTGAAAGTGGACTGAAGGTGGATTAAACTTTAGGTGTGACCACAGCCCTAGAGAAGCCGGAGGTGGGGGAAGCCACTTGTCCTCAGTCCTCCTCCTCCTCTAGCTGCTTCTCTTGGGCCAAGAAGACCCTGGTGGTGGTGGGTACAAAGCGACTCCAACAGGTGCAAACAAAGGGGGAATTTCCTGGAGATGAGGGAGGGGTGTTTCCTGGTGAGCCCCCATTAAATCTGCTTGCAAGTGAATTGGGGTGCAGGGGAAGGGAGGGAATTATGGTGTTTGGGACACACCAGATCCCAGATCTTTCTCAGGCCATGTATGTATGTATGTATGTGCATGTGTGCATTTTTATGCCACCATATACCTGAAGGTTTCAGGGCAGGTAACAACAGTTAAAACCAGATTTATATATTTTAAAAGTAACAACATGTATTAAAACAACAGCAGTGTCAGAAAAGTAGGAAGAGAACATGTCTCTCCACTTAACCAAAGGCCAGGGCAAATTTAAGGCTCTGGTATTATGAGCAAACACTTTGCACTAGGACTGGCAGCGGGGTTGTCTCCACCACTGTCCCCTTTGATTCTTAGCTCCTTTTCCACAGGTATTGAAAAGCCTTACGTGTTTCAGTACTTCCTCCAAATTGCCTTGCCTGATGGAGAGCAGCTCAGGTAGAAGATAATTCATTGTAAGCACAGGCAGGGCCACATGGGGGTCTCTCTGTCCCCCCACAACACACACGCCCTTTGTGCTCAGAGCCTGTGCACCTTTCCTAGATCCTGCCCAAAATGCCCCCAGAAATGCTTTGGATTTGCAGCCTATTAAATTGAATCACTTCTCTGGATGTGGGATCTGAAAATGGGTTGGATTCGGAACAAAAGAAAATCAATTTAACAAACCTCATTCAGCATTGGATTAGCCGGTAGAGATAAATAATGAATAAAAGTATTTGCAGCTAGAGCTGCAAACTGAAAAAACAAGGTTAAAACTAGTTAACACCAGTACTGTGGGTCCCATGAAATAGAGTGGTGGCCTTCTTGGTGGTAGCCCTGCCTTACAGAATTTCCGCCTTCAGAAGGGGACTTCCCCCCAAATCAATCCCCCCACTCATTCTCATTCGTGCACATACCTGAGGGGTCTTGATACTGTTTTATAGGGTTCCTTTAACTTATGAACTCTCAACTTCGTATTTCAACTTCCTATTTTAATTGTTGTTAGTCCATGAGTTGCTGCCATATGAGTAAATAAATCCATCATAGAGGGGAGTATTAAAGCCCTTCCCCTTTTATTGAAATTACTTCACTATCTCTGCACACAAGTCCAGGGACTGCTTTGCAAGGAGGTATGCCTGGTATCCTGGCACACAGCAGCAACTGGCATTAGTGTGACAAAGTCAAAGAGGTCTTAGGGATATTGGGACTTTGGACAAGCAAATTCTATCCTGTTTTTAAAAACAAGCCTGAACATGTTTTCAAATTTTCTTCTACCCCTCCTTATGCCTGCCAGGAAGGGCAGAACAGTGAGCCTTTCAGAAGATAATGGTTCAGACTGGAGGTGAATTCAACACTTAATCCATTCTCTGGTACATTCTGTTTTTACCCAAAGATAACAGTAAATGTAGTCAAGACCTTTTGCCACTTAGACCAACCATTGTCTAAATGCTTTTATTAGGAATTGGGCACCATTGTAGGCAGAGTGGTAGTTATCCCACTGATTTATTTACTGTTTTGCACAAGCAACCGTGTTTTACCACTTTCTATCCATTAGGCCACATCTCCATAGCCAGATGGATGCAACCTTGCCCATAAACAACTGAAGTCACCCACCACAGAAAGCTGAGTGGTACAGAAGCCCCATCTTGCAGTTACCATTTAGCATGTATAATTTGCCCCCTCCCATCTCCAGAGGAAAATATTACTATCATATATAGGTCAGCCAGTTGGATCACTGCCTCTCAGTCAGTACAGGTAATAAAAACAGACCCTAATTCATTCATTCCATCAATGGTCCAGCTGCCTCACTCCATCAGCTGCTCCTGATGCAAAGATTCAATGTTCTACCACACCAGAAGATCACAAAGGAAACTTCCTTTTGCTACTTGCTGTTCCAGATCAACTTCTCAGCTCAGAGCAACTCTCAATGGACTTTGCACTTTAACTCCACTCTAACTGAGCAATGTAACGGTGCCGCTCCGCTTTTGCGCAATGCTCTTCCGTTGCTGTTAACGGTTTCTACTGTACCAGAGCTGCTACAGTAAATCTGTGCTCCCAATGCTTCATTGATGCTGAGGGTGAGACTTCTGTGTAGTCTTGCATCAGATCAGGGTTTTCCCACTTTGGTCTTGTGGTTAGAGTGCCAGACTCATGTCTGGAGGTTTCTCGGTTTGTTATCACACTCCTATACAAAATCAACTAGTCACAGTTCTCTTTCTGAGCTCTCACAGCCCACCTATCTCACAGGGTATCTGTTCTGAGGAGAACAGGAACCCTTCTCAGCCATTTTGAGTTGCCTTAAAAGAGTGAGAAAAGCAGGGAATAAAAGCCAACTCCTCCTCCTCCTCTTCTTCTCAAGGCGAGTTTTTTCATGTGAAGCAGCTCTTTCCACACAGGTATAGTGTTGTTCTCTGTGTGAGGACTTTGACGAATTTTAAGCAAGCTGCAATTCCTGAAGCTCTTTCCACATTCCATAAATTTATAGTTTTTCCCCTACGTCGTTTCTTGAATGTAGGGTAAGCTGAATTCCTCAGCTGAAACTGTTTCCACAATTGATGCATTTACAGGGTATCTCCCCTGTTCCCTTCTTTCAAGTACAGTAAGGGCAGCTTGTTGTCTGAATTTCTTTCCACACTCCATACATTTAAACTGTTTCTCTACTGTGTGGATTCTCGTATATAAGGTAAGGGTATCCTGGCAGCTGAAGCTCTTTCCACACTCCACACATTTATATGATTCATTCCATTTGTGGGCTCTCTGATGACTTCTAAGCGTACTGTTATGAATAAAGCTCTT
Source organism: Aspidoscelis tigris stejnegeri (assembly GCA_023333525.1). NCBI lineage: Eukaryota > Metazoa > Chordata > Lepidosauria > Squamata > Teiidae > Aspidoscelis > Aspidoscelis tigris. The sequence continues at coordinate 4,698,608 of JALMGA010000024.1, forward strand.
TCCACACTCCATACATTTATATGGTTTCTCGCCAGTGTGGATTCTGTGATGACTTCTAAGGGTACTGCTACTACTGAAGCTCTTTCCACATTCCATACATTTATATGGTTTCTCCCCTGTGTGGGTTCTCTGATGACATCTAAGGGTACTACTATTACTGAAGCTCTTTCCACACTCCATACACTTATGAGGCTTCTCCCCTGTGTGAGTTCTGTGATGACTTCTGAGGATAATGTTGTTCCCAAAGCTCTTTCCACACGCCACACATTTATAGGGTTTCTCCCCTGTGTGGGTTCTGTGATGTTTTCTAAGGGTACCGCTATTACTGAAGGACTTTCCACATTCCATACAACTATATGGTTTTTCCCCTGTGTGGGTTCTGTAATGAATTCTAAGGGCACTTTTGTGAGTGAAGCTCTTTTCACACACCATGCATTGATACGATTTCTCCCCTGTGTGGGTTTTTCCATGTGACATAAGGGTATCTTGACGTGTGAAACTCTTTCCACACTCCATACATTTGTACGGTTTCTCCCTTGAGTGGGTTCTATGATGACTCCGAAGGGTACTACTGTTACTGAAGCTCTTTCCACACTCCATACACTTATATGGTTTCTCCCCTGTGTGAGTTCTATGATGCCCTCTAAGGGTACTGCTTTTACTGAAGCACTTGCCACACACCATACATTTAAAGGGTTTTTCCCCAGTGTGGGTTCTTCCATGCAAGGTAAGGGTACGCTGACGTTTGAAACTCTTTCCACACTCCATACATGTATAGGGTTTCTCCACTGTGTGGGTTTTTTCATGTCCACTAAGGCTACTGCTTTGACTGAAGCTCTTTCCACACTCCATACATTTATAGGGTTTTTCTCCTGTGTGGATCCTGTGATGAATACTAAGGCTATGACTGTAAGTGAAGTTCCTTCCACACTCTGCACACTTATATGGTTTCTCCCCTGTGTGGGTTCTCGCATGTAACGTAAGGGTACGTTGTCGTCTGAAACTCTTTCCACACTCCACACACCGATACGGTTTCTCCCCTGTGTGGGTCACTTGATGTGTCCTCAGAGCACTGGTACGACTGAAACTCTTTCCACACTCCATACATTTATAAGGTTTTTCCCCTGTGTGGGTTCTGGCGTGTAAAGTAAGGGCATCTTGTTTTTTGAAGCTCTTTCCACACTCTATACATTTATATGGATTCTCCCCTGTGTGGATTCTGTGATGAGTAGTAAGCTTACTACTAGAAGTGAAGCTCTTTCCACACTCGATACATTTATAGGGTTTCTCCCCTGTGTGGGTTCTTTGATGACGTCTAAGGGCGCTGCTATAGCCGAAGCTCTTTCCACATTCTACACATTTATACGGTTTCTCCTCTGTATGAGTTCTGTGATGTCTTCTAAGCACACTGCTATTACTGAAGCTATTTCCACACTCCAGACATTTATATGGCTTTTCCCCCGTGTGGGTCCTTGTATGTAATGTAAGGTGAGGTTTTTGACTGAAGCCTTTTCCACACTCCATGCATTTATAGGGTTTTTGTCCTGTGTGGGTTCTTGCATGTAAGGTAAGGCTATTGCTTTGCCTGAAGCTCTTTCCACATTCCAAACATTTATATGGTTTCTCACCTGTGTATCTCCTATAGAAGTCTGCAAGACAGTTGCTGTTTAATTCTTTTTCAACATGGAACATTTTTCCAATTCCCGGACACTGGTTTCTGATTTCTCCTTCTAGATCTGGTAAAATCAAGAGTTCAGAGAGGTCAACGCCATTCTGCGAAACAGAGGACTCCTTCTTCCCAGTCTCTGCCTGGTTTTCACTCATATCTTGGGATTGACTTTGGCTCAAGAGATCCTCTGTTTTAAGCATATGTAACCTTGATGACCTCAGGAAAGACTGAGTATCGTTTCCACTCCTCACACCCATACCTGCTTGGAGGAGAGAAAAGAAATAGAATCTGCAGTGAATGACAGTGAAGATAGGCCAAAAATGAACTCTTCACCATTTATCCATGGTCCTCTCTCTCCCTTGCGTCTCGAGGCCTTCTGAACCCACAACTGACTTAGAGCCTTTCCTCCAGGAAGTCTGGGTTAGGGGAGTGCACGAATGTACTTTTTGCATTCGAATTTGAATCAAATATTTGAAAATCCGATTCAGATCCGTACTATCTGGATCTGCATACTCGCATATTTGATCCGTATTTGGATATGTGAATGTCAAGATTTGTATTTTTTATCCTCATCCGAAAATAAGAATTTGTACAAATGCTTATTTATTGCATGTTTGATCCATGCACAACCCGTTCCCATCCCCTATTAAATATGATAATACTTAATTATTATTTTCATGCAGATTTATATGCGATAGATACGGATCTGCGCATTTTAATTATTTGAAAATCTGAATTCAAAATCCAGATTTTCAAAAATTTGATTCAAGTTCGAACGTCAGATTTTCAAATATTCGGATTTTCAAATATTCATGCACTTCCCTAGTCTGGGTCAATCTGGACCGGCCCAGCAGTTGAAGGGGTTCAGCAATATTGAAACAAGGTCTGAATTCAGAGCTGGACTCTGGAAACTCCCTGTGTTCAGGAAAAGAATTCCATCCTCAGAGTCTCCAGGGAACCCATTGCAAGCAGTGGGATTTGGAAGTGGAACACAGATTTGTGCAGCCTTCCATATAGCTATGAGTTCAATTTTATCAGCTGCTACATTGTTATTTATTTATTTAGAAAACTTGTATTCCCCCCTCCACCGAATGGCCCCAGGGTGGGTTACAATGAGATTAAAACCTATCAAACAGTAAAACATAATTAAAAATATAACCTCCTTCCTCCAACCCTCCCTCCCTCCCTAACAGGACAGCAACCTGAAGAAGCTACTTAAACAGTCGGATATGTGTAGTTTGTCAAGAGATGGTTATATTTGCTATTTTATTTCCCCTTCCTTCTTAATAATGATATTTAGGCTGAGAGGAACCGACTAATGCAAGTGTAGCCACTGACCTTCCACGGCCAAAGGAAGCCGTGGTCCAAGAGTCAAACCTTTCCAGGGAACTGGACCTCACTCCATTTGCTGGTTCTGGCTATATAAGGGAGAAACTGAGTGCCTTTCCACATTCACTGCTAAAGGGCTGGAGAGGATAATGGAGAGCCCACCCCCTTGTAGTAGGTTCTGCCTGCCTTGGGCTGAGTGTACCTTGAACTGAGCGTACCTTGAACTAGAGGCCTTTTTGCATGAGGGGGTTTAGAACACAAGTAGAACACTTTGGGAGCATTCGCTCCTCTGGGCCGGTCGCTCCGTTCCGGGCCACCCCGGGCCGTCCCAATGCGTCTACATGCATTCTGGTTTCAGTGCACAAAAATTCGGCCCAATGGCAGCCAGGCCTGGGAGTGGGGTCCTGCCCCCATGCTGGCCTTTTTTAGGCTAGGACATGCAGGGATGCTTTCCCCCTTCCTGCCGAGGTTTACCTGATCCTGCATCCATCCAGCTGCAAGACAATCCGGAGGAGGTGAAGGAAAGACTGAAGCTCTTCAGTGCCTGTGAAGAAGGAAGGAAGGAACCATCAGAGGGGAGGTTTGGTGCCATCCGCTGCCTGTCCTCATGCAAAGTGTCTGTTCCAGTTTGGTCTAGTGGTTAGGGAGCTGGACTCTTATCTGGGAATACTGGGTTCGATTCTGCCCTCCCTCATGAAGCCTGCTGGGTGCCCTTCAGCTAGCTACAGCTCTCTTCTGAGCTCTCACAGCCCTACCTGCCTCACAGGGAGAAGAACAGAAGGTTTGTCAGCTGCTTTGAGTCCCCTTAAATGGGAGAGAAAAGCGGGGTAGAAAAGCCAACTCTTCTTCCTCCTCCATGAAGCCAGCTGGGTGGCCTTGGGCTAGTCACAGCTCTCTTCTGAGCTCTCACAGCCCCACCCACCTCACAGGGAGAAGAACAGAAGGTTTGTCAGCCGCTTTGAGTCCCCTTAAATGGGAGAGAAAAGCGGGGTAGAAAAGCCAACTCTTCCCCCTCCTCCATGAAGCCAGCTGAGTGGCCTTGGGCTAGTCACGGTTTTCTTCTGAGCTCTCACAGCCCCACCCACCTCACAGGGAGAAGAACAGAAGGTTTGTCAGCCGCTTTGAGTCCCGTTAAAGCGGAATAGAAAAGCCAACTCTTCATCATCATCATATCAGAGCCCTGAATGGCCTGGGCAAGTCCCCAGCGGTGGTGGCCCCCAAAGACTCCCCAACCCCCTCCCCAACCCGATGCAGCCAGTCCCTTCCCCTGCATTCCAGTCCCAGTGAAAAGAAGACTGCAGGGGCAAACAGCCCTCCCTCGACTCCCACAATGCTCCAGCAAAGCCCCCACCCCACCCCCGCTTGCACCCACCTGGGCTTGCACCCACCGCCACCAGGGCTCTTCTGCCCCAAGAACAACAGAGGAGGAGGAGGGAGGACTGACGGCAGGAAGTGGCGCCCCTCCCCTCCAGGGCCTCTCTAGGAAGCCGCAGCAGGAGAACTCTCTGTCTTTAACCCTTCCGCTGTGGACGGCTTCTGTGTGCCAGATGCTGCAGGAGCAGAAGCTGCAAAAGAGGGAGGCGGGGGAGGGGGCGGGGGCGGGAGAGCAAGAACACCGGACAATAGCCGGGGGGGGGGAGGCGGAGAGGGAGAGCATGCGCACTCCCGTCGCCTTTCTGGAGTTGCTCGAGCGGTGGGTGCTCCTTCCCCTTGAGATGCTCCACTGGAGGGAGACAGTTTTGTCTAGTGGTTAGAGGGCCGGACTCTTTATCCGGGAATACCGCTTTTGATCCCGCTGGGTGGCCTTTGGCTAGTCACAGCTCTCTTCTGAGCTCCCACAGCCCCACCTTCCTCACAGGGTGTCTGCTGTGGGGAGAAGAACAGAGGGCTTGTCAGCAACCTTGAGTCCCCTTAAGGGTGAGAAAAGAAGGGTAGAAAAGCCAACTCTTTTTCTTCCTCCTCCAGGAAGCTAGCTGGGTGGCCTTGGGCTAGCCACCATGCTCTTTCTGAGATCTCACAGCCCCACCTACCTCACAGGGTATGTTGTGAGGAGAAGAACAGAAAGTTTGTGAGCAGCTTTGAGTCCCCTTAAGGGTGAGAAAAGATGGTTAGAAAAGCCAGCTCTTCCTCCTCCTCCAGGAAGCTAGCTGGGTGACCTTGGGCTAGTCACAGCTCTCTTCTGAGCTTTCACAGCCCCACCTGCCTCTCAGGGTGTCTTTTGTGAGGAGAACAGAAGGCATGTCAGCTGCTTTGAGTCCCCTCAAGGGTGAGAAAAGAAGGGTATAAAAGCCAACCAACTCTTACACACACACGCACCTTTGGCCAGGCAGGAATCACATGTAGGGATGTGCACAAAGCCAAATTCCCTCATGAGGGGGACTCCACCTCACCTCACCCACCCATCTCCACCGCTGCAAGGTCAGCCTGGGCTTTGCTGGGGTGCATGATCTTTTTCCTTTCCTTTCCTTTTTTTTTTTTTTTTTTAGCAATTACGCACATATTTAGGGCTCTGCTTATGAATCAGCCTCCTGTCCTCTCTGTAACATTCTGTTTGTTCTCTTGATGGTTAGACTCTTGGTCGGCCTGAGGTCTCCAGAGAAGCTCCTTCTCTCCAAGGTCTCCTTAGCAGGGGCCACAATGGCAACCTCAAAGGGCCCCTTCCTGGGTTCCCCACAGTCCTTCCTGGCAACACAGAGGCGCACACAGCTTGATCCAGGCAAGGAGGCCCTCAAAGATGGGTCCTCACCATGGGTTTCTTCTTCCTCACAAAGCTTCCCCCCTCTGACCTTCTCTTTACCAACATGTAGTGTGGATCTGTTGCCTTATCTGGTTCCTGCAGATGGACAACTGATGAGAGTCCCACTTCTTCAGGTCACTCTGAAGGAACCGGGGTCCTCCCTCTGCAGCAGGGAACCAGTCTGGTCTAGAGGTTAGGGAGATGGACTCCTATCTGGGAATACCAAGTTCAATTCTGCCCTCCCCCATGAAGCCAGCTGGGTGACCTTGGACTAGCCACAGCTCTCTTCTGAACTCTCACAGCCCCACCTACCTCCTCACAGGGTGTTCTGTTGTGGGGAGAAGAATAGAAAATGGGTGAGAAAAGTGGGGTAGAAAAGCCAACTCTTCTTCTTCCACAAAGCCAGTTGGGTGACCTTGGGCTAGTCACAGCTCTCTTTTGAGCTTTGTCAGCCGCTTTGAGTCCCCTTCAATGGGTGAGAAAAGTGGGGTAGTAAACCCAACGCTGCTACTTCTTCCGGGTCTCCTCCTAGATAACCCGTGGCCTCCCTTCTACCGCACAATCGTGATCACCGGGTTGGACTTGCGTGACTTGGAGGTCCCACCCAGCTCTAGGATTCCATGACTCCATACAGGGGTGAAGCTACCCACGTACTGGTAGTCACTGGCCTTGTGTATGTACGACACATCCCAGTTCCTTCTTCTTGAGATGCTCAGTCTCTGCTTGGGGATCCTGCCTCCCCTTTCTTGCAGTCTATCCTTTCCTCCTCAGGTTGGGCTCCTTCTTCCCTTCCTTCTCCCCCTCCAGCTTCTATCCTCAGAACCAACCCCTGTGCTTTTCTTGCCCAGGTCCTAGACTTGCAAGAAGCAGGAGAAATGGCCGTTCAGGTGAGGACGTAGCGAAGCCCTGGGCCTGTAACCCTCCATGTTCAGATGACCTTTAACCCACACAAACAGGCAGGGATCTTGGCTGCATAAGCTGCAGCCATCACCGCAGACCTTACCTTATTTGATCCCGGGACCTGTCCTCTGCTGGGCGCTGCCATTTTGATTGCAGCGCTCTCTGTGACTACACATATCAGCGCCGTCACCTTGATGACGCTGACACTGCACAAGCACAGTCGTGGCTATGGTCGTCTGAGGTGCCAGCGCACTTGAGTGGCACCTCCTAATCGACCATTAGGGAACTTCTCGGGAGGGAGGGCACGCTTGGAGGCTGTAGCTAGAGGTGTGCACAAATGCAATTTTCGGGATTCGATCCGAATATCCGAAACTCTGATTCGATTTAAATGTTTAAAATCTGAATTTAACCAAATTCAATTCAAATTAAGCAAATTCGAATCTATTCGTTTGAATTTTTCATTCAAATTTGCACTTACGAATGTCAACATTTGTGGACGCCTGTACACAGCTTCCCCAGGCCCGTACACATAGTTATCACATATACCACCCGTTTTCATCGTGTACAGATCCGTAAAAATGCGTATGGATGTGGGAAAGATGTGAATCTTCAAGTACGCATCATGTACAAACCCATATGCATACAAATGTCTGAATAATTCAAATGAATAAGTCCGAAATTCGAATCAAATCTTTAAATTCGAATTTAAGGACATCTAATTTGAAATTGAATGTCAATTCGATCAGATTTTGAACGGATTCGGATATTCGTGCACATGCCTAGCTGTAGCAGCCTACTCCGCATTCATATGCTCTTCCCCAGAGGTTTACTAACTGTTCACTCACTAGAGCAGTGGTTCTCAACCTGTGGGTCGCGACCCCATTTGGGGTCGCGCACCCATTTCGGCAGGGTCGCCAAAGGCTCTGCAGGCCCCCCCGCGTCCCCCCCCGCCGCGCCGCCGCTGCTTTAAGGAGAAATCGGCGGCGGCAGGCGGCGATGGCGGTGAAGGCCGCCGGACTGGTGCCTCGCCGCCAGCGCCCTTCGCCCGCTAAAATCAGGCGTTGCGGGAGGACTTCCGGGTCGGGGGGGGAGCGAAAACAGCACCAGCGGCCCTGGCCTCGCCCCGCCCCCCGCCCCTGGGGTCGCAAAGGCTTGGGGATTCTCATTTTGGGGTCGTGGCTCTCAAAAGGTTGAGGCTGTATGTGAACAGGCAACATCACACTAGTGTGGTGTGACAAGACCCAGAGTATCATGGGGTTGTAGGGAGCTTGTGTTGCCAGTAGGTGCCCATGTCCTGCGGACTCTTTTTTCTTTTTCTTTTAATTTCAACTTTTAACATTACAACGAACTTTATGAACAAAGATAACAAAATTAGAATACAAACTACATGGTATGAAGAGAGAAGCCAGTGTGGGAGTGTTTTTTGAAGTCTATAGTTCCTAAAGGATGATGGAAATTCGCTCTCAAAAAGTTTTCCGTTTTAGCTTTGTCCACTAGAGGGGACCATTATCCCTGTGGCCTCTTTGGTTTTAAAAAATCCACTGGGGAAAGAAAGCAGAGACCTCAAATACCAGTACATACGGCTTTGGAATTTGTTGGCACGGGCTGGGTGGGTTTTCCCTATCCGTTCATGGATTGGCCTGTCTTTCTCACGTCTGGCCCCTGCCTTCAACTAGGAGGTCAATATCAGAGAAATAGTCTAATTTGAAAAGTCCATCAAGGTAGTTAGCAGCACTTGGATACTAACAGTAGTAGGGTTGGTGGCATGAGCTTTCGTAGACACGTCTACTTCTTCAGATCCTAACCAACGGGCATGTCTACAGATGCTAGGTGGCTCATTTGGGACCCCTAGTATCTGAAGAAGTAGATGCGTCTACAAAACATTATGCCACCATCTCTTCTCCTGTTAGTTTCCAAATGCTGCTAACCACCTTGCTGGACTTTTCAACCAGGAGAGTCATCAACTGGGAAGAGTTCTCAAGTCAAGGAGCTGGCTTTCATCTGAGGACCTGGTTGGGTGGCATCTTCTGCCTTCAGACCTTCCTTCTGGTTCCTGGTGCTACACATTTGCTCAGGTGGCACCTCTTAAGAACATCTTGTCCATCTTGGCTCCTGTTCTCCGCTCTCCTTGCTCCCTTCTATCAATGGAGCCTCCAACTCTTACCTTCTCCAGGCTTCTCCCTCCTTCTGTGCCCCAAGCAGCTGAATCTCTGTAAGATGGAGGTTCTCCAGGGGGAAGTCAGGAAGATGGCTTTCACCCCAGTACTCTCCCTACTACATGGGTGGGCCTGAGAAGAAGGAACACCGGAGAGCCTGAGCTGGAGATGTGAAGGCTGCCCAGATGTAGTAAGAAGACAGGAATCAAAGACAGGGGACAGCAGGAGCCAAGCTGGACTGGAACAGGTAGCACAGGACATAGGACACGGAAGCCTTGAACTTCCTTTTCAGTCATTTCCAATGTCTCGTTCTAAACCGTCGGATCACAGGATCCAATTTCAGGGGATACCAATCACAGAAACCCTCTTTATGGGGTTATGGCTTTTGGTACATGGGCCGCAATGGTGCATTCACATGTTGTCTTATCACAAACACTCATTCAAGTGCGCAATCAGCTCTGTGGCCTGAGTGAAGCTCTTCCTACAGTTCAAACAATGAAAAAGGGTCTCCAGGATGGCGTGGATTCTACTCTGGTGTGAAGAAAGGTTTGCGTAGCTGCTGAAGTCCTTTCCGCACTGCATACATTTATAGGGCTTCTCTGCTAGGTGAGTTTTTTGATCTCTCTGTGAACCTCTCTGGCACTCTGTGAATTGACTTTGGTGTTCGGCCAATGTTTGCCAACTATAGAAGGTCTTTCCACATGGCAGACATTTCGGTGTATTTTCTTTTACATGGATCTTTTGGTGTCTATTCAGTGTTTTCTTGTCTTTGTAGGTTTTCTCACACTCCAAGCACGGAAATATTTTCTCCCCCGTGTGAGTTTCTTCATGAAATTGTCCGGGTTCACTGAAATTCTTTCCACACGCCCCATGTTTATATGGCTCCTCCTCTGTGTGGGTTCCGTGATGACGTCTAAGGGTCTTTCCGTCACTGAAGCTCCTTCCACATTCCATGCATTTATAACGTTTCTCCCCTGTGTGTGTTCTCCGATGACTTGCAAAAGGTTCTCTTTGAGTAAACCTCTTTCCACACTCCATGCACATATACGGTTTCTCCCCTGTGTGGATTCTGTGATGAACCCTGAGGGAACTGCTATGATTAAAACACCTTCCACACTCCTTGCATTCGAAAGGTTTCTCCCCTGTGTGCGTTCTGGCGTGTACAGTAAGCGAACTCTTCTCGCTGAACCCCCTTCCACATTCAGCACAAGAAAACGGTCTCTCCCCTGTGTGTATCCTCTGGTGACTTACGAGATTCCCACGCTGAATGAAGGACCTTCCACATTCTGTGCACATGAAGGGTTTCTCCGCATAGTGACTCCTCCAATGTTTTCTCAGGTAGACCCGGTGACTGAAAGTCTTCCCACACTCTTTGCACATATAGGCTTTCTCCCCTGTATGGAGTGATCTATGTACAGTAAGGGTCAAACTTCGTGTGAAGAACTTTCCGCATTCCACGCATTTATAAGGTTTGTCCAAGTTTGTGGCATCTGGCTGGACCATGAAGCCCCTTTGGTACTGCATTTTCTTCTCACGCGCACAGTTCTCCTGGTGTAAATTTAGCTGGTCACTGCAACAAGAGATCTTTCCATCCTGTATGAATTTACATCCAGTTGGCTCGTGAGAATTTCTGCTGAATTCTTGTCTTGCTTGGAGTATTTTTCTTTTTCTAGCATGTCTGGTTTTTCCTTTCAGATCTGGTAAAATCAGGAGTCCAGAAACAGGGGAGTCCTTCTTCCCAGTCTCCGCCTGGTTTCCCTTGTATCTCTGGGATTCCGCGTGACTTAGGAGATTCTCCACTTTAAATGTGCTTAGTCTAGATGATCTTGGGGAAGCCCGAGCATTGTCTTCACTCTTCAGATCCATAGCTGTTGTGGGAAAGGAAAGAAACAGGAGAACCACTTAGATCTGCTGTCCAATCCTTCTGAGGGCTAAACTGGTTTTAAATTTTGTTTTGATGCATTTTAACTGTTGAAACCTGCTCTAAGACCTCAGACTATAGGGCAGGACATAAATGTAAAGTGTAAATAAAAGAAATCATGGACACTGTAGCGGAAAATACGAGGAAGTGGGTCTGGAAAATCTAAATTCTGCAGCTTAAGAAGAGTTGGCTTTTCTATCCCACTTTTCTAAACCATTTAAGGGGACTCAAAGTGGCTGACAAACCTTCCGCTCTTCCCACAAGAGACACCATGTGGGGTAGATGGGGCTGTGAGAGCTCAGAAGAGAGCTGTGACTAGCCCAAAGTCACCCAGCTGGCTTCGTGGAGAAGTGAGGACTTGAACTGGGAGACTACCAAATAAGAATCCTAACACTAGTCACAAGACCAAGCTGGCTCAATGATGTCCCACACCCACCAGGATTAGCAGAAACGATTCTTTTAAAGCTACAACTCTGTGTAACTCTTATGGGGAAACGGAGCCCTTACTGGGCTTAAGTGAGAACCTAAGAGGAGCCCAGTTGGTTGAGGCCACAGCCCATCTAGGCCAGCATCCCGTCTCACACAGCGGCCCCCAATTGCTTCTGGGTGTTTCCAGCAGGGGATGAAGGCAAAACCTTTCCTTGCACTACCTAGGCACCCAGTAAATAGACCAAAGGCCTTTTCGCACAAGGGCCGACGGAACTTGTGAAGAATGCCCTGGGAAGGAGCATTTGCTCCACTGGGCATGCGGTTCTGTTCGGAACTGCCCCAGCCTGTCCCGGGGCGCCCATAGGCGTTTCGGGTGTAGAGCACAGAAAAGTGCTCTACACCCATCACAGGGCGTTCCTGACGGTCCCAAGACGTTCCTGATGGTCCCAGGCCCCGCCTCTGGCTGCCCCAATTAGGCAGGCCAGCTGTGTACCTTCACCGGGTTCCCGTGGGTTCTAGGGGACCGGATTGGGTCCCCTAGGGCCCACGGGAACCCCCTGGGCCCCCCACTCACCCGGACCAGGCCCTACGTGGGGATGCGCATGCACGAGGCACTTACCTTATGCTCGCTGGATCCCTAAATGGTGACCCTGGCCGGTGGCACCGTGCACCTGCGAACGCTGGCCGCTCTGATTGGCTAGCCAATCAGGCTCGCCATTTCAGGACATAGTGAGCACAAGGTAAGTGCTTCGCTCGCTCACGCATTCCCGCATAGGCCCTGGCCCGGGTGTATGGGTACCTAGGTGGGGTCCCGGGGGCCCTAAGGGGCCCAATCTGGTCGCCTAGAACCTGCAGGAACCCGGGGAAGGACCGTGACAGGCCTGCCCACCTCTGGGGCCAGCCGGACCCAATCAGGACAGGTGTGGGAACGGGGTCCCGCCACCGTACCGGCCTTTCCCACGCGTTCCTTACGTGCCTTCGTGTGAATGGGGAATCCATCCCCACATGTCCTAGCCTTAGTTCACTACAGCCATTTGGTTGTAATGTGAAAAAACCTCTGTTCTCCATGAATTTGAGGGGACTCAAACAACGACGAACACAAGAAAACTCAATATTTCAGCCCAACAGTTAATCAGATCTATGAAGGACCCTTACCCAGAGAGGCCAGATTTTGGTAATTCTCCTCCATGACTTCCCTGTGCAAAGCCCTCTGGGCCGGATCCAGCAAAGCCCACTCCTCCTCCGTGAAATGAACCACCACATCCTCACGGGTCACAGGGAACTGGAAAGGAAAAGGAAACCTCTAGAGAAGAATCCAAATCAAGCCTAAGTGGAGGAAGGTTGGAGATCTCCATCTCCTTGAAGCTCCTTTTGTGGCCTTCAAGCCATTTTTGGCAGGATCTAGGAAGAATGTGGGGCCCTTGCTAGAATGACCCCCAGCCCAGCCCCTAAATGGATCTGCAGCGACCTTTCTCCTACCTGATCCAATCCTGCTCCATCAAAAACTGGCGGAAGCCTGGAAGGAAAGACCAGACGTTGAGAACCTGTGAAAGAGACAAGAGGATAAATGGGAGGTTGTCTGCCTCTGCCAGCCACCAGGGGGAGACTATTCCATAGCCTAGGGGCCATCACTGAGAAGGCCCTCTCCTGGGTGCCCACCTCTTTTACTACCGAGGATGGCGGGACAACCAGGAGGGCCTCGCCTCCAGATCTTAAGGCACGGGCAGGCCGATATGGGAAAAGGCGTTCCTTTAGACATTGTGGGCCGAAGTCATTTAGGACCTTCTAAGTCAAAGTTAACACCCTCTGCTCACTGGGGTCCTTCTCCCAGGGCATGGTCTTAGGGGCAGAAGGGAGGCTCCCAGTATGCTGGCTGGCCTGGTAAACCAGCCAGAGTAGAACTGCCACAACTGACGGATGCATCCTCTTTTCCAAGTGAGCCTTCAGCCCAGACGATGAGGGATCCTTACCCAGAGAGGCCGGATTTCCACAATTCTTCTCCATAACTTCCATGTGCAAAGCTCTCCGGGCCATATCCAGCAAGGACCCCTCCTCCTCCGCGAAACGCACGGCCGCTTCCTCAAATTTCATGGCGGGGCTGGAAGAAAAAGAGCTTCCCTTCAAAGGATATCACAACAATCCACGAGGGCGTGGAAAGTGAAGCCGCTAAGAGGTGACCGTATCTCTGCTACCCTTAGAAGACTTCCAAAGGGAAATCTGGGCAGGATTCCTGGATGCTACAGGGGTACATTGGGAATATTGCATAGAATTCTGGCCACCACGCCAAAAAGGTTATTAGGAAACTTCTGGAGAAGGGCATCTGCAGGTGGAGTACATAAGAACATAAGAGGAGCCCTGCTGGATCAGGCCACAGCCCATCTCATCCAGCATCCCGTAGGCTGTTATATCAACCAAGAGTAACCTTCCTCCCCAGAAGTTCACTAATTGCTGATTAGGTGTGGAGCATGGATCCAGCAGGTATAGAAAAGGTGGATAGAGAATATTTCTTTTCTCTATCACACAACGCTAGAACTAGGGGGCATCTATGAAGCTGATGGGTAGGAGAGTCGGATCTGATAAAGGGAAGTATTTCTTCACCCAGAGGGTCATCGGCTTATGGAATGTGCTGCCGGAAGAGGTGGTGACAGCTACCAGTCTAGATGGCTTTAAGGAAGGGTTAGACAAATTTATCGATGACACATGTATCAATGGCTACTAGAATGGATGCCTAGGTGCATCTTTCAGGCTGAGGGGGGGAGGAACTGGGGCGCTTCTAAGGCCATTTTCTGGGATTCGAGAGCAACAGAAGGTTTGTCCTTGTCTCTGCTTGAGATGCCCATGAGCATTTGGTGGGCCACTGTGTGCGACAGGATGCTGGACTAGATGGGCTGTGGCCTGATCCAGCATGGCTTCTCTTATGTTCTTATGTTCTTCTTGTGTTCTTATGACTCTGAGGGCCAAGACATCCCCTGATATGGGGTGCAATCATTGTCCCTTTACCTGATCCAGTCACGGCCCTGCACCCATTTCTGCTCCGAAGACCGTGGAAAGGAAGAAACATCAAGGGCAGGCGTTTGATCCCAAGAGATCCATTCCAGGTGGTTGGCCATCAAATCAAAGCCTGAAACGCTCTCATAAGGCAGAGGCTTTGCAACATTTCTCTCTGGCCCCTCCGGAAGCCTGCCGTGCTGAGCGGACCCTGATTAACCCTGCCCCATAGAGACTCAAAGCGAGTGGAGGTGTCAGAGCAGCAACGTCTGACCAAACCACAGAGCGCTTTAGATGCCCATGGGCCACTGGTGGGCCACTGCATGAGATAGGGTGCTGGATTAGATGGGCTGCGGCCTCATCCACCAGGGCTCCTCTTAGGCTCTTATGTATGGTGGACAAAACCCAGAAACATCAGGTGCCGAATCCTTGGGAGGAAGCGAGTGAGAAGCCTTTGTTCCTATACCTGGCCTCCAAAGCTAGGTGTGCCCAAGACTTCTCTCCAACCTGCCACCCACTCGCCGTGTTCCAGGTCTCAGGCGCATCTCCCCCCCCTTACTGGATTTTTGCTCCCTTCAGAATCCAGAAACAGGAGGCCTCTAAGGCCATTTAATGGGATTCGAAAGCAGGAGAAGGTCTGCCCTTGTCTCTGCTTGAGATGCCCATGGGCAACTGGTGGGCCACCATGTGGGACATAAGAACATAAGAGAAGCCCTGCTGGATCAGGCCACAGCCCATCTAGTCCAGCATCCCATCACACACAGTGGCCCACCAAATGCTCATGGGCATCTCAGGCAGAGACAAGGACGAACCTTAATCATTCTGGTTGCCCTTTTCTGCACCTTCTCTAGTTCCACAATATCCTTTTTGAGGTGTGGTGACCAGAATTGTACACAATATTCCAAATGTGGCCTCACCAGAGATTTATAAAGAGGCAAAATGACACTTGTTGATGTATTTTCTATTCCCTTCCTAATTATTCCCAGCATTGAATTTGCTTTTTTTGCTGCTGCCGCGCACTGGGTTGACACCTTCATTGAACTGTCCACCAAAACCCCGAGATCCCTTTCCTGGTGTGTTGCAGAAAGCTCAGACCCCATCAGTTTGTAGACGTAATTTGGATTCTTGGCCCCAATGTGCATTACTTTGCACTTGTTAAGATTAAAGCACATTTGCCACTTGGTTGCCCACTCACCCAATGCTGAGAGATCCCTCTGGAGCTCTTGGCGATCTCTTTTGGGACAGGATGCTGGACTAGATGGGCTCTGGCCAGGTCCAGCAGGCTCTCCCATTGGTGGACCCACCAGAGGGCCCTACGCTAGCCAGGATCTTTAGCAACCTTTAGAGTTCTGTCCACACCTCAGCTTTAATTCACTTTCAGTCCCCTTTCAGGATGGGAGAACCCAAGGGCAGGCTGAACCCATCACTTCCTTTCTACATTATCTAACCTGAAGGTGTGTTGTTGTGTTTTTCTGAGCAACACGATGCCAAAAGAGAACAGCTCGTCCCTTTGCGGATGCGTTTTCCCATTCTGAAAGTGGACTGAAGCTGTACTAAAACTCAGGTGTGAACGCACTCCTCCGTTCTCCTTCTCCAGCTGATGCTGGGCACGTGCAGCAAGGAGGGTGGGGGCTCTGGAGGACGATTTGCAGGCATGGTTGGGAAGGGGGGCGCCTACCTTGAGCAACGACACGCCCCCCCCCGCCATTCTCCTCCCAGTATCTTCCTCCCCCATAGAGGTCCCTCCCTCCCCTCTCACTGCATTTCTCCCCATTGCAATTCCATGCACCCCCATCTCTGCTTCCCACACTCCCCCCCCCCCCCCACACACGCGGTCCCACGCAAGGGCAGCACTTTGGAAGCAGGAGATAGGGCGCTCTATCCATGACCCCCTCCCTCCCCCCAGGGCCCCTGCAAAGCCCCTCACCCATTGCATCCCGGCCACCTGCACTCACCAGCAGCAGCAGCAGCCCTCTCCAGAGAGGGGGGGGCGGAAGTGGACCCCCCTAGCATACGGGAGGTGGGGGAGAAGGGCCCCTCTAGGATGCAGGCCTCTCTGGCTTTAACCTCTCCGCTCGTGAAGATCCGGCTGCAGGCGCAGCCAGTCCCAGGTCCTCACGTGTCAGGCGCTGCACCTGCCCGGGGCGGGGCGGGGCGGTAGGGAGGGAGGGAGGCTGTGTTTGGCCAAAGTGAAGTGAAGCACCCCTCCCCCACCAAGTCAAGCAGGATGTGGGCGCCCCAAACTCTCATCCTGCTGCTTGCTGTTGGCCGCTGCAGGGCCTTCTTGGGGGCCACTCCTCTGATTTTGAAGAAGAAGAACAGTTGGCTTTTCTACCCACCTTTTCTCACCTATTTAAGGGGACTCAAAGCAGCTGACAAACCTTCTGTTCTTCTCCCCATGACAGGCACCCTGTGAGGTGGGTGGGGCTGTGAGAGCTCAGAAGAGAGCGGTGACTAGCCCAAGTTCACCCAGCTGGTTTCATGGGGTAGGGCGGAATCGAACCCGGTATTCCCAGGTAAGAGACCACCTCCATAACCACTTCTAGACCAAACTAGGGGGCTCTTTGAAGATGGTCAGTGTGTTCCCCTTGCTAGGACGCATTATTCTGATGTGAAGCAACTAGGGAGGGATGTATTTAGTGGGTCCTACACGTCATATGTTTCCTGTCTCCTTTTTAATATTCTGGGTTTTATGGGGGGGGGTTCCTGATGGTGGGTCACTGGTCAGCCTGAGGTCTCCAGCAGCCTGGTATTATCCTAGAATCATAGAGTTGCAAGAAAGGGACTTCTAGGGTCATCCAGTCCAACCCCCTGGTAGATGGGACCCTCTTGGCAACTCTGGGTGCCATCACAGGAGGGGAGGCTGTCGCTGGTTTCCCCAAAGCAGGGGAAAAAAGATTAATCTACTTCCATCTCCAGTCTACACTGCAGGAGGGGAAGCGTATTTGGTGTGTGTGTGTGTTGATTCTTCCTGGGACTCCAAGGCTGTAGTCACACCTAAATGTGGTCACAGCCAGCTTCAGTCCACCTTCAGAGCGAGAGAAAAACCCATCGGCAACGTGACCAGTAATTTTCTTTCCACACTATCTATCTCAAAGGTGGACACTGAAAGAAAGCAGCTTGTCATTTTGCTGAGGTATTCTCTCACTTTGAAAGCGGACTGAAGCTGGGTTAAACCTTGGCTGGGGTCACACTTGAGATTTAATGCAGCTTCAGGCTGCCTTCAGAGCAAGAGAAGAACACATCAGCAAAGTGACCAAATTTTCTTTCCATATTTTATCTATCCCACAGATGGATTTTCTGAATTATTTAACACTGAGAGAAAACAGTGGCACTTTGCTGGCGTATTCTCTCACTCCGAAAGTGGGCTGAAGCTGGATTAAACCTTAGGTGTGTCCATAGCCCTTGTCACTTTGCTGGTGTATTCTCTCACTCTGGAAGTGGGCTGAAGCTGGATTAAGCCTTAGGTGTGTCCACACAGCCCTTGTTACTTTGCTGGTATATTCTCTTGCTCTGGAAGTGGGCTGAAGCTGGATTAAACCTTAGGTGTGTCCATAGCCCTTGTCACTTTGCTGGTGTATTCTCTCACTCTGGAAGCGGGTTGAAGCTGGATTAAGCTTTAGGTGTGACCACAGCCCTTGTTACTTTGCTGATGTATTCTCTCATTCTGGGAGTGGTCTGAAGCTGGATTAAATCTTAGGTGTGACCACAGCCAAGGAAGCAGGACGACTCGCTCCCTTTAACCCTTTTGCTCCCAGGCAGCAAGGAAGGAGGGGGGATCTTGGGGGGAGCAAGGACCCCACCCTGCTCCTCGTGTGCTTGAGCAGAAGGAGGAGGAGAAGAGGAAAGGGGGCTCGAAGGAGCCTCACCTGACAGAACAAACTAAAGGACTGAGGGGAAGAGGAAGGAGGAGCGAGGGAGACTGAGTGAGCGGGGACGGGGTGGGGGCGGGGCGAAATAACGGCCAGAATGAGGGAAGCGGCAAAATGCCTCAGTCACCTCAGCAGCTCTCGTCTCGCTCGCGCTCGCCTTCTTCCCGCCAAAACGAGAGCTGACTGACCGCCCCCCCGCCCAACGGGACTGCGGTCCTCAGGGCGCTGACTGACTCCCTGAGGAGACTGTACTCTCTCTCAAGCGCTGCCAGGTGCTCAGGGACGCGCAAAATAAAGTGTGAGCGCAGCCCAAGGGCTGCCGCTGGGACTGACTGAATCGTCGTAGCCCAGAAGGTGACGTCGCAGCCCGCCCAACTCGTGTGTTCTGTGTTGCGTCCAGGGCAGGAAGGGATTGGGGAGGCTGCTGCATCCTGTGCCAGGGGAGAGGCTTCCCCATGAAAGCTCTGGAGATGTCAGAAGGGGCAGGACAGGCAGGCAAGGAGGAGCCAAAGAAGAAGAAGAAGAGTTGGCTTTTCTCACCCGTTTAGGGGGTCTCAAAGTGGCTGACAAACCTGTTCTCCCCACAACAGACACCCTGTGAGGTAGGTGCGGCTGCGGGACCTCAGAAGAGAGCTGTGACTAGCTCAAGGTCACCCAGCTGGCTTCATGTAGGGAGAAGAGTTGGCTTTTCTACTCTGCTTCTCTCACCCGTTGAAGGGGACTCAAAGTGGCTGACAAAACTTCTGTTCTTCTCCCCACAACAGACACCCTGTGAGGCAGATAGGGCTGTGAGAACTCAGAAGAGAGCTGTGACTAGCCCAAGGTCACCCAGCTGGCTTCATGGGGGAGGGTGGAATTGAGCCCGGTATTCCCAGATAAGAGTCTGGCTTCCTAACCACTAGGCCAAACTGGCTCACAAGAAAGCTTCAGGCTTCCCTCACTAAGACAACAACAAGAAGCAGCAGGAAAAGTAGGAGCTTTTCTGCACTTAGGCTTAATCTGGATCGTATCCTGGAACAGGGGCCTGCTATCTGCAAGATCATGCAGGCTGTGGCGGGCACCAAGTGAGCCCTACCATAGCCTGCATTGGCATGTGGACAACATACCTCTAGTCCAAGCTATATTCCAGAATAAGGTCAAGTGTGGAAAGGGCCCAGGGGCTCTTCTGGCTAGGAAGGGGGAAACACACCTGTGTTTCCTCCCCGTCCTGCTCGGCTCTCTTACATGCTGTGGCAGATGCCGAGGCTCTTCTTCCTGCCAAAACTAGAGCTGAGCTGAGGTGACTGTGGGTGAAACAGACTCAAGTGCCACCTCAGGAGTGTGCAAAATGAGGCCCAACAGACACTGCAGCCCTGACAGTGCCTGTCCACTTCTAGTCCTGTCCTCTGGGTTTGAAAATGGCACTGGGGAGCAACTCAACAGGAGACCATGTGTTATCCACAGCAGACAGGAGAATGGGTTGTTGCACACTGTACACAGAATCCTATTCCCACTCCCCCAGTGACATTTCACCAGACAGGCAGTAAACCATACCCATGGCCAGAAAGTTCTGGGTTTGGAGGAGGTTTTGTTCCTGGATTCCAAAGAAACTATGTCGGAATAAGTGTGGTGCTTAGGCTGTGTTCAGTCAGAACAAAAGAGGTGCCTCAGAAGGCAGAGTGTGGCACCTGTGTTCTGGACCCTTCTCAAATCCACCTTTTCTGGCATGGAATGTTTAGGAGACCAGGGAGGGTCAGACTGGGGTGTGAACAAGCCCACTGTGAAGCCATCTCTGAAGCTGTGTTCAAACATAACAAATGAGGCATCTTGGAGGCACCTCAGAGAGACAATGTGTGGCAGCCATGTTCCCAATTGATTTCAATTTATTTGCTTTTTTGCTGTGTCTGATCAGAGCCTTAGACCTTCTGCAGGGAAAAATGTCAAGCATTTAATGGTTACATGTGGTCAGAAATAAAAAAAAGGTGTACTAGGCTTCAATGTCATTTGTACCAATGCCGTTTCCCATGATAGCAGTGGACTACGATAACCATAACATGTACACTTCCTGTGTGGTGTTTTGATACAATTATACAGCTGGCAAAAGGACAATGATTGGCTATAAGCGTAGACCAAGGCTGCAAATTGCTTCATAAGCTCTACAGATTTGAAAATTCTCTTTCAATTGTCAGAGGTTTGCCGGGAATTGACTAATGTGCTGCCTGCTGTCCGAATCTGCTATCTACAAACCTTGATAAAAAGACATTGGCAAAAAAAAAGAGAGTGATGTATCATGATATGAGTTATGCAGCTCTATCCAAAACTTTTCCACTGGGACACCTAGATTTACAACCAGACCAGTAATTATTAGATTTATTATAAGCTGGCTTTTTATTGGATTCATTACATGTCAGTAAACTGGACAAAACAAAGACAATGAGAGTAGCCTGTTCTGCTCACATAATGAGAGGGTGATTTTGTTTCGCTCTTTTTTGAATCTGCTAATTCGCTAGAAACGCAGCTGCAAAGTCTTATAGGATCGTTTGCAACGCTCATTCATTCATTTCTGACAACTTGGTTTTTAGGAGAAACAGATTTTTTATTATTAGAATTAGTATTAGTATTAGTACTACATTACAGAACAACCAACTAATCACTAGTTGGAAGTGCTCTTTATCACACATCAAGTTCTTCCCAATATTATTATCGTCATTGTTGTCATTGTTAACATAATAATTATGTGAAGGATTGAGGACATTTGCTATTCTTACTGATTCTCCAAAGGCCCCTTAATTTTGAAGACCCTCAGCCCTGATTGACTTAACTCTAAGCATTACAAAGCGTCGTAAATTATGCAGAAGCAGCAAATACAGATGAATGCTGGATCATAGAATCATAGAGTTGGAAGGGACCTCTAGGGTCATGGAGTCCAACCGCCTGAGGCAGAACAAGGCCCGTAGCCACCCTTGGTTCCAATATCCCTGACGTTTAGGTAAACAGGCTAAGGATGCTGGTAGTTATACGGCGAGGAATTTGGGTCCAGATAGAAACAATGGTAGTGGCAAAGAGCGATTGGAGTGGAGCAGAATGCTTGATCAGCAATTGGCCCTTTGTATCTGGTCACTTCTGCATCAGACCAAAACCTAATTCACTCTGTCTGGCTCCAGATGCTGGCTGAATATTGGGCTAACACAAGCAACATTATGGAGAAAAGAGCAGATGGAGGTTTCACCGTTGTCTTCTGTTTGAGGTGCTGAGAAGCAGCTGGTTGGACACGGGGTGAGACGGGATGCTGGACTAGAGTCTGGCCTGATCCAGAAGGGTTCCTCTATAGCAGGGAAGCTTGATGCTGGTGGTAGAGTTTCTCAAAACAGTGCTATAACTGACCTTGTTGTCAGAGCTGCCACCATCACCGTGACCCATGTGCATGTGTGGCGGTGAAAAAAAATGGCCACACATGCACAATGGTGGCGGTCATGGGGTGCGTTCCCACCTACATCCAAGTCGGTTCATTCTAGTCCAGGTTCTGGTTCAGCACACATTGGGCTGTTCCCATAACCGGACCCGCAAGTGCACAGAAGCACATGAGCGCTTTTTAAAATGGAGAGGACAGGATCCTGGTTGCTGCCTGGTGCCCCCCCTCTACCGGGCTTGATGGTACCTGGCACCCCATCCCCCCACTTGCCCAAGTTGCCGCCGGTGCTGCCTGGCTGAATGGTGCCTGGGCACCCACCCACCCGCCCCCTCATGGTCTCACAAGACTGGACCAAACACTCTAAACAGATAAATTCTGCGCCATTACCTCCCCTTCCCCCCGAAGGCTGATCACGAAGGCAGTTTTAAAGTTTAAAACAAGAAAACCCACCCTTCCCGGCACAAAAACTCCTGTTTCAACTGGTCCCCCACCCGACCCCAGATTTCTGCAGGCTGGTGCTCATAAAATCCAGGGAAAACAAAGTGGACTGGGAATGGGGCTTCCCGGATTTGGATTACTGGCCAATATAATCGGAACTCTGGATCCTGAGTCTGATTCCAGTCTGGATTTTAGCCCCTATGGGAACGCAGCCGTGCAGTTCTGGGTATTTCATGCCGGTAAAATACCTGGATGTGGGTGTCACTAAAATGCAGACAGACAGCACCAACCCTGTTCCCTCTAGCCACCAAATGATAATCCCAGGGGGACTATACTCAGGAATATCACTTGTTAGCAATAAATTTGGCGGACTTTTGAAATCTGAAGAAAAAGCTACTGAACTCAAACACCTCCCACGACCCACTCTAAAGTATTTTCCACATTTAAAAAATCTGAGGTGCATCAGGCCCCTTCACTCTGTGCATTCAGAGGAGCTGTAAAAATGGACCTCTTTGCCTTGGCTTTTGGCTAAATGAGGAAACAAACAGCCTTTTCCTCCCCACATCCAAGCAATGATATGGTAGTCTAACATATTATGGTTTTAATGTCTGTATAGGGCAGGATAAAAATTCAAATAAAAAAAAATCTTCACCAAGTTATGCTGATCCTGTAGCAAGGAAATGATGTGAACTGGGAAGTGTTTTCTTAAACTCCTTGTGAAGAAGACGCAACTATGCTCTCAATCTCTTCCTTAATCTTTTGCTGAACTTTTCTTACGTTTTTCTTTGCCAGGTCGAGCAACTTGCCAATTTCTTTACATGAGTAGCTCATCTTGATGGTTGAGAACTTACGTCTGTTTTTATCAATTTTACCTGAAACCAAAGAAGAACAAGATTTGGCTTTTATACCCCACATTTCTCACCTTTAGGGGACTCAAAATGGCTGACAAACCTTCTGTTCCTCTCCCCACAACAGACACCCTGTGAGGTAAGTGGGATTGCGAGAGCTCAGAAAGAGAGTTGTGACTAGCCCAAGAATACCTAGGAGGAGTAGGAGTAGGCTTTTATATCCCTCTTTTCTCACCCTTAAGGGGACTCAAAGCAGCTGACAAACCTCCTGTTCTTCTCCCCACAACAGACACCCTGTGAGGTAAGTGGGGCTCTTACCTAAGGCTCTTACCTAGCCTAAGGCCGTCCAGCTGGCTTTTTATAGGAAGAAGAAGAAGAGGAGGAGGAGGAGGAGGAGGAGTTGGTTTCTATACCCACTTTTCTCACCCTTAAGGGGACTGAAAGCAGCTGACATAAGAACATAAGAGAAGCCCTGCTGGATCAGGCCACAGCCCATCTAGTCCGGCATCCCGTCGCACACAGTGGCCCACCAAAGGCTCATGGGCATCTCAAGCAGAGACAAGGACAAACCTCCTGCTCTTGAATCCCAGCAAATGGCCTTAGAAGCGTCCTGCTTCCGCCCCATCTCTTCTTCTCCCCGCAACAGCCACCCTGTGAGGTGGGTGGGACTGTGAGAGCTCAGAAGGAGAGCTGCAACTAGCCCAAGGTCCCCCAGCTGGCTTTGTGGAGGAGTGCAGAATCAAACCTCGTGACTGCGAGATATGAGTCCAGCCCTCTAACCACAAGTCTATGGGGTCTCCTAGTAATGAAAGAGGTTAGAATGATCCCAGCAAGGCTTAAAGTGGCAACTCTAAAGGTTTCAGCCCTTCTGCAACCTGACCAAAAGCTGGGAACGGAATGGATTCTTACACGTCTATTTGATTTTATTTGAAATTTGCATCACGTAAAATTTGAGTGCCTTCTCCTGAAGAATACCTGGACAGTTCCCAGTGTTGAACAGTGGGAAATGCATGACCGTGGGACCTTCTCCTTTGTAGATGTAGCAATTCAGTGGGTTGTCTTTTTCCTCCTGTCCTGGGTCTTCAAACTTAGGAAATTTGATTCCATGGACTTTACAGTATTTTTCAGCACTGTCGACAGTCTGCAGTGAGACACACAAACAAAAAAGGAAGTCGGTAATCCAAAATGAAATGGACAGTTTTTGATTAGCTGTCAGTTGACCAAGAGTTTAGAACAACAAGAGGAAGTAGTTTTCACCCAGAGGGTCACTGGTCTATTGGAATCTATCACCAGAAGATAAATTCATGGAGGACAGGTATATCAACGGCTACTAAAAGGGTGTCCAGGTACCACCTACAGATCAGAGAGACAGGCAGGATGCCCTAAAGGCCCCTTGCCGGGATTTGTGAGCAGGTGAAGATTTTGCCCTTGTCTCCTGCTTGAGATGCCCAGAAGCAACTGGTGGGCCACTCTGTGGGATAGGATGCTGGACTAGATGGGCTATGGCCTGATCTATCGGGGCTCCTCTTCTGCTCTTACGTCCTTACCTCAAAAGGATTCCCAGAGCTGAAGTCAAAGGAGAGGATCAGCTTCACCTTCCTCTTCGGGTGAAGAACAAGTGGGTAAGCGGAGTTGATAGCCAGCCCGGCGTCAATGAGAGAGACAACTTCTTTTTTCTTTAGGTCAGGGTCATTGATATCTAGCAATATGAAGTAAGGCAGAATTTCCGTTTAGGGATCTCTGAACTGGCAATTCACAGGGTAGCTTTTATTACCCTAAACAACTGTCATCAGCAGACTTTGCTATTTCACTGCTTACCCCTACGTCTAGGTCTGGTGAGAAAGATATGAACTATGGCAACTCCACCCCACCCCACGCCAGGACTCGTGCTCTACTCTGCTCCTTCTTCTCTCCCTCTGTTGATGCCTGCCAGGCAGGGAAGAGCAGCAAGCCTTTCAGATTCAGTCAAGAGTAAGGGCTTGAACTGGAGGTGAACTTGTACAGTTAATCTTTGGTTTTGATATGTCCTGATGGCTCCCAAATATATCGTAAAATGTAATCAAGACATCCTTGTCACTTAGACTAGCCTGGTAGAGTGTAAATCTCTGGAATGCTTCCTACATGAATTTGAGCAATCCTGAAAGAAGGGTGGTATGTGGATTACTGAGGCCCCATCACCATGCAACCCTGGCATGGTTCCGAGCGTGGGATCGGCGCAGTCCGTCCCCATGAGCTTTGGATTTGGCACCCGAAAAGTGTGCCAAATCCCCCCAAACAGTGCCACAAGCATGCCAGATTTGATACCTATTTAAACAAGTCTCGGCAAGGTTTGGGGAGTCGGCACGCATTGCTCAGCGAGCCGGGAACGCACCCTGGGGTTGCTTGTGGGCTAACGGGGAGGAGAGTTGCGCTCATGTCATTGGGAGGTGGGCTGGGCTTGCTGCCCCTGTCCTGTCTATTGAAGATCACAGCCGCTGACTTTTTAAGATGCCGATCGCAAAGTCATGCTGGAGATCGACTTGGTTTTTTAATTTTAATGACTAATCAGCCAAAGTCACAGAAGCCAGGCTGCATTATGGCTTGATTTCTGTTGCATTTGCCACCCACATTTCGCCGATCGCCAAGGCAATAATGGGTGTTTTTCCACTAGCACTAAGTACCCATTGAAGCACCCATTAAGGACCCATTTGGCCCAGAGCCGGATGACCCCATTTCCACTACACACCCCATTAGAGACACATCTGTTTCCACCACAGCTAGGGAAATCGGGAACATATGGGTCCTTCAGGACCTATAATCCAGATTTCCTGTAGACCCCATTAAAGGGGTCTACAATGGGGTCTTCAGCCATCAAATCTGGATTACAATTGGGCAATGGGGTTGAGAGGAGGCTGGGGGGGGGCACCCATAGTGGGGTGCCCCAAACTCAAGACTTTGAAGTCGCTCTGAAGCTGGCTCTGAATTCCCTCCGAAGTTGCCTTCGGAGATTAGCACAGGCTCTGAAGAAAAACCCCTTGCGAGAACAATGCCACTGTCAAAGGCTCCAGAGGATCTTCAAAGTTTGCGGCAGATCTCTCTAGAGATTCTACGGAGCTGCTCCAGGGATCTTGGAAGATTCTCTGGAGCATCTATGGAAATTGCACCCCCTGTCCCCTGAAACACCTAGGGTGACAGGCAGACCCCTCGTGGGTAGGTCTGGATTTGCACATGGGTGCTCTGGTGTTTCCACAGCAGGCAGGCTAGCACTCATTGTTATTGGATGCTAGACCACCCATGGAAACACATTGGGTATTTTCCTTAATCCAGATCTACTAGATCTGGATTAAGGGAAGTACCCATTCCTCAGATCCAGATCTTCTTAGATCCAGATTAAAGGAGCTCAGTGGAAAAACACCCAATAAAGAATCTTGATTTTAAAGTTGACAGGCACTCCTGCGGTCCCCAGTGGAGCGGAGGTGCACATAACTCCTCAAGGGCCTACTGCTGCTAAACCCTGTGGCAGCTTTCATCGGTGTTTTATGAATGAAGCTTTATTTTATGAAAGAAGTTTAGTTATGTTTATGAATGATGCTTTTTTCATGTATTAAACGAGATACTAGTGGCTAAGGCCCGGCGTTGGACTTCAATTTTAATTCTTCTTGATCTCTCGGCAGCCTTTGACACACTGGATCATCAGATTTTGCTGACACGTTTGGCTTCGCTGGGAATTAAGGGTAGTGCCTTGAACTGGTTTACTTCCTTTCTGACAGCTCGCTCATTCTCAGTTGCATGTCAAGGGTTGATGTCACAGCCGGTATTTGTTTCCACTGGGGTTCCACAAGGATCCGTGCTGGGTCCTCTACTTTTTTCTTTGTACATCTTGCCCTTGGGTTTTTTGATTTCTGAAAGGGGTTTTCAACATCGTATATACGCGGATGATACTCAAATTTTTAAGAGTTTTAAGATATTGGATTCGCTGGCGTGGAATGCTGTATCAGATTGCTTGTCAGAGGTTTCAAATTGGATGACTAACCATCGCTTAAAACTGAACACTGATAAAACAGAGATCTTGGTGTTTCAGCCTGATCGCCCAATGGCTCCGCTGGCAAGTCCACCTGTGAGTTTGCAAAAGTATTCCTTGGCACCAACCTCATTTGCTCGGAACCTTGGGGTTCTGTTGGATGACCGATTATCCCTGCGCCCGTTCATTAGCGCCACGGTGAAAGTGTGTAACTTTCACTTGCTTAATGTGCGGAAAATCCGAAAGTTCTTATCAGTGGATACGGCTCAGGTTTTGATTCAATCTTTGGTCGTATCTCGTCTAGATTATTGTAATAGCTTAATAGCAGGTTTACCACAATGTACTCTGCTTCCCCTGACCCTAGTTCAGAATAATGCGGTTCGAATAGTATTAAATCTTCCTAAATGTTCCCATGTTTCAATCCATCGTAGAGCATTGCATTGGCTACCAATTCGCGCTAGGGCCCGCTTTAAACTGTTAGTACTAGCATTTAAGGCCCTGCGACTGGGGACACCTAGTTATTTGGCAGCCTACCTGGTAGGATATATCCCGCCTAGGGTTTTGCGCTCCGCTTCGCAAGGTCTATTGGTAGTTCCTTCAACATCAACAGCGGTGTCAAAATTACGGGCCTTCCAGGATTTGGTCCCGCAACTCTGGAATCGTCTTCCACTGGAATTAAGGCTGGAAGAGGATCTTGGTTCTTTTCGAAGGAAGTTAAAAACTTTTCTTTTTGAGTGAACCTGCTATGGGGGGTAGGCGAGAAGTTTTATTGTAGGTTGTTGTCTGTGTATATTCTCATTGATTGTATATGTTTTATTTTGTCAGGCCCTTTGGAAGAAAGGGCATTAGAAATAAACATTTTATTATTATTATTATTACTTGTTTCTGTGCCTCCCACCCCAGTCCTGGCTGTCAGTGCCGCCAAGGAAGGGGGGGATGCTTCACAGGGGTGGGCTGACAACAATCCGGCTGCCAATGATGAGAGACGGGGTGGAGGGGAGGTGGCATGGCTCCCCCATACCAGGGTTTGGCATGGTTCTCATGGGGACGCCACCATCCATGCCCAACCTGTACCTATCCCGCGTTGCCGGGAATCTCATGGGGACGCCCGAAATGCGTTCCTGGTCCCGTCCCCAGCCCATGCGTGCCAGATGGCCAGCATGGGGACGCAGCCTGGCTGGCCTATTGTCTTGAGTGAGCTACTGCATAGTCTTATCACTGCCCAGGAGGGCACCTCTATCAGTCCACAACTTGAGTCACCCATCCCAGTGAAGTGAGGAGCGCTACAGAAAATGCAAACAGAGTTGTGCTCTAAATCCTCCATCTGGATGGGGCCACAGAGGACTTTCTTTCACCATCAGTTTCTTTGCTCATTTTTAACTGGTGGCAATAAAGCTAGGATCTGCATACACAAAAAGCACTGAATAATGCCAAAACACTTTCTCTGGGCCCAGAGGGAGGAGTCATGCCATCCACATGCCTGGTACCTTTTCCCCTCCCAGACGTGAAAGCACGATTCATTTGCACAGAAATTCTGCATTTCTGACCGGCATGGCTGAAATGGTAGCAGCATTTTACAATGGGAGAGAAAGATGAAAAAGGAGAGGAAGAGGTGGCAACATCATGAGTCTTGCAGTCATTTGTCATCCACAATTCCTGTTCACTTCTCATCATATTTAATGGGATGGAAATCTGCATTTCTGCAAATGGAACCACCTCGAATTGCTAGGATCCGAATTCGCTTTGAATATTCCTACCTCTGAATCTCCTCCCGATCTGCAAACTCACCTTTGCAAATGTAACAAAGCTTTGACTGAATACCCAAAGACTTTCATTTCGCATGTAAACGCCCACTTTCAAATGCAGCCAATATTTGATTCAAATGCAAACATTCGAAGCCTCACAATCCGTACAAATTGTGATGGGGGTGAACATTTTTCGTCCATCCCTACTCAGTAGCTACCACCCTGTGTAACCAACCCTGAATCCCAAAGAATGGGTCACAACAGACCTCCATGGAAATGCATTGCACGCTTACCGGACTCATGCAGAAAGTTGCTAGTATCTCCCCACGCCCATGCCCAGACACAATAATTGGTCTTGGAGATGAATACAAGCCAATCTAAAAAGGATGAGATTTAGAGTTAAGAAAGCAAGAGAAGAAGCCAAGCAAACAGCGACCTAAAATGTTTTAACCCCAAATTATTTTCATTCTCCCAAACGTTTACTTTTCCCCTGCATTGCTAATCCAATATGCCTGACTCCAATATGGCAGCCATACAGAGATTGGAGGTCCATAACTCCTTATGGTTCACCATTGGCCAACTTAGTCAAGTTGGAAAAACATACTGTGCTAACAAGTAATATTCCAGAGAAATGCCCCTCCAGAATAATTGCTTTTTGAATAGACAGGATGAGGCTGGTGCTCTTTCTCCATAATATAGTGATGTGCACATCCAGGTATTTCAATGGCACAGGGTACCTGGGAATATCAGGAGGAAGGTCAAAACTGGTGCTTCCGACTTCAAGGTTAAATTGTAGCACTATTTTAGGAAAACCCACAACCAGGGTCAGGTGTTCCTAAGATAGGTTATAACGGGATTTAGGGAGGATATTGTAAGATATGGTGGGGTTGCCACAGGTGCAACCCCAATCTCTCTGCTACAGTGGTGTTCAAGAAAACAAAATTAAATACTTTTGAAGCAATTTTGCAATGACAATCTAATTTTAAGATGGCTCGCACTTTTAAAATTCTTGCAAAGTCCCTCATGAAGAACTTTGTAAAATGTGGTACCGACTTTTATCATGTGACGGAAAAGATTTACTTGCCTACAAGACTCTGAAGACACAAGCAAGACGTGTGTTTCCCCCCTATTTCTGTAAGAGAAGAAAACCCAGAAGATAATATTTTTTATAAAATGGAAAACTCATACAGTTGCTATGTGAAGGCAAAATATATCTTTCATGTTTTGAACCTGGATTTCCCTCTGTTGTGACTGGACATTGACTTGGCAAGGACCCATCTTTGGTCAGAGGTCTATAATTATATGAAGTGATTATACATGCAAGAGCACCAGAAGACTGGCTGACAACAGCCAACCTGGATAACTTTAAGAAAGGATTAGACTAGGGCTGTCAAAAGATACGGCCCGCGGGCCGGATGCGGCCCGCGGGCTGTATGAATACGGCCCGCGGCCACCGCCCGCTGCCGCCGTCCTCCTTGGGCGCAAAGGAGGCGAGGCGAGGGCGAGCGAGCGCGCGGCGGGACCCTCCACTGCCCGAGTGCGTGGGCGCCGGCATGGACAGCCAGCCCCTCCTCGGTGCCCTAGCCACACCCCCGGCCACACCCCCTGGCCCTGACAGTATTTTTTTTTTAATCCGGCCCTCGGCAAAATTGAGTTTGACACCTCTGGATTAGACAGATTCATGGAGGACAGGTCTGCCAGTGACTACTAGAATGGGTGCTTGTTTAGACAAATTTATGAAGGAATCAATGGTGCATCAGTGGCTACTAGAATGGATGGCTGGATACTACCTCCAGGATGCTTGTAAAGGATCTGAGAGCAGGTAAAGGTTTTACTCTCGTCTTTTGGTTGTGTTGCTAAGAAGCAACTGGGGGGGACGGAACTCTGTGTGACACAGGACGCTGGACTTAGGTGGGCTGTGGCCTGATCCAGGAGGGATCTCTTTTGTTCTTATGGTTTTATTGAATCAAAATCTTGATTAATCTTTCAAACTACTAGATAACAGAAGTCTCCCACTCGCCCGGTACTGCTCCCTGAGGCTGACCT
This sequence comes from Aspidoscelis tigris stejnegeri, assembly GCA_023333525.1. Classification (NCBI taxonomy): domain Eukaryota; kingdom Metazoa; phylum Chordata; class Lepidosauria; order Squamata; family Teiidae; genus Aspidoscelis; species Aspidoscelis tigris. Next base: position 4,729,077 of record JALMGA010000024.1, read on the forward strand.
GGTTAAAAAGAAGAAGAGGTTAGAGTAAATCACACTGGGAATGCTTGGTAATTTCCTGGAGGACATAAAGAAATGGGTATTTGACTGGAGAATGGTATTGTTCTTCATCAAGAACGAAAAGAATTGCACTGACCTTTGAAATAGGAGCCATCAAAGAGTAACTTTACAGTAGTTTAACTTTAGTCAAATATAATCTGGAATTTAGGCATGAAGGGTGCTGGACAAATTCTATGAAACAGGATTTCTTATTATATCACTATTTGAGTGAAGTTATTGAAAGGCATAATTTCCAACGTATATTTGCATTTAATTGCCACTCAGAATACGCAGATGGCTTCTCTTAAGCAGCTAAGGGGGACTGATATTCAATTAGTAATATCTAATAATGAATGGAACAAAATAATAAATAAGAAACAAAGTTGGCACACCTCAGAATCAACTAAAGAGACTTTCACTAAGCTCATCTATAGATGGAATTATACACCACTTCGTATGTCACATATATTAAGGAACAATAGAGGATGCTGGAAGGGATGTGGAAATAGACCGACTTATTACCATATGTGTTGGGACTGCCCCCCGACTAAACTTTTTGGTAAAAAAAATTCATAGAATTTTGAGGAGAATGTTCCAAATACACATACCACAAACTCCAAAAACATTCTTATTACATGATTTTTCAGGTTTGGAAAAGAAGAACAAAAACGATTAGATCTTTTAGTGGTGGTAACCCAACAATATATAGTGTGTAATTGGAAATATGCCTTGAACCTGACTGAAGCAGAATGGTACAGAATATGGAAACTCATGCTAAATGAATATCTTTCAGTGGAACATTTGAGAATTGAGGGTGTTGATAACACTCAACAGTTTAGACTGATCTGGAACCCATGCATTGAGGAACTGAATAGGAGATCTTTCCCTGATTTGGTTGAAAAGATATTTCTAACATAAGGATGGTGTTTAAGGTCTTAAATTAATATTTTTTTTTAAAAAAAAAAGAAAATAGGGGTACAGGTGACCAAGTAGGAGGGGACACTTCTTTTGTTTTGTTTGTATGTTCTTTATGATTTGTATGGTTTGTGTGGTTATTCTTTGATGTTTGTCTACTTATTTAAAGAAAGTAAAATATATTTTTTAAAAAACTAATTGAGTGAAGTTTACTCTCTTCTTCTTCTTCTTGTTCATGTTCATGTTTTATTTAGATGGTTCAGTGTGAAACACAAACCAACCAAACCAATTTGGCACATCTCGAGTTCAAGCTACACCACTAATGACACACAGAATTGTCCTTTTGTTTCTTTCAGAAGTTCACCCCACCTTCCAATTCTCCATTCCTCTGAAATTCATCAGTGATGTTGACTTTCAGTGACTCCAGCTCGGTTGCCATCTTGTTATCAAGTGCATCATTTGGCTTTTAATATATAGCTGAGTCCAATAGCATTTCAATGGGACATTCTGATACTTGCCTCCAAAGTCACTGAGAAATATTTTACACAGCTTCAGACATTCTTCCTGTCGAGACCTAGCATCCGCCGTTGGCCATGCCTGACGCGCTTTTCTGACTTCCTCATAACTTCTGGTGTTTTTGTGAGCTTCATGGGAGATTAAAAAGAAAATCATAAATTAAAGTAGGATGGAAGAAGAAATAAACATCAAATATTCATATTAAGCTGAACCCGTTGCTAGTGAAATATCAGCAAACAGGTTAGAAAAAAATGCAGTTTTCCGATTGGAGGATTGCCGAAACACCAAGGACAGGGATTGGTTGATGAGACTGGCCAATCAAAGGGTAAAAATTGATGTAGGTGATAGACGAATTGCTCAGTTTTTCAGACCAACGCAAAACAGACAGGATTGTTTCGAATTTGGTACAGGATATTTGGGTTTCTTGGAGTGATGTTTGGAAACACTGAAGATGGGCCCAAAGCCTGAGACAGCAGATTTTCTTCAACCAACTTACATTTCAAGGTGTTCTCTAGGCGTTTGAAAAGGTCCATTGCTGGAGATGCTGATTCATCTGATGCATGAAGCTGCAACCTCAGGGCATATTCATACAACTTAGTTAGCATGTGACAACTCTGGTGCTCTAAATGATGGATAACAACCAAGTTTGTTAGAAGAACCAACCCGTTGCAACTTTTTTTTTTTAGCTTTGTACTCGGATTATTTTTTTCCAAATATTGAGACATAAGAACATAAGACATCTTCACTGAACTTCCAAACTAAACTTTGCATTAGAAAGGTGATTTAAAAATTATTTGTTTTTATTATTTTCATAACTTTAACATGAACATAGTGTAACATTAACATAACACAGACATAACATTTATACATGCATATAGCATCTCATCCAGCCACTCCCCTGTCACATTTTCCACATTTTCCGTTGGTTATACAGGTCTTAGACTATCCAATATATTCCTAATTTCATCCTTCAATTATATATTAATCCCTGGCCTATCGATGTATACAAATAGATGTCTCCACTTTTCTTCCACTGAAAACCTGATTTGTTCACCCATATTTTTTCATCTTGTTCCGTTTACAGAAATCAAATTTAAACTGATCAGTCACATCATAGGAGCATGTATCAACCCACATTTATCCACTGTTTTCCATGAAACTGCTATGGTATCATAATCCCAAACCAGTTTAGTCTAGTGGTTAGGGAGCCAAACTCTTTATCTGGGAATACTGGGTTCGATTCTGCCTTCCTCCACGAAGCCAGCTGGGTGGCCTTGGGCTAGTTACAGCTCTCTTCTGAGCTCTCATAGCCCCACCTACCTCACAGGGTATCTGTTGTGAGAACAGAAGGTTTGTCAGCCACTTTGAGTCCCCTTAAATGGGTGAGAAAAGCAGGGTAGAAAAGCCTACCCTTCTTCCTCCATGAAGCCAGATGGGTGACCTTGGGCTAGAAAAGCCAACTCTTCTCCTCCTCCTCCTCCAACAATTGGTCCAACATATATCTTTTTATTGCTTTGTATATTCTGACCTTTATATAACTGAAATAAACCCAACTCTAGATATGGTTTTATATTAATATTCATCATTCTTTTAAATTCTTGAAATAATTTTATCCAAAAGGCTATAATCTTTGTGATATATGTTTGTTTCTTTAAGGCCCTGTCTACATGCAATAAAAAGCCCGTTAAAAAACTTCTTTTGCTTCTGAGTGTCTGCATGCAGAGCTTTTCTCTGGGCTTCCAGCACCACAAAGGAGGAAAATCTGCAGAATAAACCCCCCACCCTTTAAACAAGACTACCAGCACACTTTTTGGTAGTCGCGGGTTTTCCTAGCAACATGGAGCATGGAGATGCTCCATGGCAAAAGAGGTATTGGGGGCGGGGATTGCCAGCCGTGGTATAAGCGGGCAGGGGTTCCTACAATTCTACATTTCCTGCCCCATCTTTCCTCTTTTTTTCTGCCGTCTCCTTCATTTTCTCTTCCAATAAAATCATCTCTCTCTCTCAGGCCTTGTCCCCATGTAATTTAAAGTCTGCTAAAAATCTTCTTTTGCCTCTGAGTGCACCCACGACAGGCTTCCAGCGCTACAAAACGAGGAAAATCAGCGACAAAATACATGCCCTTTAAAGAAGACTTTCAGAGCTCTATTTGGAAGTCGCAGGTTTTCCTCGCAACATTTACATTGGGGACGCTCTGTGGCAAAAGGGGCGGTGATTACTGCCTGCACACACAGCCAAAAAGCATTCACACATCTCAGAAATGCAGCATGTTCCCTTCCTTTCCTTTGTAAAAAGAGCCAGAATTGCTCAGAATTGCAACATTGTTATCAGGTGATCTATGAAAGTGTTAAAAGAGTGAATGAGCGAAGCATTGCGCTGTTGATGGCTGCAGCCGCTGACTTTGCAGGGACGGGAAGCCTTTTCTAACAGAGAACAGAGTGAAAGTGAGTGCTGAAAGTGAATGAGTGAGCGATCACTGCCTTTGCTGGGACGGGAAGCCATTTCAGGGGACGGAGATCTGGCTATTTTTTCTTTCAACAAGAGAGGGGGCGGCGGGAAAAAGATGCGGGGAAAGAAAACAGGCTTCCGTGGGGACGGAAGGTGCGTTAAAAACACGCGTTTTGCTGAGCCTCGTGGGGACGCTTATTGCAGAAGTGCACGGCACTTTTAAAGTCCGCTTGATTAGAGTGACAGCAGAGGGAACTCAGAGAGGCAAATAAATCTTTTGGGGATTCAGCCTCATTCTCTTTTTTTGCCTCTCATCCACAGCCAGTATTCAATATTGAATTCAAGAAAACAGTAGGCAGCCATTTCAATAAGATACATTGTAACGAATTGCTTCTGCCGCAGTTGAAAGTGTAAATGTGCGCATGATTGCGCGAGCACTGGAGCCGCTGCAGCCCGGCTGCTTTTGCCGGCAGGGGAGACATTTTGGCGGACGGAGAACTTGTGAATAGCATTGTAATGAATTGCTTCCGCAATTGCCTCCCAATACATTAAAGGCTTTCTGTTGGTTTCTGGAACGGGAAGATCTGTGCCCGTTGCGGTTGTCATTATCACTCTAGGACAGGGATGGAGCAATGCAAGAACTCGCTGGGATTGACTTGATAAGTAAAAACTTGTGGGATCTGTTGGGGGAGAATCGCTGCTAATAGTTCTTTGATCTGTCGAAGACGGCATGGCGGGTGGTGGGTGAGAGAAGTTATATGGGAACCTGTAACTTTGTCGGGCTAAAAGTTTCCAAAGGCCTTTCTTTAGCCGCTTGGGTAAATCTAGTTTCCCAGGGAGAAAAAGATGCGGGCAAAGAAAACACGGCTTCCATGGGGACAGAAGGTACGTTTTAAATGCATGTTTTACTGAGCCTCATGGGGATGCTTATTTCGGAATTGAACGCACATTTTTAAAGTCTGCTGCAATAGAGGGACACCCTCTCTATTTATACACCTGTGTTTCTATATGTCTTCATGTAATCTTGGGAGTGGGTGTGGTTGCACTGGAATAGACTGACTATGTGTGTGGGTATTCGGAAGCTTCAGCCATCCAGAAGATACTGACTTTCTAATAACATTCTTCTCTGTTTAGAAATCAGAAGAGACGTTGCATTATTACAATCTTAGGGCAAAGCCACCACATATGAAAAAAGGTACCTTTCATTCCACAACCTCTCCCACAGCTTGAAGGAGGGTTTGGAACCATGTGTGCCAGCTGGGCTGGAGTTTTGTACCATTTCAATATCAATATTTTAACAAAACCTATTGGCTGGGTGGTGGTGGGTATATTTTTACTAGCAAGTAAAAAATGTTGGAAGTGCTTAAGATTTTGTTTCATGGCCGCAAGAATTTGATCCATGTTTTTTCTTTCATTCAAGTTCAGTAAGAAAATTAATGGTTAATTTTATCATAGATCCCAAGTTAAACTTAGGCGTCATCAAGAAGGGGAAAATATAGCTCCAGTGTGGTTCCATTGGTTCTCAGAGGTTTTTGGCAGTTAGGAAAGTACACAAAATGACAAAAGATTTCCCATGATTCCTGTGAAGTCTCATGGGATTTCACAGGAATCATGGGAAATATAGGCGGACGCCCATATCCACTGATCCGGTAACCACGGTTTCAGTTGCCTGCGGTGACCAAATCAGCACCCACCCACCCCAACCCTGTGGGTGCCCTACCTTAAGTTCTTTCAGTGCCTGGGATGGTCAGGAAATTGCCCAAAATGGTGCATGATTTCCCACGATTCCTGTAAAATCCTGTGAGACTTCACTGGAATTATGGGAAATGGAGTGCATTCCCAGTGTTTGTTATTATCCAGGGTTTTACGTTATCCGGGGTAGGGCTTGGAACGTATCCCCTACAGATACGACAGCCTGACTGTACTAAAACATGCAAAGACAGCAATGTCTGCCACAATAACTAGCAATGTTTTGCTAACAAGCAATGTTCCAGAGAAAAGCCCCTCTGGAATAATCGCTCACTAAACAGACAGCATAGTGATCTGAATTATCACTTGCTAGCGGAATATGTGGCCGGCATCTGGAGCCAGCCTAAAATGGAGATCTATTAGACGGGTTGGAAGGGTGGCATGATTTAACCATTTTTAAATCCCCATAAATGAAGTTGAGTTTTATTGGACATGTAATAGACACAAGCAAGGTGACAGTACCTGGTCAAGTCTGCTAGAAAGTCCCGATGCTATGTTGGGCATCATTCTGCCTCTGCACACACATACACAAAAAAGTGGTGCTGAGAATGCACATGGCTACAGTTATTACTTACCTTTCTTTGGTAAAGGACAGTGTTCATGTTTGTGCCAGGATAGAAGATCCAGTAAAAAATCTTGAAACAAAGATGCATAAGTTTAGATTCACAAACTTCAAAACTTTCATGGAGAACCCAGAAATATAGTTAGCAACGTCTAAGTGGCAAAGCCAATAAACTGCTCAGGGGGAATCCCGTGTCGATGCCTCTGGAGTGCTCTGGAGAGCTGGAGCCGCAGTGGCGGTGTTGTCAAAACTCTGGGGGTGAGGTGAGCGGGGGACTCCTCTAGGACAGTGGTTCTCAACCTGTGGTTCCGGACCCCTTTGGGGGTCCAAGTACCCTTTCAGAGGGGTCGCGATGAGTCTTCTGCTCCTCCCCCTCCCCCCTCCCAGCTGCCCCCCCCCCCCCGGTGGTTGGGGATCTCCAGGACATGAGGAACTGCATTAAGGGGTCGCGGCATTAGGAAAGTTGAGAACCACTGCTCTAGGATGCAAGGGTTGGTGATGAGGGAACCCAAAGTAGAGGTCAGACAGGGATTCCCCCTGACCCTCTGGAGCACGTTTTGGGGGGCATTTTCCCCCATGGCCGAAGTTCCCGCTCTTCCTCTGCCTCACCCAACTCCTCCTCCCAGCCTGCCCAGGGGGCCAAAACTGAAAGTGAAACTGCCACAAACTGAAAGCGAAACTATTCCAGCAGCTCACACCTTTGATACAGGAAGAGGAAGATGTTGCCATCCAGCAGGTACAGGTATCCTAGCTAAATGTCATTAACTTTGGCTGGTATTATTCTCTTCATTGGCTAAACTGACCATGTGTATCTGGGAACCCTGGGCGGTCTTAGTGGACCCTTTCTTGGGTGGCTGAAGGCATCTCTACTCATGTCCCCCAGCATCACCCAACACCCCAAATTAACCTCTGCCATCCTAAGCAGACAAGCCCCACAAATTGTCCCTGGACTATATTTAACATAATCCCTTTGATGGCAGGAGGAACAATACCAAGTATTGTCTTCACGATTTCTTTCATGCTTCCAAGAGCACTGCCCCATAAACCTGAAAATAAGGAGAGGAAAGACATTAACAGCCCTGCGTTCGCTTGTTATCCATTAAAAGCCAAGCTAAATCGCTTTCGATGAACCTTCGTTCAACAAAAAGCACCGCGTCCCATATTTTCAGTTAGAAATTCACAGCGGAAAAACAACACAAAACCAATGAGGGCCCCAAGAACACGGTCAGTTGGTCAGGACCCTGTGACCTCGCCCAGTCTAGGCAGGGTAAATATATTGCCATTTTCGTCCCACTGTGGTGGCATTGCCAGGTATCTGTGGCAACCTTCCCAAAGCCCTGCTATGTCCCATCCTAAAAGGCACAAAAAATTATTGCTGTAAACACAGTGCTGGTGACAGGATTTCCAGCAATAGCACAACAAGCCCCTCTATCGACAAGATCCGCTATCACTATTCCAACCAATAAGAACCTAAGAGGAGCCCTGCTGGATCAGGCCACACCCCATCTGGTTGAACTCGTATCTGAGAAATACCGGGTTTCATTCTGCACTCCCCCATTAAGCCAGGTGGGCGACCTTGGGCTAGTCACAGCTCTCTTCTGAACTCTCACAGCCCCACCTTCCTCACAAGGTGTCTGTAGTAGGGAGAAGAACAGAAGGTATGTCAGCCGCTTTGAGTCCCCTTAAATGGGTGAGAAAAACGGAGTAAAAAAGCCAACTCTTCTTCTTGAGATGCACAGAAGCAACTGGTGGGGGGACTGTCTCAGACAGGATGCTTAGCTAGTTTGAATATGGCCCCCTCCAGAATATATATTCTTAATGGGTTTTTTCCCACTAGCACTAAGGTACCCATTAAGTACCCATTAGGGACCCATTACGCTCAGAGCAGGAAGACCCCATTTCCACTGCAGACCCCATTAGAGCCATATTTGTTTCCACCAGTTCTAGGGAAATCCAGACTGAATGGGTCCTTCAGGACCTATAATCCAGATTTCCTCTGCAATGGGGGTTTTCAGGCATCAAATCCGGATTATACGGAGCGCGTTTCCACCCTGATCAAGTAGTGGGGGCTAGGGGGGGCTGGGGGGGACCAATGGGGGGGTGCCCGAAACCCAAAGCTCCAAAGCCTGTGCACAATCTCCGAAGCCAGCCCCAAAGGATAGCACAGGCCCCGAAGAGGACCCCACGTGAGAGCAATGCCAATCCTATGGATGTTTGTCAAAGGTTCCAGAGAATCTTCGAAGTTTGCGGCAGATCACTCCGGAGCTGATGACAAAGCTCTGGAGAATCTTTGAAGAATCTCCAGAGTGTCTACGGAGATTGCACCCCCTGTCCCCCCAAACACCTGGGGTGACGGATGGGCCCCACGTGGGTCCATACAGATTTGCCACATGGGTGCTCCGGCATTTCCACTACGAGCAGAATAGCAGCCATTGCTATTGGGTGCCGCCCTGCCCATGGGGACGCATCAGGTACCTCCTTTAATCTGGATCTACTAGATCTGGATTAGTTGAAGGACCCATTCCTTAGATCCGGATCATCTTAGATCCAGTTTAAGGGAGGTAAGTGGGGGGAAAAACCTATATTAAATTCATGGGTGACAGATCTATCAAAGGCTACAGGAATGAATACAGGAGTGTCTGTTGTGGGGAGAAGAACAGAAGTTTTGTCAGCTGCTTTGAGTTCCCTTCAACGGGTGAGAGAAGCGGGTCCTCCAAGAAGAAGTTGGGTGGAAAACCAACTTTTCTTCTTCATGTCCAGGCAGAAATTTCCATCAGGAAGGCTGGCGGGACCCCATCTCATCCTTGGTTATGTCAACATGCTTGGAATTTGGCATCTCAGAAAAACAGGCTTTAGAGATGTAAAATGGAGCTGGGTGGATACCTCGAAGGTAGGCGATAGATTTCTCCTCCTTCTGCTTGCACAGCTTCCCTTCCTTAAATTCGCTTCCCAGGTACTTCATGTCAACATATGCCCCTATCCCAGGAGAACCTCCAACTCCAGTAAATCCAACTTCATGGGGAGTAAATTCAATCCAGCTGCCTGTAGGAAGGAAGACAGCAAATGCAAATTAAATGCAATGGAATAAATGCTAATGAGATTGGAATGCTTAATGGCAAACAACTTCTCTATCTCTGCTATTAAAGCTGCACGTGGAGGTACCCATGCAGTCCACCAGGGGTCAGCCACAACTCAAGAAGAAGAAGAAGAGTTGGCTTTTCTACCCTGCTTTTCTCACCCATTTAAGGGGACTCAAAGCAGCTGATGAAGCTTCAGTTCTTCTCCCCACCACAGACAGCCTGTGAAGTAGGTGGGGCTGTGACTGCTGGGAAGAGAGCTGTGACTAGCCCAAGGTCACCCAGCTGGCTTCGTGGGGGAGTGTGGAATCAAACCTGGTGTTCCCAGATAAGAGTCCGGCTCCCTAACCACTAGACCAAACTGGCTCACAGCAGACTAACGTAAGGAAGAATACTGAACAATTTCACTACCTGCTTTATATTCACTGTATGTGTCTTTGTCCACAGCTGCATATATGGGATAAGGATCCTTCCCACTCTCACATGATGTTTGGTGATCAGATAACTTTGATTCGTTGAGCTGAAAAAGGATAGGGTTTTACAATGTTATTCAATCATCTCTACCACACAACACTCGAACCAGGGGGCATCTATGGAGCTGATGGGTAGGGGAGTCGGATCAGACAAGGGGAAGCATTTCTTCACCCAGAGGGTCATCGGTTTATACAATTTGCTGCCAGAAGAGGTGGCGACAGCAACCAGCCCAGATGGCTTTAAGGAAGGGCACATTGCTATTCCACATGCTTAGTGACTTCAGTGCCATCCTCTTCTGACACACCAAGGAGCAGTTAGATGAAACTCAGTGCAATAGTTAGTCATTTGACCCTTGAAGCAGTGCCTTATGTTACGTGTTTTTAGATACAGGTCAGGGTGACCCCACAGAGGCCTTGAAGGAAGATCTTGCTTGAGAATTCTGGCCTCTTCATAAAGCCACGGTGAGGCCATTTTTGGAATATTGTGCATTTCCGCACAGGCTCTAAAAATGGAATTTGAGCCAGTTCGGGAAGGGGTTAAGACCTGGCTTCAGCAAAGGGAATGGATTTAGGGTCCCTTTGGGGATGCCATGTCCGCACGGCAGCGTGCAAAACCGGTTTCTTAAACCGGTTTTGCTGCCGAAATCCTACCCAGGTGTAAGACCTGAAAAATTAGGTCTTACATCTGGCAAGCGGGCGACCCTGGGCGGGGTAGGGGGTGGCGGCTGTGGCTTCCTTCTCGCTCGAGAAGGCGCCATCACGCCTTCTCAGGTGAAGGTGAACCTGGCGAAGCCAACTGCAGAAGCCAGTGGCAGAGGCTGGTGGGCAGGGCCAAGCTGTCAAACTGGGCAGGGCCTCCGGGGGCCAGATTGTGCAGACGCCTAGGGCCTCCGAAAATCTGTCCCCCTTTGTTACAGATTCTTTTAAAAAACGTTTCGCCGGAAAACGGATCTTATAGATGTGCAGAAAGGCCCACTGTGTACAATTCCGGTCACCACACCTCAAAAAGGATATTGTGGAACTAGAGAAGGTGCAGAGAAGGGCAACCAGAATGATTAAGGGTCTGGAACACCTCCCTTATGAAACCAGGCTGCAACGTCTAGGCCTCTTCAGTCTGGAGAGACGGCATTTAAGAGGGGACCTGATTGAAGGGTGTAAAATTATGCATGGTATAGAAAAGGTGGATAGAGAAAAATTATTTTCTCTATCACAAACACTAGAGATGCCCAGAAGCAATTGGTGGGCCACTGTGTTGGATGGGATGGGTGGCTAGGAATGTACATGAATATTTGTAACATTCGTTATTTGTATGAATTCAGACATTTGTACACAAATCAAACGTTATCATGTTCGTACAAATACAAAGGTTTTTGAATATTTGTATGAATTGTTTGTACATTCGTTGAATTGGGGATCCGTATCGGATACATATCGATACATATGCGTTGGCATAGGATACGTATGCAGGATACATATACATTTGTATCAGATATGTATCGTACAAATTCATACGAATTCATTCGTATCGAATGGAATCCCACCACATTCGAAGGGGATTTATTTGAGTGAATACAAATTTTCTAAAATTTGATTTTTTATGGACATTCCTGATTGTGGCCTCATCCAGCAGGGCTCTCCGTGTTGTTGATGTTGACATCTGAGTTAAAACAAACATACTGCATTTTAAGAATGGAATAACGAAAATACTTTCCTACTTCACTTTGGGGGATCTGAGTATATAAGGAGACATGTGAGATGTTACACTATCTAGCCAAGCCCTGGAGAACATGCAACTTCAGACATGAGGCCTATTCGCACTTAGGCCTCTGGTATGAAATTAGGATAGGCCCATGGCCTTTTAAAGACTAAATCATCATCTTTGTCATCATCACCATCTCTACTGACCTCTTTTAACATTTTATACACTACAAAATAAGCCCAGAAATCAGTGAGGGAATAATGTTCATCTTCTGCTGCCTTCAACCCAGCATCCATTGCCTTCCAAACGTCCCATGTGCCTTTGACAAGTCTTTTGCACTGTTCTTCTACCAGGTTCTTTATGTTTTTTCCCCAGTCCTCATTTGCGTAGAGGTTTGACATGCACCTTTGGATTGAAGAAGATGGACACATGAGAAAATGGAAGGAGAAACAGGAAGGAGAGAAATCTGTTCCGTAGTGCCGTTCCAGAGGCCTCATGGTTCATGCGCCAAAGGCAGAGGTTACATCCATAGGGTATCAAGAGTCCTAGACAAACTGGAGTCCCGTTCACCACATAAAACGAATTTTGCTCCATGGAATTCCTAACTCCCTGTCTATACCCAAAAGAGATACTCTGGCCGCATCCCCATTACAAGCTTATTTCGCTTTCCCTAAACCGAAATAATAGAACCGGATGCAAACGCGAATTTGCCTGTTCCCATTACTTTTAACTTAATCACGTTGCATCCGGATTCTGAGGATTGTACGTGGGGTATGTGACTCAAGGGGGGACTCAAGGGGTTACTTTTTAAAAGCCGCTTTTCGGGGCTGCCCTGCCCTCTTCCTCCTGGCATGGACACGCCACCCATAAGGGACCCCTTCACGGAGCCTAACTTGGTGGCTGCCGCTTCCATGGATGGAGGAAAAACGGCAGTGGGCAGCCAGCAATTCTTTCCCCTCCTCTCCCCATTGCTCAGGGCACACAGCAGCAGCGGCAACTAAAGACCCTTTGCTTTAAACATTCACACAGAACCTCAGCTGCTTCCCTCCCTTCCTTTCCCTTTCTAAAGGTCACAACTTTTAGAATTGTGCAGAGTTGCAACATTGTTATCAGGTTGAAGTGGTTCCATCGCTACAGTGTATCGCTGCTTTTAAGGTTGGATTTTTACACGGAAATCACTGTCTTTGGAAGCAAGCTATTCGGAGAGGGAAACCCTAAACATTAAAACAGTAGGATCCCCACAGTAAAAAATGTAGCACGTATCAAACGCAGGAACCGGAGTGAGACCTGTTTAAATGAGGATTAACATTGACAACGCTTTGGGGCGATTTAACACGCTGAAAGCATGTTAAGCCAAACTGACGTGGGGTCTGCAAGGATTGAAACCGTATTGAATTTGCTATAAGCTTGCAGTGGGGATGCGGCCTCTGTGTTGTTAGTGGAAGGAGCTGTCCAGTTAAAGTTACCTGGGGTCTGTTACCAGTCAGGTAAAGACTCAGGGTGTGTCCCCATGCAAGCTGTTTGGCACTGTTTGGGCACTGATTGGGCTCACATGGGCTGGATGCAGATCCAAGAAGGCTCCCAGGTTGTCCCCATGTCATTCCCAACAACGCAGGTCAGGTACGGGTTGGGCGCAGATGGAGGCGTCCTCGTGCAAATGGCACCAAACCCTGGAATGGGGGAGCAGCGCCACCTCCTCTCTGCCTCCTCTCTCCTCACTGGAAGCCAGATCGATGTCAGCCCACCCTTGTGCTGCATCCCCCCCCCCTCCTTTAGTGGCACTGAAAGCTAGGACTGGGCTGGGAGGAACAGAAAAGAAATTAAAATAAAGCTGACTTCCTAATAATACATTTATAAATAATTTTAAAAGACCGAAAGCCGCTACGAGGTTTAGCGGCAATTAGGCGCTTGAGCAGTTTTTGCGCACCTCTGGTCCACTGGGAACCTTGAGAACGTCCACCAAGTTTAAAGGGGGGAAAAATCAAGCTTTTATTTCCTGATCATCTTGGTGATCGGGGAAACAAGGGTTGAAAATTTTTGGAATTGGAACAAAAATCAAGCCATTATCCAGCCTGCTTCTGCAATCAGGAAAAGGGGCTGGAAATATTTCTGTGGAAAATGCACAAAAACTAAGGCAGTATCTTGCCTGCTTTGGTGATCAGGATTTAAATGTCAGCGGCTGTGATCTCCAATGCACAGGGCAGGAACAGCAAGCACACCCCACCTCCTAATGACGTGAGCGCCAGTCTCCTCCCCAATTAGCCCACGATCGTCCCCATGCGTGGGATCAGCTCGCTAACCAATGTGTGCTGGACCCCCAAACTATGCTGAGACTTGTATTTTCAGGTATCAAATTTGGCCCTGTTGTGGCACAGTTCGGGGGGATTTGGTCCACCTTCCACAGGCCAATTCCAAAACGCATGGGGATTCCCCTTGCTGATCCGCATTTGGAACCATACCAAATGTGCATGGGGACACAGCCTCTGCTTAGTAGCATCCATCCACACTTATGGTAGACGTGTAGCCATCTCGTCAAGACGTATACTGGGCTAGCAGTGTTTGAACTGCAGATGAACAGGACAGAGGAGGGCAGAGCACCATGGCAACATCCACGACAACATCTGGCACACGTCTGGGTGTTGCCATGGCTATCTGGATTTTGTATGCACTTGTGCACCTACAGTTGCACTGCCACACCCACTTACCATACCACACCTGGAAGAGGATCTGGACAATTTTGTCCAGGAGGCAGCTAGCCTCTCTCCTGGTCAAGTGTTGGACTGCTTTTGAGTTGTCTACAGCTAAGTGAGGAGTTAGCTCACTCTGGGGCGGCGACACCAGTGGCGGAGTGCAGAGACACTTCCCTAGTGAATGGATCATCGCTCGCTCAGCGGTAAGCGCTAACAGGCCCTGATGTATGATACTGAAAGACCCTCACTGATAGTTCTGACGGAAGTGGCTTTGATACCTTCTGGTGATCACATCTGGTTGCCATCTTTGACGGCTGCTGAGAAGTACCTTCAAAGCAATGTGAGATTTGACTAGGGAAGTGCACAAATATTTGTAACATTCAATATTGGGACAAATTCAGACATTCATATACGAAACGAATGTTACAGCATTTGTACATTGACTTTTGTATTCGTATGAATGTTTTGGAACATCCGTGCAAATGCTTCGGAACATTTGTGAACCTGGGGAGGTGGGATATCCAATATTTGTACGAGTTCATACATATACATTTGTGTCGAATAGAACGCTACCACATTCAAAGGAGATCTCTTCAAATGAACAGGAATTTTCTTACATTCGATTAAATACAATCCTTAGATCTGACAAAAGCACTTTTCACATTAAAAGGACAGAAGAGAAGTAGAGGATAATATTTCCAGAATGTAATGCAAGTTTCATCGTTACCCGTAGCCCATACTAGAACAATGGAGCTACAGGACCTTGGGTTATTGTCTTCTTTTTTGATGGAAACACCACCACCCCCTTACATAAGAATATAAGAACATAGGAGAGGCCCTGCTGGATCAGGCCACAGCCCATCTAGTCCAGCATCCTGTCGCACACAGTGGCCTGCCAAATGCTCATGGACATCTCAAACAGAGAAAAGGACAAACCTTTTCCTCCTCTTGAATCCCACCAAGTGGCATTAGAAGCGTCCTCCTTCCACCCCCGCAGCCTGAAAGATGTACCTAGACATTCATTCTAGTATCCATTGATACATCTGTCATCCATAAATTTGTCTAACCCTACCTTGAAGCGATCCAGACTGGTAGCTGTCACCACCTCTTCCGGCAGCAAATTCCATAAACGGATGACCCTTTGGGTGAAGAAATACTTCCCCTTGTCGGATCTGACTCTCCTACCCATCGGCTTCGTAGATGCCCCTGGTTCTAGTGTTGTGCGATAGAGAAAAGAAATTTTCTCAATCCACCTTTTCTATACCATGCATAATTTTATATCCTTCAATCAGGTCCCCTCTTAAACGCCGTCTCTCCAGACTGAAGAGGTCTAGACATTGCAGACAGATTTCGTAAGGGAAGTGTTCCAGACCTTTAATCATTCTGGTTGCCCTTCTCTGCACCTTCTCTAGTTCCACAATATCCTTTTTAAGGTGTGGTGACCAGAATTGTACACAATATTCCAAATGTGGCCTCACCATAGATTTATAAATTATGCATGGATTCCTATTTCTGATATACTTGTAGAAGTTCTTGTTATTTCTTTTGATGTTTTTCGCAATGTGCTGCTCAAAGCCTTTCTTAGCTTGTTCAAACATCTGAGGTCAGCTGGGAAAATGATGTCAGAGCTTTGTACCAATGGAATTCTTTTAAGGGAATCGATGAGTAGTGGCAGAGCTGAGATTAGTACAACAACACAAGGTTACAGTGTTTGTGATGGTCCCATGGATAATGGAAGTCAAGAAGAAGAAGAGTTGGCTTTTCTATCTTGCTCTTTCTCACCTGTTTAAGGGGACTCAAAAGTGGCCAACAAAGCTTTCTATTCCCCCCACAACAGAACACCCTGTGAGGCAGGTGTGACTGAGATCTCAGAAAGAGAGCTGTGACGAGCTCAAGGTCACCCAGCTGGTTTCGTGGACGAGAGCAGAATCAAACTAAGTATTCCCAGATGAGAGTCTGGCTCATGGGCGTCTTTTAAAGTAGGAGTCCCCAACCTTTTTGCACCAGGGACCAGCTTTCTTTTCCATGGCATGGTGGGGGCGTGGCAGGGCAGCTTGTTGTGGCGGTGTTGCGGACCGGCAAAAAACCCCTACGGCCCGGCACCAGTCCAGAGACTCGTGGTTCGGAACCCTGTTTTAAGGGAATGGGTAGAACAATTGTTCTCGTTCTGTTAAGGGTCCACAGGAACTCACCAGGTTGACCCAGAGACCCCACCCAGGTACATGACGCAGTCCAGGAGCCCACATTTCTTCAGCTCTATTAGGGTTCCATAAAGGGCAATCATGGCTCGCAGACCTCCTCCTGATCCCAGGACAGCAATATTGGGGACTTCGCTCTGTTTCAAGAGAAGAGAGAAAGGGATGAGACATGTCTGTTCTAAGTAAGGACCTAATGACTCATGTATTCATGTACTGCTAAAAAGAGAAAGAGCAGAAGAGCTGTAGAACGTCATCTAAATAAGCATGCAACAAGCCAGATGGAAGAAGGAAGTGAAGCTAACATACTCCTAGACCAGTGGTTCTCAACCTGGGGGTCAGGACCCCTTTGGGGATCGAACTGGGGGTCGCGATGAGTCTCCTACTGCCCTTCCCTCCCACCTCCCAGCTGCTCCGCCCCCGTGGTTGGGGGTCTCCACAACATGAGGAACTCCATTAAGGGGTCACGGCATTAGGAAGGTTGAGAACCACTGCCCTAGACCTCTGTACCGTCATGGTAGTGTGGATCACAGAGCTCCCCTCCCCATTGGCACAGCTCCATCCACATGACACAGAGTGAGATCTGCATTATTGTGGGTCCAACAGATGAGCCAATGTGGCCTGATCTAGAACATGAAAAGCATGCAGAAGGCTGTCTCCCATGTTTGGTGGCACCAGGGGATATTTTTCAGCAGCGTCCACAGGTCCTGAGGCTAGGAACTTTGTCCTTAGCTCTTGGAGACCTAGGGGTACATCCCTGAAGCTCAAGCAGGCTTCAGAGTAGCACAGCACAGGTGTTCTGGGTCAGTACCATCCATGCAGGCAGTACTGATATGGACCATGCTGTCCCATAAACTGGAGCAGTAGGCTGGGCTAATCCAGACCCACTGGCCTGATTCTCCTGCAGGTAAGTGCGAAAAGGGTGCATGGTTCTTAACAGGTGAGGCACCCAGTATCATGCCTTCTGCTATGACCTCTCCACACACACTTGCGGAAAATGCCTCACGCTCATCGTGCCACCCCAATTTCTGGGCACAGCTGCCCATGGAGGTGCTGTATACGGAGGGAGCCACATGCTCGAAGGCACTTCTCCTTCCACTCCTGGGAATGTGGGGGCACTTTTTCAGCCCTCCTAACCCATTCCAGAAGCACCTAAGCTTTGAAGTGAAAACACTGTGCCTGTTTGCACTTACCTCCTGGTGAGCGGTAGTCACTGGTGAGGAGCATCTGTACTCAGGAATTAATTTTTTCCCATGTCATAAGAACCTAAGGAGCCCTGCTGGATCAGGCCACAGCCCATCCAGTCCATAAGTACCTCAGAGGAGCCCTGCTGGACCAGGCCACAGCCCATCCAGTCCATAAGTAACTCAGAGGAGCCCTGCTGGATGAGGCCACAGCTCATCTAGTCCAGCATCCCACCTCACACAGTGGCCCACTAATTGCCCATGAGCATCTCAAGTAGAGACAAAGGCAAACCTTCTCCTGCCCTCGAATCCCAGCAAATCACTGTAGAGGAATCTTACTTGTCCCCCCCAGCCTGAATGATGTATTTGGGCATCCTTTCTATTAGCCATTGATACATCTGTCATCCATATATTTGTCTACATTTGTCTTCTGACAGCAAATTTAGAAATACTTTCCCTGAAGAAATACTTCCCCTTGTCTGATCCGACTCTCCTACCCATCAGCTTCATAGATGTCCCCTGGTTCTACGATTTCTATACCATGCATGATTATTTATATACTTCATCAGGTCCCCTCTTAAATGCCGTCTTTCCAGCCTGAAGAGGCCTAGACGCAGCCAGGTTTCATAAGGGATTTTCTTCCAGCACCTCAGTCATTCTGGTTGCCCTTTTCTGCACCTCTTCCAGTTCCACAATATCCTTTTTGAGGTGTGGTGACCAGAATTGTTCACAATATTCCAAATATGGCCTCACCATAGATTTATAAAGAGGCATAATGACACTTGCTGACTTGTTTTCTATTCCCTTCCTAATTATTCCCATCATTGAATTAGCTTTTTTAGCTGCTGTCGCGCACTGGGTTGACACTTTCATTGAACTGTCCACCAGAACCCCGAGATCCCTTTCCTGGTGTATGGCAGAAAGCTCAGACCCCATCAGTTTATAGATATAATTTGGATTCTTGGCCCCAATGTGCATTACTTTGCACTTGTTAAGATTAAAGCACATTTGCCACTTGGTTGCCCACTCACCCAATGCTAAGAGATCCCTCTGGAGCTCTTGGCAATCTATTTCGGATTTTACTACCCTAAATAATTTAGTATCATCAGCAAACTTTGCCATTTTACTATGTACCCCTTCTTCTAGATCATTGATGAATAAATTAAATGAAATTCTACCTCATTACATTCAATCTTGAACTTCTGTAAACCCTTCTGCACTGTGCTTCTTCTAGAAGCAGTTGCCGTTTGTTCACCTTCTGAGAGATCTTCAGAGATCCGGACTTCATATCCAGCCTGTCAAAAAAAAATATCAGTTTCAGGTGAGTGTGGGAATGGGGGAAATGTATAATATCACGTTGGAAAAGAAGACGGTGATGCTATGCTGTAGCATTCCATCAAGAAATCCAAATTAGGTTATCTAGCAAGCAATAATCCGGAGTATAGTAGGTCAGACAGCACGTTTTAGTCACACCCAGATGCAGGTATTCAGCTGGAGCCAACTACCCTGATGCCTGCATTGCCACCACTATGCATGTGGGGGCATCTTTTTCAGCCCCTGCATGGGCAAAGTGGCCAAAGTTAAAATGGGGCTCCAACGACAAGGAAAGTAATGAAGCTGTTACTAGAAAGTCTGAATCAACATTGGACTTTCCTTCAAGAGGCTACTGGCTTGTGCTTGAAGATCTCCAGCAAAGGAGATCCCACAACCTCTCGTGGCAACCTGTTTCATTGGGCGCATCTGCATGCTCAAAATAATCCGAAAGGATTCCGTGTTTGCCGCGGGAGCGTCTGCATGCAAGCCCCTAATTCGCGCTACATCTGAGTCAATAGTGTTTAAAAAAACCCACTTAACAAGTATACTGCATTTGAAATAAGGGACTAACATGTATTGTCATGGGGGTCATGGGGACGCTCCTGGTTTACTCGGGGCAGAGCTTGGTGGCCGCAGAATTAGTGGGTGGGGTTTTCAACTGTATTCCATGTTCCTGCTATACGCGCTGCGATCAGCAGCCGCTTGGGGTTTTTTCACATGATTTGAGGGAAGAAGTAGATGAGCTGTCATGTGAAGCGGATGGGCAGATGTGCGCACATCTGCTTGACAGCTCATCTGCTTCAGCGCAAACTTGTTGCCTTCCCAGAAATGTGAATGGAGGCAACATTACTGGCAGAGCGAGCGAGGTTATTTTCCCATTCATCCCCTCCTTGTCCATGGCCGGCAGGGGAGGAGGGGATGAAAGGGAAAATAGCCTCGCTCACTCGCTCACTCTGCCGGTGGGCAGATGAGGGAATACTGCAATGTTCCTCTTGCCGCCGTCGCCACTGCCGCTGTTCCCGCCGTTCCATGGGGACAGGCAGTTACGGTTTGGATCCGCACTGCCCCAAACCACATGGGGACGCTTTATTCCGCGTTACGACACGGATTTTTATCACACCTGTCCAAATCGCATCAATTGGCTGGCATGGGGATGCGGCCATTGACTGATCAACCTCACTGTCCGGACGTTTTTTTCTTTCCATCTTTCTTCCTCTTCCTTTTGTGTGTTCGTGAACTAAAGTTTTTGCAACTGTCTATGTGTGCGCTCATAAAATTATCTTGGGATATTAAGGCATTCAAACTGAGTGCGACCTTTTTATTGAGAAGAAGCATATATAAGGCTATCTCTAACAACAACAATATTCTGCAGAAAAAAACCTCCAGAATCATTTGCTGACCAGAACGTGCGCTATTTGTTTGTGATATAGTGATACGCACCTCGGGATATTTTTTATTTATTTATAGTTAATTTTATGTATTTAATATATTTATATCCCACTCCATATCTCAAGACATGCACATTTACAGTGCAAATACCCAGAAGTACACAATCGCCCCCACTGTGCATGCATGGCTGGTTTTTTTCAGCTCCCAAAATATGTTGTGACAGGATACACCTTAACTGGGGGATGGGGAAAAATTTGATATTCCATTTGAAGAGTTGAGTCAAAGAACCTAAAAAATGGAGGCTCGAGAGAGATACAAGCAGGCCTTATTCATTTTGAGAGATATTGGGTGTTTTTCCACTAGCACTATGTACCCATTAAGTACCCATCAGGGACCCATTAAGGACCCATTAAGCTCAGAGCAGGAGGACCCCATTTCTACTGCAGTGTTGTAATGAATTGAGGCTCACACGCAGGATGGTTGCCAAGTGAAGAGAGTCTGTGTTTTACTGAAGATTTAGGCTTTTTATGCCCAGTTACAAAATACATTTCTCAATGGAAATTTCCCCCCGGTGTGCCCATTTTTGGCATCACCGGATAAGATGTTACCATCCTTGAATGCTGTACATTGTTTATCATACACAGTGGATGTTATAGAAATGATAAGAGGTGTTATGCCTTTTCTGAGACCTTGTTTCAGAGAGATATTAGGAAAGCTACAGTGACCCAGGAATGTGTCCTTTGTCCTACTTGCTTTCTTAGCAACCGTGCTTTAGCTGAATGGGCAATGCACCCCCAATCATACCCACACTGCAGACCCCATTAGAGCCGCATTTGTTTCCACCAGTTCTCGGGAAATCTGGGTTGAATGGGTCCTTCAGGACCTATAATCCGGATTTCATGTAAAGATGGGTCTACAATGGTCCTTAATCAAATCTAGATTATACGGAGTGCGTTTCCACCGCGATCAGGCAATCGGGTCTAGGGGGGCTCAGGGGGGTTGCACCCATGGGGGGGGGTTGCCCCCAAACCCAAAACTCCAAAGCCTGTGCACAATCTCCAGAAAAAGGCTCCAAAGAATAGCACAGGCTCCCCATGCGAGAGCAATGCCAATCCTGTGGACCATTGTCAAAGGCTCCACAGAATCTTTGAAGTTTGCAGCAGATTGCTCTGGAGAAGCTTCGAAGAATCTCTGGAGCATCTATGGAGACTGAACTCCCTGTCCCCCCAAAATACCTGGGGTGACAGGCGGGCCCCATGTGGGTCGATCCGGATTCGAAGCATGTGTGCTCTGCCGTTTCTACGGTGGGCAGGCTAGCAGCCATTGCTATTCGGTGCTGCACCGCCCATGGGGACGCATCGGGTACCTCCCTTAGTTGAAGAACCCATTTCTTAGATCCAGATCATCTTAGATCCGGATTAAGGGAGGTCAGTGGAAAACCCCCCATCATTACCTTCCGAGTCTGAACGCTGCTCATTTTGTCTTTCTGGTTTCTTTAAGTGAAGAAAGAAGGTGAGATGATCTGGTGAGGTTTCTTGCTCAGTTTTCTCCTCAGCAATCGCTTCCTCTTGTTAGTTTTTTATTCTTTTCACTTCAAGCAATGTGGAAATAATTGTCCTTACTGAATTGTGAAGGAGACGTAAGTAGCAACATTAGGGTCAGAAATATTTAAACTTTTTTTTAAAAGTTATTTTAAATTATTTTTAAAATTCCATCCATTAATAGAAAGACATACCAATTTAATCAGAGGGCCAAGTGTTCATTATTGGTTTTTCATCCCTCTGATTAACTTTCTTTGTTCTGTTTATAAGCTACAGAAAAGGGGAAACCAAAATGAGCATAAAAGACATTTCTCACTCCTGAGTATCATCTAAACTAAAGAAGAAGAAGAGTTGGCTTTTCTGCTCCACTTTTCTCACCTGTAAGGAGGCTCAACACAGCTGACAAACCTTCTGTTCTTCGTCCCACCACAGACACCCTGTGAGGTGGATGGTGCTATGAGAGCTCAGAAAGAGAGCTGTGACTAGCCCAAGGCCACCCAGATGGTTTTGTGGAGTAGCAGTAGCAGTAGTAGTCTTTTATACTCTGCTTTTCTCACCCTTCAGGGAACTCAAAGCTGCTGACAAGCCTTCTGTTCTTCTCCCCACAACAGATAGACTGTTAGGCAGGTGGGGAGAGCTGTGACTAGCCCAAGGCCACCCAGCTGGCTTTGTGGAGCAATATGGAACCAAACTGGGAGACTACCAGATAACAATCCAGTACTCTAACCACAAGACCAAAGTGGCTGATCAGAGCTGTCACGCTCACTCAGTTACAATAGATACAAAAAGAATGCACCACAGGGCTTGCCTGAGTATATGTCTCACTACCAAACCCCATGTGCTAAACTTTGACCGCAGTGCAAAACCCTTTTCTTTATCAGTAAAAAAATCACCTAAGGACAGTTTTGAAAGTTACTCTCGAAAATTGATCTTAAAACACAAACGAAAGGGGAAACTTTACTCCATCCACTAAAGGTAGCCCCTAAATTTAACCTAAAATTACCACCTGGATGATTCCCTCACCGTCCAGATGCAACGTAGCGTTCCGGTACTGTTTTCGAAGTCAGCGGATGCGAAGATCAGTGACTGAGGCGAAGCGTGAGCAGATCCACCCGCTGCCGCACCACTATTTGCTGGAGAAGAGACCGTTTAAGGAGGCAGGTTGATCTCTCCTTGTGGCGAAGTTTGTAGCTGTGGTCAAAGCAGATTCAACGTCCAGCCACGATTGGCTCACTCTGACGGCATGGATCTTCATTCGGAGACTAGAGCTATATGGGCCATTTTTATACTGAACTCGAAATAGGGAAAGCATTGATCTCACATTCCAAAGGTAGGGCATCACATGAGTTAAGGCTTCCTTGTGTAAGGGGAAAAACCGCGTCTGTGCTGCTTTTTTCCTGATAGCATTTAATGACTGTTGGCAATATTCACACACTATGATCCTGCCAAAGCCGGACTGGGCTTCACCTGCATGGCGAGGCATTGAGCCAACTGTTTATCAAGTTCCCAATTGCCCTAGGCCCATTCCTTTCAGCAAACACAGTTAGTCTTCGTAATTGCCTTTCTCCAAAGCACACCACAAACTCTCAGCTCTATAAAGCTGCACACATAGGTTTGTCCATTGTTTCCTTGTCTATCCTTCTATTTTATGTGGATGACGTTTTGTAAATATTATCTGCCTTGTTCCTGGTCACTTGTAGTACGAGTTTCTATTATGCTGCTTGGCTTCACCTCCTGGATTTCTACTTCACTTCTGATTCAGCAGTTGCAGCAAGGATATTAGTTTTAGGCCACGTCTACATGCAAAGAAAAATCTGTTTAAAAGCTTCTTTTGCCTCGGAGTGTCTCCATGCAGAACTTTACTCCAGGCTTCCAGAGCCACAAGGGTGGAAAATCCGCAGCAGAACAAAAAACCCTTTAAACAAGACTACCTCCGCACTTTTTGGAAGCCGCGGGTTTTCCTGGGAGCAGGGAGATGTTTTCTCCACATCTTCTCCCATATTCCACTGAATTTTTAGGTATTTTTGATCCCTGCAGAGAAGAACTGGCTGTCAGAATCAGCAGCTTGCATTTAGCTCTTTCAGCCCGGAAACAGAGCTGCGAACTGTCACATTGTTTCACTTCGGAGGGGGAGAGAGATTTTGTGCTTGCTAACTGTCACGTCGCAGGCCGGTCGGGCAACAGGCAAACACTTGCGCAGCTACTCAGTACCAAAGGTTTCAGGCGTACTCGAAGTCAGTTCCAGTCCAGGGTCTAGGAGTTCCGAAGTCAGCAAGGGTCCTCAGGTCACAAGGAGTCCAGGATTTCAGCTCAGGTAACAAGAGGCTGTTCAGACATTGTCTGCAGCAACTTGAGGCAAGGTGAGCTTGTTCTTAAATAGGAGAGTCAGAGCCACGCCCACGGTGCAGCTGGGCTAATCACTCTGATCTCCGTCTCACCTGCTTCTGCTGCCTAAGCAGGCTATGAGAGAGCCTTTGATTAGGCTCACTGCAGGTGGATTCATCACCAGAACTGTCTGACTGCTCACCTGGACCCAGCCTTGGCTCTTCCATGCCTGCAATGCCCTGCTGTGGCTGCTCCTCAGCCTGTGGTTGCATTGCAGGCATATCCTCCTCCTCCGATGAGGCTGGGCAGGGTATGACACTAACAGAGAAAGGTGATACTAATTATCATTATCATTACCACGGAGATTGTTTCTCAGCAAGTGTCAAGAAAAAACTGACCATAGTGCAGCTTACAGTCAATTGTCTATTTGTATACACCAAGAACATGCATGCATGGAAGGAGAAAGTTTCTCCTTGCAAGAATAAACAAGATGAAAGCTTTTATAATAGTACTTGTGAGTCCATGAATTGTCACAGAATGTGTCACAAAAATCTAACATACTACAGTACTGGAAAACTCCTAGCAGACTACGTGACTATATGCATATAGTTAACTTCCTCTATTATAGTTCCTATTTTCTTAGTTACAAAAGCAGTACATCTGATTGCAAATTTTATTGTATCTAACAAGATAATAAGGTGTGGCGCTGCCCATCCCCCAGTGCAAGCTGTCTTACACTCTTTACCCCTGTCTTTTATTCCTGTAAGGGGCTTGTATAATTTTAAAACCTTGGTAGTATGTTGTATATTTCTGGTAGCGTGTTGTGGTTCAAACCCCATGCCCTCAAGCGAACACCAGCAATGCTTAATTCGTTTTCCCCACTTGCCTGCCCCTCAGAACTCTTGTCTCCAGCCTCCTGGCGGCTTATTTCTTCAGCCTTAGCCTCCTTGGTTTATGTAAAGAGGGGTCTTTGCAACTCTAACCCCTTCTAGGTTAGAGTATAGAGCAGTGGTTCTCAACCTGGGGGTCGGGACCCCTTTGGGGGTCGAATTACCCTTTCAGAGGGGTCACGACGAGGCTCCCACTGCCCTTCCCTCCCACCTCCCAGCTGCTCTGCCCCCGTGGTTGGGGGTCCCCACAACACGAGGAACTCCATTAAGGGGTCGCAGCATTAGGAAGGTTGAGAACTGCTGGTATAGAGAAACTGGCAATGTCTCTTCAAAGAAACAAAATAAAAAGCTTTATTCTGTACAACTGGGTTTTGAAGAAGAATACACGTATTTCAGTTCACAGACACACAAATTAACTCCTTAACTTCACAATCCTTTTCCTTCTACCCTTTCTGGCTTTAAACCCAGCCTAGGAGGCCTGGACCTATGCTGGGATCTATCCCCTGAGAGAACAAGACAATTTAACCCAGTCATTTGATACGGCCTGCGATCGCACAGGAGGAGGAGGCGCTGCGTGCATGCTGCCGCCGGAGAGAGAGAGAATTTCTACAGGCGCCGGTGCTCGGCTCTGCTGATGCTGCCGAGAGAACCAACATTAATTCTCTCAGCAGCAGCAGCAGCAGCAGCAGAGCAGAGACGGCACCTGTAGAAATTCGCTCTTTCTCGGGCCGCTGCCTGCGTGTGGCGCCTCCTCCTCCGTGAAGCGAAGGTGAGACCCGATATGCTCGGGCTTCGCCTCGGCTTCAAGGAGGAGGAGGTGTCGCCGCGCGCAGGCAGCGACCCGAGAAAGAGCGAATTTCTACAGGCACCGTCTTTGCTGCTGCTGCTGCTGCTGCTGCTGCTGCTGCTGCTGCTGCGAGAATTAATGTTGGTTCTCTCGGAAGCAGCAGCAAAGCCGAGCGCCGGCATCTGTAGAAATTCGCTCTTTCTCGGGCAGCTTCAGTTCTTCTCCGATCGCAGGGGCAGATCCCTTCCATGCAGATCAGAGAGCTGAAGCTGCTGCTGCTGCCGCTGCCCCCCTCAGCCTGGCGTTGCTTGCAAGGGGCGGAGGCAGCAGCTGCCAGTTAAGTTCTCCGATCTCCACGCGATCGGAGAAGAAATGAAGCCTGCCTGCCTGCCCTCCCTCCCTCCCTGCTTCCTTTGTGAAGGAAGGAAGCAGGCAGGCAGGCAGGCAGGCAGGCAGGAGAGAGAGAGAGAGAGAGAGAAGTGTTGGCTTTAATACCTGCTTTTCTCACCCATTAAAGGTGACTCAAGGCAGCTGACAAAGCTTCTGTTCTCCCCACATGGTGGTAGTTGGACCTTTGAGAGCTCAGAAGAGAACACAAGCTTTGTCAGCTGCTTTGAGTATATAATATACTATACTATATAATTAAATAAATAAAATGTTATAATAATTCAGTACATTTTTTTTATTTGAATCCGGCCCGTCTACACATTCTAAATTTCATATATGGCCCTCTGCAAAATTGAGTTTGACACCTCTCGTTTAACCCGTCTTCCCCCCAGAACCCCAAAAGCATGGACACTTCTCTCTTCTGGCAGGCGGGTTTTATACCCCCTCACCAGAAGTAACTCGACGCCCAATTGGTTGAGTGCTCTCTTCCCCCTCCCATTATGCTAATAAGGGAAGTTTCGCCCCCTCCTTACCTGCTCAGGCTGTCTGATTAAACTTCCTTGCTTATCCCACTTTGAATGCGCCTTCACTGCAGTTTTTAAATTACATTACCCAGCACTGAAATTTAGTGTGGGCACCACATATGGGGTCTTGAGCTTTCCTAAATCCAGGGGGGTCCCAAATTCCCAAAATTTCACATCAGTCCCTCCTCTTGAGCCTTCTAGCTCACCATAAGGTCTCTGCCTACAATATCTAGACCCAGGGTACTTATCATAACGACACAAACAAATATGAAATGCATTCATTGGCCAATCTTATAAAATTTCTGGAAGAGGGTGGTAGCAGCAGTGCATTGGCACCATGCTGGATTAGGGCCCCCAGGCCCCATATATATATATACCTTAATATTGGCCGTAGTTCACCAATCATGGACCCTCCTCTTGAAGATTATTTGAACTCATTGAGAACCATAAAATAGATCTATTTTTCCTTCTAGTGTCATGCAACTCCTCTGGGAGGTGGTTCCATCAGACCTGGGGCCTTTCCGCACTTGGCCTTATTTTTAAATATATCCCAGGATAGGGGCCTGTTGTCCACCTCCTAGTGCAGACTATGGTAGGCCCCAGGGAAGGCCTACCATAGCCTGCATTAACATGTGGACAACAGACCCCTATCCTGAGATACATTCCAGAATAAGGCCTAGTGCGGAAAGGGCCTAGGGCTTGGTCAGAAACTTTTTTGTCAGTTTCTTCTGGCTGGCCCCTTTGTCCTTTTGGGCTTGGGTCTAGCTTCTAAACAATCACACAAACAATTCACACCCCGGCTTTCATACTGGTCGACCTGTCACTCACCAATCACAACCAAGCCACTCAGACAATCATCAATAACATTCAACCCAATACTTACATCACAAAACTTAATAAAAATGTTCTTATTCTCCACATACACCCTTACATTTTTCATCAACACAGATAAGTTGGTGTCTCTTATCTAACCTATCTAACACTAGAGTCCGATCCGTTGTTACCCGCCCAGAGACCTTTGGGTATGGGGCGGGATAGAAATGTAAATAAATAAATAAATAAATAAATAAATAAATAAATAAATAAATAAATAAATAAACTCCACACATAGATGAAACATAAAAGGAGAAGGGATTTTACAGACAGGAGGGTAAGGGTCCCCTTTGCCGTCTCATCCACCATTCATGCCGTTCTAAGGTTCCACCACCCAACCCTAAGAAGGTTAATAACTCACCAATCCAAGGAAATATGTTACCTTTCAGTCAGAAAGGGATAATAAAAAAAGACACAGAGATTACAGAGAGAGTAAATGAATTTTTTGCCTCCGTATTCAAGGAGGAAGACAGAAGACACATGCCAGTAGCTGAGCCTGTATTTTCTGAAGAGTTAAACTGTACGGAAATAACCAAGGAAGAGGTCCTTGCATGTCTTAATAAACTAAATGTTAACAAGTCACCGGGACCAGAACAAGAACGGGACCTTCTGTCCTTTGCAGCTTCCTCACTTGCACGGGGCCACAGCTACCATGGGGCTCTGGCCACAAGCCGACCTCCGGCTCCCCTTTGCCCTGGACTTTAGCTAAGCAAGGAAAACAGTTTTCTCCCCCCTTTCAGGCAATGTTGCTATTTGAGTATTTTAGAAACGGGGAACAGCAGCACCTTAAAGATAATCCAGAGTAAGTACCGGTAATCTTAAATAAAATGTGAATGTGCTTTGCTCCAGATTATCCAAATAATGTGGAACAACCAAGTGCTGCTGGATGAAGCTTCAAGCGCAAAGAGGTCTATAAATCCCCCCATCCGGGCTGGGCCTGAGGGCGTGTCCCCATGGAAGCCGGTTGCTTTGCTTGTGACGCGTGTCATAAAAATCCGTGTTGTAACTCACAATAGTGTACCCATGTGGTTTGGGGCAACGCGGATTCAAATCGTACTGGCCTGTCCCCATGCAGCCGCAGCATGAACCCGCATCTTTTTCTCCCCACCCACTCTCTCCCTGATAGGAAGCTGGGTTGATGTCACCATAACCTGTCCCACCCGCTGCAGCAATGACTGGCAAACACCTCCACGAACACAAAGATCATTCCTTTCCTTGGCTACCACAGTTAAAAGCATAACTAAAAGTTAGTTAAAAGCATAACTAAAAGCAGATCATTCCCTTCCTTGGCTGCCACAGGTTAGCAGAGGTGTCCACATCCGCATGTTTTTATTGCCCTGCAATTCTGGTTCTGCAATTCTAAACAGAATCTTGAGCAGAAGGATTTCTGCTGCCACAAACCAGCATTCAAGTTTTTTGTTTTTTAAAACACGATAGCTTTACTAGCTGTGGAGTTGAGGCTTTTAAGGAACACAACAAACGGCAGGAACTAGTAGCAGAGGCAAAACCCTGCCTGTGACGGTTTCAGGGGTCAGGCTGCTATGGGCAGTAATATTTTGCCCCTTGCAAGCCTCTTTGCAGGATGCATGGCTTGCTGCCTATGCAAAGCCCTTGCAACTGGGTTTGCAAGCCTCTTTGCAAGCCCTGGCTAGAGGCTGCAAAAAAGGCGGGAAATCCTGTTCAGGTGCGGGTGCAATGATTGGCTGCAGGTGTGATTTGTAGGGAAAAGCTGTCCGGGGATCTGGGAGCTTGAGGAGGAGTTTCCAGCAGGAGTTTCCCCTGGGGAGATGGAGTTTTTCAGCCAATCAGAGCCCCAGGGCAAAAAGGTATAAAATAAGCAGTGGAAGCAGGAGGTTGCATCTTTTGTCTGGGCAATTTCTGAAGGAGACAATCGTGGAGGGTTGTGGCTTTGAGGGAGACTTTGCAAGCAACTGACCAAGACTGGGTGGTCGGACAAGCAAGGGCGGGCTGGGCCTTGTGATCATCCAGAGCTACGTTCTAGCACACTGGCTAGGCTTGGGTTGAGGCAGAGCTAGTCAGGGGGGAGGAATGTGGAGAGGTATGACTTTTTAACAGGTGAACTATTTTCCTTCGGGCAAGGGAAGCTGATAGGCTGGGAAGCTTGTAACATTAAGAGACTTGTAGACTTAAACTGACAAAATACCTGAACCTTACATTCCTTTCTAGCATTACTTGTGTGTAATCATAAACTTGTTTTAGTTTACTGTTTAAAACGCTTGCTACCAGTGTTCAAATCCAAATGTAAAAATGAACTGATAAGGATGACAGTTTTGGGCAGGTTTCAGCCCTTGAAATTAAAGCCCAACTGAAAAACCCCAAAGGGAAGTGAAATCTTTTCGCCCAGGTTTCAAGAATAAAAAATATCCCCCAAAACAAAACAAGTCTGGAATAAGAACGCATCAGGAACAAGCATTTCACAATGCCAATGGAATTTTTATTAAAACATAAAAAGGAAACCAAGAAGGAATGCTAGAACCACAAAAAGTCAATAAATGACAGGTAAGCATCTGTTTGCCAAGACCCAAATTCCTCCAGCAGCAAATAAGGAAAAGCCTGAACCTTCTGAGGCCTCCCACTTCCTAGTGCCTCACCGCGCATGTGCAGGCTCATTAAACTCAGCACAGTGATCCCTTTATAGCAATTCTCAATGGTAAAGTACAGTTAAGGTTAACCTCGATTTCTGTCCCTCCCAGGCCCTTATTACAGCCTAAACCCTACCATTTTACACCCCAAATCACTAAAGGAAAGCCCTAAACCTGAAATTTATAATCTCTCAAAATGCCTGGTTTTCTGCCAACGCCAGACTGGTGAAGGAGCAAGAAAGGGCAAGAATAGCTTTGAAGAAACTGCTAAAAGGGAACGCGAGAGGTTTGAAACCTCCAAAACATCTCCCAACCATGTAATCCTGATGGAGCCTTGTAAGTTGGTTACAAACTGGAGCGAAACTAGCTAGAACTCAGTAGGCTCCGCTGTGTTACAAAACTCTGGGCCACCTTCAGTAGTGAGGTTGGTGGGCACCCGGGAGAGAGCCTTTTCTGTGATGGCCCCCAGACTATGGAATAGCCTCCCCCTCGAGGTGTGTCATGCGCCTTCCTTATATATATTTAGGAGGGCGGTGAAGACGCACCTCTTTGCCCTGGCCTTTGGCTGAGCTGACAGTACAGACACTGTCATTTTAAACATATTGTATATTGTTTTACTCGTGTGTGAATTTTTAATGTCTTTTAATGTATATTCTATTTTAATATGTTATTACCCGTCCAGAGACCTTCGGGTATGGGGCGGGATAGAAATGTAAATAAATAAATAAATATTGGCTATTCTGCCTTATCGTTATTTGAGTGTTGCTCAAAGCAGAACCTCCTTCCGCCTGTATACGAAGCTTCAGGCAACATGCCTGATGACACACTGAACATGTTACTGGACTCGGAAGATGAAATGGTTTCATCGGGGAGGGCGGAATTGAACCTGGTATTCCCAGGTAAGAGACCACCTCCTTATCCACACAGAACCAGACCTGTGAAGGGAAACATTGTTTCACTTTCGAGGCTGCATTATTAGGAGGGGGAGAGGGAGATTTGCTTGCTGAGAAACAATCTCCGTGGTAATGATAATTAGTATCACCTTTCCCTGTTAGCAAGGTCAAAATCTCTCTCCCCCTCCAAAGTGAAACAATGTGACAGTTTGCAGCTCTGCTTGCTGGCTGAAAGAGCAGAATGCAGGCAGCTGATTCTGACAGCCAGTTCTTCTGCAGGGATCAAAAATACCTACAAATTCAGTGGAATATAGGAGAAGATGTGGAGAAAGAGTCTCCCTGCTTCCAGGAAAACCCGTGGCTTCCCAAAAGTGTGGAGGTAGTCTTGTTTAAAGGGGTTTTTTTCTGCCATGGATTTTCCACCCTTGTGGCTCTGGAAGCCCGGAGTAAAGCTCTGCATGAAGACGCTCCGAGGCAAAAGAAGCTTTTTTTCCAGATTTTTCTTTGCATGTAGATGTTGCCTGAGGGAGGGGGGAGTTTGCTCTTATAGGGAGCCAATCAGGGCATCCCGATGGGAGACTATAAAAGGCCATACAGCAGAGGTTTGAGGTCTTTCTTGGGATAACTCACTGAGGGTTGGCAGAGAGAAACGGGCTCATGTTCACAACTTACCTGAGGGAAGTTAGGTAGGGAGTTAGTTGAGAGACTTTATTAGGTTATAGAAACGTTCATTGCACATAACAATAATTAACATGCTGTATCCTAAGTTTCTTAAAGGCAAGAAAACTGCATCGGTTTATTCAATATTGTAGTGCCAGACCGTTGCCTATTCATGAGTGTTGTAACATTAAATCAGTTATTGTTCTGTTCTTCTTAAAGAGGGTCTGAGTGCTTTGTTATGCATTGAAGCAATAACTAAGTATCTAATAATAGGGCCACTGTGTCTTTAAGAGGGAAAGAAACATCAAGCAGAGATCCAGCAGACAGTTGGAAGAGAGGCTTCTTGTTTATATACGAGGAACAAAAAGGGGTAGTATTTACGAGATCCCTGCCAATTCTGGGCCATTCTGGGAGATTCAGGGATAGATACCAGGTGGCAGGAAAGCATTGGGCAGTGGGTCTCCACACAGCTGAAGCTCCTTCTACACATCTCATGGTTTCTCTCCTGTGTGAATGCTGTGGTGTCTGTTCAGACCTGATGACCTACTGAAGCTCTTTCCACACTCGTGACATTCATATGGCCTCTCTCCTGTGTGAGACCTGAAATGGGTAGTAAGATGTGATTTGCAGCTGAAACTCTTTCCACACATCTGACATTCATGTGGTTTTTCTCCTGTGTGAGATCTGAAATGGTCAGTAAGTTTTGATCTCCATTTGAAGGTCTTTCCGCACTCTTGACAGCCATAGGGTTTCTCTCCGGTGTGAGTCCTGAAATGTGTAGTAAGATTTATTGATCGGCTGAAGCTCTTTCCACATTCTTTACATTTATATGGTTTCTCTCCTGTGTGTGTCCTGAAATGTACCTGAAGTTTTGATTTCCATCTGAAGCTCTTTCCACACTCTTCACATTCATATGGTTTTTCCCCTGTGTGAGAGGTGAAATGGTCAGCAAGACCCGATTTGTAACTGAAACTCTTTCCGCACTCTCCACATTCATACGGTTTCTCTCCTGTGTGACACCTGAAATGTTTACGAAGATGTGAAAGCCGACTGAAACTCTTTCCACACTCCTGACACTCAAACGGTCTCTCTCCTGTGTGAATTCTGTGGTGTACAGTCAGCTGTGATGACGAAGTGAACCTCTTTCCACACTCCTGACATCCATATGGTTTTTCTCCTGTGTGGGACCTGAAATGTCTAGTAAGGTTTGTTGACCAGCTGAAGCACTTTCCACACTCTTGACATTCATATGGTTTTTCTCCTGTGTGAATTCTGTGATGTACGGTCAGGTGTGATGATGAACTAAAGCTCTTTTCACACTCCTGACATTCATATGATTTCTTTTTTGGGTAAGGCCTGCAATGTATAGTAAGAGTATCTGAGTGACTGAAGCTCTTTCCAGACATCTTATATTTATGTGCTTTTTCCCCTTGGTCAAATCTGTGAAGAGAAGCAAGATGTGAATACTGACTGAAGCTCTTTAAACTTTTTATAAATTCCTGAGTTTTCTCTCCTTTGTGAAATCTTTTATGTAAGTTCAGTTCATCACAGTCACTCAGGCTACACTGAGACGCAACGCATTCATAACCTCTGGGGCTTCGACTATCCTTATATAATTTTGGATCAACTCTGAGTATTTTCTTCATTCCAGGATCAAATTTCCTGTGCACTCCTTCATGATTTTCTGAGATGAGGATTTCACTCTCTTCTTCCTTTATGCTTCTTTCTGGAGAGAACCTGGATAGCTCAGGATGATATTCAGACTCCTGCACATGAACTGTATGTGTGGAAGACAGGAAAACCAAAAATCAGTGAGAATTTCAAGAAAAACTCACAAGTGCAGTACAGGAAATAATTAAAAACAAGAAAAGGAACAGGAAGGAGCATAGACAATGGCAACACAAGTGCAAAGTGATGATCAGGAAAGCTAAGAAAGATTTTGAGGAAAAGTTTGCTAAAAACATCAAAAGAAATAACAAGAACTTCTACAAGTATATCAGAAGTACGAATCCAAAAAGGAAAGCAGTTGGACCGGGACCAAATGGTATCCATCCGAGAGTCCTTAAGGAACTCAAATGCAAAATTGCCAACCTTCTAGGAAAAATATATAATCTTTCCCTAACATCAGGCTCTGTATCTGAGGACTGGAGGGTAGCAATCTTCAAAAAAGGATCCAGGGGTGATCCAGGGAATTACAGACCAGTTAGCTTAATGTCGGTTCCATGTAAGGTGATGGAAACCATCATTAAAGACAAAATTAGTGTGCACATGGAGGAGCAAGCATTGTTGAGCAAAAGCCACCATGGCTTCAGCAAAGCTAAATCATGCCTCACAAACTTATTGGAATTCTTTGAGAGTGTCAATAAACACGTGGATAAAGGTGAACCAGTAGACATTGTCTGTCTGGACTTCCAGAAGGCTTTTGACAAAGTTCCACATCAAAGGCTATTGAATAAACCTATCAGCCATGGAATACAAGTTCTGTCCTGGATTAGTGACTGGCTTAAGGACAGGAAGCAGAGGGTATTAATAAGAACATAGGAACTTAAGACAAGCCCTGCTGGATCAGGCCACAGCCCATCTAATCCAGCATCCTGTTGAACACAGCTGCTCACAAATTGCCCATGGGCATCTAAGCAGAAACAAGGGCAAATGTTCTCCTGCTCTTAAATCCCAGCAAAAGGCCTTAGAAGCATCCTGCTTGTCTCCCCAGAATGATGATAAATCTGTCATCCATAAATTTGTCTAACCCTTCCTTAAAGCCATCTAGGCTGGTAGCTGTTGCCACCTCTTCTGGCACCAAATTCCATAGACAGATGACCCTCTGGATGAAGG
The DNA here is from genome assembly GCA_023333525.1 of Aspidoscelis tigris stejnegeri. Taxonomy (NCBI): domain Eukaryota; kingdom Metazoa; phylum Chordata; class Lepidosauria; order Squamata; family Teiidae; genus Aspidoscelis; species Aspidoscelis tigris. The sequence goes on from JALMGA010000024.1 coordinate 4,763,642, forward strand.
AATGCTTCCACTTGTCAGATCCGACTCTCCTACCCATCAGCTTCATAGATGCCCCCTGGTTCTAGTGTTGTGTGATAGAGAAAAGAAATGTTCTCTATCCACCTTTTCCATAGCATGTAATTATTAAAGAAAATGCACAAGTTGTATTGTAATAAAAATAATATATAAAAAAGTACACGGTAGACAGCTAAACAGTACCAGAAAATGAGACAAAATCCAAAGAGAAGAATCAACATCATAACTGTCAATCCAACCAAAGAGAGTTACTTGCCCAAAAAATCCAGATTTGCCCAGTTCTCTTCCATGACTTCCCTGTGCAAAGTCCTCTGGGCTGGATCCAGCAAAGCCCACTCCTCCTCCGTGAAATGCATGGCCACTTCCTCAAAGGTCACTGGGGCCTGAAAGAAACATAATTTCCCTTTCAGGGAAAGTGTAAAGATCCAAAATCTCAGGGCAAGAGAGAAGAGCTTGGAGATTGGTCTCTGTGACGCAAAACTCACTCAGCTGCCTCCAAAACATCCCTAGTGAGAAACCAGGATGGAACCCAGAAGACACAGAAGGGTTGAGACCAAGGAAAATGTGCAGGACTCAGAGACCCTCAGGAGGAAGATTCTCACCCTACCTGATCCGGAGGCTGCTCGGCGTTCACTTCTGCTCCATCACTAGCTGGAGGACTCTTAGCATTGCCTATACGGAAGAACAAAGATGAAGGGGAGTTGCTGGACCCCATTGGCTACTGGACCTCATTCAGAGCTTGGAAGGCCCTCAATGGCCAGGGAACAACACTGTGCAGACAGATGTGGTCTTAAGCAACATCCCACCCTCATCCTGATGCACCGAAGTGCTTCAAACAGGCATTCCTTACCTGGGCTGGCAACTTCTGCCTCACCCTCCTGCACACTCTCTGTCCGTATGGGATCCAGTGGTGCCTCCCTTGCCTCAGGAAGATCACAGCCACCTCCTGTCCACACTGGAACCTGCAAGATTATTTGGTTATTCATTTCCATGGATGTGTCCCCACCAACCACCTAGGGGCCACCAGAAGGCCCTTTCCCATAAGATCCTAAGAGGAACGCTGCTGGATCAGGCCTGAGCCCATCTAGTCCAGCATCCTGTCTCTCATCAATTGCTCATGAGCATCTCAAGCAAAAGATAAAACCTTCACCTGCTCTTGACTCCCTGCAAATGGCCTTTAGAGAAATCCTGCCTGTCTCTCCAACATGGAGGAGGTACCTGGGCATCTATTCTAGTAGACATTGATACATCTCTCATCTATAATTCTTGTTTAACCCAACAAAACCATCTAGGCTGCTTGTTATCTCTGCCTCTTCTGGCAGCATATTCCATAGACTGAGGACCCTCTGGGTGAAGAAATACTTGCTCTTGTCTGATCCCACTCTCCTGCCCATCAGCTTCATAGATGCCCCCTGGTTCTGGTGGTGAGTGAGAGAGAAAAGAGTTTTCCCCCTTGTCATATCTGACTCTCTCACCCATTAGAAATTTTCCCTATCCACCTTTTCTTTACCATGCATGATTTCATATACTTCAGTCAGAACCCCTCTTAAACGCCAACTTTCCAGATTGAAGAGGTATAAATGTTGCCGCCTGATTTCATAAGGGGTTTTGTTCCAGCCCCTGAATCATCCTGGTTGCCCTCTTCTGCACCTTTTCCAGTTCCACAATATCCTTTCTGAGGTGTGGTGACCAGAATTGTAAACCTTGTGCAAACCTTGGACAAGTTAGGATTGCAATAAAATCTCCTCACCTTCTTGGCCTCTCCATCCTTGCTCATGAGGAATCCTTCGGCCAGGGCCACCGCCTGGGAGCTGCTCTCGGGCCCACATTCCCGGACCCAGTTCTGCATCTCCCAAGGAAGGACGTCCAGGAACTGCTCCAGGACCACCAGGTCCAGCATCTCGGCCTTCGTCTTCTGCTCTGGTCTCAGCCACTGGCGGCAAAGGCGGTGGAGGCGGCTGCAAACCTCCCGGGGCCCCTCAGCCTCCTCGTAGCAGGAGCCCCTGAACCTCCGTCTCTCCTGCTCCCACCTGGCCTGGTCCTCAGGCAGGAGAGCAAGTTTAGAGGCCTCCGAGCTCCTGTCTGATTCTGGGCATCTCAGATTCTGCTCCTCCATGGCTGGACTTTCTCTTGCCTTTCTCAGCCTTCCTCTCCGCTGGACATTCACTGGAGCATCTTTTCCCTCCAATCGGTTTCCCTTTCTGCCCCCCTTTCCTGCCCCCCCCTTGCGGGGCCTCAAGGGTGGAGGCCTTCCTCCTCTCCCATGGGATGCTCCTGTCTCTTTTTCTGACTCCGCTCTAGGGCTCACTAGTCTCTTTCTCATTAACCCCTTGCACACTTGTGCTCTTCCAAATCCCGTTTGCTTGTGAGCCAGTTTGGTATTGTGGTTCGGGAGCCGTACTTTTATCTGGGAATATCGGGTTTGATATTGCCGTCCTCCATGAAGCCAGCTGGGTGACCTTAGGCTAGTCACAGATGTCTTCTGAGCTCTCCCAGCCCCACCCACCTCACAGGGTGTCTATTGAGGCAAGAGGAACAGAAGGTTTGTCAGCCGCTTTGAATCCCTTTAAATGGGTGAGAGAAGCGGGATAGAAAAGCCACCTCTTCTTCTTCCCTCCCCCATCCTGCCACCGCCCTTGGGACATTGGTGGGATTTAAGGACCCAGATGCCCTCCTGCCTCCTCCTCACACCTGGCAGGAGTTGGGTGAGAGTTGGATTGAGAGCAGGAGGAGGAAAACCTCTGGCTGCCCCTCCATGTTGTCCTTCCCCGAGGGCTCTTCCCATGACCCTGAGCCAGGGGCAGAAGAGGCGACAGGCCTCTTTCCCTGCAGGAGGAAAAGGCCAAAGTCAGACATTTAATTTAATGCAACAGACTTTTTCCAATGTTCAGAATGGAAAGAAAAGGTAAAGTTATAAATCTGTAATTTTTTGTCTTCCCTCTTCCTCCTGTTCACCTGTTTGACATCTCTAAGCGTGTAACGCTGCCATATTTCCCATGTGGCCAGCCTTTAACCAGACAGCAACAGAAGAAGGCACAGCTTGCGGCCGCCCTGAGAAAGAATGGGACCTTCTTTTGCAGCTTCCCACTTGCTCGGGGGCCAGCCCCTCTTTGCCCTGTGTGACGATCCCTCAGGTCTAGTTATCAGATTGGCCAGACAGTGTAGTATAGTTAGGGAAGCTGCCAAGTCCAAGGGAGGTGTGGCTTGCTCATTCTAGTTGGGAGAGGGGAGTATACTCCAGGAATAGCCAATCAGGGTTCAGCATCCATGGGGAGAGAGGCTATAAAGGTCTAGTCAGCAGTTGTTCTGGGTTCTCTGCCTGGGGGGGTTAGCTGACGTGAGGGTAGTTAACAGGGGGAATCGGGTTCTAAGCTATCCCGAGGGAAGCTGGAAAAGAGTCCTGAGTTGGAGTTGTCAGTTTAAAGAAAAGAGTTCTGCTGTGTGTTTTAAGTGAAGTCAAAATCTGTGTGCTCTACAAAAAGTGTTGGTTTGATAAAACCAATATCCGTTCTATCTTTATAAAGAGTCCTAGACTGGTGTCTGTGACTGGAAATGGTGTCTGAGGGGACTTGCAAACGAGTACTTACCTTTAAAAGTGTTAGAAACCAAGTGGCAAGGCGAGGAGCCTGCCAGCAGGAAAAACCTTTCCGTTTGAAGTTTGAAGACAGAGAAATGGGGGTAAGGTGGGATTGCCTGCCAACGCCAAGCCATATCTAACAGATTGAGCATATTACAGGGTTAAGATACAATAGGAAAGGAAGGCATTGGGCCGGGGTCCATCACAGAGGGTCAATTGGCTAAGCAAGGAAACTTTCATTCTTTGCGGGGCCTGGGGCACCTGAAACTCACCTGCCGCTTCCCCAAGCGCCCTGCCACACACAACGCTGACCCAGGAGAGACCCCGGTGGTACGGACGGCGTTAAGACACCTGTGGAGCAGACAGAGGCGTCTCTGTACAGTGTGGACGCCTTAAGCTTCTTTCCTCAGATGCCATCATAAGCTTAGTCTGTGGAACCTCATGATACAACTTCTCTAGTTTTTGAGGCGCTCCTAGACTCCCCCTTTCGAAAACCCATCCAAACTGACAGGGCTGCGTCTTTGAAATGTGGCTTTTCATGTTGTAACTTGCCCTGGCACCTTTGGGTGTGGGGGGTGGATAGAAAATGCATTTAAATAAATAAAATTAAGTCAGTAATCTTATTCATGTTTTACCTTTCTATCCTTCCCTATACCTGAAGGTCTCAAGGCAGGTTAAAGAGGCGCTTCTAGACCCCCTTTTTTGAAAACTCATCCAGACTAACCCAGCTGTGTCTTTGAAATCTGGTTTTTCATGGTGTAACTTGACCCAAGACTTTCAAGCATTGGAAAGAGGGGGGGAATAAAAAATGCATATAAATAAATAAAATTAAGTCAAAGATCCTCCTCCATAATTTGATTCATTGACGGACTGATTGGTTATCTTTCTGTTCCTCCCTATTCCTGAATGTCTCCAGGCAGGCTAATGAGGCGGGTCTAGAAATGAAGTGCTGAAGTTCTCACAAGTTACCTAGGTTTGCTAGAGGTCAGGGCCTCTTTGGACTTACCGTCCTGGGGAGGCTAATGGGAGCTCTGTCCACACGTGCCACCGGCATCTCTGCCTTCCCCATCTTGGCGCTCCTGCAAGCTGTCTGTTCTTCGATAGCTGTGGACTCATAAAATCTCATCTATAACTTGACCACCACCAGCAGCAGCATTGATGCTCCCTTCCAGGTGGGAAGGCTGCCAGTGGGCATGGGGCGTGGCCGAGGCTGCACGGTCATGTGTTGCAGGCCGATCACCATGGCAACATCTTGACACGTGCTGGAGGTTGCCATGGCTGTCACTACAGTGATCCGGCTGGGCCGGGAGGGTCCATCTGCACATCAAGTGTGGATGGTCTGATTGCATAATCCAGAATAAAGCATGGGTCATATGAAATGTGTCTGGATGGGCTTTACTCCGGATTATCCAAATAATGTGGAATAAGCAATTGCTGTCTGGATGAAGTTTCAAGTGCTAAGAGGTCTATAAATCCCCCATCCGGACTGGGCCTGAGTTGCAGCTATAAGGGTGCTTAGATGCCTCTGCTTTTTCTTTCTTTCTTCTTCTTCTTCTCTCTCTCTCTCTATCCCTCCCTCACTTCCCATCCATCCATCCATCCATCCATCCATCCATCCATCCATCCATCCATCCATCCATCCATCCATCCATCCATCCATCCATCCTCTGTCTGTCTGTCTGTCTGTCTGTCTATCTATCTCACCCTGAAGGTCTGGGCAGTTTACAACATTAAAAACCGCATGTAAAAATGAATTGATAGGGATGACAGTTTTGGGCAGGTTTCAACCCTTAAAATTAAAGCCCAATTCAAAGCCCCCAAAGGGAAGCGAAATCTTTCAAGAATGGAAAATATCTCCAAAAACTAAAACTAAAATGCATCTAGAACAAACATTTCCCAAAACCAATTCAGTTTTTATTAAAACACAAAAAGTGTATATAATTATAGCAGCGCAAAGCTAAGAATCAACACTACCTATACAGAAAGCTTTAATCTAGAATGAGGTGCAAAGCAAGGGCTATTTGATCTAGCTTTGGAAACTTTATTAAAAACAAATGGAATCCCAGCATATAAGATAAACAACCAAGATATAAAAATACAGAACTTTGCACATGATGTACTATTATTGACATCAGCTCCACTTCAGGCAGGATCAAAGCTTAACACTATATTATCATTTTTTTTCACAGGCCCCTGGTTTAAAAAATAAATGTAGAAAAACAAAAGTGTTTAAAAATATCTCAGCACAAATACAATGATCTACGAGGAGGAAAGCAGGAATAAGAATTTAGCCTATTTTTTTTTAAAATACCTAGGTATAATTATTACAAGGGACATTGATTAACTGATGAGATATAACTATGGTATATAAATATAATTCATCAGATCAAACATGACATCAAGTTTTGGGAAGAAAAATTATTTTCCCTGGTGGGCAGGATAGCAATAATAAAAATGAAAATTGTTCCGCTTTTTTTCTTTTTCAGCTAATAGCGCTCAAACCAGCAAAAGAAATTATTAAGATGATATTTTACATGCATTAAACTTTAAAAGGCCAAGGACTTTTGAAGCTTTAATTCAGAAATGCCAACTGGAGGAGGAGGAGGAATGCCAAATCTCACTTTATGTTATCAAGCTTTCACACTTGGAAATGCATTACACTCCTTAAGGAAACCTCCATCAAGGCAGCTGGAAGTCCAAGCAGAAGAATTATCCTCAACTATTCCCTCAACCCACTTAGGAAGAAAAACCTGAAATCAAAAAATCAGATAATCGTAGATCAATATATGATATGGCTTATAAGGCAAAATAAAAATTTACTTTCAATATCACCTCTAATGAAGATAGCCTATCACCCAAAACTTAATTCAGGATGCATTGTAGCAATATCAGTGATAATTCAATTTCAATCCTACTATGTTGAACAAAGAAAACTTCAATCTCACAAACTGGTTCAGTTTAGCCCTTTTTCTTGGCACCAGGAAATAACTACCAATAAGAACCTAAGAGGAGCCCTGCTGGATCAGGCCACAGCCCATCTAGTTCATAAGAACCTAAGAGGAGCCCTTCTGGATCAGGCCACAGCCCATCTAGTCCACAAGAACCTAAGAGGAGCCCTGCAGGATCAGGCCACAGCCCATCTAGTCCACAAGAACCTAAGAGGAGCCCTGCAGGATCAGGCCACAGCCCATCTAGTCCACAAGAACCTAAGAGGAGCCCTGCAGGATCAGGCCACAGCCCATCTAGTCCATAAGAACATAAGAGGAACCCTGCTGGATCAGGCCACAGCCCATCTAGTCCACAAGAACCTAAGAGGAGCCCTGCAGGATCAGGCCACAGCCCATCTAGTCCATAAGAACATAAGAGGAACCCTGCTGGATCAGGCCACAGCCCATCTAGTCCACAAGAACCTAAGAGGAGCCCTGCTGGATCAGGCTACAGCCCATCTAGTCCATAAGAACCTAAGAGGAGCCCTGCAGGATCAGGCCACAGCCCATCTAGTTCATAAGAACCTAAGAGGAGCCCTTCTGGATCAGGCCACAGCCCATCTAGTCCATAAGAACCTAAGAGGAGCCCTTCTGGATCAGGCCACAGCCCTTCTAGTCCATAAGAACCTAAGAGGAGCCCTGCAGGATCAGGCCACAGCCCATCTAGTCCATAAGAACCTAAGAGGAGCCCTGCAGGATCAGGCCACAGCCCATCTAGTTCATAAGAACCTAAGAGGAGCCCTTCTGGATCAGGCCACAGCCCATCTAGTCCATAAGAACCTAAGAGGAGCCCTTCTGGATCAGGCCACAGCCCTTCTAGTCCATAAGAACCTAAGAGGAGCCCTGCAGGATCAGGCCACAGCCCTTCTAGTCCATAAGAACCTAAGAGGAGCCCTGCAGGATCAGGCCACAGCCCATCTAGTCCATAAGAACATAAGAGGAGCCCTGCAGGATCAGGCCACAGCCCATCTAGTTCATAAGAACCTAAGAGGAGCCCTTCTGGATCAGGCCACAGCCCATCTAGTCCATAAGAACCTAAGAGGAGCCCTTCTGGATCAGGCCACAGCCCTTCTAGTCCATAAGAACCTAAGAGGAGCCCTGCAGGATCAGGCCACAGCCCATCTAGTTCATAAGAACCTAAGAGGAGCCCTGCAGGATAAGGCCACAGCCCATCTAGTCCAGCATCCCAACTCACACAGCGGTCCACCAGTTGCTCATGAACATCTCAAGCACCTCAAAGCATTCTGCCTCATCATTCTTATTATTTGAGTGTTGTTCAAAACGGAATCCTCCTTCTGCCTGAATAGGACACTTCAGCCAACATGCTCCATAATGCTCCTTGCATGACCACATGCTTTAAAGGTAACCAGACTAGGAAGCTGAAATGGTCTTAGAGCCGGAATAATCTGAATCCGCAAACTGCCTTAGTCCATCTTAAATATCAGGTATGAGTCTTGAAATGAAATGGAAGAGCTGATTTCCAGCCGGAGCTCCTTCAACACTCCTTACATTCAAATGGTTTCACTGCTGTGTGAGTCTTGAAATGTGAAGTCAAGTTTGATTTCGTGTTGAAGCGCCTTCTACACTCCTCGCATTCATAGGGTCTCTCTCCTGTGTGAATTCTGTGATGATTATTCAGATCCCATGACATAGAGAAGGTCTTTCCGCACTCTTGACATTTATATGGTTTCTCTCCGGTGTGAGACCTGAAATGTCTAGTAAGATGTGCTGAACTAATGAACCTCTTTCCACACTCTTTACATTCATATGGCCTTTCTCCTGTGTGAGATCTGAAATGTAAAGTCAACACTGATTTCAGTCTGAAGGCCTTTCCACACTCCTTGCAGTCAAATTGTTTTTCTCCTGTGTGAATTGTGCCATGTACTGTCAGGGATGATGACTTCCTGAAGCTCTTTCCACACTCCTGACATTCATATGGTCTCTCTTCTGTGTGAGATCTGGAATGTGAAGTCAGCTGTGATTTCCACCTGAAGGTCTTTCCACACTCCTGACATTCACATGGCTTCTCTCCTGCATGATTTCTGTGATGTAGAGTCAGGTATGATGACGAACTGAAGCTCTGTCCAGACCTCTTACGTTTATTTGGTTTCTCCCCTTGGTCAAATCTATGATGAGAAACAAGTTGTGATTGCTGACTGAAGCTCTTTATGCTTTTTATATATTCTTGAGTTTTCTTTCCTGTGCGAACTTTTTGATATAAATTCAAGTCATCGCAGCGACTAAAGTTACACTGAGACACCATGCGTTCATAACCACTGGGGCTTTGGCTTTCCTTATTTAATTTTGGATCGACTCTGAGTATTTTCTTCATTCCAGGATCAGGTTTTCTGTTCACTCCTTCATGATCTTCTGAGATGAGGCCTTCACTCTCTTCCTCCTTTGTGTTTCTTTTTGGAGACATCTTGCAAAGGTCAGGATGATTTTCAGACTCCTGCACAAGGTCTATTTGTGGGGAAGACATGAAAAAACAGAAATCAGTGAGGATTTCAAGTAAGATACAAGCGGTTTGTGGGTCTACTCCAGTGGATAGAAGACTGCTCTCTTGAGACCAAGGAAAGATAACAAGAATTTGGCAGACAAGTGTAGAGGAAGAATTCATGGATTCTAGTAAATTCGTTGGACGAATCCTCTGGGTTTTGAAGAGGGTGTTGGGCACTTGGTTTGGCTGCTAGTTTAGCTACTTTTTAGTTTAGCTCAGTTTTAAATTTGTTGAATTTGTAAGGAGTTTTTAAACGTGCATCTTGTTTTAATCTGTATTTCATTTTAATCTGTATCTGTTTTACTTTGTATCCTGTTTTAATTTGTTTTAATCTGTTGTTACCCACCCAGAGACCTTCAGGTATGGGACAGGATAGAAATGTAAATAAATAAATAAATATTTGGGGTGGACATTTTTTCTAAGCTATCCTGAGCACATGGACTGAGGGAGGAAGAGATTGCAGCTTTTGTGACAGAGAGGAGCTAACAAAGGGATTAGCCACATTTCCTGAGCTGGCAGAGGCAAAGGTCAGTTTGAGTGGGTAAGAAAATTTTAAATTCTAATTTAGACTTTTGAAGAAGAAGAGTTGGCTTTTCTACCCTGCTTTTCTCGCCCATTTAAGGGAATTCAAAGCGGCTGACAAACCTTCTGTTCTTCGCCCCACAACAGAACACCCTGTGAGGTAGGTGAGGGTGTGAGAGCTCAGAAGAGAGCTGTGACTAGCCCAAGGTCACCCATCTGGCTTCATGGAGCAGGGTGGAATCAAACCCGGTATTTCTAGATAAGAGTCCGGCTCTCTAACCACTAGACCAGTGATGGCGAACCTTTTGAGCTCAGTGTGTCAAAATTCGCAAGAAAACCTAGCTTAACTCAGGTGCTGTGTCACATCTAGAAATATCAATAATTTTGTGATATTTGTGGCTTTAGTAAAAAAGTTATATTTTTGATATATGTATTTTATTAAAAGCAAAAACAAATAATTTTTTACATTAGTGACTTTTGTTGCTAAATCTTCAATTGAAAGTTGGTATTTCGTACACTTCAAGAACAAGCAAGCACTACACGCCCAGGTGCCAGGGTGGCCATGTGTGTCACCCAAAAGGGCTTGGTGTGTCACTTGTGACACGTGTGTCATAGGTTGACCATCACCGCACTAGACCAAACTGGCTCATTTAAAAAATATTTTTTAAAGTCTATATTTTAAATAAGTATCAACAAAGGATGAAATTAAAAATCAAAATATATAGTAATAAAACTGAAGGAGTAAGTTAAAACATTTTTTTAAAAAAGAATCCAAATAGTTATAATAATAAAAACTATCATTTAAATAATACTTAAAAAAAAATAGAAGGTACTGTAGGAGAAAGGGGTCTTTTTCATGTTTCCATCAAGTGTGATATGTATGACGACCTGCCTGATGGAAAGACATCCTGGGATTGTGCTGGGAGAGCTCCAGGCTCTCAGGGAACGTGTCTCTTCCCTTGAAGCCAAGGTAGTGGACCTGGAGAAGCAGAGAGAGAGAGCAACAGGGCTGAGGGTGAGGCCTTCAGGGATGCAGTAGGAGCATCCCACTCCTTGATGAGCAGCTCTCCAACTGCCTTGGAGCATGGAGGCCTCAGGTGTGGAGGACATCAGGCTGAAGAAGAGGGACAGGCTCCCTTAGTTGGGACCCCTTCCTCAGAGGATGTGCCTGTCTCTTCTTGTGCTGAAGATACTCCTCCACAGGTAGCAGGAGAGGGGCTTCTTGTGGTGGGGGATCAGATTATTACGAATATTGAGAGGCAAGTTTGTGTTGACTGCATAGTGACTTCCCTGCTGGATGCAAATATTTTCTACTAGATAGGTTGGTATCCATGTTAGGAAGGGACCAGTGGTTAATGTGCATGCTGGCACCAAGGATTTTGGGAACCCAAATTTAGGTCGTTAGGTAAATACCGATGTCCAGGACCTCCAAGAATGAATTCCCAGTAATGCTATCTGTTCCAGATGCAGGGCCAGCTAGAAGAGTGGTGTGGAGGAAGGTGATAGGCTTTGGAGAACATTTTGGGACAAGCCAGAGCTGTTCAAAAAGGAGGGGTTCCGCCTGAACCAAGTTGTGACCAGACTGTTGGTGCTTGATATTAAAAAGGTCACAAAGCGGCTTTTAAACCGATCCCTGGGGGAAATGACAGGATCTCAGCTTCATTTGGTTTCAGAAAGTGGACATTTGAGGGTGGACAGTTAGACCTATATGTACATAGTACTGAGCTGAGTGGTGAACACAGGAGTAGATACAAGTATATGTACCCAAACGTTGGAAACAACCAAGGAAAAGAGGGGAGATAGGATGCGTAATGATTGATAATAGAATTGCTATACTGGCAAAAATGCCAAGCCAAATAACAACAGCATAATGACCAATCCAACCAAAGAGAATTGCTTGCCCAAAAAGGCCAGATTTGCCAAATTCTCTTCCGTGACTTCCCTGTGCAAAGCCCTCTGGGCCAGATCCAGCAAAGCTCACTCCTCCTCCGTGAAATGCACGGCCACCTCCTCAAAGGTCACTGGGGCCTGAAAGAGAAAGAAAAATGGTTTCCCCTTCAGAGAAAGTGTAAAGATCCAAAATCTCAGGGCAAGAGAGAAGAGCTTGGAGATTGGTCTCCGTGATGCAAAACTCACTCAGCTGCCTCCAAAACATCCCTAGTGAGAAACCAGGATGGAACCCAGAAGACACAGAAGTGTTGAGACCAAGGAAAATGTGCAGGACTCAGAGACCCTCAGGAGGAAGATTCTCACCCTACCTGATCCGGGGGCTGCTCAGCGTTCACTTCTGCTCCATCACAAACTGGAGGATTCTTTGCTTTGCCTATAAGGAAGACCAAAGATTACAGGAGTTGCCTGATCCCATCAGCTGCTGGACCTCATTGAAAGAGCTGGGAAGTCCTTAATGGGCTGAGAACAACACTGTGTAGACAGATGGGGTCTTGGGCAACATCCCAACCGTCACCTTGACACGCCCAAGCAGTTCAAAAAGGTATTCCTTACCCCTGCTGGCAACTTCCTCTTCACCTTCCTTCACACTTTTCCTCCATACGGGATCCAATGGAGCGTGCCTTGCCTCCGGAAGACCAGAGGCTCCTACTGTCCACATTTCAACCTGTAATAGAATTTGTTTATTTACTTCCATTGACTTACTCTCACCAACTACCTATAATATTACAGAAATGCACATTTAAAGAGAGGGCCGATCACCACATGTGGGGCCATCACAGAGAACGTCTTTTCTCCATCTCTGTATCTGAGGAGGCACTCGTTTAGCTGTTGAGGGCCTACGTTCCTCAGTGCTTTTAAAGTCCAAGTTAAACTCTGGATTTGTCGCTGTAGGAAACTGGTAGTGAGGAACCTTCGGAGGGAGGTTGAAGGTGCGCTAGGTGAGAAAACAAAAGGAGGCAGGAAGGCAAAGCAAACCTCGGACAAGTTAGGATTGCAATATTGATATGGCGAATAAAATCTCCTCACCTTCTTGGCCTCTCCATCCTTGCTCAAGAGGAACCCTTCGGCCAGGGCCACCGCCTGGCAGCTGCTCTCCGGCCCACATTCCCGGACCCATTTCTGCATCTCCCGGGGAAGGACGGCCAGGAACTGCTCCAGGACCACCAGGTCCAGCATCTCGGCCTTCGTGTGCCGCTCTGGTCTCAGCCACTGGCGGCAAAGGCGGTGGAGGCGGCTGCAAACCTCCCGGGGCCCCTCGGCCTCCTCGTAGCAGGAGCCCCTGAACCTCCATCTCTCCTCATCCCACCTGGCCTGGTCCTCAGGCAGGAGAGCAAGTTCAGAGGCCTCCGGGCTCCTCTTGGATTCTGGGCACCTAGGATTCTGCTCCTCCATGGCTGGACTTTCTCTTCTGTCTTCTTTCTCCCTTGCAACGTCTCCTCACCTGGGTCCAATTCTGTCTTCCTTCTGGGGACTGGGAGGTCTTGTGGCAGGAGGAGCTGGAGCTTGGAGGCAGCCTGGGCTTCTCCCTGCAGGGGGGCAGAAGGGGGTTTAGGGCAGGCAGGGAAGGAGCTGGGAGGAAGGAGAAAGGTGGAAGAAAGACGCTCACTCTGTGTCCCTCCCTCCACAAAGATGCTCATCCGGCCCCATTGCTCCCCCCATGATCCCTCATCCCCCAAATCACCCGCCGCCCCTTCCTTCTCCAGCCCCAGATTCCAGTGGGAGGAGGAGAGCGTGGGGGGCATCGGGCCTCCTTCTCCTGGTGCCTTTTCTTTCCCAGAGGTGGGGAATCGTTACACCCCCAAATGCCCCCTCCGGGCAGACAGACTCCCCAGTATTCCTGGGCTGGCAGTGGGGGGCTCTGGCAGGCCCTCTGCTCATGCTCAGGAGTACCCTCCTTCCTCCTAGATATCAGTTTGGCTCCTTTTGTGTTCCATGCATGCTCTCTCAAGTTTGGGAAATTCAAACTAGGATTGCAATGGAAATGCCTAAACAGCCAAAAACTTTCAAAGTGCCTCCAAAGCATCCACTGCCCCCACCCCCTTCATGAATTGGCCATTGCATAATACCTGTTCCCCATTTATTCCTCTTGCATATATTTCAGATTCTCTATATCAACTTCTCTCCCAGCTCATGGGAGCATGTTTTCTCCTCTGTTGGCTCCCCTTTGTGCCCTCCTTTTCCTGCCTTCCTCGCAGGGGCTCAGTGGTGGTGGCTCCGCTGTCCCAACGGATGCTCCAGCCGCTACTTCCGTTTCCACTCTAGGACTCACTATGCCCTCCCTTAACCCTTTATATACCTGTGCTCTTCCAATTTTCTGGTTGGTTTGTCCCTCCCCATATGGTTGTCACTTTAGGCCCTACCTGGAGAAAGACAAGGACACAGGGTGGGTCTGCCATGGGTGCATTTTTATGATGCAGACATCTAGGTACTTGGAAGTGTCCAGCAAGGTAGTTAGTAGCACTTGGAGACTAACAGGAGAAGGGTTGGTGCCATGAGCTTTCGTAGACACAGTCTACGTCTTCAGATGCTAGGGGCCCCAAAGAGGACATCTACTTCTTTGGATGCTAGGAGTTCAGCATCTGAAGAAGCAGACATGTCCATTGGGCCCCCAAGCATCCAAAGACGTAGACGTGCCCATTGGGCCCCTAACATCTGAAGCAGTGGACCTGTGCCCATTGGCCGGCCTAGCATCTGAAGAAGCAGACGTGCCCATTGGCCCCCCTAGCATCTGAAGTAGACGTACCCATTGGGCCCCTAACATCTGAAGCAGTAGCCGTGCCCATTGCCCCCCCTAGCATCTGAAGAAGCAGACATGCCCATAAGGCCCCCTAGCATCTGAAGAAGTAGATGTGCCTATTGGGCCCCCTAGCATCTGAAGCAGTAGCCGTGCCCATTGGCCCCCCTAGCATCTGAAGAAGCAGACATGCCCATTGGGCCCCTTAGGATCTGAAGAAGCAGACGTGCCCATTGGGCCCCTAACATCTGAAGCAGTAGCCGTGCCCATTGGCCCCCCTAGCATCTGAAGAAGCAGACGTGCCCATAGGGCCCCCTAGCATCTGAAGAAGTAGACGTGCCCACTGGGCCCCTTAGGATCTGAAGCAGTAGCCGTGCCCATAGGGCCCCCTAGCATCTGAAGAAGGAGACGTGCCCATTGGGCCCCTAACATCTGAAGCAGTAGCCGTGCCCATAGGGCCCCCTAGCATCTGAAGAAGTAGACGTGCCCACTGGGCCCCCTAGCATCTGAAGAAGGAGACGTGCCCATTGGGCCCCTAACATCTGAAGCAGTAGCCGTGCCCATAGGGCCCCCTAGCATCTGAAGAAGTAGACATGCCCATTGGGCCTCCTAGCATCTGAAGAAGTAGACATGCCCATTGGGCCCCCTAGCAATCTGAAGCAGTAGCCGTGCCCATTGGCCCCCCTAGCATCTGAAGAAGTAGACGTGCCCATTGGGCCCCTTAGGATCTGAAGAAGCAGACGTGCCCACTGGCCCCACTAGCATCTGAAGAAGTAGATGTGCTCTTTGGGGCCCCTAGCATCTGAAGACATAGACGTGTCTACGAAAGCTCATGCCACCAACCCTTCTCCTGTTACTCTCCAAGTGCTACTAACTACCTTGCTGGACTTTTCAAATCTGACTAACGCGGCTATTTCTCTGATATTGATTACCTCGAAGTGTGCATCCTCACCGCCATGCATGTGTGGCCATCTATTTCAGCCTCTGCACATGCGCGGTGGACAGCTCCATCCACAAGGTGAGAAAAAGTACAGTTTCTATTAGTGCTCCCTTAGCAACTGGTGGCCCACTGTGTGAGACAGGATGCTGGACTAGATGGGCTGTGGCCTCATCCAGTAGGGATCCTCTGAGGCCTTATGGGTTCCACCATACATGATTCCAAATACAAAGTCAGCCTCTTGCCTGGACTTCGGGGACACCAGCAAGTGTATTCTGTATTTTTTTCTTCATCTGCATTTCTATCCTGCCCTATATCCAGAAGAAGAAGAGTTGGTTTTCTACCCCACTTTTCTCCCCCATTTGAGGGGACTCAAAGCGCCTGACAAACCTTCTGTTCTTCTCCCCAAAACAGAACACCCTATGAGGTAGGTGGGGCTGTGAGAGTTCAGAAAAAGTGTCATTTTGCCCCTTTATAAATCTATGGTGAGGCCACATTTGGAGTATTGTGTACAATTCTGGTCACCACACCTCAAAAAGGATATTGTGGAACTAGAGAAGGTGCAGAGAAGGGCAACCAGAATGATTAAGGGTCTGGAACACCTCCCTTACGAAACCAGGCTGCAACGTCTAGGCCTCTTCAGTCTGGAGAGACGGCGTTTGAGAGGGGACCTGATTGAAGTATATAAAATTATGCACGGCATAGAAAAGGTGGATAGAGAAAATTTCTTTTCTCTATCGCACAACACTAGAACCAGGGGGCACTCTATGAAGCTGATGGGTAGGAGCGTAAGGTCTGACAGGCGGAAGTATTTCTTCACACAGAGGGTCATCGGCCTATGGAATGTAATGCCAGAAGAGGTGGTGACAGCTACCAGTCTGGATGGCTTTAAGGTAGGGTTAGACAGATTTATGGATGACAGATGTATCAATGGCTACTAGAACGAATGCCTAGGTGCATCTTTCAGGCTGAGGGGGGGGGGAGGAACCGGGGCGCTTCTAAGGCCATCTGCTGGGACTCGAGAGCAGGAGAAGGTTTGTCCTTGTCTCTGCCTGAGATGCCCATGAGCATTTGGTGGGCCACTGTGTGCGACAGGATGCTGGACTAGATGGGCTGGGCCTGATCCAGCAAGGCTTCTCTTATGTTCTTATGTAGAAGAGAGCTGTGACTATCTCAGGGTCACCCAGCTGGCTCCGTGGGGGACTTTGGAATCAAACCAGTTATTCCCAGATAAGAGTCCGGCTCCCTAACCGCTAGACCAAACTGTCTCAATGGAGGTTTGAGGGCAGGTTACAAATTAACCAGTATAAAAACCCAGTTGAGAGAGAAGCTCACTAAAACAATAAAGAATAATGCATTGACTCTTTCGAACCACAATGAATTGTTAAGAAGGATAAGAGAAAGTTGATAAATAAATACATTTATTTATTTATTATTTGCATTTCTATCCTGCCCTATACCCGAAGGTCTCAGGGAGGGTAACGATGCTTAAAATTCAGCACATTAAAATACGCTGGAAATACGCCCATAATGCTGAGCAAAGTGGGGGATTAGTCAACAGTGTGCAGGCAGAACGATGCAAGGGGCAGTATAAGGATTCACATGTTCCTTGACGGCAGAATTTGGACCGGAGGAGGGAATATAAATGCATATATGCCAACACCAGAAGCCTTCGAGCTAAAATAGGGGAGCTAGAAAGCATAACTGAAACCTTGTGGACCAGTGAAAACCAATGGGATACGGTCATCCCAGGTTACAAACTGTACAAGAAAGGCAGGCAAGGGCGACATGGAGGTGGTGTAGCCTTGTATATTAAAGAAGAGATAGAATCTTATGAACTGGAACGTCCAGGTGAGTCTGACTCTTCCACAGAAGCAGTGTGGGTAAAAATACCAAGCCAAAAAGGAAGCCTAACAATAGGGACATGGTCAAATCCAGCAGAAATACAAATCAGATTCCTGATTTTTGTAGAAACACTTGAGTAGATTCACAAACTGCATGGGTCTTCCTAGAAATCCTCACTGATTTTGTTTTTTTGGTGTCATCCCCACATACAGATCATGTGCAGGAGTCTGAAAATAATCCTGAACTATCCAAGTTGTCTCTAGAAAGAAGCACAAAGGAGGAAGAGAGTGAAATCCTCATCTCAGAAGATCACGAAGGAGAGAATAGGAAACTTGATCCTCAAATGAAGAAAATACTTAAGAGTCGATCCAAAATTAAATAAGGATAGCCAAAGGCCCAATGGGACTAAAGCAGCCAGGGGGGGGGGGGAGCCACCCTGCCCCCTATGCACACAATCGCTTACCTTGCCGGCTCCAGGGTTGCCATCTGACGTGGTCTGCGCAGGTGCGCGCGCTCCCAGTAGATGGGATCCACACGGTCAGGCTGGGTCCCATCTACCAGAGTCCGCGCGCCTGCACAGACCGCAGCAGATGGCAACCCTGGAGCCACCAAGGTAAGAGAGATACAAATGTAACAGCAGACAATCAGCAGGGCAGCTCATTGAAAGCACAGTTGCTGGTCTTTCCCACTTTCTCCTCTCCCTCCACTGCCTTCCTTTCTTCAGTCATTGTCCTTTGTTGTCGTCCCCGCCCTTCACCCTCCCCCCAAAAGAAGCACCTCTTGGCCACTTCTTCCTCAAATCCTTCTCCTGGTTTGGCAGAAGCACTGAGAATCTGCGTCCTGTATGTGTGTGTGAGAGAGAATGTAGCCAGTGGTTCTCAACTCATCTATCTGTCCATCCATCCATCCATCCATCCATCCATCCATCCATCCATCCATCCAACCAACCAAACCAACCAAACCAACCAAACCAACCAACCAAACCAACCCAACCAACCCAACCAAACCAACCAAACCAACCAAACCAACCAACCAACCAACCAACCAACCAACCCAACCAACCCAACCCAACCCAACCCAACCCAACCCAACCAACCAACCAACCAACTCACTCTAAACCTGAAGGTCTCAGGGCAGTCTACAACATTAAAAACCAAATGTAAAAATGAACCGATAGGGATGACAGTTTTGGGCAGTTTTCAACCCTTTAAATTAAAACCCAATTCAAAGAAGAAAAACAAGAGTTGTCTTTTCTACCCCGCTTTTCTTACCCATTTAAAGGGACTCAAAGTGGCTGACAAAGCTTTTCTATTCTTCTCCTCACAACAAAACCTACCCGTGAGGTAGGTGGGGCTGTGAGACCTCTGAAGAGAGCTGTAACTAGCCCAAGGTCACCCAGCTGGCTTCATGGGGGAGGGCGAAATAAAACCCGGTATTCCCAGATAACAGTCCGACTCCCTAACCACTAGATGACATTGGCTCAAAAGACCCTAAAGGGAAGTGATATCTTTCAAGAATGGAAAATATCCCCCCAAGCTAAAACAAATCTGGCATAAAAACGCATCTATAACAAACATTTCCCAAAACCAATTCAATTTTTATTAAAACACAAAAAGTGTATATAATTATAACAACACAAAGCTAAGAACCAACACTACCTATACAGAAAGCTTTAATCTAGAATGAGAGACAAAGCAAGGGGATCCTTTATCACCATTGCTATTTGATCTAGCTTTGGAAACTTTATTAAAAACAACATGAAATCCCAACATATAAGATAAACAACCAAGATATAAAGATACAGAACTTTGCACATGATTTACTATTATTTACATCAGCTCCACTTCAGGCAGGATCAAAGCTTAAGGCCATATTATCATTTTTTTCCACAGGCCTCTGGTTTAAAAAATAAATGTAGAAAAATAAACAATATTTAAAAATATTTCAGCACAAATACAACGATCTATATTTTCACTGATGGGCAGGATAGCAGTAATAAAAATGAAAATTCGTGAAATGAGTCTTGAAATGAAATGTATGAACTGATTTCCAGCTGAAGCTCCTTCAACACTCCTTACATTCAAATGGTTCCTCTTCTGAGTCTTAAAGGCTGTGTTCCCATTCAATGTTTAAAAACGCATTTAAAAACACTTTTTAAAACGAAATGAAAGAACCGGATGCAAAGGCGAATTTGGCCGATCCCATTACTTTCACTTTTAAATCGCGTTCAACGTGAAGTCAACTCTGATTTCGTGCCGAACCTCTTTCTACACTCATTGCATTCTTACGAATTCTCTCTTGTGTGAATTCTGTGATGTTTATTCAGAATGGATGATGCAGTGAAGCTCTTGCCACACTCTTGACATTCATATGGTCTCTCTCCGGTGTGAGATCTGAAATGGATAGTAAGTGTTGATTGGCATTCAGATGGTTTTCCTCCTGTGTGAATTTTGCAATGCACAGTCAGCTGTGATGATGAGCTGAAGCTCTTTCCACATTCCTGACAGGCGTACGGTTTCTCTCCAGCGTGAGTCCTGAAATGTCTAGTAAGATGTGATAAGCAAATGAAGGTCTATCCGCACCCCTGACATTCAGGTGGCCTGTCTCCAGCGTGAGACCTGAAATGTAAAGTAAGATTTGATTTCCACGTAAAGCTCTTTCCACACGCCGGACATTCGTGTGGTTTCTCTCGTGTGTGATCCCTTAAGTGTTGAATAAAACGTGATAACTGAATGACGGTCTTTCCACATTTTTCACATACGTGTGGTTTTTCGGTGTGAGCTCTGAAATGTCTAGTAAGATATATTGAATGGCTGAAGCTCCTACCACACTCCTGACATTCATATGGCTTCCCTCCTGTGTAATTTCTGCGACGTACAGTCAGGTATGATGACAAACTGAAGCTCTTTCCAGACTTCATACAAGTGTGTGGTTTCTCCCTTTGGTGAAAACTGTTCCTGTCCACTTCTTCGTGATCTTCTGAGATGAGGATTTCACTCTCTTCTTCCTTGGTGCTTCTTTCTGGAGACAAGTTGGATAGTTCAGGATGATTTTCAGACTCCTGCACATGATCTGCGTGTGGGGAAAACATGAAAAAATAGAAATCAGTGAGGATTTCAAGAAAAAACCATGCAGTTTGTGTGTCTACTCCAGTAGAAGAAGATTGCTTTCCTGAGATCAAGGAAAGATAACAAGAATTTGGGGGAACTACTCACAGACTCTGGTAAATTTGTTGGATGAATCCTCTGGGTTTTGAAGAGGGTGTTGGGCATTTGCTTTGCTGCTTGGTTAGTTACTTGACGATGGCTTTT
The DNA here is from genome assembly GCA_023333525.1 of Aspidoscelis tigris stejnegeri. Taxonomy (NCBI): domain Eukaryota; kingdom Metazoa; phylum Chordata; class Lepidosauria; order Squamata; family Teiidae; genus Aspidoscelis; species Aspidoscelis tigris. The sequence continues at coordinate 4,784,020 of JALMGA010000024.1, forward strand.
TTTTCCTAAGCTATCCTGAGCACATGGTCTGAGGGGGGAAATGCTTGCAGTTTTCATGAGTCAGAGGAGATAGCAAAGGGGACATTTCTTCTAAGCTAGCCTGAGCGCATGGCTGAGTGAGGAGGAAGGGATTGTATTTTTCAGAGGAACTAAGAAAGGGGATTAGCCACATTTCCTGAGCTGGGACATGCAAAGGTCACTTTGAGTGGTTGACAAAAATTAAAATGCTAATTTAGGCTTTTTAGAAAACTGAATTAAATTGGAACAAAAATTAAAAATAAGTTTATAAACTCAAATAATTTTGAAAAGCAGGAACAAAGGAATAAAGAAAAGTGACGTAAATAGTAGCAAACACTAAAGGAATAATTCGAAGAATTCAACGAATCTAAATATGTATGACTACTTGCCTGTTGGGCAGAAGTCCTGAGTGTGTGCTTGGTATAATCCGCTCCTGGCTCTCAGCGACAGCAATGAGAATGAGGCCTTCATGGATGCAGTAGGAGCATCCCACTCCTTGGTGTGCAGCCCTCCAGATGCCTTGGAGAGTGGAGGTCTCAGGTGGGGGGACATCAGGCTGAGGAAGCGGGACAGCCCCCTTTGTTGGGACCCCTTCCTCAGAGGACGTGCCTGTCTCTTCTTGTACTGAGGATACTCCTCCACAGGTAGCAGGAGAAGGGCTTCTTGTTGCCAGGGATCTGATGATTAGAAGTAAAGAGAGGCGGGTTTGTGATGGCCGTGTTGACTGCATGGTGTCTTGCCTGCTGGGTGCAAAGGTTGTGGACCTCATGGAGTGACTAGATAAGTCGGTAGACTGTCTAGGTAGGAACCAGTGGTAATGGTGCATATTGGTACCAAGGATGTTGGGAAGGTTGAGCAGGGCGTTCTGGAAGTGAAATTTATGTTGTTAGGAAAAGACTGATGTCCAAGACTTCCAAGACTTAATTCTCAGGGCTAGCTAGAAGGGTGGAGCTGAGAAGCCTCAATGCAAGGATAAGGCATCGGTGTACAGAGGAAGGGGTTAGGCATTGGGGAACATTTTGGGACAAGCCAGAGCTGGGCCAAAGGGAGGGCTTCCATGTGAACCAAGATAGGGCCAGCCGGCTGGCGGTTAATATTAAAAAGCTCCCCAGGCAGCTTTTAAAACTGATCCCAGGGGGAAATCCGATGTGAGTTCAGTAACATCCCATTCCGGAATGTGTACATATGAGGGAGGGTGGTGAGACCTATGCCCATAGTACTGAACTGAGTAGTGAATTAGTTAGTAGTATTCAATCAGAAGGATGTAAGAGGCAATCTAAAATTTCACCTGGTCCTACCAGATGGAACTTGCAGCACAGGAGTAGATACAAATGTCTACCCACAAATGTCGGAAAAATGAGCCAAAATAGAGGACCTGGGATGCTTAACGATGGATAATAGAATTGATATTACTGGCAAAACTGAAACCGGGTGGACTGATGAAAACCTATGGGATACCATTGATCTCAGGGTACAAACTGTACAGGAAAGGCTGGATTGGGGATGGCGTAGCCTTGTACAAGAAAGACAAATGTCAAGGTGAATCAAATCAATCCACAGGAGCATTGTGGGTAACTCTACCAGGTTAGAAAACAAGTCTAACATTAGGGACATCATATCACCCTCCTAAGGAAAGGAGGCATCCAAAAAGGAAAGGGTAGTTATAATGGGGGACTTCAATAACCCACCTCCAGACAGGTAAACTCTTCTTCAACTCCTAAGAAAGAGAGAGAATTCCTTTACATGCTAAATGATTGTTCCCTAAAACAACTGATTGTTAAACCAACCAGGGGAAAGGGGATCATAGACGTGATCCTAAGTAATGCACAGAATCTGTAACTGATCCAATAGAGGAGAGTGACCACAGTGCAATAATGTACTGGCTGGATATAAGTTGAAGGTTATAGTTACATAAAGGAACTTCCCAAAATATGGAAACAAATAAAAAAGAAATTGAAAGGGAAAGGCTTAAAAGGTCCAAACATTCCAAAATATTTACAAATATAATAATGGATGCTCAATTAGAATGCATACCTAGAAGAAGAAAGGGGGCTGCCAAGTCCAAGAGGACAGCAGTGAGACTTACAAGTGCAGTACAGAAACTCATTAAAAAGAAGAAAGCTAATTTCACAAATAGAAGGCTTGTCCTAATGAGAAGAACCGAAAGGAACACAAACAGTGGCAGCACAAATGCAAGGTGGCAATCAGGAATGCCAAAAGGAAGATTTAGGAGCACATTGCTGAGGACATCAAGAAAAATAATGTTTAAGATCTTCTGAAGTAGGAATCCAGCCTGAAAAGCAGATGGACCATTAGACGATAATAGAGGGGCTAAATGAATTCTTTGACTCTATTTTCAGTGAGGAAGACAAAAGGGCATATGCTTTCTGCTGAATCAGTCTTTTCAAGGAGAAAGTCAGATTAAACTGTACAGATGTAATCATGGAGGAAGTTGTTGGATGTTTTACTAACAAATCACTGAGACCAGAAATCATTCATGGAAGAGTTCCTAAAGAACCCAAATCTGAAATTAGTGAACTTCTAATATCTTCCCCAAAGATCAGGCTCTGTGCTTGAAGACTGGTAAATCATGTCTTACTAACTTGTTAGAATTCTTTGGGAGGGTTAATAAGAATTTGGCTCAATGTCACCTAGCTAACATTGTCAAAAGCCTTCTGAAAGTCCAGACAGACAAAGTCCCTCATCGAAGGCTCCTTAATAAACTCATCGGCCATGAGATAGGTCTCCTTGTTTCCAATCTGTTCTCTGCCAGTGGGTGATCTATGATAGACAAAAGGTCCCTGCCTAACCCCTGCCATTCCTGGTTGCAACTCTGAATGAGAAAGGGGGAGAATTTACGAGACTCCTATGACAAGCTAAAACAAGTATAGTGCAGACAAAACACAAAATGAGACAAAATGCAAAGAGAAAAAACAACAGCTAAACCATTATTCAAACCGAAGAGAGTTACTTGCCCCAAAAGGCCAGATTTGCCCAGTTCTCTTCTGTGACTTTCCTGTGCAAAGCCCTCTGGTCCGGATCCAGCAAAGCCCACTCCTCCTCCGTGAAATGCACGGCCACCTCCTCAAAGGTCACTGGGGCCTGAAAGAGAAAGGAAAATAGTTTCCCCTTCAGAGAAAGTGTAAAGATCCAAAATCTCAGGGCAAGAGAGAAGAGGTTGAAGATTGGTCTCCGTGACGCAAAATTCACTCAGCTGCCTCCAAAACATCCCTAGTGAGAAACCAGGATGGAACCCAGAAAACACAGAAGTGTTGAGACCAAGGAAAATGTGCAGGACTCAGAGACCCTCAGGAGGAAGATTCTCACCCTACCTGATCCGGGGGCTGCTCAGCGTTCACTTCTGCTCCATCACAAACTGGAGGACTCTTTGCATTGCCTATAAGGAAGACCAAAGATTAAGGGGAGTCACCGGACCCCATCAGCTGCTGGACCTCATTCAAAGAGCTAGGAGAGCCCTCAATGGCCTGGGAACAACACTGTGCAGACAGATGGGGTCTTGAGCAACATCCCAACTGTCACCTTGACACGCCCAAGCAGTTCAAAAAGGCATTCCTTACCCCTGCGGGCAACCTGTGTCTCACCCTCCTGCACAATCTCTGTCCATATGGATCGTAGTGGTGCCTCCCTTGCCTCAGGAAAACCGTAGACTCCTTCTGTCCACACGTCAACCTGCAATAGTATTTGGTTATTCACTTCCATTTGCTTGTCTCCACCAGCTACCTACAACTTTAAAAAATGGTATGCAACGCACATTTACCATCACGGAGAAGATCTCTTCATCACCTTTGTATCAGGGGAGGCACTGCTTTAGCTATTGAGGGCCTACGTTCCTCAGGGCTTTTTAAGTCCAAGTTAAACTCTGGATTTGTCTTTCTAGGAAATGGTTAGTGAGGAACCTTTGGAGAGTGAGGGAAGATGCACGAGTTGAGAAAGCCAAAGGAGGCAGGAAGACACAGCAAACCTCAGACAAGTTAGGATTGCAATACTGATACGACGCATAAAAATCTCCTCACCTTCTTTGCCTCTCCATCCTTGCTCAAGAGGAATCCTTCGGCCAGGGCCACCGCCTGGGAGCTGCTCTCCGGCTCACATTCCCGGACCCAGTTCCGCATCTCCCAAGGAAGGACGGCCAGGAACTGCTCCAGGACCACCAGGTCCAGCATCTCGGCCTTCGTGTGCCGCTCTGGTCTCAGCCACTGGCGGCAAAGGCGGTGGAGGCGGCTGCAAACCTCCCGGGGCCCCTCGGCCTCCTCGTAGCAGGAGCCCCTGAACCTCCATCTCTCCTCGCCCCACCTGGCCTGGTCCTCAGGCAGGAGAGCAAGTTCAGAGGCTTTCGGGCTCCTCTCTGATTCTGGGCTTCTAGGATTCTGCTCCTTCATCACTGCCCTTTCTTCTTGATTTTCACAGCCTTCCTCTCTGCTGGTCCTTCACTGGAGCATCTTTTCTCCCCAGCTGGATCCCCTTTGTGTCCCCCCTCCCCTCCTGCTTTCTGCCCTCCTCATGGAGCCTCAGAGGTGGAGACCCTCCTCCTGTCCAAGCGGATGCTCTTTTCAGTCCTTCCGCCTTGCAAGTCTCCTTCTCGTTAACCCTTTACACCCTGGGACATGGGAGGAACTTAAGGAATGCAGACGCCTTCCTGCCTCCTCCCAGCACCTGGCAGGAGTTGGGTGAGAGTTGGATTGAGAGCAGGAAGAGGGAAACCTCTGGCTGCCCCTCCATGTTGTCCTCCCCGAGGGCTCTTCCCATGACCCTCAGCCAGGGGCAGAAGAGGCAACAGGCCTCTCTCCCTGCAGGAGGAAAAGGCCAAAGTCAGACATTTAATTTAAGGCCACAGAATCTTGCCCAATGGAAAGAATGGAAAGAAAGGGAACCATCTTCCTCCCTCCTCCTCTTCCTCTTCACCTGTTTGATGTCTCCAAGCATGTAATGGACCCACATTTTCCCTGTTGGCCAAGCTTTAAACAGACGGCAACACAGACGGTTTATTTTATTTTAATATTTGGGATATTATTTTAGAAGTGTTGAATCTTTTAAAAGTGTTTTTATGTATTTTATTGTTTTAATATATACTGATTTGTGCATTGCTGTTTTAAAGCCTGTCACCTGCCCTGAGACCTTTGTTTATAGGAGGCAGGATAGAAATATAAATAAATAATAAATACAAACTCCGTGGCTGTACCACTTGCACGGGGCCACAGCTGCCATGGGGGCCACAAGCCGACCTACAGCCCCCCCTTTGCCCTGGACTTTGGCGAAGCCAGGAAACCGGTTACCTCCCCATTTTCAGGCACTGTCTTTATTTTAGTATTGTGGAAAGGTGGTTCTAGCAGAACCGTAAGGACTAACAGAGAGACGTTGTTTCATGATTGGATAATCCAGAATAAGCACGAGTAATCTCATGTAAAATGTGTTTGTATGTACTTTGCTCTGGATTATCCGAATAATGTGGAATAAGCAAATGCTGTCCGGATGGAACTTGAATCGCAAAGAGGTCTACATATCCCCCCCCATCTTGCTGGTCCTACACGTGGACCAGGTAGCATTTCTGAGAATGCAACCCTGGAGGTCCTGGACTTGTGTCTTCTACCTAATAACCTAAATTTGGGTTCCAGGACATTCCATCTCGCCTTCCCAACGACCCTGGTACTGTCTGCCAACCTATCCAGATGTCCACAACTTTTGGACCCAGTAGGCAAGTCACAATGCAGTCAACATGCCCTCTATATTCTTAATATTCAAACCATCCCACCTCCTGCTATCCAGTAAGGAAGGAATCCCAACTAAGGGGGCTTGTCCCTCTTCCTCAGCTTGATGTCCCAACCTCCATGCCTTTGATCAGAATGGATCATGCTTGGAGGAACCTCTGATGGCAGCCTTCCATTCTACCATGGAAGAGGGGTCCTTAGAAAAGAGAACCCTTCCTTCCTTCCTTTCTCCGTCTCCCTCCCTTTGCCTCTTTTCCTTCCTTCCTTTCTCCGTCTCCCTCCCTTTGCCTTTTCCTTCCTTCCTGTCTCCCTCCCTTTGCCTTTTCCTTCCTTCCTTCCTTCCTCCGTCTCCCTCCCTTTGCCTTTTCCTTCCTTCCTTTCTCCCTGTCTCCCTCCCTTTGCCTTTTCCTTCCTTCCTTCCTTCCTTCCTTCCTTCCTTCATGTCTCCCTCCCTTTCCCTTTCCCTTCCTTCCTTTCTCCCTGTCTCCCTCCCTTTCCCTTTCCCTTTCCCTTCCTTCCTTTCTCCCTGTCTCCCTCCCTTTGCCTCTTTTCCTTCCTTCCTTCCTTCCTTCATGTCTCCCTCCCTTTCCCTTTCCCTTCCTTCCTTTCTCCCTGTCTCCCTCCCTTTCCCTTTCCCTTCCTTCCTTTCTCTCTGTCTCCCTCCCTTTGCCTTTTCCTTCCTTCGTCTCCCTCTCTTTGCCTTTTCCTTCCTTCCTTCCTTCCTGTCTCCCCCTTTGCCTTTTCCTTCCTTCCTTTCTCCCTGTCTCCCTCCCTTTGCCTCTTTTCCTTCCTTCCTTCCTTCCTTCCTTCATGTCTCCCTCCCTTTCCCTTTCCCTTCCTTCCTTTCTCCCTGTCTCCCTCCCTTTCCCTTCCTTCCTTCCTTTCTCCCTGTCTCCCTCCCTTTGCCTCTTTTCCTTCCTTCCTTCCTTCCTTCATGTCTCCCTCCCTTTCCCTTTCCCTTCCTTCCTTTCTCCCTGTCTCCCTCCCTTTCCCTTTCCCTTCCTTCCTTCCTTTCTCCCTGTCTCCCTCCCTTTGCCTCTTTTCCTTCCTTCCTTCCTTCCTTCCTTCATGTCTCCCTCCCTTTCCCTTCCTTCCTTTCTCCCTGTCTCCCTCCCTTTCCCTTTCCCTTCCTTCCTTCGTCTCCCTCCCTTTGCCTTTTCCTTTCTTCCTCCCTGTCTCCCTCCCTTTGCCTTTTCCTTCCTTCCTTTCTCCCTCTCTCCCTCCCTTTGCCTTTTCTTTCCTTCCTTTCGCCCTGTCTCCCTCCCTTTGCCTTTTCCTTCCTTCCTTCCTTGGTGTGAGTGTTTGCCCACTGGAGAACAGAAGCAGCTGTCTGAAACAGCACTTGGTCCTCCTCCATCTTTACTTGTATTACATTGGCTCCATGATGAAGCAGAAACCTTTGGAGAGAAATGCCAAATGATGCTCCTCGCATGACCACACACTACATTTTTTTTCAAAGAATTTGCTTATTTACTATTTCTTTTATTTGTTACATAACTTTAGTATATCGGCTGTTATAATACATATGCACACATTACTGGTATTTGCTTTTTCCTCCCTACCCCCTCCTGCTTGGATAGGAAACTGCAGGCAACATGCCCTATAATGCTCTTTACATCCCCGTACATGTATTGGACTAAGAATCTGAAATGGCCTTAGAGCTGGAATAATCTGACTGCCTTAGTCCAACTTAAGTATTAGGCGTGAGTCTTGAAATGAAACGTAAGAGCTAATTTCCTCCTTGCATTCTGTGAATTCCGTCATGTAAAGTCAGGTATGATGGTGAACTGAAGCTCTTTCCACACTCCTGGCATTCGTATGGCTTCTCTCCTGTGTGAATCCTGTGATGTACACTCAGGTATGATGAGGAACTCAGGCTCTTCCGCCAATCTTGACATTCATATGGTCCCTCTCCAAAGTGAGACCTGAAATGTTTAGTAAGAACTGATTTCCACCAGAAGCTCTTTCCACACTTCTTACATCAATGTGGCTTCTCCAGTGTGAGACCTAAAATGTATAGTAAGAAGTACTGACCAGCTGAAGCTCCTACCACACTCCTTACATTCACATGGTCTCTTTCCTGTGTGAGATCTGAAATGTGGAGTCAACCCTGATTACCATCTGAAGCTCTTTCCACACTCCTGGCATTCGTATTTTTTCTCTCCTGTGTGAATTCTGCGACGTACACTCAGGTATGACGACGAACTGACGTTCTTTCCACACTTCTGACATTTATGTGTTTTCTCCCTTTGGTCAAATCTGTGATGAGAAAACAGGTATGAATGCTGACTGAAGCTCTTTATGCTTTTTATATATTCCTGTGTTCTCCCCTGTGTGAATTTTTTGATGTAAATTCAGTTCATCACAGCCACTAAACTTAACCTGAGACGCAATGTTTTCATAACCTCTGGGGCTATCTTCATTCCGGTTTCCTGTTCATTCCTTCGTGATCTTCTGAGAAGAGGATATTACTCTCTTCATTTGTGCTCCTTTCTGGAGACAACTTGGATAGGACAGGATTATTTTCACACTCCTGCACATGATCTGTATGTGGGGAAGACATGAAAAAACAGAAATCAGTGAGGATTTCAAGAAAAAACCTATGCAGTTTCTGTTTCTCAGTTTCACAGAATGCTGTCTAGAGGCTAAGGAAAAATAACAGGAATTTGGCAGATGGTTGGGCTGCTAATAAATACAGATAAGTCAAAGACAATGCACATAAATGCTGGGAATTTACAGCATTGGACCGAATTACAGTTGGACAACATGAGCTAGAAGATGTTGAAGTATATGAGCAACAAAATCAGCACATAAGCTTAATGTTTTTCATAAAATATGACAATCACAAATAAAGAAGTCTTACGAAGAAGTGGCCTGCACAGCCCTCATAAAATTATCACTGAAAGACGACAATGATTCAATGTTCAACAAGTGGATAATGAGAAAATCCACAAAATGGCAGCGACGTGGGTACCACCAGGTGCTCAAAGGAAAAGAGGAAAGCCACGAAACACCTAGCGTCTAACATTTCTAAAAGATCTTGAACAGATGAATGTAAAATGGGATGAAGTCATAAACTTGCCCGCTGGCCAGTCACTGGAATAATCTTGTTGCCCGTTATTTTTATTTATTTGTTTGTTTATATTATTTATATTTCTATCCTGCCCTAAGCCAGATTAAAGTGGGTCTAGATAATCAGCTTCTTCCAAGCATGCCTGCAGCTGAACATCAGCTCTCTGCTTAAAAAAGGTATGTTAGCCACCGGGTGATAGTTGTTTAAATCTTCTGGGTCTAGGGAAGGCTTCTTCAAGAGAGGGTGCACCACAGACTGTTTTAGGGCCTGTGGGATCACCCCCTCCTTCAGAGAGGCATTCACCAGCTCCTGAATCAACCCGGTCATACCCTGTCGGCTAGTTTTTATCAGCCAAGAAGGGCAGAGATTCAGAGAGCATGTTGTTGGCCGCACCCATCCAAGTAGCTTGTCCACGTCCTCAGGCCGCAATAATTGGAACTGATTAAAACAGAACCTGGACCAGACAGTTCTCTGGACACCTCCTCTGGACTACATCCAATTTGACGTCTATTCCCCCACAAATCTGAGCAACTTTCTCCACAAAGTGCTTTGCAAATTTGTCACAGCAGGTATTACTCAGTCCTGGCTCATGCTCCTTCAAGCTTGGTTTAATAAGGCCATTTCCCACTCTAAAAAGCAATGCTGGTCAGCTACTCAAGGACGCAATGGAAGTGGAAGAACTCTTTTCGCCGCTATCACCATCACCACATAGTAGGCACCGTAGTGTGTTTGGTCAGACTCACAGCCGAGTTTTCACCACCTGAACTACCTTTCACCATGTTTCAGGACTAGGAAGCTGAAATGGTCTTAGAGCTGGAATCATCTGAATCCTCAGACCACTTCTGCCCATCTTAAATATCAGATATGACCACAGGAGTCATGGTTTCTCACCTGCATGTGTCTTTAAATGAAATGTGAGGGCTGATTTCCAGCTGAAGGACTTCCCACACTCCTGACATTCATATGGTTTCTCTCCTTTGTGAGACCTGAAATGCTTAATAAGATGTGCAAACTGACTGAAACTCTTTCCACACTCCTTGCATTCATACGGTTTCTCTCCGGTGTGGGTGATGTGGTGCCTAATCAGATCCGATGCCCTACCGAAGCTCTTTCCACACTCCTGACATTTATGTGTTTTCTCTCCGGTGTGAGATCTGAAATGTGTAGTAAGACTTGATGACTGGCTGAAGCTCTTCCCACACTCCTGACATTCATATGGTCTCTCTCCAGTGTGAGACCTGAAATGTACTTTAAGTAATGACTTCCAGATGAAGCTCTTTCCACACTCCTTACATTCATACGGTTTTTCTCCCGAGTGGTACTTGAAATGGTCAATAAGATTAGATTTGTAGCTGAAGCTCTTTCCACACTCTTGACATTTATATGGTTTCTCTCCAGTGTGAGACCGGACATGGTCAGTAAATTTTGATTTCCACCTGAAGCTCTTTCCACACTCCTGACATCCGTATGGCTTCTCTCCTGTGGGATTTCTGTGATGTTCAGCCAGGCATGATGGTGAACTGAAGCTCTTTCTCGACTTCTTACATTCATGTAGTTTCTCGCCTGGGTCAAATCTGTGATGAAAAGCCAGACGTGAATGCTGACCGTTGCTCTTTATGCCTTTTATATATTCTTGAGTTTCCTTCCCTGTGTGAATTTTTTGATGTAAACTCAGTTCATCACAGGATCTAGAGTTTAACGGAGATGCAATGTTTTCATAACTCCTGGGGCTTTGGCTATCCTTATTTAATTTTGGATCAACTCTGAGTATTTTCTCCATTCCAGGATCAAGTTTCCTGTTCACTCCTTTGTGGTTTGCTGAGATGAGGATTTCGCTCTCTTCTTCCTTTGTGCTTCTTTCTGGAGACAACCTGGATAGTTCAGGATGATTTTCACACTCCTGCACATGATCTGTGTGTGGGGAAGACATGAAAAAACAAAAATCAGTAAGGGTCTCAAGAAAAACCCACACTTCAAGACTGGGGACCCTTTTATCGGTTTTCTACAAGAATCAGGTATCACAACTGCTGGATTTGACTAACCTTTCACTGAAGAAAACATTCAGAAGAAAAGATCAGTGATGGGAAGAGACAGAAGAATCCTGGAAGTTACCAATAGTTAACGTCTTGGGGCTCGTCCCATGGGTGTCTCAAGCAGAGACAAGAACAATCCCAGCAAATGGCCTTAGAGCAGTGTTTCTCAACCTTCCTAATGCCGCGACCCCTTAATGGAGTTCCTCATGTTGTGGAGACCCCCAACCACAGAGGCGAAGCAGCTGGGAGGTGGGAGGGAAGGGTGGTGGGAGACTTGTCGCGACCCCTCTGAAAGGGTAGTTCGACCCCCAAAGGGGTCCCGACCCCCAGGTTGAGAGGCCTCCTGCTTGTCCCCCTTGTTCTGAAATTTACAATCACACCGATTCTTCTCTCAAGGCGAGTTCCCATTACCACTTTAAAACGGTTTCAAAACGGTTTGGATCCTCGTCATTCCCACCCCCCAATCAACTAAAAGTGTTTAAAAACAGTTTGGATCCTCTTCGTCCCCATTCCCAATCAGTTTCAGAGGTATTTTGAGGATTATTTGGCCTAAAAATGGAATAAACACCAGAATTTTCCAGTGTTTTTTTCCGCTTTTGCTTTTAAAACGTTTCTTCCTTAGTTCTGTGGGAACGCTAGATTATTCCCCTATACAACAGACTGTTTCATTGTAACAATGCAGCCACTTCACACCTGATAACAATGTTTCCTTTCCCACCCACGCAAGCCTACAGATTAAGAGAGGCAATCCTGCACAATTCTGTCTGTTTCCCTCCTTCCTTGATCTTTAAAAAGGGAAACGGGTGAAGCTGCTGCAGGAACTGGCAGATATGTGTATGTTTAAGTGTGCATGCGCAGGTGGTGGTGGCAGCAGAGCGAGCCAGCCAGGGGGCTTTTCTCGGGGTGAAGCTGCTGCAGGAACTGGCAGATGTGTGTATGTTTAAGTGTGTGTGGGCAGGCAGTGGTGGCAGCAGAGCGAGCCAGCCAGGGGGCTTTTCTCGGGGTGAAGCTGCTGCAGGAACTGGCAGATGTGTGTATGTTTAAGTGTGTGTGGGCAGGCAGTGGTGGCAGCAGAGCGAGCCAGCCAGGGGGCTTTTTTCGGGGTGAAGCTGCTGCAGGAACTGGGAGATGTGTGTATGTTTAAGTGTGTGTGGGCAGGCAGTGGTGGCAGCAGAGCGAGCCAGCCAGGGGGCTTTTTTCGGGGTGAAGCTGCTGCAGGAACTGGGAGATGTGTGAATGTTTAAGTGTGTGTGGGCAGGCAGTGGTGGCAGCAGAGCGAGTCAGCCAGCCAGGGGGCTTTTTTCGGAGCGAAACTGCTGCAGGAACTGGGAGATGTGTGTATGTTTAAGTGTGTGTATGTAGGCAGCGGTGGCAGAGTGAGCCAGGCAGCAAGGGGGCTTTTTTCAGAGGGACCCCCTGCTGGTGATGGTGGTGGTGGCTGTGGAGGTGGATTGGGCAGACAGGGCTTGAGTTGCCACTGCTGCCATGCGCCCTGGGCAATGGGGAGAGAGGGGTGGGAAAAGGCTGAGGAGGGGAAAGAATCGCTTTCCCCAATCCGTTTTTGGAAGCGTTTTAAGTGTTTAAGAGTGGGGACACAAAATGGGGGTTGAATGTGATTGCCAGATGCTCCTTTGCTTCCTTTTAACGCGCTTTACATATCGATGTAAATCCCAGTGTAAATAGCCTTGTATATAGCGCTTTATTCCTTGAATGGGAACTCGCCCTCAAAATACCAGGTTTTCTGCCAACACCAGACTGGTTAAAGAGCAAGAGAGGAAGAGCATACAATGGAACAGCTTTGAAGAAACTGCTAAAAGGGAAACCACTACTTCAAGAAGTCTAAAAACCCATAAACATCTCCCAACCATGTAATCCTACTGGAGCCCTGTTACAGTAATGGCAACTCTCTAGGTTCCACTGTGTGACATAACACTGTGCCTAAGTTGGCTATTCTACTTTATCATTCTTATTATCTGAGTGTTGTTCAAAGCAGAATCTTCCATCTCCCTGTATAGGAAAATACATGTTACTGGAGTAAGAATTTCAAATGGTCTTAGAGCTAGAATGATCTGAATTCTCAAACGGCCTTACTCCTTCTTACAATAATAGGTATGACCACAGGAGTCACGGTTTCTCACCTGTGTGAGTCTTGAAATGAAATACAAGATTTGACTTGTAGTTGAAACTCTTTCCACACTCCTGACATTCATATGGTCTCTCTCCCGTGTGAGACTTGAAATGTGAAGTAAGTCTCGATTTCCATATGAAGCCCTTCCCACACTCCTGACATTCATATGGCTTTTCTCCTGTGTGAGACCTGAAATGGTCAGCAAGATTTGATTTGTATCTGAAGCTTTTTCCACACTCCTGACATTCATATGGTTTCTCTCCTGTGTGAGACCGGAAATGTTTACTAAGATGTGAAAGCCGGCTGAAGTTCTTTCCACACTCCTGACACTCATAGGGTCTCTCTCCTGTGTGAATTTTGCGATGTCCTGTCAGCTGTGATGAGGATCGGAAGCCCTTTCCGCACTCCTGACATTCAAACGGTCTCTCTCCTGTGTGAATTCTGTGATGTACCGTCAGCTGTGGGGATGAAGTGAACCTCTTTCCACACTCCTGACATCCATATGGTTTCTCTCCTGTGTGAATTTTGCGATGCACAGCCAACTTTGACGATAAACTGAAGCTCTTTCCACACTCCTGACATCCATATGGTTTCTCTCCTGTGTGAGTCCGGAAATGTTTAGTAAGATGTATTGACTGGCTGAAGCTCTTTCCACACTCCTGACATTCATATGGTTTCTCCCCAGTGTGAGTCCTGAAATGTGTAGTAAGAGCTGATTTGCAACGGAAGCCCCTTCCACACTCCTGACATTCATACGGCTTTTCTCCTGTGTGAATTCTGCAATGTACAGCCAGGTCTGAGGATGAACCGAAGCTCTTTCCACACTCCTGACATTCATATGATTTCTTTTTTGACTGAGACCCGAAAGGTACAGTAAGATGTTTCGACCTGCTGAAGCTTTCCTCACCTTCTTTACTTTCATATTCTTTCTTTCCTATATGAGTCCTGAAATGTGAAATAAGAGTAGTTGAGTGACTGAAACTCTTTCCACACTTCTGACATTTATGTGGTTTCTCCCCTTGGTCAATTCTGTGAAGAGAAACAAGGTGTGAGTGTTGACTGGAGCTCTTTATGCTTTTTGTATATTCCTGAGATTTCTCTCCTGCGTGAATTTTTTGATGTAATTTCAGTTCATCACAGTGAGACGCAATGCGTTCATAACCTCTGGGCCTTTGGCTATCCTTTTTAAATTTTGGATCAACTCTGAGTATTTTCTTCATTCCAGGATCAAGTTTCATCTTCAGTCCTTCATGATTTTCTGAGATGAGGATTTCACTCTCTTCCTCCTTTGTGCTTCTTTCTGGAGACAACTTGGGTAGTTCAGGATGATTTTCAGACTCCTGGACATGATCTGTATGTGGGGAAGACATGAAAAAACAGAAATCAGGGAGGATTTCAAGAAAGATACATGTGGTTTGCAGGGTCTACTCCAATAGAAGAAGACTGCTCTCTTGAAACCAAGGAAAGATAACAAGTATTTGGCAGACAAGTTTAGAGGAAGAATTCATGGATTCTGGTAAATTCGTTGGACGAATTCTCTGGATTTTGAAGAGGGTGTTGGACATTTGCTTTGGCTGCTAGTTTAGCTCCTTGGGTGGACATTTTTTTAAAGCTATCCTGAGCACATGGCCCGACGGAGGAAGGAACTGTAGTTTTTGTGACTGAGAGGAGCTAACAAAGAAATTAGCCACATTTCCTGAGCTGGCAGATGCAAAGGCCAGTTTGAGTGGGTAAAGAAAATTTAAAATTCTAATTTAGACTTTTGAAGAAGAAGAAGAAGAGTTGGCTTTTCTACCCTGCTTTTCTCCCATTTAAGGGGACTCAAAGCGGCTGACAAACCTTCTGTTCTTCGCCCCACAACAGAACACCCTGTGACGTAGGTGGGGTTGTGAGAGCTCAGAAGAGAGCTGGGACGAGGCAGAGCTGTGCAAAAGGATGGGGTTCCATCTGAACCAATATGGGACCAGACTGTTGGTGCTTGATATTAAATAGGCCACAAAACAGCGTTTAACCTGATCCCTGCAGGAAAGCTGAGAGGAACTCAGCAGCATTCGGCTTGAGAAATTGTACGTTTGAGGGTGGAGGGTTAGACCTATGAGAATAGTACCAAGCCGAGTGGTGAACTAGTTAGTACTATTCAAATACAGAGATCTAAGAAGCAGCCTACGATTTCAGATAGTTTTGCCAGGTGCAACTTGCAACATATGAGAGATCCCATTGTGGGAGTTAGAAGTTTGAAGGTTCTATCATAAAATGAATGAATGAATGAATGAATGAATGAATGAATGAATGAATGAATGAATGAATGAATGAATTGTGCAGACAGGTAGACAAAATGCTAAGGGAAAAAGCAGCAGCACAATCATCAGTCTAACCAAAGAGGGTTACTTGCCCAAAAAGGCCAGATTTCCCCAATGCTCTTCTGTGACTTCCCTGTGCAAAGCCCTCTGGGCCGGATCCAGCAAAGCCCACTCCTCCTCCGTGAAATGTACGGCCACCTCCTCAAAGGTCACTTGGGCCTGAAGGAGAAAGAAAAATAGTTTCCCCTTCAGAGAAAGTGTAAAGATCCAAAATCTCAGGGCAAATGAGAAGAGTTTGGAGATCGGTCTCCGTGATGCGAAACTCACTCAGCTGCCTCCAAAACATCCCTAGTGAGAAACCAGGATGGAACCCAGAGAAGTGCTGAGACCAAGGAAAATGTGCAGGACTGAGAGACCCTCAGGAGGAAGATTCTCACCCTACCTGATCCGGGGGCTGCTCAGCGTTCACTTCTGCTCCATCACAAACTGGAGGACTCTTTGCATTGTCTGTAAGGAAGACCAAAGATGAAGGGGAGTTGCTGGACCCCATCAGCTGCTGGACCTCATTCAAAGGGATAGGAAAGCCCTCAATGGCCTTGGAACAACACTGTGCAGACGGATGGGGTCTTGAGCAACATCCCAACTCTGGCCATATGTAGGCTACCAATGTGATCCCAACCCTCACCCTGATGTGCCCAACATATTTGAAAAGTTGTTCCTCACCCCTGCTGGCAACTTCCTCCTCACCCTCCTGCACGCTCTCCATCCGCACAGCAACCAGCGGTCGTCTCCTTGTGTCAGGGAGAGCAGAGAATCCTTCTGTCCACACTGCAACCTGCAACAGTATTTGGTTATTCACTTCCATTAGCTTATCTTCACCAACCACATCCATCTATGCAGAAACAGTGTGTGATGCCCATCTAAAGAGAGGTCCTTCCACTACTTAGGGTCCATCTCATACAGTAGAAGACCTTTTCCCAGGCTCCAACCCCTCCAGTGACTGAGTGCTTTGTTTCTGCCAAGAAGGCCTCTCCAATAGCTTTGTATCAGAGGGGGTGCTCCTTCAGGAACGCCAAGAAAGATTTTGAGGAGCACATTGCTAAAACCATCAAAGAAAATAGCAGTAATTTCTATAAATATATCACGAGTAGGAATCCAACCACAGAAGCAGTTAGGCCATTAGACGGTAAAGGACAGTAAGGGATAATAAAAAAAGACTCAGAGATTACAGAGAGACTAAATGAATTCTTTGCCTCCATACTCACAGAGGAAGACAGAGGATACGTGCCAGTAGCTGAGCCTGTATTTTCTGAAGAGTTAAACTGTACAGAAATCAGTCGCGGTTCCTTTAAGGCGCGCAGGGGTCCGGCGATCTCCTAAAAGTGATTGAAACCCCTCCCCTGATAGAGAGGGATACAGAATTGCTCTACCCAATAACAAAAATCGCTAAAAATATTCTGTGTTTAGATTGGAGGAGACGTGGAAAATAATATTGCCCTGGGTTCGGCGAACTAACCAATCGGGTGATCTAAAATTAAAAAAAAAGTCCATGCCCCCTCCTCTCTCCACAACATGTAATGACGCGGCTTGCGGCGCCATTCCAGTTATAGATCCTGTTCCGAAGAGAAGGTAAGGCACGGTCCCTGTCCTCTCCTGCAAGCCTCCCTTACCTTTTGGAGGAAGGCTGGGGGCTCCCGGGGTGGCGGGTGGGTGTCGGACTGTCCAGGCTAGGCTACCGTAGTGGCCGCCTGGCCTCTGGGGAGTTTGGGCGCGCGTCGTCGTCGTCTCGGTGTTAATGAGGAGCTGGCTGCATGGCCAGGCGCCCCGTTAAAGCGAGTCCCAGGCCTGGGCCTTCAAGCGGCGCTGTTGTTGCTCACCAACGAGCGCAGGCTCTTTCCCTGGCCTGGCTGTTCACACGGCGCCGTTGGCGGGGAGGCGCGAAACACTTGAACAGGGCCATCCACGCAGTCGGCTTGGAGGGAGCACTGAGCCAGCTGGCGGGGGCAGCTCGCAGTTTACCCGGCGCCGTCGGCAGCAGGCCCGAGGCGCAGACAACAGGGCTGGCTGCACGATCGGCTCAGAGGGAACGCCGAGGGTCAGCTCGCAGTTGTGGACGAGGCCCCTTCCCTTTCCCCTTGGCTGGCTGTTCAACCTGCACCGGTGGGGGTGGAATAACACCACGGGCAGCTTCGGCCAGACCAGCAGTCGACAGCCTTTTGCCGAAGCTCCTTCTTTTTCCTCCCTCCCTCTCTTCCCTTCTTCCTTCTCACAGCCCCACCTACTCATAGGTGTTCTGTCCTCGGGAGAGGAATAGAAAAGCTTTGTCAGCCTCTTTGAGTCCCCTTACATGAGTGAGAAAAGCAGGGAAGAAAAGCCCACTCTTTCCTTCCTTCCCGAAGCCAGCTTTGAGTCTCCTACGAGAGGAGAACTCTGCCACTGGATGGGGGGGGAGGTGGAGTTCTCCTCTCACAGGGAAGCCGCCGCTGGAGCCAGCTGGAATCTGCTCCCCTCCCAAGCGGAGAACTCTGCCTCCCCCCCTCAGCCTTGGGTCGCTTGGCATCCAGGGCCGGGGCAACACAGGGAAGCCACCCATGCTGCCACCGAGGGCTCAACCCGGCTGACATGCCTTCCACGAGGCCCATTCTTCCCTCCCTCCCCTCCCCCCTTCATCCTTCTTTCCTTCCTTCCCTCTCCCCTTCCTTCCTTTTCCTACTTCTGCCAGCTGGGTGGTCTTGGACAAGTCACAGCTCCTTCTGGAGCTCTCACAGCCCCACCTCCTGAAATAGCTTCTAAAATCACTCTGCATCCTAATTTTTTGTTTATTATTCCTGAATATTACTTGGCAACTTATAGAAGTGTCTTATATGAATGTGAATCTTACATGCATTAAAATATGGCATATAGGAGTTCAGTAGTGATAAAACTCCCAGACTTCCTAAGATGTATTTGAAAGTGCAAGTTAAATATTCAGCTACTCAATATTTATCTAATCTGAAGTGTAACGTAAATATTGAAAGGACAGTTATAATTTTTGTCTCAATGTAACCTTGAAGAAAATACTGTATGTGAATCCAAGGTGTTCAGTTTGGCTCCTTTTCATAAATTTTGTTCCATCAAAAGCAAGACTTAATGCAAGGTTTCTGTAGCGTTAGTGGCTGCATATTTGTTCATCCATTCCAGATTTACATGTGAATGCTTCAGCTTGGTTCATGAACATAAGAGTTGTATATGTGCTGTTAAACTACTGCTTTTTAGCCACCAGATAGGGTTAGGGAGCCTTACATAGCCTTTGAATTATACCCTTAGAAAAGTACCTTCCAAATTACTTTCTGATATGCAGGTGATTAAGGTTATGTCAGTACTTTCCTTCTGCTTCTCTCTTGGAGACACAGTTTAGGAGTCTGTGGAAGGAGCTTTTGTCTTATGAAGATCAAGGCTGCACATCCTGTGTATTGGCTGAAGCTGCTTTTTATATTAGTTTTAGTGAGGTTATAAATGCTAGAATATTCTGCAGAACAAAGCAAGAAGTCACTTAATGTGAAATATTAGTTCTTAACTCAGTTCAGTAACTCTCAGTTGAATGTGCCCAGTAGATTTCTGCAACACACCAGGAAAGGGATCTTGGGGTTCTGGTGGACAGTTCAATGAAGGTGTCAACCCAGTGCACAGCAGCAGTGAAAAAAGCAAATTCAGTGTTGGGAATAATTAGGAAGGGAATAGAAAGTAAGTCAGCAAGTGTCATTTTCCCTCTTTATAAATCTATGGTGAGGCCACATTTGGAATATTGTGTACAATTCTGGTCACCACACCTCAAAAAGGATATTGTGGAACTAGAGAAGGTGCAGAAAAGGGCAACCAGAATGATTAAGGGTCTGGAACACCTCCCTTATGAAATCAGGCTGCAGCGTCTAAGCCTCTTCAGTCCGGAGAGATGGCGTTTAAAAGGGAACCTGATTGAAGTATATAAAATTATGCATGGTATAGAAAAGGTGGATAGAGAACATTTCTTTTCTCTATCGCACAACACTAGAACCAGGGGGTACTCTATGAAGCTGATGGGTAGGAGAGTTGGATCCGACAAGGGGAAGTATTTCTTCACCCAAAGGGTCATCGGTCTGTGGAATTTGCTGCCGGAAGAGGTGGTGACAGCTACCAGTCTAGATTGCTTCAAGGTAGGGTTAGACAAATTTATGGATGACAGATGTATCAATGGCTTCTAGAATGAATGCCTACATCTTTCAGGCTGGGGGGTGGGGAGGTGTGGAAGCAGGACGCTTCTAATGCCATTTGCTGGGATTCAAGAGCAGGAAAAGGTTTGTCCTTGTCTCTGTTTGAGATGCTCGTGAGCATTTGGCGGGCCACTGTGTGCAACAAGATGCTGGACTAGATGGACTGTGGCCTGATCCAGCAGGGCCTCTCTTATGTTCTTATGTTCCTCCCTCCCTGGATGTTCTGTAGTTGGGAGAAGAACAGAAGCTTTGTCAGCTGCCTTGAGTCCCCTTTAATCAGTGAGAAAAGCAGGTAGAAAGCCAACTCTTCTGTCTGTCTGCCTGCCTGCACCAGTTTTGTCTAGTGGTTAAAGAGCCAGACCTCAGGTTTAATCCAGCTTCAGTCCACTTTCACAGCCAGAGAAGAAGACAGTAGCCAAATGTGGCCAGTAATTTTCTTTCTCATTGGTTGCAGTCACACCTGAAGTTTAATCCAGCTTCAGACCACTTTGACACTCAGCCAAGCCTGGCTGTGGTTGGATTAATCCAGCTTTAGTCCACTTTCACAGCCAGAGAAGAAGACAGTAGCTAAGTGTGGCCAGTAATTTTCTTTCCACATTATCTATCCCCTAGATGGGCTGTGGTCTGATCCAGCAGGGCTCCCCATATGTTCTTATTGCTGTTTTGTGATTCTTTCACTACCAATTTTTCTGCTGCAAATCCTATGGCACTTAGAGTGTGGACATGCATGCAGAAAAAGTAGGTTTATATTGTTATTGATTCCATGAGTTCAATTCTATTCATAAATTATTTTCTTTATCTGGTTCTGTATCTTTCTGGCCCTGGACCCCTCCCATGTGACCTTGGCCCCTCCCACATGCCCTTGGCCCCTCCCACATGCCCTTGGCCCCTCCCCCATGACCTCAGTGGCCCAGCCCACATGACCTCAGTGGCCCCACCCATGTGACCTCACCCCCCCATGACCCTTCTTCACCTTGCCTGTGAACACCCAGCCCTGAAGTCCACCAGCCGCCACTGACAGAAATAACCGAGGAAGAGGTCCTGGCATGTCTTAATAAACTAAATGTGAACAAGTCACCGGCACAGATGGTATTCATCCAAGAGTCCTTAAGGAACTCAAATGTGAAATTGCTGACCTTCTAGCAAAAATGTATATTCTTTCCCTCAGGCTCTGCACCTGAAGACTGGAGGGTAGCAAATGTAACACCAATCTTCAAAAAAGGATCCAGGAGTGATCCAGGCAATTGCAGACCAGTTAGCTTAACGTCGGTTCCATGTAAGGTGATGGAAGCCATCATCAAAGACAAGCAAGCATTGCTGAACAAAAGCCAGCATGGCTTCTGCAAAGGTAAATCATGCCTCACAAACTTATTGGAGGCCTTTTCACACAAGGGGGTCTTGAACGCACCTAGGCCACGCCGGGACGCTGCATTCGCACACCTGGGGCCGCGGGATCCGTTCCTGAGCGCCCCAAGTGTCCCAGCGTGGCCTAGACACATTTGAAATGTAGAGCAGTGAAAGCTGCTCTACACGCGTCTTTACACGTCTTTACGTGTTCAAAGCGTCCTCGGCCGTTCACGCATGCTTCCCTCCCTGACAGCTGCAGGACACGCTCCCCCACCATGATTGGCTCCCCCACCTGCTGAACAAGTGGCGGGGCTGTGCAACTGCTTACCTTGCCGTCTTCGGGGTTGCCATCTGCTGCGGTCTGCGCAGGCGCACAGATTCTGGTAGATGGGACCCAAGCTGACCACGTGGGTCCTGTCTACCAGGAGAGGACGCGCCTGCACAAGGGCAACCCAGCACAGCCAGTAGGTAGGACCTGCTTGTGCGCCTGCGTCCGCGGGCCCCGGGATGGGTGCCAAGGGTGGGTGGGGGCCCGGAGTCAGTTCCTGCCAGTTGTAGGGGACCGATCAAATCCCCTACAATGTGCAAGAACCAGGAGAATGCCCCTGACATGTCTGCCTGCCCCTGGGTGTTCTCACCCAATGGCAGGCAGGCCTGGGAGGGGCGTCCCAGCCCCTGTCTGGCCTTTCCAGGCTAGGGCAGTATGGGACACTTTCAGCATTCGCACATGGGTAGGTTGGAACACGTGTAAACACGTTCCTTCCTGCCTACGTGTGAATGGTGAAAGCGTCATGAACTGTCTTAGCCAAACTGCATTACAGCCATTAATGCGAAAAGGCCTCTGGACTTTCAGAAGGCTTTTGACAAAGTCCCACATCAAAGGCTACTGAGTAAACTCATCAGCCATGGAATAACAGGACAGGTTCTGTCCTGGATTTGTGACTGGCTTAAGGGCAGAAAGCAGAGAGTAGCAATAAACGGCAAATTCTCAGGGTGGAAAGAAGTAAAAAGTGGGGTCCCTCAAGGCTCAGTATTGGGACCAATGCTTTTTAATTTATTCATCAATGATCTAGAACAGTGGTTCTCAACCTTCCTAATGCCGCGACCCCTTAATGAAATTCCTCATGTTGTGGAGACCCCCAACCACGGGGGTAGCGCGGCTGGGAAATGGGAGGGAAGGGCGGTGGGGGACTTGTTGCGACCCCTCTGAAAGGGTAGTTCGACCCCCAAAGGGGTCCCGACCCCCAGGTTGAGAACCACTGATCTAGAAGAAGGGGTACATAGTAAAATAGCAAAGTTTGCTGATGATACTAAATTATTTAGGGTAGTAGAAACCACAAGAGACTGAAAAGAGCTCCAGAGGAATCTCTTGGCATAACAAAAGAGGACAGGAGGGCAGAGCAAACCTCGGACTAGTTAGGATTGCAATACTGGTACAATGAATAAAAACCTCCTCACCTTCTTTGCCTCTCCATCCTTGCTCATGAGGAATCCCTCGGCCAGGGCCACCGCCTGGCAGCTGCTTTCTGGCCCACATTCCCGGACCCAGTTCTGCATCTCCCAAGGAAGGACGGCCAGGAACTGCTCCAGGACCACCAGGTCCAGCATCTCGGCCTTCGTATGCCGCTCTGGTCTCAGCCACTGGCGGCAAAGGCGGTGGAGGCGGCTGCAAACCTCCCGGGGCCCCTCGGCCTCCTCGTAGCAGGAGCCCCGGAACCTCCGTCTCTCCTGGTCCCACCTGGCCTGGTCCTCAGGCAGGAGAGCAAGTTCAGAGGCCCCCGGGCTCCTCTTGGATTCTGGGTCTGTCAGATTCTGCTCCTCCATGGCTGGACTTTCTCCTGCCTTTCACAGCCTTCCTCTCCGCTGGACATTCACTGGAGCATCTTTTCTCCCCAGCTGGGCCCCCTTTCTGCCCCCCCTTTCCTGCCCCCTCTCACAGGGCGGGGCCTTAGCGGTGGAGGCCCCCTCCTCTCCCAGCCTTTGTTTCTTCCGCGTCCGCTCTAGGACTCACAGTCTCCCTCTCCTTAACCCTTTGCACCTCGGGACGTGGGAGGAAGTCAAGGCAGCCAGGCTCCCTCCTGCCTCCTCCTCGCACCTGGCAGGTGTTGGGTGCGAGTTGGATTGAGGACAGGAGGAGGAAAACCTCTGGTTGCCCCTCCATGTTGTCCTCCCCGAGGACTCTTCCCATGACCCTGAGCCAGGGATGGAAGGGGCAACAGTCCTCTTTCCCCTGCAGGAGGAAAAGGCCTAAGTCAGACATTTAATTTAATTTAATGGGTACTTAATGGGCACTTTTAGTGACAGTGGAAAAACACCCTTAATGCAACAGACATTTGTCCAGATTTTGTCCAATATACAAAATGGAAATAAAGGGAACGGCTATAAACTTTGTCCTCCCTCTTCCTCCTGTCCACCTGTCTGATGCCTGTAAGCATGTCACGGCTCCATAATTGCCCCACCTGTCTGGGCTTTCAACAGGCGGCAACACCTGAAGACGCAACTCTGGCTGCCCTGAGCAAGGATGGGACCTTCCGTCCTTTGTGGCTTCCACTTGCACGGGGCCACAGCTGCCATGGGGGCTCTGGCCACAAGCCCCCCTCCAGCCCTCCTTTACCCGGGCCTGTGGCTAAGCAAGGAAACCATGTTCCTCCCCATTTGCAGCACCTTGAAGACTAACAGAGAAATCTTGTGACAAGACTGGATGATCCAGAAAAAGGCATGAGCTTTGCTCCAGATTACCCAAATTATGTGGAATAAGCAAGTGCTGTGCGATGATCCTTCACGTGCAAAGAGGTCCACATATTCCTCCCCCCCCCCCCCCCCGCCGCTGCTTCTAGCCGGTCCTGCAGGTGGAACAGGAAGCATTTCTGAGAATGCAACCCTGGGGGTCCTGGACTTTAATCTTCTACCGAACGACCTAAATTTGGCTTTCAGGACGCCCCACCTTGGTTTCCCAACATAAGGTTAGACAAATTTATGGATGACAGATGTATCAATGGCTACAAGAATGAATGCCTAGGTATATCTTTCAGGGTCAGGGCGCTTCTAATGCCATTTGCTGGGATTCAAGAGCAGGAAAAGGTTTGCCCTTGTCTCTGCTTGAGATGCCCATGAGCATTTGGTGGGCCACTGTGTGCGACTAGATGGGCTGTGGCCTGATCCAGCAGGGCCTCTCTTATGTTCTTATGACATGTACAATGA
The DNA here is from genome assembly GCA_023333525.1 of Aspidoscelis tigris stejnegeri. Taxonomy (NCBI): domain Eukaryota; kingdom Metazoa; phylum Chordata; class Lepidosauria; order Squamata; family Teiidae; genus Aspidoscelis; species Aspidoscelis tigris. The sequence goes on from JALMGA010000024.1 coordinate 4,808,075, forward strand.
CCACTGGTTCCTCCCCGGCACTGTCTACTAACAAGATGCTGTGTGGTGTCCACAATCTTTGCACCTGGCAGGCAGGTCACCATGCAGTCCACACACCCATCACAAACCCGCATTTCTATATTCCTAATAATCGAATCGCCCACTACAAGAAGCCCTCCTCCCGCTACCCATGGAGGAGCACCTAAGTTCAAGAGGATACAGGGATATCCACTAAGGAAGGGTCCCAACTAAGGGAGCCTGTTCCTCTTCCTCAGCCTGATGTCTTCCCTGTCTGAAGCCTCCACTCTCCAAGGCAGCTGGAGGGCTGCTCATCAAGGAGTGGGATGCTCCTACTGCATCCCTGAAGGCCTCACCCTCAGCCCTGTTGCTCTCTGTCTCCTTCTCGAGGTCCACTACCTTGGCTTCAAGGAAGAGGCATGTTCCCTGGGAGACCGGAGTTATGAAAATGCAATCTTCCTCCCTCCCTCCTCTTCCTCTTCTCCTGTTTTATGTTTCTAACCATGTAATGGTGCCATATTTCCAACATTTGGCACGGCATCTCAAACAGAGACAAGGACAAACCTTTTCCTGCTCTTGAATCCCAGCAAATGGCATTAGAAGCGTCTTGCTTCCGCCCCCACCCCCAGACTGAAAGATATACCTAGGCATTCATTCTAGTAGTCCTTGATAAATCTGTCATCCATAATATCTGTCATCCATACATCTGTCATCCATTAGAAGCCATGTGGACTTGATAATGGTCCAACACTCCAACCACAAGATCAGCCTGGCTCACCCCGTTTCCCCTTCCCCTCCCCACTTTGCCTTCATCCTCCGGGACTTGGCACCTCTTGCTCCCCTCTGTATGGACCTCCAAGAACCAAGTGCAGCCAAGGTTGCTCTCCTCTTGTTCTTTTCTTCACAACACCCCTGTGAGGGAGACTAGGCTGAGAGTCATTCCACGGTCACTCACTGGGCTTTCAGTTCCTAGTTTAGCTCTGACCCTGGAGGCCTCCAGATTCTAGGTCTTCACAAGGCTGGGGGACCCTCACCTTTTATCATGAGACCTCAAGGAATGTCCCCATTAGAAGTAAGTTGACCACTCTGACGAAGGCAATTTCCACACTCCATGTGCCCAAGCGGTTGCAGACGCTTTCACTCCGTATGGAATCCAAAGGTCGCTCCCTTGTCTCAGGAAGAGTACAGATGCCTTCTGTCCACACATCAACCTGAATTAGTATTTGTTTCTTTACTTCCATTGTCTTCACCAGCCACCAGCCATAAACATCACTCACCCATGTAATCCTGTTAGGGCCTTGTAAGCGCGTTACACATTCGACTGACACTATGTGCCTATGTTGGCTGGATCAGGCCACAGCCCATCTGGCCCAGCATCCTGTCCCACACTGTGGCCCACCAGTTGCTCATGGAGCGCTTGTGGCAGTTTCAGTCTGGAATAGAGCATCCAGCTGTAAGCGCAGCAGACTGAATAGCAGGACGCTTCCAAGACCAGGAATCGAGTTGGCAGTTCACCCAAAGGGAGGTTTATTGCTTGGTTACGGCGTAGGTAAACGCAAAGTACATGGTGAAATACTGAAAGATTAGATGCCTGAAAGAGAGTTGTCATGAGACATATGAATAAATATACGCTTATAGTAGAAGGAGAAAAGACAGAATGAATACATGTGTGTCTACAGTGCCTGACAAAAGTTCTGTCGCTTATCCATGTTGTTGAAACCAAAGCCTATAACCTGACTTAAAATTCATCCATTGGTTTTAAAAATGACTCATATGAAAGCTGAAACCCTCCCAAATGAGGTTTTTAAAAAGAAAATAAATTTGCTTCACTGCTGAAATATTGATCATTTAATGAACACAGAAAGGTCAGATTTTGGCTAGACAAAAGTTTTGTCGCCCACAAAAAGTAATGTGAAAATCAAACAGATAATTCACTTCAAATACAAAGATATGTTTCCTAACATTGGTGAATGAAGTTGTGGTGCTATTAGTGCCATATTTAATATTTTGTGTGACTTCCATGAGCCTGAAGGACTGCATCCATGCGTTTCGGCAATGATGAAGTCATCAGGAATAGTAAAGAATGCAGTTTTACATGCCTCCCAGAGTTCATCAAGATTCTTTGGTTTTGTGTTCCAAGCTTCCTCTTTCATCCTACCCCAAACATGCTCAATGATGTTCATATCTGGTGACTGGGCTGGCCAGTCCTGGAGCACCTTGATCTTCTTTGCCTTGAGAAACTTTGATATAGAGATGGATGTTTGAGATGGAGCGCCATCCTGCTGCAAAATTTGACCCCTTTTATGATTGGGAATGTAAGAGGTAGCTAATACGTCTTGATATTTTAGGCTATTGATATTGTCTTCCACCTTGCAAATGTTTCGCACACCCCTATACTGAATGTAACCCCAGACCATGATCTTTCCACCACCAAACTTAACTGTTTTCTGGGTATATCTTGGATCCATACGGGCTCCAGTAGGTCTCCTGCAGTATTTGCGGCAACTGAAGATTCCTCTGAGAAATCCACCTTCTGCCACTTTTCCAGCGTCCATCCGTTTAGTAGGCTGTGGGCCTTGGCAAATGCCACACGGTTTTTTAATTGCCTTTTGTTTAGTGCTGTCTTCTGGGCACTGATTCGACCATGGAGGCCATTTCGAGACAGAATCCTACAAACTGTTCTAGTTGACACAGGGACTTGAGGTGACCAGGCCTGTTGGAGCTCTGCTGCAGTGGAAGAAGGGCTGGCTTTTGATTTTCGAACCAACAAACGTTCCTCCTGAGCAGTCGTCTTGCGGGGTCTGCCGGACCTGGGCTTGTCAAAAACATCTCCAGTCTCTTCAAATCTTTTTTTAATTCTTTGTACTTAACGCAGAGACACATTAAAGGTGCCAGCCACCTCTGCAGAGGACCTGGTCTTCAGTCTCCTGATAATCAAGGCTTTGGTCGCAGGGTGGATTTTTGGCATGTTGTCAGAGGTCAAGTTGCAGTTCAAGTGAAGGTCTGGAGTGCTGGAGTTCTTTTTATACACACCCACTAATTATCTGATCAATTAGTGAGCACAGGTGAGGCTGTAAACTAGGATTAGGTGCATTATATGACAAGGCGACAAAACTTTTGTCTAGCCAAAATCTGACCTTTCTGTGTTCATTAAATGATCAATATTTCAGCAGTGAAGCAAATTTATTTTCTTTTTAAAAACCTCATTTGGGAGGGTTTCAGCTTTCATATGAGTCATTTCTAAAACCAATGGATGAATTTTAAGTCAGGTTATAGGCTTTGGTTTCAACAACATGAATAAGCGACAGAACTTTTGTCAGGCACTGTATATGGAAATATGAATCCAGTTACACGCTGTCATGTCCAACCACGTTGCAGGATTGCTCCCAAAGTCAAGTTGACCTTAATCTCAGACGTTCCCATAACAGAGAATTGCAGTAACAGAGTTCCAGTAACACAGTCTGTTTTCAGCATTTGGCCTTGAGGCCAAGAGCACGAGACTCAGTGTGAGTGTGACAGGTATCAAGCATCTCAAAGCATTCTGCACTATCACAATCTCCTTATTATTTCCTTCTGCCTGTATAGGAAACCTCAGCGAACAGGCCGAATAATGCTCCTTGCAGGACCACACACTGTACGTGTTACTAGGAAGCTGAAAGTGTCTTAGTGCTGGAATAGTCCGAATCCTCAGTCTGCCTGAGTCCATCTTAAATATCAGGTTTGAGTCTTGAAATGAAATATAGGGGAGGATTTCCAGCTGAAGCTCTTTCCACACTCCTTACATTCATAGAGTTTCTCTCCTGTATGAGACCTGAAACATTTAGTAAGATTCATTGAGAGGCTGAAGGTCCAGCCACACTCTGTTCTAGGGATGAGCACAAATGTTCTAAACATCCGAAATGTGATCGAATGTGGACATTCGACCTCGAACGGAATGTCTACACATTCGAATTTAAACATTCAAATGAAATTAGAATGTTCTGGAACACTCGTTTGAAAGATTTGAAACACTCGAATGTACAGACACGAAGGTGCAGATATGCGTTTGTGCTGATCGCGTGGGACGTAAACGGGAAGCATACGGGGATAAAACGGGATGCTTACGGATACGTATAACGCATACGAATGTTGTTGACATTCGGACCTTCAAATATGAATGTTGTTGACATTCGGATCTTCAGATTCTAATCTAACATTCGAACACATAGATTCAAAGGTACAGTATATTCTGGCACATAAGACTACTTTTTAACCCAGGAAAATCTTCTCAAAAGTCGGGGGTCGTCTTATACGCCGGTGGTCGTCTTCTTGTACGGCAAGTATATCCCAAACTCTATATTTTAACTGGAAAAGTTGGGGGTCGTCTAATACGCCCAGTTGTCTTATACGCTGGAATATACGGGTATTTGATTCGAATCGGATTATGTTGCATTCACATACTGAACACTCAAATTGAACAGAATGTTTGAATATTTGATTCAAATTAAAATTTAAAAAAAGAACCATTTGTGCACATCCCTACTCCTTACATTCAAATGGTCTTTCTCCTGCGTGAGATCTGAAATGATTAGTAAGATCTGATCTGTACCTGAAGCTCTTTCCACACTCTGTACATTGAAATGGTTTCTCACCTGTGTGGATTCTGTTGTGTACAGTCAGGTACGATGAAGAACTGAAGCTCTTTCCACACTCTTCACATTTATATGGTTTCTCTCCAGTGTGAGAAATGAAATGTTTGGTAAGATGTGCCGACTGACTAAAGCTTTTTCCACACTCATGACATTTAAATGGTTTCTCTCCAGCGTGAGACCTGAAATGTTTAGTAAGATATGCTGCCTGACTGAAGCTCTTCCCACACTCCTGACATTTATATGGTTTCTCTCCTGTGTGTGTCCTGAAATGTTCCTTAAGTTTTGATTTTGATACGAAGTTTCTACCACACTCCTGACATTCATATGGCTTCTCTCCTGTGTGAGATCTGAAATGTGAAGTCATGTCTGATTTCCACTTGAAGGTCTTTCCACACTCCTTACACTCATATGGTTTCTCTCCTGTATGAGACCTAACATGTTTAGTAAGATTGATTGACAGGCTGAAAGTCCTACCACACTCCTTGCATTCATATGGTTTTTCTTCTGTGTGAGACCTGAAATGTACTGTAAAATTTGATTTCGATCTGAAACTCTTTCCACACTCCTGACATTCATGTACCTTCTCTCTGGTGTGAGATCGAAAATGTTTAGTAAGATTTATTAAGCGGCTGAAGCTCCTTCCACACTCTTCACATTCATATGGTCTCTGTCCTGTGTGAGATCTGAAATGTGAATTCAACTCTGATTTCCATCTGAAGGTCTTTCCACACTCCTGACACTGATATGGATTCTCTCTTTTGCGATTTCTGCAATCTACAGTCCGGTATGATGAAAAACTGAAGCTCTTTCTAGACTTCTTACTTTTATGTGGCTTCTCCTCTTGGTCAGATCTATGATGAGAACCAATTTGTGAATGCTGACTGAAGCTCTTTGTCTTTTTTTTATATTTTTGAATTTTCTCTCCTGTGTGGATTTTTTCATGTAAATTCAGTTCATCATGATTTTCTGAGGTGAGGATTTCACTCCCTTCTTTCATTGTGCTTCTTTCTGGCGACAACCTGGATACTTCAGGAAGATTTTCAGACTTTTGCACTTGATCTGTATGTGGGGATGACATGAAAACAAAAATCAGTGACAATTTCAAGAAAAACCTATGCAGTTTGTGTGTTTACTCAAGTGGAAGGAAGATGCCTTCAAGTGACTAATGAAATGATAACAAGAGTTTGCCAGAGAAATTTGGAGGAAGAACTTGTGGACTTGTCGTAGATGATGATGATGATGATGATGTTGATGATGATGTTGATAGATAGATAGATAGATAGATAGATAGATAGATAGATAGATAGATAGATAGATAGATAGATAGATAGATAGATAGATAGATAGATAGATAGATAGATAGATAGATAGATAGAAACAGCATAACTATTAATTGAACTAATGAGAGTTACTTGCCCCAAAAGGCCAGATTTGCCCAATTCTCTTCCGTGACTTCCCTGTGCAAAGCCCTCTGGGTCAGATCCAGCAATGCCCACTCCTCCTCTGTGAAATACACGGCCACCTCCTCATAGGTCACTTGGGCCTGAAAGAGAAAGAAAAATGGTTTCCCCTTCAGAGAAAGTGTAAAGATCCAAAATCTCAGGGCAAGAGAGAAGAGCTTGGAGATTGGTCTCCGTGAGGCAAAACTCACTCAGCTGCCTCCAAAACATCCCTAGTGAGAAACCAGGATGGAACCCAGATGACACAGAAGTGTTGAGACCAAGGAAAATGGGCAGGACTCAGAGACCCTCAGGAGGAAGATTCTCACCCTACCTGATCCGGGGGCTGCTCAGCGTTCACTTCTGCTCCATCACAAGCTGGAGGACTCTTTGCATTGCCTATAATGAAGACCATAGATTAAGAGCATGGCCTGACCCCATAAGCTGCTGGACAGCATTAAAAGAGGTAGGAAAGCCTTCAATGGCCTGGAAACAACACTGTGCAGCCATAGGGCATACCTTGAGCAAAATCCCACCCTCACCCTGATGCACCCCAAACTGTTCAAAAGGCATTCATTACCTTTGCTGGGAACTTCCGCCTCACCCTCCTGCATGCTCTCCCTCCAAATGGGATCCAGGGGTGCCTCCCCTGCATCAGGGAGATCACAGACTCCTTCTGTCCACACTGCAACCTGCAACAGTATTTGGTTACTCACTTCCATTGACTTATCTTCATCAACTACCTGCACGTCCACCACCTTTGGGGCCTTCACGGAGAAGGCTTTTTCCCAGGCTCCCATCTCTTTAGTTTCTGAACATTTTGCTCCTGCCAAGAAGGCCTCTCCAGGTCTGTATCAGAGGGGCTCCTTTAGATATTTAGGGCAGACATTTATCTCTGTAGGAAATTGATAGTGAGGAACCTTTATACAGGAGGGAAGATGCACCAAGTGGGAGAACAAAAGGAGGCACGAAGGCAAAGCAAACCTTTTACAATGCTTGATATGAATAAAAATCTCCTCACCTTCTTTGCCTCTCCATCCTTGCTCATGAGGAATCCTTCAGTCAGGGCCACCGCCTGGGAGCTGCTCTCCGGCCCACATTCCTGGACCCAGTTCTGCATCTCCCAAGGAAGGGCGGCCAGGAACTGCTCCAGGACCACCAGGTCCAGCATCTCGGCCTTCGTGTGCCGCTCTGGTCTCAGCCACTGGCGGCAAAGGCGGTGGAGGCGGCTGCAAACCTCCCGGGGCCCCTCGGCCTCCTCGTAGCAGGAGCCCCTGAACCTCCATCTCTCCTGGTCCCACCTGGCCTGGTCCTCAGGCAGGAGAGCAAGTTCAGAGGCCTCCGGGCTCCTGTCTGATTCTGGGCCTCTCGGATTCTGCTCCTCCATGGCTAAACTTTCTCCTCCGTCTTCTTTCTCCCTCCAACAAGGTCTCCTCACTCAGGCCCAACTCTGTCTTCCTTCTGGGGACTGGGAGGTCTTGTGGCAGGAAGAGATGGAGCTGGAGCTTGGAGGCAGCTTGGGCTTCTCCCTGCAGGGGGGCAGAAGGGGATTTAGGGCAGGCAGGGAAAGAGGAATGTGGGAGAAAAACACTCCCTCCATCTTTCTCCCTCCACAAAGACACCCATCCAGCCCCATTGCTTCCCCCATGAACACACGCCACCCTTTCCTTCTCCAGCCCCAGATTCCAGAGGGAAGGGAAGGGTGTGAGGGGCATCAGGCCTCCTTCTTCTGACGCCTTTTCCTTCCCAGCATGGGAGGGGATTGTTACACACCCAAATACCCCCTCCTGCCAAGCAGACTCCCCGGAATTCCTGGGCTGGCAAGGGGGGCTCTGACTGGCCATCTGCTCATGCTCAGGAGCCACCTCCTTCCTCCTTTCCCCCAGATATCTGTTTGGCTCCTCCTGTGGTCCATGGCTGTTCACCCAAGAGCCCATTGCATTCTGGGAAACTCAAACTGCCCCAAAACTAGCAAAGTGTCTCCAAAGCATCCACCAACCTCACCCCCTTTCCTGAACTGTCCAGCCCATAATATCCTTCTGCATATGTTTCAGATTCTCCATATCAACTTTTCTTCCTCCACTTCTGTAAAGGCCGCCTCTCGGTCGGTTAGCGATTTTATATATATCTTGACCTTGGTAGTGTGGTAGCGTTGGTTTTACTTTTTAGATTAAAACTCTGTTATTAGACACGCCTCTCATTTCCCTTTCCCTACTATTAAGTTTGATAATAATGTTGCCTCCTTCCTGGTGCTGCAGCAGACAGCGCCTTCCCCACTCTGCCTCTGTTTAGAACTCCAGCCTAACTTGGCTCACTTTGAAAACAGAGTACTCAGTTGAAGCTTCTTTAAAATAACAAGAAAACAAGTTTATTGTGTACAGCTTTCTTAATGATAAACAGGTAAGTTCACTATGTCAATCACAGGTCCATTCACCCTTCTGACTGAACTGTCCCCAGCTTCCTCACTCAGCCCAAGGACTCCAATCCTGTTCAGATTAATGCCAGCAGCATAAGTAATGTATAACAATTTCTAAACACCGTATATTCACTAATGACTCAGGACTCTATTCCCCAGCTTCCCTCAGGACAGCTTAGAGCCCTTTCCCCTCCTTCGTTAACCCCCTCTGGTCAGTTAACCCCAGGCGGAGAACACTAACTGTTCTCTCAGGCTCCCTTAAATACTCGCCTAGCCGGTGAGCTGCAACCTGATTGGTTGATGCTCCTCCAGGATTCTATTCCACCCTCTCTCCTGGAGAGCTGGAATAGCCCCTCCCTTTACTAACTTACCATTTATAGATAATCCATTTTGATGACACTTTTAACAGTATAGACAAATAGTTTTCGCCACACTTTGTAATTTAACCAAAATAACTTAATGTTAGGGTGAGGGGTCCTAGCAGGCATCATAACTTCACCCTTCCTTCCACTGGGCTTTCACACGAGCATCTTTTCTCCTCAGTTGGTTCCCCTTTCTCCCCCCCCCACCTCCTGTGGCCTCAGTGGTGGAGGCCTACCTCCTCTCCCACCCTTTGTTCCTTCTGCCTCCGCTCCAGGACTCCTAGTCTCCCTCTTCTTAACTCTTTGCACCTTGGGACATGGGAAGAAGTTAAGGAGAACAGGAGGAGGAAAACCTCTCAATGTTGTCCTGCTCTTCCCATGAACCTGATCCAGGGATGGAAGAGGCAACAGTCCTCTTGCCCTGCAGGAGGAAAAGGCCAAAGTCAGACATTGGAATCTTGTCCGATGTTCAGAACGGAGAGAAAGGGAACAGTGATGAAACTCCAATCTCCCTCCCTCCTTCCTCCTCCTCTTCTTCTTCTCCTGTTTGATGTTTCTAAGCATGTAATGGCGCCATATTTCCCCCAGCCAGCCGGAGTAAAATGCAAACATCAGTAACGCAATGTTACTAATTCAAGAACCTGAACAATTGATCACCCAAATAAATCCTATATTAAATAGATTTAAGATGTTATCAGAAAAAAATTAACTATTTGGGAATACTGATATCTAACAATCTAGCCAATTTAATGCCTATAAATTATAACCCAATTTGGAAAAAACTAAACAGGATACTTAAAAGAACCTAGAGTAGAAGATGGAATATTTTGACAAGTTAAAAATGTTACTTTTACCATGGTTTCTCTATCTCTTCAAACTCTGCCAGTCAATATACCAACAAGATCTATGAAGAAATGGGAAAATAAACTGAAAGCTTGAGCAACAGAGAAAAATAACCGAGTCTCCAGGAAAGTTTACTACACATTACAAGAAGAAGGAGATAGGAAAGGGCCATCTCTGGAATGCTAATGCCAGTCACCCTTGACTTGGCGAAGAGCAAAGACCTCTGAAGATAGATATCGCAACTATATCCGAAACACGGCATAACAGCCCCAAAACTTCTACAAATGAGATTCTTTCAGAGTGTTAATAAACCAGTGTAAAAAGGCGAACCAGTAGACATTGTCAAAAGCCTTCTGAAAGTCCAGATAGACAAAGTCTCACATCAAAGGCTACTGAGTAAACTCATCAGCCATGGAATAAAAGGACAGGTTCTGTCCTGGATTTGGGGCAGGTTTCATCCTTGAAATTAAAGCCCAATTCACAAACCCCAAAGGCAAGCGAAATTTTTTAGCCCAGGTTTCAGGAACGAAAAATATCCCCCCAAAAGAAAACAAATCTGGAATAAGGACACATCAGGAACAAGTGTTTACCAAAATCAATTCAATTCATATTCAAACAAAAGAAGGAAACTGAAGAAAGAACAGAAAAACCACAAAAATCAACAGTGACGGGTAAACAGCTGTGCGACGACCCGAGCGGCTCTGGTACCACCTGCCTCCTTTTAGAGTAGCCTGGCAGGCTAACAGACAGCCCGGGTGCCCATTTGCCCTGCCAGTTCCTCTTAGATCCTCAGCACAAATTGGATCTTCACTGGCCCTCTGTTTGCTAGTCCCTCCTAGACCTTACCACAAACAGAATACTAACCACTTTAATTAACCAAGCTCAAAGGTTTATTGTTACAGAATAAACTGAACAGAAAAAAGGAAATAAAGTGTATGTTTGAATCAGTTATGAGTTTCAGAGATAAAAAAAATGTTAATGTGTAACTGAGTAAACGTCCTTGGGTGAATCAGGTAGAAGTCTTTCAGTAACTAGTCTTCCTTCAACCTTCTCCTTCTCCTAAATCTCTACTGCTACCTCTTCACTTAAATCAAACCTATTCCTATTTCTCTTTGCTCTCAAGCAAACTATAGGTCTGTTTTCCCTTTCTAAGGGTGTTTTTCCACTGCCATTTATGGGTACTTAATGGGTACTTCTAGTGACAGTGGAAAAACACCCTAAGTTTCCTCTCTTGTCAGGTTTCCCCCCTCAGAGTTTCAGCGTCTATTCCTCTCAGACCTGTTCGCTCTCTCTGTGGAAAAAACACTCTCCTCCTGCCCACTATTAAATCTTTTAAACTAATTACTTCTTTTTTCTCTTGCCCTCAGGCCAACAAAACTAAATTCAACTTGATTGGCTCTCTCCCTCTTTCTAACTTAGAGGTGAGGCCTACATCCACACACAGGCACGCTGAGCAATAGCCCTCATGACTCTTCAAACCCCAGCGGAGACTCTCATCAGCAGTCTAAACAGCAGCTAATATAAATAGAGAATCCTGGCTGCTGAATGGCTGGAGAGTCCTGCTTTCGAGGGGACAAATGGAGCTTGCTGAGTCTCCTCCTCAGCACTTCAACCAAAAATCCAGCAGCATCAGGTTAACTGTTTCCTGCCCCGCTGGCTGCTTAGGGGCCTTTACAAGCTCTTTGTCGAAACACACATTCCTCCAGCAGCAAGCAAAGAAAGCGCTGGTGACCCATTGAATTCAGCCCGGCGCTTCCTCTATAGCAGCGGTTCTCAACCTTCCTAATGCCGCGACCCCTTAATGGAGTTCCTCATGTTGTGGAGACCCCCAACCACGGGCGTAGAGCAGCTGGGAAGTGGGAGGGAAGGGCGGCAGGAGACTCGTCGCGACCCCTCTGAAAGGGTAGTTCGACCCCCAAAGGGGTCCCGACCCCCAGGTTGAGAACCACTGCTCTATAGCAATCCTCAACGGAAAAAATCATATAAAGGGAACTTTGACGCATCTTCTGACAAAGCCCTCATTACCTCCTAAACTCCAGCCTTTTACACTCCAAATCACTAAAGGAAAGCCCTAAACTCTAAACCCCTGCAATTTATAATCACATGGATTCTTCTCCCAAAATGCCAGGTTTTCTGCCAACACCAGACTGGAGTGGGATGAGGGAGGAAGAGTCCACTTCATGGAATGGCTTGAAATAGTCTTGTGGCTGTTCCTTCTTCTGTGGTTTTCTCGAGATGAAGACAAGATGGGAGACAGGAAGCAGACAACAGACAAGCAAGCAAGCAAACTTCCTTTTTATACCTCGCTTCTGTTACTCAAAAATAGGAGGACAACCTGAGATTTGTCCATATATCGGATATTCAGGTATCCGTCAAAGCTTCAGCAGATATCTCACTCCCCCCCCCCGGGCTTTCTCCTCCCCCCCACTTACCAGCCTTCTGTCACCCCATGGGTCCCGTCGCCCCACTTACCTGCACACACAGAACTGGAAGACCCGTTTCGGCCCTCAGAAGGCCAATTTCGGTCTCCGGAGAGCGTTGAAATAAGCCTGGGTGTCTTGGGATTCCACAGGCTAGGTACGAGACGGACGGAGGGTGGTGCTAGATTCAAAGTATGAGAGTTTATTAGTGTGCCGTGGCGCAAGAGAGTTGCCTTTGCCAAACTGCGCGGCCAACAGATAAAAGGCACTTCCTTATGTACACAATATCAGATGGTGGAAACACCAAAGGAGGTTAGAAAGAGAGTTTTATTTTGCACGCAAATGACACTAGGGGATAACTCCGCAAACCTAGCATACTTAAAATAATGAGGAAACAGCTTTTATAGTCAAGGGAGGGGTGTTGGCTCATGTTACAATGTGCATGTCAGAAACTCAGAACTTTCCAGCAAACTCCAGAACTCTCGGACAACAGTATGGGTGCTTCCACACAGGCCCTTTAACACACATTAAGCACGGATTGGGAAACGCGCGTCCGCATTTATGTGCCTATTTGGCACACTTCCGGCCAAGCGTGTCCACATTGCGCGTCCCTTTCTAATACGGATTTTGGCGGCAAAACCGCTTTGGCGCCGCCGCATCCGCATTAGAGGGGGCGATTAAGCACACTTCCAGTAGGTGCGTCCGCACCTATCCGTGCTTAATGTGTGACTAAAGGGTGTTAGTTACACACCACATTTCAAGTGGGTTTGTGCCGTGAAAACGCATCCATTTAGGCTGCGTCCGCACGGCGCAAGTGTAACTAATGGGGGCCCTCCCCCTGCCCGCCATGATTGGCTCGCTGGAGCCAAGCATGGCAAGCCAGGGGCTCCTACCTATCGCCTCGCCCTGGCCCTAGAAGCGGCGGATCACCGCTTCTGGGACCAGGACGAACTTGCCAAAAGCCCACCCTAGCCCACCCCGCTGGGAGCGCGGACGATCCCCTCCTTACCTCGTCAGCGTGGTTGTCTTTCGGAGGGTCTTTGCCCAGGATGCAGCGCGCCTGCATCCTGCGTGGCTGGGGCTGCTACTGGCAGCCCTTGCCCTCAGGAGCGTTCTGAGCAGGTGCGTTGCCCTTAGCAGGCAGCGCGCCTGCTCAGAACGCCTCCTGAGGGCAAGGGCTGCCAGTAGCAGCCCCAGCAACTCAGGAGCCACGGAGGACGCAGGCGCGCGGCATCCTGGGCGAAGACCCTCAGAACAACGCCGACCCTCAAGAGGTAAGGAGGGGTTGCGCCGTGCTCCCAGCGGGATGGGCTAGGGTGGGCTTTAGGCAAGCTCACCCTGGCCCCAGAAGCAGCGATCCACCGTTTCTGGGGCCAGGGCGAGCCGCGGCAGCGAGGTCCCCCAGCTCGCTATGCTTGGCTCCGGCGAGCCAATCATGGCGGGCAGGGGGAGGGCCCTCCGTCCCGGATCGGAGCCGGGTGCTGTGTGTCCGCACAGCACCCGCCTCCAATCTGGATCTATGCCGCATGTGCGGCGGCAGGGGTGCGGGGTAGATCCGGATCTACCCTGTTAAACCGGATCTATCTGTGATCCGGAGTTATTAAAACCGGTTCCCCCGGGAACCGGTTTTACTAAATCCGTGTGCCAGAGATCCGGTTTTACTAGCCCCAGTGCAGAAGCAGCCTATGTATCTCAGTTACAGTATGCATCTCTTTCAAGGCAAAGCAGCCAAACACACCTCGCACAATAGAACAACATCGTTTGTTCCCTTCTCAGTTTGGTTATCAACAGCCTATCAGCTGCATTCTGCATCAACTGCAGCCTCCAACGGTCTTCAAGATTAGCTGATTTCACAAGAGCCATAAAAGCTACATAGTATTATTTTCTCGGAATCGTATGGCCAGTTTCTCTACAGTAATTTTCCATTTGTGCCCTCTCATGGGGATGCCACCAGAGGCGTCCCATCACCTCCCATCTGCCCACTTACCTTTTAGGGGGGCTCCGGTGGCCTTCCTGGGTCTATTTCGGTGCTCTCCATAGGCTGAAATAGGTCTTCCGGAGGCCAGGAAAGCATTCCAGTTCTGGGATCATGGAAGGCCTATTTCAGCCTCCGGAAGGCCTATTTTAACCTCCAGAGAGTGCCAAAATAGGCCTGGGGATGCCAACGGAGGCTTCCTGCCCGCTGCCCATGCACCCTCTTACCTTTTGGAGGGCCTTAGGTGGTGTCCCTGGGCCTATTTTGCTGTGCTCCGGAGGCCAAAACAGGCCTAACCCAGAAGTGTCTTAGAAGAAGTTGTGATGGAAAAGAGGACAGGTAAGTGGGTGGCTTTGTGCACGTCCCTTCTTCTGTATGAGTTTTGAAAAGTGAAGTCAACGTGGATTTTGTGCTGAAGCTCTTTCCACACTCCTTGCGTTCATGTGGTTCCTCTCCTGGGTGAATTCTCTGACGGCTATTCAGAACTGAGGATGCAATTAAGCTCTTTCCACATTCTTGATGTAATGAAAATAAAGGATGTAAAGAATTCGAAGAATCTAAATACGTATGACTACCTGCCCACTGAGCAAAGTCCTGGGTCTGTGCTCGGTGCAATGAGCTCCTGGCTCTCATGGAACATGTCTCTTCCCTTAAAGCCAAGGTAGCAGACCTGGAGAAGCAGATAGGGAGCAGATAGAAACAGGGCTGAGGGTGAGGCCTTCAGGGATGCAGTAGGAGCATCCCACTCCTTAATGAGCAGGCCTTGAGCTGCCTTGGAGAATGGAGGTCTCAGTTGGGGGGGACATCAGGCTGAGGAAAAGGGACAGGCCCCCTTCGTTGGGACTCCTTCCTCAGAGGATGTGCCTGTCTCTTCTTGTACTGAGGATGCGACTTCACAGGTAGCAGGAGAGGGGCTTCTTGTGTTGTGGGGTTTGATTATTAGAAATATAGAGAAATGGGTTTCTGATCAGTGGGTTTTGACCGCCCGGTGACTTGCCCGCTGGGTGCAAACGTTATGGACCTCATGGAGTGACTAGACAGGTTGGTAGACCTGCTGGGAAGGAACCAGTGGTAATGGTGGGTACTGGTACCAAGGAAGGTTAAGCAGGGAGCTCCGGAAGGAAAATTTAGGTCAGGAAAAGACTAGGGATGTGAACCAATATTCGTAACATTTGTTATTCGTAGAAATTCAGACATTGGTACGCCAATCAAATTAACATACAAATACAAATGTTTCGGAACATACATTGATTAAGCTGGGGATACGTATTGATACATCTGCATTCGAATAGGATACCTATCTGATATGTATGTGTTTGTATTGGATATGTATGAAGGATCTGTATCCAGGATACGAATGCATCCATATTCAATATTTGTACCAATCCGTACGAATACATTTGTATTGAATAGAATCCTTCTCCATTCAAAGGAGATCTATTAGAACAAACACAAATTTTCTAACACTTGACATTACATAAGAACATAAGAACATAAGAACATAAGAACATTCCTACGGTTCTCTCCTGTGTGTGTCCTGATATGTGTAGTAAGGCTTGAAGGTCTTTCCATACTCCTTGCTTTCATATTTATTTATTTTTATTATTATTTACATTTCTATCCCGCCCCATACCCAAAGATCTCTGGTCAGGTAAGAACCTTAAAACAACAGATTAAAAAGAGAATATACATTAAACGACATTAAAAATTGAACAAATCTAAAACAATACACAACATTTTTAAAATCATAGTGTCAGCACAGGGGGGGAAATATAATCGGTCTCTGGACCAATTGGTTTCTCTCCTGTGTGAATTCTGTGATGTGCAATCAGGTTTGGTGACCTAGTGAAGGCCTTTCCGCACTCTTGACATTTATATGGTTTCTCTCCAGTGTGAGACCTAAAATGTGAAGTAAGATTGGTTGACCGACTGAAGGTCTTTCCACACTCTTTACATTCAAATGGCTTCTCCCCTGTGTGTGTCCTGAAATGTGTATTAAGATTGGTTGACCGACTGAAGGTCTTTCCACACTCTTTACATTCAAATGGCTTCTCCCCTGTGTGTGTCCTGAAATGTGTATTAAGATGTGTATTGGCGCCTGAAGTACTTTCCACACTCTTTACATTCTAATGGTTTTTCTTTTGGTTGAGTCTTGAAATGTACGGTCAACTCTGATTTTGTTCTGGAGCTCTTTCTACACTCCTTGAATTCATATGGTTTTTCTCCTGTGTGAATTCTGTGATGTTCAATCAGGTTTGATGACCTAGTGAAGGCCTTTCCACACTCTTGCCATTTATATGGGTTCGCCCCAGTGTGAGATCTGAAATGTGAAGTCAACTCTGATTCCCAATTGAAGGTCTTTCCACAGTCCTGACATTCATGCGGTTTCTCGCCTGTGTGATTTCTGTGATTGACTCTGATTATATTCTCCATTCCAGGATCAAGTTTCCTGTCCACCACCTCATGATCTTCGGAGATGAGGATTTCACTCTCTTCTTCATTTGTGTTTCTTTCAGGAGACAACCTGGACAGTCGATGATGATTTCCACACTCCTGCACATGATCTATATGTGGGGAAAGCATGAAAAAATAAATCAGTGGGGATTTCAAGAAAAACCCATGAAGTTTGTTTCTCTACTCCAGTGGAAGAAGACGGCTTTCCTGAGACCAAAGAAAGATAATTTGGAAGACACATTTGGAGGAAGAACTCTTGGACTCTGAAAAATTTGTTGGATTAATCCTCTAGGACTGCATCCTCATGTAGTCCGAATTGTCCTGACTCCATGTGTGATTGACGAAAGCATGGGCTCAAGTTGAATATGCCTGTCCCCACGCAAAACGCGCTAAACCCCTGCTTGGGAAAACAGCATCATTTTCTCTCCGCCCCCTCTCTCCTGATAGGATCCGGGCTGACGTCACCAGCCCCTGTGCCACCCGCTGTAGCGAGTGCAGGGAAATGCCACCCATCACCCCTTCCCCAATCACAACTGCTGGCCATTTTTAAACAGTGATCAAACAGAAACGAGCCTCTTCTCTCTGCGATCTGTTCGCCAGGCAAACGTAAAAGAACTGATCGCCCCAGTTTGACAGGTAAAGATGCAGCAATGAGGGAGGTCATCTGGCCCTTGTTCTCCCACGAGCCTCTTCCCGCAACCCTTATTCCACCCCCGCTCCCCGATCGCTGGCAAGCAGCTTCTGCAGTTTGCCAGCTAAAAAGCTAACCAATGTTTAGACGCAGTTTAGCAGAGAAGCGCTCCTCCACTAAACTGCCTCTAAACATTGTATCGGCTTTGGTTAGCTTTTGAGCTGGCAAACTTCAGAAGTCGCTTGCCTGTCATAGTCTGGCAAACTTCAGAAGCTCCTTCCTGGCGATCGAGGAGAGGGGGTGGAATAAGGGTTGTGGGAAGAGGCTTGTGGGACAACAAGGGCCAGATGACCCCCCTCATCGTTGGATCTTTACCTGTCAAACTTGGGCGATCAGTTCTTTTATGTTTGCACAGCAATCGGATCGTGGAGATAAGGGGCTCGTTTCTGTTTGATCACTGTTTAAAAATGCCCAGCAGTTGAGATCTCCAACACACAAGACAGGAACGGTGAACACAGAACGTGAAACCCCACCTCTTAATGACGCCAGAGTCTATCCCTTCCCCAATAGCCCGGAAGTGTCCCCATGCACAGACTCGGCTCCCAAAAATAATGCGGACTTAGCTCCCAAACCACAGCAAGAACAGTTTTCTAGAGGACTAAATTTAGTGCGGATTTGGGTGATTTGGTCTGCATGTAGCTCAGCTTGTGGGTTTTGCGTGGGGAAGCTCCTTGCCGAATTTGGATTCGATTCGGACTTTATAGTGCATGGGGGTACACAACCTAGTTTGTGCACTTGTTTTGGCTGCTAGTTTAGCTACCTGAGTGGACATTTTTTCTAAGCTAGCCTGAGCACATGGTCTGAGGGAGGAAGGGTTTGCAGTTTTCAGGACTGAGGAGTGAACAAAGGGGATTAGCCGCATTTCCTGAGCTGGGAGCTGCAAAGGTCAGTTTTAGAGGGTAAGAAAAATTAAAATGCTACTTTAGAATTTTTTTAAAAAATATTAATTAAATCGCAATGAAAATTAAAAATAGTAACAAACCCTAAACGAATGAAGGAGTCAAAAAATCTAAATATGTATGACGACTTGCCCACTGGGCGGAAGTCCTGGGTGTGTGCTCTGGGCTATGAGTTTGTAGGATTCCATTCGATACGAATGTATTTGTATGAATTTATATGAATATACGTTACAAATGCATACATATCCTATACAAGTTCATACATAGATATGGATCCCCCTCCTGTCTCATGAACACACCTCCCTTGCCTCTCAATCTCTTTCCCCGATCCTGCTTCCCCTCCTGTCTTACACCTCCCTTGCCCCTTCGTTTCACCGATTCTTGAAATAAAATGTAAGAGCTTATTTCCAGCGGAAGCTCTTTCCACATTCCTTACGTTCAAATTGTTTCTCTCCTGTATGGATTCTGTTGTGTACGGTCAGGTACGACGATGAACTGAAGCTCTTTCCACACTTTTCACATTTATGTGGTTTTTCTCCGGTGTGAGACCTGAAATGTCTAGTAAGATGTGTTGAACGACTGAACCTCTTTCCACACTCTTTACATTCAAATGATTTCTCTCCTGTGTGAGTCCTGAAATGAGTAGTAAGACACACTGCCTGAGTGAAGCTCTTTCCACACTTCTGACATACATATGGTTTCTCTCCGGTGTGAGACCTGAAATGAATACTAAGATTTGATTTCGTTGTGAAGTTCCTACCACACTCCTTACATTCATATGGTCTCTCTCCTGTGTGAGACCTGAAATGTCTAGTAAGATTCATTGACAGGCTGAAGGTCTTGCCGCACTCCTTACATTCATACGGTCTCTCTCCTGTGTGAGACCTGAAATGCTTAGTAAGATCTGAGTTGCACATGAAGCTCCTTCCACACTCCTTACATTCAAATGGCTTCTCTCCTGTGTGGATTCTGTTATGTACAGCCAGATATGATGACGAACTGAAGCTCCTTCCACACTCTTGACATTCATATGGTCTCTCTCCGATGTGAGACATGAAATGTCTAGTAAGAGCTGATTGGCACGTGAAGCTCTTTCCACACTCCTTACATTTAAATGCCTTCTCTTCCGTGTGAGTCTTGAAATGTAAGGTTAACTCTGATTTTCTGCTGTAGCTCTTTTTACACTCCTTGAATTCTTTGGGTTTCCCACCTGTGTGGTTTCTCTGATGTACAGTCAGGTACGATGACGAAGTGAAGCTGCTTCCAGACATCTTCCAATTATGTGGTTTCTCCCCTTGGTGAAAAGTGTTCCTGTCCATTCCTTCATGATCTTCTGAGATGAGGATTTCACTCTCTTCTTCCTCTGTGCTCCTTTCAGGAGACAACTTGAATAGTTGAGGATGATTTTCACACTCCTGCACATGATCTATATGTGGGAAAACAGAAATCAGTGTGGATTTCAAGAAAAATCCATGAAGTTTGTGTGTCTACTACAGTAGGAGACTGCTTTCCTGCGACCACAGAAAGAGAACAGAAATTTGGCAGACACATATGGAGGAGGAAATTGTGGACTCTGGTAAATTTGTTTGAGGAATCCTCTGGGTTTTGCTGCTACTTGGGGTGGTTGTTTTTTCTAAGCTAACCTGAGCACATAATCAGAGGGAGGAAGGGATTGCAGGTTTCATGACTCAGAGGAACTAACAAAGGGGATTAGCCACATTTCCTGAGCTGAGAGATGCAAAATATTACTTTAGAATTTTTTAAAAAATAATTAAATTGTAATGAAAATTAAAAATAGTAACAAACCCTAAAGGATTAATTTAAAGAATCTAAACACGAGTGACTACCTGCCTCCTGGGTGTGTGTTTGGTGGGATGAGCTCCTGGCTCTCAGGGAACGTGTTTCTTCCCCTAGAACCACGGAAGCAGACCTGGAGAAGGAGACAGAGAGCAACAGGGCTGAGGGCGAGGCCTTCAGGGAGGCAGTAGGACCATCCCACTCCTTGGCATGCAGCCCTCCTTCTGCAAAACAGGATCTGGGTGATCCAGGAAATTACAGACCAGGAACTTAACAGAAGGTGCAGAAAAGGGATGGAAGCCATCTTTAAGGATAACATTACAAGTTCAGAGGCCTCTAGAATCCTTCGGCCAGGACCACCACCTCAGAGCTGCTCTCCGGCCCACATTCCCGGACCCAGTTCCGCATCTCCCAAGGAAGGACGGCCAGGAACTGCTCCAGGACCACCAGGTCCAGCATCTCGGCCTTCGTGTGCCGCTCTGGTCTCAGCCACTGGCGGCAGAGGCGGTGGAGGCGGCTGCAAACCTCCCGGGGCCCCTCGGCCTCCTCGTAGCAGGAGCCCCTGAACCTCCGTCTCTCCTGGTCCCACCTGGCCTGGTCCTCAGGCCGGAGAGCAAGTTCAGAGGCCTCTGGGCTCCTGTCTGATTCTGGGTCTGTCAGATTCTGCACATCACACCAGTCTTAAAAGGGTTGCACTGGCAGCCGGTTCACTACTGAGAATAATTCAAGATATTAACTCTGACTAATAAGGCCCTAAATGACTTGGGCCCCAAATTTCTACAGGAACCCCTTCTTCCAAATCGATCTGCCCATGCCTTAATATCTGGAGTGGAGGCCCTTCTGGTACTCCCATCACCTGCAGTAGTAAAAAGGGAGAGGGCCTTCTCAGTGATGGCCCCTAGGCTATAGAAGAGTCTCCCCATTGAGGTGTTTCAGGCACCTTCCATATACATGTTCAGGAAAGGAGTGATGATGGACCTCTTAGCCTGGCCTTTATATTGTAACTTCCATGTATCTGGTTTGAAATCTTGTTACTTGCCCACGGACCTTTGGGTATGGGGAGGGATAAAAATGCAAATAAATAAATAAAATGGGACAAAATGCTAAGAGAAAAAACAACATCATAACCATCAATCCAACCAAAGAGAGTTACTTGCCCAAAAAGGCCAGATTTGCCCAATTCTCTTCCGTGACTTCCCTGTGCAAAGCCCTCTGGGCCGGATCCAGCAAAGCCCACTCCTCCTCCGTGAAATGCACAGCCACCTCCTCAAAGGTCACTTGGGCCTGAAAGAGAAAGAAAAATATTTTCCCCTTCAGAGAAAGTGTAAAGATCAAAAATCTCAGCGCAAGAGAGAAGAGCTTGGAGGTTGGTCTCTGTGATGCAAAACTCACTATCTGCCTCCAAAACATCCCTAGTGAGAAACCAGGATGGAACCCAGAAAACACAGAAGGGTTGAAATCAAGGAAAATGTGCAGGATTCAGAGATCTTCAGGAGGAAGATTCTCACCCTACCTGATCCGGGGGCTGCTCAGCGTTCACTTCTGCTCCATCACAAGCTGGAGGACTCTTTGCATTGCCTGTAAGGATGACCAAAGATTAAGGGGAGTCACCTGACCCCATCAGCTGCCGGACCACATTCAAAGAACTTGGAAAGCCCTCAGTGGCCTGGGAACCACACTGTGAAGACAGATGGGGTCTTGAGCAACATCCCAACCCTCACCCTGGTACGCCCAAGCTGTTCAGAAAGGTATTCCTTACCCCTGCTGGCAACTGCTGCCTCACCCTCCTGCACACTCTCTGTCTGTATGGGACCCAGTGGTGCCTCCCTTGCCTCAGGAAGAGCACAGACGCCTTCTGTCCACACTGGAACCTGCCATAGAATTTGGTTATTTACATCTATTGTCCTCTCCAACCACCTTCACGTTTACAGAAATGGTTTGCGATGGACATCTAAAGGGAAGCCATTCCACCATCTAGGGGCCACCACAAAGAAGGCTTTTTCCCAGGCCCCATTCCCTTCAGTTTTGCTCCTCCCAAGGCCTCTCCGCTTCTGTATCTTAGGGGCTCCTTTAGATATTTAGGGCTTACATTTGTCTTCGTAGAAGATGGTAGTGTGGAAACATAGGAGGGAGAGGTAGCAGAAAATTTATTTGACTAGTCATGTGACCATTTCAAAGTATAGTACAGTTAAAACAATGCAGTTAAAAGTACAATACAGTTAAAACAACGGCAATAAAACAGAAGCCCCCTGTATACAATCAGGTTTCTACATTCAGGAGATGGCTTCTTTTCTTAATAGCTTTTAAAATAAAAAGGCTAACTCCTACTATAATAGATCTTTCATGTCCTTGAAGAAGAAGTGCCATAAGTTCAGATCTATTGGAAGACTGGAACTCAGCTACTAGAGGGTGTAAAAACCTGTTTCGCAGTTCCGTATAGGCAGGGCAATCAAAAAGAAAATGTTCCGTATCTTCCACCACTTTATCACCCCAGACACAGAGTCTTTCACATCTTGGCATGTTATAATAACGGCCTGTTTGCATCCTGATGCCAAGTTGGTCGAATCTGGCCCTCGTAAACAATTTCTTAGAGGAAGCGGAACCGGAATAGTCAGGTATATTTCCATCTTAATATTCCCTTTGTGGTGGGATAAGAACTTTGTGGCAGTTGATCTGGCTATGCTTGCCAGGTCTAATTGAGAATAAATATCCTGTGTGCGTTGTCTGAGGATTTGTTTGGCCCTAGGACCTAAGTCATTTAGAAATTGCAGAGGAAGGCCCAGACTGGACAGTTCACTATTTAGGTCCAGGAGGGAGAGGTAAGATGCACTAAGTGAAAGAATAAAAGGAGGCAGGAGGGCAAAGCAAACCTCGGACAAGTTAGGATTGCAATACTGATATGACGAATAAAATCTCCTCACCTCCTTGGCATCTCCATCCTTGCTCATGAGGAATCCTTCGGCCAGGGCCACCGCCTGGGAGCTGCTCTCCGGCCCACATTCCCGGACCCAGTTCCGCATCTCCCAAGGAAGGACGGCCAGGAACTGATCCAGGACCACCAGGTCCAGCATCTCGGCCTTCGTGTGCCGCTCTGGTCTCAGCCACTGGCGGCAGAGGCGGTGGAGGCGGCTGCAAACCTCCCGGGGCCCCTCGGCCTCCTCGTAGCAGGAGCCCCTGAACCTCCGTCTCTCCTGGTCCCACCTGGCCTGGTCCTCAGGCAGGAGAGCAAGTTCAGAGGCCTCTGGGCTCCTCTTGGATTCTTGGCACCTCAGATTCTGCTCCTCCATGGCTGAACTTTCTCTTGCCTTTCACAGCCTTCCTCTCCGCTGGACATTCACTGGAGCATCTTTTCTCCCCAGCTGGTTCTCCTTTCTGCCCCCCCCTTTCCTGCCCCCTCTCACAGGGCGGGGTCTTAGCGGTGGAGGCCCCCTCCTCTCCTACCAGATGCTCCAGTCTCTTTCTCTGACTCCGCTCTAGGGCTCACTAGTCTCTTTCTCATTAACCCCTTGCACGTTTGTGCTCTTCCGAGCCCCGTTTGCTCGTGAGCCAGTTTGGTCTAATGGTTAGGGAGCCAGACTCTTATCTGGGAATTCTGGGTTTGATACCACCCTCCTCCGTGAAGCCAGCTGGCTGACCTTGGGCTAGTCACAACTCTCTTCTGAGCTCCCACAGCCCCACCTACCATACACAGGGTGTTCTGTTGTGGGTGTCAGGTGCTTTGAGTCCCCTTAAATGGGTGAGAAAAGCAGGGTCTGGCATCCACTCTTGGGACATGAATTGGACTTAAGGCACCCAGACTCCCTCCGGCCTCCTCCTTGCACCTGGCAGGTGTGGGTGAGAGTTGGACTGAGCCTGCCCCTCCATGTTGTCCTCTCCAAGGTCTCTTCCCATGACCCTGAACCAGGGACGGAAGAGGCAACAGGCCTCTTTCCCTGCAGGAGTCAGTCGTTTAATTGAACCCAACAGAATGGAAAGAAAGGAGAACGTTATAAGACCGTAATTTTCTGTCTTCCCATTTTCTTCTGTTCACCTGTTTGACATCTATAAGCATGCAATGGCGCCATATTTCCTGTCTGGCCAGCCTTTAGCCAGACAGCGACACAAGAAGACGCAACTCCGTGGCTGCCCTGAGAAATAACGGGACCTTCTGCCTTTCGCGGCTTCCCCACTTCCACGGGGGCCACAAGCCGACCTCCAGCCCCTCTTTGCCCTGGACTTTGTCTAAGCAAGGAAATGTTGCTTGCTCTACATGTAACACCGCAGTCTGGAAATGAAGTCACACCTTCTGCATGCCTCCATAATCTAATCTACGTGATACGTGATGCTGGGAGGCTCTGAGAAATCGGAAGCCCTCAGGGGATATATTTGAAAATGAATCATAGCCCTGTGCTGCTACGCTGAGAAGAAGCTGTGGGAGGAAAAAATGGTCCCTTTCGGAAAATTCAAGCGGCTTCCCCCATTTTCCCTTCCTGTCTTGTACAAATGGACACAGGCGAGTTAGAAAGAGGTGCATATTAATTAGCTCCTTGCTGGAGCTCACAGGTGAGTTAGAAAGAGGTGCATATTAATTAGCTCCTTGCAGGCGATCGGAGCTTACTGGCGCTGGGAAGCAAAAGCTGTGACATTTTAGGTCATAGAATCATAGATTCATAGAATGGTAGAGTTGGAGGGGACCTCCTGGGTCATCGAGTCCAACCCCCTGCTCAAGGCAGGATCTCCTAAACCATCTCAGACAGATGGCCACACTCTCCTCCACCTCATGGGGATATCTTAATCTGACTTACAATTCGGATTAAGGATGCCCCGATTCTGCAGCACAATAATTGGAGACCAAGGGACGAGCCCTAAAAGATGTGCTGACACGCTGAAGCTCCTTCTACTCTTCACATTTATATGGTTTCTCTCCAGTGTGCGACCTGAAACATGTAGTAAGATGTGATGACCGACTGAAGCTCCTTCCGCACTCTTTACATTTATATGATCTTTCTTCTCTTTGATACCTGTGATGTACAGTCGGGTATGATGACAAATTGAAGCTCTTTCCTGACATCTTACGTTTATTTCATTTCTCCTCTTGGTAAAATCGGTGATCAGAAACAAGGCATGAATGCTGACCAAAGCCTTTATGCTTTTTATATATTCTTCAGTTTTCCCTCCCGGGTGAATTTTTGAATGTAAATTCAGCCCTCTAAACTTACACTGGGGCTTTGGCTATCCTTATTTTTTGAAATAGATTTTATTTATAAAAACATTTTTAAAACCACATAAAACGTCTCACATTATCATCATATCATACTATTGCATTTCTTCATAATTCTTTTCGTGAATTCCTCCGTTTTTCCGGCTTATTTTCTTCATATCGCTTGTTTCCTTGCTCCCTTTAATGTCTCTTGATTCTTCTCAGCCGATCACTGAGTTCCTGGTCGAATCCATCCGACATTACCTCTATTTCTTGTAGTTAATAACAGGGCTCCCAATCTTTCATAAATTTATCTGTTGTTCTATCTTTTAGTAAATGTGATAGTTTATCCATCTCTGCCAAATCCATCAATTCTTCCCCTGAGGGTATCTCCTACCTCCTTCCATTTCTGTGCATACAGTAATCTTGTTTCACCATATATAAAATCAGAGAATTTATATTATCCAAACAATCATCTACAATTCCCAACAAAAACAATATTTATCTTCAGGGTTTGTCTCATCAGGTTATATACTTGTACCCAATACTTTTTTGCTTTTTCACAAGTCCATCACATATGGTAAAAAGTTCCCTTGACTTTTTTACATTTCCAGCACTTGGTCGACATATTTTGATATACTTTCCCTAATTTATGAGGTGTTAAATACCATCTGTACATCATCTTTATATATTTTTTTCTTTTAGTAACATACAAGTAGTAAATTTAATATCTCTTATCCAGTTTCTCCCATTGATCCATCTGAATATTATATCCATAATTCTCTGCCCATGTGATCATACATTCTTTAACCTGTTCATGTTCCATTTCAATCTGAAGCAACACTTTATACATAATACCAATCATTTCCCTTTTGGCCCTGTTTACTTTTATTTCCCAATCTTGTTTTTCCCATTCAAAATTTAATTTCTTTTTATCTCTTCCATATTTATCCGCTAGTAGTGCATATGTGAACCAATATATGTTTTTGCCCTCTTGATTTAACAGTTCTCTTATTTTAACATCAAAATCATTAGTATCATCCTTTTTATATAACATATCTTCATATTAAAGCCAAGACCTTCTTCTCCAAACTCCTTTAACAGACCTTCATGTGGTGATACTCAAAGAGGCATTTTTCTATAATTTTTATCATTAAACCACGTCTTATACAGGGCATTCCTCACAAAATGATTTTCGAAATCTGCATTGACATTAGCTTTTTCATACCACAGATACCCACCCATATCTTAAACCTTCTTCTTCCAATTGCAATAATCTTTGATCGTTCAGCCAAAACCATTTTGCAATCCAACCTATACAGCATGGTATAACTTTAGAATTGGTAACCCTAATCCTTTTCTTTGGAATCTTGCATCAGCTTAAGTCTTATGCTTGGCTTCTTTCCTTGCCAAATAAATTTTGAAATATCCTTTTGACAGTTTGTAAAATCCTTTGTTATTTTATAATAGGTAAGAGCTCACTTCCAGCTGAAGCTCTTTCTACACTCCTTACATTCAAATAGTTTCTATCCTGTGTGGATTCTGTTGTGTACAGTCAGGTTGGATGATGAAGTGAAACTCTTTCCACACTCTTTGCATTTATATGGTTCCTCTCCAGTGTGAGACCTCAAATGTCTAGTAAGATGTGATGACTGGCTGAACTTCTTTCCACACTCCTTACATTCATATGGTCTCTCTCCTGTGTGAGACTTGAAATGTCTAGTAAGATTCATTGACAGGCTGAAGGTCTTGCCGCACTCCTTACATTCATACGGTCTCTCTCCTGTATGAGACCTGAAATGTTTAGTAAGATCTGAGTTGCACGTGAAGCTCCTTCCACACTCCTTACATTCAAATGGCTTCTCTCCTGTGTGGATTCTGTTATGTATAGTCAGATATGATGACGAACTGAAGCTCTTTCCACACTCCTGACATTCATATCGTCTCCCTCCGGTGTGAGACCTAAAATGTTTATTAAGATCTGATCTGCACCTATAGCTCTTTCCACACTCCTTACATTGAAATGGCTTCTCTCCTGTGTGGATTCTCTTATGTACAATCATATTTGATGACAAACTGAAGCTCTTTCCACAATCTTGACATCCATATGGTTTCTCTCCGGTGTGAGACCTGAAATGTGTACTAAGATGTGATGACTGGCTGAAGCTCTTTCCACACTCCTTAGATACATATGGCTCCTCTCTGGTGTGAGACCTGAAATGTTTAGTAAGATCTGAGTTGCACGTGAAGCTCTTTCTACACTCCTTACATTGAAATGGCTTCTCTTCCATGTGAGTCTTAAGATGTAAGGGCAACTCTGATTTCGTGCTGAAGCTCTTTCTACACCCCTTGAATTCATTGGTGTTTTTTCCTGTGTGATTTCTGCAATGTACAGCCAGGTATGATGAGGAAGTGAAGCTTTTTCCAGACATCTTCCAATTACGTGGTTTCTCCCCTTGGTCAAAAGTGTTTTTAGGTACTAGGAGTGAATAGTGACCAAAGCTCTTCATGCTTTGTACATATTCTTGAGTTTTGTCTACTGTGTGAATTCTGAGATGTAAATTCAGTTCATCAGGGCCACTAACGTTACCCTGAGATGCAATGCATTCATAACCTCTGGTGCTTCGACTATCCTTATTTAATTTTGGATTGAGTCTGAGTATTTTCTTCAATCCAGGATCAAGTTTCCTGTCCATTCCTTCAAGATCTTCTGAGACGAGGATTTCACTCTCTTCTTCCTTTGTTCTTCTTTCAGGAGACAACTTGGATAGCTGAGGATGATTTTCACACTTCTGCACAGGATCTATATATGGGAAAGCATGAATAAACAGAAATCAGTGTGGATTTCAAGAAAAACCCATGAAGGTTGTGTGTCTACTCCAGTGGAAGAGGCTGCTTTCCTGAGACCAAACAAAGATCATTTGACAGACAAACTTGGAGGAAGAACTCATGGATTCTTAAGCTAGCCTAAGCAGGTGGGCTGAGAGAGGAAGGGATTGCGGTTTTCATAACTCAGAAGAGCCAGCAAAAGGGTTTAGCCATATTTCCTGAGCTGGGAGATGCTAAGGTCAGTTAGAGTGGGTAACAAAAATTAAAATACTCTTTTAGAATTAAAAAAAAAAGAATTAAATTGAAATGAAAATTTAAAATAGTGACAAACCCTAAATGAACAGTTTAATGAATTCTGTATTACTACCTGACTGCTGGACAGAAGTTCTGGGTCAGTGCTTGGTGTAATCGGAGCTCCTGAAGTCTATGGAGCGGACCTGGTGATTCATAACAAATCGGATTGTAGAAAAATCGTGTTCGTTCAAATTGATCCCCTTATTTGCTACTCAGCCTAATTCACGGTGTTAACTCAAGCTAATAAGGCCCTGAATGACTTGGACCGCAAATATCTACAGGAACACCTTCTTCCATATTGACCTGCCCATGCCTTAAGATCTGGAGGGGAGGCCCTCCTGGTTGTACCACCACCTGCAATAGTAAAAGTGGTGGGCACCCACGAGAGGGCCTTCTCAGTGATGGCCCCTAGGCCATGAAGTGTTTCAGGCAGCTTAACTGGTTGTTCCACCACCTTTGATAGTGAAGTTGGTGGGCACCTGGGAGAGAGCATTTTCAGTGGTGGCCCCTAGATTGTGGAATGGTCTCCCCTCCAGACCATTCCCTGTTGTCATTCAGGAGGGCTGTAAAGGCATATCTTTTTGCCTTAGCCTTTGGCCAAGGTTGACTCATTCCCCCTTGGTGGCAGTTTTATTAACAGACCACTGGATGTAGGGCTTAAATCAGAGCTTTTAATGATGTACCTTAGTTCAATCTGTGTCTTGTTTTTAGTACCTGGTTTTAATATGTGTTTTTACCTGTGTCTTGTTTTTAATATGTTTTTTAAATGCTGTTTGATCTGTTGTTACCCACCCAGAGACCTTCAGGTATGGGGCAGGATAGAAATGTATGTGAGTGAGTGAGTGAGTGAGTGAGTGAGTGAGTGAGTGAGTGAGTGAGTGAGTGAGTGAGTGAGTGAGTGAGTGAGTGAGTGAGTGAGTGAGTGAGTGAGTGAGTAAATAAATAAATAAATAAATAAATAAATATGTTCAGGAAGACAGTAAAGATGTACTTCTTTGCCCTGGTCATTGGTTAATGGGGATACATGTTCTCTTCCCACTTCTTAGACACTATTATTGTTTTAATACGTACTGTAACTTTTTAAATATAAATATATCTGATATTAAATGTTGTTACCTGCCCTGAAACCTTTGGGTATACGGAGAGATAAAAATGCAAACAAACAAACAGACAAATAAAATGGGACAAAATCCTCAGAGAAAAAGCAACAGTATAATAATCAATTCAACCAAAGAGAGTTACTTGCCAAAAAAGGCCAGATTTGCCCAATTCTCTTCCGCGACTTCCCTGTGCAAAGCCCTCTGGGCCGGATCCAGCAAAGCCCACTCCTCCTCCGTGAAATGCACGGCCACCTCCTCAAAGGTCACTTGGGCCTGAAAGGGAAAGGAAAATAGTTTCCCCTTAAGAAAAAGTGTAAAGATCCAAAATCTCAGGGCAAGAGAGAAGAGCTTGGAGATTGGTCTCCGTGACGCAAAACTCACTCAGCTGCCTCCAAAACATCCCTAGTGAGAAACCAGGATGGAACCCAGAAGACACAGAAGTGTTGAGACCAAGGAAAATGTGCAGGACTCAGAGACCCTCAGGAGGAAGATTCTCACCCTACCTGGTCCAGGGGCTGCTCAGTGTTCACTTCTGCTCCATCACAAGCTGGAGGACTCTTTGCATTGCCTAGAATGAAGACCAAAGTTTAAGGGGAGTCACCTGACCCCATCAGCTGCTGGACCACATTCAAGATGCTAGGAAAGTCCTCAATGGCCTGGCGACAACACTGTGCAGACAGTTGGGGCGTCACCCTGATGCACCCAAACTCTTTGAAAAGCCATTCCTTACCCCTGATGGCAACTTCCGCATCACCTTCCTGCACGCGTTCTGTCCATATGGGATCCAGGGCTGCTTCACTTGCCTCAGAACGAACACAAATACCGCCTGTCGACACTGCAACCTGCAATATTATTTGGCTACTGACATCAATTGTCTTCACCATCCTCCTGCAAGTTTACAGAAATGGTCTGTGATGCACATTTAAAGGGAGGTTCATCCACCATCTAGGGGCCATCACAAAGAAGACTTTTTCCCATAATAACCTAGTACATCTAGGCCAGCATCCTGTCTGACATCAATTGCCCATGGGCACCGCAAGCAGAAGACAAAGACAAAACCTTCAACTGCTCTTGACTCCCGGCAAATGGCCTTTAGAGACATCCTGCCTTTCTCTCCCACCTGGAGGAGGTATCTGGGCATCCATTCTACTAGCCGAGGAGCTTTTCCGCCCAGTATGCAGCAGCAGCAGCAGCAAAAAGCTAATTAAACACTGGAAATAATCAGGAATAGAAAACAAGACAGCAAGGCTGCAACCTCACATAACTTTTTTAGTCCCGGTTTAGTCCTATTTGGACTATTTTGGGGGATTATTTTTAATCCAGATAGAGTGCCTGGCACTTAATCCAAATATAACCATCCCCACACAAGCAAGACTAATTCCACCCCCCATGAAAACCTTGCCTCCAATGAAACCAGCAAAACCTTCCCCTTCACTCTCTAGAGCTGGAGCTGGAGAGCTTAAGTTAAAAGCTATCACTTTAAAAAAAATCTCAACCCGATTACTTTCTCCTTTCACACTTCTCTTTTTTGACATAACCGGGAACTGTGCGCTCAAACAGATCAGCCAAGGAGTGAGCACAGCACGATTGAAGGTGCGTTTTGCAAAGCCTTTTTGCATATAAAATGCATCTTTCTGAGAACAATAATCAGAAAAGACACAAATGTTTCCATCACAAATGTTTTTCCCCTTTTTGCATGTTTCAACGGAGGCACAAGCATTTTGAGCATGGCAAGGGAGGGGGGAGGTTTCCATCTGTGAAATCCCATCCGCAGCTCGCTGCCATTGGTCAGAAGACTAGACTTCCACCCCAAAGAGCCCTCCGGATAGTCCTCATAAAATACGGGAATAAGAAATTGTATAGGGACGCTGGGGACTGAGATTGGATTCTATTAGGATTTATACATAACTAAGTGCGTTTAATGGCACCTATAAACCTTTCGTAATTACTAGCTCTGGGGGGTTTCCAGCCCAGGCATTTATCCAGAATTTTAGTAAATGCATCCTGTTTATTTAAGATTAAGATTTAATTAAGATTTCAAGACTGATACGATGAATACAAATCTCCTCACCTTCTTTGCATCTCCAGCTTTGCTCAAGAGGAATCCTTCGGCCAGGGCCACCGCCTGGGAGCTGCTCTCCGGCCCACATTCCCGGACCCAGTTCCGCATCTCCCAAGGAAGGACGGCCAGGAACTGCTCCAGGACCACCAGGTCCAGCATCTCGGCCTTCGTGTGCCGCTCTGGTCTCAGCCACTGGCGGCAGAGGCGGTGGAGGCGGCTGCAAACCTCCCGGGGCCCCTCGGCCTCCTCGTAGCAGGAGCTCCTGAACCTCCGTCTCTCCTCGTCCCACCTGGCCTGGTCCTCAGGTAGGAGAGCAAGTTCAGAGGCCTCCGGGCTCCTCTTGGATTCTGGGTCTGTCAGATTCTGCTCCTCCATGGCTGGACTTTCTCCTCCGTCTTCTTTCCCCCTTCCAAGATGAGACCAACTCTGTCTTCCTTCTGGGGACTGGGAGGTCTTGTGGCAGGAAGAGACGGAGACGGAGCTTGGAGGCAGCCTGGGCTTCTCCCTGCAGGGAGGCAGAAGAAGGTTTAGGGCAGGGAGGGAAGGAGCTCGGAGGAAGGAAGGAGAAAGACGCTCCCTCCGTCTTCCTCTCTCCACAAAGATGCTCAACTGGCCACATTGCTCCCCCATGATCCCTGATCCTCCAAGTCGCCCTAGAATTCCTGGGCTGGGAAGGGGGCCTCTGGCAGGCCCTCTGTTCATGCTCAGGAGCTCCACCCTTCCTTCTTTTCCCTAGATGTCAGTCTGGGCCTCTTGTGTTCCATGTCAACTCACTGAAGGGCCCGTTGCATTCTGGGAAACTCAAACTAGAATTTCAACAGAAATTCCTGAACGGCAGAGTGCCCTGAAAGCATCAGCTACCCTCACCCCCTTCATGAACTGGCCACCTCATAACACCCTCTTGCATATGTTTCATATTCTCCATCTCAGCCTCTCTCCAACCTCACCTTTCTTTCACAGCCTTCCCGGGACAAACGGCCATCAGGCAGCTGCCTCCTCCTCAGCTCGCTTTGTGCCCCTCCATTTCCTTCCTCCTTCTCGGGGCCTCAGCGGTGGTGGCTCTCCTGTACTACCGGATGCTCCTGGTGTTCCTTCCGTCTCCGCTCTAGGACTCACAAGCCTCTCTCTCATTAACTCTAGTTCTGGCTTCCTGTGCTCAGGACACCACTTCCTATCGGTCCTCGCGGCCTTTGATCTATGGCATCTTCAGAAGACGCCCCACCGCCCTTGACTTTCATTTTCTCCTCAATTGGTTCCCCTTTGTGCCTGTGGGGCCTCAGTGGCGGAGGCTCCCCTGTCCCACTTGAGGGTTAGTGAGCCGGCCTCTTATCTGGGAATACAGAATTTGATTCCACTCTCCTGTGGAACCAGCTGGGTGACCTTGGGCTAGTCACAGCTCCCTTCTGAGCTCTCACAGCCCCACCTATCTCGCAGGGTGTTCTGCTGTGGGGAGAAGGACAGAAGGTTTGTCAGCTGCTTTGAGTCCTCTTAAGTGGGTGAGAAAAGGGCGGCAGAAAACCAACTCTTCTTCCTCCACAAAGCCAGTTGGGTGACCTTGGGCTAGTCACAGGTCTCTTCGGAGTTACCACAGCCCCACCTACCTCACAGGGTGTCTGTTGTGGGGAGAATCAGGCACCCTCCTGCCGCCTCTTTGCAACTGGCTGGGTGTTGGGTGAGAGTTGGATTAGGAACACGAAGAAGAAGACCTCAAGGAGTTTGGGGAGAGAGGAAATCCTCAAATGATATACAAATAAAAACTACTCTTGGGCTGCATCCCCATTTCAGATTTCAGGAGCTTTGAATGCATTTTCAAAGCTGATCGTTCCCAAAGAATCAGACAAAACTGCAGTTTCTGAGGATTAAAGGTGCCGGAACACAAATTATCCATATTCAAACCAAAAGAATTCCCACTGCGGGGTTTAGAAATAATCCTCGTTATTATTCACTGGGGGCACAAGCAGTTTTTTAGAGGCATGGAAGCGTGATTTAGGAGCATTCTCCTCAGTTCCCCCTGATTCAATCATAAGCTGTGATTTATTCCACTTCACCCCCCCCCAGGTTGTATGCTAATGTCTCCTTTCAGCTGTTGAAGAGTCACTGAAATGGGAAACTAGAGGCACAAACGGACCCAACACAGGATCTTCAGGAATTCAAACCTTTAATTCTGCCTGCCATGGCACAGTCCGACCCCTTCCTTCCAGCCTGTCTCCTCTCCTCTCCTCTCCTCTCCTGAAGCACCAGTCTTATCATATATACATTCCTTATTCAAGAATAGTGTTCGAGTCTTGCAGATTTGTCTATTCCACAATGTGATTGAAAGGATTCTCCTATCAGTCTGTCGAAATTAAATGGCTTATTGAGGCAACATTCTGGGATTGATAACCTGTTTGCCAAAACTGCAGTTCTAGGGTGTTTTTCCACTGCCACTAAAAGTACCCATTAACTATCCATTAATGGGTACGTAATGGCATTTTTGTACCCATTAATGGGTACTTAATGGGTACTTCTAGTAACAGTGGAAAAACACCCCTAGATTTATTTTAGTTAAGTGGAGAGCGATTAGAACTGATATCAAAGATAGTGAAGCCAGAGGCCCTAATATAATCTGACACACCTTTCATTCCCTTCCGCGATGAATTCAATGCGTGCGGATGTAGTTTGGATCCTGACTAATGAAGAATGGACGCTACAAGAGTAATTCAAGAGTTTTCCCCACCGGAAATGGGAAGATCGCACGTCTCATTGAAGTCAAGAAGAAATCAAGAAAAGAAAGATATGTATATTATTATGTTTTTATGGTTATGTATGATCTTTTGATTCTGACATTTTGCCAACTACAGAGTTATGAATTCCATCACAGATTGATGAATTTATCAACGGGGGAATGAAGAGGAAAGATATATATATATATAGATCCCATTATGTGAGAGAGAGATCTCTTCATGCTTGCTAAAAACCCCACAAGCCCTCACCTTTTCTTTTGTTCAAAAATGGAGTTATGCTTTCCTTCTATGGCACAAAGTTTCTACAGACTGATAACTTTCGTTTCCTGAGTCCCGAACTAGCAACTGCTGAATTGCGCTCTGACGTTTGTTCAGAACTGAAGATGCAATGACGCTCTTTCCACACTCTTGATCTGTTAGAACAGACACAAATTTTCTAACATTTAACATTCATACTGTTTCTCTCCTGTGTGTGTCCTGAAATGTGTAGTAAGGCTTGATGACTGGTTGAAGGTCTTTCTGTACTCCTTGCTTTCATGTTTATTAATTTCTTTATTATTTACATTTCTATCCCGCCCCATACGCAAAGATCTCTGGTCAGGTAGGAACCTTAAAACAACAGATTAAAAATAGAATATATATTAAACGACATTAAAAATTGAACAAATCTAAAACAATAACATTTTTAAAATGATAGTGTCAGTACTGGAGGGGAAATATAATCGGTCTCTGGACCGATTGGTTTCTCTCCTGTGTGAATTCTGCGATGTGCTATCAGGTTTGGTGACCTAGTGAAGGCCTTTCCGCACTCTTGACATTTATATGGTTTCTCTCCAGTGTGAGATCTGAAATGTGTACTAAGACCTG
Source organism: Aspidoscelis tigris stejnegeri (assembly GCA_023333525.1). Classification (NCBI taxonomy): domain Eukaryota; kingdom Metazoa; phylum Chordata; class Lepidosauria; order Squamata; family Teiidae; genus Aspidoscelis; species Aspidoscelis tigris. Next base: position 4,843,053 of record JALMGA010000024.1, read on the forward strand.
TTGACTGGCTGAAGCTCTTTTCACACACTTCACATTTATATGGTTTCTTTCCAGTGTGAGATCTGAAATGTGAGGTAAGATTGGTTGACCGACTGAAGGTCTTTCCACACTCTTTACATTCAAATGACTTCTCCCCTGTGTGTGTCCTGAAATGTGTAGTAAGGTGTGATGACTGGCTGAATCTCCTTCCACACACTTGACATTCATATGGTCTCTCTCCGGTGTGAGACCTGAAATGTTTAGTAAGATCCGATTGGCAACTGAAGTACTTTCCACACTCTTTACATTCTAATGGTTGTTCTTTTCGGTGAGTCTTGAAATGTATGGTCAATTCTGATTTTGTTCTGAAGCTCTTTCCACACTCCTTGAATTCATATGGTTTTTCTCCTGTGTGAATTCTGTGATGTTCAATCAGGTTTGATGACCTAGTGAAGGCCTTTCCACACTCTTGCCATTTATATGGGTTCGCCCCAGTGTGAGATCTGAAATGTGAAGTCAACTCTGATTCCCAATTGAAGGTCTTTCCACAGTCCTGACATTCATGCGGTTTCTCGCCTGTGTGATTTCTGTGATTGACTCTAATTATATTCTCCATTCCAGGATCAAGTTTCCTGTCCACCACCTCATGATCTTCGGAGATGAGGATTTCACTCTCTTCTTCATTTGTGTTTCTTTCAGGAGACAACCTGGACAGTCGATGATGATTTCCACACTCCTGCACATGATCTATATGTGGGGAAAGCATGAAAAAATAAATCAGTGGGGATTTCAAGAAAAACCCATGAAGTTTGTTTCTCTCCTCCAGTGGAAGAAGACGGCTTTCCTGAGACCAAAGAAAGATAATTTGGAAGACACATTTGGAGGAAGAACTCTTGGACTCTGATAAATTTGTTGGATTAATCCTCTAGGCCTGCATCCTCATGCATTCCATTTAGTCTGAATTGGATAAAATGTAGTCCGAATTGTCCTGACTCCATGTGTGATTGACGAAAGCATGGGCTCAAGTTGAATATGCCTGTCCCCACGCAAAACGCGCTAAACCCCTGCTTGGGAAAACAGCGTCATTTTCTCTCCGCCCCTTCTCTCCTGATAGGATCCGGGCTGACGTCACCAGCCCCTGTGCCACCCGCTGTAGCGAGTGCAGGGAAATGCCACCCACCACCCCTTCCCCAATCACAACTGCTGGCCATTTTTAAACAGTGATCAAACAGAAACGAGCCTCTTTTCTCTGCGATTTGATCGCCAGGCAAACGTAAAAGAACTGATCGCCCCAGTTTGACAGGTAAAGATGCAGCAATGAGGGAGGTCATCTGGCCCTTGTTCTCCCACGAGCCTCTTCCCGCAACCCTTATTCCACCCCTGCTCCCCGATCGCCGGCAAGCAGCTTCTGCAGTTTGCCAGCTAAAAAGCTAACCAATGTTTAGACGCAGTTTAGCAGAGAAGCGCTCCTCCACTAAACTGCCTCTAAACATTGTATCAGCTTTGGTTAGCTTTTGAGCTGGCAAACTTCAGAAGCCGCTTGCCTGTCATAGTCTGGCAAACTTCAGAAGCTCCTTCCTGGCGATCGAGGAGAGGGGGTGGAATAAGGGTTGTGGGAAGAGGCTTGTGGGACAACAAGGGCCAGATGACCCCCCTCATCATTGGATCTTTACCTGTCAAACTCGGGCGATCAGTTCTTTTATGTTTGCACAGCAATTGGATCGTGGAGATAAGGGGCTCGTTTCTGTTTGATCACTGTTTAAAAATGCCCAGCAGTTGAGATCTCCAACACACAAGACAGGAACGGTGAACACAGAACGTGAAACCCCACCTCTTAATGACGCCAGAGTCTATCCCTTCCCCAATAGCCCAGAAGTGTCCCCATGCACAGACTCGGCTCCCAAAAATAACGCGGATTTAGCTCCCAAACCATAGCAAGAACAGTTTTCTAGAGGACTAAATTTAGTGCGGATTTGGGTGATTTGGTCTGCATGTAGCTCGGCTTGTGGGTTTTGCGTGGGGAAGCTCCTTGCCGAATTTGGATTCGATTCGGACTTTATAGTGCATGGCGGTGCACAACCTAGTTTGTGCACTTGTTTTGGCTGCTAGTTTAGCTACCTGAGTGGACATTTTTTCTAAGCTAGCCTGAGCACATGGTCTGAGGGAGGAAGGGATTGCAGTTTTCAGGACTGAGGAGTGAACAAAGGGGATTAGCCGCATTTCCTGAGCTGGGAGCTGCAAAGGTCAGTTTTAGAGGGTAAGAAAAATTAAAATGCTACTTTAGAATTTTTTAAAAAAATATTAATTAAATCGCAATGAAAATTAAAAATAGTAACAAACCCTAAACGAATGAAGGAGTCAAAAAATCTAAATATGTATGACGACTTGCCCACTGGGCGGAAGTCCTGGGTGTGTGCTCTGGGCTATGAGTTTGTAGGATTCCATTCGATACGAATGTATTTGTATGAATTTATATGAATATACGTTACAAATGCATACATATCCTATACAAGTTCATACATAGATATGGATCCCCCTCCTGTCTCATGAACACACATCCCTTGCCTCTCAATCTCTTTCCCCGATCCTGCTTCCCCTCCTGTCTTACACCTCCCTTGCCCCTTCGTTTCACTGATTCTTGAAATAAAATGTAAGAGCTTATTTCCAGCGGAAGCTCTTTCCACATTCCTTACGTTCAAATTGTTTCTCTCCTGTATGGATTCTGTTGTGTACGGTCAGGTACGACGATGAACTGAAGCTCTTTCCACACTTTTCACATTTATGTGGTTTTTCTCCAGTGTGAGACCTGAAATGTCTAGTAAGATGTGTTGAACGACTGAACCTCTTTCCACACTCTTTACATTCAAATGATTTCTCTCCTGTGTGAGTCCTGAAATGAGTAGTAAGACACACTGCCTGAGTGAAGCTCTTTCCACACTTCTGACATACATATGGTTTCTCTCCGGTGTGAGACCTGAAATGAATACTAAGATTTGATTTCGTTGTGAAGTTCCTACCACACTCCTTACATTCATATGGTCTCTCTCCTGTGTGAGACCTGAAATGTCTAGTAAGATTCATTGACAGGCTGAAGGTCTTGCCGCACTCCTTACATTCATACGGTCTCTCTCCTGTGTGAGACCTGAAATGCTTAGTAAGATCTGAGTTGCACATGAAGCTCCTTCCACACTCCTTACATTCATATGGCTTCTCTCCTGTGTGGATTCTGTTATGTACAGCCAGATATGATGACGAACTGAAGCGCCTTCCACACTCTTGACATTCATATGGTCTCTCTCCGATGTGAGACATGAAATGTCTAGTAAGAGCTGATTGGCACGTGAAGCTCTTTCCACACTCCTTACATTTAAATGCCTTCTCTTCCGTGTGAGTCTTGAAATGTAAGGTTAACTCTGATTTTCTGCTGTAGCTCTTTTTACACTCCTTGAATTCTTTGGGTTTCCCACCTGTGTGGTTTCTCTGATGTACAGTCAGGTACGATGACGAAGTGAAGCTGCTTCCAGACATCTTCCAATTATGTGGTTTCTCCCCTTGGTGAAAAGTGTTCCTGTCCATTCCTTCATGATCTTCTGAGATGAGGATTTCACTCTCTTCTTCCTCTGTGCTCCTTTCAGGAGACAACTTGAATAGTTGAGGATGATTTTCACACTCCTGCACATGATCTATATGTGGGAAAACAGAAATCAGTGTGGATTTCAAGAAAAATCCATGAAGTTTGTGTGTCTACTACAGTAGGAGACTGCTTTCCTGCGACCACAGAAAGAGAACAGAAATTTGGCAGACACATATGGAGGAGGAAATTGTGGACTCTGGTAAATTTGTTTGAGGAATCCTCTGGGTTTTGCTGCTACTTGGGGTGGTTGTTTTTTCTAAGCTAACCTGAGCACATGGTCAGAGGGAGGAAGGGATTGCAGGTTTCATGACTCAGAGGAACTAACAAAGGGGATTAGCCACATTTCCTGAGCTGAGAGATGCAAAATATTACTTTAGAATTTTTTAAAAAATAATTAAATTGTAATGAAAATTAAAAATAGTAACAAACCCTAAAGGATTAATTTAAAGAATCTAAACACGAGTGACTACCTGCCTCCTGGGTGTGTGTTTGGTGGGATGAGCTCCTGGCTCTCAGGGAACGTGTTTCTTCCCCTAGAACCAAGGAAGCAGACCTGGAGAAGGAGACAGAGAGCAACAGGGCTGAGGGCGAGGCCTTCAGGGAGGCAGTAGGACCATCCCACTCCTTGGCACGCAGCCCTCCTTCTGCAAAACAGGATCTGGGTGATCCAGGAAATTACAGACCAGGAACTTAACAGAAGGTGCAGAAAAGGGATGGAAGCCATCTTTAAGGATAACATTACAAGTTCAGAGGCCTCCAGAATCCTTCGGCCAGGACCACCACCTCAGAGCTGCTCTCCGGCCCAGTTCCCGGACCCAGTTCTGCGGACCCAGTTCTGCATCTCCCAAGGACCACCAGGTCCAGCATCTCGGCCTTCGTGTGCCCCTCTGGTCTCAGCCACTGGCGGCAAAGGCGGTGGAGGCGGCTGCAAACCTCCCGGGGCCCCTCGGCCTCCTCGTAGCAGGAGCCTCGGAACCTCCGTCTCTCCTCGTCCCACCTGGCCTGGTCCTCAGGCCGGAGAGCAGGTTCAGAGGCCTCTGGGCTCCTGTCTGATTCTGGGTCTGTCAGATTCTACACATCACACCAGTCTTAAAAGGGTTGCACTGGCAGCCGGTTCACTACTGAGAATAATTCAAGGTATTAACTCTGACTAATAAGGCCCTAAATGACTTGGGCCCCAAATTTCTACAGGAAGCCCTTCTTCCATATTGATCTGCCCATGCCTTAAAATCTGGAGGCCCTTCTGGTACTCCCATCACCTGCAGTAGTAAAAAGGGAGAGGGCCTTCTCAGTGATGGGCCCCTAGGCTATAGAATAGTCTCCCCATTGAGGTGTTTCAGGCACCTTCCCTATACATGTTCAGGAAAGGAGTGATGATGGACCTCTTTGCCTGGCCTTAATATATATTGTAACTTCCATGTATCTGGTTTTAAATCTTGTTACTTGCCCTGGGACCTTTGAGTATGGGGAGGGATAAAAATGCAAATAAATAAATAAAATGGGACAAAATGCTAAGAGAAAAAACAACATCATAACCATCAATCCAACCAAAGAGAGTTACTTACCCAAAAAGGCCAGATTTGCCCAATTCTCTTCCGTGACTTCCCTATGCAAAGCCCTCTGGGCCGGATCCAGCAAAGCCCACTCCTCCTCCGTGAAATGCACAGCCACCTCCTCAAAGGTCACTTGGGCCTGAAAGAGAAAGAAAAATATTTTCCCCTTCAGAGAAAGTGTAAAGATGCAAAATCTCAGGGCAAGAGAGAAGAGCTTGGAGGTTGGTCTCTGTGATGCAAAACTCTCTATCTGCCTCCAAAACATCCCTGGTGAGAAACCAGGATGGAACCCAGAAGACACAGAAGGGTTCAGACCAAGGAAATTGGGCAGGACTCAAACCAGGCGGAAGATTCTCATCCTACCTGATCCGGGGGCTGCTCAGCGTTCACTTCTGCTCCATCACAAGCTGGAGGATTCTTTGCATTGCCTATAAGGAAGACCAAAGATTAAGGGGAGTCGCCGGACCCCATCAGCTGCCTGACCACATTCAAAGAACTTGGAAAGCCCAGATTGGCCTTGGAACCACACTGTGAAGACAGATGGGGTCTTGAGCAACATCCCAACCCTCACCCTGGTACGCCCAAGCTGTTCAGAAAGGTATTCCTTACCCCTGCTGGCAACTGCTGCCTCACCCTCCTGCACACTCTCTGTCTGTATGGGACCCAGTGGTGCCTCCCTTGCCTCAGGAAGAGCACAGACGCCTTCTGTCCACACTGGAACCTGCCATAGAATTTGGTTATTTACATCTATTGTCCTCTCCAACCACCTTCACGTTTACAGAAATGGTTTTTCGATGGACATCTAAAGGGAAGCCATTCCACCATCTAGGGGCCACCACAAAGAAGGCTTTTTCCCAGGCCCCATTTCCTTCAGTTTTGCTCCTCCCAAGGCCTCTCCGCTTCTGTATCTTAGGGACTCCTTTAGATATTTAGGGCTTACATTTGTCTTCGTAGAAGATGGTAGTGTGGAAACATAGGAGGGAGAGGTAGTAGAAAATTTATTTGACTAGTCATGTGACCATTTCAAAGTATAGTACGTGTTAAGTACAATACAGTTAAAACAACGGCAATAAAACAGAAGCCCCCTGTATACAATCAGGTTTCTACATTCAGGAGATGGTTTCTTTTCTTAATAGCTTTTAAAATAAAAAGGCTAACTCCTACTATAATAGATCTTTCATGTCCTTGAAGAAGAAGTGCCATAAGTTTAGATCTATTGTAAGACTGGAACTCAGCTACTAGAGGGTATAAAAACCTGTTTCGCAGTTCCGTATAGGCAGGGCAATCAAAAAGAAAATGTTCCGTATCTTCCACCGCTTGATCACCCCAGACACAGAGTCTTTCACATCTTGGCATGTTATAATAACGGCCTGTTTGCATCCTGATGCCAAGTTGGTCGAATCTGGCCCTCGTAAACAATTTTCTTAGAGGAAGCGGAACCGGAATAGTCAGGTATATTTCCATCTTAATATTCCCTTTGTGGCGGGATAAGAACTTTGTGGCAGTTGATCTGGCTATGCTTGCCAGGTCTAATTGAGAATAAATATCCTGTGTGTGTTGTCTGAGGATTTGCTTGGCCCTAGGACCTAAGTCATTTAAAAATTGCAGAGGAAGGCCCAGACTGGACAGTTCATTATTTAGGTCCAGGAGGGAGAGGTAAGATGCACTAAGTGAAAGAATAAAAGGAGGCAGGAGGGCAAAGCAAACCTTGGACATGTCAGGATTGCAATACTGGTACAATGAAAAAAAATCTCACCTTCTTTGCCTCTCCATCCTTGCTCATGAGGAATCCCTCGGCCAGGGCCACCGCCTGGGAGCTGCTCTCCGGCCCACATTCCCGGACCCAGTTCTGCATCTCCCAAGGAAGGACGGCCAGGAACTGATCCAGGACCACCAGGTCCAGCATCTCGGCCTTCGTGTGCCGCTCTGGTCTCAGCCACTGGCGGCAAAGGCGGTGGAGGCGGCTGCAAACCTCCCGGGGCCCCTCGGCCTCCTCGTAGCAGGAGCCCCTGAACCTCCGTCTCTCCTGGTCCCACCTGGCCTGGTCCTCAGGCAGGAGAGCAAGTTCAGAATCCTCTGGGCTCCTCTTGGATTCTGGGTCTGTCAGATTCTGCTCCTCCATGGCTGGACTTTCTCTTGCCTTTCACAGCCTTCCTCTCCGCTGGACATTCACTGGAGCATCTTTACTCCCCAGCTGGTTCTCCTTTCTGCCTCCCCCTTTCCTGCCCCCTCTCACTGGGCGGGGCCTTAGCGGTGGAGGCCCTCCTCCTCTCCCACCAGATGCTCCTGTCTGTTTCTCTGACTCCACTCTAGGGCTCACTAGTCTCTTTCTCATTAACCCCTTGCACGTTTGTGCTCTTCCGAGTCCCGTTTGCTCGTGAGCCATTTTGGTCTAATGGTTAGGGAGCCGGACTCTTATCTGGGAATTCTGGGTTTGATACCACCCTCCTCCGTGAAGCCAGCTGGCTGACCTTGGGCTAGTCACAACTCTCTTCTGAGCTCCCACAGCCCCACCTACCTCCCAGGGTGTTCTGTTGTGGGTGTCAGGTGCTTTGAGTCCCCTTAAATGGGTGAGAAAAGCAGGATCTGGCATCCACTCTTGGGACATGAATTGGACTTAAGGCACCCAGACTCCCTCCGGCCTCCTCCTTGCACCTGGCAGGTGTGGGTGAGAGTTGGACTGAGCCTGCCCCTCCATGTTGTCCTCTCCAAGGTCTCTTCCCATGACCCTGAACCAGGGACGGAAGAGGCAACAGGCCTCTTTCCCTGCAGGAGTCAGTCGTTTAATTGAACCCAACAGAATGGAAAGAAAGGAGAACGTTATAAGACCGTAATTTTCTGTCTTCCCATTTTCTTCTGTTCACCTGTTTGACATCTATAAGCATGCAATGGCGCCATATTTCCTGTCTGGCCAGCCTTTAGCCAGACAGCAACACAAGAAGACGCAACTCCGTGGCTGCCCTGAGTAAGAATGGAACCTTCTGCCTTTTGCGGCTTCCCCACTTGCATGGGGGCCACAAGCCGACCTCCAGCCCCTCTTTGCCCTGGACTTTGGCTAAGCAAGGAAATGTTGCTTGCTCTACACGTAACACCGCAGTCTGGAAATGAAGTCACGCCTTCTGCATGCCTCCATAATCTAATCTACGTGATACGTGATGCTGGGAGGCTCTGAGAAATCGGAAGCCCTCAGGGGATCTATTTGAAAATGAATCATAGCCCTGTGCTGCTAGGCTGAGAAGAAGCTGTGGGAGGAAAAAATGGTCCCTTTCGGAAAATTCAAGCGGCTTCCCCCATTTTCCCTTCCTGTCTTGTACAAATGGACACAGGCGAGTTAGAAAGAGGTGCATATTAATTAGCTCCTTGCTGGAGCTCACAGGTGAGTTAGAAAGAGGTGCATATTAATTAGCTCCTTGCTGGAGCTCACAGGTGAGTTAGAAAGAGGTGCATATTAATTAGCTCCTTGCAGGCGATCGGAGTTTACTGGCGCTGGGAAGCAAAAGCTGTGACATTTTAGGTCAAGTTGCCTTGCTCCCCTCTACTTCACTGGCTGGCTGTCATGCTCCAAGGGGGGGAGGGAGAGGGGGCAATCCCTCCAGCCCCTGAGCCCTTCTTCTCTGAGCACACATCTGTGCTTGCTGTCCTGCAGGCGTGCGCACGTCTGCTAAAAGCTTCCAATCCGGGCAAAGGGGGTGGGGAAAAAAGGATGAGGTTTCCCCGATGCCGGGGGTTTACCACGTATGCTGGGGACGGGTGAATTCAAACTGAACCCACACTCTCCTCCACCTCATGGGGATATCTTAATCTGACCTACAATTCGGATTAAGGATGCCCCGATTCTGCAGCACAATAATTGGAGACCAAGGGACGAGCCCTAAAAGATGTATTGACACGCTGAAGCTCCTTCCACTCTTCACATTTATATGGTTTCTCTCCAGTGTGCGACCTGAAACATGTAGTAAGATGTGATGACCGACTGAAGCTCTTTCCACACCCTTTACATTTATATGATCTTTCTTCTCTTTGATACCTGTGATGTACAGTCGGGTATGATGACAAATTGAAGCTCTTTCCTGACATCTTAGGTTTATTTCATTTCTCCTCTTGGTAAAATCGGTGATTAGAAACAAGGCATGAATGCTGACCAAAGCCTTTATGCTTTTATATATTCTTCAGTTTTCCCTCCCGGGTGAATTTTTGAATGTAAATTCAGCCCTCTAAACTTACACTGGGGCTTTGGCTATCCTTATTTTTTGAAATACATTTTATTTATAAAAACATTTTTAAAACCACATAAAACTTCTCACATTATCATCATATCATACTATTGCATTTCTTCATCATTCTTTCCGTGAATTCCTCCGTTTTTCCGGCTTATTTTCTTCATATCGCTTGTTTCCTTGCTCCCTTTAATGTCTCTTGATTCTTCTCAGCCGATCACTGAGTTCCTGGTCGAATCCATCCGACATTACCTCTGTTTCTTGTAGTTAATAACAGGGCTCCCAATCTTTCATAAATTTATCTGTTGTTCTATCTTTTAGTAAATGTGATAGTTTATCCATCTCTGCCAAATCCATCAATTCTTCCCCTGAGGGTATCTCCTACCTCCTTCCATTTCTGTGCATACAGTAATCTTGTTTCACCATATATAAAATCAGAGAATTTATATTATCCAAACTATCATTTACAATTCCCAACAAAAACAATATTTATCTTCAGAGTTTGTCTCATCAGGTTATATACTTGTACCCAATACTTTTTTGCTTTTTCAAAAGTCCATCACGTATGGTAAAAACTTCCCTTGACTTTTTTACATTTCCAGCACTTGGTCGACATATTTTGATATACTTTCCCTAATTTATGAGGTGTTAAATACCATCTGTACATCATCTTTATATATTTTTTTCTTTTAGTAACATACAAGTAGTAAATTTAATATCTCTTATCCAGTTTCTCTCATTGATACATCTGAATATTATATCCATAATTCTCTGGCCATGTGATCATACATTCTTTAACCTGTTCATGTTCCATTTCAATCTGAAGCAACACTTTATACATAATACCAATCGTTTCCCTTTTGGCCCTGTTTACTTTTATTTCCCAATCTTGTTTTTCCCATTCAAAATTTAATTTCTTTTTATCTCTTCCATATTTATCCGCTAGTAGTGCATATGTGAACCACTATATGTTTTTGCCCTCTTGATTTAACAGTTCTCTTATTTTAACATCAAAATCATTAGTATCATCCTTTTTATATATCTTCATATTTAAGCCAAGACCTTCTTCTCCAAACTCCTTTAACAGACCTTCATGTGGTGATACTCAAAGAGGCATTTTTCTATAATTCTTATCATTAAACCACGTCTTATACAGGGCATTTCTCACAAAATGATTTTCGAAATCTGCATTGACTTTAGCTTTTTCATACCACAGATACCCACCCGTATCTTAAACCTTCTTCTTCCAATTGCAATAATCTTTGATCTTTCAGCCAAAACCATTTTGCGATCCAACCTATACAGCATGGTATAACTTTAGAATTGGTAACCCTAATCCTTTTCTTTGGAATCTTGCATCAGCTTAAGTCTTATGCTTGGCTTCTTTCCTTGCCAAATAAATTTTGAAATATCCTTTTGACAGTTTGTAAAATCCTTTGTTATTTTATAATAGGTAAGAGCTCACTTCCAGCTGAAGCTCTTTCTACACTCCTTACATTCAAATAGTTTCTATCCTGTGTGGATTCTGTTGTGTACAGTCAGGTTGGATGATGAAGTGAAACTCTTTCCACACTCTTTGCATTTATATGGTTCCTCTCCAGTGTGAGACCTCAAATGTCTAGTAAGATGTGATGACTGGCTGAACTTCTTTCCACACTCCTTACATTCATATGGTCTCTCTCCTGTGTGAGACCTGGATTCTGTTATGTATAGTCAGATATGATGACGAACTGAAGCTCTTTCCACACTCCTGACATTCATATCGTCTCCCTCCGGTGTGAGACCTAAAATGTTTATTAAGATCTGATCTGCACCTATAGCTCTTTCCACACTCCTTACATTGAAATGGCTTCTCTCCTGTGTGGATTCTCTTATGTACAATCAGATTTGATGACAAACTGAAGCTCTTTCCACAATCTTGACATCCATATGGTTTCTCTCCGGTGTGAGACCCGAAATGTTTATTAAGATCTGATTTGCACCCGAAGCTCTTTCCACACTCCTTACATTGAAATGGCTTCTCTTCCATGTGAGTCTTAAGATGTAAGGGCAACTCTGATTTCGTGCTGAAGCTCTTTCTACACCCCTTGAATTCATTGGTTTTTTCTCCTGTGTCATTTCTGCAATGTACAGCCGGGTATGATGAGGAAGTGAAGCTTTTTCCAGACATCTTCCAATTACGTGGTTTCTCCCCTTGGTCAAAAGTGTTTTTAGGTACTAGGAGTGAATAGTGACCAAAGCTCTTCATGCTTTGTACATATTCTTGAGTTTTGTCTGCTGTGTGAATTCTGAGATGTAAATTCAGTTCATCAGGGCCACTAACGTTACCCTGAGATGCAATGCATTCATAACCTCTGGTGCTTCGACTATCCTTATTTAATTTTGGATTGACTCTGAGTATTTTCTTCAATCCAGGATCAAGTTTCCTGTCCATTCCTTCAAGATCTTCTGAGACGAGGATTTCACTCTCTTCTTCCTTTGTTCTTCTTTCAGGAGACAACTTGGATAGCTGAGGATGATTTTCACACTTCTGCACAGGATCTATATATGGGAAAGCATGAATAAACAGAAATCAGTGTGGATTTCAAGAAAAACCCATGAAGGTTGTGTGTCTACTCCAGTGGAAGAGGCTGCTTTCCTGAGACCAAACAAAGATCATTTGACAGACAAACTTGGAGGAAGAACTCATGGATTCTTAAGCTAGCCTAAGCAGGTGGGCTGAGAGAGGAAGGGATTGCGGTTTTCATAACTCAGAAGAGCCAGCAAAAGGGTTTAGCCATATTTCCTGAGCTGGGAGATGCTAAGGTCAGTTAGAGTGGGTAACAAAAATTAAAATACTCTTTTAGAATTAAAAAAAAAAGAATTAAATTGAAATGAAAATTTAAAATAGTGACAAACCCTAAATGAATAGTTTAATGAATTCTGTATTACTACCTGACTGCTGGACAGAAGTTCTGGGTCAGTGCTTGGTGTAATCGGAGCTCCTGAAGTCTATGGAGCCGACCTGGTGATTCATAACAAATCGGATTGTAGAAAAATCGTGTTCGTTCAAATTGATCCCCTTATTTGCTACTCAGCCTAATTCACGGTGTTAACTCAAGCTAATAAGGCCCTGAATGACTTGGACCGCAAATATCTACAGGAACACCTTCTTCCATATTGACCTGCCCATGCCGTAAGATCTGGAGGGGAGGCCCTCCTGGTTGTACCACCACCTACAATAGTAAAAGTGGTGGGCACCCACGAGAGGGCCTTCTCAGTGATGGCCCCTAGGCCATGAAGTGTTTCAGGTAGCTTAACTGGTTGTTCCACCACCTTTGATAGTGAAGTTGGTGGGCACCTAGGAGAGAGCATTTTCAGTGGTGGCCCCTAGATTGTGGAATGGTCTCCCCTCCAGGGTGCGTCATGCCCCTTCCCTGTTGTCATTCAGGAGGGCTGTAAAGGCATATCTTTTTGCCTTAGCCTTTGGCCAAGGTTGACTCATTCCCCCTTGGTGGCAGTTTTATTAAGAGACCACTGGATGTAGGGCTTAAATCAGAGCTTTTAATGATGTACCTTAGTTCAATCTGTGTCTTGTTTTTAGTACCTGGTTTTAATATGTGTTTTTACCTGTGTCTTGTTTTTAATATGTTTTTTAAATGCTGTTTGATCTGTTGTTACCCACCCAGAGACCTTCAGGTATGGGGCAGGATAGAAATGTATGTGAGTGAGTGAGTGAGTGAGTGAGTGAGTGAGTGAGTGAGTGAGTGAGTGAGTGAGTGAGTGAGTGAGTGAGTGAGTAAATAAATAAATAAATATGTTCAGGAAGACAGTAAAGATGTACTTCTTTGCCCTGGTCATTGGTTAATGGGGATACATGTTCTCTTCCCACTTCTTAGACACTATTATTGTTTTAATACGTACTGTAACTTTTTAAATATAAATATATCTGATATTAAATGTTGTTACCTGCCCTGAAACCTTTGGGTATACAGAGAGATAAAAATGCAAACAAACAAACAGACAAATAAAATGGGACAAAATCCTCAGAGAAAAAGCAACAGTATAATAATCAATTCAACCAAAGAGAGTTACTTGCCAAAAAAGGCCAGATTTGCCCAATTCTCTTCCGTGACTTCCCTGTGCAAAGCCCTCTGGGCCGGATCCAGCAAAGCCCACTCCTCCTCCGTGAAATGCACGGCCACCTCCTCAAAGGTCACTTGGGCCTGAAAGGGAAAGGAAAATAGTTTCCCCTTAAGAAAAAGTGTAAAGATCCAAAATCTCAGGGCAAGAGAGAAGAGCTTGGAGATTGGTCTCCGTGACGCAAAACTCACTCAGCTGCCTCCAAAACATCCCTAGTGAGAAACCAGGATGGAACCCAGAAGACACAGAAGTGTTGAGACCAAGGAAAATGTGCAGGACTCAGAGACCCTCAGGAGGAAGATTCTGACCCTACCTGGTCCAGGGGCTGCTCAGTGTTCACTTCTGCTCCATCACAAGCTGGAGGACTCTTTGCATTGCCTAGAATGAAGACCAAAGATTAAGGGGAGTCACCTGACCCCATCAGCTGCCGGACCACATTCAAGATGCTAGGAAAGTCCTCAATGGCCTGGCAATAACACTGTGCAGACAGTTGGGGCGTCACCCTGATGCACCCAAACTCTTTGAAAAGCCATTCCTTACCCCTGATGGCAACTTCCGCATCACCTTCCTGCACGCTTTCTGTCCATATGGGATCCAGGGCTGCTTCACTTGCCTCAGAACGAACACAAATACCGCCTGTCGACACTGCAACCTGCAATATTATTTGGCTATTGACATCAATTGTCTTCACCATCCTCCTGCAAGTTTATAGAAATGGACTGTGATGCACATTTAAAGGGAAGTTCATCCACCATCTAGGGGCCATCACAAAGAAGACTTTTTCCCATAATAACCTAGTACATCTAGCCCAGCATCCTGTCTGACATCAATTGCCCATGGGCACCGTAAGCAGAAGACAAAGACAAAACCTTCCCCTGCTCTTGACTCCCTGCAAATGGCCTTTAGAGACATCCTGCCTGTCTCTCCCACCTGGAGGAGGTATCTGGGCATCCATTCTACTAGCCGAGGAGCTTTTCCGCCCAGTATGCAGCAGCAGCAGCAAAAAGCTAATTAAACACTGGAAATAATCAGGAATAGAAAACAAGACAGCAAGGCTGCAACCTCACATAACTTTTTTAGTCCCGGTTTAGTCCTATTTGGACTATTTTGGGGGATTATTTTTAATCCAGATAGAGTGCCTGGCACTTAATCCAAATATAACCATCCCCACACAAGCAAGACTAATTCCACCCCCCATGAAAACCTTGCCTCCAATGAAACCAGCAAAACCTTCCCCTTCACTCTCTAGAGCTGGAGCTGGAGAGCTTAAGTTAAAAGCTATCACTTTAAAAAAAATCTCAACCCGATTACTTTCTCCTTTCACACTTCTCTTTTTTGACATAACCGGGAACTGTGCGCTCAAACAGATCAGCCAAGGAGTGAGCACAGCACGATTGAAGGTGCGTTTTGCAAAGCTTTTTGCATATAAAATGCATCTTTCTGAGAACAATAATCAGAAAAGACACAAATGTTTCCATCACAAATGTTTTTCCCCTTTTTGCATGTTTCAACGGAGGCACAAGCATTTTGAGCATGGCAAGGGAGGGGGGAGGTTTCCATCTGTGAAATCCCATCCGCAGCTCGCTGCCATTGGTCAGAAGACTAGACTTCCACCCCAAAGAGCCCTCCGGATAGTCCTCATAAAATACGGGAATAAGAAATTGTATAGGGACGCTGGGGACTGAGATTGGATTCTATTAGGATTTATACATAACTAAGTGCATTTAATGGCACCTATAAACCTTTCGTAATTACTAGCTCTGGGGGGTTTCCAGCCCAGGCATTTATCCAGAATTTTAGTAAATGCATCCTGTTTATTTAAGATTAAGATTTAATTAAGATTTCAAGACTGATACGATGAATACAAATCTCCTCACCTTCTTTGCATCTCCAGCTTTGCTCAAGAGGAATCCTTCGGCCAGGGCCACCGCCTGGGAGCTGCTCTCCGGCCCACATTCCCGGACCCAGTTCCGCATCTCCCAAGGAAGGACGGCCAGGAACTGCTCCAGGACCACCAGGTCCAGCATCTCGGCCTTCGTGTGCCGCTCTGGTCTCAGCCACTGGCGGCAAAGGCGGTGGAGGCGGTTGCAAACCTCCCGGGGCCCCTCAGCCTCCTCGTAGCAGGAGCCCCTGAACCTCCGTCTCTCCTCGTCCCACCTGGCCTGGTCGCCAGGCAGGAGAGCAAGTTCAGAGGCCTCCGGGCTCCTCTTGGATTCTGGGTCTGTCAGATTCTGCTCCTCCATGGCTGGACTTTCTCCTCCGTCTTCTTTCCCCCTTCCAAGATGAGACCAACTCTGTCTTCCTTCTGGGGACTGGGAGGTCTTGTGGCAGGAAGAGACGGAGACGGAGCTTGGAGGCAGCCTGGGCTTGGAGGCAGAAGAAGGTTTAGGGCAGGGAGGGAAGGAGCTCGGAGGAAGGAAGGAGAAAGACGCTCCCTCCGTCTTCCTCTCTCCACAAAGATGCTCAACTGGCCACATTGCTCCCCCATGATCCCTGATCCTCCAAGTCGCCCTAGAATTCCTGGGCTGGGAAGGGGGCCTCTGGCAGGCCCTCTGTTCATGCTCAGGAGCTCCACCCTTCCTTCTTTTCCCTAGATGTCAGTCTGGGCCTCTTGTGTTCCATGTCAACTCACTGAAGGGCCCGTTGCATTCTGGGAAACTCAAACTAGAATTTCAACAGAAATTCCTGAACGGCTAAAAACACACAAATTGCCTTGAAAGCATCAGCTACCCCACCCGCTTCATAAACACGCCACCCCATTATATCCTTTCGCATATGTTCCATATTCTCCATCTCAGCCTCTCTCCAACATCACCTTTCTTTCACAGCCTTCCCGGGACAAACGGCCATCAGGCAGTTGCCTCCTCCTCAGCTCGCTTTGTGCCCCTCCATTTCCTTCCTCCTTCTCGGGGCCTCAGCGGTGGTGGCTCTCCTGTACTACCGGATGCTCCTGTTGTTCCTTCCGTCTCCGCTCTAGGACTCACAAGCCTCTCTCTCATTAACTCTAGTTCTGGCTTCCTGTGCTCAGGACACCACTTCCTATCGGTCCTCGCGGCCTTTGATCTTTGGCATCTTCAGAAGACGCCCCACCGCCCTTGACTTTCATTTTCTCCTCAATTGGTTCCCCTTTGTGCCTGTGGGGCCTCAGTGGCGGAGGCTCCCCTGTCCCACTTGAGGGTTAGTGAGCCGGGCTCTTATCTGGGAATACAGAATTTGATTCCACTCTCCTGTGGAACCAGCTGGGTGACCTTGGGCTAGTCACAGCTCCCTTCTGAGCTCTCACAGCCCCACCTATCTCGCAGGGTGTTCTGCTGTGGGGAGAAGGACAGAAGGTTTGTCAGCTGCTTTGAGTCCTCTTAAGTGGGTGAGAAAAGGGCGGCAGAAAACCAACTCTTCTTCCTCCACAAAGCCAGTTGGGTGACCTTGGGCTAGTCACAGGTCTCTTCGGAGCTACCACAGCCCCACCCACCTCACAGGGTGTCTGTTGTGGGGAGAATCAGGCACCCTCCTGCCGCCTCTTTGCAACTGGCTGGGTGTTGGGTGAGAGTTGGATTAGGAACACGAAGAAGAAAACCTCAAGGAGTTTGGGGAGAGAGGAAATCCTCAAATGATATACAAATAAAAACTACTCTTGGGCTGCATCCCCATTTCAGATTTCAGGAGCTTTGAATGCATTTTCAAAGCTGATCGTTCCCAAAGGATCAGACAAAACTGCAGTTTCTGAGGATTAAAGGTGCCGGAACACAAATTATCCATATTCAAACCAAAAGAATTCCCACTGCGGGGTTTAGAAATAATCCTCGTTATTATTCACTGGGGGCACAAGCAGTTTTTTAGAGGCATGGAAGCGTGATTTAGGAGCATTCTCCTCAGTTCCCCCTGATTCAATCATAAGCTGTGATTTATTCCACTTCACCCACCCACCCCCCACAGGTTGTATGCTAATGTCTCCTTTCAGCTGTTGAAGAGTCACTGAAATGGGAAACTAGAGGCACAAATGGACCCAACACAGGATCTTCAGGAATTCAAACCTTTAATTCTGCCTGCCATGGCACAGTCCGACCCCTTCCTTCCAGCCTGTCTCCTCTCCTCTCCTCTCCTGAAGCACCAGTCTTATCATATATACATTCCTTATTCAAGAATAGTGTTCGAGTCTTGCAGATTTGTCTATTCCACAATGTGATTGAAAGGACTCTCCTATCAGTCTGTCGAAATTAAATGGCTTATTGAGGCAACATTCTGGGATTGATAACATGTTTGCCAAAACTGCAGTTCTAGGGTGTTTTTCCACTGCCACTAAAAGTACCCATTAACTATCCATTAATGGGTACGTAATGGCATTTTTGTACCCATTAATGGGTACTTAATGGGTACTTCTAGTGACAGTGGAAAAACACCCCTAGATTTATTTTAGTTAAGTGGAGAGCGATTAGAACTGATATCAAAGATAGTGAAGCCAGAGGCCCTAATATAATCTGACACACCTTTCATTCCCTTCCGCGATGAATTCAATGCGTGCGGATGTAGTTTGGATCCTGACTAATGAAGAATGGACGCTACAAGAGTAATTCAAGAGTTTTCCCCACCGGAAATGGGAAGATCGCACGTCTCATTGAAGTCAAGAAGAAATCAAGAAAAGAAAGATATGTATATTATTATGTTTTTATGGTTATGTATGATCTTTTGATTCTGACATTTTGCCAACTACAGAGTGATGAATTCCATCACAGATTGATGAATTTATCAACGGGGGAATGAAGAGGAAAGATATATATATATATATAGATCCCATTATGTGAGAGAGAGATCTCTTCATGCTTGCTAAAAACCCCACAAGCCCTCACCTTTTCTTTTTTTCAAAAATGGAGTTATGCTTTCCTTCTATGGCACAAAGTTTCTACAGACTGATAACTTTTGTTTCCTGAGTCCCGAACTAGCAACTGCTGAATTGCGCTCTGACGTTTGTTCAGAACTGAAGATGCAATGACGCTCTTTCCACACTCTTGATCTGTTAGAACAGACACAAATTTTCTAACATTTAACATTCATACTGTTTCTCTCCTGTGTGTGTCCTGAAATGTGTAGTAAGGCTTGATGACTGGTTGAAGGTCTTTCTGTACTCCTTGCTTTCATGTTTATTAATTTCTTTATTATTTACATTTCTATCCCGCCCCATACCCAAAGATCTCTGGTCAGGTAGGAACCTTAAAACAACAGATTAAAAATAGAATATACATTAAACGACATTAAAAATTGAACAAATCTAAAACAATAACATTTTTAAAATGATAGTGTCAGAACTGGAGGGGAAATATAATCGGTCTCTGGACCGATTGGTTTCTCTCCTGTGTGAATTCTGCGATGTGCTATCAGGTTTGGTGACCTAGTGAAGGCCTTTCCGCACTCTTGACATTTATATGGTTTCTCTCCAGTGTGAGATCTGAAATGTGTACTAAGACCTGTTGACTGGCTGAAGCTCTTTTCACACACTTCACATTTATATGGTTTCTCTCCAGTGTGAGATCTGAAATGTGAGGTAAGATTGGTTGACCGACTGAAGGTCTTTCCACACTCTTTACATTCAAATGGCTTCTCTCCTGTGTGTGTCCTGAAATGTGTAGTAAGGTGTGATGACTGGCTGAATCTCCTTCCACACACTTGACATTCATACGGTCTCTCTCCGGTGTGAGACCTGAAATGTTTAGTGAGATCCGATTGGCAACTGAAGTACTTTCCACACTCTTTACATTCTAATGGTTGTTCTTTTCGGTGAGTCTTGAAATGTATGGTCAATTCTGATTTTGTTCTGAAGCTCTTTCCACAGTCCTTGAATTCATATGGTTTTTCTCCTGTGTGAATTCTGTGATGTACAATCATGCTTGATAACATACTGAAGCCCTTTCCACACTCTTGACATTTATATGGTTTCTCCTCAGTGTGAGATCTGAAATGTGAAGTCAACTCTGATTCCCAATTGAAGGTCTTTCCACACTCCTGACATTCATGTAGTTTCTCCCCTGTGTAATTTCTGTGATTGACTCTAATTATATTCTCCATTCCAGGATCAAGTTTCCTCTTCACTCCTTTGTTATTTTCTGACATGGGGATTTCACTCTCTTCGTCGTTTGTGTTTCTTTCAGGAGACAACCTGGACAGTTGATGATGATCTTCACACTCCTGCACATGATCTGTATGTGGAGAAAGGATGAAAAAACAGAAATCAGTGGGGATTTCAAGAAAAACCCATGAAGTTTGTTTCTCTCCTCCAGTGGAAGAAGACCGCTTTCCTGAGACCAAAGAAAAATAATCTGGAAGACAATTTTGGAGGAAGAACTCTTGGACTCTGATAAATTTGTTGGATTAATCCTCTAGAACTGCATCCTCATGCATTCCATTTAGTCCAACTTGGATAAAATTTAATCCCAATACAGCACCGAGTCCAAATTGACCCACCCCCATACGACTGACGAAAGCATGGGCTCAAGTCAAATATGCTTGTCCCTATGCAAACTGCGCTAAACCCCTACTTGAGGAAACAGCATCATTTTCTCTCTGCCCCCTCTCTCCTGATAGGAGCTGTGTTGACATCACCAACCCCTGTGCCACCTGCTGTAGCGAGGGCAGAGAAATGCCACCCAACGCCCCTTCCCTGATCACAACTGCTGGCCATTTTTAAACAGTGATCAAATAGAAACGAACCTCTTCTCTCCGTGATCTGATCGCCAGGCAAACGTAAAAGAACTGATCGCCCCAGTTTGACAGGTAAAGATGCAGCGATGAGGGGGGTCATCTGGCTCTTGTTGTCCCTCGAGCCTCTTTCCGCAACCCTTATTCCACCTCCGCTCCCCGATCACCGGCAAGCAGCTTCTGCAGTTTGCCATCTAAAAAGATAACCAATGTTTAGAGACAGTTCTTTTATGTTTGCACAGCAATCGGATCGCGGAGATAAAGGGCTCGTTTCTGTTTGATCACTGTTTAAAAATGGCCAGCAGTTGCGATCCCCAATGTACAGGACAGGAACGGTGAACACAGAATGTGAAACCCCACCTCTTAATGATGCCAGAGTCTCTCCCCTCCCCAAATAGCCCGGGAGCGTTCCCATGCACAGACTCTGCCCCCAAAATAATGTGGACTTAGCTCCCAAATCGTAGCGAGAACAGTTTTCTAGAGGACTAAATTTATTGTGGATTTGGCTAATTTGGTCTTCAGGTAGCCTGGCTTGGGGGCTTTGCATGGGGATGCTCCTTGCCAAATTCGGATTTGATTCGGACTTTATAGTGCAGGGGGATGTGACGTAGATTGTGAAGAGAGTGTTGAGCACTTGTTTTGCCTGCTACCATAGCTACTTGGATTGGACATTTTTTCTAAGCTAGCCTGAGCACATGGTCTGAGGGAGGAAAGGTGTGCAGTTTTCAGGACTGAGAGTGCATCCCCATGCTCCAAATACTGCGAGGCGAATGTGAGTCCTCATACGAAGCCCTAATTTGGGCTACATTAGGGACAAAATCCAAAAACCCAGAGCAACCCCCCCCCTTTATAACTGTTCTCACCCTGAATTAGGGAGCAAGAATGAATTATCAAGGGAGCATGGGGATGTTCCCGGGATATGATCAAAGCATTAGCAGGTGGGGTTTCACTGTCCCCGCCACTAATGCTTCAGTTGCAACAGACCCCCCCTTGCCTGAGCACGCAATTGCCGAGGTAAGGGCTTGCTATACCCCAAAAGATCGTCTGACAGCTTTCCTGCAGTCAGCTAAGCAGCTGTCAGGCGGGTATAGGGACAGTCATGCAGACGAACAGAGCTCCAGTAAAATGATTAAAAAAGCCACAATTGCACACTCAGGCAAGGGGGTGGGCGGAGAAAACAACAGCATCCTGATGCAGGGATTTGACACAGTTTTCAGGAGACGGGTGAGTTCAGCTTGAACCCACCCTGTCCTCCAATACCATGGGGACTCCTTAATGCGAATTAAGATTCACATTAAGGCTGCCCCTAATCCACCCCAGTTTATTGGCAGGCCTACGGGGACATGGCCTGAGAAAAAATAACAAAGGGAATTAGCCGCATTTCCTGAGCTGGTAGATGCACAGGTAAGTATTAGAGGGTAAGAAAAATTAAAATACTACTTTAGAATTTTTTTTAAAAAAAATGAATTAAATTGTTATGAAAATTAAAAATCGTAAGAAACCCTAAACGGATAAAGAATTCAAAGAATCTAAAAATGTATGACGACACCTACTGGCTGTGTGCTTGGGGCAAGGAATATGTAGGATTCCATTTGATACAAATGTATTCATATGAATTTATACGAATATGAGATACAAATGTATACATATCCTATACAAATTCATAAATAGGTACAGATCCTCCTCCTGTCTCATAAACATACATCCCTTGCCTCTCTCTTTCCCCGATTCTGCTTCTTGTCCAATATTACACCTCCCTTGCCCCTTTGTTTCCCCGATTCTTGAAATAAAATGTAAGAGCTTATTTCCAGCTCAAGCTCTTTCCACGTTCCTTACATTCAAATTGTTTCTCTCCTGTGTGCATTCTGTGATGTTGAGTCAAGTAGGATGCCCTACCGAAGCTCTTTCCACACTCTTCACATTTATATGGTTTCTCTCCAGTGTGGGACCTGAAATGTCTAGTAAGATGTGTTAACTGGCTGAAGCTCCTTCCACACTCTTGACATTTATGTGGTTTATCTCCGGTGTGAGAACTGAAATGTCTAGTAAGATGTGATGACCGAATGAAGGTCTTTCCACATTCTTGACATTCATATGGTCTCTCTCCAGTGTGAGAGCTCAAATGTCTAGAAAGATGTGATGACCAGCTGAAGCTCTTTCCACACTCCTCACATACATATGGTTTCTCCCCGGTGTGAGACCTGAAATGATCAGTAAGATTTGACTTCGTTGCGAAGTTCTTACCACACTCCTTACATTCATAAGGTCTCTCTCCTGTGTGAGACCTGAAATGTTTGGTAAGATTCATTGACAGGCTGAAGGTCTTGCCGCACTCCTTACATTCATACGGTCTCTCTCCTGTGTGAGACCTGAAATGTTTAGTAAGATCTGAACTGCACATGAAGCTCCTTCCACACTCCTTACATTCAAATGGCTTCTCTCCTGTGTGGATTCTCTTATGTATAGTCAGATATGATGACGAACGGAAGCTCTTTCCACACTCTTGACATTCATATGGTCTCCCTCCGGTGTGAGACCTAAAATGTTTATTAAGATCTGATCTGCACCTATAGCTCTTTCCACACTCCTTACATTTAAATGGCTTCTCTTCCGTGTGAGTCTTGAAATGTAACGTGAATTCATTTGGTTTTTCTCCTGTGTGTATTCCGTGATGTACAATCAAGTTTGATGACATACTGAAGGTCTTTCCACCCTCCTGACATTCATATGGTTTCCCTCCTGTGTGATTTCTGCGATGTACAGTCAGGTATGATGACGAAGTGAAGCTCTTTCCAGACATCTTCCGATTATGTGGTTTCTCCCCTCGGTGAAAACTGTTCCTGTCCCTTCCTTCATGATCTTCTGAGATGAGGATTTCACTATTTTCTTCGTTTGTGCTTCTTTGAGGAGACAACTTGAATAGCTGAGGATGATTTTCATAGTCCCGCACACGATCTATATGTGGGAAAGCATGAATAAACAGAAATCAGTGTGGATTTCAAGGAAAACCCATGAAGTTTCGGTGTCTACTCCAGTGGAAGAAGACTGCTTTCCTGAGACCAAGGAACGATAACAAGAATTTGGCAGACAAATTTGAAAGAACCTGTCGACTTATAAATTTGTTGGATGAATCCTCTGGGTTTTGAAGTGGGTGTTGAGCATTTACGTTGCCTGCTAGTGTAGCTACTTGGCGTGAAATTTTTTTCTAAGCTATCCTGACCACATGGTCTGTGGGAGGAAGGGACTGCAGTTTTCATGACTCAGAGGAGCTAACAAAGGGGATTAGCCATATTTCCTGAGCTAGGAGATGCAAAGGTCAATCTGAGTGGGTAACAAAAATTAAAATACTACTTTAGAATTAAAAAAAAGAATTAAATTGTAATGAAAATTAAAAATAGTAACAAACCCTAAATGAATAATTTAAAGAATTCAAAGAATCTAAACATGTATGACTACTTGCCCGCTGGGCAGATGTCCTGGGCCTGTGCTCAGTGCAATGAGCTCCTGGCTCTCAGGAAATTTGTTTCTTCCCTTGAAACCAAGGTAGTGGAGAAGGAGAGAGAGCAACAGGGCTGAGGGTGAGGCTTTCAGAGAGGCTGTAGGAGGATCTCACTCCTTTATGTGCAGCCCTCCAGCTGCAAAACAGGATCGTGGGTGATCCAGGAAATTACCGACCAGTCAGCTTAACTGAAGTTCCAGGAAAAGTGATGGAAGCCATCAAGCAGGGTAAAATTGCTGCACACCTGCTGAAAGAAAATCAGCATGGCTTTTGTAAAGTTAAATCATGTTTTTCTAACTTGTTAGAAGTCTTTGAGAGTGTTTATAGTAATGTGGTTCAATACGACCTCGTTGACACTGTGAAAAGCCTTCAGAAAGTCGAGACACTGGGCGTCCCCATGGTGAGGATACTGCAAGGCGAACGTGGGTCCACCTCGCAAGAGTCCCCATGCAAAGCCCTAATGAGGGACAAAATCCTCCAAATTGAAGTAAAAAGAACCCCACTTGATAACTGTTCTCGCCCTGAATTACGGGGAAAGAACGGGTTATCCTGGGGCATGATGCTGCAATCGTAGCTGTTCCCCCTTACCTAAGCACTTAATCGCCTAGGTAAGCCTGACAGCTGCCCTGCAATCAGCTGAGCAACTGTCAGGGGGTTATAGCAGCTCTCATGCGCACAAGCAGAGTTCTGCTAATGATTAAAAGAGAGACGCAAGCAAAGAGCTAAATAATATGCACCTCTTTCCAAGGCTCGGAGCTTCCTCTTCCCTCCTTGGAAAGAGGCGCATATTAATTAGCTCCTTGCTCACAGTCTCTCTTTTAATCATTAGCAGAGCTCTGCTTATGCACATGAGAGCTGCTATAACCCTCTGACAGTTGCTCAGCTGATTGCAGGGCAGCAGTCAGGCTCACCTAGGTGATTAAGTGCTTAGGTAAGGGGGGAGAGTTGCGATCGCAGCATTAGCAGCGGGGACAGCGAAACCTCACCTGCTAATGCTGTGATCGTAACCCGGGAGTTTAAGTGCTCAGGTAAGGGGGGCGTGGAGAAAAACAATGGCATCCTGGTGCAGGGATTTGCTGCTGCCTTCATGGGGACGGGCGGGTTCGCCTTGAAGCCACCCTGCCCTCCATTGCCATGGGGACTCCTTAATGCGAATCCGCCCCTGATGCCACAGCACATCAGGGGCAGCCCCATGAGGATGCGCCCAAAGTCTCTTGTCAAAGGTTCCTAAATAAACTCATCAGACCTGGGGCAGGGCTCCTTGTTTCCAATGCATGCTCTGCCAGAGGGTGACACTGGGCCAGTCAAAAGTTCATCAGGCGATTTGGGGTGAGGTGTCATTAATATGCAGACAATACCCAGCTCTATCTCTCTGTGCCATCAGAACCAGGAAGTGCTTGACAGATGCTAGTAATGGGATGGATGAGGGTCAATAATTGAAGCTGAATCCAGACAAGAAGGAGGTCCTGTATGTCATGGGTTCTCAGGTCGGTGCAGTTGGGAGACACCCTGTCCCCAACGGGGCGGTAATGGCCTGGAAGCATCAGCTGCAAAATCTGGGGGTGCAACTGGATCCTCCGCTGACGCTCGAAGCTCAGGTCGTCGCTGTGGCCAACTACGGTTTCTGCACCCGTTGAAGCCCTTTCTGGACAGAGATGACTTGGCCACAGTTATCTATGCTCTGGTAACGTCCAGATTGGACTACTGTAATGTGCTCTACACAGGGCTGCCATTGAAGGCAGTTCAGAAGCTGCAGCTAGTGCAGAATGCAACTGCTAGATTGCTGAATGGAACAGCTGGCTGGAAGCGCATCACACCAGTCTTAAAAGCGTTGAACTGGCAGCCGATTCGCTACTGAGCCTAATTCAAGGTGTTAGCTCAAGCTAATAAGGCCCTAAATGACTTGGACCCCAAATTTCTCCAGGAACCCCTTCTTCCATATTGATCTGCCCATGCCTCAAGATTTGGAGGGGAGGCCCTCCAATAGTAAAAAGAGAGAGGGTCTTCTCCATGATGACCCTAGGCTATGGAATAGTCCACCCTTGAGGTGTGTCAGGCACCTTTCCAATATATGTTCAGGAAAGCAGTGATGATGGACCTCTTTACCCTGGCCTTTGGTTAAATGTGGATACCTGTTCTATTCCCACATTTTAGACACTGTTATGATACTGTTACTGATTTTAAATCTGGTTTTAAATCTTGTTACTTGTCCTGAGACTTTTAGGTATAGGGTGGGATAAAAATGCAAATGAATAAAAAATAAAATGGGAGAAAATGCTAAGAAAAGAATCAATATCATAACCATCAGTCCAACCAAAGAGAGTTACTTGCCCAAAAAGGCCAGATTTGCCCAGTTCTCCTCCGTGACTTCTCTGTGCAAAGCCCTCTGGGCCGGATCCAGCAAAGCCCACTCCTCCTCCGTGAAATGCACGGCCACCTCCTCAAAGGTCACTGGGGCCTGAAAGAGAAAGAAAAATGGTTTCCCCTTCAGAGAAAGTGTAAAGATCCAAAATCTCAGGGCAAGAGAGAAGAGGTTGGAGATTGGTCTCCGTGATGCAAAACTCACTCAGCTGCCTCCAAAACATCCCTAGTGAGAAACCAGGATGGAACCCAGAAGACACAGAAGGGTTGAGACCAAGGAAAATGTGCAGGACTCAGAGACCCTCAGGAGGAAGATTCTCACCCTACCTGATCCGGGGGTTGCTCAGCGTTCTCTTCTGCTCCATCACAAACTGGAGGACTCTTTCCATTGCCTACAAGAAAGACCAAATATTAAGGGGAGTCCCCGGACCCCATCAGCTGCTGGACCACATTCAAAGAGCTAGGAAAGCCCTCAATGGTCTAGGAAGAACAATGTGCAGACAGATGGGGACTTCAGCAACAACCCATCCCTCACCCTGATGTGCCCAAGAGGTTCAAAAGGCATTCCTTACCTGTGCTGGCACCTTCTCTCTCACCCTCCTGCATGTTCTCCCTCCGTATGGGATCCAGTGGTGCCTCCCTTGCCTCAGAAAGAGCACAGACGCCTTCTGTCCACACTGCAACCTGCAATAGAATTTGGTTATTTACATTTATTAACTTCTCCAACCACCTTCACGTTTACAAAATGGTTTGCGCTGGACATCTACAGGGAGGTCCTTCCACCATCTAGGGGCCACCACAGAGAAGGCTTTTTCCCAGGCCCCATTCCCTTCAGTTTTGCTCCTCCCAAGGCCTCTCCGCTTCTGTATCTTAGGGGCTCCTTTAGATATTTAGGGCTTATATTTGTCTCCGTAGAAGATGATAGAGAGGAATCCTTGGAGATGGAAGATGCACTAGATGAGGGAATAAAAGGAGGCAGGAGGGCAAAGCAAACCTTGGACAAGTTAGGATTGCAATACTGATATGACAAATAAAATCTCCTCACCTCCTTGGCATCTCCATCCTTGCTCATGAGGAATCCCTCGGCCAGGGCCACCGCCTGGCAGCTGCTCTCCGGCCCACATTCCTGGACCCAGTTCTGCATCTCCCAAGGAAGGACGGCCAGGAACTTCTCCAGGACCACCAGGTCCACCATCTCGGTCTTCGTGTGCCGCTCTGGTCTCAGCCACTGGCGGCAAAGGCGGTGGAGGCGGCTGCAAACCTCCCGGGGCCCCTCGGCCTCCTCGTAGCAGGAGCCCCTGAACCTCCTTCTCTCCTGGTCCCACCTGGCCTGGTCTTCAGGCAGGAGAGCAAGTTCAGAGGCCTCCGGGCTCCTCTTGGATTCTGGGCACCTCGGATTCTGCTCCTCCATGGCTGAACTTTCTCTTGACTTTCACAGCCTTCCTCTCCGCTGGATCTTCAATGGAGCATCTTTTCTCCCCAGCTGGTTCCCCTTTCTGTCCCCCCCTTTTCTGTCCCCTCTCACAGGGCTGGGGCTTAGCGGTGGAGGCCCCCCCTCCTCTCCCAGCAGATGCTCCCGTCTCTTTCTCTGACTCCGCTCTAGGGCTCACTAGTCTCTTTCTCATTAACCCCTTGCACACTTGCACACTTATGTTCTTCCAAATCCCGTTTTCTCGTGAGCCAGTTTGGTCTAGCGGTTAGGGAGCCGTACTCTTACCTGGGAATACCGGGTTTGATACCGCCCTCCTCCATGAAGCCAGCTGGCTGACCTTGGGCTAGTCACAGCTTTCTTCTGAGCTCTCACAGCCCCACCTACCTCACAGGGTGTCCTGTTGTGGGGAGAACAGAAGGTTTCTCAGCTGCTTTGAGTCCCCTTAAATGGTTGAGAAAGGCGGGATAGAAAAGCTGACTCTTCATCTTCTTGTCTCCCCCATCCGGCCTCCCCCCTTGGGACATGGGTGGGATTTAAGGAATGCAGACGCCCTCCCGCCTCCTCCTCGCACCTGGCAGGAGTTGGGTGAGAGTTGGATTGAGGACAGGAGGAGGAAAGCCCTCTCCAAGGGCTCTTCCCATGACCCTCAGCCAGGGAAGGAAGAGGCAACAGGCCTCTTTCCCTGCAGGAGTCAGTCGTTCAGTTGAACCCAACAGAATGGAAAGAAAGGGGAAGGCTATAAGACCGTAATTTTCTGTCTCCCTAATTTCTCCTGTTCACCTGTTTGACATCTGTAAGCATGCAATGGCGCCATAATTCCCCGTCTGGCTGGGCTTTCAACAGAGGTCAACACCAGAAGAAGCAACTCTGGCTGCCCTGAGCAAGAAGGGGACCCTCCATCCTTTGCGGCTCCCCCACTTGCATGGGGCCACAGCTGCCACGGGGCCTCTGGCCATAGGCCAACCTCCAGCCCCCCTTTGCCCTGGCCTTTGACTAAGCAAGGAAACCATTTTCCTCCCCACTTTCAGGCAATGTTCTACCTTGAGAGTGAATTTGGATTGGTAGGAAGAGGTGGGGGGAAAAGGTCTTCTGCTAAAGATGGTTTCCAAGATGGTTTCTCCACCATCTTCTATGAGCCTTTTCTGGTGCCTTCTGTGGAAAGCCATGGTCTGTTGAGTTCAGCATCCATAGATGTGTGTCATAAGAACATAAGAGAAGCCCTGCCGGATCAGGCTACACAGCCCATCTAGTCCAGCAGTCCATTGCACACCGTGGTCCACCAAATGCTCACGGGCATCTCAAGCAGAGACAAGGACAAACCTATTTGTTCTTATAGACAAATGTATGGATGACAGATGTATCAATGGCTACTAGAATGAATGCCTAGGTATATCTTTCAGGGTGGGGGCAGAAGCAGAATGCTTCTAATGCCATTTGCTGGGATTCAAGAGCAGGAAAAGGTTTGTCCTTGTCTCTGTTTGAGATGCCCATGAGCGTTTGGCGGGCCACTGCGTGCGACAGGAGGGTGCTGGACTAGATGGGCTGTGGCCTGATCCAGCAGGGCCTCTCTTATTTTCTTATGTTCTATCCCTTCTGAATGTTGCCAGCTCTACATGTAACACAGCAGTCTGGAAATGAAGTCATGTCTTCTGCATGCCTCCATAATCTAATATATGTGATACGTGATGCTGGGAGGCTTATATTGTGTTGTCTGAGAAATTGGAAGCCCTTGGGGGATACGTTTGAACATGAATTATGGCCCTGTGCTGCTAGGCTGAGAAGAAGCCGTGAACAGAAAAAATGGGTCCTTTCAGAAAATTCAAGTGGCTTCCCCCATTTTCCCTTCCTGTATTGTACAAATGTCTTGCAATAGACAGCTAAATAAGAACCACTGGACGGACACTGTATCTCTCTGTCATTTGGTAAGTCTGGCCTTTGTGATTCGACTTGAGGCTGAAACGCCTAGAGCAAAGGTGTGGAATCAACTCTGAACGCCTTGTAGCAATGTCAGTGATAATTCCAATTTAAATCCTACAAGGGGTGTGTGTCCCCATAGGCATTTACATCTCAATGGAAACTGAATTCGGCGTCTAGCATCCCCATTCAATTTCTTATTCCCGGATTCTATGAGGATGATCCTGCAGAAATCTGGAGGAAAAAGACTACGGGTGAAATCAAGATGTTTACCCCTTTTTTAGAGGTGAATCTGCTTTCGCCCCCCCCCCCAAATGGGGACACTACCGGTCTATTTGGGGTGGAGGTCTATCCTTCTGGCCAATGGCAGCAGCTATGGGTGGGATTTCACAGATGCAAAGGTTCTTCCCTCCCTTGCCATGCCCCCAAAGCTACAGCCCTGATCGAAAAAGGCAAAAAGGGGGGAGAGCTCTCAGATGTAGTTTTGCCTTTAAAACATTTTTGCCTAATACATTTGTACCTTTTCTGATTATTGTTATCAGAAAGATCACATATAAGCAAAAAGGCTTTGAAACAAAAAGCTGCTCCCCTCTGATTGCAGTCTACTTCTTCGCTGATCTGCTTGAGCGCACAGTTCTCGGTAATGTTGAAAGGGAGGCTGTGAAAAGGAGAAAGTAATTGGAGGAAGGTTTAGCTTTATTTTTTAATGCCAGCTTTTACTTTAAGCTCTCGAGTGAGTGAGTGAAGGGGAAAGTGTGGCTGCTTTGATCACAGGCAGGGTTTGCACTGGGGGGAATTTAAAAGTCCTGTTCTGAGTGGGGATGGCTATATTCAGATTAATTGTCAGACACTCTATTTCAGTGGTTCTCAACCTGGGGGTCGGGACCTCTTTGGGGGTCGAACTACCCTTTCAGAGGGGTCGCGACAAGTCTTCCACTGCCCTTCCCTCCCACCTCCCAGCTGCTCCGCCCCCGTGATTGGGGGTCTCCACAGGATGAGGAACTCCATTAAGGGGTCGCGGCATTAGGAAGGTTGAGAACCGCTGCTCTATTTGGATTAAAAATAGTCCCCAAAATAGTCCAAACAGGACTAAAAAAGCTATGTGGGGATGCACCCAAAGTTTAACAAAGAAAACTTCAATCTCACAAACCGGATCGGTTTAGTCCTTATGCTTAGCCCCAGAAAATATCTACCAACACAAAATATTTATCAGAGAAAGAAAAAGGGGTCCTATCAGTGTGAAACAATAATGAAAACAACCTAAACACCAAAAAGTAAAAATGTAAAAATATAATAGACCAAATTGTATAAATAACTTCAAATTTACTAATATACAGTAAAAGTAATATCCTATAGAATAAATCTTGACAATAAATAAAAGATGGTGTACCATGATATTATGGGGGAAATACCAAAACGACATGTGACAAAGAGGCACTTAGCAGCTAACAACAGGTGAGATGCTCTGAAGGCTGATACCAGTTCCAATATCGCTCCAGTCTAGACTGTAAGCGAATATGGAGGGAGTAAGATTTGGATACTTTGGGTTATTTTTGAAGCCCAAAGAACACCGAATTTAACTCCTTTTTAGGGGGAATAGGTAGCGTTATAGATCGTTTACATAGGATTTAATAACGAGGAATAACCAGAAAACAGAGACAAGACCCATTTCAGACTCAAAAGTCAATGTTTCTTGTTAAACCAATGCAAAGAATTTATTAGAAATACAGAAAAGAAGTTGAAGTGAGATGGAACCATATTAGACATTAGAAGAGTTGAGATAGACATTCCCAAAAATCCAAACATGACTAAATCCCCTTAACACCTCTCCATGCATTAAACTAAGTTTACCCCATTTTCCTGAGACCCAAAAATGAACTTATGCAGCAAAGAAAAATCCCCAAAACATAATAAAATTGACTTTTGTGATTAAGAGCCCTAAAAATGAGGATAAGGCTCCCATAAGAGCAATTCCAAACCTTAAAGAAACATATAAAAGCCCAAAAAGAAAATTCAAATTAGCCCTAATTCTAGAAAAAGTTCCCTGGCCCTAAAACTTTAATAAAAATATGGGAGAAAAGTGAATTAAAAGCAATCTTCCATTGTTCTCACCAACGATCCCATCTTCTTCATGCCCAGAAGTTCAGAACTGAAGATGCGTAGGATTTCAGCAAACTGCATCATTCTCAGGAACCCAAAAATGACTAAAAATTGGGAAGGCCTTCAGTCTTAGTCAGACTGATCCCCAAAATGAATAAAAATTAAAAGAAATAATTTAAAAATAGTCTCTGTAACTGCTTTTTGGGACAAGCCAAACCTGTACAAGAGGGACGGGTTACACTTGAACCAGGAGGGAACCAGATTGCTGGCGATTAACATTAAAAAGGTTGCAGAGCAGCTTTTAAACTGATCCCTGGGGGAAAGCCGACAGGAGCTGGGCAGCATCCGGTTCGGGAGAGCGCACCCTCAAGTGAGGAGGGCTGGAAACATGCAGAAAATGCTGAGCTAAGTGCGGGATTAGTTTCACATGTTCCTCGACGGCAGAACTTGGTCAAAAGGAATGAATATAAATGTATATATGCAAACGCCAGGAGCCTTCGAGCCAAAATAGGGGAGCTAGAAAGCTTAGTTATGGAAAATAGGATTGATATTATTGGCATAACTGAAACCTGGTGGACCAGCGAAAACCAATGGGATACAGTCATCCCAGGATACAAACTGTACAGGAAAGACAGGGAAGGGCGACATGGAGGTGGTGTAGCCTTGTATATTAAAGAAGAGATAGAATCTTATGAACTGGAATGTCCAAGTGAGTCTGGCTCTTCCACAGAAGCAGTGTGGATAAAAATACCAAGCCAAAAAGGAAGTCTAACAATAGGGACATGCTACCGTCCTCCCAACCATACGTCCCACATCAAAGGCTACTGTAAACTCACCAGCCATGGAATAAAAGGACAGGTTCTGTCCTGGATTTGTGACTGGCTTAAGGGCAGGAAGCAGAGAGTAGTAGTAAACGGCAATTTCTCAGGGTGGAAAGAAGTAAAAAGTGGGGTCCCTCAAGGCTCAGTACTGGGACCAATGCTTTTTAATTTATTCATCAATGATCTAGAAAAAGGGGTACATAGTAAAATAACAAAGTTTGCTGATGATACTAAATTATTTAGGGTAGTAAAATCTGAAAGAGATTGCCAAGAGCTCCAGAGGGATCTCTTAGCATTGGGTGAGTGGGCAACCAAGTGGCAAATGTGCTTTAATCTTAACAAGTGTAAAGTAATGCACATTGGGGCCAAGAATCCAAATTACGTCTATAAACTGATGGGGTCTGAGCTTTCTGCAACACGCCAGGAAAGGGATCTCGGGGTTTTGGTGGACAGTTCAATGAAGGTGTCAACCCAGTGTGCGGCAGCAGCGAAAAAAGCAAATTCAATGCTGGGAATAATTAGGAAGGGAATAGAAAATAAGTCAGCAAGTGTCATTTTGCCCCTTTATAAATCTATAGTGAGGCCACATTTGGAATACTGTGTACAATTCTGGTCACCACACCTCAAAAAGGATATTGTGGAACTAGAGAAGGTGCAGAGAAGGGCAACCAGAATGATTAAGGGTCTGGAACACCTCCCTTACGAAACCAGGCTGCAACGTCTAGGCCTCTTCAGTCTGGAGAGACGGCGTTTGAGAGGGGACCTGATTGAAGTATATAAAATTATGCACGGCATAGAAAAGGTGGATAGAGAAAATTTCTTTTCTCTATCGCACAACACTAGAACCAGAGGGCACTCTATGAAGCTGATGGGTAGGAGCGTAAGGTCTGACAGGGGGAAGTATTTCTTCACACAGAGGGTCATCGGCCTATGGAATGTGCTGCCAGAAGAGGTGGTGACAGCTACCAGTCTGGATGGCTTTAAGGTAGGGTTAGACAAATTTATGGATGACAGATGTATCAATGGCTACTAGAACGAATGCCTAGATGCATCTTCCAGGCTGGGGGGGGGGGGAGGAACTGGGGCGCTTCAAAGGCCATCTGCTGGGACTCGAGAGCAGGAGAAGGTTTGTCCTTGTCTCTGCTTGAGATGCCCATGAGCAGTTGGTGGGCCACTGTGTGCGACAGGATGCTGGACTAGATGGGCTGTGGCCTGATCCAGCAAGGCTTCTCTTATGTTCTTATGTTCTTATGCTTTTACCAAAGACCAAATTCAAAATGCAAAAGTTTTAAAATGCAGCTCCTGCAGAAAAACTCCGCCCACTTTCTGTGTAGCAGAAAGAAGAAAGGGGGGGGGAATTCTCCAGGTCTCTTTAGCCTCCCATGATGACAAGAAGACGAAGTCGATGATGGAGACCTCCCTCCTCTGATGACAACAAGAAGAAGACCTCTAAAACCATCTCTTCTCTGCCATTTTTAATAGCAAAAATTGGAACCAAAAACTGCTGATTCGTTCTTCCCTTGTTAATGAATAAAAATATGTACGTGACTCCAGTCTCTTCTCATAGCTTCTCCCAAAAAGAATACAAATTAACCCAAACTTAACATTTCCTAATGAAGCAAACAATACTGGTAAACAGGAAAGATATCTGAAACTCAAATATCTTATTTCCTAGTCCAGAGTTTACAAGGATTATCTCTCTTTCTCTTGGCTAACAGAGATTCTCCTAGGGGACACTGGTTACTCATTGCCCTCTTCCACAATGGAAATGCCCCTCAGTGAAGCTCCACAGAAAAAGAAGAAATGAATAGGATATTTAAACCCTCTTATTTCAAAATCAGGCTAAATAATTTCCTACTGAAAAGAAACCCCATTAAATCTCTGTTTCTCCTTCAGAAACTAAGGGAGAACTCAACTTTTCTTAATGTAAAGATCATGCTTATGCTATCGTGTCTCTGCCTAATTGCAAAAGTTATTTATCTTGTATACCTTAAATTAAGGTTTCCAATTAACACCTCTCCTGGCTAACCTAACTCCTAGCAAACTCTGTTGAAATGTAAACCCAGCCATATTCAATATGAAACCTTACATCCTAGCACTGGTGACTTTTTTCCATTTAGGTAGTAATTCCAATTCCTGTATATATTATTTTACCAAATCTTTTCCAAAAATCCATTCCATTTTATTCTTTATTATTTTTATTAAAA
This sequence comes from Aspidoscelis tigris stejnegeri, assembly GCA_023333525.1. Lineage (NCBI taxonomy): Eukaryota > Metazoa > Chordata > Lepidosauria > Squamata > Teiidae > Aspidoscelis > Aspidoscelis tigris. The sequence continues at coordinate 4,877,579 of JALMGA010000024.1, forward strand.
TGAGACAAACCCATCTCTGTTCCATATTCCATGGTTTTATTTCCCCTTCATTATTTAAAAATCTGTTACCCCAAAAAGAGAGAAAACAAAGGTCATTTAGGTGTCAGCATTCTTTACTGACTTAATCAGATTAAAGCCCAAGCATTGTCTCTTGCATGTAGACTTTTAATCTTTTGCAAACAGCCAGCTTGTAACTTTAGAGAGAAACTGTGTCCTTTTTTAAACTCCAGGCTTGTAGTCTTGCTATTTTAAGGCCTTTCCACGTTTCATGGTCTGCCTTTAGCTTTTCAATTATGCCAATCATAAAGCCAAATTCATATGTCAAAACCCTGTATATTTCAAATTCCGGTTTCATAGTTAACATTTCTTATGATACCTGCACCTCCAAAGTTGATCTGGTAACAAGGCTGAGTCAAATGTATCCCCAAAACCCTAACGCCTTTCGCCAACAATCTTCTTCCGTGGCTTGAAAAGGAGTCCCCAGTGAGGTTATATAGGGTGTTTTTCCACTTTCACTAGAAGTACCCATTAAGTACCCATTAATGGGTACAAAAATGCCATTACGTACCCATTAATGGGTACTTAATGGTACTTTTAGTGACAGTGGAAAAACACCCATAATGTCACTTCTACATAATTATACAAAATTAAATTAAATTACAAATTGTATATATTAGACCATCAATCTTGATAAAAGATTATGGCTTTATAAATCTTAACATGAAAACAAAAGTTTGTGGTATTTACATTCCACAAACATCTATAATGTATACACCATCAAATAACAGCTAAAAACCACCTGAAAAACAATAATATCAAAATGTTACATACCATTCTTTAAATATGTGCAATATGGTCAATGAAAGCATAAATTCCACTTTTAAAGAATAAAAATATAACGCTTACACTGGAAAGTAACCATGATAATAAGAATAAAAAAGCAATGCTATTCTCAAAATACAATGGAATGGCAAAGCTATATTAAGCAACAATAGGTTGACCCGGGAGGTGGTGGGTTCTCCTTCACTGGAGGTCTCCAAGAAGAAGCTGGACCAAAATCTGTCTGCGATGGGTTAGGGAATCCAGCATTGAGCAGGGGGTTGGACTTGACTCTAGAGCAGTGATGGCCAACCTATGACACACATGTCGCAGGTGACACGCCAAGCCCTTTTGGGTGACACACCTGGTCACCCTGGCACCTGGGCGTGTAGTGCTTGCTTGTTCTTGAAGTGTGCGAAATACCAAGTTTCAATTGAAGATTTAGCAAAGGAAATTCAGCAACAAAAGTCACTAATGTAAGGAATTATTTGTTTTTGCTCTTAATAAAATATATATATCAAAAATATAACTTTTTTACTAGCGCTACAAATATCACAAAATTATGGATATTTCTAGATGTGACACAGCACCCAAGTTAAGCTAGGTTTTCTTGCGAATTTTGACACACCGAGCTCAAAAGGTTCGCCATCACTGCTCTAGAGGTCCCTCCTGTCTTTTTCTTTTCCACCGCAAAACTTGATTTGAGTTGAAAAATTTCTTGTTTCCCCTTTGACATGCTTTTTATTAAAACCTTGGTCTTAATCTCATTTACTTTCAGGCCCGCAACTTTTCCAGAAGTTTGAATTACCTTTTCAAATTCTTCTAATGAGTTATTAGGATTAGCCAAGTCATCTACAAGTGCTCTTATTTTATATTCTTCTTTTTTAACTTTAACTTTAATTTTAACTTTAATTATTTTATATTCTTTTTTAACTTTGATTTACAGATTTTTTCTGATTGCTCGATTAAAAACATCTAATGTCAATATGAACAATAATTGTGTCCGTTTTTGGATTGCAAATTTCTCTGGCCTTGATTATTTTGACGTTTTCTCCAAAGTTAATTTTTTCCAACACTTGGAATATAAAAGACCAGTTCACATTATTAAATGCTTTCTCTGAATCTAAAAGATTATTGCTCCTTGCACTTCATCGTGTTTAGTATCTAGTATTATTTTTATATTCCTTCCCACGCCATTTTGATAAGAATAAAAGAATATTCTATATTTCCCATTCCCTCCTTTTGCATCTGAATCCTTGGACTGCCTCAGTCCATCTTAAATATCAGGTAGGAGTCTTGGAATAAAATGGAAGAGCTTATTTCCCGCTGAAGCTCTTTCTACACTCCTTAACATTCAAATGGCTTCTCTCCTGTGTGGATTCTGTTATGTACAGTCAGGTGGGATGATGAATTGAAGCCCTTTCCACACTCTTTGCATTTATATGGTCTCTCTCCAGTGTGAGACCTCAAATGTGTAGTAAGATGTGATGACTGGCTGAAGCTCTTCCCACACTCATGACATTTATATGGTCTCTCTCCAGTGTGAGACCTCAAATGTGTAGTAAGATGAGATGACTGGCTGAAGCTCTTCCCACACTCCTTACATACATATGGTTTATCTCCGGTGTGAGACCTGAAGTGATTAGTAAGATTTGTTGCCTTACTGAAGCTCTTTCCACACTCCTGACATATATACGGTTTCTCTCCGGTGTGAGACCAGGAATGCGTGGTAAGATCTGATGACCAACTGAAGGTCTTTCCACACTCTTCACATTTATATGGTTTCTCTCCAGTGTGAGTCCTGAAATGTCTAGTAAGATGTATTGACTGGCTGAAGCTCTTTCCACACTCTTGACATTTAAATGGTTTCTCTCCGGTGTGAGACCTGAAATGTGTAGTAAGATGTGATGACTGGCTGAAGCTCTTTCCACACTCCTTACATACATATGGCTCCTCTCTGGTGTGAGACCTGAAATGTTTAGTAAGATCTGAGGTGCACATGAAGCTCTTTCTACACTCCTTACATTGAAATGGCTTCTCTCCTGTGTGGATTCTCTTGTGTACAGTCAGATGTGATGACGAACTGAAGCTCCTTCCACACTCTTGACATTCATATGGTCTCCCTCCGGGGTGAGACCTGAAATGTTTAGTAAGATCTGATCTGCACCTGAAGCTCTTTCCACACTCCTTACATTTAAATGGCTTCTCTTCCGTGTGAGTCTTGAAATGTAAGGTTAACTCTGATTTTCTGCTGTAGCTCTTTTTACACTCCTTGAATTCTTTGGGTTTCTCTCCTGTGTGAATTCCGTGATGTACAATCAAGTTTGATGACATACTGAAGGTCTTTCCACCCTCCTGACATTCATATGGTTTCCCTCCTGTGTGATTTCTGCAATGTTCAGTCAGGTATGATGACGAAGTGAAGCTATTTCCAGACATCATCCAATTTTGTGGTTTCTCCCCTTGGTGAAAACTGTTCCTTTCCCTTCCTTCATGATCTTCTGAGATGAGGCTTTCACTATTTTCTTCATTTGTACTTCTTTGAGGAGACAACTTGAATAGTTGAGGATGATTTTCACCGTCCCGCACAGGATCTATATGTGGGAAAGCATGAATAAACAGAAATCAGTGTGGATTTCAAGGAAAACCCATGAAGTTTCGGTGTCTACTCCAGTGGAAGAAGACTGCTTTCTTGAGACCAATGATAGATAACAAGAATTTGGCCGACAAATTTGGAGGAAGAACTTGTAGACTCTTATAAATTTGTTGGATGAAGCCTTTGGGTTTTGAAGAGGGTGTTGAGTGTTGAGGAAGGGGTTGCAGGTTTCATGACCATGGGGAACTAAGAAAGGGGATTAGCCACATTTCCTGAGCTGGAAGACGCAAAGGTCAATTTGAATGGGTAACAAAAATTAAAATACTAGTTTAGAATTAAAAAAAAAGAATTAAATTGTAATGAAAATTAAAAATAGTAACCCTAAATGAATAATTTAAAGAATTCAAAGAATCTAAACACGTATGACTCCCTGCCTGCTGGGCGGAAGTCCTGGGTGTGTGTTTGGTGTAATGAGCTCCTGGCTCTCAGGGAACATGTCTCTTCCCTCGAAGCCAAGGTAGCAGACTGGGAGAACCAGATAGAGAGAAACAGGGCTGAAGGTGAGGCCTTCAGGGAGGCATTAGGAGCATCTCACTCCTCAGTGTGCAGCCCTCCAGCTGCCAAACAGGATCGTGGGTGATCCAGGAAATTACAGACCAGTCAGCTTAACAGAAGTTCCAGGAAAAGCGATGGAAGCCATTATGAAGGGTAAAATTGCTGCACACCTAGAAGAGCAAACTTTCCTGAAAGAAAACCAGCATGGCTTTTGTCATGTTAAATCATGTCTTTCTAACTTGTTAGAAGTCTATGGGCAAATCCCCACAGCAAGCTTATTTTGCTTTCCCTAAACCGAAATAATAGAACCGGATGCAACCACGAATTTGCCTGTTCCCATTACTTTAAACTTAATCGCGTTGGATTCGGATTCTGAGGATTGTACGTGGCGTACGTGACTCAAGGTGGGACTCAAGTGGCTACTTTTTAAAAGCCGCTTTTCGGGGCTGCCCTGCCCTCTTCCTCCTGGCATGGACGCGCCACCCATAAGGGACCCCTTCACTGAGCCTAACTGGGTGGCTGGGTGGCTGCTGCTTCCATGGATGGAGGAAAAATGGCAACGGGCAGCCAGGCAGCGATTCTTTCCCCTCCTCTCCCCATTGCTCAGGGCACACAGCAGCAGCGGCAACTAAAGCCCCTTTGCTTTAAACATTCACATTCAGCTGCTTTCCTCCCTTTCTTTCCCTTTCTAAAGTCAGATCTTTTAGAATTGCACAAAATTGCAACATTGTTATTCCAACATCAAGGTGTGAAGTGGTTCCATCGCTACAGTGTAGCAATCGCTGTTAAGTGGATTTTTACACTGAAATCACTGCCCTTGGAAGCAAGCTATTGGGAGAGGGAAACCTTAAACATGGGTTCTCATCCCTTAAAACGGTACTGTCCACACAGTAAAAAATGTAAAACGTTTCAAGCGCACGATCCGGAGTGAGACTTGTTGAAATCAGGATTCAAGATAAGGTTGCCGTGAAGACACGACCTTTGAGTCACGTGGTTCAATGTGACTTAGCTGACATTGTGAAAAGCTTTCTGAAGGTCGAGAAAAAGTCTCCCGTCAAAGGTTCCTAAATAAACTCAGCAGACATGGGGCAGGTCTCCTTGTTTCCAGTGCCTGCTCTGCCATAGGGTGGCACTGGGCCAGGCAAAAGGTCATCGGGCGATGACGGGTGAGGTGTCATCAATATGCAGATGATACCCAGCTCTCTCTCTCTCTCTGTGCCATCAGAATTAGGAAGCGGTTGACAGATGCCAGTAATGGGCCGGATGAGGGTCAATAACTGAAGCTGAATCTGGACAAGAAGGAGGCCCTGTGGGTCACAGGTATGTTCTCAGGTCGGTGCCGCTGGGAGACACCCTGTCCCCAATGGGCCTGTAACACCCTGGAAGCATCAGGTGCAAAATCTGGGGGTGCTCTTTGATTCTCTGATGACGCTTGAAGGTCAGGATGTGGCCATGCCCAAGAGTGCCAATTCCCAACTGGTCTGTGTGCCAGTTTGAAGCCCTTTCTGGACAGAGATGACTTGGCCACAGTTATCCATGTTCTGGTGACCTCCAGACTGGACTATAGTAAGGTGCTGTACATGCGGCTGAACTTGAAGACGGTTCAGAAGCTGCAGCTAGTGCAGAAGGCAGCAGCTAGACTGCTGAACAGGACAGCTGGCTGGATGCGCATCACACCAGTCTTAAAAGGGTTGCACTGGCGGCCGGTTCACTACTGAGCCTAATTCAAGGTGTTAGCTCAAGCTAATAAGGCCCTAAATGACTTGGACCCCAAATTTCTACAGGAACCCCTTCTTCCATATCGATCTGCCCATGCCTTAAGAGCTAGAGAGGAGGCCTCCTGGTTGTACCGCCACCTGCAATATTAAAAAGTATGGGCACACGGGAAAGGGCCCTATCAGTGATGGCCCCTAGGCTATGCAATAGTTTCCCCCTTGAGGTATATCAGGCACCTTCCCTATATATGTTCAGGAAATCAATGATGGTGAACCTCTTTGCCCTGGCCTTTGGTTAAATGGGGATACAGGCACACTTCCCACTTTTTAGACACTGTTATTGTCAAAGGGTGTTTTTCCACCACGCTCCTTTAATCTGGATCTAAGAAGATCTGTGCCACAATGCCCAGCGATCCAGTTAGTGCCTGCCCTCTCTAGGAGAAGCTTGGCCCTGTTAGGATGCTGGGTTCGTGCAACGGCCAAGTGAATACTACAGTGTGGACACAAAACACTGGTAGCAAGCGTTTCAACAGTAAACTAAAATAAGTTTATTATTTTACACAAGCAATACTAAAAAGATTATAAGGTTCAGGTAGTTGTTGGTTTAAATTTGCAAGTCTCTTAAGGCTAGGAGCTACCCCTTTCTCTAAAGGAAAATAGTTCCCCTTTTAAAAGACAAACCTCTCCACATTCCTCTCCCCCTCTGACTTGCTTGGCCACAGCTCAAGCCAAGCCAGTGTACCAGAACGTGGCCCTAGATGATCACAAGGCCCAGTCCGTCCTTGCTTCTCCGATCATCCAGCCTGGTCAGTTGCTAGCGAAGTCTCCCTCGGAGCTCCAATCTTCCTTGATTGTCCCCTTCAAAAATCGCTCAGCCAACAGCTCAATGGTCAGCTACTGGTTCCAGCTCCCTCAGGATTCAGCTCTTTTCCTTTCAGCTCTTGTCCCAGCATGAAGACATAGTCTGCTGTCTTCTGTGTTCCTTTATACACAAATCCCTGACCCTGATTGGCTGTAACCGCAATAAAATGCTGCTGGAGATTCCTAACAACGGCTGCTGTCCCTCCAGCCTGATTGGTGGGAACTCCTTCTCTAGCCCCTCCAGCACTCAGATCCCCGGACAGCTTTTCCCTCCAAAACCTTACTCCAGCCAATCACTGCAACAGGGCCCGCACAGGATTTCCCGCTCTTTTTGCAGCCTCTGCCTAGGTCTGCAACAAGCTGGCTTTTGCAGCTTGCAAGAAGCCTGCAATGCCAGAAAGCAAAGCAGTTTGCAGCCTGTACCCTGAAACCGTCACAATCTGGATCTAAGGAATGGGCAATTCCCTTAATCTGGATCTAGTAGATCCGGATTAAGGGAAGTACCCTATGTGTTTCCATGGGTGGTCTAGCACCTGATAGCAATGGGTGCTAGCCTCCCTGCTGTGGAAACACCGGAGCACCCATTTGCAAATCCAGATTGACCCACAAGGGGTCAGCCTGTAACCCCAGGTGTTTTGGGGGACAGGGGGTGCAATCTCCGAAGTCCCTCCAAAGTCCCTCCAAAGTCGCCTTCGGTTAGCAAAGGCTCCGAAGTCCCTCCAAAGGCAACTTTGGAGATTAGCAAAGGTTCCAAAGATAAACCCCTTGCGAGAGAGCTTGCATATTAACTAGCGCCTTGTGAGGAGGGATGAGTCAGCCTCATTAATATGCACCTCTTTCCATGGCTGAAGGTAACAGTCCAATTTGTTCTCCCTTTGCTAATCTCTGAAGTTGCCTTCGGAGGGACTTCGGAGCCTTTGCTAATCTCCGAAGGAAACTTCGAAGTAACTTCGAAATGGCTTTGAAATGACTTCGAAGCCTAGATTTTGGGGCTCCCCCCCCATGGGTGCCCCTCCCACTAGCCTCCTCTAGACCCCATTGCCAAACTAACGTGGAAATAGGCTCCAGTTAATCCAGATTGTCTAGCTGAAGATCCCATTGTAGACCCCATTAATGGGGTCTACAGAAAATCCGGATTAAAGGCTGGGATGTACCCATATGATCCGGATTTCCCCAGCTGCGGTGGAAACAAATGTGTCCCAAATGGGTGCCGTGGTGGAAATGGGGTCATCTGGCTCACACCCAAATGGGTCCTTAATGGGTGCAAAAATGGGTACTTTCTGACAGTGGAGAAACACCCTTAATATATTCTGTTACTTTCATGGATCAGGTTTTAAATCTTGTTAATTGCCCTGAGACCTTTGGGTATTGAAAGGTATAAAAATGCAAATGAATAAAAAATAAATGGGACAAAATCCTAAGAGAAGAATCAACATCATAACTGTCAATCCAACCAAAGAGAGTTACTTGCCGAAAAAGGCCAGATTTGCCCAATTCTCCTCTGTGACTTCCCTGTGCAAAGCCCTCTGGGCCGGATCCAGCAAAGCCCACTCCTCCTCCGTGAAATGCACGGCCACCTCCTCAAAGGTCACTTGAGCCTGAAAGAGAAAGAAAAATGGTTTCCCCTTCAGAGAAAGTGTGAAGATCCAAAATCTCAGGGCAAAAGAGAAGAGCTTGGAGGTTGGTCTCCGTGATGCGAAACTCACTCAGCTGCCTCCAAAACATCCCTAGTGAGAAACCAGGATGGAGCCCAGAAAACAGAGAAGGGTTGAGACCAAGGACAACGTGCAGCACTCAGACACCCTCAGGGGGAAGATTCTCACCCTACCTGATCCGGGGTCTCCTCAGCTTTAACTTCTGCTCCATCACAAGCTGGAGGACTCTTTGCATTGCCTATAAGGAAGACCAAAGAGTAAGGGGAGTCGCCTGACACCATCAGCTGCTGGACCTCATTCAAATGGCTACGAAAGCCCTCAATGGCCTGAGAACAACACTGTGTAGACAGATGGGGTCTTGAGCAACATCCCAACCCTCACCCTGGTAGGCCCAAGCTGTTCAGAAAGGTATTCCTTACCCCTGCTGGCAACTTCTGTCTCACCCTCCTGCATCTTCTCCCTCCATATGGGATCCAGTAATGCCTCCCCTGTATGAGGAAGCACACAGACGCCTTCTGTCCATACAATAACCTGCAATAGTATTTGGTTATTTACTTCCATTGTCTTCACCAACCCCCTGCAAGTTTACAGAAATGGTCTCTGATGGACATCTAAAGGGAGGTCCTTCCACCATCTAGGGGCTACCACAGAGAAGGCTTTTTCTCAGGCCCCATTCCCTTCAGTTATGGTCCTCTCAAGGCCTCGCCACTTCTGTATCTTAGGGGCTCCTTTAGATATTTAGAGCCTATATTTGTCTCCATAGAAAATGGTAGTAGGAAATTTTTGAGGGGGAGCGAAGATTTATTTATTTGTTTGGTTGGTTGGTTACAATTCTATCCCACCCCATAGCCGAAGGTCTCTGGGCGGGTAACAGCAGATTAACCAGCAGATTAAAAACAAGATAGACATTAAAACAAGATACACACTAAAAGCAGAATACAAATTAAAAACACCTTAAAAATTCAGCAAATGTAAACAGTATGCTCCATATTGCGTTCATAATGACTGTAACTGGGGAGGAGGGAGAATATAATCACCTCAGCCAAAGTCCAGGGCAAAGAGGTGCGTATTTACTGCCTTCCTAAATATATGTGAGGGGGCATGATGCACCTTGAGGAGGAAACTATTCCATAATCTGGGGGCTATCACCGAAAAGGCCCTCTCCCAGGTGCTCACCAGCCTCATTACTGAAGGTGGTGGGACAACCAAGAGGGCCTCACCACTTGAACTTAAGGCATGGGCAAGTCGACATGGGAGAAGGGGATCCTTCAGATATTTGGGGCCCAAGTCATTTAGGGCCTTATAAGTTAGAGTTAACACCTTGAATTTGGCTCGGTAGTGAATTGGCAGCCAGTGCAACTCTTTTTAATACCTGTGCGATGTGCATCTGGCTTGCTGTTCCAGTCAGCACTCTGGCAGCTGAATTCTGCACTAGCTGCAACTTCCAGACTGTCTTCAAGGGCAGCCCCATGTAGAGTGTGTTACAATAGTCCAGTCTAGAGGTTACCAGAGCATGGATAACTGTGGCTAAGTCGTCTCTATCCAGAAGAGGCTTCAGTTGCCACACCAGCCCTAGTTGGGCATAGGCACTCCTGGCCACGGCCTCCACCTGAGCTTCAAGTCTTAGCGTGGAGTCCAGGAGTACCCCCAGATTACGCACCTGTCCCTTCCAGGGCATTGCAACCCCTTCAAGGACAGGGTATCTCCCAACTACATGGACACAAGACCGTGTGACACACGGCACCTCTGTCTTGTCTGGATTCAGCTTCAATTTATTGGCCCTCATCCAGCCCATTACCGCCTCCAGACACCTGTTGAGCACTTCAACCACCTCCCCTGATTCAGATGGTATACAGAGAGATAGAGCTGGGTACCATCTGCATACTGATGACACCTTACTCCAAATCTCCTGATAACCTCTCCAAACGGCTTCATATAGATGTTAAATAGCATGGGAGATAAGATCGACCCCTGAGAAACCCCACAAGGAAGTAAGAGGGCAAAGGAAACCTTGGACAAGTTAGGATTGCAATACTGATATGATGAATAAAATCTCCTCCCCTGCTTGGCCTCTTCATCGTTGCTCATGAGGAATCCCTCGGCCAGGGCCACCGCCTGGGAGCTGCTCTCCGGCCCACATTCCCGGACCCAGTTCTGCATCTCCCAAGGAAGGACGGCCAGGAACTGCTCCAGGACCACCAGGTCCAGCATCTCGGTCTTCGTCTTCTGTTCTGGTCTCAGCCACTGCTGGCAAAGGCGGTGGAGGCGGCTGCAAACCTCCCGGGGCCCCTCAGCCTCCTCGTAGCAGGAGCCCCTGAACCTCCATCTCTCCTGGTCCCACCTGGCCTGGTCCTCAGGCAGGAGAGCAAGTTCAGAGGCCTCCGGGCTCCTCTTGGATTCTGGGTCTGTCAGATTCTGCTCCTCCATGGCTGGACTTTCTCTTGCCTTTCACAGCCTTCCTCTCTGCTGGATCTTCAATGCAGCATCTTTTCTCCCCAGCTGGGTCCCCTTTCTGCTCCCCCTTTCCTGCCCCCCTTACGGGGCCTCAAGGGTAGAGGCCCTCCCCCTCTCCCACCAGATGACCCCTCCACTCTTTCTACCTCCGCTCTAGGACTCGCAAGTCTCCCTCTCTTTAACCCCTTCCGCACCAGGGTTTTCTGAATCTCCTGTTTACTTGTAAGCCAGTTTGGTCTAGTGGTTAGGGAGCCGGACTCTTATCTGGAAATACCAGGTTGATACCACCCTCCTCCATGAAGCCAGCTAGTCATAGCTTTTTTCTGAGCTCTCACAGACCCACCTACCCCACAGGGTGTTCTGTTTTGGGGAGAAGAACAGAAGGCTTGTCAGCCGCTTTGAGTCCCCTTAAATGGGTAAGAAAGTGGGATAGAAAAGCCGACTCTTAGCTAAACCATTAGTTCGGTTTATCACTTCTACAACAATAGATTGGACCACGCTCCGTATATGATGCTTTTAAAATTAGAAAGCAAACCAAAATCTAGAATTTGGGCATTAGACCCTACTTTATTACAGAAACAAGAAATGTAGAATACTGTCAGCTCACACGTGTGACTCTGACTCTCCCAGTATATGCAATAGATTGTCCTTCACATGGCTAAGCCTCTTCCGTAGCCAGCATCTGTAGCAGATGAGCTCGATTCTGAAACTACTGGAATTAAAGTGGATCTATAGATTAAAATCGGCAAAACCCCAAGATTGGAATGAAGATCTAAACTGGTTTGTTTGAATTCCGCTTGCCTTTTCAGCCCTTGTTTCCCTTGTTCACTCACGTACATGAATAGTTTCAGAATTGAGCCACTGAGGAAGACCCTACAGGCAAGAGGATACAGGCACATCCACTAAGGAAAGGGTCCTCCTGACTAAGGGAGCCCGTCCCTCTTCCTCAGCTTGATGTCCTCCATGCCTGAGGCTTCCACTCTCCAAGGCAGCTGGAGGGCTGCTTGTTGTGAAGTGGGATGCTCCTACCGCATCCCTGAAGGCCTCACCCTCAACCCTGTTACTTTCTATCTCCTTCTCCAGGTCCTCTACCTTGACTTTGAGGGAAGAGACACGTTCCCTGAGAGCCCAGAGCAAAACGCACCAAGCACAGACCCAGGACTTCTGCTGCTGCTGCTGGCATTCTCCATTCATTTTATTTAATGGACGTGTTCTATTTTTAAAAATTTTAACTTGAAAAGTATTAAATAATTTTTCTTAAAGATAAACATTTCCAAATTAATAGTTTATGATATAGTATGTTTATTTTGCGTGCCGTTAGTCACACGATCCCCCAAAAATCTTTCCAAAAACCAGAGGACTTACCTCCCAAACGTACCACAACACAGCAGCAATTTTTCCAGATTTATAAATTAAATTCCCAGTTATTTCTGTTTAGTGTTAGGAGAGAGCCCCTTCTCCCACTGAGTTTTTTCAAACTCTTTGCCCATGTGATCATATATTCTTTAACCTGTTCACACTCCATTTCAGTCTGAAGCAACCCTTTATACATAATACCAATAATTTCTCTTTGGGCCTTGTTTAATTTTCCCAATCTTGTTTTTCCCATTCAAAATTTAATTTCTCTTTATGTCTTCTATATATGTCTGCTAGTTGCGCATATGTGAACCACTTTTTTTTTAATTCTCTTGATGTAACTGTCCTCGTTTTAATATCAAACTCATTAGTATCATCCTTTTTATATAACATATCTTCATATTTAAGCCAAGATCCTCTTTCTCCAAACTCCTTTAACAGAGCTTCATGTGGTGATACTCAAAGAGGCATTTTTCTATAATTTTTATCATTAAACCAGGTCTTATACAGGGCATTTCTCACAAAATGATTTTTGAAATCTGCATTGACATTAGCTTTTTCATACCACAGATACCCACCCATATCTTAAACCTTCTTCTTCCAATTGCAATGATCTTTGATTTTCAGACAAAACCATTTTGCAATCCAACCTATACAGCATGCTGCACGATATAACTTTTTTCTTTTCTTTATTATTTTACAATACACCAAAACAAAACAAAACACGTACAAATCATATAAACAACACCCCAAGATTTAAATCCCTCCCACCGTTACATGGGCTCTAATTTTTGCTAAACCATCTTTCATTCTATCTGGTAGGGAGTCTTGATTGTTAGCTTCATATAGTCTCTTCCACAGATCCTGTAGGCTTTTCTTCGGTCTCTCCCCCAAATAAAGAAGTCTTTGGTGCCTAAGGGCGTCAAATTTAAATATTTCAAGCACATAGTCTTGCCATTTTTCCAACATCCACTGTGATTTATCCCTCCACCCCCCTGCAACAACCATCAAAGCTGCCCACATCAACCTGTCCAACATATACCTTCCATCTTGTGCCAACCATGTACCACGATATATCTGCAATAAACATCTCTCAGAGTGCAGCCCCACATTTACCCCAAACACCAACTGTATATGATCCACCACCTCTCCCCAATACCTTAATACCTCCGGACATTCCCACCACATATGAAAATATGTTCCCCGTCCTCCGCATCCATGCCAGCATGTAGGAGCAAGTGTAGGGATCATGTGTGAAAGTTGTGCAGGAGTACAGTACCAACGGTGTAGTAACTTTAAATTCAACTCCTTCCATTTTCCACTTTTCACTTTTTTAATACTTCTAACCTCCCTTTCAATCTCTTCCCGCTCCACCCGTAAATCCATCCCCCATATATCAGTCAATGACTGTATTATGTTTCTCTCTGTAGTCAAAAGCCTATAAATCATCCTATTGACCCCTTTACGGGTCTGCAATCTCAATTGTATTATAGCTTCAAATTCTTTTAATGGGGCTGTAATCACCCTTTGTATATCATTCACCCTTACAAAGTTTCTAATAGCAGCTACTTGTAGCCATTGGCCCCTTCCCAATAGACCCCCCAAAAAATCATCTGACAGCAACTCATGATTATCCCCAAATAGGTCCTGCAGGTATTGCATCCCATTTGCCTTTAATAGCTGTAATGTATGCCCATTCAACACTTCTGCCCTCTCATTCATTGTCTCTACTGGTGTAAATGAAGACCATGTGCCCAATAACTTCTTTCTCCATCTACTCCATACCAACATAGTGGTCTTCAAAGGACCGTGCCACCTATCCATCGTCCTATGTGTATATTTCATAAACATCAATGTTCTATGTCTCCTGTCCAACATTTCTCTTTCCAATTTCACCCACTTCCCTCCTCTGCCATATTCCAATTCTAGTAGCTTTGCTATATTAATTGCTTCATAATACTTCTGAATAGCGGGAATTCCTCACCCTGCCTGTTCCATTCTTGCTTCTAGAACCACACGTCTAATCCTGGGTCTTTGTGTAAATATCCATTGCATTATCTTCCTGTCCCAGCTTTTCAAGGTTCTCAATGATATTACTTCTGGCACAGTTTGAAATAAATAATCTTTGGAATAACAATCATCTTCAGTGCCCGAATTCGGGACATGGTATTTAGATAGTTTCTTTTCCAACCTCCCAATTGTTTACTAATTCTTTTCCAAAGTCTGTGATAATTTACTGTCCCCAGTTTCTGAATGTTTCTTGTCAGATACACTCCTAAGTATTTCATTTTACTTGTACCTAATCTTAAACCTGATATATCCCTAATTTCCTTCTGTTCCCGAGGTGGAGTGTTCATACACATAATTTCTGATTTACTCATGTTAATGTAAAGCCCAGACACATGTTTAAAATTCTCTACTATTTCCATCGCCCCCCCTCACCATTCCCTGTGGGTCAGCAGATACTAGCATTGCGTCATCTGCAAACAAATTTATCCGCAATTCCTGTGTTCCTATCTTATATCCTTGAAAATTTACATCACTCCTCACCCAGTTTGCCAAAGGTTCTAGAGCCACAATAAATAGTATAGGGGATAGGGGGCAACCCTGTTTAGTTCCTTGTCTAATTTCAATAATACGGGAGTCCATTCCATTAACTCTAACCACTGCTCTGTTCCTCTGATATATACTCCTTAATGTCCTGCATAAAGCTTCACCTATTCCAAAAGCACCTAAAATCCTGTCCAAGTAACGATGACTAACCGAATCAAATGCTTTATATACATCTAATTTCAATAATCCAAGCTTATTATGATGTTTCTTTGCATGGTACATTACATTTAAGATATTTCTAATTGGATCTGCAATAAACCTCCCCTGTACGAACCCGTATTGATCTTCCTTAATCACTAATGGTAAAAACTCCCTAATACGCATTGCTATCACCTTCATAAACAACTTATAGTCCTGATTTGCCAATGTTATTGGGCGATAAGACTCAGGGAGTGAAAGATCCTTATTTTGCTTTGGAATAGTTATAATAGTTGACAGTCGCCATGTCTCAGGTATACATTGCTCCTGCAGTACCCCATTAAACAATTTCTTTAAGTGAGGCACTAACTGTTCCCTGAAGTTCTTATAAAAAGCAGCGGAAAACCCATCAGGGCCTGGAGACTTTCCCACTTTTAAATCCTTAATAGCTCTCCTTATCTCTTCCTCACTAATTTCCTCATTCATACTCTCTCTCTGCTGTTCAGTAAAACCCGTCAATACTGCCCCATCTTCAACCTGTTTTTCCGCATACAATTGTTCATAAAAGGAGGCCATAGTCTCCACGATTGCCTCATCCTTTGTGACATGTCTTCCCAGTGCATCCTGCAAGTGAGTTATATATTTCTTTCCCTCCTGCTTGCGCAGATAACGGGCCAATCTCCTCACCCCTTGGATATCCTCTGACATATGTTGGTTTCTCACATATGCACATTTCTTATTCATTGCCAGTTAATCAAAAGCATCCATCTCCTTCCTCTTCCTCCTCCATTCCCTCCTTTTCTGAAAAGAATTTGTTCTCATACAATCCCTTTGTAGATTATCCAGTTGCCTACATAACTCAGCTCTTCGTCTCATCCTCTCTCTTCGCATTCCAATTTCTTTAGTCGTACAATTACCATGTATCACTGCTTTAAAACAGTCCCAAACCACATTATATGGTGTTACTCCTGTATCATTGATCTGAAAATATTCTCCAATTTTCTCAGAAATTCTTGCACTCCTTCTATACCCAGAATCTCAGGGTTAAACCTCCACTGCCTCCTATCCCTTTTCCTATCCATCTCCATCCTTACAATAATAGGTGCGTGATCAGAAATCCATTGTGCTCCTATGGTTACATCCTCTATCTTCAATGGAAAAACCTTGCTGACCAGGACATGGTCTATTCTAGTGAAGACCCTATGCCTTGATGAGTAAAAAGTAAAAGGTTTTGATGTTATCCCTGCCTTCGCATAGCTGTCTGTCAAATCCCATTTACTCAAATTCAAAATCTCACTTCCTCTTCCTCCTTGTCCCCTTCGTCTTTCATCTGTCTCCACATCCATATTCAAATCTCCACCCACCAATACAGGGCCCTCTGCAAACACTCTTAATTTCCTAAGCACCTCTTCCACAAATCTCTTCTGCCCGTTATTGGGTGCATATATACTAGCCAAAGTTAATATTTTTCCACATATAACTACTTTGACAAATACAAACCTACCCACCATATCCTTTTTTTGGTCTAATACTTGTACGTTCAAATCATCTCTAATTAATATAGCCACCCCTCTCGATCTACCATTGTCCCTGGACTCTATTTGGGTAGTCCATTGATGATGTGACAATAATTTCTGGACATCTCTACGCTTATGAGTTTCCTGTAAAAAGGCAATCCTTATAGACTCCCCCCTCAAAAGGCGTAACAGTTTATACCTCTTTATGTCTGTCCCCAGCCCATTCACATTCACTGACAATACCTTCAGTTCATCCATCTCTAATTTTCCCCAATATCCCCTCTCTCAGGTGGAGAAGCTTTCCACTTCCTGTGGAAGGAAAAAAAAATATACAGCCCTGCTGCTGCTTCCCCCACCCCATTCTTTACTTCCATTCTTCTGTCTATAATAATTCAATTACAGTCATTTTGCAGTCTTTGTGGTGACTTAATCCTGTTATACCTTTCTCTTGGTCTGGTTACGTAGTGCTTTCTTAATATCTCGGTGTTCAGCCAGTATTCGCTCCGCTGTCTTCCTCTTTTCCTTCTCTTTCTGCCTCTTTGCCTCCAGGTCCACATTCTCCACCTGGCCTTCCATATC
Organism: Aspidoscelis tigris stejnegeri; assembly: GCA_023333525.1. Classification (NCBI taxonomy): domain Eukaryota; kingdom Metazoa; phylum Chordata; class Lepidosauria; order Squamata; family Teiidae; genus Aspidoscelis; species Aspidoscelis tigris. The sequence continues at coordinate 4,894,437 of JALMGA010000024.1, forward strand.
CAGAGTCCTCTCCAGGTTCTCTGCCTCCCCTCCATCCATCCGTTCCACCTCCAGCTCTGCCAACATTCTCACCAGCTCTTCCGCTTCCTTCTCTGTCCGTGCCGGATACAACCGGCCATCCAAGAAAACCAATATTGCCACTGGTGTTCCCCAAGTGAACCGATATCCCAACTCAAGAATACAGCGGGCAAAGGGGCGGAGGACTTCACAACTTTTCAGTGTCTCAGGGGACAGGTCCAAAAACACTTGTATCGCATTGTTCTCACATCTCAAGTCATTCATTCTACGTATCTTATAAACACTATTCCGGATCACTTCATTCAAAAACATAACCACCACATCTCCCGATACTCCTGCTCTTGCCGCTTGAGGTCTGGCAGTTCTATAAACTTTTACAATGTCTCTTGATGTAACTTGTATATTATTAGCTGCCAGCCATCCCAGCAGTCTTTCAGCCACTTCTTTTAAGGGCCAACTGGCAGGTAAGCCTGCAAATCTCAAATTTCTGCACTTTAGCTGGTCTGAGACCTCTGCAAGCCTCTCAGAATGTCCCTCTGTAATTTTGTGTAACACTCTTATTTCTGTTTCATTTTTTTCTACTCTCTCCCTTGTCTGTAATGACAACAGTTTTACTTCCTCTATTTCCTTGGTCAGTCTTGCCACATCTAATGCAATTATCTGACTACAGCTTCCCACAGCTCTCACCTCTCTGTTTCTCAGATGCTTGTTATAAATCTTCTCTTTTCCACTGTGGCTGTTTTCCTCCTCCGCTTTCCTCCTCTGACCTTCACACAGCCTTAGATAAGACAGAAGTGAAGAATTTTCTGTCTGTTTTTACTTTTCAAGAGACTTTCTCAGGAGAGGTTCCGAGACGCGACCTGCTACTCCACACGCATGCTCACTCCCTACTGTCATGCACGATATAACTTTAGAATTGGTAACCCAATCCTCTTTCTTTGGAATCTTGCATCAGCTTAAAATCTTATCCTTGGTTTCTTTCCTTGACAAATAAGTCATGAAATATCCTTTTGCCTGTTTGTAAAATCCTTTGTTATTTATAATAGGTAAAACTTGAAATAGAAACATCATCCTTGAAGTAAATTCATTTTTATGACTGATATCTTTCTCATCAGTGATAGCTGCAAGTTAGACCATTTCAAAAGATCTTGCTTAATCCCTGACCAAGTTTTCAGAAAATTATTTTTATAAAACACAATATTCTGTTTGGTCAAGGTCACTCCTAAGTATTTAACTTACTTTTCTACCGCAAATCTTGATTTGAGTTGAAAAATTTCTTGTTCCTCCTCTGACATGCTTTTTATTAAAACCTTGGTCTTAATCTCATTTACTTTCAGGCCCGCAACTTTTCCATAAGCTTGAATTACCTTTTCAAAGTCTTCTATTGAGTTATTAGGATTTGCTATGTCATCTGCAATGGCTCTTATTTCCAGATTTTTTCAGATTGCTCAATTTAAAACTTCTAATGTCACTATGAACAATAATGGTGATAGAGGACATCCTTGTCCCGTCTGTTTTTGGACTGCAAATTTCAACATTTATTGGTATCTGCGCCTGTTGTCTGGTATATATCACCTTGATTCCTTTAGAAATTTTCTCCAAAGTTCATTTTTTCGAACACTTGGAATATAAAAGACCAGTTCACATAATCAAATGCTTTCTCTGCATCTAAAAAATTATTGCTGCTAGCAATTCTTTGTGTTCAGTATCTAGTATTATTCTTATATTCCCTCCCACACCTTCTTAATAAGAATATAAGAATATTCTATATTCCCTCTTCCCTCTCACACCATTTTCCTTTTGTATTTGAATCCTTGGACTGCCTCAGTCCATCTTAAATATCAGGAAGGAGTACTGGAATAAAATGGAAGAGCTTGTTTCCAGATTAAGCTCCTTCTACACTCCTTACATTCAAATGGTTTCTATCCTGTGTGGATTTTGTTGTGTACAGTCAGGTAGGAGGATGAATTGAAGCTCTTTCCACACTCTTTGCATTTATATGGTCTCTCTCCAGAGTGAGACCTCAAATGTGTAGTAAGATGTGATGAATGGCTGAAGCTCTTTCCACACTCCTTACATTCGTATGGTTTCTCTCCAGTGTGAGACCTCAAATGTGTAGTAAGATGTGATGAATGGCTGAAGCTCTTTCCACACTCCTGACATTCATATGGTTTCTCTCCAGTGTGAGAGCTCAAATGTGTAGTAAGATATGATGACCGGATGAAGCTCTTTCCACACTCCTTACACTGAAATGGCTTCTCTCCTGTGTGGATTCTGTTATGCACAGTCAGGTATGATGACGATGTGAAGCTTTTTCCACACTCTTCACATTCATATGGTCTCTCTCCGGTGTGAGACCTGAAATGAATAGTCAGATTTACTGCCTTACTGTAGCTCTTTCCACACTCCTGACATTTATACGGTTTCTTTCCGCGGTGAGACCTTAAATGTTTAGTAAGATGTACTGAGAGAGTGAAGCTCTTTCCACACTCCTTACATACATGTGGACTTATTCCTGTGTGAGACCTGAAATGTTTAGTAAAATCTGAGTTGTACCTGTACCTCTTTCCACACTCCTTACATTGAAATGGCTTCTCTCCTGTGTGGATTCTCTTATGTACAATCAGATTTGATGACCAACTGAAGCTCTTTCCACAGTCTTGACATCCATATGGTCTCTCTCCAGTGTGAGACCTGAAATGTGTACTAAGATCTGATTTGTACCTGAAGCTCTTTCCACACTCTTTACATTTTAATGGCTTCCCTTCCGTGTGCGTCTTGAAATGTAACGTCAACTCTGATTTCATGCTGTAGCTCTTTCTACATTCCATGAATTGATTGGGTTTTTCTCCTGTGTGATTTCTGCAATGTACAGTCAGGAATGATGACGAAGTGGAGCTCTTTCCAGACATCTTCCAATTACGTGGTTTCTCCCCTTCAGTAAATGTGTTATGCAAAACTAGGTGTGAATTGTGACCAAAGCTCTTTATGTTTTTTACATATTCTTGAGTTTCGTCTCCTGTGTTAATTCCTTGATATAAATTCAGGTCATCACAGCCACTCAAGTTACCTTGAGATGCAATGCATTCATAACCTTTGGGGCTTTGACTATCCTTAGTTAATTTTGGCTCAACTCTGAGTATTTTCTTCATTCCACGATGAAGTTTCCTGTTCACTCCTTCATGATCTTCTGAGATGAGGATTTCACTCTCTTCTTCCTTTGTGCTTATTTCAGGAGACAACTTGGATAGCTGAGGATGATTTTCACACTTCTGCACAGGATCTATATGTGGGAAAGCATGAATAAACAGAAATCAGTGTGGATTTCAAGAAAAACCCATGAAGTTTGTTTGTCTACTCCAGTGGAAGAGGCTGCTTTCCTGAGACCAAAGAAAGATAATTTGACAGACAAATTTGAAGAACTCATGGATTCTGATAAATTTGTTGGATTAATCTTCTGGGTTTTGAAGGGGGTGTTAGGCACTTGCTTTGCCTGCTAGTTTAGCTACTTGAGAGCTTTTTTTTCTAAGCCAGCCTAAGCACGTGGGCTGAGGGAGATAAGGATTGCAGTTTTCATAACTCAGAAGAGCCAGCAAAAGGGATTCGCCACATTTCCCGAGCTGGGAGCTGCAAAGGTCAGTTAGAGTGGGTGAGAAAAATTAAAATACTATTTTAGAATTTTTTTAAAAAAGTTTTAAATTGAAATGAAAATTAAAATTAGTAACAAACCCTAAATGAATAATGTAATGAATTCAAAAAAAAATAAATATGTATGACTAACAGCCTGCTGGACAGAAGTCCTGTTGGCCGGTTGCACATCACGCCTGTCTTAAAAGAGTTGCGCTGGAAGCCGATTCGCTACTGAGCCTAATTCAAGGTGTTAACGCGAGCTAATAAGGCCCTGAATGACTTGGGCCCCAAATATCTACAGGAACACCGTTGTCCATATTGACCTGCCCATGCCTTAAGATGTGGAGGGGAGACCCTCCTGCTTGCACCACCACCTTCAATAGGAAAAGGGGTGGGCAACCCGGAAAGAGGCTTCTCAGTGGTGGCCCCTAAGCTATGGAATAGTCTCCCCCATGAAGTGTTCAGGCACCATCACTATATATGTTCAGGAAGGCAGTGAAGATGCACCTCTGTGCCCCAATCTTTGGTTAATGAGGGATACATGTTCTCTTCCCGCTTTTTAGACACTGTTATTGTTTTAATACTTACTGTAACTTTTTAAATATACATATATCTGATATTAAATGTTGTTACCCACCCTGAGACCTTTGGGTATACGGAGGGATAAAAATGCAAACAAAGAAACAAATAAAATGGGACAAAATTCTAAGAGAAGCAGCAACAGCATAACCATCAATTCAACCAAAAAGAGATACTTGCCCAAAAAGGCCAGATTTGCCCAATTCTCTTCCGTGACTTCCCTGTGCAAAGCCCTCTGGGCCGGATCCAGCAAAGCCCACTCCTCCTCCGTGAAATGCACGGCCACCTCCTCAAAGGTCACTTGGAACTGAAAGAGAAAGAAAAATAGTTTCCCCTTCAGAAAAAGTGTAAAGATCCAAAATCTCAAGACAAGAGAGAAGAGCTTGGAGATCAGTCTCCGTGACGCAAAACTCACTCAGCTGCCTCCAAAACATCCCTAGTGAGAAACCAGGATGGAACCCAGAAAACACAGAAGTGCTGAGACCAAGGAAAATGTGCAGGACTCAGAGACCCTGAGGAGGAAGATTCTCACCCTACCTGATCCGGGAGCTGCTCAGTGTTCACTTCTGCTCCATCACAATCTGGAGGACTCTTTGCTTTGCCTATAAGGAAGACCAAAGATTACGCAGAGTCACCGGACCCCATCAGCTGCTGGACCTCATTCAAAGGACTAGGAAAGCCCTCAATATCCTGGGAACAACACTGTGCAGACAATTGGGGTCTTGAGCAACGTCCCACCCAAGTTCTTCCAAAAGGCATTCCTTACCCGTGGTGGCACCTTCCACATCACGTTCCTGCACGCTTTCTGCCCATATGGGATCCAGTGATGTCTCCCTTGCCTCAGGAAGAGCACAGAAGCCTCCTATCCATGGTCCAACCTGCAATATTATTTGGTTATTTAAATCTATTGTCTTCACCAACCACCTGAAAGTTTATTTATTTATTATTTTATTTATTATTTATATTTCTATCCCGCCCTATACCCAAAGGTCTCTGGGTGGGTAACAACCATAAAATCCACCATGTCAAACCACAATATAACAGTAAAAACAGTAAAAACCATCACGGCGTCTAAAATCCAACAGGTTAAAAAAAAAACACAATATCAATTAAAACAGTGGTGTTTACAGTGGGGGAAACATGGCTGACATTTATCCAAAGGCCTGAGCAAAGAGGTGCGTCTTTACTGCCTTCCTGAACATAAACAGAGAAGGAGCCTGACACACTTAAGGGGGTCACTATTCCACAACCTGGGAGCCATTACCGAGAAGGCCTCTCCCGGGTGCCCAACAGCCTCACTAGTGAAGGCGGTGGGACAACCAGGAGGGCCTCTCCTGCAGATCTTAGGGCATGGGCAGGTTGATATGGGAGAAGGCGTTCCTTTAGATATTTGGGGCCCGAGTCATTTAGGGCTTTATAAGTCAGAGTTAGCTGTCCCAGTTAACACCCTAGCGGCTGTATTTTGCACTAGCTACAACTTCCGAACCGTCTTTGAGGGCAGCCCCATGTAGAGTGCATTACAATAGTTCAATCTAGAGGTTACCAGAGCATGGATAACTGTGGCCAAATCATCTCTGAAGCAAAAAAAGGCTTCAGTTGACGCACCAGCCATAGTTGGGCGTAGGCACTCATGGCCATGGTATCCATCTGAGCTTCGCGCGTCAGTGTGGAATCCAGGAGTACCCCTCAGGTTACGCACCTGTCCCTTACAGGGCATTGCGACCCCTTCAAGGATAGGATGTCTCTCAACTACATGGACCCAAGACCCTGTGACACACAGCACCTGTGTCTTGTCTGGATTCAGCTTCAATTTATTGGCCCTGATCCAACCCATTGCCACCTCCAGGCACCTGTCAAGCATTTTGATTGCCTCTCCTGATTCAGATGGCACAGAGAGATAAAGCTAGGTATCATCTGCATTTTGATGACACCTCACTCCAAATCTCCTGATGACCTCTCCCAGTGGCTTCTTATAGATATTAAATAACATGTGAGATAAGATTGACCCCTGGGGAAATCCACGAGTGAGTTCCCAGGGTGTCGAGTCTCTGTCTCCCATGACCACTATCTGAGATCGGTTCTGGAGATAGGAGCGGAACCAATGCCAAGTACTGCTCCCCACTCCTAAACTCCGTAGCCTCTCTAGAAGGATACTATGGTCAATGGTATCAAAAGCCGCTGAGAGGTCCAGGAGAGCCATCAGGGTAGCATTCCCCCTGTCTCTCTCTCAGAGGAGGTCATCAACCAGGACGACCAAGGCAGTTTCCTTGCCATAACCAGACCTGAAGGCACATTGAAATGGATCTAGATAATCAGCTTCTTCCAAGCATGCCTGCAGCTGAGCAGCGACTACTCTCTCTAGCACATTGCCTAAAAAAGGTATGTTGGCAACCGGGTGATAGTTGTTCAGATATGTTGGATCCAGGGAAGCTCTCTTCAGGAGGGGGCGTACCACAGCCTGTTTAAGGGCCAGTGGAACCATCCCTTCCCTCAGAGAGGCATTCACCACTTCCTGAATCCACCTGGTTATCCCTTCCCAGCAAGCTTTTATCAGCCAGGAAGGGCAAGGGTCCAGAGAGCATGTAGTTGGCCGCACCCCCGCAAGTAGCTCGTCCACGTCCTCAGGCCGCAATAACTGAAACTGATTCAAAAAAATTGGACCAGACAGTTCTTTGGGTGCCTGCCCTGGACGATGTCCAATTGTGACATCCAATCCCCTACGAATCTGAGTGACTTTGTCCTCAAAGTGCCTTGCAAATGGTCTAAGAACAAAGAGAACATAAGAGAGGCCCTGCTGGATCACAGTAATGGTCTGTGATGCACATCTAAAGGGAGGTTCTTCCACTACCTAGGGGCCATCACAGAGAAGACCTTTACCCATAAGAACCTAAGAACCTAAAAGCAGTTGTGCTGGATCAGGCCACAATATATCTAGACCAGCATCCCATCTGACATCAATTGCCCATGGGCACCTCAGGCAAAAGACAAAGACAAATCCTTCCCCTGCTCTTGGCTCCCTGCAAATGGCCTTTAGAGACATTCTGCCCGTCTCTCCCACCTGGAGGCGGTATCTGGGCATCCATTCTACTAGCCAAGGTGCTTTTCAGCAGCAGCAGCAGCAAAAAGCTGCTTAAACACTGGAAATAATCAGGAAGGGAATAGAAAACAAGACAGCAAGGGTGCATCCTCACATAGGTTTTTTAGTCCTGGCTTAGTCCTATTTGGACTATTTTGGGGGATTATTTTTAATCCAAATAGAGTGCCTGGCACTTAATCCAAACATAACCATCCTCACACTAATTCCACCCCCAGTGAAAACCTTGCCTCCAATGAAGCCAGCAAAACCTTCCCCTACACTCTCTAGAGCTGAAGCCGGAGAGCTTAAATTAAAAGCTGGCACTTAAAAAATAATCTAAACCCAATTACTTTCTCCTTTCACACCTCTCCTTTTTGACATTACCGGGAACTGTGCACTCAAACAGATCAGCGAAGGAGCGAACACAGCATGACTGAAGCTGCTTTTTGCAAAGCCTTTTTGCTTATAAAATGTATCTTTCTGAGAAAAATCATCAGAAAAGACACAAATGTTTCCATCAAAAAAGTTTTAAAGAGAAAACAGAATCAAGCAGCTCTCTCCCCTTTTTGCATGTTTCAACGGAGGCACAAGCATTGCGAGCATGGCAAGGGAGGGGGGAGCTTTGCACCTGTGAAATCCCACCCACAGCTGGCTGAAATCAGGCTGCAATATCTGGGCCTCTTCAGCCTGGAAAGACGGTGTTTAAGAGGCGGCCTGATTGAAGGACAAAAAATAATGCATCATGTGGAAAAGATGGATAAATATTCTTTTCTCTGTCACACATCACTAGAACCAGGGGGCATCTATGAAGCTGATTGGTAGGAAAGTCGGATCAGGCAATACTTATACAATGAATACAAATCTCCTCACCTTCTTTGCCTCTCCATCCTTGCTCATGAGGAATCCTTCGGCCAGGGCCACCGCCTGGGAGCTGCTCTCCGGCCCACATTCCCGGACCCAGTTCTGCATCTCCCAAGGAAGGACGGCCAGGAACTGCTCCAGCACCACCAGGTCCAGCATCTTGGCCTTCGTCTTCTGCTCTGGTCTCAGCCACTGGCGGCAAAGGCGGTGGAGGCGGCTGCAAACCTCCCGGGGCCCCTCGGCCTCCTCGTAGCAGGAGTCCCTGAACCTCCGTCTCTCCTGGTCCCACCTGGTCTGGTCCTCAGGCAGGAGAGCTAGTTCAGAGGCCTCCGGGCTCCTGTCTGATCCTGGGCCTCTTGGATTCTGCTCCTCCATGGCTGAACTTTCTCCTCCGTCTTTTTTCTCCCTTGCACTCTGTCTTTCTTCTGGGAACTGGGAGGTCATGTGCCAGGAAGAGACGGAGCTGCAGCTTGGAGGCAGCCTGGGCTTCTCCCTGCAGGGAGGCAGAAGGTGGTTTAGGGCAGGCAGGGAAGGAGCTAGGAGGAAGGTAGGAGAAAGACGCTCCCTCCTTGTTCCTCCCTCCACAAAGATGCTCATCTGGCCCCATTGGTCCCCCTATAATCCATGATCCTCCAAATCACATGCCGCCCCTTCCTTCTCCAGCCCCACAGATACCAGAGGAAACATGAAAGCGTGGGGGGGAGGGATCAGACTCCCTAGAATTCCTCGGCTGGGAAGGGGGCCTCTGGCAGGCCCTCTGCTCATGCTCAGGAGCTCCACCCTTCCTTTTTTCCCCTCAATGTCAGTTTGGCGCCTCTTGTGTCCCATGCCAGCTCACTGAAGAGCCCGTTGCATTCTGGGAAATTCAAACTGGGATTTCAACAGAAATTCCTGAACGGCAAAGTGCCCTGAAAACATCAGCTACCCCCACCCCCTTCATGAACTGGCCACCTCATAATACCCTCTTGCATATGTTCCATATTCTCCATCTCAGCCTCTCTCCAACCTCACCTTTCTTTCACAGCCTTCCCTGGACAAACGGCCATCAGGCAGCTGCCTCTTCCTCAGCTCTCTTTGAGCCCCTCCATTTCCTGCCTCCCTCTCGGGGCCTCAGTGGTGGTGGCTCTCCTGTACTACCGGATGTTCCTGTTGTTCCTTCCGTCTCCGCTCTAGGACTCACAGTCCTTCTGCGCTAATTGATCTTTCTGTTGGCTCAATAGAACTCTATCTGTTTCTCCTTCCTAGCCAGTCTCTCCTTCTGGCCTTCCCTCTCTATCATCTCTAGTTTCGTCTTCCTGTCCCAGAACACCACTTCCTGTCGGTCCTCCCTGCCTTTCATCTTTGGCATCTTCAAAAGACGCCCCACCGCCTTCCTTAGATTCTCCATATCAACTTTTAGATTCTCCAAACCACATCGCTCTTTACTCTCATTTTCTCCTCATTTGGTTCCCCTTTGTGCCTGTGGGGCCTCAGTAGTGGAGACTCCCCTATCCCACTCCACAGTCAGGGAGCCGGGGTCTTATCTGGGAATACAGAATTTGATTCCACTCTCCTGTGGAGCCAGCTGGGTGACCTTGGGCTAGTCACAGCTCTCTTCTGAGCTCTCACAGCCCCGTCTATTCCACAGGGTGTTCTGTTGTGGGGAGAACAGGTTTGTCAGTTGCTTTGAGTCCCCTTATGTGGGTGGGGAAAGTGGGTTAGAAAAGCCAACTCTTCTTCCTCCACGAAGCCAGCTGGGTGACCTTGGGCTAGTCACAGCTCTCTTCAGAGCTACCACAGCCCCACCCACCTCACAGGGTGTGTGTGGGGAGAAGAACAGAAGGTTTGCAACTGGCTTGGTGTTGGGTGAGAGTTGGATTAGGAACACGATGAAGAAAACCTCAAGGTGTTCGGGGAGAGAGAAAATCCTCAAATGATATACATATAAAAACTACTCTTGGGCTGCATCCCCATTTCAGATTTAAAGAGCTTTGAATTCATTTTCAAAGCTGATCATTCCCAAAGGATCAGACAAAACCAAGGATTAAAGGTGCCGGAACACGAATTATCCATATTCAAATCAAAAAAATTCTCACTGAGGCATTTAGAAATAATCCTCATTTTTTAGAATGTCCAGAAACTGAATTAGAAGCGTACCTATTAGTGGGGCATTTATTTGCTTGCTTGTTTTCAGTTCTAGAAGAATGCTTCTGAAGCCGCTATCCTGATATTTCCTGGATATCCCCATGTGTTTTTTTTATTTTATGCTAAGTTAGGGTTCTTTTTCCATAGGTTAGGTTTTTCATTTCTTTATTTTCTTTTTGCTGTTTTCTTAATTTTAAGCTCAATGAGTTTTATTTTAAAACACTTTCCTTTTTGAGTCATTTTAAAGAGTTTTGCTGCATAATGCTAGCAAGATAATGGTTACTTTTTGCACATATTTGTGTTCTTTTTGTCGGTTTTGTACAATCATGTGAGCTATGTGCCCCCATTTCCATGTTTCTTTTCCATACCCTAACAAATATTTTTTCTCTCAAAATAAATTGCTTCCGATGTTTTAGGTGTGTCTAATATGTCCAATTTCTAGCTATTTTTCAATTTTAAAGCCTTGACAAAAGATCTCAAACACCCCCCCCCCCCCATGCCCCAAGGATTCAGAGTTTGTGGTACTTCTGGGTTTCGAATTAATCCAAATTAATCCAATTCACTTCCCTGGGTAACACAGGATGGGGGGAAATTTGAGATTACAGGTAATGGATTTACCACCTATATAGACCATGGGAAGGAGAAAATGGGTAAGATGAGGACCAAATTTACATGCTGTTTCAGGGAGAATCTAAATTAAAACACTGATATAGGGTGTTTTTCCACTGCAGCCCGTAGATCCGGATTAAGGGAAGCACCCAATGTGTTTCCACGGGAGATGAGTGCTAACACCCCTGATGTGGAAACAGCTTTGCACCCATGTGGGGTATCTGGATCGACCCACAAGGGGTTGGTCCATTACCCCAGGTATTTGGGGGGGCAGGGGTGTGCAGTCTTCGAATTCACTTTGAAGTCACTTCGGAGTCACTTCGAAGTCTGTGCAAAATAGCTCCAGAGTGCCTTTGAAGTCTCTGCTGATCTTTGGAGTGAACTTCTAAATTACTTCGGAGTCACTTCGAAGTTCACTTCGAAGTTCACTCCGAAGATCAGCACAGACTTCAGAGGCACTCTGGAACTATTTTGCACAGACTTTGAAATGACTTTGAAGTGACTTCAAAGTCAAGTCGAAGTGGCTTCGAAGTGACTTCGAAGCCTAGGTTTAGGGGCCCCCCAATGGGTGCATCCCCTCCCCCTAGCCTCCTTTGGATCCCGTTGCCTGTTTTCAGTGGAAACAGGCTCCCTTTAATCTGGATTTTCTGGCAGAAGACCCCATTGTAGACCCCATTAATGGGGTCTACAGAAAATCCGGATTAAAGGCCAAAATGTACCCATTAGATCCGGATTTCCCCCATGGCAGTGGAAACAATCGGGTCCCAAATGGGTGCCGTGGTGGAAATGGGATCATCCAGCTCACACCCAAATGGGTGCAAAAATGGGTACTTTTTGACAGTGGAAAAACACCCATAATCAGGATGGGAGGACAACTGAGATTATAGGTAATGGATTCACCCCCTATATACCCCGGGGTGTGGGACCAAGTGTGAAAAGGTGTTGCGATAATAGGTGGCCTTTGCCGGCTTCATGGATGTCCTGAGGGTCTTCCAGTTTATAAAAAAAACATTTCCTAGCTCGGGAAGGAAGCTGATGAGGTAGGGGGAAGTGAAGGAAAAAGGTCTTAATTTAAAATGGTTGGCAAGATCCCTACCATGCTCCTATGAGGCCTTTTAGGTGCCTTTTTTGGCAAACCATGGCCAGAGCACCCATACAGCTGTTCAGCACAGAGCCCAGAGACGAGTGTCCACATATTGCGTGTCTGTAAGTCTGCCCTACACGACAGTCTGGAAAATGAAGGCATGTCTTCTGCACGTCTCCATAATCTGAACTGAGCTGAGCTGGTACAGCTGTGGTCCCTGATATAAGGAATTACCAATAATAGATAAATGAAACAATTTCTATAACTAATATATGTGATACATGACACTCACAGGCTTCTACTGGATTGTCTGAAAAACTGGAATCACTTGGGGGATATGTATATCTGAACATGAACTGTGGGCCTGTAGCAGCCATAAGAATCGCTGAGTGTTCTTTGGCTGGACACTGTATCTCTCTGTAATTTGGTAAGTCCGGACTTTGTGATTCAATCTGAGGCTGAAATGCCTAGACGAAGGCTTGGACTCAACTCAGAATGCCTTGTATCAAGGTCAGTGATCATTCCAACTTCAATCCTACTATGTATTACAGAGAAACTTCATTCCTACAAACTGGTTCCGTTTAGCCCTTATACATGGCACCAGAAAATAACTACCAACAGTGTTGTAGGAGATGTTAAGGAGTCCACTTGTGACCTGGCATGACTCACACAATGTGATCTCCTCTGTGGCCTTTCTGCCTGCAAGATTTCCCAATCGCTGAGACCAAAGAAAACCTTCCTCTTCTGTCCTCTGCCTTAAATTCCTCCCTTGTTGCTACATAAGAACGGAAGAGAAACCCTGCTGGAATCAGGGCACAGCCCATGTGGTCCAGCACCCTGTCCCACACATGGGCATCTCAAAGCATTCTCCATTCTTATTAGCTGGGTGTTGTTCAAACCAGATTCCTCCTGTCTGTAGAAAAAAATTCAGCCAACATGCCCAATAATGCTCCTTGCATGACATCCTTACACGTTAATAGATTAGGACGTTGAAACGGTCTTAGTGCTGGAATAATCTGAATCCTCAGACTGCCATGTTCCGTCTTAAATATATGGCATGAGTCCTGAAATGAAGTGTAAGAGTTGATTTCCAACTGAAGCTCTTTCCACACTCCTTACATTAAAACGGTTTCTCTTCTGTGTGAATTCTGTTATGTAAAGTCAGGTATGATGATGAACTGAAGCTCTTTCCACACTCCTGACATTCATACGGTTTCTCTCCACTGTGAGACATAAGAACATAAGAACATAAGAGAAGCCCTGCTGGATCAGGCCACAGCCCATCTAGTCCAGCATCCCGTCACACACATTGGCCCACCAAATGCTCATGGGCATCTCAAGCAGAGACAAGGACAAACCTTCTCCTGCTCTCGAGTCCCAGCAGATGGCCCTAGAAGCGCCCCAGTTCCTCCCCCCCCCCCTCAGCCTGAAGGATGCACCTAGGCATTCGTTCTAGTAGCCATTGATACATCTGTCATCCATAAATTTGTCTAAAGACCTGAAATGTTTAGTAAGATGTATTAACTGGCTGAAGCTCTTTCCACACTCTTGACATTCATATCGTCTCTCTACATTGTGGGATCTGAAATGTTTAGTAAGAGTAGATTTCCACCTGAAGCTCTTTCCACACACCGTACATTCATATGGTTTCTCTCCTGTGTGAATTCTGTGATGTCTTTTCAGTTCTGATGATGTAATGAAGGTCTTTCCGCACTCTTGACATGTATATGGTTTCTCTCCTGTGTGAGACCTGAAATGTCTAGTAAGTTGTATTGACTGGCTGAAGTTCTTACCGCACTCTTGACATTCATATGGTCTCTCTCCAGTGTGAGATCTGAAATGTATGGTAAGATTTATTGATCGGCTGAAGCGCTTTCCACATTCTTGTCATTCATATGGTTTCTTTCCAGTGTGGGAACTGAAATGTCTAGTAAGACTTGATTTGTACCTGAAACTCATTCCACATTCCTTGTATTCATATGGTTTCTTTCCTGTGTGAATTCTCTGATGTCTGTTCATATCTGATGATGTAATGAAGGCCTTTCCGCACTCTTGACAATTATAAGGTTTCTCTCCAGTGTGAGACCTGGAATGTCTAGTAAGATGTGATGACCGACTGAAGGTCTTTCCACACTCTTCACATTCATATGGTTTCTGTCCTGTGTGAGTCTTGAAATGTCTAGTAAGAGCTGATTTCCATCTGAAGCTTTTTATGCTTTTTACATATTCCTGAGTTTTGTCTCCTATGTGAATTTTTTGATGTAAATTCTGTTCATCCCAGCCACTAAAGTTACACTGAGATGCAATGCACTCATAACCTCTGGGGCTTCGGCTATCCTTGTTTAATTTTGGATCAACTCTGCGTACTTTCTTCATTACAGGATCAAATTTCCTTTTCACTCCTTCATGATCTTCTGAGAAGAGGAATTCGCTCTCTTCTTCCTTTGTGCTTCTTTCTGGTGACCACATGGATAATTCAGGATGATTTTCATACTCCTGCACATGATCTGATGTAGGAAAGACATGAAAAAACAGAAATCAGTGAGGATTTCAATTTTGTGTGTCTACTCTGGTGGAAGAAGGCTGCTCCTCTCAGACCAAGAAAAGGTAACAGGAATTTGGGAGACAAATTTGGAGGAAGAACTCATGCTGTGATAAGTTTGTTGGATGATTCCTCTGGGTTTTGAAGTGGGTTTTAGGCGTTTGCTCTGTCCGCTAATTTAGCTACTTGAGGTGGGAATTTTTTTTCTAAACTAGCCTGAGCGCTTGGTGTGAGGGAGGAAGGAATTAGATTTTTCATGACTCAGTGGAACTAAGAAAGGGGATTAGCCACATTTCCTGTGCTGGGAGATGCAAAGGTCAGTACTTTGAGTGGGTAACAAAAATCATAGATAAGTTTATCAAGTAAAATTATTTTAAAAAGCAGCAACAAAGGAAACAAATTAAAGATTAATATGAATGAAAAAGTAACAAACAGTAAAGGCATAATTTTAAAAATCCAAAGATTCCATGCTCTGGTAACCTCCAGACAAGACTACTGTAATACACTCTACATGGGGCTGCCCTTGAAGACAGTTCAGAAGCTGCAGCTAGTGCTGAATGTAACTGCTAGATTGCTGGCCGGACCCACATCATGCCAGTCTTAAAAGAGTTGTACTGCCTGCCCATTCACTACTGAGTCCAATTAAAGGTATTAACTCTGACTTATAAGGCCCTATATGACTTGGGTCCCAAGCATCTAAAGGACGCCTTCTCCCATATCAGCCTGCCTGGGCCTGAAGTTCTGGAGGGGAGGCCCTCCTGGTTGTCCCACCACCCTCAGCAGCAAAAGGGATGGAGACCCAGTCAAGGCCTTTCTCAGGTGTGGCTGTTCAACTGCAGACATGCTTGGAAGAAGCTGATTATCTAGACCCATTTCAATCTGGCTTCAGGACTGGTTAGGGCACGGAAAGTGCTTTGGTCGCCCTGGTTGGTGACATTCTTTGGGAGAGAGACAGAGGGAGTGCAAACCAGTTGGTTCTCCTGGACCTCTCAGTGGCTTTTGATACCATCAACCATGGAATCTTTTTGGAAAGGCTGCAAAGTTTAGGAGTAGGAGGCAGTGTACTTACACTGGTTCTATGTCTTTAGCCGATCCCAGATAGTGGTAATAGGAGATTCTAGCTCAACATCCTGGGAACTCACTTGTGGGGCTCCCCAGGGGTTGATCTTATCTCCCATACTCTTTAACATCTATATGAAGTCGCTGGGATATGTCATCAGGAGATTTGGTGCCATCAGTATGCAGATGACACCCTGCTCTATCTCTCTGTACCATCTGAATCAGGAGAGGCGGTTGAAGGAGGTGCTCGGAGGAGGTAATGGGCTGGATGGGGGCCAATAAATTGAAGCTGAATCCAGACAAGATGGAGGTGGGTCTCATGTCTGTGACGTTAGGAGGCATCCTGCCCTAGATGGGGTTATAATGCTTTGGAAGGGACAGGTGTGAAATATGGGGGTGCCTATTCCCTATTACGTCTGGTTCGACAGCTAAGGCCCCTTCTGGACAGAGACGTTATGGCCAGAGTTATCCATGCTCTGGTAACTTCCAGGCTGGATTACTGTAATGTGCTGTACATGGGGCTGCCCCTGAAGATGGCTTGGAAGCTGCAGCTGGTGCAAAATGCAGCTGCTAGACTGTTTACTGGAACAGCTGGCTGGACGCACATCAGGCACTGGCTACGGATTCGATACCACATCCGAGTCAAGGTGTTAACTTTGATTTCTAAGACTCTAAACGCCTTGGGCCACAAATATCTGAAAGAATGCCTTCTTCTATATTGACTTGCCCTTGCTTTAAGATACGGAGGGGAGGCCCTCCTGATTGCACCACCACCTTCAATAGTAAATGGGGTGATGGCCCTAGGCTGTGGAATAGTCTCCCCCATGAGATGTGTCAGGCACCTTCACCATATACATCCAGGAAGGCCATGAAGATGTACCTCTTTGCCCTGGTCTTTGGATAAACGGGGATACATGTTCTCTTACCACTTATTAGACACGGTTATTGTTTTAAGAAACACAGGCATTTTTAAAATACAAATATATCTGGTTTTAAATGCTGTTACCTGCCCTGAGACCTTTGGATACAGGGAGGGAGGGAGGGAGGGAGGGAGGGAGGTAGGTAAATAAATAAATAAATAAATAAATAAATAAATAAATAAATAAATAAATAAATAAATAAATAAATAAATAAATAAATAAATAAATAAATAAATAAATAAATAAATAAATAAATAAATAAATAAATAAATAATAAATAAATAAATAAATAAATAAATAAATAAAATGCTAAGAGAACAATCAACAGCATAACGATCAATCCAACCAAAGGGAGTTACTTGCCCAAAAAGGCCAGATTTGCACAATGCTCTTCCGTGACTTCCCTGTGCAAAGCCCTCTGGGCCGGATCCAGCAAAGCCCACTCCTCCTCCGTGAAATGCACGGCCACCTCCTCAAAGGTCACTTGGGCCTGAAAGAGAAAGGAAAATAGTTTCCCCTTCAGAGAAAGTGTAAAGATCCAAAATCTCAGGGCAAGAGAGAAGAGCTTGGAGATTGGTCTACTTGATGCAAAACTCACTCAGCTGCCTCCAAAACATCCCTGGTGAGAAACCAGGATGGAACCCAGAAGACACAGAAGGGTTGAAATCAAGGAAAATGTCTGGGACTCAGAGACCCTGAGGAGGAAGATTCTCACCCTACCTGATCCGGGGGTTGCTCAGCGTTCACTTCTGCTCCATCACAAACTGGAGGACTCTTTGCATTGCCTGTAAGGAAGACCAAAGATTAAGCTTCCAGGAATGTCCTATGCAGCCTGGGCGACAGATGGGGAGCAACATCCCTACTCACTCTGAGACCCCAAGCTGTTCAAAAAAGTACTCCTGACCCCGTCAGCTGCTGACCACATTCAAAGAGCTAGGAAAGCCCTCAATGGCCAGGGAACAACACTGTGCAGACAGATGAGGTCCTGAGCAACATCCCAACTCTCACCGTGAGGCCCCAAGCTGTTCAAAAATGCATTCCTTACCCCTGCTGGCAACTTCTGCCTCACCCTCCTGCGGGCTCTCCCTCCATATGGGATCCAGTGGTGCCTCCCTTGAGTCAGGAAGAGCACAGATGCCTTCTGTCCACACTGCAACCTGCAATAGTATTTGGTTATTCACTTCCATTGATGTATTTCCACCAACCACCTAGGGAACCATCAGAAGCCCTTTTCCCACAAGACCCTAAGAGGAACCAGAGCCCATCTAGTCCAGCATCCTGTTTCTCATCAATTGCTCATGAGCATCTCAAGTAGAAGACAAAGATAAAACTCACCTGCTCTTGACTCCCTGCAAATGGCCTTTAGAGAAATCCTGCCTGTCTCTCCAACATGGAGGAGGTACCTGGGCATCCATTCTAGTAGGCTCTCATCTATAACCCTTGTCTAACCCCACTTTAATGCCATCTAGGCTGGTTGTTATCACTACCTCTTCTGGCAGCAAATGCCATAGACCAATGACCCCCTGGGTGAAGAAATACTTGCCCTTGTCTGATTGGAAGCTCCTTCCCATCAGCTTCATAGAGGGCCCTCTGGTTCTGGTGGTGAGGGATACAGAAATTTTCTCTGTTCACCTTTTCTATATACTCCAATCAGGACCCCACTTAAACACTGTCACTCCAGACTGAAGAGGACTAGACGTTGCAGCCTGATCTCATAAGGGATTTTGTTCCAGCCCCTTAATCATCCTGGTTGCACCTTTTCCAGTCCCACAATATCCTTCCTGTAAACCTTGTGCAAATGAATTAAAATCTCCTCACCTGCTTGGCTTCTCCATCCTTGCTCATGAGGAATCCTTCAGCCAGGGCCACCGCCTGGGAGCTGCTCTCCGGCCCACATTCCCGGACCCAATTCCGCATCTCCCAAGGAAGGACGGCCAGGAACTGCTCCAGGACCACCAGGTCCAGCATCTCGGCCTTCGTGAGCCGCTCTGGTCTCAGCCACTGGCGGCAAAGGCGGTGGAGGCGGCTGCAAACCTCCTGGGGCCCCTCGGCCTCCTTGTAGCAGGAGCCCCTGAACCTCTGTTTCTCCTGGTCCCACCTGGCCTGGTCCTCGGGCAGGAGAGCAGGTTCTGAGGCCTCCAGACTCCTGTCTGCTTCTGGGCCTCTTGGATTCTGCTCCTCCATGGCTAAACTTTCTCCTCCGTCTTCTTTCTCCCTTCCAAGATGGGACCAACTATGTCTTCCTTCTGGGGGCTGGGAGGTCTTGTGGCAGGAGGAGACGGAGCTGGAGCTTGGAGGCAGCCTGGGCTTCTCCCTGCAGGGGGGCAGAAGGGGGTTTAGGGCAGGCAGGGAAGGAGCTGGGAGGAAGGTGGCAGGAAGACACTCCATGTTCCTCCCCCCACAAAGATGCTCATCTGGCCCCATTGTTCCCCCCATGATCCCTGATCCTCCAAATCACACATTGCCCCTTCCTTCTCCAGCTCTAGATTCCAGAGAGAAGAGGAGGGCGTGGGGGGCATCAGGCCTCCTTCTTCTGGTGCCTTTTCTTTCCCAGCAGGGGAGGGGATTGTTACACCCCCAAATGCCCCCTCTTGCCAGACAGACTCTCCAGAATTCCTGGGCTGGCCCTCTGCTCATGCTCAGGAGCCTCCTCCTTCCTTCTTTCTCCTAGATATCAGTTCAGCTCCCCCTTTGGTCCATACCTGCTCAACCAACTCCACTGGGTTTGCAAAGGTGATGCCTGAATGCCGTCATGATCTGTCCATCCCATAATGCCCACTCCCCACTCATTCCCTCTTGCATGTGTTTCAGATCCTCCCTGTCAGCCCCCCTCCCTCCTCACGACTTTCACAGCCTTCCCATCAGGCGCCCGTCTTCCCCTGTGCTCCCCTTTTCTGCCCCCACCTCGCGGGGTCTCAGCCGTGGTGGCTCTGCTGCCCCACCGGATTTGGCAGCTCCTTCTCCGTCCTCTCTAGGACTCGCAACTCCCTCCCATTAACCCTTTGCACACCGGCGCTCTTCCAATTCTGCTTGATCGCCTCTCCCCCACCCAGGCTGCACCCATGGGACGCGCGGGGAAACCCAGACACCCTCCTGGCGCCTCTTTGCAGCTGGGTGGGCGTTGGGCGAGAGTCGGATTCAGAACCAGAAGGAAAACTCAGGGCGTTTGGGGGGAGAGGAACCCCCCCTATAGGGATGCCAGAATAAATTGCCAGTTCTCAGGGTCGAGGGAGGAGGGAGAGGGTGGGTTGCCTTTCATACCCCGCTTTTCTCACCCATTTAAGGGGACTCCAAGCGGCTGACAAAGCTTCTGTTCTCTCCACAAGAGGCGGGGCTGTGAGAGCTCAGAAAGAGAGCGGTGACTAGCCCAAGGTCACCCAGCTGGCTCTGTGGTGGTGGAGGAGGAGGAGGAAGCATTGCCTTTCATGCTCCGCTTTTCTCTCTCATTTAAGGGGACTCCAAGTGGCTGACAAAACTTCTGTTCTTCTCTCCACAAGAGGCGGGGCTGTGAGAGCTCAGAAAGAGAGCGGTGACTAGCCCAAGGTCACCCAGCTGGCTCGGTGGTGGAGGAGGAGGAGGAGGAGGAAGCATTGCCTTTCATGCCCCGCTTTTCTCTCCCATTTAAGGGGACTCCAAGCGGCTGACAAAGCTCCTGTTCTTCTCTCCACAGCATACACCAGTGTAACGTAGGTGGGGCTGTGAGAGCTCAGAGGAGAGCTGTGACTAGCCCAAGGTCACCCAGCTGGCTTCCTGGAGGAGTGTGGAATCAACCCCAGTATTCCCCGATAAGAGTCTGGCTCCCTGACCACTAGACCAGCCTTGAGCAGAAGAAGAGAGGGGAAGAAGAAGAGGAAAGGGGCACGAAGGAGGAGAAGCTCCGCTACCTGAGGGGAGGACGGGGGACACTGAGCGGCAGGCGGACATGGAGCGGGAAGGGGCAGAGGAAGAGGATTTGGGACGTGGCGCCGTCCCCTCAGGGAGCCAGCTCAGCAGGGGCCTTTCTGCTCTTGGCCTCAGTCTGGATTCTATCCCAGAGTACAGGCCTGCTGTCCACACGGTCATGGAGGCTATGGTAGACCCCTATCCCGAGATATAGTCCAGGAAAAGGCCGAGTGCAGAAAGGGCCCGGCTCTCGTTTTGGCGGGAAGAAGCAGTGCTCCTGAGGGAACTTCGTGCCAACCTGGGAGCTGCTGAGCTGACCCCCTGAGGGGAGCTACTGCTCAAGCGCCATCGGCCGCCCCCGCCTCAGGAGTGTGGAAAATACAGCCCAACAGTCAGTCAGCCATGGCTGTTCGGTCCACACCACGGGCACAGCAGCCACTCTGCTTTTTTTGGGGGGGGGGGTTTAAAATGAGACCATAGCAGCTCAGCAGGTGGCCATTTTGAAGACACACCCACACCCCAACACCCACAGGAGACAAGAGAATGGCCTGCCGCACGAAACGCGCACCGGGCCCCATGCCATCGCACCAGGCAGGCAGCAAATTCTGGGCAGAGCTGGCAAGTTCTGAGTCCTGAGAGGTTTTGCTCCTGGATTCCAAAGGGACTAATGTTGGAATAAGTGTGACACTCAGTCAGGGCAAAAGAGGCGCCACAGAGGTGCGCAGGAAGATATTATGTGGGATCCACATTCCCAAACATTCTCGGATCCACCTCGTGTGTGAACGATCCCACCACAGAGCAGTGCCTCAGAGCGGCTTTTTGGTCCCCCCCCCCCATGAGCCACTTTGTTTTAGTGGTTAAGGAACCGGACTGGGTTCGATTCCGCCCTCCCCCATGAAGCCAGCTGGGTGACCTTGGGCTAGTTACAGCTCTCTTCTGAGCTATCGCAGCCCCACCTCTCTCACAGGGTGGCAGAAGAACAGAAGGTTTGTCAGCCACTTTGAGTCCCTTTAAATGGATGAGAAAAGCAGAGTAGGAAAGCCAACTCTTCTTCCTCCAGAAAGCCAGCTGGGTGACCTTGAGCTAGTCACAGCTCTCTTCTGACCTCTCGCAGCCCCACCTATCTCACATGGTGGCAGAAGAACAGAAGGTTTGTCAGCCACTTTGAGACCCCTTACACGGGTGAGAAAAGCGGGGTAGAAAAGCCAAGTCTTTTTTGTTTCTAGCTGTGCCAGATCACAGCCTCAGATCTTTCACAGAGAAAATCTCATTGTCAAAAAAGAAAGAGACGTATCAGTATTTGAGTTACACAGCCCTATCCAAAACTTTTCCACTGGGACCCCCAGATTTACAAACAAACCAGTGGTTATTAGATTATTTCAAGCTGTTTATTGTATTTATTACATGTCAGTAATATGAGACAATGAGCATCCATGAGCATTCTCAAATGCCAGGTTCAAAAAGCAGATCCCTCCTTCTGCCTGTATGGGAAACTTCAGCCAACGTGCCAAATAATGTTCCTTGCATGACCACACTGTACATGTTACTGGAAGTTCAAATGGTCTTACAGCTGGAATAATCTGAATCCTTGGAAAGCCTTAGTCCATCTTAGGTATCAGGTATCAGTCTTGAAATGAAATGTAAGAGCTGATTTCCTGCTGAGGCTCTTTC
The DNA here is from genome assembly GCA_023333525.1 of Aspidoscelis tigris stejnegeri. NCBI lineage: Eukaryota > Metazoa > Chordata > Lepidosauria > Squamata > Teiidae > Aspidoscelis > Aspidoscelis tigris. The sequence goes on from JALMGA010000024.1 coordinate 4,916,492, forward strand.
CACACTCTTGACGTTCATATGGTCTCTTCTCCAGTGTGAGACTTGAAATGTGTGGTAAGACTTGATTTGCATCTGAAGCTCCTTCCACACTCTTGACATTCATATGGTTTGTCTCCTGTGTGAATCCTGTGATGTACAGTCAGGTATGATGAGCAACGGAAGCTCTTTCCACACTCCTCACATTTATGTGGTTTCTCTCCGCTGTGAATTCTGCTATGTAGAGTCAGATATGAAGACGAACTGAAGCTCTTTCCACACTCCTCACATTTATGCGGTTTCTCTCCACTGTGAATTCTGTGATGTACAGCCAGGTATGAGGAGGAACTGAAGCTCTTTCCACACTCCCGACATTCATATTTTTTCTCTCCTGTGTGAATTCTGTTATGTAGAGTGAGGTATGAGGAGGAACTGAAGCGCTTTCCACACTCTTGACATTTATGTGGTTTCTCTCCTCTGTGAATTCTTTGATGTACAGTCAGGTATGATGAGGAACTAAAGCTCTTTCCACACTCTTGACATTTATATGGTTTCTCCCCAGTGTGAGACCTAAAATGTGTAGTAAGCTGGGCTGACCGACTGAAGCTCTTGCCACACTCTTGACATTTAAATGGTTTCTCTCCAGTGTGAGACCTAAAATGTGTAGTAAGCTGGGCTGACCGAATGAAGCTCTTTCCACACTCTTGACATTTGTATGGTTTCTCTCTAGTGTGAGACCTATAATGTGTAGTAAGATGTGATGACTGACTGAAGCATCTTCCACACTCTTGACATTCATATGGTCTCTCTCCGGTGTGAGACCTGAAATGTTTAGTAAGAACTGATTTCCACCAGAAACTCTTTCCACACTTCTTACATACATGTGGCTTCTCTCCAGCGTGAGACCTAAAATGTATAGTAAGAAGTATTGACTGGTTGAAGCTCATACCACACTTCCTACATTCAAAGGGTCTCTCTCCAGTGTGAGATCTGAAATGTGAAGTCAACTCTGATTTCCATTTGAAGGTCTTTCCACACTCCTGACATGCATATTTTTTCTCTCCTGTGTGAATTCTGCGATGTACACTCAGGTGTGACAACGAACTGAATTTCTTTCCACACTTCTGACATTTATGTAGTTTTTCCATTTGGTCAAATCTGTGATGAGAAACGAGGTTTGAATGCTGACTGAAGCTCTTTATGCTTTTTATATATTCCTGAATTTTCTCCCCTGTGTGAATTTTTTGATGCAAACTTAGTTCATCACAGCCACTAAAATTACCCTGAGATGTGATGTTTTCATAACTCCTGGGGCTTTGGCTATCCTTATTTAATATTGGATCAAGTCTGAGTAATTTCTTCATTCCTGATTCATGTTTCCTGTTCACTCCTTCGTGGTCTTCTGAGATGAGGATTACACGCGCTTCCTTCTTTGTGCTTATTTCTGGAGACAACTTGGATGGTTCAGAATTATTTTCACGTTCTTGTACATGATCTGTATGTGGGGAAGACATGAAAAAACAAAAGTCAGTGAGGATTTCAAGAAAAACCTGTGTGGTTTATGGACTGGCAAGTCCAAGAGAAGAGCAGTGAGACTTAGAAGTGCTGTATGGAAATTCATTAAAAAGAAGGAAAGGCCATTTCCAAAATAGAAGGCTTGTCCTCATGAGGAGAACAGGAAGGAACACAAACGCTGGCAGGACAAATGAAAGATGGGAACCAGGAATCCTAAAGGGAATTTTTATGAGCACATTGCTAAGAACATCAAGAAAAATAACAAAACTTCTTTAAGAACATCTGAGTTCACTAAAGCATCTTTCCTGTCAGCTGAGATGGGAACAGGGGGTGCAGAGGCTTGAGATTTCTCCCTTTTCCAGGGGAGCACCCCTCTGCACGATCTCAGCTGACAGGAAAGAGGCTTGGCTTTAAAATTCAAGCCTCTTTCCTGTCAGCTGAGATCGTGAAGTACGGGGCCATCCCCATGTGCAGGCTCAGCTCGGACCAAATCGCCCAAACTGTGCCCAGACTGATCCAGCAGATCTCCTCTTGTGTTCTTATGTTCATAGTGTGTCCTTGATTCTAGTGTTGTGTAAGAACGTAAGAAAATAAGAGAAGCCCTGCTGGAATAATCGGAATCCTCAGACTGCCTTTGTCCATCTCAAATCTCAGGGATGACTTCAGAAGTCATGGTTTCTCACCTGCATGAGTCTTGAAATGAAATGTAAGAGCTGATTTCCAGCTGAACGTCATTCCACACTCCTTGCATTCATACAGTTTCTCTCCTGTGTGAGTACTGCGGTGTCTAAACAGATCTGATGCCCTACCGAAGCTCTTTCCACACTCCTGACATTTATGCGGCTTCTCTCCTGTGTGAGATCTGAAATGTGTAGTAAGACTTGAGGACTGGCTGAAGCTCTTTCCACACACCTTACATTCATATGGCTTCTCTCCTGTGTGAGACCTAAAGTGTACTGTAAGTAACGATTTCCACACGAAGCTCTTTCCACACTCCTGACATTCATATGGTTTTTCTCCTGTGTGATACTTGAAATGGTCAATAAGATTTGATTGGTAGCTGAAGCTTTTTCCACACTCCTTACATTCATATGGTCTCTCTCCTGTGTGTGTCCTGAAATGCGTAGTAAGATATGTTGACCGGCTGAAGCTCTTTCCACACTCTTGACATTTATATGGTTTCTCTCCAGTGTGAGACCTGAAATGGATAGTAAATGTTGATTTCCATCTGAAGCTCTTTCCACATTCCTGACATTCATATGGCTTTTCTCCTGTGTGATTTCTACGATGTACAGTCAGGTATGATGATGAACTGAAGCTCTTTCCAAACTTCTTACATTCATGTGGTTTCCCCTTTTGGTCAAATCTGTGGTCAAATATGCTTTTTATATATTCTTGAGTTGTCTCTCCTGTGTGAATTTTTTGATGAAAATTCAGATCCTCACAGCCACTAAAGTTATACTGAGATGTAATGCATTCATAACCTCTAGGGCTTTGGCTCTCCATAGTTAATTTTGGATCAACTCTGAGTATTTCCTTCATTACAGGATCAAGTTTCCTGTTCACTCGTTTGTTATTTTCTGAGATAAGGATTTTATTCTCTTCTTCTTTTGTGCTTCTTTTTGGAGACAATGTGGATAGTTCAGGATGATTTTCAAACTCCTGCACATGAACTGTGTGTGGAAAAGACATGAAAGAACAAAAATTAGTGAGGATTTCAAGAAAAGCCATGCAGTTCGTATGTGTACTCAAGTGGAAGAAGACTGCTCTCATGAGACCAAGGAAAGATAACAGGAATTTGGCAGACAGACATAGAGAAAGAACTCATGGATTCCCTTAAATTTCTTGGATGAATCCTCTGGGTTTTGAAGAGGGTGTTGGGCACTTGCCTTGCTGCTACTTTGGGTGGGTATTTTTTTTAAGCTATCCTGAGCACGTCTGAAGGAGGAAGGGACTGCAGTTTTCAGGACTCAGAGGAACTAGCAAAGGGGACATAACCGCACTTTCAGACATGGGAAGTGCAACGGGCAGTTTTAGAGGGTAATAAAAATAAAATAATAATTTAGAATTTTTTAAAAGAAAGAAATTAAATTTTGAGAAAAATTAAAACTAAGTTTATTCTAATAATTTTGAACCCAGTCCAGACATTATTTTTTATTCATTTATTTTAATTTATTTAGATGCATTTTATGCCACCGCCCTCAGCAGTGAGACGGTTGGCACCCGGGAAGGGGCCTTCTCGGTAATGGCCCCCCGACTATGGAATAGTCTTCCCCTGAGGTGTGTATATGTTCAGGAAGGCGGTAAAGACACATCTCTTTGCTCGGGCCTTTGCCTAACACAGTTACATTCCCTCCCCCCATTTTTAGGAAGTACTGTTTTTAATATATAAAAACATCTTGCCTGAGAGGAGTGGAGAAGAGGCAGCAGGCTGGGCTGCTCTGCCATCTTGCTCCCAGCAGTGCCCCTCCCTCCTCCAACTGCTCCCATCACAAGATGGCAAAGACTACGGCAGTCGGTCCACCAGTTGAGAAATCATCTGGTCCTGAGGCCAAGCAGGGTGGGGCTGAATAGATGCCGGCTGACCATCTCTACCATCATCCGGTTTGTCATCAATGAAGAGAAAATTCAAAGTAAAGAGAATAGGAAAATTCCAGCAATAAGAAATGAACAGAAGAATTTGTTCCTTGTCTCTTTAGATTGTAAGCCTGAGGGCAGGGACCTGTCTAAGATTAATATAATATTGTATCCCGCCCTGAGACCTTCGGGTATAGGGTGGGATAGTAATACAAATAAATAAATATATATTTGTTTTCTTTTATCATCCTGGATTTTAAATGTTGTTGTAGATATTACTGTTTTAATATACCTGTTCTCTTCCCATGTTTTAGACACTGTTTTTGCTCTAATATGTACTGTTACTTTGAAGATATATTTTCCTGGTTTAAAATGTTGACACCCATCCTGAGACCTTTGGGTATAGAGAGGGATAAAAATTCAAATAAATAAATAAAATGGGACAGAATGCTAAGAGAAAAAGCAGCAGCATAATCATCAATCCAACCACAGAGGTTTACTTGCCCAAAAAGGCCAGGTTTGCCCAGTTCTCCTCCATGACTTCTCTGTGCAAAGCCCTCTGGGCCAGATCCAGCAAAGCCCACTCCTCCTCTGTGAAATGCATGGTCACCTCCTCAAGGGTTACTTGGGCCTGAAAGAGAAAGAAAAATAGTTTCCCCTTAAGAAAAAGTGTAAAGATCCAAAATCTCAGGGCAAGAGAGAAGAGCTTGGAGATTGGTCTCCGTGATGCAAAACTCACTCAGCTGCCTCCAAAACATCCCTAGTGAGAAACCAGGATGGAACCCAGAAGACACAGAATGGTTGAGACCAAGGAAAATGTGCAGGACTCAGAGACCCTCAGGAGGAAGATTCTCACCCTACCTGGTCCAGGGGCTGCTCAGCGTTCTCTTCTGCTCCATCACAATCTGGAGGACTCTTTGCATTGCCTATAAGGAAGACCAAAGATTAAGGGGAGTTGCTGAACCCCATCAGCTGCTGGACAGCATTAAAATAAGTAGGAAGGTCTTCAATAGTCTGGGAACAACACTGTGCAGCCATAGGGTGTCTTGAGCAAAATCCCACCCTCACCCTGATGCACCCCAAACTGTTCAAAATGCATTCATTACCTTTGCTGGGAACTTCCGCCTCAACCTCCCGCATGCTCTCTGCCCGTATGGGATCCAGTGGTGCCTCCCTTGCCTCAGGAAGCGCACAGACTCCTTCTGTCCACACTGCAAGCTGCAATAAGAATTTGGTTACTCACTTATATTGTCTTCACCAACTACATCCAAGTATGCAGAAGCAGTTTGTGATGGACATCTAAGGGAGGACCTTCCAATTCACAGAGAAGACTGTTCACCAGGCTCCGGTCCCTTTAATTTCTGAGCATTTTGCTCTTGCCAAGAAGGCCTCTCCAGGTCTGTATCAGAGAGGGCTACTTTAGATATTCAGGAACTGCCAGAAAGATTTTAAGGAGCACATTGCTAAAACCTTCAAAGGAAATAACAAGAACTTGTATGAGTATATTAGAGGTAGGAATCCAACCAGGAAAGCAGTCGGACCATTAGATGGTAAAGGACAGAAAGGGATTATTAAAGAAGACACGGAGATTGCAGAGAGACTAAACAAATTCTTTGCCTCTGTATTCAGGGTGGAAGACAGTAGCTGAGCATGCGTTTTAAGAAGAACTGAACTCGATAGAGATGTCTTAATAAACTAAATGTTAACAAATCTGACCATCTAAGAAAAACATATAATCTTTCTCTAATATTGGGCTCTGTACCTGGAGACTGGAGGGTAGCAAATGTAACACCAATCTTCAAAAAAAGGATCCAAGGGTGATCCAGGCAATTGCTGATCAGTTAGCTTTAAGCAAACCTTGGAAAAGTTAGGATTGCGATACGACGAATAAAAATCTCCTCACCTTCTTTGCATCTCCAGCCTTGCTCATGAGGAATCCTTCGGCCAGGGCCACCGCCTGGGAGCTGCTCTCCGGCCCACATTCCTGGACCCAGTTCTGCATCTCCCAAGGAAGGACGGCCGGGAACTGCTCCAGGACCACCAGGTCCAGCATCTCGGCCTTCGTGTGCCACTCTGGTCTCAGCCACTGGCGGCAAAGATGGTGGAGGTGGGTACAGACCTCTCGGGGGCCCTTGGCTTCCTCATAGCAGGAACCCCTGAACCTCCGTCTCTCCTCATCCCACCTGGCACGATCCATCTTGCCCATGAGGAACCCTTCGGCCAGAGCCACCGCCTGGGAGCTGCTCTCCGGCCCACATTCCCAGACCCAGTTCTGCATCTCCCAGGGAAGGACGGCCAGGAACTGCTCCAGGACCACCAGGTCCAGCATCTCAGCCTTCGTGTGCCGCTCTGGTCTCAGCCACTGGCGGCAGAGGCGGTGGAGGCGGCTGCAAACCTCCCGGGGCTCCTCGGCCTCCTCGTAGCAGGAGCCCCGGAACCTCCGTCTCTCCTCGTCCCACCTGGCCTGGTCCTCAAACAGGAGAGCAGGTTCAGAGGCCTCTGGGCTCCTGTCTGATTCTGGGTCTGTCAGATTCTGCTCCTCCATGGCTGAACTTTCTCTTGCCTTTCACAGCCTTAACTCTCCGCATGGCCTTCCCAGGAGCATCTTTTCTCCCCAGTCAGGTCCCCTTTGTGCCCCCCTTTCCTGCCCCTCCTCGTGGGGTCTCAGCGGTGGAGGCCCTCCCCCCCTCCCTCCAGATGCTCCCTCCGCTCTAGGACTCACAAATCTTCCTATCATTAACCCTTTGCACACCTGTGCTCTTCTGATACTCTCGTTTGCCTTTTGGAGACAGAATATAGTCCTCTTTGGAATGAAAGGGAACAGTTATAAACTATAATTTTATTTCCTCCCTCTTCTTTCTTTGCACCTGTTTTATGTTTCTAAACTTGTAATGGTGCCACATTTCCTCTGTCTGGCTGGGCTTTTAACAGGTGGAACACCAGAAGGCGCAACTCTGACAAAGAACGGGACCTTCTGTCCTTTGAATCTTCTGCACTTGCACGGGGGCCACAGCTGACACGGGGGCTCTGGCCACAAGCCTAGGAAACTGTTTTCCTTCCCACATTTAGGCACTGTTGTCATTTTAGTATTTTAGAATGGGGTTGTCTATCAGCGCCTTAAAGACTAACAGAGAGGGTGCGTCCCCATGGCCACTTTAATCCTAATTCAATTTGAATTCGGGAATTAATCCAAATTCGGCATCCAGATGTCCCATGTAACTCCTTATTCCCAGATTTTATGAGGACTATCCTGCCTAAATCTGGAGAGATAAAAAGTCCTGATGAAAACAGGACCGAGTGTCCTTTTTGAAACTGAGTCTACTTATTTCCCGCCACATGGGGACGATACTGGGCTATTTTTGGTGGAGGGCAGCCAGCTGTGGGTGGTTTTTACAGATACAAAGTTCCTTTCTCCCTTGCCAGGCTTGCAATGCTAGAGCCCCATTGCAAACAGGCAGAAAGAGGGGAAAGCTGCTTGCCGTTTAAAATATTTTCACTGGAAACATTTTGTACATTTTTGAAAAGATACATGTGAGAAGCTTAGGAAGGCTTTTAAATACTCGAAATACTTTGAAATCCTTTGCAAGGATACATTTTATCACACCGGGTTCGATGCTTCACTGATCTGCTTGAGCACACATTTGCCAGTAATGTCAAAAGGGGGAGGTGTGAAATAGAAAGTAATTTTAAAACTGTCTTCAGGTTTGCTGCCTTTATTGCTGGCAGGGTTTGCACCGGAGGTGGGGGGACTTAAAAGTCCTGTTTTTAATGTTTAAAAATAGTCCCAAAAATAGTCCAAGCAGGACTAAACCAGGACTAAAAAAGCTGCAGGGAGATGCACCCAGAGACCTTGTGGTATGATTGGATAATCCAGAGTAAGCATGGGTAATTTCAAGTAAAATGTGTCTGCATGTGCTTTACTCTGCATTATCCAAATTATGTGGAATAAGAAAGTGGCTGGATTTGTTTTGCTCTGGATTATCCAAATAACTAATATATGTGATACATGGTGCTGGAAGGCTTGTACTGTGTTGTCTGAGAAACTGGAAGTCCTTGCGGGATATATCTGAACATGAACTATGGACCTATGCTGCTAGGATAAGAGGAACCCATGAGAGCCATTGGCCAGACATTCTATCTCTTTGGAATTTGCTAAGTGCAGCCTTTGTGATTCAATCTGAGGCTGAAACACCTAGTGCAAAGGCTTGGACTCAACTCAAAATGCCTTGTAGCAATGTCAGTGATAATTCCAATTTAACTCCTACTATGTTTAACAAAGAAAATGCCAATCTCACAATCCGGTCCAGTTGAGCCCTTTTATTTTTAGTTATTTTCTAGTGCCAAGTATAACTACCAACAGTGTTGTAGGAGATGTTAGTAAGTTATCTTGTGACTCACGTGTTGTGATCTCCTCCCTGGCACCAAAGAACACCTTTTGAAACTTGCTGCTCCTCTCTCCACTTCTCTGTCTTAAATTCTTCCCTTCCTGTTAGAAAAGAACCTAAGATGAACCCTGCTGGATCAGGCCACAGCCCATCTAATCCAGCATCCTATCTCACCCTTTGGCCCACCAAATGCTCCTGGGCCTTCTCAAGCAGATGATAAAGACAAAACCTTCGCCTGCTCTTGGAACCCTATGAATAGCTTTTAGAGGCCTCCTGCCTGCCCCTCCTACCTGGAGGCAATACCTGGGCATCTCTTTTGGAGCCATGGATACACCTGTCCTTCATGGGAACATAAGAGGAGCCCTGCTGGGTCAGGCCACAGCCCACCTAGTCAAGTATCCTCTCTCATCCAATGGCCCACCAAAAGTGTCTGGGCATCTCAAGCCAAAGGCAGAGGCAAAACCTTCACCTGTTCTCCTCTCCCAACAAAGGGTATTTGGAAGCAACCTATTCCACTATCTCTCCCGCTCATCAGCTTCACGGAGTGATTTAGGAAAAATGCACTGAGCAGGCAGATTGACTCAATGACCCCAGAGGTCCTTTCTAACTCTATGATTCTATGAATCCTCATAGAAAGCGCTAAAAGGGGAAGCACTGTTTTAAGAATGCGGAAACCCGATAAACATCTCTCAACCGGGTAAGCATGTTACACGTTTGATTGACCGTAGCTGAAACTCTCGAGACCCTGCTGTGTAAAGAACTCTCTGTAAAGAACGTAGTCTTACTTTTAAAAAACAAATTCCCTGCTTTAAAAAAATTAAATTCAACACCTAACATAGCAGCGTGAAACTGTAACAATATTAGAATCTAAGTAGAAAATATATTAACTATACAAATCATTCTCGTGTGAACATTAGCGCTTCATCACTGTGGGAATGGAATCAGCAGTCATCATGGCTTTGCACCCGTGTGAGTCTTGAAATGAAATGTAAGAGCTGATTTCCAGCTGAAGCTCTTTCCACACTCCTTACATTCAAATGGTTCCTCTTCTGTGTGAGACCTGAAATGTGACGTCAGCCTTGATTTCCTGCTGAAGCTCTTTCCACACGGCTTGCATTCATATGGTTTCTCTCCTGTGTGAATTCTGTGATGTACAGTCAGGTTTGATGATCTACTGAAGGTCTTTCCGCACTCTTGACATTCATATGGTCTCTCTCCCATATGAGACCTGAAATGTATAGTACGATGTATTGACTGGCTGAAGCTCTTTCCGCACTCCTTGCATTCATACGGTTTCTCTCCTGTGTGCGTCCTCAAATGTGAAGTAAGTATCGCTTTTGAAGTGAAGCTCTTTCCACACTCCTGACATTCATATGGTCTCTCTCCTGTGTGAGATCTGAAATGTTGAGTAAGGTGTGATTTCCATCTGAAGGTCTTTCCACACTCCTTGCATTCATATGGTTTCTCTCCTGTGTGAATTCTGTGATGTTCACTAAGGTTTGATGACCTACGGAAGGTCTTTCTGCACTCCTGACATTCATATGGTCTCTCTCCTGTGTGCGTCCTGAAATGCGTAGTAAGATTTATTGCCTTGCTGAAGCTCTTACCGCACTCCTGACATTCATATGGTCTCTCTCCTGTGTGCGTCCTGAAATGCGTAGTAAGATTTATTGCCTTGCTGAAGCTCTTACCGCACTCCTGACATTCATATGGTCTCTCTCCTGTGTGAGATCTGGAATGTGAAGTCAGCTGTGATTTCCACCTGAAGGTCTTTCCACACTCCTGACATTCACATGGCTTCTCTCCTGCATGATTTCTGTGATGTAGAGTCAGGTATGATGACGAACTGAAGCTCTGTCCAGACCTCTTACGTTTATTTGGTTTCTCCCCTTGGTCAAATCTATGATGAGAAACAAGTTGTGATTGCTGACTGAAGCTCTTTATGCTTTTTATATATTCTTGAGTTTTCTCTCCTCTGTGAATTTTTTGATGTAAATTCAGTTCTTCACTGCCACTAAAGTTACACTGAGACACAATGTCTTCATAGCCTCTGGGGCTTTGGCTATCCTCATTTAATTCTGAATAAACTCTAAGTATTTCCTCCATTCCAGGATCAAGTTTCCTGTTCACTCCTTCATGATCTTCTGAGAAGAGGATTTCACTCTCTTCTTCCTTGGTGCTTATTTCTGGAGACAAGTTGGATAGTTCAGGATGATTTTCACACTCCTGCACATGATCTGTGTGTGGGGAAGACATGAAAAAATAGAAATCAGTGAGGATTTCAAGAAAAAACCATGCAGTCTGTCTGTCCCCTCAAGTGGAAGAAGACTTGCTCTCCAGAGACAAAGGACAGATAAGAAATTTCACAGAGGAATCTGAAGGAATTACTTGGGGGCTCTGATAATTTTGTGGGCTGAATCCTCTGGTGTGTTTTTTTAGTTCTCCCCCCTCCCCAAATAAACTTTTATTTCTGTTCAAAAGTTACAATATAGTAAGTCTTTCTTTCATAAAAACATATACAAATAATGTACGTACGTAGCTACAAACAAATGTGAACTATTTACCTAATGGCAGCAGTATTTTGTTATGTATCATTTCAATCACTTAAACTTCATTTGTCTTTAGTTCTGGGGCAGGGTATAATACAAAAACCATTATAATACTTTAATCAAGCAGGAATTTCACAATGTGGAGTGGAATTTTTTTGTTTCCATTCAGGTCACTGAGTTGTTATGAATGGGGACCACACTTCTTTGTATTCATATAGGGGTTTAAAGTCTTTTAAGTTTCTATATTGCGATGTAATTAGTTCATTTACTGCCAATTCTGCCAATTTTAGGTACCACTCTGATGTATTTAATGTATCATGGGTTTTCCAGTTCTTTGCAATGATTTTTTTGGCCGTAATAAACATAAAATGTAGTAATATTTTATTGTGTGATGTCATTTCAGTTGAATCTATTATTTGCAGGAGAGCCATTACTGCTGTCGTATCAAGTTGTATGTTTATGATATTTTTTTATCTCTTTTTCTATTTTAAGCTAAAAATCATTGATGGTAGGGCATTCCCGCCAAAGGTGGTCATATGTACCTACTTTTCCGCACCCATGCCAGCACAATTTCGACTATTGAGAAGTCATATATGAGAGCCAGACTGGTGCCGAATACCATCATGAAAGTACTTTTAAATATGGTTCCCTTGTATATATATATACCCAAAGCATGGGTGTTTTTTATTCCAAATTGTGGACCAATGTTTTTCTGTAAATTGGATATTAAGATCTGCTGACCATTGATTCTGCATATGGGTAGTATCACCATAGTCTAATTCTACTAATATTTTGTAAATTGTTGCCTCACCAACTTTTCCCATGTTTTTAAGGATATCAAATAAATTTTCAAAGTCTGTAATTGGCTTATTTACATTTTTCTTTATGGTTGGAGATTCCTATATATGTATTATCGCTCTGGCTTGAAACCAAGAGCTTTCTTTGGGTGTTAATGTGTTTAAAATGTCTTCTTTTTTTACTGTTGTGGTTTGATTTATATAAAAATCTTTTATTTTGTATAGTCCTTGGAATCCTCTGGGTTTTGAGATGATATTTAATAGGGACAAATATAAAGTCCTACATCTGGGTAAGAAACATGGCAAAAATGAATACAGAATGGGAAGAATCTGGTTGAGTAGTAACACAAGTGAAAAGGATCATTACAGGATGAACATGAGTCAACAATGTGATGCAGCTGCAAAAAAGGCAGACACCATCCTAGGATGTACCAAGAGGAGTACAGAGTCTAGATCAGGCATGTCAAAGATACGGCCCGCGGGCCGGATGCGGCCCGCAGGGCATTTTAATACGGCCCGCGGCCGCCCGCGGGCGCCGCAGCACACCACCCGCTGCCACCGCCAGCGGCCGCCGCCGCGGCCCACCACCGCGCACGGACCCCGCTGCCGCGGCCCACGCCCACCGCCGCCGTCCTCCTTGGGCGCGAAGGAGGCGAGCGAGCGTGCGGCGGGACCCTCCATTGCCCAGGTGCCACCATGGACAGCCAGCCCCTCCCTAGCCATGCCCCGGCCACGCCCCCAGCCCCTCCTCTGTGCCCCGGTCATGCCCCCGGTCACGCCCCTGGTCACGCCTCCTGGCCCTCACAGTATTTTTTTTTTAATCCGGCCCTCAGCCGGATTGAGTTTGACACCTCTGGTCTAGATCATGAGAATTATTCCTCTTTACCTCGGTCAGACCTCAGAATATTGTGTCCATTTTGGGCACCCCAACTGAAAAAAGACATTGACAAACTAGAGCAAGTCCAAAGGAGGGCTTCCCAAATGGTTAGTGGTCTGGAAAACATCTCCTATGAGAAAAGGTTGAAGGATCTAGGAATCTTTAGCCTGCAGAAGAGAAGACTGAGAGGAGACATGATGGTGGTCTTCAAGTCTCTGAAGGGCTGTCACAGTGCAGAGGGATCGTCCCTATTCTCACTTGCACAAGATGGGAGGACAAGAAACAACGGGATGAAACTTCAAGGGAGTAAATACAGAATAAATATTAGGAAAACCTTCCTGACAGTGAGGCAATCAGTCCATGGAATAGTCTGCCACAGGAGGTAGTGAGCTATCCTTCACTGGAGGTCTTCAAGCAGAGGCTGGACTCAGATCTTTCTGGGATGGTTTAGGAAATCCTGCATTGAGCAGGGGGTTGGACATGATGACCTAGAAGTCCCTTCCAACTCTAGGATTCTATGTTGGAAACCTCCACACCATGATAGGGAACTTGGAATGCTTAACAACTGATAACAGAATTGCTATACTGGCAAAACTGAAACCTGGTGGACTGATGAAAACCTATGGGATACATCGATCTCTGGTTACAAACTACACAGGAAGGGGCAAATTTCTGTGTAGCCTTGTACACTAAAGACAAATGTCGTGGTGAATCAAAGCAATCCACAGGAGCATGGTGGGTAACTATACCAGGTCAGAAAACAAGTTTAACATTAGAGACATGTTATCACCCTCCTAACGAAACCCCTGAAGGAAACCAGCATTTGGGAAAAATGGCAAAGGAGGGGTCCAAAAACAAACCTGTAGTTATAATGGGGGGCGTCAAGGACCCAAACACAGATTGCCTGAACTCTTGTTCAGCTCGGGAGAGAGAGAATTCCTAGGCATGCTACAGTAAATGATTGTTCCCTAAAAGAGCTAGTTGTTAAACCAAAGGGGGAAAGGGGGATCCTAGATGTGATCCTAAGTAATGTGATAATGTACTGGCTGTATTTAAACTGAAGGTTATACTTACATAAAGGAACCATAACATCAGGGGGAAAACAGACTAAAAATATGAAGCGGATGTGTAGGAGAGTTGGATCCGACAAGGGGAAGGATTTCTTCACTCAGAGGGTCATCGGTCTATGGAATTTGCTGCCAGAAGAGGTAGTAACAGCTATCAGCCTAGATCAGTGATGGCAAACCTTTTGAGCTCAGTGTGTCAAAATTCGCAAGAAACCCTAGCTTAACTTGGGTGCTGTGACGGTTTCAGGGTACAGGCTGCAAACTGCTTTGCTTTTTGTCTTTGCAGGCTCCTAGCAAGCTGCAATAGCCAGCTTCGTTGCAAACAGCTTGTTGCAAACCCTGAGTTTTGGGCTGCAAAAAGGGCGGGAAATCCTGTGTGGGCCCTGCTGCTATGATTGGTTGCAGCTGGTATTTGGAGGGAGAAGCTGTCCGGGGATCTGAGTGCTGGAGGGGCTAGAACAGGAGTTCCCACCAATCAGGGGTGAGGGACAGGAGTTTCTAACAGGAGTTTCCAGCAGCATTTTATTGCAGCAATTTCCCCTAGGAGGTGACAGCCAATCAGGGCCACAGAAAAAAGGTATAAAGGAACACAGAGTACAGCAGAGGATGTCTTCATGCTGGGACAAGAGCTGAAAGGAACAGAAAAGCTGAATCCTGAAGGAGCCGGACCAGTAGTTGACCAGGGGTCTTTTGACTGGAAGATCTTGGAGGAAGACTTCGCAGGCAACTGACCAGAGGGTGATCGGTCAAGCAAGGACGGACTGGGCCTTGTGATCATCCAGAGCTGCGTTCTAGGACACTGGCTTGGCTTGGGCTGTGGCAGAGCAAGTCAGAGGGGGAGGAACGTGGAGAGGTTTGTCTTTTAAAAAAGGAACTATTTTCCTTTAGGGAAAGGGGTGGCTCCTAACCTTAAGAGACTTACTGAGTTAAACCAACAAATACCTGAACCTTATTTTCTTTCTAGTATTGCTTGTGTATAATAATAAACTTGTTTTAGTTTACTGTTGAAACGCTTGCTACCAGTGTTTTGTGTCCACGCTGTAGTATTCGCGAACTCAGCATCCTAACAGGGCCAAACTACTCCTAGAGAGTGCAGTCACTTACTGGAAAGCTGGGGATCGTGACAGGTGCTGTGTCACATCTAGAAATATCCATAATTTTGTGATTTTGTATCTCTAGTAAAAAAGTTATATTTTTGATATATGTATTTTATTAAAAGCAAAAACAAATAATTCTTTACATTAGTGACTTTTGTTACTGAATTTCATTTGCTAAATCTTCAATTGAAAGTTGGTATTTTGTACACTTAAAGAACAAGCAAGCATTACACGCCCAGGGTGACCATGCGTGTCACCCAAAAGGGCTTGGCGTGGCCATCACTGGCCTAGGTGGCTTAAAGGAAGGGTTAGACATGTTCATGGATGACAAGTGTATCAATGGCTACTAGCATGGATGCCTAAGTACATCTTTCAGGCTGGAGGGGCTTCTTAAGGCCATTTGCTGGGACTCGAGAGCAGGAGAAGATTTCTCCTTGTCTCTGCTTGAGATGCCCATGGGGCATCTGTGCGACAAAAGGCTGGACTAGATCCAGCAGGGCTCCTCTTAGGTTCTTAGATTCTAACTTTAACTTTTAAGGCCCTAAATGACTTGGGTCCCAAATATTTGAAGGAATGTCTACTCCCATATCCAATGACTTGCCCGTGCCTTCAGATCTGGAGGGGAGGCCCTTCTGGTAGTACCACCACCTGCAGTAGTAAATGGGGTAGGCATCCAGGATAGGGCCTTCCCAGTGATGACCCCTAGGCTATGGAATAGCCCCTCCCTTAAGGTGCATCAGGCGCCTTCACTCTATATATTCAGGAAGGCAATGAAGATGCACCTCTCGGCCCTGGCCTTTAATTAAGTGGGGCTACATGTTCTCTTCCCACTTTTTAGACACTGTATCTGTTTGAATATATACTGTAACTTTTTAATATAGGTATATCTGGTTTTAAATGTTACCCACCCTGAGACCTTTGGGTATAGGGAGAGAGAAAAATGTAAATGAATAAATAAATGTGACATAACCATTAATTGAACCAAAGAGTTACTTGCCCAAAAAGGCCAGATTTGCCCAATTCTCTTCCATGACTTCTGTGTGCAAGGCCCTCTGGGCCGGATCCAGCAAAGCCCACTCCTCCTCCGTGAAATGCACGGCCACCTCCTCAAAGGTCACTTGGGCCTGAAAGAGAAAGAAAAGCAGTTTCCCCTTCAGAGAAAGTGTAAAGATCCAAAATCTCAGGGCAAGGGAGAAGAGGTTGGAGGTTGGTCTCTGTGACGCAAAACTGACTCAGCTGCCTCCAAAACTGCCTTCACCACAAGGCTGAGAACCATCTTGCCGGAGAGGAGAGGAGAAGAGGCAGCAGGCTGGGCTCTGCCATCTTGCCCCCAGCAGTGCCCCTCCCTCCTCCAACTGCTCCCATCACAAGGTGGCAAAGAGACTATGGCAGCCGATCCAGCAGTTGAGAAATCATCTGGTCCTGAGGCCGAGCAGGGTGGGGCTGAGTAGATGCCGGCTGACCATCTCTACCATCATCCAGTGCGCCATCAGTGAAGAGATAATTCAAAGTAAAGAGAATAGGAAAATTCCAATAAGAAACAAAGAGAAGAATTGCAACTGAAGACCTCGAGTGCTGGCTTTTGGCTGTTCCCTGTTCCCTCCCACACCATTTTCCTTTTGTTTCTTGTCTCTTTAGATTGTAAGCCTGAGGGCAGGGACCTGTCTAAGATTAATGTAATATTGTAACCCGCCCTGAGACCCTCGGGTATAGGGCGGGATAGAAATACAAATAAATAAATAAATAAATAATAAAACATCTCTGGTGAGAAACCAGGATGGAACCCAGAAAAACAGAGAAGTGCTTAGATGCAAGGAAAATGTGCAGGACTCAGAGACCCTCAGGAGGAAGATTCTCACCCTACCTGATCCAGGAGCTGCTCAGCTTTAACTTCTGCTCCATCACAAGCTGGAAGACTCCTTGCAATGCCTATAAGGAAGACCAAAGATTAAGGGGAGCCACCTGACCCCAACAGCTGCTAGACCACATTCAAAGGGCTAGGAAAGTCCTCAATGGCCAGGGAACAGCACTGTGCACAGAGATGGGGTCTTTGGCACCATCCCAACCTCACCCTGAGATCTCCAGTGAGTTCAAAAACTGGTCCTTACCCCTGCTAGCAATTTCTCCATCACCCTCCTGCAGATTCTCCCTCCATATGGAATCCTGGGGTACCTCCCTTGCATCAGGGAGAGCACAGACTCCTCCTGTCCACACGTCAACCTGCAATAGTATTTGGTTACTCACTTCCATTGACTTGTCTCCACCAAAGACCTGCAAGTTTACAGGAAGATTATGTGATGGGCATCTCAAGGGAGGTCCTTCCAGCACCTACAGGGCTGTCACAGAGAAGGCTGTTTCCTAGGCTCTGATCCTTTTAGTTTCTGAGCATTTTCCTCTTGCCAAGAAGGCCTCTCCTGGTCTGTATTAGAGGGGGCTCCTTTAGATATTTAGGGTCGACATTTGTCTTCATAGGAAACTGGTAGTGAAGAACCTTTGAAGGGGAAGGGGTGGTGGACTAGATAAGGAAAAAAGGCAAAGCAAACCTTGGACAAGCTGGGATTACAATAATGATATGATCAATGAAAATCTTCTCACCTTCTTGGCCTCTCCATCCTTGCTCATGAGGAATCCTTCGGCCAGGGCCACCGCTTGGGAGCTGCTCTCCGGCCCACATTCCCGGACCCAGTTCTGCATCTCCCAAGGAAGGACGGCCAGGAACTGCTCCAGGACCACCAGGTCCAGAATCTCAGCCTTCGTGTGCTGCTCTGGTCTCAGCCACTGGTGGCACAGGCGGCGGAGGCGTGTGCAAACCTCCCGGGGCCCCTGGGCCTCCTCATAGCAGGAGCCCCTGAACCTCTGTCTCTCCTCGTCCCACCTGGCCTGGTCCTCAGGCAGGAGAGCAAGTTCAGAGGCCTCTGTGCTCCTGTCTGATTCTGGGCCTCTCGGATTCTGTTCCTCCATGGCTGAACTTTGTCTTCTTTCTCCCTCCAACAAGGTCTCCTCACCCGGGACCAACTCTGTCTTCCTTCTGGGGACTGGGAGGTCTTGTGGCAGGAAGAGATGGACCTGGAGCTTGGAGGCAGCCTGGGCTTCTCCCTGCAGGGGGGCAGAAGGGGGTTTAGGGCAGGGAGGGAAGGAGCTGGGAGGAAGGTAGGAGAAAGACGCTCCCTCCGTGTTCCTCCCTCCACCAAGACGCTCATCCGGCCCCATTGCTCCCCCCATGATCCCTGATCCTCCAAATCACATACCGCACCTTCTTTCTCCAGCCCCAGATTCCAGAGGGGAGAGGAGAGAGTGGGTGGTATCGGGCCTCCTTCTCCTGGTGCCTTTTCCTTCCCAGAGGGGAGGAGATTGTTACACCCCCAGATGCCCCTCCTGGCACAGATAATTTCTGGGCTGGCCCTCTGTTGATTCTCTGGGGCCTCCTCCTCCCTCCTTTCCCCAGATGCCCATTGGCTCCTCCTGTGGTCCATGCCTGCTCACTCAGGAGCTCATTGCATTCTGGGAAACTCAAACTAGGATGGTAAAGCACCCAAACCCCCTCCCTTCATGAAGTGGCCACCCCATAATATCCTTTTGTGCATGTCTCAGATTCTCCCTCTCAACCCGCCTTCCACCTCTCCCTTCCATTTCCAATTCCATTTTTCTTTGTATACCGCCTTTCCAAAAGGAAATTTTGCCCAAGGCGGTTTACACCAAACAGAAGAAATACAGTGCAAATACAATAATCACAGAGAAATACAGCAAGTAAATACAGCAAGTAAGGAAATCAATTTCAATAACTAAAACACATATATATCCTAAGCAATGTACAAAATTCTAATAATAAACTATGTAATCTAAAAAAGCTACAATATACAGTATGAACCAAAAAATAAACCATAAGACCAATTAAGTCCCTTCCCTCTCCCAATGGCCATCGGGCACCTATTTCCCCCTCGGCTCCCTTTTCTGTGGCAACACCAGAAGACACAACTATGTGGCTGCCCTGAGCAAGAAGGGGACCTTCCGTCCTTTGAGGCTTTCCCACTTACACAGGGCACAGCTGCTATGGGGTCTCTGGCCACAAGCCCCCCTCCAGCCCCCATTTGCCCTGGACTTTGGCTAAGCAAGGAAATCGGTTTCCTCCCCACTTTCAGGCACTCTTGCTATTGGAGTATTTTAGAACGGGGGTTTAGGCATCCCCTTAGACTAACAGAGAGACGTTGTTTCATGGCTGGATCATCCAGATTAAGGATGGGTAACCTCAAATAAAATCTTTCTGGATGTGCTTTGCTCCAGATTATCCAATTAAGGTGGAATAAGCAAGCGCCGTCTGGATGAAGCTTCAAGTGCAAAGAGGTCTATATATCCCCCCCCCCTTCCAGCTAGTCCTGCACATGGAACTGCAGGCAACCCTGGAGGTTGTGGACTTTAGTCTTTTTTTTTTTTTTTTTTACAAAACATCATTTCTTACCAAATTTAATACAAAACACAAATTTTACAGTTTCTCCCCCCAAAGTGAAATAAAATTAATACAATTTAATTCAACCCAGACTCACAAGAAATTTCTTAACATCATCTTCGGAGCGGCTTCAATGTCTGCGCTGATCTCTTTGGAGAGACCAGCGGCAAGACTCCGAAGTCTCTGCCGATCGCTTCGGAGGGACTTCAGAGGGAAGTCAGCACGGTCTGCACTAATAGCGCACGGACCACACTGACAGCTCCAGAGCATCTCCAAAGTCTGTGGCGATTGCTTTGGAGGGACTTTGGAGTCATTTCGGAATGATTCCGAAATCACTCTGAAGCTGGGACTTCGGAAATTGCACCCCCCTGTCCCCAGAGACACCTGGGGTGACCGACAGACCCCTTGGGGGTCTATCCGGATTCCCCAGATGGGTGCAAAGGTGTTTCCACGGGAGGGGGGTTACAATGGGTGCTACACCTCCCGTGGAAATACACTGGGTGCTTCCCTTAATCCGGATCTACTAAATCCGGATTAAGTAATGTACCCATTCCTTAGATCCGGATATTCTTAGATCCGGATCTAAGGGCTGCAGTGGAAAAACACCCCAGACTGCAGCATGATATAGCTTCAAGTTCGGTAATCCCAGTCCTCCTCTTTCTTTAGTCTTGCATCAGCTTGAATCTTATCCTGAGCTTCTTTCCCTGCCACAAGAATTTTGAAATGTCCTTTTCCCAGTTTGTAAAGTCTTTTATGTTATTTATAATAGGTAAAACTTGGAATAGAAACATCATCCTTGGGACTAAGTTCATTTCTATCACTGATATCCTTCCCATAACTGCAAATTGGACCATTTCAAGAGATCTTGTTTAATCCTTGACCCATGAATTACCTTTCTGAACTTGAATTATTAGGATCTGTTAGTATGACTGCCAAGTCATCTGCAAAAGCTCTTATTTCATATTCTTCTAAGTTTCAGTCCTTTGATTTCTGTGTTTTTTCTAATTACGAACTTCAGTACTTCCAGTGCCAATATAAACAATAACAGCAATAAAGGACACACCTGTCCCATGACTTTTTTGGATGCTGTCTGGATAAGGTTGAAGTGCAAAGATGTCTATATATCCCCTCATCTGGACCAGGCCTTCTTGGAACATCTGAGCTTAGCAGAGATTTGCAACATGCAAGTGCAGAGCAGACAGCGTGGAGTTCACATGCAAAAACAGAATCTTGATTGCTTTCCAAGAGGAAGGTTTATTGCTTAATGGTTGCAGAGTATATACTGTATGCATGGATACATGAAAATCATAAATGATATACAACTTAGCCACTATCATATGAAAATAAGGCATAAGACTACATCATTACTGGTTAACTAGAAACTCAGAAAGGAGAACACACAGAATAGGTGAATTAACATGAAGTCATAAAAAACAGGCATCATGTGGGCACTTTGGACCTATCTCAGCGGGGAATGTTCTTTTATGTTACACTGACCTGTTTCCCATAACACAATGTTTCTCAAAGAGCTTCTTAGCAATTTATGGCTCCTACACAGGAAACACAATTACAGGGCACCCGGATGGGCCTCCGACCCAGTGAGGCCATAATCTTAGAGACTTTCTCGTGATATCAGACATATCTTCGAGTAGACCATCTCAATCTCTCATTACAAGTCTCCCTCCTCCCACCGGACATTTCAAATGCGGCCATTGTAAGGCATGCGAGGTGTGCAACACTGTAAAACCTTCAGCAATCCAGTAGATGGAAAAGAATACACCATTAGAAATTTCTCCACATGCCAAAGTTCCAATGTGATCTATGTCATCCAATGTCCCTGCAAACTAGACCGGTCAAAATAAGAATTTATGAACATCAAAGTTGTATAAGGAATCCAGGCACCCCTTGTGAAGCCTTTTCAAGAATTCCACCATCATGCAACACAATTCAGATATTGGTGTAGTGATCAAGTTACATCTGATTCATGTCTAAAAAAGAAACTGTAGTACTTAGAGGATCATCTCCATCTCTAATGGTATTCAAGTCAGCTCTTGTATTTAACCTCCTTTAGTTTTTCTTTTGAGTATAGTTTCACTGTTTTCAGCCAATGGTGAATTGAGCTATTTTGTGTACTAGTGAACATCTTGACCTGTAAGTATTTTACTTTGCACTTTATTTATGACATACCTTTTTAGTTGTGGTGTATTTTGTTACAAGGTTCTCATTTATTTTATTGTTTCATAGTTCTCCTTGAGGATTTGTATTCGGTGTATATTTTACTATATCGGGGAATGTTTTGTGACCATCCAACTTTGAAGAACACCATTTCTTAAAGCCACTGATGAAGACGCATGTCGAAATGAGTTTTGGTTTCTTGTTAGCCTATGATTGACTGTTGGCTCCCTATAAAAAAATACTGTATTGGCCTGAAACTTTGTACACCAGGATATCAGCCCAAGGAACATTAAGTAAATGATTCTGTTTTCTGACTATTTATATCTATGATATTCCTCCATTTTATTATTCTACACTGTTTTTTCTGATTGTTATTTCATAACAAGTAATTTTATATGGTATTTTTAGTAAATATTGAGTTACTTTGACAGTTTGATTTTCTACATTTTGATTCGAGTTTATAACTATTAGTCAGGACCTTGTTCCCTTTGCAGATAGACCTGTTCTGTCTTTGTTTCCTCCGACCTAGTGATACAATGCTCTAATGCTGTTGCTGACAGGCCAGAGTAACTAATGCCAAGAACCTGTTCAAATTAGAATCTTCTTAGTACATTGTACAGGAAACTTCAGGCAACATGCTTCATAATGCTCCTTGCATGAACACACACTATACTGGTAACTGGACTAGGAAGTATAAATGGTCTTAGAACTGGAATAATCTCAATCCCCAAACTGCCTTAGTCCATCTAAAGTGTCAGGTATGAGTCTTGAAATGAAATGCAAGAGCTCATTTCCACCTGGAGCTCCTTCCAACTCTTGACATTCATAGGGTTTCTCGCCTGTGTGAATTCTATGATGTACAGTCAGGTCTGAGGACGTATTGAAGCTCTTTCCACACTCTTGACATTTATGTGGTTTCTGTCCTCTGTGAATTATCTGATGTAGAGTCAGGTATGATGAGGAACTAAAGCTCCTTCCACACTCTTGACATTCATGTGGTTTCTTTCCAGTGTGAGTCCTGAAATGTTTAGTAAGATCTTTTGACCGACTGAACCTCTTTCCACACTCCTTACATTCATATGGTTTCTCTCCTGTGTGAGTTGCGAAATGTGAATTCAACCCGAATTTCTGTCTGAAGGACTTTCCACACTCCTTACATACATAGGGCTTCTCTCCTGTGTGAGTTGTGAAATGTGAAGTCAACCCTGATTTGTGTTTGAAGGTCTTTCCACACTCCTTACATTCATAGGGCTTCTCTCCTGTGTGAGTTATGAAATGTGAATTCAACACTGATTTCTGTCTGAACGACTTTCCACACTCCTTACATTCATAGGGTTTTTCTCCTGTGTGAGTTGTGAAATGTGAAGTCAACCCTGATTTGTGTTTGAAGGTCTTTCCACACTCCTTACATTCATGGGGCTTCTCTCCAGTATGAGAACTAAAATGGTGAATAAGATTAGATTTGAACCTGAAGTTCCTTCCACACTTTTGACATTCATATGGTTTCTCTCCTGTGTGAATTCTGTGATGTAGAGTCAGGTCTGATGACGTATTGAAGCTCTTTCCACACTCTTGACATTTATGTGGTCTCTCTCCAGTGTGAAACCTAAAATGTGTAGTAAGCTGAGCTGACCGACGGAAGCTTTTTCCACACTCTTGACATTTGTATGGTTTCTCTACAGTGTGAGATCTAAAATGTTTACTAAGATGTGCTGACTGAACGAAGCTCTTTCCACACTCTTGACATTTATATGGTTTGTCTCCGGTGTGAGACCTGAAATGTGTAGTTAGATACGCTGACCGACTGAAGCACTTTCCGCACTCTTGACATTTATATGGTTTGTCTCCCGTATGAGACCTGAAATGTGTAGTAAGGTACGCTGACCGACTGAAGCACTTTCCACACTCTTGACATTTATATGGTTTATCTCCAGTGTGAGACTTGAAATGTGTAGTAAGATATGCTGACCGACTGAAGCACTTTCCACACGCTTGACATTTATATGGTTTCTTTCCAGTGTGACTCCTGAAATGTCTAGTAAGAGCTGATTTGCAACTGAAGCCCCTTCCACACTCCTGACATTCACATGGCTCCTCTCCTCTGTGATTTCTGCAATGTACAGTGAGGTTTGCTGATGAACTGAAGCTCTTTCCAGACTTCTTACATTCATGTGGTTTCTCCTCTTGGTCAAATCTGTGATGAAAAGCGAGACGTGAATACTGACCGAAGCTCTTTATACTTCTTATATATTTTTGTGTTTTCTCCCCTTTGTGAATTTTTTGATGTAAATTCAGTTCATCAGGGCCACTAAAGTTACCCTGAGAAATGATGTTTTCATAACCTCTGGGGCTTTGGCTATCCTCATTTATGTTTGAATCGACTCTGAATATTTTCTCCATTCCAGGGTCAAGTTTCCTGTTCACTCCTTCATGATCTTCTGAGAAGAGGATTTCACATTCTTCTTCATTTTTGCTTCTTTCTGAAGACAACTTGGATACTTCAGGATGATTTTCACATTCCTGTACAGGATCTGTATGTGGGCAACACATGAAAGAACAAAAATCAGTGAGGATTTCAAGAGAAGACCCATACAGTTTCTGTGTCTCAGTTTCTCAGACTGCAGTCCAGGGACTAAGAAAAATAACAGGAATTTGGCAGATGAATATGGCCTGTGGGCTGGGGTATATTTGTTGGATGAATCCTCAGGGTTTTGAAGAGGGTGTTGAGCACTTGCTTTCCCTGCTATTTGGTTAAGGATTTAAGGATTTATTTTCCCTCCCTTGTTATAATGGCATCATTTTAATGCACTACGGAGTGCACTATTTTAAATTTGTTGAATTTTAAGGTGTTTTTAAGTGTGCATCTTATTTTATTTGTATTTCATTTTAATCCGTATCTGTTCTTAATTTGTATCTTGTTCTAATCTATTTTAACCTGTTGTAACCCACCCAGAGACCTTCGGGTATGGGCAGGATAGAAATGTAAATAAATAAATAAATAAATAAATAAATAAATAAATAAATAAATAAATAAATACTTGAGTTGGGCATTTTTCCTAAGCTAGCCTGGATGTGCTTGGCTTTAAGGTAGTCTTAGACAAATTTATGGACAACAGATGTATCAATGGCTACTAGAACGAATGGCTAGGTGCATATTTCAGGCTGGGGGGGGCGAGGCGCTTCTAAGGCCATTAGCTGGGATTCTAGAGCAGGAATAGGTTTGTCCTTGTCTCTGCTTGAGATGCCCATGAGCATTTGGTGGGCCACTGTGTGCAACGGGATGCTGGACTAGATGGACTGTGGCCTGATCCAGCAGGGCTTCTCTTATGTTCTTATGTAATGAGCTCCTGGCTCTCAGGGAACATGTCTCTTCTCACGAAGTCAACGTAGGAGTCCTGGAGAAACAGAGAGCGAGTGACAGCAATAAGGATGAGGCCTTCGGTGATGCAGCAAGAGCATCCCACTCTTTGATGAGCAGCCCCGCAGCTGCCTTGGAGACTCAAGGTTAAAGGCGAGGGGACATCAGGCTGAGGAAGAGGGACAGCCCCCATAGTTGGGACCCCTTCCTCAGAGGAAGTTCCTGTAACTCCTTGTACTGAGCTATAGTTCGCATTGGGGCTGCCCCGAATCCACCCCGAAGTAAACGGAGCCCATGGGGGTCTGTTTGCTTACTGCAAAATATATTGCCCAAATTGGAATACGGAATGTGCAAACTTTGAATCAAGCTGGTGCACATAAATGGTGAGAATTTAAATATCGCTAACCGAACTACAGTGGGAGAAGTTGTTGACCACTTTACATATCTGGGCAGCTTCATCTACAATGCTGGAGATGCCGTTGCGGACAATTGTTTTAGAATTGGGAATGCTTCTAGTCTTCCAAAAAGTGGCTATTAACATCACATAGGGCTATTAACAGTTACAGCACTGTGCATCAATCATTTTACCAACGGTTACACAGCCGTGCAAAACCTGGAAAATCTCGAAATCAGCACATAAGCTTAACGTTTTTCATCAGTGGTGCCTGAGGCAGATTTTTTAAATAAAATATTACAATCACATCACAAGTAAAGAAGACGTATGAAGTAGTGGCCTGCACAGCCTGCATAGAATTGTCACTGAAAGACGACAACGATTTGTAGGCCATGTTCAACAAATGGACAATGAGAAAATCCCCAAAACGGTAATGACAGGGGTACCACCAGGTGCTCACAGGCAAAAAGGAAAGCCAGGTAACACCTGGTGTTTAACATTTCTAAAAGATCTTGAACAGATGAATGTAAAATGGGATGAAGCCATTAAATTGCCCACTGGCCAGTCATAGGAACATAAGAGGAGCCTTGCTGGATCAGGCCACAGGCCGTCTAGTCCTTCATCCCGTCACACACAGTGGCCCACCAAATGCTCATGGGCATCTCAAGCAGAGACAAGGACAAACCTGTTCCTGCCAGCAAATGGCCTTAGAAGCATCCTGCTTTCCCCCAGAGCCTGAAAGATGTAATGAGGCATTCATTCTAGCAGCCATTAATACATCTGCCATTCATAAATTTGTCTAAGCCTCCCTTAAAGCCATCTAGGATGGTAGCTGTAACAACCTCTTCTGGCAGCAAATTCCACAGACTGATGACCATCTGAGTGAAGAAATCCTTCACCTTGTCTGATTGGACTCTCCTACCCATCAGCTTTGTAGAGGGTTGTAGTGTTGTGTGATAGATCAAATAATTTCTCTACACACAATTTTAGTATGTCATGAACGAATTGGAAGTACTGTATTTTCTGGCGTATAAGACTACTTTTTAACCCAGGAAAATATTCACCCAGTCGTCTTATACGCCGGAAAATACGGTAACTAGACTCTGCTGTGTACATAATGACAATTAAGAACCTAAGAGGAGCCCTGCTGGATGATGGGTACAGAATCCCATCTCACACAGTGACCCACAAGTTGCTCATGGCCATCTCAAAGCATCCTGCACCATCATTCTTATAATTTCCTTGTTCTTCAAAGCAGAATCCTCCTTCTGTCTGTATAGGAAACTTCAGCCAATGTACCCAATAATGCTCCTTGCATGACTGCACACTGAACCTGTTACTGGACTAGGAAGCTGAAATGGTCCTAGAGCTGGAATAATCCGAATCCTCGGACTGCCTTCGTCCATCTTAAATCACAGGTATAGTTACTCACCTGTGTGAGTCTTGACATGAAATGTAAGGCATGATTTCCATCTGAAGGTCTTTCCACACTCCTTACATTCATTCCGTTCCTCTCCTGTGGAATTGCTGTGATGTTTGTCCAGATCTGATGAGCAGCTGAAGCTCTTTCCACACTCCTGACATTTATATGGTTTCTCTCCAGTGTGTGTCCTGAAATGTACTGTAAGTGATGATTTCCACGAAAAGCTCTTTCCACACTCTTGACATTCATATGGTTTTTCTCCTGTGTGGGTCCTGAAATGACTAGTAAATTGTGATTTCCATCTGAAGTTCTTTCCACACTCCTGACATTCATATGGCATCTCTCCTGTGTGAATTCTTTGATGTAAATTCGGTTCATCATAGCCACTAAATGTACACTGCGACGGCATGCATTCATAATTTCTGGAGCCTTGACTATCTTCATTTAATTTTGGATCAATTCTGAGTATTTTCTTCATTCCAGGATCAAATTTCATTTTCACTCCTTCGTGATCTTCTGAGAGGAAGATTTCATTCTTTTCTTCATTTCTGTTTCTTTTTGGAGACAACTTGGATAGTTCAGGATGATTTTCACACTCCTGTACATGGTCTGTATATGGGGAAGATATGAAAGAACAAAAATATGTGAAGAATTTCAAGAAAAAACTATGCAGTTTCTACGTTTACTCAAATGGAAGAAGACCGTTCTCATGAGATCAAGGAAATATAACAGGAATTTGACAGACAAACATGGAGGAAGAAATCGTGGACTCTGGGAAATTTCTTGGATGAATCCTCTGGGTTTTGAAGAGGGTGTTGGGCACTTGCTTTGCTGCTACTTGGGGTGGGTGTTTTTTCTAAGCTAGCCTGAGCACATGATCCGAAGGAAGGGATTGCACTTTTCAGGACTCAGAGGCACTAGCAAAGGGGATTAGCCGTATTTCCTGAGGTGGGAGATGCAACGGTCAGTTTAGAGGGTAAGAAAAATTAAAATACTAATTGTAACAAATTAAAATTAAATTTATTCTAATAATTTTAAATAGCAGCGACAAAGAAAAGAATTATAATTAAAATTAACTCATTGATCCAGGGCTAGGCAAATGCTTTCATACCCTGCCCAGTTAAAACATTTCTATTTCTATTTTATTTATTTTAATTTACCCATATATTACGATGTATAAGAAAACCCACACCTTTTCCAATTAAAATATAGTTTGGGATATACTCATCGTATAAAAAGATGAGACCCGGCGTATAAGACGACCCTGACTTTTGATATTTTCCTGGGTTAAAAAGTAGTCTATATAATACAGAATAAACTGTACAGTGCTACCTCGACATATGAGTGCCCCAACTTACGATTTTTTTGAGATACGAGGCACCAAGTGAGAGATATTTTGCTTTGACATGAGAGCAAAATTTGAGATCCGAGGAATCACACGACCGGCGCTCCTGCTGCGGGCTGAGGCTGAGGCGACGCGCTGAAGGGCAGGGGCTGCGACGCGCGGAGGAAAAGAGGAGGCAGAAGGGCGGGGGCTGTGACGCGCGGAGGAAAAGCCGAGGCAGAGGGGCGGGGCTGCGACGCGCGGAGGAAAAGCCGAGGCAGAGGGGCGGGGGCTGCGACGCGCGGAGGAAAAGCCAAGGCAGAGGGGCGGGGCTGTGACGCACCGAGAGAAAAAGAAGGCGACGGCTGCGAGACGAGGGAGGGAGGGAGGGGGTGAGGAAGTGAGCGCCGAGGGCAGGCTGAATTTTGGCAGCCTCTGAGGCCTGGCAGCTGCTCCTGTAATCCAAACATAGCAGCTCCAGAAAGACGTAGGGCAAAAAATGGAGCTGTTATAGCTGCTGGCCGCTTTCAGGGACTGAAATTTGGGTGTGGAGCTGGAAGGTGAGGTGGTTTTTTGGGACCCGGAACGGATTAATGGAATTCCATTAATTAATTGCTTTGAGATACGAATGATTTGACATACAAGCAAGGTTACAGAACGAATTAAACTCGTATCTCAAGGTACCACTGTATTTAGATGCATGTTATACAACCAAACATTCTCATTTTACCGCTGCATTCAATTTCTTTTCTATATCAAACAATTTTTAGACACTGTTATTACTTTAATATAAACTGCTACTTTTAAGATATATTTTCCTGGTTTAAAATGTTGACCTTTCGGTATAGGGAGGGATAAAAATGCAAATAAATAAATAAAATGGGACAAAGTGCTAAGAGGAAAAGAAACAGCATAACCATGAATCCAACCAAAGAGAGTTACTTGCCCAAAAAGGCCAGATTTGCCCAATTCTCCTCCGTGACTTCTCTGTGCAAAGCCCTCTGGGCCGGATCCAGAAAAGCCCACTCCTCCTCTGTGAAATGTACGGCCACCTCCTCAAAGCTCACTTGGGCCTGAAAGAGAAAGGAAGATAGTTTCCCCTTCAGAGACAGTGTAAAGATCCAAAATCTCAAGACAAGAGAGATTGGTCTCTGTGACGCAAAACTGACTCAGCTGCCTCCAAAACATCCCTAGTGAGAAACCAGGATGGAACCCAAAGACACAGAAGTGTTGAGACCAAGGAAAATGCGCAGGACTCAGAGACCCTCAGGAGGAAGATTCTCACCCTACCTGATTTGTGGACTGCTCAGCGTTCACTTCTGCTCCATCACAAACTGGAGGATTCTTTGCTTTGCCTATAAGAAAGACCAAAGTTTGAGAGTCACTGGACCCCATCGGCTTTCAGGAATGCCCTATGTGGCTGGGGAACAAAGCTGTTCAAAAAAGAATTACTTACCCCTGCTGGCAACTTCCACCTCACTCTCCTGCATGCTCGCCACTGGTGCCTCCCTTGCCTCAGGAGGAGCACAGAAACCTTCTGTACACACTGCAACCTGCAACAATATTTGTTTATTCACTTCTGTTGACTTGTCTTCACCAAACACATCCAAGTATGAGATGCCCATCTAAATGGAGGTCCTTCCACCACCCAGGGGCCATCACAGAGCAGAACTTTTCCCAGGCACGAATCCCTTTAGTTTCTGAGAGTTTTCCTCCTGCCAAGAAGGCTTCTCCAGTAGATCTCTTTCCCTAACATCAGGCTCTGTACCTGAGGACTGGAGGGTAGCAAATGTAAAACCAATCTTCAAACAAGGATCCAGGGGTGATCCAGGCAATTACAGACCAGTTAGCTTAATGTCAGTTCCATGTAAGGTGATGGAAACCATTATTAAAGACAGAATGAGTGTGCACATGGAGGAGCAAGCATCGCTGAACAAAAGCCAGCATGGCTTCTGCAAAGGTTAATCATGCCTCAGAAACTTGTTGGACTTCTTTGAGCATATCAATAAACACGTGGATAAAGGTGAACCAGTAGACATTGTCTATCTGGACTTTCAGAAGGCTTTTGACAAAGTCCCACATCAAAGGCTATTGAGTAAACGCATCAGCCATGGAATAACAGGACAGGTTCTGTCCTGGATTTGTGACTGGCTTAAGGGCAGAAAGCAGAGAGTAGTAATAAACAACAAATTCTCAGCGTGGAAAGAATTAAAAAGTGGGGTCCCTCAAGGCTCAGTATTGGGACCAATGCTTTTTAATTTATTCATCAGTGATCTAGAAGGGGTACATAGTAAAATGGCAAAGTTTGCTGATGATACTAAATTATTTAGGGTAGTAAAATCTGAAAGAGATTGCCAAGAGCTCCAGAGGGATCTCTTAGTATTGGGTGAGTGGGCAACCAAGTGGCAAATGTGCTTTAATCTTAACAAGTGCAAAGTAATGCACATCGGGGCCAAGAATCCAAATTATGTCTATAAACTGATGGGGTCCATAAACTGATGGGGTCTGAGCTTTCTGCAACACACCAGGAAAGGGATCTCGGGGTTTTGGTGGAAAGTTCAATGAAGGTGTCAACCCAGTTCGCGGCAGCAGCGTAAAAAGCAAATTCAATGCTGGGAATAATTAGGAAGGGAATAGAAAATAAGTCAGCAAGTGTCATTTTGCCTCTTTATAAATCTATGGTGAGGCCACATTTGGAATATTGTGTACAATTCTGGTCACCACACCTCAAAAAGGATATGGTGGAACTAGAGAAGGTGCAGAGAAGGGCAACCAGAATGACTAAGGGGCTGGAACACCTCCCTTACGAAACCAGGCTGCAACGTCTAGGCCTCTGCAGTCTGGAAAGACTCAGTTTAAGAGGAGACCTGATTGAAGTATATAAAATTATGCATGGTATAGAAAAGGTAGATAGAGAAAATTTTATTCTCTATCGACAACACTAGAACCACGGGGCATCTATGAAGCTGATGGGTAGGAGAGTTGGATCAGGCAAGGGAAAGCAAACCAAACTAGATTGCTTTAAGGAAGGATTAGACGGATTCACGGAGGACAGAATGAATGCCTATGTACATCTTTTAGGCTGGGGGGACAAGCAGGATGCTTCTAAGGCCATTTGCTGGGATTTGAGAGCAGGCGGTTTCCCCTTGTCTCTGCTTGAGATGCCCATGGGCAGTTGGTGGGCCACTGTGTGCGATGGGATGCCGGACTAGATGGGCTGTGGCCTGATCCAGCCGGGCTCCTCATATGCTCTTATGTTCAGGGACTAAATCCCTCGGTGCTTTGGAAGTGCACGTTAAACTCTGAATTTGTTTCAGTAGGAAATTGGCAGTGAGTAACTTTTGGAAGGGGAGGGAAGATGCCGGAGGTGCAAGAATAAAAGGCAGGAAGGCAAAGCAAACCTTGGACAAGTTAGGATGAGGGATGTACATGATTTCTTTCCCATTTGCATTTCCATTTTATTCAAATCGAATGTCAAGAGGTTCGATTCGATTTGAATGCTAAGAATCCGAATGCAACACAATCCATTTCAAATTGAATTGAATACATTCAAGTCTATTTATTTTCTTTATATTTATATTTATATCCTGCCCCATCTATTTGTTCAAATGTTAAATTTGAATCTGAAGATGTGAATGTCAACAACACTCAGATGTGTCATATGTATCTAAACGCACAAATGCATACAGATGTACACACGTGTCTGTACATTGGTATCTGTACAACAGAATGTTTGAAATCATTCCAATGAATGTTTCGGAACATTCAAAAGTCATTTGAATGTTTAAATTTGATTGTGTAGACATTCTATTTGAGTTTGAATGTCCACATTTGATCGAACTGGATTCATTGAATTTTGAATGTTTAGGAGATTTGTGCACATCGTAGTTAGGATTGCAATGGTGATATGAGAAACACAGGTCTCCTCACCTGCTTGGCGTCTCCATCCTTGCTCATGAGGAATCCTTCGGCCAGGGCCACCGCCTGGGAGCTGCTCTCCGGCCCACATTCCCGGACCCAGTTCCGCATCTCCCAAGGAAGGACGGACAGGAACTGCTCCAGGACCACCAGGTCCAGCATCTCGGACTTCGTGTGCCGCTCTGGTCTCAGCCACTGGCGGCAAAGGCGGTGGAGGCGGCTGCAAACCTCCCGGGGCCCCTCGGCCTCCTCGTAGCAGGAGCCCCTGAACCTCCATCTCTCCTCGTCCCACCTGGCCTGGTCCTCAGGCAGGAGAGCAAGTTTAGAGGCCTCTGGGCTCCTGTCTGATTCTGGGTCTCTCGGATTCTGCTCCTCCATGGCTGGACTTTCTCCTCCGTCTTCTTTCTCCCTCCAACAAGGTCTCCCCGCTTGGGACCAACTCTGTCTTCCTTCTGGGGACTGGAAGGTCTTGTGGCAGGAGGGGACGGAGCTGGAGCTTGGAGGCAGCCTGGGCTTCTCCCTGCAGGGGGGCAGAAGGGGGTTTAGGGCTGGCAGGGAAGGAGCTGGGAGTGAGGAAGGTAGGAGACACTCCCTCCATGTTCCTCCCTCCACAAAGATGCTCATCCGGCCCCATTGCTCCCCCCATGATCCCTGATCCCCCAAATCACACGCTGCCCCTTCCTTCTCCAGCCCCAGATTCCAGAGGGAGGAGAGCATGGGGGTCATCAGGCCTCCTTCCTCTGGTGCCTTTTCTTTCCCAGAGGGGGTGGTGGTGGTTACACCCCGAAATGCCCCGGCCTGGCAGACAGACTACCCAGAATTCCTGGGCTGGCAAGGGGGGCTAGTGCAGGCCCTCTGCTCATGCTCAGGAGCACCCTCCTTCCTCCTTTCCCCCAGATACCAGTTCGGCTCCTCCTGTGGTCCATGCCTGCTCTCTCAAGAGCCCATTGCATTCTGGGAAACTCAAACTGGGATGGTAAAGCACCGAAACCCCGCTCCCCTCGTGAAGTGGCCACCCCATAATATCCTTCTGCGCACGGCTTAGATTCTCCCTCTCAATCCCCTCCCACCCCGCTCTTCCCTCTCCCCGAATGGCCGCCAGGCACCTATTTCCCCCTCGGCTCCCTTTTCTGCCCCCCCCCCCGCGGGGCGTCAGAGCCGGTGTCTCACCTGTCCCACCGGAAGTCATCCCTCCCTCCGCCTCCGCCTCCGCTCTAGGACTGCAAGTCTCACTCTCCTTAACCCTTTGCACCTCGGGACGTGGGAGGAAGTCAAGGCAGCCTGGCTCCCTCCTGCCTCCTCCTCGCACCTGCCAGGAGCTGGGTGAGGGCTGGACTGGGAACAGTAGGAGGGAAACCCCCATGTTGTCCTCCCCGAGGACTCTTCCCATGACCCTGAGCCAGGGATGGAAGAGGCAACAGGCTCTTTCCCTGCAGGAGGAAAAGGCCAAAGTCTGTCATTTAATTTAACACAACAGAATCTTGGCCAATGTACAGAAGTGAAAGAATGGAACAAATATACACTGCAATCTTCCTCCCTCCTCCTCTTCCTCTTCACCTGTTTGGTGTCCCTAACCATGTCATGGCGCCTAAATTTGGCTTCCAGGGTGCTCCGTCTCACCTTCCCAACATCATTGGTACAGACATGTACCGATCTCATGCCGTGTGATCTCTGCAGCCTTTGCACCACGCAGGAAAGTCAATGTGTGGTCAACACGCCCGTCGCAGACCTGCCTCTCTGTGTTCTGCAAAGGTGGATCATGCCTCAGAAACTTGTTGGAATTCTTTGAGAGTGTCAATAAACACGTGGATAATGGTGAACCAGAAGACATTGTCTATCTGGACTTCCAGAAGGCTTTTGACAAAGTACCACATCAAAGGCTACTGAGTAAACTCACCAGCCATGGAATAACAGGACAGGTTCCGTCCTGGATTTGTGACAGGCTTAAGGGCAGGAATCAGAGTAGTAGTAAATGGCCCGTTCTCAGGGTGGAAAGAGGTAAATAGTGGGGTCCCTCAAGGTTCAGTGTTGGGACCAATGCTTTTTAATTATTTCATCAATGATCTAGAAGAAGGGGTACATAGTAAAATAGCAAAGTTCGCTGATGATACTAAATTATTTAGGGCAGTAAAATCTGAAAGAGATTGCCAAGAGCTCCAGAGGAATCTCTTAGCATTGGGTGAGTGGGCAACCAAGTGGCAAATATGCTTTAATCTTAACAAGTGCAAAGTAATGCACATCGGGGCCAAGAATCCAAATTATGTCCATAAACTGAGGAGGTCTGAGCTTTCTGCAACACACCAGGAAGGGGATCTCGGGGTTTTGATGGTCAGTTCAATGAAGGTGTCAACCCAGTGTGCGGCCACAGCGAAAAAAGCTAATTCAGTGCTGGGAATAATTAGGAAGGGAATAGAAAATAAGTCAGCAAGTGTCATTTTGCCTCTTTATAAATCTATAGTGAGGCCACATTTGGAATATTGTGTACAATTCTGGTCACCACACCTTAAAAAGGATACTGTGTAACTAGAGAAGGTGCAGAGAAGGGCAACCAGAATGATTAAGGGTCTGGAACACCTCCCTTACGAAACCAGGCTG
This sequence comes from Aspidoscelis tigris stejnegeri, assembly GCA_023333525.1. Classification (NCBI taxonomy): domain Eukaryota; kingdom Metazoa; phylum Chordata; class Lepidosauria; order Squamata; family Teiidae; genus Aspidoscelis; species Aspidoscelis tigris. The sequence goes on from JALMGA010000024.1 coordinate 4,950,963, forward strand.
CAACGTCTAGGCCTCTTCAGTCTGAAGAGATGACGTTTAAGAGGAGACCTGATTGAACTATATAAAATTATGCATGGTATAGAAAAGGTGGATAGAGAACATTGCTTTATCACACAGTACTAGAACCAGGGAGCACTCTTTGAAGCTGTTGGGTAGGAGAGTCGGGTCCATCAGGGGGAAGTATTTCTTCATCCAGAGGGTCATCGGCTTATGGCATGTGCTGCCAGGAGAGGTGGTGACAGCTATCACTCTAGATGGCTTTAAGGTAGGGTTAGCCAAATTTATGGACGACAGATGTATCAATGGCTACTAGAATGAATGCCTAGGTTTGTCTTTCAGGCTGGGGTAAAGGGGCGCTTCTAAGGCCATTTGCTGGGTTTCAAAAGAAGGAATAGGTTTGTCCTTGTCTCTGCTTGAGATGCCCATGAGCATTTGGCGGGCCACTGTGTGCGATGGGATGCTGGACTAGATGGGTTGTGGCCTGATCCAGCAAGGCTTCTCTGTTGTTCTTTTGCGTCACACCAACCCGTTTCCCATCACACTGAATCCCATGCTGTCAAGGACAGGTACCAAGTGAAGAAGCATAATTCATTCCAGAAATAAAGACACAGTGCATTCCTGTAATTTGGAGTCCTGATTCACATGCACAATCTCTGTAGAAAGTTCTCACGTGCTTTTTAGTCTCTATAAAATGATGAATTCCAAGATGGCGCCTGGGAGGAAGGCCTGAGTAAGTGTCCTTGGCCTTTTACTTGAAAAATACAAGAAAATGACTCTTTTCCTCCCAGAAATCAAGCTGGCTCTCGAGTTCTGAGGTTCAGCAATTATCTACAAAGTCAAATGAGCTTTTACAAAGACTCCCCTATCTCTGGAAAACATGGGTAAGAAGAAATGTGTGCGGTCATCTCCAGGGGTTTCAGATAGCACACCTGGAAAGCATTTTAAAACAGGGGCAAAAACCCTCCTATCCAGCTTTCCCACTGCAAACAGATTCGCTTGACTATCAGAAGACCTTGACATTCCTAACTCAACCGACTCCAGTCAAGAAAAAGAACTTATAAATGACGAAAATACCTCGGAGTTTGGATTACTCTCAAGGCAAAGTTTTCTGTCATATGGTGCCTTAAAAACTATTTTTGAGAGATTAAATACCATCACCGAGGACATTACAGCAATTAAGCAAGACATAATAAGAATCTGCAGGCTGTGAATTCTGATTCCCAAAAGTCAGACCGGCAAGATAAGATTCCGTTAAAAACAACTGAACAGGAGTAGGGGGCTTAAAAAATTTATTACCACCATGCATACCTTACAACTTGTACCAAGCCAGCTGATTATTTGGTGGAACATAGAGAAATTAATAGAAACTGTTGGAATAGCAGAAACAGTGAAATAATTGGAAGAGAAATCAGGAATACAGAAGTAAAACAACTATACTGGCAGCCTACTAACAAATTTTACAAAAGAATAATAATCTCATTGAACAGCACAGAGAGCCCATCAAAAATCCTAAGACTACGGGATCTTTTAAGGAAAAAGTTTGGAATTTTTATAAATAGAACATTTAAGGATTGCAGCTGATGCCCCCTTATGGTACCAGCAGAATACAGCAAGCAGCAGAGGTTTAACCGAACTAAAGTAACTTCTAAAACAGCAAAAGATAAAACATAGGGTGTTTAACATTTGATATATTGGGTCTGTAGACCGTATAAATGAACTCCTACTGCTACTTAGGAATTTATGGCTCCTAAACAGGAAACAGGATTACAGGGCAGCTGGATGGTCCTCGACCTAGTGAGACAATGCTCTAATGCTGTTGCTGACAGGCCAGATTAACTAACGCCAAGAACCCCTGTTCAAATAAAAATCCTCTTAGTACATTGTATAGGAAACTTCAGCCAACATGCTCCATAATGCTCCTTGCATGCACACACACTGAACAAGTAACTGGATTAAGAAGTTGAAATGGTCTTAGAGCTGGAATAATCTCAATCCCCAAACTGCCTTAGTGCATCTAAAGTGTCAGGTATGAGTCTTGAAATGAAATGCAAGAGTTCATTTCCACCTGGAGCTCCTTCCAACTCTTGACATTCATGGGGTTTCTCGCCTGTGTGAATTCTGTGATGTACAGTCAGGTCCGAGGACGTATTGAAACTCTTTCCACACTCTTGACATTTATGTGGTTTCTCTCCTCTGTGAATTATTTGATGTAGAGTCAGGTATGATGAGGAACTAAAGCTTCTTCCACACTCTTGACATTCATGTGGTTTCTTTCCAGTGTGAGTCCTGAAATGTACCTTCAGCACTGATTTCTGTCTGAAGGACTTTCCACACTCCTTACATACATAGGGCTTCTCTCCTGAGTGAGTTGTGAAATGTTTATTCAACCATGATTTCAGTTTGAAGGTCTTTCCACACTCCTTACATTCATAGGGCTTCTCTCCTGAGTGAGTTGTGAAATGTGAAGTCAACCCTGATTTCTGTCTGAAGGACTTTCCACACTCCTTACATTCATAGGGCTTCTCCCCAGTATGAGAACTAAAATGGCGAATAAAATTAGATTTGAACATGAAGCTCCTTCCACACGTTTGACATTCATATGGTTTCTCTCCTGTGTGAATTCTGTGATGTAGAGTCAGTTCTGATGGCGAATAGAAGCTCTTTCCACACTCTTGACATTTGTATGGTTTCTCTCTGGTATGAGACCTGCAATGTGTAGTAAGATTTCCTGACCGACTGAAGCACTTTCCACACTCTTGACATTTATATGGTTTCTCTCCAGTGTGAGACCTGAAATGGATAGTAAACGCTGATTTCCATCTGAAGCTCTTTCCACACTCTTGACATTTGTATGGTTTATCTCCGGTATGAGACCTGCAATGTGTAGTAAGATTTCCTAACTGACTGAAGCACTTTCCACACGCTTGACATTTATATGGTTTCTTTCCAGTATGACTCCTGAAATGTCTAGTACGAGCTAATTTGCAACTGAAGCCCCTTCCACACTCCTGGTATTTATATGGCTCCTCTCCTCTGTGATTTCTGCAATGTACAGTGAGGTTTACTGATGAACTGAAGCTCTTTCCAGACTTCTTACATTCATGTGATTTCTCCCCTTGGTCATATCTGTGATGAAAAGCCAGACGTGAATACTGACCGAAGCTCTTTATACTTCTTATATATTCTTGCGTTTTCTCCCCTGTGTCAATTTTTTGATGTAAATTTAGATCATCAGGGCCACTAAAGTTACCATGAGACGTGATGTTTTCATAACCTCTGGGGCTTTGGCTATCCTCATTTACATTTGGATCGACTCTGAGTATTTTCTCCATTCCAGGGTCACGTTTCCTGTTCACTCCTTCATGATCTTCTGAGAAGAGGATTTCACATTCTTCTTCATTTTTGCTTCTTTCTGGAGACAACTTGGATGCTTCAGGATGATTTTCACACTCCTGTACAGGATCTGTATGTGGGGAACACATGAAAGAACAAAAATCAGTGAGGATTTCAAGAGAAGACCCATACAGTTTCTGTGTCTCAGTTTCTCAGACTGCAGTCCAGGGACTAAGAAAAATAACAGGAATTTGGCAGATGAATATGGCCTGTGGGCTGGGGTATATTTGTTGGATGAATCCTCAGAGGTTTGAAGAGGATATTGAGGACTTGCTTTCCCTGCTAGTTTAGCTAATTGAAGTGGGCTTTTATCCTATGCTAGCCTGGATGTGGTTTGTGTAATGAGCTCCTGGCTCTCAACGAACATGTCTCTTCCCATGAAATCAACGTAGGAGTCCTGGAGAAACAGGGAGCGAGTGACAGCAATAAGGATGAGGCCTTTGGGGATGCAGCAAGAGCATCCCACTCTTTGATGAGCAGCCCCGCAGCTGCCTTGGAGACTCAAGGTTAAAGGCGAGGGGACATCAGGCTGAGGAAAAGGGACAGCCCCCATAGTTGGGACCCCTTCCTCAGAGGAAGTTCCTGTAACTCCTTGTACGGAGCTACAGTTCGCATTGGGGCTGCCCCGAATCCACCCCGAAGTAAACGGAGCCCAAGGGGGTCCATTTGTTTACTGCAAAATATATCGCCCAAATTGGAACATGGAATGTGCAAACTCTGAATCAAGCCGATGCACATAAATGGTTCTACAGTTGTCCAAAAAGTGGCTATTAACATCACATAGGGCTATTAAGAGTTACGGCACTGTGCATCAATCATTTTACCAACAGTTACACAACCGTGCAAAACCTGGAAAATCTCGAAATCAGGCAGATTTTTTAAATAAAATATTACAATCACATCACAAGTAAAGAAGACGTATGAAGTAGTGGCCTGCACAGCCTGCATAGAATTGTCACTGAAAGACGACAACGATTTGTAGGCCATGTTCAACAAATGGACAATGAGAAAATCCCCAAAACGGTAATGACATGGGAACCACCAGGTGCTCACAGGAAAAAAGGAAAGCCAGGTAACACCTGGTGTCTAACATTTCTAAAAGATCTTGAACAGATGAATGTAAAATGGGATGAAGCCATTAAATTGCCCACTGGCCAGAGTCATAAGAGCATAGGAGAAGCCCTGCTGGATCAGGCCACAACCCATCTAGTCCAGCATCCCGTTGCACACAGTGGCCCACCAAATGCTCATGGGCATCTCAAGCAGAGACAAGGACAAACCTGTTCCTACTATCGAATCCCAGCAAATGGCCTCAGAAAGCATCCCCAGAGCCTGAAAAATGTAATTAGGCATTCATTCTAGTAGCCATCTGTCATCCAGATATTTGTCTAGGCCTTCCTTAAAGCCATCTAGTATGGTAGCTGTAACAACCTCTTCTGGCAGCAAATTCCACAGACCGATGACCATCTGAGTGAAGAAATCCTTCACCTTGTCTGATCGGACTCTCCTACCCATCAGCTTTATAGAGGGACCCCTGATCAAATATTTTCTCTCCACACACTTTTCCTATATCATGAATGAATTGAAACTCACTAGACTCTGCTGTGTTACATAATGACAATTAAGAACCTAAGAGGAGCCCTGCTGGATGATGGGTACAGAATCCCATCTCACACAGTGACCCACAAGTTGCTCATGGCCATCTCAAAGCATCCTGCACCATCATTCTTATAATTTCCTTGTTCTTCAAAGCAGAATCCTCCTTCTGTCTGTATAGGAAACTTCAGCCAATGTACCCAATAATGCTCCTTGCATGACTGCACACTGAACCTGTTACTGGACTAGGAAGCTGAAATGGTCCTAGAGCTGGAATAATCCGAATCCTCGGACTGCCTTCGTCCATCTTAAATCACAGGTATAGTTACTCACCTGTGTGAGTCTTGACATGAAATGTAAGGCATGATTTCCATCTGAAGGTCTTTCCACACTCCTTACATTCATTCCGTTCCTCTCCTGTGGAATTGCTGTGATGTTTGTCCCGATCTGATGAGCAGCTGAAGCTCTTTCCACACTCCTGACATTTATACGGTTTCTCTCCAGTGTGTGTCCTGAAATGTACTGTAAGTGATGATTTCCACGAAAAGCTCTTTCCACACTCTTGACATTCATAAGGTTTTTCTCCTGTGTGGGTCCTGAAATGTCTAGTAAGAGCTGATTTGCAACTGAAGCCCCTTCCACACTCCTGACATTCATATGGCATCTCTCCTGTGTGAATTCTTTGATGTAAATTTGGTTCATCATAGCCACTAAATGTACACTGAGACGGAATGCATTCATAATTTCTGGAGCTCTGACTATCCTCATTTAACATTAGATTGATTCTGAGTATTTTCTTCATTCCAGGATCAAATTTCATTTTCACTCCTTCGTGATCTTCTGAGAGGAAGATTTCATTCTTTTCTTCATTTCTGTTTCTTTTTGGAGGCGACTTGGATAGTTCAGAATGATTTTCACACTCCTGTACATGGTCTGTATATGGGGAAGATATGAAAGAACAAAAATCTGTGAATTTCAAGAAAAAACTATGCAGTTTGTACGTTTACTCAAATGGAAGAAGACTGTTCTCATGAGATCAAGGAAATATAACAGGAATTTGGCAGACAAACATGGAGGAAGAAATCGTGGACTCTGGGAAATTTCTTGGATGAATCCTCTGGGTTTTGAAGAGGGTGTTGGGCACTTGCTTTGCTGCTACTTGGGGTGGGTGTTTTTTCTAAGCTAGCCTGAGCACATGATCCGAAGGAAGGGATTGCACTTTTCAGGACTCAGAGGCACTAGCAAAGGGGATTAGCCGTATTTCCTGAGGTGGGAGATGCAACGGTCAGTTTAGAGGGTAAGAAAAATTAAAATACTAATTGTAACAAATTAAAATTAAATTTATTCTAATAATTTTAAATAGCAGCGACAAAGAAAAGAATTATAATTAAAATTAACTCATTGATCCAGGGCTAGGCAAATGCTTTCATACCCTGCCCAGTTAAAACATTCATATTTCTATTTTATTTATTTTAATTTACCCATATATTACGGCGTATAAGAAAACCCACACCTTTTCCAATTAAAATATAGTTTGGGATATTGTATAAAAAGATGAGACCCGGCGTATAAGACGACCCCAATATTTTCCTGGGTTAAAAAGTAGTCTATATAATACAGAATAAACTGTATTTAGATGCATGTTATACAACCAAACATTCTCATTTTACCTCTGCATTCAATTTCTTTTCTCTATCACACACTTTTTAGACACTGTTATTACTTTAATATATACTGCTACTTTAAAGATATATTTCCTACTTTAAAATGTTGACCATTCGGTACAGGGAGGGATAAAAATGCAAATAAATGAATAAAATGGAACAAAGTGCTAAGAGAAAAAGAAACAGCATAACCATGAATCCAACCAAAGAGAGTTACTTGCCCAAAAAGGCCAGATTTGCCCAATTCTCTTCTGTGACTTCCCTGTGCAAAGCCCTCTGGGCCGGATCCAGCAAAGCCCACTCCTCTTCTGTGAAATGCACGGCCACCTCCTCAAAGGTCACTTGGGCCTGAAAGAGAAAGGAAAATAGTTTCCCCTTCAGAGAAAGTGTAAAGATCCAAAAACTCAGGGCAAGAGAGAAGAGCTTGGAGATTGGTCTCTGTGACGCAAAACTCACTCAGCTGCCTCCAAAACATCCCTGGTGAGAAACCAGGATGGAACCCAGAAGACACAGAAGTGTTGAGACCAAGGAAAATGTGCAGGACTCATAGTCCCTCAGGGGGAAGATTCTCACCCTACCTGATCCGGGGGCTGCTCAGCTTTCACTTCTGCTCCATCACAAGCTGGAGGACTCTTTGCATTGCCTATAAGGAAGACCAAAGATTAAGGAGAGTTGCCAGACCCCATCAGCTTCCAGGAATACCCTACGTGGCCGGGGAACAACACTGTGCGGACAGGTGAGGAGTAACATCCCTACTCGCCCTGAGACCCCAAGCTGTTCAAAATAGAATTACTTACCCCTGCTGGTAACTTCCACCTCACTCTCTTGCACTCTCTCCAGTGGTGGATCCTTTGCCTCAGGAGGAGGACAGAAACCTTCTGTACACACTGCAACCTGCAACAATGTTTACAGTGGTACCTTGACATACGAGTTTAATTCGTTCCGTAACTTTGCTCTTATGTCAAATCGCTCGTATCTCAAAGCAATTTTCCCATTAATCCATTCCAGCTCCCAAAACACCACCTCAGTTGTTTTTGTTATGTACTGTACTGTATATACAACACTAGAACCAGGGGGCATCTATGAAGCTGATGGGTAGGAGAGTTGGATCAGGCAAGGGAAAGCAACCAACCAAGACTGCTTTAAGGAAGGATTAGACAGATTCACGGAGGACAGAATGAAGGCCTAAGTAGATCTTTCAGGTTGCGGGGATAACCAGGAGGTCACTAAGGCAATTTGTTGGGATTTGAGAGCAGGAAAAGGTTTGCCCTTGTCTGTGCCTGAGATGCCCATGGGCAGTTGGTGGGCCACTGTGTGCGATGGGATGCCGGACTAGATGGGCTGTGGCCTGATCCAGCCGGGCTCCTCATATGCTCTTATGTTCAGGGACTAAATCCCTCGGTGCTTTGGAAGTGCACATTAAACTCTGAATTTATTTCAGTAGGAAATTGGCAGTGAGTAACTTTTGGAAGGGGAGGGAAGGTGCCGGAGGTGCGAGAATAAAAGGCAGGAAGGCAAAGCAAACCTTGGACAAGATGGGATGAGAATTTGCATGGTTTTTTTTTTTTTGCATTTGATTCAAATTGAATGTCAAAAGATTCGATTTGAATGTTCGGAATCCAAATGCCACACAATCAGATTCAAACTGAATACATTCAAATCTGTTTGTTCAAATGTTAGATTCGAATCAACATTCAGATGTGTCATATGTATCTATACACTCAAATGCATACAGATGTACATACATATCTGTACATTGGTATCTGTACAACAAAATGTTTTGAATGAATGTTTTGGAACATTCTAAACTCGTTCAAATGTTTAAATTTGATTTTGTAGACATTCTATTCAAGTTTGAATGTCCACATTCAATTGAAATGGTTTCATTGAATTTTGAATGTTTAGAAGATTTGTGCACGCTGTAGTTAGGATTGCAATACTGATATGATGAATAAAACCTCACCTTCTTTGCCTCTCCATCCTTGCTCAAGAGGAATCCTTCGGCCAGGGCCACCGCCTGGGAGCTGCTCTCTGGCCCACACTCCTGGACCCAATTCCGCATCTCCCAAGGAAGGACGGCCAGGAACTGCTCCAGGACCACCAGGTCCAGCATCTCGGCCTTCGTGTGCCGCTCTGGTCTCAGCCACTGGCGGCAAAGGCGGTGGAGGCGGCTGCAAACCTCCCGGGGCCCCTCGGCCTCCTCGTAGCAGGAGCCCCTGAACCTCCGTCTCTCCTGGTCCCACCTGGCCTGGTCCTCGGGCAGGAGAGCAAGTTCAGAGGCCTCCGGGCTCCTGTTTGATTCTGGGCCTCTCGGATTCTGTTCCTCCATGGCTGAACTTTCTCCTCCGTCTTCTTTCTCCCTTCCAAGATGGGACCAACTCTGTCTTCCTTCTGGGGACTGGGAGGTCTTGTGGCAGGAGGAGACGGAGCTGGAGCTTGGAGGCAGCCTGGGCTTCTCCCTGCAGGGGGGCAGAAGGGGGTTTAGGGCAGGCATGGAAGGAGCTGGGAGGGAGGGAGGTGGGAGAAAGACGCTCCCTCCGTGTTCCTCCCTCCACAAAGATGTTCATCCGGCCCCATTGCTCCCCCCATGATCCCAGATCCCCCAAATCACCCGCCGCCCCTTCCTTCTCCAGCCCCAGATTCCAGAGGGGAGACCAGAGCGTGGGGGGCATCAGGCCTCCTTCTCCTGGTGCCTTTTCTTTCCCGAAATGCCCCGGCCTGGCAGACAGACTCCCCAGAATTCCTGGGCTGGCAAGGGGGCCTAATGCAGGCCCTCTGCTCATGCTCAGGAGCACCCTCCTTCCTCCTTTCCCCCAGATACCAGTTCGGCTCCTCCTGTGGTCCATGCCTGCTCTCTCAAGAGCCCACTGCATTCTGGGAAACTCAAACTGGGTTGGTAAAGCACCCAAACCCCGCTCCCCTCGTGAAGTGGCCACCCCATAATATCCTTCTGCGCACGGCTTAGATTCTCCCTCTCAATCCCCTCCCACCCCGCTCTTCCCTCTCCCCGAATGGCCGCCAGGCACCTATTTCCCCCTCGGCTCCCTTTTCTGTCCCCCCCCCCGCGCGGGGCGTCAGAGCCTGTGTCTCACCTGTCCCACCGGAAGTCATCCCTCCCCTCGCCTCCGCTTCCGCTCTAGGACTACAAGTCTCCCTCTCTTTAACCCTTTGCACAGCTGTGCTCCTCTGAGTCACCTGTTTTCTTGTCTCTTCCCATGACCCTGAGCCAGGGATGGAAGAGGCAACAGGCCTCTTTCCCTGCAGGAGGAAAAGGCCAAAGTCTGTCATTAATTTAACACAGCAGAATCTTGGCCAATGTACAGAAGTGAAAGAATGGAACAAATATACACTGCAATCTTCCTCCCTCCTCCTCTTCCTCTTCACCTGTTTGGTGTCCCTAACCATGTCATGGCGCCTAAATTTGGCTTCCAGGGTGCTCCGTCTCACCTTCCCAACATCATTGGTACAGACATGTACCGATCTCATGCCGTGTGATCTCCGCAACCTTTGCACCACGCAGGAAAGTCAAAGTGTGGTCAACACGCCTGTTGCAGACCTCCCTCTCTGTGTTCTGCAAAGGTAAATCATGCCTCAGAAACTTGTTGGAATTCTTTGAGAGTGTCAATAAACACATGGATAATGGTGAACCAGAAGACATTGTCTATCTGGACTTCCAGAAGGCTTTTGACAAAGTACCACATCAAAGGCTACTGAGTAAACTCATCAGCCATGGAATAACAGGATAGTGATCAAGGGGTACATAGTAAAATAGCAAAGTTCACTGATGATACTAAATTAGTTAGGGTAGTAAAAACTGAAAGAGATTGCCAAGAGCTCCAGAGGGATCTCTTAGCATTGGGTGAGTGGGCAACCAAGTGGCAAATATGCTTTAATCTTAACAAGTGCAAAGTAATGACATCGGGGCCAACAATCCAAATTATGTCTATAAACTGAGGAGGTCTGAGCTTTCTGCAACATACCAGGAAAGGGATCTCGGGGTTTTGGTGGCCAGTTCAATGAAGGTGTCAACCCAGTGCGCGGCAGCAGCGTAAAAAGCAAATTCAATGCTGGGAATAATTAGGAAGGGAATAGAAAATAAGTCAGCAAGTGTGATTTTGCCTCTTTATAAATCTATGGTGAGGCCACATTTGGAATATTGTGTACAATTCTGGTCACCACACCTCAAAAAGGATATTGTGGAACTAGAGAAGGTGCAGAGAAGGACAACCAGAATGATTAAGGGGCTGGAACACCTCCCTTACAAAACCAGGGTGCAACATCTAGGCCTCTTCAGCCTGGAGAGACGGCATTTACGAGGGGACCTGATTGAAGTATATAAAATTATGCACGGTATAGAAAAGGTGAATAGAGAACATTTCTTTTCTCTAACACACAGCACTACATAAAACCAGGGAGCACTCTTTGAAGCTGTTGGGTAGGAGAGTCGCGTCCAACAGGGGGAAGTATTTCTTCACCCCAAGGGTCATCGGCTTATGGAATGTGCTGCCAGAAGAGGTGGTGACAGCTACCAGTCTAGATGGCTTTAAGGTAAGGTTAGAAAAATTTATGGATGACAAATGTATCAATGGCTACTAGAATGAATGCCTAGGTGCATCTTTGAAGCTGGGGGGCGGGGAATGGGGCACTTCTAAGGCCATTTGCTGGGATTCAAGAGCAGGAAAAGGTTTGTCCTTGGCTCTGCTTGAGATGCCCATGAGCATTTGGCGGGCCACTGTGTGCGATGGGATGCTGGACTAGATGGGTTGTGGCCTGATCCAGCAAGGCTTCCCTGATGTTCTTTTGTGTCACACCAACCCGTTTCCCATCACACTGAATCCCATGCTGTCAAGGACAGGTACCAAGTGAAGAAGCATAATTCATTCCAGAAATAAAGGCATTTTACTTCAAAAAAACAAGAAAATAACTCTTTTCCTCCCAGAAATCAAGCTGGCTCCGAAGTTCAACGAGCTTTTACAAAGACTCTCCTATCTCTGGAAAACATGGGTAAGAAGAAACGTGTGCGGTCATCTCCAGGGGTTTCAGATAGCACACCTGGAAAGCATTTTAAAACAGGGGCAAAAACCCTCCTATCCAGCTTTCCCACTGCAAACAGATTCGCTTGACTATCAGAAGACCTTGACATTCCTAACTCAACCGAGTCCAGTCAAGAAAAAAAACTTATAAATGACGAAAATACCTCGGAGTTTGAATTACTCTCAAAGCAAATTTTTCTATCATACGGTGCCTAAAAAACTATTTTTGATTTTGAATCCCAAAAGTCAGACCGGCAAGATAAGATTCCGTTAAAAACAACTGAACAGAAGTAGGGGGCTTGAAAAATTTATTACCACCACGCATACCTTACAACTTGTACCAAGCCAGCTGATTATTTGGTGGAACATAGAGAAATTAATAGAAACCGTTGGAATAGCAGAAACAGATCCTTACAGTCCCTTAGTGAAATAATTGGAAGAGAAATCAGGAATACAGAAGTAAAACAACTATACTGGCTGCCTACTAACAAATTTTACAAAAGAATAATAATCTCATTGAACAGCACAGAGATCCCATCAAAAATCCTAAGACTACGGGATCTTCTAAGGAACAAGTTTGGAATGTTTATAAATAGAACATTTAAGGATTGCAGCTGATGCCCCCTTATGGTACCAGCAGAATACAGGAAGCAGCAGAGGTTTAACCAAACTAAAGTAACTTCTAAAACAGCAAAAGATAAAACATAGGGTGTTTAACATTTGATATACTGGGTCTGTAGACCATATAAGTAAACTACTACTACTACTACTATTACTACTACTACTACTTAGAAATGTATGGCTCCTACACAGGAAACAGGATTACAGGGCAGCTGGATGGTCCTCCGACCTAGTGAGACAATGCTCTAATGCTGTTGCTGACAGGCCAGAGTAACTAATGCCAAGAACCCCTGTTCAAATAGAAATCCTCTTAATACATTGTATAGGAAACTTCAGCCAACATGCTCCATAATGCTCCTTGCATGCACACACACTGAACAAGTAACTGGATTAAGAAGTTGAAATGGTCTTAGAGCTGGAATAATCTCAATCCCCAAACTGCCTTAGTGCATCTAAAGTGTCAGGTATGAGTCTTGAAATGAAATGCAAGAGCTCATTTCCACCTGGAGCTCCTTCCAACTCTTGACTTTCATATGGTTTCTCGCCTGTGTGAATTCTGTGATGTACAGTCAGGTCCGAGGACGTATTGAAACTCTTTCCACACTCTTGACATTCATGTGGTTTCTCTCCTCCGTGAATTATTTGATGTAGAGTCAGGTATGATGAGGAACTAAAGCTCCTTCTACACTCTTGACATTCATGTGGTTTCTTTCCAGTGTGCGTTGTCAAATGTGAAGTCAACCGTGATTTGTGTTTGAAGGTCTTTCCACACTCCTTACATTCATAAGGCTTCTCTCCTGTGTGAGTTATGAAATGTGAATTCAACACTGATTTCTGTCTGAAGGACTTTCCACACTCCTTACATACATAGGGCTTCTCTCCTGTGTGAGTTGTGAAATGTGAATTCAACACTGATTTCTGTCTGAAGGTCTTTCCACACTCCTTACATACATAGGGTTTTTCTCCTGTGTGAGTTCTGAAATGTGAAGTCAACCCTGATTTCTGTTTGAAGGTCTTTCCACACTCCTTACATTCATAGGGCTTCTCGCCTGTGTGAGTTGTGAAATGTGAATTCAACACGAATTTCTGTCTGAAGGACTTTCCACACTCCTTACATTCATAGGGTTTCTCTCCTGTGTGAGTTGTGAAATGTGAAGTCAACCCTGATTTACGTTTGAAGGTTTTTCCACACTCCTTACATACATAGGGCTTCTCTCCTGTGTGAGTTGTGAAATGTGAAGTCAACTCTGATTTCTGCTTGAAGCTCTTTCCACACTCCTTACATTCATAGAGCTTCTCTCCAGTATGAGAACTAAAATGGTGAATAAGATTAGATTTGAACCTGAAACTCCTTCCACACTTTTGACATTCATATGGTTTCTCTCCTGTGTGAATTCTGTGATGTAGAGTCAGGTCTGATGACGTACTGAAGCTCTTTCCACACTCTTGACATTTATGTGGTTTGTCTCCACTGTGAGACCTAAAATGTGTAGTAAGATGTGCTAACTGAATGAAGCTCTTTCCACACTCTTGACATTTATATGGTTTCTCTCCGGTATGAGACCTGAAATGTGTAGTAAGATGTGCTGACAGACGGAAGCACTTCCCACACTCTTGACATTTGTATGGTTTCTCTCCGGTATGAGACCTGAAATGTGTAATAAGATGTGCTGACCGACTGAAGCACTTTCCACACTCTTGACATTTATATGGTTTCTCTCCAGTGTGAGACCTGAAATGGATAGTAAATGTTGATTTCCATCTGAAGCTCTTTCCACACTCTTGACATTTGTATGGTTTCTCTCCGGTATGAGACCTGAAATGTGTAGTAAGATATGCTGACCGACTGAAGCACTTTCCACACTCTTGACATTTATATGGTTTCTCTCCAGTGTGAGACTTGAAATGTGTAGTAAGATGTGATGACCGACTGAAGCACTTTCCACACTCTTCACACTTATATGGTCTCTCTCCGGTGTGAGACTTGAAATGTGTAGTAAGATATGCTGACCGACTGAAGCACTTTCCACACTCTTGACATTTATATGGTTTCTCTCCGGTGTGAGACTTGAAATGTGCAGTAAGATACGCTGACCGACTGAAGCACTTTCCACACTCTTGACATTTATATAGTTTCTTTTCAGTGTGACTCCTGAAATGTCTAGTAAGCACTGATTTACAGCTGAAGCCCCTTCTACACTCCTGACATCCACATGGCTCCTCTCCCCTGTGATTTCTGTAATGTACAGTTAGGTATGTTGATGAACTGAAGCTCTTTCCAGACTTCTTACATTCGTGTGGTTTCCCCCCTTGGTCATATCTGTGATGAAAAGCCAGACGTGAATACTGACTGAAGCTCTTTGTACTTCCTACATATTCTTGCGTTTTCTCCCTTGTGTGAATTTTCTGATGTAAATTCAGTTCATCAGGGCCACTAAAGTTACTCTGAGATGTGATGTTTTCATAACGTCTGGGGCTTTGGCTATCCTCATTTATGTTTGAATCGACTCTGAGTATTTTCTCCATTCCAGGGTCACGTTTCCTGTTCACTCCTTCATGATCTTCTGAGAAGAGGATTTCACATTCTTCTTCATTTGTGCTTCTTTCTGGAGACAACTTGGATGCTTCACGATGATTTTCACACTCCTGTAGAGGATCTGTATGTGGGGAACACATAAAAGAACAAAAATCAGTGAGGATTTCAAGAGAAAACCCATGCAGTGTGTATGTTTACTCAAATGGAAGAACACTGTTCTCATCAGACCAAGGAAACAGGAATCTGGCAGACAAATATGCAAGAAGAACTTGTGGACTCTGGGAAATTTCTTGGATGAAACCTCCGGGTTTTGAAGAGGGTGTTGGGCACTTGCTTTGCTGCTACTTGAGGTGGGTGTTTTTTCTATGCTATCCTGAGCACATGGTCTGAGGGAGGAAGGGATTGCAGTTTTCAGGACTCAGAGGCACTAGGAAAGGGGATTAGCCACATTTTCTGAGGTGGGAAATACAACGGTCAGTTTAGAGGGTAAAAACAATTAATTTAGAATTTTTTAAAGAAAGGATTAAATTGTAACAAAATTAAATTTATTCTAATAATTTTAAAAAGCAGTGACAAAGAAAAGAATTATAATTAACTCATTGATCCAGGGCTAGGCAAAAGCTTTCATACCCTGCCCAGTCATAACGTTTCTATTTTTATTTTATTTATTTTAGTTTACCTGTAGATTCTGGTGTATAAGACGACTGGGCTTATAAGACAACCCCCAACTTTTCCAGTTAAAATATAAAGTTTGGGTTATACTCGCCATATAAGAAGGCGACACCCGGCGTATAAGACGACCTCCAACTTTTGAGAAGATTTTCCTGGGTTAAAAAGTAGTCTTATACACCAGAATATACTGTATTTAGATATATGTTATACAACCAAACATTCTCATTTTACCGCTGCATTCAGTTTCTTTTCTCTATCACACACTTTTTAGACACTGTTATTTCTTTAATATATACTGCTATTTTTAAGATATATTTTCCTGGTTTAAAATGTTCACCTTTCAGTACAGGAAGGGATAAAAATGCAAATAAATACTGTAAATAAAATGGGACAAAATGCTAAGATAAAAAGCAACAGCATAATCATCAGTCCAACCAAAGAGAGTTACTTGCCGAAAAAGGCCAGATTTGCCCAATTCTCCTCCGTGACTTCCCTGTGCAAAGCCCTTTGGGTCGGATCCAGCAAAGCCCACTCCTCCTCCGTGAAATGTATGGCCACCTCCTCAAAGGTCACTTGGGCCTGAAAGAGAAAGGGAAATAGTTTCCCCTTCAGAGAAAGTGTAAAGATCCAAAATCTCAGGGCAAGGGAGAAGAGCTTGGAGATTGGTCTCCGTGATGCAAAACTCACTCAGCTGCCTCCAAAACATCCCTAGTGAGAAACCAGGATGGAACCCAAAGACACAGAAGTGTTGAGACCAAGGAAAATGTCTGGGACTCAGAGACCCTGAGGAGGAAGATTCTCACCCTACCTGATCCGGGGGCTGCTCAGCGTTCACTTCTGCTCCATCACAAACTGGAGGACTCTTTGCTTTGCCTATAATGAAGACCAAAGATTAAGGGAGTCGCCTGACCCCATCAGCTTCCAGAAAGGCCCTACGTGGCCTGGGAAAAACACTGCGCAGACAGGTGAGGAGTAACATCCCTACTCGCCCTGAGACCCCAAGCTGTTCAATAAAGGAATTCCTTACCCCTGCTGGCAACTTCCGCCTCACTCTCCTGCACGCTCTCCCTCCGTATGGGATCCAGTGGTCCCTCCGTTGCCTCACGAAGATCACAGACGCCTTCTGTCCACACTGCAACCTGCAACAGTACGTGTTTATCTACTTCTGTTGACTTGTCTTCACCAACCACATCCAAGCATGCAGAAGCAGTGTGTGATGCCCATCTAAAGGGAGGTCCTTCCATCACCTAGGGGCCATCACAGAGCAGAACTTTTCCCAGGCACGAATCCCTTTAGTTTCTGAGTGTTTTGCTCCTGCCAAGAAGGCCTCTCCAGTAGATCTCCATCCACGGCAAGTCTCTATCAGAGAGAGCCCTCTTTTAGATATTCAGGGTGCTCCTTCAGGTATTCAGGCACACCAAGAAAGATTTTGAGGAGCACACTGCTAAAACTATCAAAGGAAATAACAAGAACGTCTATATCAGAAATAAGAATCCAGGTGGGAAAGCAGTTGGACCATGAGATGGTAAGGGACAGAATAGGAAGACAGAGGGCATGTGCCAGTAAATGAGCCTGTATTTTCGGAAGAATTAAACTGGATAGAGATAAACAAGGAAAAGGTCCTTACATGTCTTAATAAACTACATGTTAACATGACACCAGGACCAGAAGGTAATCTTTCTCTAACATTGGGCACTGTACCCTATATCTTCGTGCACAAAGTCAAGCCGTGAGTGAGTGAGTTAATAAACATGTGGATAATGGTGAACCAGTAGACATTGTCTATCTGGACTTTCAGAAGGCTTTTCACAAAGTCCCACATCAAGGCTACTGGATTTGTGACTAGCTGAAGGATAGGAAGCAGAGAGTAATAACAAACAGCCAATTCTCAGGGTGGAAAGAGTTGAAAAATGGGGTCCCCCAAGGCTCAGTGTTGGGACCAATGCTTTTTAATTTATTCGTCAATGATCTAGAAGAAGGGGTACATAGTAAATTATTTAGGGTAGTAAAAAACTAAGGTATCTCTTAACATTAGGTGAGTGGGCAACCAAGTGGCAAATGTGCTTTAATTTTAACAAGGTCAAAGTAATGCACATCGGGGCCAAAAATTCAAATTATGTCCATAAACTGATGAGGTCTGAGCTTTCTGCAACATACCAGGAAAGGGATCTCGGGGTTCTGCTGGACAGTTCAATGAAGGTGTCAACCCAGTGTGCAGCATTGCGCAAGAAAGCTAATTCAATACTGGGAAAAATTAGGAAGGGAAAAGAAAAAAAGTCAAGTGTCATTTTGCCTCTTTATAATTCTATGGTGAGGCCCACATTTGGAATATTGTGTTCAATTCTGGTCACCACACCTCAAAAAGGTTATTGTGAAGCTGGAAAAGGTGCAGAAAAGTGAAATTAGAATGATTTAGGGGGTGGAATACCTCCTTTATGAAATCAGACTACAACATCGAGGCCCCGTCAGTCTCGATGGGATGCTGGACTAGATGGGCTGTGGCCTGATCCAGCCGGGCTCCTCATATGCTCTTATGTTCAGGGACTAAATCCCTCGGTGCTTTGGAAGTGCACATTAAACTCTGAATTTATTTCAGTAGGAAATTGGCAGTGAGTAACTTTTGGAAGGGGAGGGAAGGTGCAGGAGGTGCGAGAATAAAAGGCAGGAAGGCAAAGCAAACCTTGGACAAGTTAGGATGAGGGATGTACATGATTTCTTTCCCATTTGCATTTCCATTTTATTCAAATCGAATGTCAAGAGGTTCGATTCGATTATAATGTTTAGAATCCGAACGCAACACAATCCGATTCAAATTATACAGTCAAATCCATTTGTTCAAATGTTAGATTCGAATCTGAAGGTGCGAATGTCAACCACATTCAGATGCGACATGTGTATCTATATGCACAAATGCATACAGATACATATGAGACGCATAAAGATGTACATACGTATCTGTACATCGGTATCTGTGCAACAGAATGTATCCAATCATTCCAATGAATGCTTCGGAACATTCAAAAGTAGTTCGAATGTTTAAATTTGACTTTGTAGACATTCTATTCGATCAAACTGGATTCAATGAATTTTGAATGTTTAGAACATTCACGCCCATCCCTAGTTAGGATTGCAATAATGATATGATCAATGAAAATCTTCTCACCTTCTTGGCCTCTCCATCCTTGCTCATGAGGAATCCCTCGGCCAGGGCCACCGCCTGGCAGCTGCTCTCCGGCCCACATTCCCGGACCCAGTTCCGCATCTCCCAAGGAAGGACGGCCAGGAACTGCTCCAGGACCACCAGGTCCAGCATCTCGGTCTTCGTCTTCTGCTCTGGTCTCAGCCACTGCTGGCAAAGGCGGTGGAGGCGGCTGCAAACCTCCCGGGGCCCCTCAGCCTCCTCGTAGCAGGAGCCCCTGAACCTCCGTCTCTCCTGGTCCCACCTGGCCTGGTCCTCAGGCAGGAGAGCAAGTTCAGAGGCCTCTGGGCTCCTGTCTGATTCTGGGTCTGTCAGATTCTGCTCCTCCATGGCTGGACTTTCTCTTGCCCTTCACAGCCTTCCTCTCCGCTGGACATTCATAGAAGCATCTTTTCTCCCCAGCTGGGCCCCCTTTCTGCCCCCCCTTTCCTGCCCCCTCTCACAGGGCGGGGCCTTAGCAGTAGAGGCCCCCCTCCTCTCCCCCCCTTTGCTTTTTCCGCAACCGCTCTAGGACTCAAAGTCTCCCTCTCCTTAAGCCTTTGCCCCTCGGGACATGGTGGGATTTAAGGAACGCAGACGCCCTTCCGCCGCCTCCTCGCACCTGGCAGGTGTTGGGTGAGAGGTGAACTGAGAACAGCAGGAGGAAAACGCTCTAGGCTAGGACGTCCCGAGGTGCATAGGGTTAAGGAGAGGGAGACTGTGAGTCCTAGAGCGGAAGAGGAAGGTCAGAAGGGAGCATCCGGTGGGAGAGGAGGAGCCCCCCCTCCCCCGCCAGGCCAGGCAAGAAGGGGCACCGAGGGAGCCGACGAGGAAACTGGTACCCGATGGCCACAGGGAGAGGGAAGGCTGGGAGGGTCAAGGGTGAGGTGGGGAAGAAAAGTGGGTACGGAGAACCTGGAAGGCATGCAAAACGGGATCCTGGGGAGTGGGCATTATGGGATGGACAGATCATGGAGGGGCTGCAAAACTTTGCACGTTTTTGGCCGTTCAGGCATCACCTTTGCAGACCCAGCTTGAGTTTCCCAGAATGGAGTCGGCCTTTGAGTGAGCAGGCATGGAACACAAGAGGAACCAAATGATATCTAGGGGAAAGGAGGAAGGAGGGTGCTCCTGAGCATGAACAGAGGGCCTACCAGAGCCCCCCTTGCCAGCCCAGGAATTCTGGGGAGTCTGTCTTCCAAGAGGGGGCATTTGGGGGTGTAACAATCCTGAGGCCTGATGTCCCCCACCCTCTCCTCTCCCTCTGGAATCCGGGGCTGGAGAAGGAAGGGGCAGCGTGTAATTTGGGGGATCAGGGATCATGGGGGGAGCAATGGGGCCGGATGAGCATCTTTGTGGAGGAACACGGAGGGAGCGTCTTTCTCCCACCTTCCTCCAAGCTCTTCCCTGCCTGCCCTAAACCACGTTCTGCCCCCGTGCAGGGAGAAGCCCAGGCTGCCTTAAAGCTCCAGCTCCGTCTCTTCTGCCACAAGACCTCCCAGTCCCCAGAAGGAAGACAGAGTTGGTCCCAAGTGGAGAGACCTTGTTGGAGCGAGAAAGAAGACGGAGGAGAAAGTCCAGCCATGGAGGAGCAGAATCCAAGAGACCCGGAATCAGACAGGAGCCCGGAGGCCTCTGAACTTGCTCTCCTGCCTGAGGACCAGACCAGGTGGGACGAGGAGAGACGGAGGTTCAGGGGCTCCTGCTACGAGGAGGCCGAGGGACCCCGGGAGGTTTGCAGCCGCCTCCACCGCCTTTGCCGCCAGTGGCTGAGACCAGAGCGGCACACGAAGGCCGAGATGCTGGACCTGGTGGTCCTGGAGCAGTTCCTGGCCGTCCTTCCTTGGGAGATGCGGAACTGGGTCCGGGAATGTGAGCCGGAGAGCAGCTCCCAGGCGGTGGCCCTGGCCGAAGGATTCCTCTTGAGCAAGGATGGAGAGGCAAAGAAGGTGAGGAGATTTTATTCATCATATCAGTATTGCAATCCTAACTAAATCTTAATTTTACACAAAAGGGATGTACTTACTGAAATTTGCAGCAAACATAATGGAGTAAATCTGTGAAATCACTGAATTTTAAAACATCCGGCCCAGAGGCCTCATCGTTCTTCCTTCCCCCTCCCTTACACAAGTTAGGGGGAAGTAAGAATTTAGGGGGAAGTAAGAAAGAAGGCCCTGCTGCAATCACCATCTCCTCTCAGTTTCCCCAGAGTGAGAGCCTGGGGCCCAACTGGTGAAGCTCTGTCTGACTGCTGCTGCTGGAGTTCCAGAGAAAACACCTGCACTAGGACTGCCGTGGTGGCTGTGAGACCCTGGCTTTGCGTGCTCCTTACTTGCAACACTAGTCAAAGAAAGGGGCGTGGGGGAAATGACATTGATGCAACATCTGGAAAGGTGATTGGATGAAGGCTGGGGCTTTGCAAGTCTATGGAGGAGAAAAATTCTGGTGCTTTTATTCTCGGGGCTTGTCTTTAACCAGCAGAGCTATACGGAGAGGATCTGAAAATGAAAGCCGGGGAGGTGGGAAGGCTAAGGAGCCTAGTGGTTACTACAGTATACATCAGTTCCATACACAGTCTTAAACAGGGAAACCTGCAGGAAGGAATGGACAGAGTTATTCTAAGCAAATTTAGCAAGGGCAAGAAACTGGCTCCAGTCAGATTGCTGGAAATTAGTGAAACAGCGTAGGGTACTGTTCAAGTCTCTTTAAGCCGTTCTGTAGCAACATCACTTTGGGGGTGATAGGCAGAGGAAAAAGAGAGTTTAATGCTGAGCATGGAAGTAAAGGATTTCCAGAACTTAGCTGTGAGTTGCGTGCCTCTATCAGAGATGATGAGGAAGGGAGTACCATGGAGATGGAACACATGGTTGATAAAGAGTTTGGCAAGGAGAGAGGCTGTGGGGATGGACTTCAGAGGAACAAAATGAGCCATTTTAAATAGTCCATGATGGTAAGGATACAGGTGTAATTTGAATGAGTGATGAAATCCATACTAATTATTTCCCATGGACAATGAGGTGTGGGTAGGGGATGAATTAAGCCTTCAGGCTTCCCAGGAATGTGGGAAGTCAAACCTATTCTCACACAGAGGGTCATCAGTCTATGGAATTTGCTGACAGCAACCAGCCTAGATGGCTTTAAGGAGGGCTAGACAAGGGTTATAGATGAGGGATGTATCAATGGCTACTAGGTACCTCCTCAAGGTTGGAGAGACAGGCAAAATGTCTCTAAAGGCCATTTGCAGGGAGCCAAGAGCAGGTGAAGGTTTTGTCTTTGTCTTCTGCTTGAGATGCCCATGAGCAATTGATGTCAGATGGCACACTGGACTAGACGGGCTCTGTCCTGATCCAACAGGGCTCCTCTTAGATTGCTGTGGGTCTCTGTGATGGCCCCTAGGTGGAGGAAGAACCTCCCTATAGATTTGCATCACAAACCATTTCTGTAAAATTGCTGGTGGTTGGTGACGACAATAGCTGTAAATAACCAAAATCTATTGCAGGTTGTTATGTGGACAGAAGGCATCTGTACTCTTCCTGAGGCAAGGAAGGGACCACTAGATCCCATACGGAGAGAGAGTGTGGAGGAAGGTGAGGCAGAAGTTCCCAGCAGGGGTAAGAAATGCCTTTTTGGGCGCATCAGGGTGAGGATGGATGTTGTTCAGAACCCCATCTGTCTGCACAGTGTTGTTCCAGGCCATTGAGGGCTTTCCTAACTCTTTCAGTGAGGTCCAGCAGCTGATGGGGTCCTGCGACTCCCCTTAATCTTTGGTCATCCTTATAGGCAATACAAAGAGTCCTCCAGTTTGTGATGGAGCAGAAGTGAACGCTGAGCAGCCCCCGGATCAGGTAGGGTGAGAATCTTCCTCCTGAAACTCTCTGAGTCCTCCACATTCTCTTGGTCTCAACACTTCTGTGTTTTCTGGGTTCCGTCCCGGTTTCTCACTAGGGATGTTTTGGAGGCAGCTGAGTGAATTTTGCGTCACGGAGACCAATCTCCAACCTCTTCTCCCTTGCCCTGAGATTTGGATCTTTACACTTTCTCTGAAGGGGAAACTATTTTCCTTTCTCTTTCAGGCCCAAGTGACCCTTGAGGAGGTGGCCGTGCATTTCACAGAGGAGGAGTGGGCTTTGCTGGATCCGGCCCAGAGGGCTTTGCACAGGGAAGTCATGGAAGAGAACTGGGCAAATCTGGCCTTTTTGGGCAAGTAACTCTCTTTGGGTTTAGGGAAAGGCTAAAGCAGGGATTGGAAACAAGGAGAGCTATCCCATGACTCATGAGTTTATTTAGGAACTTTGACGAGGGACTTTGTCTCAACATTCAGAAGGCCTTTGACAATGTCAACGATGTCACATTCATCCTCGTTGTTCAAAGAATTCTTACAAGTTAGTAAGACATGATTTACCTTTATAGAAGCCATGCTGATTGTCTTCCATCAATGTTTGTTCTTCTACTGTATGTCTGCAGTAATTTGACCATTAATGATGCCTTCCTTCACTTTTCCTGGGACTTACATTAAACTGACTGGTCTGTAATTTCCTGGATCACGCCAAATCCTATCTTGAAGATCGGTACCCTTCAGTCTTCAGGCACAGAAAGTGATCACGAAAGGTTTCACAAGTTGAACAAGAGTTCAGCCAGTCTGTGTTTGGGTCATTGAAGTCTGCCATTATAACTACCCTTTCATTTTGGGATGCATCCTTTTCCTCATTTTCTAGATGTTGAGTTCTTTCAAGGGTTTTGTTAGGAGGGTGATAACATACCCCTAATGTTAAACTTGTTTTCTGACCTGGTATAGTTACCTACAATGCTCCTGTAGATTGGTTTGATTCACCTTGACAACTGTCTTCAGTGTACAAGGCTACAATACCGTATTTTCCGGCGTATAAGACGACTGGGCGTATAAGACGAACCCCAACTTTCCAGTTAAAATATAGAGTTTGGGATATACTCGCCTTATAAGAAGACGACACCCGGCGTATAAGACGACCCCTGACTTTTGAGAATATTTTCCTGGGTTAAAAAGTAGTCTTATACGCCAGAAAATACAGTACCTCTAATTCACCCTTTCCTACACAGTTTGTAACCTAAGATCAATGTATACCATAGGTTTTCATCAGTCCACCAGGTTTCAGTTTTGCCAGTAATATCAATTCTATTTTACATCCTTAAGCATTCTAGCTCCCTATTTTGGTTCGGAAGTTTCTGACATTTGGGTACAGACATTTGTATCTACTCCTTTGTTGCAAGTTCTGCCTGGTAGGAGCATGTAAAATCTTAGACTGCCTCTTACATCTTTCTGCTAGAGTACTACTAACTAGTTTGCTACTCAACTTGGTACTGTCTAAAGCTCTCCCCCCAAATGTACACTTTCCTGAACTCGATCTGCTCAGCTTTCCCTCAGGGATCAATTTAAAACCAGCCTTGTGAACCTTTACATGTTGAGCACCAGCTGCCTGGTCCCATCTTGATTTAGATGGAGCCCCTCCCTTTTGCACTCCAAAATTGTCTGCAAAATCCTTGTTATCTTTCTTTGGTCTCAGGAGAGCAGTCTTTGTCCACTGGAGTGGGCACAAAAAGTGCCCAGGTTTTTCTTGAAATCCTCACTGATTTTTGTTTTTTCATGTTTTCCCCACCTGCAGATCATGTGCAGGAGTGTGAAAATCATCCTGAAAGAAGCACAAAGGAAGAAGAGAGTGAAATCCTCATCTCAGAAAATCAAGGAATGAACAAGAAACCTGATCCTGGAATGAAGAAAACGCTCAGAGTCGATCCAGAATTAAATAGGGATAGCAGAAGCTCTAGAGGTTATGAACGCGTTGCGTCTCAGTGTAACTTTAGTGGCTATGATGAACTGAATTTACACCACAGAATTCATACAGGAGAAAGAACTCAGGAATATTTAAAAAACATAAAGAGCTTTTTAAGTCACCATTCACACCTTGATCCTCATCGCAGAAATGACCAAGGAGAGAAATCACATAAATGTCAGGAGTGCGGAAAGAGCTTCAGTTCATCATCAAAGCTGACTGTACATCACAGAATTCACACTGGAGAGAAACCATATGAATGTCAGGAGTGTGGAAGGAGCTTCAGTTCATCATCAAAGCTGGCTGTACATCGCAAAATTCATATAGGAGAAAAACCATATGAATGCCAGGCGTGTGGAAGGGGATTCATTTGCAAATCTGCTCTTACTACACATTTCCGGTCTCACACAGCAGAAAAACCATATGAGTGTGAGGAGTGTGGAAAGCGCTTCAGATGGAAATCAAATCTTACGGTACATTTCAGGTCTCACACAGGAGAGAGACCTTTCGAATGTACGGAGTGCGGCAAGAGCTTCAGCAGGTCAATACTTCTTACTTCACATTTCAGGTCTCACACCGGAGAGAAACCGTACGAATGTAAAGAATGCGGAAGGGGTTTCAGTTACAAATCAGGGCTTACTTCACATTTCAGAACTCACACAGGAGGAAAATCATATGAATGTCAGGCATGCAGAAAGAGCTTCAGCACGAAATCAGAGCTGACTTCACATTTCATAACTCACACAGGAGAGAAACCATATGAATGTCAGGACTGTGGAAAGAGCTTCCGTTGGTTTTCACATCTTAGTAAACATTTCCGGTCTCACACAGGAGAGAAACCGTTTGAATGTCAGGAGTGTGGGAAAAGCTTCAGATGGAAATCAAATCTTACTGACCATTTCAGGTCTCACACGGGAGAAAAACCATATGAATGTAAGAAGTGTGGAAAGAGCTTCAGATCGAAATCAAATCTTACGGTACATTACAGGTCTCACACAGGAGAGAGACCATATGTATGTAAGGAGTGCGGAAAGAACTTCTACTTGTCAATACATCTTACGAGACATTTGAGGTCTCACACCGGAGAGAAACCGTTTAAATGTGAAGAATGCGGAAAGAGCTTCAGCCAGTCATCAGGTCTTACTACACATTTCCGATCTCACACTGGAGGGAAACCACATGTATGTAAGGAGTGTGGAAAGAGCTTCAGTAAGTCATCCTATCTGAATAGGCACCACCGTGTTCACACAGGAAAGGAACCACGTGAAGGCTAGGAGTGTAGAAAGAGCTTCACCGGGAAATCGGAGTGGACGTCACATTTCAACACTCACACGGAAGAGAAGCCATTTGAATGGAAGGAGTGTGGAAAGACCTTCAGCCGGCAATCATCTCTTACGTTTCACTTCAAGACTCACACAGGTGAGAAACCATGACTCCTGTGGTCATACCTGGCATTTGAAATGGACGAAGGCGGCCCGAGGATTGAGATTATTCCAGCTCCAAGACTGTTTGAAATTCTTTGTCTGGTAACATGTACAGTGGGGGTCATGCAAGGGACATTATTCAGCATTTTGGCTGATGTTTCATATACAGGCAGAAGAAATAAATGTCACTCCAATCTGTAATACACTTACAAGGACCCAGTATGATTACATGGTTGAGAGGTGTTTATGGAGCTCTGCATTCTTAAAACAGCCATTTCCCTTTTAGCCATTTCTTTAAAGCTCTTTCCATTGCAGCTGGATTTCAAAGGGATAGGATTCACGTCTAAAATCCTTGGTGCCCACTACCCAACTTAAGCCATTCATAACTGCCACCCTAGCACTGATTCACCCTTCTTTTGCGCTTGCCACTATGACATCCGCCAGCCCAGCTTCCGTTCCCCAGTGGACAAGGATTCACACACAGGTAGGAAGGAGGAGAGGCCTCTCTTTTCTAAGGTCCCTCTGTTCCATGATAGAATAGAAGGCGCCCATCCAATGCCCCTCCAAGTGTGATCCATCCTGTATAAGTCAGAACCTGAATGGGGATGGAGGGTTTCACTGATCCCAGGTGGTGGAGGGAAAGGGAGCCTTGTCAGGTAGCAGGACTGGCAAAAGGCTCAGGGTTTTACCTAGTGGCAATACATAAGAACCTAAGAGGAGCCCTGCTGGATCAGGCCACAGCCCATCTAGTCCAGCATCCTGTTGCACACAATGGCCCACCAATTGCCCATGGGCATCTCAAGTAGAGACAAGGGCAAACCTCCTCTCTAATCCCAGCGAATGGCCTTAGAAGCGTCCTGCTTGCCCCCCCAAGCCTGAAAGATGTATCTGGGCATTCATTCTAGTAGCCATTTATACATCTGTCATCCATAAACTTATCTAACCCTTCCTTGAAGCCATCTAGGCTGGTAGCTGTTACCACCTTTTCCGGTAGCACATTCCATAAACTGATGGCCCCCTGGGTGAAGAAATCCTTTCCCTTGTCTGATCCAACTCTCCTACCCATCAGCTCCATAGAGTGCCCCCTGGTTCTAGTGTTGTGTGATAGAGAAAAGAAATTTTCCCTATCTACCTTTTCTATATCATGCATAATATACTTCAATCACGCCCCCTCTTAAATGCTGCCTTTCCAGACTGAGAGGCCTAGATGCTGCAGCCTGGTTTCATAAGGGAAGTGTTCCAGCCCCTTCATCATTCTAGTTGCCCTTTTCTGCACCTTCTCCAGTTCCACAATATCCTTTTTGAGGTGTGACCAGAATTGTACACAATATTCCAAACGTGGCCTCATCATAAAAGAGACAAAATGACACTTGCAGACTTGTTTTCTATTCCCTTCCTAATTATTCCCAGCATTGAATTAGCTTTTTTCGCTGCTGCCGCGCAGTAGGTTGACACCTTCATTGAACTGTCCACCAGAACCCTGAGATCCTTTTCTTGGTGTGTTGCAGAAAGCTCAGCCACCACCAGTTTATAAACAAATTTTGGATTTTTGGCCCCGATGTGCATTACTTTGCACTTATTAAGATTAAAGCACATTTGCCACTTGGTTTCAGCAGAGTAAAAGAGTTTGTACCAGATGGACCAACTCAGTGACCAGGAAGCAGGCATTCTGCCAGGAAGCCCAGCAATCTTCAGCATGAGTATGGCATCTCCACCAGGATGGCAAGCGAAGAGCAAGAAACAGGAAGACTCAGGACATCCAAGCAGTCAGCAAAGGGCCTATATTGTCACCTTTTCGCACTTTGTCCCACACTCTGGGGTATATAGGTGGTAAATCCATTGTCTGCAATCTCAAATTGTCCTCCTATCCTGATTGAATCAGTGTTTTAATTTAGATTCTTCCTGAAACGTAAATTTGGTCCTAATCTTACTTTTGTTTTCTCCTTTTCTTGGTCTACGGCAAGCAGTAATTGTTAGGTTTAGGCTGTAATAAGAGCTTTGACAAAAGAAACATCAAAAGTTCCCCTTAAATGACTTTTTTCCTTTGAGAATGGCTATAGAGGGGTCGCTGTGCTGAATTTAATGGGCCGGCACATGCGGCGTGAGGAGTTAGGAAATTCAGTCTTTTCTTTATTTGCTGCTGGAGGAATTTGTGTTTTGTGCTTTCCTGTCATTGTTTTTGTGTTTTTGCATTCTTAAGTTTATTCTTTTTTGTTTAAATGAAACCTGAATTGGTTCTGGGAAATACTTGATCTAGATGCTTTTTTATGTCAGATTTGTTTCATTTTGGGGGCATATTTTTCACTCTTGTAACCTGGGCCAAAGAAGTTTTGCTTCCCTTTGGGGTGTTCAAATTGGGCTTCAAATTTGAAGGGTTGAAAGCTGCCTAAAACTGTAATCCTCTATCGGTTGATTTGTATGTTTGGTTTTCAGTGCTGTAAACAGGGTATAGGATGGGATAAGAATGCAAATAAATAAATAAATTAGAGACTTCTAAGCACTCTTATGGGATTTTGGCATCAGTAACTCAGTTCCAGTCCCGATGAGGGAATATATAGACCTCTTTGGACTTGAAGCTTCATCCAGACAGCACTTGCTAACTGCACATTATCTGGATAATCCAAAGCGAAGCAGATCCTGATGCATTTTATTTGAGATTACCCATGCTTTATTCTGGGTTATCCAGTCAGACCACCAGCACTTGAAGTGTGGATGGTCTGAACCGGCCCTACCAGATCATCATGGCAATGACTGTGGCAATAGCTGTCATGCGCCAAGATGTTGCCATAGTGATCATCCAGCAGCACATGACTACACAGCCTCAACCACACCCCACACCCACTTGCAGCGTCCCCACCAGGAAGGGAGCATCAACACTGCTGCTGCTGGTCAAGTTATAGATGAGATTTTACTTGTCCACAGCTAAGAAATATCGGGACAGCTTGAGGGAGCTCTAGACACTCCCAAATGGGGACAGCAGAGATGCCGGTGGCATGTGTGGACAGATGTCCACAGGACGGTAAGTCCAAGAGGCCTTGACCTCTAGCAAACCGTCATTTCTAGATCCACCTCTTTAGCCTGCCTTGAGACCTTCAGGTATAGGCTGGGATAGAACTAGAACAAATCAATCAGTAAAATTATGAAGGAAGATCTTTGACTTAATTTTTTAAATTTATACGGATTTTTAAAATCCCTCTCTCCCCAGTTACCAAAAGTCTCAAGGTGGATTACAACATTAAAAATCAGGTTTTATTTATCTATTAAATTTTCCAAATAAATATCCTGGGCATATCCACCACATGTGCTCTAGATTTCCTTGCGTCCACACAAGTGCCATCACATTGGCAAAACGGCTCCTATCATACGCGAAAAACGTACAGGGGTTCTATACCATCCATGCAACATTTTAAAATTCATTTCTTTATACGAATATTCCTGATCTTAATCAACGCCAAAAGAATTAATAAATCTTGCTACTCGTTCCTTTTGCGGTTTCAAAAAATACAGATATCATGGATTCGAACCCTGTCATTTCTCTTAGTCACATCTTTCGCATTATCAGTTCTCAGATAATGACCGATTGCATAAAGCCGTCAGCCAATTTTCCACGACCAAGATATCCGCTAATCTATCATAGTCTTTTAGATGCTGCTGCAGCCCCTTCCTAAAATGCAAAAATAGCAACAGTGCCTGAAATGAGAAGGAAAATGGTTTCCTTGCTTAGCCAAAGTCCAGGGCAAAGGGGGGGCTGAAGGTCGGCTTGTGGTCAGAGCCCCCATGGCAGTTGTGGCCCAGCGCAAGTGTGGAAGCCGCAAAGGATGGAAGGTCCTGTTCTTTCTCAGGGCAGCCAGAGTTGCATCTTCCTGTGTTGCCCTCTGTTGAACATCCAGACAGGCATGGAATATGGCACCATGACATACTTAGAAAGATAAAACAGGTGAACGGGAGGAAAAGGTAGGGCATAATATTACTGTTTATATATAACTTTCCTCTTTCTTTCCGTTCTGTACGTTGGAGAAAATTCTGTTGCGTTTAAATTACTGGCTTTGGCCTTTTCCTCCTGCCAGGGAAAAGAGGAAGGTTGCCTCTTCCATCCCTGGCTCAGGTTTATAGGAAGAGCCCTTGGAGAGGACAACATGGAGGGGCAGCCAGAGGTTTTCAAAGAATCCTAGAGTTGGAGGGACCTCTAGGGTCATCCAGTCCAACCCCTTGCTGAATGCAGAATTTCCTAAACCATCCCAGACAGATGTAGGTCCAACCTCTGCTTGAAGACCTGCATTGAAGGAGAGCTAACCACCTCCCGTGGCAACCTATTCCATTGACTGATTGTCCCCACTGTCTGGAAGTTTCTCCTAATGTCTAATCTGTATTGAGGCCCTTGGAGTTTCATCCCGTCGTTTCCAGTCCTCCCATCTTGTGCAAGTGAGAATAGGGACGATCCCTCTGCACTGTGACGGCCCTTCAGAGACTTGAAGACCACTATCATGTCTCCTCTCAGTCTTCTCTTCTGCAGGCTAAACGTTCCAGATGCTTCAACTGTTGCTCGTAGGACATGGTTTCCAGACCACTCAACATTTTTGTAGCTGTCCTCCTGTTGTGAATCCAGCTCTCACCCAACACTTGCCAGGTGCAAGGCGGCGGCAGGAGGTGGTCTGGATTTCTTCATTTCCTTCCCCATCCCAAAGGTGGATGGGTGAGGAGAGACAAGCAAACCAGTTTTGGAGGAGCACTGGCGTGCAAAGGGTTAAGGAGAGGGAGACTTGCGAGTCCTAGAGCGAAGGCGGAAGAAGCGAAGGGATCCATGGGGGGGGCAGAAAAGGGGGGCACAAAGGGGAGCCGAGGGGAAAAGAGGGGCCTGAGGGCCACACAGAGTGGACAGGATGTGAAAGTCTAGGGTGAAATGGGGGAGAGGTTGGAATGGAGGATATGAAACACGTGTAAAAGGATATTATGGTATGGCCACTTCACGAACAGGGTAGGGTAGCAGACGCCTTCAATGAAGGGTTTTGGCCATTCAGGCATTTCTGTTCAAGACCCAGTTTGAGTTTCCCAGAATGCAATGGGCCCTTGAGTGGCTAGACATGGACCACAGGAGGAGCCAAACTGATATCTTGGGGAAAGGATGGAGGAGGTGAGCAGAAGGCCTGCAGGAGTCCCCCTTCCCAGTCCGGGAATTCTGGGGAGTCTGTCTGCCAGGAGGGGGCATTTGGGGGTATAACAATCCCCTCCCCTGCTGGGAAAGAAAAGGTACCAGGAGAAGGAGGCCTGATGCCCCCCACGCTCTCCTCTCCCCTCTGGAATCTGGGGCTGGAGAAGGAAGGGGCGGCGTGTGATTTGGAGGATGAGGGATCATGGGGGGAGCAGTGGGGCTGAATGAGCGTCTTTGTGGAGGGAGGAACACAGAGGGAGCGTCTTTCTCCCACCTTCCTCCCTCCCAGCTCCTTCCCTGCCTGCCCTAAACCCCCTTCTGCCCCCTTGCAGGGAGAAGCCCAGGCTGCCTCCAAGCTCCTGCTCCGTCTCTTCTGCCACAAGACCTCCCAGTCCCCAGAAGGAAGACAGCGTTGTTCCCATCTTGGAAGGGAGAAAGAAGACGGAGGAGAAAGTTCAGCCATGGAGGAGCAGAATCCGAGAGGCTCAGAATCAGACAGGAGCCCGGAGGCCTCTGAACTTGCTCTCCGACCTGAGGACCAGGCCAGGTGGGACCAGGAGAGACGGAGGTTCAGGGGCTCCTGCTACGAGGAGGCCGAGGGGCCCCGGGAGGTTTGCAGCCGCCTCCACCGCCTTTGCCGCCAGTGGCTGAGACCAGAGCGGCACACGAAGGCCGAGATGCTGGACCTGGTGGTCCTGGAGCAGTTCCTGGCCGTCCTTCCTTGGGAGATGCAGAATTGGGTCCAGAAACGTGGGCCAGCGAGCAGCTCCCGGGCAGTGGCCCTAGCTGAAAGATTCCTCATGAGCAAGATGAAACATTCCAGGTGGGACGAGGAGAGACGGAGGTTCCGGGGCTCCTGCTACGAGGAGGCCGAGGGGCCCCGGGAGGTTTGCAGCCGCTTCCACCACCTCTGCCGCCAGTGGCTGAGACCAGAGCGGCACACGAAGGCCGAGATGCTGGACCTGGTGGTCCTGGAGCAGTTCCTGGCCGTCCTTCCTTGGGAGATACAGAACTGGGTCCAGAAACATGGGCCAGAGAGCAGCTTCCTGGCGGTGGCCCTGGCTGAAGGATTCCTCTTGAGCAAGGATGGAGAGGCAAAGAAGGTGAGATTTTTATTCCTCGTATCAGTATTGCAATACTAACTGGTCCAACATTTGCACAAGGTTTACAGTTTTGGTCACCACACCACAGAAGGGATGTTATGGAGCTGGAAAAGGTGCTGAAGACGGCAACCAGAATGATTAAGGGACTGGAACACCTCCTTTACCAAATCAGACTGCAACATTTAGGCCTCTTCGGCCTGGAATGATGGCGCTTGAGAGGGGACCAGATTGAAGTATATAAAATTATGCACGGGATACATAATGTAGATGGAGAGAACTCCTTTTGTCTATCGCCCAACACTAGAACCAGGGGGCACTCTATGAAGCTGATGGGTAGAAGAGTCGGATCAGACAAGACGAAGGATTTCTTCACTCAGAGGGTCATGGGATTATAGGATTTGTTGCCAGAAGAGGTGGAAACAGCAACCCGCCTAGATGGCTTTAAGGAAGGGTTAGACAAATGTATGGATGACAGGTGTATCAATGGCAACTAGAATGGATGCCCAGGTTCCTCCTCCAGGTTGGAGAGACAGGCACGATCTTTGGACCATTTACAGGGAGTCAAGAATTGGTGTGGGTTTAGGTTTTGTCCTCCCCTTGAGATGCCCATGAGCAATTGAGGTGAGATGGCATGCTCGACTAGATGATGCTCCCATAGGTGGTGGAAGAACCCCTCTTTAGATGGACATCACAGACCTTTCCTGTACACTTGCAGGTGATCAGTGGAGACAAGTCAATGGAAGTGTATAAACACATACTATTGCAGTTTGCGGCGAAGTCAGGAGGAGTCTGTGCTCTTCCTGAGGCAATGGAGGCACCACTGGATCCCATACGAAGGGAGAGCGTGCAGGAGGGTGATGCGGAAGCTGCTAGCAGGGGTAAGGAATGGCTTTTTGAACCACTTGGGCACATCAGGGTGAGGATTGGGATGTGGCACATGACCCCATCTGTCTGCACAGTGTTCTTCCAGGCCACTGAGGGCTTCATAATGCTTTCAGTGAGGTCCAGCAGCTGATGGGGTCCGGCGACTCCCCTTAATCTTTGGTCTTCCTTATAGGCAATGCAAAGAGTCCTCCAGTTTGTGATGGAGCAGAAGTGAACGCTGAGCAGCCCCCGGATCAGGTAGGGTGAGAATCTTCCTCCTCAGGGTCTCTGAGTCCTGCACATTTTCCTTGGTCTCAACCATTCTGTGTCTTCTGGGTTCCATCCTGGTTTCTCACTAGGGATGTTTTGGAGGCAGCTGAGTGAGTTTTGCATCACGGAGACCAATCTCCAAGCTCTTCTCTCTTGCCCTGAGATTTTGGATCTTTACACTTTCTCTGAAGGGGAAACTATTTTCCTTTCTCTTTCAGGCCCAAGTGACCTTTGAGGAGGTGGCCGTGCATTTCACGGAGGAGGAGTGGGCTTTGCTGGATCCGGCCCAGAGGGCTTTGCACAGGGAAGTCATGGAAGAGAATGGGGAAAATCTGGCCTTTTTGGGCAAGTAACTCTCTTTGGTTGAATTGATTATTATACTGTTGCTTTTTCTCTTAGCATTTTGTCCTGCTTTATTTATTTAAAACCAGATACATTAAAAAATTAACAGTTAGGGATGTGCCCAAATGTTTTTGGGGTTTTTTAGGGCTGTGCACAAATATTCGTGCTATTTGGAATTCGTAAAGATAGGTATGGATTCATAGATTCATGGCTGAATCGAATAGGGCCCTATTTGTCCACAAATTGGTCGAAGCTTTGGGAGACAGAAGAGACCTTGGGGCCTTCCCACCCAGCCTCGCGACCTCCAGTTCTACCCTAACCCTTGCCTTTTGGGGCACGTTCAGGGCCTCTTTCCGTCCTTTCTGAATAGCAAAATAGCGCAGAAAAGGCACTTCAGGTTCTGGGTTCAGGCAACCTCAGAACCGGAAGGCCTTTCCCGTATTAAGGAAGGCCTAGTTTGCCCACTGGAGAATGCGGCAAGAGGTCCCAGACGCTAGCAAAGTGATCCCATCCACGTCCACCCGTACCCTTACCTTTTGGGGCGCATTCCACAGGCGTCTAGGGCCTTTTTCCATGTTTCCTGGATTTTCAAAATAGTCCTTCCGGAGCACAGAAAAGGCACTTCTGGTCTGCGCAGGCAGACCTGGAAATGCCTTAGAGGAAGGTGTGTGGAGATGAGCAGGATAGGTAAGTGTGGGCGGCGGGAAAGGAGGGGTGGGGGGAGGTTGTATTCATTTCATGTACAAATATTCATTAGAATATTTGTGCACAAATATGAATGCCCCCCATTCATGGCAGTGGTAAATGGCCAAAGCCAAATCAAATGTGAACCATGGCTTCGTGCACACCACTAGTAACAGTATATAAAAAACAATAACAGTGTCTGGAAAGCGTGAGGAGAACATGTAGCCCGGTTTCACCTTAGTCGAGCGCTAAGAGGTGCATCTTCACTACCTTCCTGAACATATATAGTGAAGATGTCTGACACACCTAAAGGGAGGGACTATTCCACAGCCTAGGACTCGGAACCATCACTGAGAAGGCCCTCTCCTGGGTGTCCACCCCGTTTACTATTGAAGGTGGTGTTTCAACCAGGAGGGCCTCTCCTCCAGATCGTAAGGCAAGGTACCAGCATGCACCACTACTACCGCCTCCTTCCCAGCAGGTCTACCAAACTATCTAGACACTGCATGAGGTCCACAACATTTGCACCCAGCAGGCAAGTCAACATGCAGTCAACATGCTCATCACAAACCCACCTCTCTGTATTTTTAATAATCAAATCCCCCACTGTAAGAAGCCTCTCTCCTCCTACCTGTGGAAGAGTATCCTCAGTACAAGAAGAGACAGGCACATCCTCTGAGGAAGGGGTCCCAACTAAGGGAGCCTGTCCCTCTTCCTCAGCCTGATGTCCTCCCCACCTGAGGCCTCCATGCTCCAAGGCAGTTGGAGAGCTGCTCATCAAGGAGTGGGATGCTCCTACTGCATCCCTGAAGGCCTCACCCTCAGCCCTGTTGCTATCTATCCCCTTCTCCAGGTCTGCTACCTTGGCTTCAAGGGAAGAGACACACTCCCCTGAGAACCAGAAGCTCATTGCACGTAACATACTTAGGACTTCTCTCCAGCGGGCAGGAAGTCCTACATACTTAGATTCTTTGTTGCTGCTTGTAAAGAATATATGACTTAATAAACTTTTTTTTTTGTTACAGTTTAATTCATTTCTTTTAAGAAATCCTAAATTAGTATTTTAATTTTCATTATGCACTCAAACGGACCTTTGCATCTCCCAGCTCAGGAAATGTGGTCCACTAGAAAATCTAAGAAAGATTTTGATCCATTAGGAAAGCTAAGAAAGATTTTGAGGAGCACGTTGCTAAAAACGTCAAAGGAAATAACAAGAACTTCTATAAGTATATCAGAAGTAGGAATGCAACCAGAAAAGCAGTTGGACCACTAGATGGTGAAGGACAGAAAGGAGATTGCAGAGAGACTAAATTAATTCTTTGCCTCCCTATTCATGCCAGTAGCTGAGTCTGTATTTTCTGAAGAATTAAATTGGACAGAGATAACCAAGGAAGAGGTCCTTCCATGTCTTAATGAACTAAATGTTAACGAGTCACTGGGACCAGATGGTATTCATCCAAGAGTCCTTAAGGAACTCAAATGCAAAATTGTTGACCTTCTAGCAAAAAATATAATCTTTCCCTAAACATCAGGCTCTGGACCTGAGGACTGGAGGGTAGCAAATATAACGCCAATCTTCAGAAAAGAATCCAGGGGTGATCCAGGCAATTACAGACCAGTTAGCTCAACATCGGTTCCATGTAAGGTGATGAAAACCATCACTGAAGACAAAATTAGTCCTTGTCCTTGCTTGAGATACCCATAAGCATTTGGTGAGCCACTGTGTGTGACGGGAGGCTGGACTAGATGGGCTGCGGCCTGATCCAGCAGGGCGCCCCTTATGTTCTTATGAAAACGGCAATCCCTTCCTCCCTCAGACAATGTGCTCAGGATAGCTAGAAACCCCTCAAGTAGCTAAAGTAGCAGGCCAAGTAAGTGCCCAACACCCTCTTCAAAACCCAGAGGATTCATCCAACAGATTTACCAGAGTCCCTGAGTTCTTCCTCCAAATTTGCCTGCCCAATTTTTGTTATCTTTCCTTGATCTCAGGAGAGCAGTCTTCTTCCACGGAAGTAGACATACAAACTGCACAGGGTTTTCTTGAAATCCTTACTAATTTGGGTTTTTTCATTCCTTCCCAATATACAGATCATGAGCAGCAGTCTGAAAATCATTCTGAACTATCCATGTTGTCACCAGAAAGAAGCACAAAGGAAGAAGAGCGTGAAAGCCTCATCTCAGAAAATAATGAAGGAGTGAACAGGAAACTTGGTCCTGAAATGAAGAAAATACCCAGAGTCAATCCTGAATTCAATAAGGATAGTCAAAGCCCCAGAGGCTATGAAGACATTGTGTCTCAGTGTAACTTTAGTGGCTGTGATGAACTGAATTTACATCAAAGAATTCACCCAGGAGAGAAAACTCAAGAATATGTAAGAAACATAAAGAGCTTCAGTCAGCATTCCCATCTTCTTTCTCATCACAGACTTGACCAAGGGGAGAAACCACATAATTGGAAGTTGTCTCAAAAGAGCTTCACTTTGTCATCCCACCTGACTGTACATTGCAGAAATCGCAAAGGAGAGAAGCCATATGAATGTCAGGAGTGTGGAAACAGCTTCAGGTGGAAATCATATCTTACTAAACATGTCAGGTCTCACACTGGAGATAAACCATATAAATGTGAAGAATGTGGAAAGAGTTTCAGTCGGTCAACACATCTTACTAGACATTTCAGGTCTCACACCGGAGAGAAACCATATGAATGTAAGGAGTGTGGTAAGAGTTTCAGTCGGTCAGCAGATCTTACTATACATTTCAGATCTCACACTGGAGAGAAACCATATGTATGTAAGGAGTGTGGAAAGAGCTTCAGGCAGTCATCACATCTTACTACACATTTCAAGTCTCACACTAGAGAGAAACCATATAAATGTGAGGAATGTGGAAAGAGCTTCAGTCAGTTAACAGATCTTACTACACATTTCAAATATCACACAGGAGAGAGGCCATATGAATGTAAGGAGTGTGGAAAGAGCTTCAGGTGGAAATCATTTCTTACTAGACATTTCAGGTCTCACACCGGAGAGAGACCATATAAGTGTGAAGAGTGTGGAAAGAGCTTCAGCCGGTCAGAATATCTTACTACACACTTAAGTTCACACACCAGAGAGAAACCATAAAAATGTCAAGAGCTTCAGTTTGTCACCGTACATTGCCGAATTCACACAGGAGGAGAACAAAAGGAGTGCAGAAAGAGCTTCAGCGGGACATCAGAGTTGACATCACATTTCAACACTCACACAGAAGAGAAACCATTTGAATGTAAGGAGTGTGGAAAGACCTTCAGCTCGAAATCAGCTCTTACATTTCATTTCAACAGGAAAGAAACCATGAGTACTCTGGTCCTAACTGAGATTTAAGATGGACTAAGACAGTCTGAGGATTGAGATTATTTCTGCTGTAAGACCATTTCAAATTCTTAGTCCAGTTACGCAATAGCCAATATGGGCACAGAGGTCCGTAACACAGCAAAGCCTAGTAGTTCCAACTAGTGTCAATCAAATATGTAGCACACTTAGAAGGCCCTAATATGATTATATGTTTGACTGATGTTTCTGGCTTTTATGAGTTCTCGAAGTAGCAGCTTCCCTTTTAGCAGTTTCTTCAAGGATTAATAGAATCATATAGGTCATCTGGTTTCCACCTCCTGCTTAATGCAGGATTCCCTCACCCATTCCAGACAAATGTAGGTCCACCCTAGGTCAGAACCTCATGGGGGCCAGGAAGTCTTCTCAGTTAGCAGGACTGGCAAGCGCCGCAGGGTTTTGCCCAGTG
The DNA here is from genome assembly GCA_023333525.1 of Aspidoscelis tigris stejnegeri. Classification (NCBI taxonomy): domain Eukaryota; kingdom Metazoa; phylum Chordata; class Lepidosauria; order Squamata; family Teiidae; genus Aspidoscelis; species Aspidoscelis tigris. The sequence continues at coordinate 4,989,076 of JALMGA010000024.1, forward strand.
GCAAGACATGATTTCAGCAGGCTAAAACGGTTTGTACCGGATGGCCAAACTCATCAACAATCCAGCAGGCATTCTGAGTTAAAACCCATATAAGAATTAGGAATGTGGGGCAATTTTTAGAGTAGAAAGGGGCCCGCTCTGTGAAGCTGCTGTGCAGGAAAGTTAGTGGAATAGGTCAGCGGTTCTCAACCTTCCTAATGCCGTGACCCCTTAATGGAGTTCCTCATGTTGTGGAGACTCCCAACCACGGGGGCGAAGCAGCTGGGAAGTGGGAGGGAAGGGCAGCAGGAGACTCATCGTGACCCCTCTGAAAGGGAAATTCGACCCCCAAAGGGGTCCCGACCCCCAGGTTGAGAACCACTGCTCTAGGTGCCATCAGCAGCGATTCGAGAGCAGGTTGAGGTTGTTCCTTTCTCCTCTGCTTGGGATGCCCAGAAGCAACTGGTGGGCCACTGGGTGAGATGGGATGCTGGACGAGATGGACCATGGCCTGATCCAGCAGGGTTTCTTTTAGGTTCCTATGTAACAAGGAGAGATTTAAGGCAGAGAAGTGGAGAGAGGAGCAGCAAGTTTCAAAAGGTTCCCTTTGGTGCCAGGGAGGGGAAATCTTGCAGGCAAAAAGGCCACAGCGGAAATCAAGCCATCTCTAGATCACTGAAAAAGGTTTTCCCATTTTTAGGACCCAAAACAAGGTATAAAAAGGAAGCCTGTTTGCTTGTCTGCTGTCTGCTTGCTGTCTCTCGTCTTCATCTTGAGAAATAAACCCGCTTCAAAATAACAGAAGAAGAACCGCCAGACTATCCAAGCCATTCCATGAAGTCTCAAGTGGACTCTTCCTCCCACACTCCTGCCCCAGTCTAATGATGGCAGACAATTCAGCATTTGAGAAAGCTCTTGGATGCTCATTGTCCCAGTTTACTGACATGTAATGAATCCAATAAATAGCTTGAAAGGATCAAACAATCACTGGTTTGGTTGTAAATCTGGGTGTCCCAGTGGAAAGGTTTTGGATAGAGCTGTGTAATTCAAATAGTAATACATCTCTCTCTCTGTCTCTTTTTTGGACAATACGTTTTTCTCTATGAAAGATCTGAAGCTGTGATCAGGCACAGCAAGAAACAAAAGACCCTCTCTGGCCGCGTTCCTGATTGACTTTTTAAATCCAAATTCTGGACCAAGTGCACAATCTGGCTGTCCCCATTTGCCTGAGGATAACACGGGCTGAACTCAAATACTGTCATTCCCACTCAAACTGCACAAATCCCTAGCACGGAGAAACAGGATTTTTTAATATCCACACCATAGAGACCCAGGGCGGTGAGGAGGTAAGACCTGCGTGCGCGCGGGCACGTCCCGGGGCCCCGGGGTGAGGATGAGGGTGCCGGGGCACCTCGGTGGGGCTTAGCCGCCTCAACTGGCCCCGCAGAAGCTCGTGATCAGCCATGGTGGGCCAGGGGAGGTGGGACCCCGGTAAACCAGACCCATGTGGGTCCAGTCTACCAAGGGGTCCCACATCCCCTGGCCCATAGGCACCTGGCCCTGGGCCCCGGGGTGGGTGGGTGCCTGGGTGGCCTCCTGCCAGCTGTACAGGATCCGCCTGACAGGGCTGCCCACCCCTGGGTGCTCCCACCTAATGGCGGGCAGGCCTGGATGAGGGTCCCCACCCCAGTCCGCCCTTTCCCGGCTAAGTCAGTTCGGGACACTTTCAGCATTCGCACACAGGTAGGTAGGAAGGCGTGTAAACATGTTCTTTCCTGCCTATGTGTGAATGGGGAAACCATCCCAAACTGACTAAGCTGAAGTGGACGTTCAGAAGGCCTTTGACAATGGCAACTACATCACATTGATCCAAATTCTTATGAAAACTCTCAAAGAATTCTAACGTTACTGAGACATAATTTACTATTACAGAAGCCATTTTTATTTTGCAATATTTGCTCCTCTACGCGAGCAGTAAATTTATCCTTCATGACGGCTTCTGTCACTTTACCTGGAAATGTGGCTAATCCCCTTTGTTAGTTCTTCTGAAAAACACAATTCCTTCCTCACTCAGACCAGGCGCTCAGGTTGTTTAGAAAAAATTCCCACCCGGAGTAGCTACACTAGCAGGCAAAGCAAGTGCCCAACACCCTCTTGAAAACCCTGAGGATTCATCCAACAAATTTACCAGAGTCCACGAGTTCTTCGCCCAGATTTGTCTGCCCAATTTTTGTTATCTTTCCTTGGTCTCTTTCCAGTGGAGAAAACACTGTGCAAGTTTTTCTTGAAATCCTCACTGATTTTTCATTTTTCATGTCTTCCCCACATACCGATCATGCGCAGGAGTCTGAAAATAATCCTGAATTATCCAAGTTGCCTCTTGAAAGAAGCGCAAAGGAAGAAGAGAGTGAATTCCTCATCTCAGAAAATCACAAAGGAGTGGACAAGAAACTTGATCCTGGAATGGAAAAAGTACTCAGAGGCGCCGTTCCCATTACGAGCTTAAAACGGTTTTCATAAACCAAAATAAAAGAACCGCATGCAAACACACATTTGCCTGATCCCATTACTTTCAACTTTAATTGCGTTTGATCCCAATTCTGAAAGCGCTTGGAAACTTCATTTGGGAAAGCGGGTCTTTTTCTCCCCACTCACTGCCAGTCATGGTGCCCACCCCCTCTCTCGGATTGGGGTTCCCCGTACATTAACACTAGAACCAGGGAGAGGTTGGCTGATGGGGGGGACACACACACACACACACATGATTTCACCCCCAGAGGGTCTTCAGATAGTGGGATTTGCTGCAAAAAGAGCTCTTTGCAAGCTTTGCACGTGATGAACTTCAGGCATTAAATGCAAAGTTCTTCCCATGGACCCATCAGGGCTCATAACCAAACCTTCCAGCCCATGTTCCAAACACAACTGCAAAAGTAGCTTTTATATGTGCATCATTTGAGGATTTCCTCTCTGCACAAACACCCCGAGGTTCCTTCTCCATGGTCTAAATCCGACTCCCACCCAACACCCACCCAGTTGCAAAGAGACAGGAGGGAGCCTGAATTTCCTCCCACGTCCCAAGGACGGAGGAGAGACAGAAAAAGCGGGGAATCGGAAAAGCACTGGTGAGAGAGAGACTTGCGAGTCCTAGAGCGGAGGTGGGAGGAGTAAACGGGAGCATCCGGTGAGGCAGGGGGGCCGCCACCCCTGAGGCCCCGCAAGAGAGGCACGAAATAGAGGGGCGCAAAGGTTGCTGAGGAGAAAAGAGGTACCTCGTGGCCAGGTGGAGAGGGAAGGCTGGGCAAGTCAAGGGTGAGGTGGGGAAGAAAAGTTGATCCAGAGAATCTGAAACAAAGACAAAAGGGAATAAGTGAGGAATCGCCAGTTCGCGAAGGGGGTGGGGGTAGCAGATGCTTTCAATGCACTTTGCATGTTTTTGGCTACTCAGGCATTTCCATTGCAATCTAGTTTGAGTTTCCCAGAATGCAATGGGCTCTTGAGTGATTAGACACCGACCACTCAAGGAGCCAAACCGATTTCTAGGGGAAAGGAGAAAGGAAGGTGCTCCTGAGCATGAGCAGAGGGCCTGCCAAGGCACCCAACTTGCCAGCCCAGGAGTTCTGGGGAGTCAGAAAAGGAAAGGGTAACAGAAGAAGGAAGCCTGATGACCCCCATGCTCTCCTCCCTCTGGAATCTGTGGGGATGGAGAAGGAAGGGGCGGCGTGTGATTTGGGGGATCTGGGATCATGGGGGGAGAAATGGGGCCGGATGAGCATCTTTGTGGAGGGAGGAACACCGAGGGAGCGTCTTTCTCCTACAATTCTTCTTCCTCCGAGCTCCTTCCCTGCCTGCCCTAAACCCCCTTCTGTCCCCCTGCAGGGAGAAGCCCAGGCTGCCTCCAAGCTCCATCTCCATCTCTTCCTGCCACAAGATCTTCCAGTCCCCAGAAGGAAGACAGAGTTGGTCCCGGGTGAGGAGACCTTGTTGGAGGGAGAAAGAAGACAAAGTTCAGCCATGGAGGAGCAGAATCCAAGCAGCCCAGGATCGGACAGGAGCCCGGAGGCCTCTGAACTTGCTCTCCTGCCTGAGGACCAGACCAGGTGGGACCAGGAGAGACGGAGGTTCAGGGGCTCCTGCTACGAGGAGGCCGAGGGGCCCCGGGAGGTTTGCAGCCGCCTCCACCGCCTTTGCCGCCAGTGGCTGAGACCAGAGCGGCACACGAAGGCCGAGATGCTGGACCTGGTGGTCCTGGAGCAGTTCCTGGCCGTCCTTCCCTGGGAGATGCAGAACTGGGTCCGGGAATGTGGGCCGGAGAGCAGCTCCCAGGCGGTGGCTCTGGCCGAAGGGTTCCTCATGAGCAGGGATGGAGAGGCAAAGAAGGTGAGGAGATTTTATTTGTCATATCAGTATTGCAATCCTAACCTGTCAAAGGTTTGCTTTGCCCTCCTCCCCTCCCCATTTTTTTCACCTAGGGCGTCTTCCCCCCCCCAAAAGTTCCCTCACTATCAGTTTCCTACTGACACAAATCAAGTTCCCTCACTATCAGTTTCCTACTGACACAAATCAAGAGATTAGCTTGGACTTGAGATCTGAGGCATTTAGGCCCTGAATATCTAACGGATGCAGACCTCCAGAGGTCTTCTTGGAAGGGAGCCTGTCAAAAAGCCTTCTCCGTGGTGGAAGGATCTCCCTTTAGATGTGCATCACAGACCGTTTCTGTAAACTAGCAGGTGGTTCGTGGAGACAATGGAAGTAAATAAGCAAATACTATTGCAGGTTGAAGTGTGGACCGACGGAGTCTGTGCTCTTCCTGAGGCAAGGGAGGCACCACTGGATCCCATACGGAGGGAGAACGTTCAGGACGGTGTGGTGGAAGTTGCCAGCAGAGGTAAGGAATGGCTTTTTGAACCACTTGGGAAAACAAGGGTGAGGGTTGGGATGTTGCTCAAGACCCCATCTGTCTGCACAGTGTTGTTCCCAGTCCATTTAGGGCTTTCCTAGCTCTTTGAATGTGGTCCAGCAGCTGATAGGGTCCGGTGACTCCCCTTAATCTTTGGTCTTCCTTATAGGCAATGCAAAGAGTCCTCCAGTTTGTGACGGAGCAGAAGTGAACACTGAGCAGCCCCTGGATCAGGTAGGGTGAGAATCTTCCTCCTGAGGGTCTCTGAGTCCTGCACATTTTCCTTGGTCTCAACACTTCTGTGTCTTCTGGGTTCCATCCTGGTTTCTCACTAGGGATGTTTTGGAGGCAGCTGAGTGGGTTTTGTGTCATAAGAATATAAGAGGGGCCTGGCGGGATGAGGCCACAGCCCATCTAGTCCAGTGTCCCGTCTCACACAGTGGCCCACCAAATGCTCATGGGTATCTCAAGCAGAGACAAGGACAAACCTATTCCTGCTCTAGAATCCGAGCAAATGGCCTTAGAAGCACCCCGTTCCCTGCCCCCCAGCTTGAAAGATGCATTCTAGTAGCCATTGATACATCCATCATCCATAAATTTGTCTAACGCATCTAAAGCCTTCTAGACTGGTAGCTGTCACCACCTCTTCCAAACTTTTCTCTATCCACCTTTTCTATACCGTGCATAATTTTATATACTTCAATCAGGTCCCCTCTCAAACGCCGTCTCTCCAGACGGAAGAGGCCTAGACGTTGCAGCCTGGTTTCGTAAGGGAGGTGTTCCAGACCCTTAATCATTCTGGTTGCCCTTCTCTGCACCTTCTCTAGTTCCACAATAACCTTTTTGAGGTGTGGTGACCAGAATTGTACACAATATTCCAAATGTGGCCTCACCACAGATTTATAAAGAGGCAAAATGACACTTGCTGACTTATTTTCTATTCCCTTCCTAATTATTCCCAGCATTGAATTTGCTTTTTACGCTGCTGCCGCGCACTGGGTTGACACCTTCATTGAACTGTCCACCAAAACCCCGAGATCCCTTTCCTGGTGTGTTGCAGAAAGCTCAGACCCCATCAGTTTATAGACGTAATTTGGGTTTTTGGCCCCGATGTGCATTACTTTGCACTTGTTCAGGTTAAAGCACATTTGCCACTTGGTTGCCCGGTCACTCAATGCTAAGAGATCCCTCTGGAGTGCTTGGCAATCATTTTCGGTTTTTACCACCCTAAATAATTTAGTATCATCAGCAAACTTTGCTATTTTACTATTTCCCGCTTCTTCTAGATCATTGATGAATAAATTAAAAAGCATTGGACCTAACACTGTGCCTCGAGGGGCCCCACTTTTTACCTCTTTCCACCCTGAGAATTTGCCATTTATTGCTACTCTCTGCTTCCTGCTCTTAAGCCAGTCACAAATCCAGGACAGAACCTATCGATTTATTCCATGGCTGATGAGTTTACTCAGTAGCCTTTGATATGGATCTTTGTGAAAAGTCTTCTCCAACCTCTTCTTTCTCGCCCTTAAATTTTGGATCCTTACACTTTCTCTGAAGCGGAGACTATTTTTCTTCCTCTTTCAGGCCCAAGTGATCTTTGAGGAGGTGGCCGTGCATTTCACGGAGGAGGAGTGGGCTTTACTGGATCTGGCCCAGAGGGCCTTGCACACGGAAGTCACGGAAGAGAATTGGGCAAATCTGGCCTTTTTGGGCAAGTAATTCTCTTTGGTAGGATGATCATTTTGTGGGCGACAAGAATAACTGTTGCTTCTTAGCATTTTGTCCCATTTTATTTTCCTGTCTACTTGTCTGCACTTTACTTTTTGCCAGCATGTCACAGGTGTCTGATGTGGAAAATTCTCCCCCTTTCTCAATTCAGGTTTGCTATAGGGAATGGTAGGAATGAGGCAGGGGTCTTTTGCCTGGCCTGGGGCCACCCACTGGGAGAGCCAGGAGACCTATCCCATGAGTGATAAGTTTATTCAGGAACCTTTGATGAGAGACCTTATCTATCTGGACTTCCAGAAGGCCTTTGACAATGGCAACTATGTCACATCAATCCAACACCCTCTTGAAAACCCTGAGGAGTCATCTAACATATTTACCTGAGTCCACGAGTTCTCCCCCCAAATTTGTCTTCCCAAATTTTTGTTACCTTTCCTTGATCTCAGGGGAGCTATCTTCTTTCCAGTGGAGTAGATACAGAAATTGTGCAAGTTTTTCTTGAAACTGATTTTTGGGTTTTTGTGTCTTCCCCATGTACAGATCACGTACAGGAGTCTGAAAATAATCCCGAACTATCCATGTTGTCTCTAGAAAGAAGCACAAAGGAAGAAGAGAGTGAAATCCTCATCTCAGAAGATCAGAAAGGAGTGAACAGGAAACTTGAACCTGGAATAGAGAAAACTGAGAATTTTCTCTATGCAAAATTAAATGATAGTCAAAGCCCCAGAGGTTATGAATGCATTGCGTCTCAGTGTAACTTTAGTGGCTATGACGAACTGAATTTACATTATACAGTTCACACAGGAGAGAGGCCATATGAATGTAAGGAGTGTGGGAAGAACTTCAAGTGGAAATCAGATCTTACTAGACATTTCCGGTGTCACACCGGAGAAAGACCATATGAATGTCAAGAGTGTGGGAGGAACTTCATCCAGTCATCAAGTCTTATTATACATTTCAGATCTCACACTGGAGAGAAACCATATGAATGTCAAGAGTGTGGAAAGACCTTCAGTGCGTTGTCAAACCTAATTGTCCATCGGAGAAGTCACCCAGGACTGAAACCATATGAATGTCAGGAGTGTAGAATGAGTTTCAGCAAGAAATTAGAGTTGAGTTCACATTTCAAAACTCACAAAGGAGGAAAACCATTTGAATGTAAGGAGTGTGGAAAGACGTTTAGGCGCAAATCATTTCTTACTGATCATTTCAGGTCTCACACAGGAGAGAGACCATATGAATGTAAGGAGTGTGGATGGAGTTTCAGCCAGGCAGGACATCTTACTAGACATTTCAGATTACACACTGGAGAGAAACCACATCAATGTGATGTATGTGGAAAGAGCTTCAGTCGGCCATCACATCTTACTACACATTTCAGGTCGCACACCGGAGAGAAACCATATGAATGTCGAGAGTGTGGAAAGAGCTTCACCCAGTCATCAACTCTTAATAGACATTTCAGATCTCATACTGGAGGGAAGTCATATGTTCGTCAAGAGTGTGGAAAGAGCTTCAGTTCGTCATCATACCTGACTGTACATCACAGAATTCACACCGGAGAAACACCACATGAATGTAAGGAATGTACATTCAGTACAAAACCAGAGTTGAATTCACATTTCAACACAAAATCAGAGTTGAATTCACATTTCAAGAGCTTCAGTTCATCATCGTACCTGGCTGCACATCAGAGAATTCACACAGAAGTAGGGGTGTGCACGAAGCCATTTTTCACATTTGATTCCATGTGAATTGAATGTGGAAAAATTCAACTGGAATATTCATGTTCGAAACAAATGCAACTTTTCCCCCCATCCATCTCTTCCATTCCCCCCATTTTCCTGTGTTCCTCCCCACAGCTGCCACACCTTCTAAGACACTTCCAGGTGTGCGTGTGCAGAACCAGAAGTGCCTTTTCGGCCTTTAACGTTTGGGTTTTAATGTTAGCGCATGCGCGGTGAGCAGCTCCAAAGTTGGAGGCCTTAGAATGTTCAGGCTTTTATTTGCTGCTGGAGGAATTTGGGTTTTGACAAACAGCTGCTTACCTGTCGTTTGTTGACCGTTTTTGTGGTTTTCGCATTCTTTCTTGGGTTACCTTTATTCGTTTGAATAAAAATTGAATAGATTTTGAGAAACACGTTTTTATGCCAGATTTGTTTCATTCGGGGGGTGGGGGTGGGTATTCTTCACCCTTGAATCCTGGGATAAAAGATTTTGCTTCCCTTTCTGGCATCTTAACTGTGCTTTAATTTCAAGCGTTAAAACCTTCCCAAAATTGGAATCTCTATTGGTTCATTTTTACTTTTGGTTTTTAGTGTTGTAAACCGCCCTGAGACCTTCGGGTATAGGATGGGATAAAAACGCAAATAAATAAATAAAGCTGAGGCTCCTAAACACCCTTATGGCTTGTTGGGATTACTAACTCAGGGCCGGTCCATATGAGGGGATATATAGACCTCTTCGCACTTGAAGCCTCATCCTGACATTTTTATTTGAGATTACCCAAGTTTTATTCGGGATTTGCCACCAGCACTTGACATGTGGATGCTCTGGACAGGCCCCGCCAGATCACCATGGCAGTAGCTGTTACGTGTCAAGATGTTTGAAACAACAAAACAAAAAGGTTCTGAATAAAGTAACAACTGTAAGGGTAAAATTTTAACCCCAATGGAAATGTATTATTTAATTCTGATGGCCCAGAGACCAATGAAATCCAGACAAAATATTTTAATTAGTGAAGACGCCTCAATTCAACATAAAATAATAAGATAGATAAAATAAGCCAGACATGTTTCGATGGATCTTCCTCAGTGGCTTACATAAAATTCTTAGACAATTTCAGCTCAAATATATATATATTTATTTATATTTACATTTATATGCCGCCCCATACCCAAGGGTCTCTGGGCGGCTCACAGCATTTAAAACAAACATATAAAAACTATATCAAAACAGGTTAAAATATGACTTTAAAAATACAAGAATAATTGAAGTCAAAGTCGCATATATGTTTGTGAGCTGAAATTGGCTGAGAATTTTATGTAAGCCATTGAGGAAGATCCGAGTCTTTGGATCGAAACACGTCTGGCTTATTTTATCTATCTTATTGTTGTTTCAAGCTATTAGTGAGGTTCTGCATCAAGGAATTTTTGTAGTTTGATGTGTCAAGATGTTGCCATTGCGATCGGCCTGCCACAGCACACATCCACTTGCAGCCTTCCCACCTGGAAGAGAGCATCAACGCTGCTCCTACCAGTCAGCTTATAGAGGAGATGTTACTTATCCACAGCTAATGAAGATCGGGGCCGTTGTTTAGTCAGTACTCCCAAGACCTTCCTATGAAAGAGCAGCAAGCAATTCGCTCATTCGGATCAGTGGCTAGGGAGCCCATTCTTATCCAGGAATACCGGGTTTGATTCTGCCCTCCCCCATGAAGCCAGCTGGGTGACCTTGGGCTAGTCACAGCTCTCTTCTGAACTCTCACAGCCCCACCTACCTGACAGGGTGTCTGTTGTGGGAAGAAGAACAGAAGGTTTGTCAGCCACTTTGAGTCCCCTTACATGGGTGAGAAAGGGATAGAAAAGCCAACTCTTCTTCGTGTTGTTGGAAGGTTTCGCCTACCTGCCAGCATCTGCTGCTGTGGGGGGATAATTAGTGTGTGTGTGTGTTTCCCACCCCTTCCCCCAAATCTGCCTTCCGAACGTGCATTTCTGTGGCACATTTAAAGACGAACAAGAAAAGGAATTGAGTAGGAAGCAGCAGCTGCTAGGAAAGGAAGGGGGGGGAAGCATTGGGAGGCCTGAGGTGAACAAAGGCTCCTAGGAGAGAGGTGCGGTAGTATGATGCGTTTGCTTCCTCCATGGGTGATTTCCCATTACAAGCTTAAAATGGTTTCGATACTCACAGTCCCCACGTCAGGTTGGCTTAACATGCTTTCCGTGTGTTAAATCACCCCAAAGCATTTCTTACTGTGGGAACGGTACAGTTTTAGTGGGATGAGAATGCATGTTTAGGACTTCCCTCCCCCAATAGCTTGCTTCCAAAGATAGTGATTTCACTGTAAAAATCCACCCCTTACAGCAGCTGCTAAACTGTAGCAATCTACCGACTTCACACCTGATAACAATGTTGCAATTTTGGGCAATTCTGAAAGTCCTGACTTTTAGAAAGGGAAAAGAAAGGAAGCAGCTGCAGGTTCTGGGAGATGTGTGAATGTTTTTAAGGCTGTGGCAGTGAGCGGGTAAGGGGGCTTGAGTTGCCACTGCTGCTGTGTGCCCTGGGCAATGGGGAGAGGAGGGGAAAGAATGGATGGCTGCCCGGTGCTGTTTTTCCTTCATCTAGGCAAGTGGCAGCTACCCAGCTACCCAGGTAGGCTCCATGAAGGGGTCCCTTATGGGTGGCGTGTTCACGCCAGGAGGAAGAGGGCAGGGCAGCCCCAAAAAGCAGCTTGTAGAAAGTAGCCACTTGAGTCATGTACACCACGTACGATCCTCAGAATCCGGATTGAACGCGATTAAGTTGAAAGTAAAGGGATCAGGCAAATTCGCATTTGCGTCTGGTTCTATTATTTCGGTCTAGGGAAACCTTCATGTAACTGGAATGCGGCCCATGTTTCTTCACACAATCACAACACTTCATCTTGCCTAAAGCTTTAGCAAGGCAAGATGGGGTGGGGGAAGAGCCCCAACCAGTAGCGCAATTTCCAAAAGCGAAGCTGCAGGATTTCAGAACTGCCGGTTCAATTCGTGAGGGAGGAAGGGACGTCCTTCCGGCTGAGGAGAGTTTTTGACTCTGAGGGGGGGAGAACGAGAGCAGCGGCATTTGGCGGGAAGAAGAAGCCACCCCCATTCCTCCTTCTCTATCCAGCCGCCTGGTCTCCCTCACGGTATGAGAATGGGGTGGGGCAGCTTCGCAAATGGGCTGCTTGTGGGCGCCAACTTAACCTGGAGCCCCGCCATCCCAAGGTGGAAGAAGTTCTGACGAAGACCGCGAGCGGTTTGCGTTACTGAGGGAGAAGAAGCGCGTGGGAAATGGAGGCAACACAGGAAACGACGATGACTGCGGACGGCGGGGGGGGGGGGCGGGGGCGGCAGAGGCGGGAAAGCCGCGTCAGGCGAATCGTGTTTACTTTCCAATGAAGGAAATACTGTGTCAGATCTTGCTTTAACAGTATTATTTGACATATTCCCACATTTTGACAGTGGAGGCTGGATGGGGAGAAACAAGCCGAGTGGAGAATAGGAAGAGCATGGGTGTGCAAAGTGTTAATGAGACAGAGACTTGCGAGTCCTAGAGCGGTTGCGGAAAAAGAGCCAGGAGCATAGGCGGAAGAAGAGGAGGCGCTCCTATGAATGTCCAGCAGAGAGGAAGGCTGTGAAAGGCAAGAGAAAGTTCAGCCATGGAGGAGCAGAATCTGACAGACCCAGAATCAGACAGGAGCCCAGAGGCCTCTGAACTTGCTCTCCTGCCTGAGGACCAGGCCAGGTGGGACGAGGAGAGATGGAGGTTCAGGGGCTCCTGCTACGAGGAGGCCGAGGGGCCCCGGGAGGTTTGCAGCCGCCTCCACCGCCTTTGCCGCCAGTGGCTGAGACCAGAGCGGCACACGAAGGCCGAGATGCTGGACCTGGTGGTCCTGGAGCAGTTCCTGGCCGCCCTTCCTTGGGAGATGCGGAACTGGGTCCGGGAATGTGGGCCGGAGAGCAGCTGCCAGGCGGTGGCCCTGGCCGAGGGATTCCTCATGAGCAAGGATGGAGACGTAAAGAAGGTGAGGCGATTTTTTGGTCATATCAGCACTGCAATCCTAACTAGGTATGTGCCCAAATGTTCTAGACCGGTGATGGCCAACCTATGACACGCGTGTCACAGGTGACACGCCAAGCCCTTTTAGGTGACACACCTGGTCGCCCTGGCACCTGGGCGTGTAGTGCTTGCTTGTTCTTGAAGTGTACGAAATACCAACTTTCAATTGAAGACTTAGCAAATGTAAAGAATTATTCATTTTTGCTTCTAATAAAATACATATATCAAAAATATAACTTTCTTACTAGAGCTACAAATATCACAAAATTATGGATATTTCTAGAAGTGACACAGCAGCCAAGTTAAGCTAGGTTTTCTTGCGAATTTTGACACACCGAGCTCAAAAGGTTAGCCATCACTGTTCTAGACATTCAAAATTTGATCAAATTTGATTGAATGTGGACATTCAAACTCAAATTTACACAATCAAATTTAAACATCGGAACAACTTTTGAATGATCCGAAACATTCATTCAAATGATTCAAATCATTTGATTATACAGATTGGTTTCCATATGCATCTCATACGTATTTGTATGCATTTGTGTCTACAGATACATATGATACATTCAAATGTTGTCGGAATCCGTATCTTCAAATAGGAATGTTGTTGGCATTTGTTTCTTCAGATTCGGATCTAACATTTGAATAAATAGATTTGAATGTATTCTATTTGAATCAGATTTTGTTGCACTTGGATTCTAATTCTAATCATTCAAATCGAAATGAATGTTTTCACACTTTTTGAATCAAATTTGAATGCAAACAAACCATTCCTGCACATCCCTCATCCTAACTTGTCCAAGGTTTGCTTTGCCTTCCGGCCTTTTATTCTCTCACATCTGTCCTCCATGAATCGGTCTAATCCTTCCTTAAAGCCAACTAGGCTGGTTGTTGTCGCCTCCTCTTCTGGAAGCCAGTTCCATAGACTGATCACCCTCTGGGTGAAGAAATGCTTCCCCCGTCTGATCCGACTCTCCTACCCATCAGCTTCATACATTGCCCACTGGTTCTAGTTCTGTGTGACAGAGAAAAGAAATTTTCTCTATCTGCCTTTTCATTACCATGTATGATTTTATATACTTCAATCAGATCCCCTCATAAACACCGTCTTTCCAGAGGCCTAGATCAGTGGTTCTCAGTCTGGGGGTTGGGACTCCTTTGGGGGTCGAACTACCCTTTCAGAGGGGTCGCGACGAGTCTCCTGCCACCCTTCCCTCCCACTTCCCAACTGCTCTACCCCCATGGTTTGGGGTCTCCACAACATGAGGAACTCCATTAAGGGGTTGCGGCATTAGGAAGGTTGAGAACCGCTGGCCTAGATGTTGCAGTCTGACTTCATAAGGGAGGTATTCCAGCCCCTTAATCATTCTGGTTTCTCTTTTCTGCACCTTTTCCAGTTCCACAATAATCTTTTTGAGGTGTGGTGACCAGAATTGTACACAATATTCCAAATGTGGCCTCACAATAGATTTATAAAGAGGTAAAGTGCTGACTTGTTTTCTATTCCCTTCCTAATTATTCCCAGCATTGCATTAGCTTTCCTGGCCACTGCTGCACACTGGGATGACACCTTAATTGAACAGTCCACCAGAACCCTGAAATCCCATTCCTGACTGGTGAAGACAAGTCAATTGAAGTGAATAATCAAATACTATTGCAGGCTGCAGTGTGGACAGAAGGTATCTGTGCTCTTCCTGAGGCAAGGGAGGCACCACTGGATCCCATACGGAGGGAGAGTGTGCAGAAGAGTGAGGCAGAAGTTTCCAGTATGGGTAAGGAATTCTTTTTTGAACAGCTTGGGGTCTCAGGGTTAGTAGGGATGTTGCTCCCCATCTGTCTGCACAGTGTTGTTCCCAAGCCACATAGGGCATTCCTGGAAGCTGATGGGGCCTGGCAACTCTCCTTAATCTTTGGTTTTTGTTATAGGCAATGCAAAGAGTCCTCCAGTTTGTGATGGAGCAGAAGTGAACACTGAGCAGCCCCCGGATCAGGTACGGTGAGAATCTTCCTCCTGAGGGTCTCTGAGTCCCACACATTTTCCTTGGTCTCAACCCTTCTGTGTCTTCTGGGTTCCATCCTGGTTTCTCACTAGGGATGTTTTGGAGGCAGCTGAGTGAGTTTTGCGTCATGGAGACCAATCTCCAAGCTCTTCTCTCTTGCCCTGAGATTTTGGATCTTTACACTTTCTCTAAAGGAGAAACTGTTTTTCTTTCTCTTTCAGGCCCAAGTGACCTTTGAGGAGGTGGCTGTGCATTTCACAGAGGAGGAGTGGGCTTTGCTGGATCCGACCCAGAGGGCTTTGCACAGGGAAGTCACTGAAGAGAATTGTGCAAATCTGGCTTTTGTGGGCAAGTAACTCTCTTTGGTTGGATTGATGATTATGCTGTTGATTTTTTCTCTTAGCATTTTGTACCATTTTCTTCCTTTATTTGCACCTTTATCCTTCTCTGTACCAAAAGGTCTCAGGGTGGGTATCAACATTTTAAACCAGGAAAATACATCTTAAAAGTAACAGTATACATAAAAGTAATAACAGTGCCTACAATGTGGGAAGTGAACATCCTGTCGCACACGGTGGCCCATCAAGCTGAGACGAGGACAAATTTTTTCCTGCTCTTGAATCCCAGCAAACGGCCTTAGAAGCGTCCAGCTTTCTCCCCCATCCTGAAAGATGTACCTAGGCATTCATTCTAGTAGCCATTGATACACCTGTCGTCCATAAATTTATCTAACGCAACCTTAATGCCACCCAGGCTGGTAGCTGTTACCACCTTTTCCGCTAGCATATTCCATAAACCGATGACCCTCCGGGTGAAGAAATACTTCCCCTTGCCTGATCCTACCCATCAGTTTCATAGATGCCCCCTGGTTCTAGTGTTGTGCAGTAGAAAAAAGAAACTGAATGCAGAGGTAAAATGAGAATGTTTGGTTGGTTAAATGCATGTAAATAAATTAAAAAAAATAAAATAGAAATAGAAATATCTTGACTGGGTATGGTATAAAAGCATTTGCCTAGCACTCGACCAATGAGGTAATTTTAATTTTAATTTTTTTCTTTGTTGCTGCTTTTTAAAATTATTAAACTTATTTTTAATTTTTGTTACAATTTAATTCCTTTCTTTTGAAAAAATCTAAATTAGTATTTTATTTTTCTTAACCTCTAAGCAGATCGTTGCCTCTCCCACCTCAGGAAATACAGCTAATCCCCTTTGCTAGTTCCTCTGAGTCCTGAAAACTGCCATCCCTTCCTTCAGATCATGTGCTCAGGCTAGCTTAGAAAGAACACCCACCCCAAGTGCCCAAAGCAAGTGCCCAACACCCTCTTCAAAACCCAGAGGATTCATCCAAGAAATTTCCCAGAGTCCACGATTTCTTCCTCCATGTTTGTCTGCCAAATTCCTGTTTCTTGAAATCCTTACTGATTTTTGTTTTTTCATGTCTTCCCCACACAAAGAGCATGTGCAGGAGTCTGAATATCATCCTGAACTATCCAAGTTGGCTCCAGAAAGAGGCACAAACAAAGAAGAGACTGAACTCCTCTTCACAGAACATCATGAAGGAGTGAACAGGAAACTTGGTCTTGGCATGAAGAAAATACTCAGAGTCGATGATCCAAAATTAAATGAGGATATCCAAAGCTCCAGACATTATGAATGCATTCCGTCTCAGTGCAACTTTAGTGGCGATGATGAACTGAATTTACATCACAGAAATCACACAGGAGAGATGCCATATGAATGTCAGGAGTGTGGAAAGAGCTTCAGATGGAAATCAGCTCTTACTAGTCATTTCAGGACCCACACAGGAGAAAAACCTTATGAATGTCAAGAGTGTGGAAAGACCTTTTCGTGGAAATCATCACTTACAGTCCATTTCCGGACACACAGTGGAGAGAAACCGTATAAATGTCGGGAGTGTGGAAAGAGCTTCAGCCAGTCATCAGCTCTTATTATACATTTTAGAACTCACACGGGAGAGAAACCTTATGAATGTCAGGAGTGTGGAAAGAGCTTCACTTCGTCATCAGAACTGGACAAACATAACAGCAGTTCTACAAGTGAGGAACAGAATGAATGTAAGGAGTGTGGAAAGACCTTCAGATGGAAATCATGCCTTACATTTCATTTCAAGACTCACACAGGTGAGTAACTATACCTGAGATTTAAGATGGATCAAGGCAGTCCGAGGATTCGGATTATTCCAGCTCTAGGACCATTTCAGCCTCCTAGTCCAGTAACAGGTGCAGGGAGCATTATTGGGTACATTGGCTGAAGTTTCCTATACAGACAGAAGGAGGATTCTGCTTTGAAGAACAAGGAAATTATAAGAATGATGGTGCAGGATGCTTTGAGATGCTTGAGATGGCCATGAGCAACTTGTGGGTCACTGTGTGAGATGGGACTTTGTACCCAATGGGCTGTGGCCTGATCCAGCAGGGCTCCTCTTAGGTCCTTAATTGCCAAGATTAGGAACCTTGGCATAGACATTATGTAACACACCAGACTCTAGTGAGTTCCAATTCATTCATGATATAGGAAAAGTGGGTGGAGAGAAATTATTTGATCTATCACACAACACTGCAACCAGGGATCCCTTTATGAAGCTGATGGGTAGGAGAGTCAGATCAGACAAGGTGAAGGATTTCTTCACTCAGATGGTCATCGGTCTGTGGAATTTGCTGCCAGAAGAGGTGGTTACAGCTACCAGCCTAGAGGGCTTTAAGGAAGGGTTAGACAAAATCATGGATGACAGGTGTATCAAAGGCTACTAGAAGGGATGCCTAAGTACATCTTTCAGGTGGTGGGGGCAAGCAGCACGTCTCTAAATGCCATTTGCAGGGAGTCAAGAGCAGGTGAAGGTTTTGCCTTTGCAATTGATGTGAGACGGAAGGCTGGACTAGATGGGCTATGGTTTGAATCTAACAAGTTTTACCTTTAGGTAAAGGTAAAGACATGATTTACCTTTACAGAAGCTGTGCTGATTTTTTTCAACAATGTTTGCTCCTCTGTGCGTGCAGTAATTTTATCCTTAATGATGGCTTCCATCACTTTTCCTGGGACTTAAGCTGACTAGTCCTTAATTTACTAGATCACCCCAGATCCTACTTTTAAGATTGACATTATATTTGGTACCCTCCAGTCTTCAGGTACAGAGTGTGACCTTAGGGAAAGGTTATGTTTTAACTAGAAGCTCATTTAGCCTCTCTGTCCATTATTGTCTAAAGGTCCAACTGCTTTTTAGACTCCTCAGTACAAGGAGTTACAGGAACATCCTCTGAAGGAGACCCAACTAAGGGGCCTGTCCTTCTTCCTCAGCCTGATGTCCCCCTGCCTTTAACCTCCACTCTCCAAGGCAGCTGCGGGGCTGCTCATCAAGGAGTGGGATACTCTTGCTGCATCCCTGTAGGCCTCATCCTTACGCTGTCACTCTCTCTGCTTCTCCAGGACTCACTTCATGTTGAAGAGACACGTTCACTGAAAGCCAGGAATTCATTACACCAAGCACATCCAGGCTACCTTAGGAAAAATGCCCACCTCAGGTAGTTAAACTAGCAGGGAAAGCAAGTGCCCAACACCCTCTTCAAAACTGAGAGGATTCATCCAACGAATAGACCACAGCCCACAGGCCATATTCATTTGCCAAATTCCTGTTATTTTTCTTAGTCTCTAGACTGCAGTCTGAGAAACTGCGAAACAGAAAATGCATGTGTCTTCTCTTGAAATCCTCACTGATTTTTGTTCTTTCATGTCTTCCCCACGTGCAGATCATGTACAAGAGTGTGAAAATCATTCTGAACTATCCAAGTTGCCTCCAGAAAGAAGCACAAAGGAGGAAGAGAGCGAGATCCCCTCCTCAGAAGATCACGAAGGACTGAACAGGAAACTTGATCCTGGAATGGAGAAAATACTCAGAGTCGATCCAAACGTAAATGAGGATAGCCAAAGCCCCAGAGGGTATGAAGGCATTGCGTCTCAGGGTGACTTTAGTGGCCCTGATGAACTGAATTTACCTCAAAAAATTAACCTAGGGGAGAAAATGGAAGAATATATGAGAAGTATAAAGAGCTTTGGTCAGCATTCACGTTTGGCTTTTCATCACAGATTTGACGAAGGGGAGAAAACACACGAATGTAAGAAGTCTGGAAAGAGCTTCAGTTCGTCATCATACGTCACTGTACATCGCAGAAATCACACAAGAGAGAAGCCGTATAAATGTCAGGAGTGTGGAAGGGGCTTCCGTTGCAAATCAGCTCTTACTGTGCATTTCTGGACTCACACTGGAGAGAAACTATATGAATGTCAGGAGTGTGGAAAGAGCTTCAAATGGAAATCTAAATTCATTGACCATTTCAGATCTCACACTGGAGAGAAACCACATAAGTGTCAAGAGTGTGGAACGAGCTTCAGTCACCAAACTAATCTTATTCAGCATTTTAGGTCACATACTGGAGAGAAGCCCTATGAATGTAAGGAGTGTGGAAAGTTCTTCAGTCATAAATCAGGGTTGGCTTCACATTTCAAAACTCACACAGGAGAGAAACCACATGAATGTCAGGAGTGTGGAAAGAGGTTCAGCCATTCATCACAACTTACTACACATTTTAGGTCTCACACTGGAGAGAAACCATTTAAATGTCAGGAGTGCGGAAAGAGCTTCAGTCAGTCAGTGCAGCTTACTACACATTTCAGCTCTCACACTGGAGTGAAATCATATAAATGTCAAGAATGTGGAAAGAGCTTCGTTTCTTCATCATACCTGGCTGTACATCGCAGAAATCATAGAGGAGAGAAACCACATATATGTCAAGAGTGTGGAAAGAGCTTCCGTACGTCAACACACCTGAGGCAACATCAAAGAATTCACACAGGAGAGAAACCACATAAATGTCAAGAGTGTGGAAAGAGCTTTAAGTGGGCATCATACCTGACTGAACATAAAAGAATTCACACAGGAGAGAAACCACATAAATGTCAAGAGTGTGGAAAGAGCTTCCGTAAGTCATCAGACCTGACTGAACATAAAAGAATTCACACAGGAGAGAAACCACATAAATGTCAAGAGTGTGGAAAGAGCTTCCGTAAGTCATCAGACCTGACTGTACATCACAGAATTCACACAGGAGAGAAACCATATGAATGTGAAGAGTGTGGAAAAAGGTTTAGTTCCAAATCTGGTCGTATTCATCATTTTAATTCTCATATTGGATTGAAGCCCTATGTATGTAAGGAATGTGGAAAGTCCTTCAGTCAGAAATCAGGGTTAAATTTTCATTTCACAACTCACACAGGATAGAAACCATAGGAATGTAAGGAGTGGGAAGAGCTTCAGTTGCAAATCAGCTCTTACTAGACATTTCAAGAGTCACACTGGAAAGAAACCGTATGAATGTCAAGAGCTGGAAGGATCTTCAGGGGCAAATCAGCTCTTACATTTCATTTCAAGACTCATACCTGATACTTTAGATGGACTAAGGCAGTTTGGTGATTGAGATTGGCTGACGTTTCCTATGCAAGGCAGTCAGAGGATTCTACTTTGAATAGCACTCTAATAATATGCAGATAATTCAGATTGCTGTGAGATATTTGATATGGGCCACTGTGTGGGGCAGGATGCTGGACCAGGTGGGTTGTGGCCTGACCCAGCAGGGCTCCTCTTAGGTTCTTAATAGCCAATATAGACACATACATTTGAGAAACAGCTGCTTACCTGTCATCTGCTGACGTTTTTGTTGTTTTTGCGTTCTTTCTTAGGTTTGCTACCAAATGTACAGTAGACTTTTGGATAATTTGGAGCCCCCAAAATACGCCAGATTTAAACTCTCAGGGAATTTTCCTCTTTTGCGCCTGATGTAGCCCAGAGTAAAGCTGTGCATGGAGATCCTCTGAGGCAAAACAAGCTTAACTTCGGAGTATTTTTGCCATGTAGACACGGCCTTATTGTTGTATTACCGGGCAACCATATATGGTCATGTCAAAGTGCAGAGGAAATATTATTCTGTGCCTTTGGTAGTTGTTGCTTCATGCTAAGGATGCCAGGTTGCAGTAGCTAAATGATTCTATAAGATGCACAATGGTTACTTAAACCAAGATTAGTCTTTCTGTGTCATGTAACAATATATTCCTGGATAGTTACGTTGTATACCTGCTTTTATTTTCATATATTCGTGCAACCAATATATTCATACAGTATTGAGTTTTTCTTACTTGCATTCATTGCTAATAAAGTATCTTTATGGATTATGGATTACAGTTTGTCTTCATTATTCCAAGTGTGCTTTCAGAGGGAGAATCCACACACACTGCGTTTACTACTGCTCCTTATCTGATCTACAAGATATGTTCAGAGAAGGCCATAAAAGTCAATAAAGATATCAACACCAAGCACCTGTCAGAACATTTCACTCAGTGAAATTTGGCAACAGCATTAGAGCACTGCCTCACTAGGTCGGAAGACCATCCAGCCCAAATAATACCAGGTGCCCTGTAATCTTGTTTCCTGCGTAGTAGCCATAATATTCTAAGAAGCTCTGTGAGAAACGTTTAGTGTTATGGGAAGCGGGTTGATGTGACCCGAAATAACATGTGCCCACATGTGATGCCTGCTTTCTACGACTTCATGTTAATTCATCTTTTCTCTGTGTTGTCCTTTCTGAGTTTCTAGTTAACCAGTAATGATGTAGCCTTATGCCTTGTTTTCATATGATGGTGGCTAAGTTGTAATCATTTATTATTTTCATATATCCATGCAGTTTACTCAGCATATCTACCCTGTAACCATAAAGCAAGAAACCTTCCTCTTGGAAAGCAATCAAGATTCTGTTCTTGCATGTGAACTCCATGCATACATGCTGCCTGCTCTGCGCTTGTACATTGCAAAACTCTGCTAACCTCAGAAGTTCCAAAAAGGCCCGGTCCAGATGCGGGGATAGAAAGACCTCTTTGCATTTCACCCTTATCCTGACTTGCTTATTCCATATTATTTGTATAATCCTGAGCAAAGCGCATCCAGAGATATTTTGAGATGACCCATGCTTTATTCTGGATTAGCCAATCAGACCACCAGCGCTTGAAGTGTGGATGGACCAGACTAGCCCAGCTGGATCACTCTGGCAATGTCTGTGGCAATAGCTGTTATGCGCCAAGATATTGCCATGCTGATCAGCCTGCAGCACATGACTACACAGTCTCAGGCACACCTCACACCCACTTGTGGCCTTCAAACCTGGAAGGGAGCATCAACACTGCTGCTGCCGGTCAAGATATAGATGAGATTTTACCTGTTCACAGTGAACGAAGATGGGGGCAGCTGGTGAAGGCTCCCAGACACTCCAAGATGGGGATGGCAGAGATGCTGGTGGTGTGTGGACATATGTCCGCTCTAGCCTCCCCAGGACAGTAAGTGCAAAGAGACGGTAAGTGGCCTCTAGCAAACCTAGGTAAGTTGTTAGAGTTTCAGCACTTCATTTCTAGACCTGCCTATTTAACCTGCCTTGAGATCTTAAGGTACAGGGAGGGATAGAAAGATAACAAATCAATAAGATTACTGACTTAATTTTATTTATTTAAATGTGTTTTCTATCCCCCCCCCCATGCCCAAAGGTCTCAGGGCAGGTTACAACATGAAAAGCCACATTTCAAAGACGCATCTCTGTTAGTTTGGATGAGGTTTCATAAAGGGAGTGTCTTGAAGTGCCTTAAAACCTGAAGGAGAGAAGTCGCATCATGCGCTTCCACAGACTAAACCTATGACGGTATCTGAGGAAGGAAGGTGAAGGGCGTCCGCACCACCGTCTGCTCCCCAGCTGCACTAACTCCACACTCTCTTCTGGGTGAGCGACACTTGTGGCAGGGCACTTGGGGAAGCGCCAGGTGAGCTTCAGGTGCACCATGCACCGCAAAGGGCAAAAGCTCAGGCCACAGCCTCTCTCTGTTAGTCTTTAAGGTGCTGCCGCCGCTCTTTCTAAAATGCTAGAATAGCAACAGTGCCTGAGAGCAGGGAGGAAAGTGGTTTCCTTGCTTAGCCAAAGGCCAGGGCAAAGGGGGGCTGGAGGTCGGCTTGTGGCCAGAGACCCCCATAGCAGCTGTGACCCCGTGCAAGTGGGGAAGCCGCAAAGGACGGAGGGTCCCGCTCTTGCTCAGGGCAGCCAGAGTTGCGTCTTCAGGTGTTGCCGGCTGTTGAAAGCCCAGCCAGATGGGGGAAATATGGCGCCATGACATGCTTAGAGACATGAAACAGGGTGAAGAGGAAGAGGAGGAGGGAGGAAGGCTGCAGTGTATAATTCCATTCCATTCCATTTTTATTTATATACCGCCTTTCCAAAACAAACTCTTGCCCAAGGCGGTTCACAACAAATGGAAACCAAATACAAAGCAAAATACAGCCAATATATCAAAATACAAAAAATACAGCCATTCCATTTTTAAAAAAGCAAATATAAGCAACAACTTAAGTCAAGACAATTGTTCCCAACGGCAATTTACATAAGCAAACAATATATAGCATAACTATAGCAAATAAAACATTATATAATAGTTAAGAAAAAAAAGTATTGTCTGGACGCTGGCTAGTTACACACACACACACACACACAGGCACCCAAAATGTAAAACAATATTAAACAATGAGAGGAATATTAGAACGGTACTATCTAAAATTACACACACACACGCACTCATACGCAATGCCTTTCCACGCTAATATTTAGTGCCAGAAGGGAGAAAACCCCATCAGGCTTCTTGTCCTCTGTTACTCCTAAATGGGCTGCAAGCGGAGGATGGTGGTGGTGAGGAAGTGCTGGCAGGCAGGAGCCCAGGTGGAGTTCGGCCTCCTTCTCTTCTTCCCCAGCTCTTTTAAGTTGTTGAAGGGGGATGAGCTGGCAGGCAGGAGCCCAGGTGGAGTCCAGTTCCCTTTCCTTCCATTCTGAACATTGGACAAGATTCTGTGGCATTAAATTAAATGTCAGACTTTGGCCTTTTCCTCCTGCAGGGACAAGAGGCCTGTTGCCTCTTCCATCCCTGGCTCAGGGTCATGGGAAGAGTCCTCGGGGAGGACAACATGGAGGGGCAGCCAGAGGTTTCCCTCCTCCTGTCTTTAATCCAGCTCTCACCCAACACCTGGAACATCCCGAGGTGCAAAGGGTTAATGAAAGGGAGACGGTGAGTCCTAGAGCGGACGCAGCAGAGACACCACCGCTGAGACCCCGCGAGGGGGGGCAAATAGGGAAGCAGAGGGGAAGACGGGCGCCTGATTGCCGTGCGGAGGGGAAGGCTGTGAAAGTCAAGGGTGAGGAGGGAGGGGGGGCTGACAGGGGGATCTGAAACACATGCAAGAGGGAATGAGTGGGGAGTGGGCATTATGGGATGGACAGATCACGAAGGGGGTGCGAAACTATGCACGTTTTGGGCCATTCAGGCATCACCTTTGCAAACCCAGCTTGAGTTTCCCAGAATGCAATGGGCTCTTGGGGGACTAGGCATGGACCACAGAGGGAGCCGAACTGATATCTAGGGGAAAGGAGGATGGAGGGGGCTCCTGAGCATGAGCAGAGGGCCTGCCAGAGCCCTCCTTGCCAGCCCAGGAATTCTGGGGAGTCTGTCTGGCAGGAGGGGGCATTGGGGGGCATAACAATCCCCTCCCCTTCTGGGAAAGAAAAGGCACCAGAAGAAGGAGTCCTGATGCCCCCACACTCTCCCCTCTGGAATCTGGGGCTGGAGAAGGAAGGGGCGGCGTGTGCTTCGGAGGATTTGGGATCATGGGGAGAGCAATGGGGCCGGATGAGCATCTCTGCGGAGGGAGGAACACGGAGGGAGCGTCTTTCTCCTACCTTTCTCTTTCCTCCCAGCTCCTTCCCTGCCTGCCCTAAACCCCCTTCTGCCCCCCTGCAGGGAGAAGCCCAGGCTGCCTCCAAGCTCCAGCTCTGTCTCCTCCTGCCACAAGACCTCCCAGTCCCCAGAAGGAAGACAGAGTTGGTCCCATCTTTGAAGGGAGAAAGAAGACGGAGGACAAAGTTCAGCCATGGAGGAGCAGAATCCGAGGTGCCCAGAATCAGAAAGGAGCCCGGAGGCCTCTGAACTTGCTCTCCTGCCTGGCGACCAGGCCAGGTGGGACGAGGAGAGACGGAGGTTCAGGGGTTCCTGCTATGAGGAGGCCCAGGGGCCCAGGGAGGTTTGCAGCCGCCTCCACCACCTCTGCCACCAGTGGCTGAGACCAGAGCGGCACACGAAGGCCGAGATGCTGGACCTGGTGGTCATGGAGCAATTCCTGGCCGTCCTTCCTTGGGAGATGCAGAACTGGGTCCGGGAATGTGGGCCGGAGAGCAGCTCCCAGGCGGTGGCCCTGGCTGAAGGATTCCTCATGAGCAAGGCTGGAGATGGTAAGAAGGTGAGGAGATTTGTATTTGTCTTAACAGTATTGCAATCCTAACTAGGGATGTGCATGAATGTTCTAAACATTCAAAATTCAATGAATCCAGTTCGATCAAATATGGACATTCAAACTTGAATAGAATGTCAAATTTAAACATTCAAATGACTTTTGAACGTTCCAAAACATTCGTTGAAATGATTCAAAATATTTGATTGTTCAGATACATATGTATATACTCATATGTGTGTACAGATATGCTGTGGACATTCGTATTTTCAGATTCGAATCTTAACATTTGAAGAGACAGATTCAAATGTATTAGATTCGAATCGGATTTTGTTGCATTCGGATTCTAAACATTCAAATTGTTGAGAATGTTTTGCCGATCCATTTGTATCAAATTCAATGAAGGTCCAAGGTTTGCTTGCCTCTATCCAGTTTAATTCTTCCGAAAATATCGGCTCATTTACTGGCAGGTGCCCTCTGTCTTCCTGTGAGAATAGGGAAGCAAAGAATTTTAGTCTCTCTGCAGTCTCTTTAATTATCCCTTTCTGTCCCTTCCCATCTCAGGTCCAGCTGCTTTCCCACCTGGATTCCTATTTCTGATATAAACGTTCTTCTTATTTCCGTTGATGGTTTTAGTCATGTGCTCCTCAAGCTCTTTCCTGGTGGGGCTGAATATCTGAAGGAGCACCCTAAATATCTAAAAGAGCGCCCCCTCTGATAAGACCTGCTGTGCACGGAGATCTACTGGAGAGGCCTTCTTGGCAGGAGCAAAACTCTCAGATACTAAAGGGATTGGAGCCTGGGAAAGGTCTGCTCTGTGATGGTGGTGCCTGGGTGGTGGAAGGACCTCCATTTAGATGGGCATCACACACTGTTTCTGCATACTTGGATGTGGTTGGTGAAGACAAGTCAACAGAAGTGAATAACCAAATACTGTTACAGGTTGCAGTGTGGACCGAAGGCGTCTGTGCTCTTCCTGGGGCAAGGGAGGCATCACTGGATCCCATACGGAGGGAGACTGTGCAGGAGAGTGAGGCGGAAGTTTCCAGTAGGCGTAAGGAATTCTTTTTTTAACAGCTTGGGGTCTCAGAGTGAGTAGGGATGTTGCTCCCCATCTGTCTGCACAGTTCCCAGGCCATTGAGGGCTCTCCTAGCTCATTAAATGTGGTCCAGCAGCTGATGGGGTCCGGCGATTCCCCTTAATCTTTGGTCTTCCTTATAGGCAATGCAAAGAATCCTCCAGTTTGTGATGGAACAGAAGTGAATGCTGAGCAGCCCCCGGATCAGGTAGGGTGAGAATCTTCCTCCTGAGGCTTCTCTGAGTCCTGCACATTTTCCTTGGTCTCAGCACTTCTGTGTTTTCTGGGTTCCATCCTGGTTTCTCACTAGGGATGTTTTGGAGGCAGCTGAGTGAGTTTTGCGTCACGGAGACCAATCTCCAACCTCTTCTCCCTTGCCCTGAGATTTTGGATCTTTACACTTTCTCTGAAGGGGAAACCATTTTCCTTTCTATTTCAGGCCCAAGTGACCTTTGAGAAGGTGGCCGTGCATTTCACGGAGGAGGAGTGGGCATTGCTGGATCCGGCCCAGAGGGCTTTGTACAGGGAAGTCACGGAAGAGAATTTGGCAAATCTGGCCTTTTTGGGCAAGTAACTCTCTTTTGTTGGACTGATGATTATGCTGTTGCTTTTTCTCCAGGGCATTCCTGGAAGCTGATGGGGTCCGGCAACTCTCCTTAGTCTTTGGAGATTTGCCTCTTTATCCCTCCCTATACCCAAAGGTCTCAGGGTGGGTATCAACATTTTAAACCAGGAAAAAATATCTTAAAAGTAACAGTATATATAAAAGCAATAACAGTGCCTACAAAGTGGGAAGAGAACATGTATCCCCACTTAACCAATGGCCAGGGTAAAAAGGTGCATCTTCAGTGCCTTCCTGAACTTATACAGTGAAAGTGCCTGAAACACTTCATGGGGGAGACGATTCCATAGCCAAGGGGCCATCACTGATAAGGTCCCCTCCTGGGTTCCCACCCCTTTTCCTACTGAAGGTGGTGGTGCAACCAGGAGGGCCTCCCTTGCACCATTACCACTGGTTCCTTCCCAGCAGATCTAAACGCTATCTAGACACTGCATGAGGTCTTTGCACCTGGCAGGCAAGTCACTATGCGGTCCACACGCCCATTGCAAACGCATCTCTCTAAGTTCCAAATAATTGAATCACTCACTACAAGAAGCCTTCCTCCTGCTACCCGTGGAGGACTATCCTCAGTGCAAGAGGATACAGGCACCTCCACTAAGGAAGGGGTCCCAACTAAGGAAGCCTGTCCCTCTTCCTCGGTTTGATGTCCTCCCTGCCTGAGGCTTCCACTCCCCGAGGCAGCTGGAGAGCTGCTTATCAAGGAGTGGGATGCTCCTCCTGCATCAACCTCAGCCCTGCTGCCTGCTGCCGTTTCCTTTTCCAGGTCCGCTACCTTGGCTTCAAGGGAAGAGACACTTTCCCTGAGAGCCCAGAGCACATTGCACATTGTAAGTAAAATTAAGGACATACTCCGGAACCTACCCAGCAAGATGGAATTAATAATAAAAAGGAGATTGATATTGCCTAAAGAAATAACACCGGTAATTTATAAGCCATTGACTTAAGACAGAGAAACTACATTGAGAGGAACTGAAGGAAATTGGCAAAAGGATGAAAATATAATAATAGATGAGATGAAGGGGAAAAAAAGGGAGATCATTCAGATACGGCATGTCAGAGTGAAACAACTGAGTATGAAACTCTCACATAATTGGCATAAGACTCCAGCCCAATTGGCATATATGCTTCCCATTATACCGGCATGGTTGTGGACAAAAGCGTACATATCAGCACAGGTGGTGGCTATGTCCCGACATAGTGAAATTTTGGAAGACTATTACTACTGAGATCCAAGCAATCATGGGTATAAATTTTGGTTATTACCCAGAACGATGTTTCTTGCAAAATTATAAAGGGCAAAAATTAAAGAGGGGATCAGAAATATATGTTAAATCAATAGCATGAGCGTGGAAGGATGTGGGGAAATGTAACGTTGAGACGTGGCATAATTATGTTATTGATAATTTTAAATTTGATTTTTATAGACATTAGTGGATGCGTTATATGGGAGTATAGAGTAGACTATAAGTCAAAGAGAAGTGGAGGCACTGAGTCAGTTTCATTAATAGACCAGGATTGACAAATGTACTGAGTGAAGGAATGTGATAAATAGCCTTAATAATTCAATTATAAGGTCCATACTGGGTTAGGATGGTTAAGGAAGGCAGGAAAAGGTAAAAATGGACATATGCTTCGGATTTGTAATCAGGAATGCATTGATAAAATGAGAATGTGTGGTTGTATAAAATGCATGTAAATAAATTAAAATTAATATAATAGAAACATTTTGACTGGGCAGGGTATGAAAGCATTTTTCTTTGTGGCTGCTATTTAAAATTATTAGAATAAACTTATTTTTAATTTTTGTTACAATTTAATTCGCTCCTTTTAAAAAATTCTAAATTAGCATTTTAATTGTTCTTACCCTCTAAAACTGACCATTGCATCTCCCACCTCAGGAAATGCAGCTAATCGCCTTTGCTATTTCCTCTGAGTCCTGAAAGCTGCAATCCCTTCCTCCCTCAGACCATGTACTTAGCTAGCTTAGAAAAAACACCCACCCCAAGTATCAGCAAAGCAAGTGCTCAACACCCTCTTCAAAACCCAGAAGATTCATTCAAGAAATTTCCCAGAGTCCACAGTTTCTTCCTCCATATTTGTCTGCCAAACTCCTGTTATCTTTCCTTTGTCTCATGAGAGCAGTCTTCTTCCACTGGAGTAGACACACAAACTGCATGGTTTTTTCTTGAACTCCTCACTAATTTCTATTTTTTCATGTTTTCCCCACAATGCAGATCATGTGCAGGAGTCTGAAAATCATCCTGAACTATCCACGTTGTCTCCAGAAAGAAGCAGACATGAAGAAAAGAGTGAAATCTTCTTCTCAGAAGATCACAAAGGAGTCAACAGGAAACCTGATCCTGAAATGAAGAAAATACTCAGAGTCGATCCAAAATTAAATGAGGATAGCCAAAGCTCCAGAAATTATGAATGCGTTCTGTCTCAGCGTAACTTTAGCGGTTATGATGAATTGTATTTACATCAAAAAATTCACGCAGGGGAGAAAACACAAGAATACATAAGAAGTATAAATAGCTTTGGTCAGCATTCATGTCTGACTTTTCATCACAGATGTGACCAAGGGGAGAAACCACAGGAATGTAAAAAGTCTGGAAATAACATCAGTTCGTCATCGTACTTGACTGTATATTGCAGAAATCACACAGGTGAGAAGCCATATGAATGTCAAGAGTGTGGAAAAAGCTTCAGATGGAAATCTAAATTTACTGACCATTTCAGATCTCACACAAGAGAGAGACCATATCAATGTAAGGAGTGTGGAAAGAGCTTCAGTCGGTTTTCACATCTTACTACACATTTCAAGACTCACACAGGAGAGAAACCATATAAGTGTCAAGAGTGTGGAAAGAGCTTCATCCAGTCAGCACATCTAACTGCCCATTTTAGGTCTCACACTGGAGAGAAACCATTTAAATGTCAGGAGTGTGGAAAGAGCTTCAGTAGGTCAGCCCAGCTTACTACACATTTTAGGTCTCACACTGGAGAGAAGCCATATAAATGTCAAGAGTGTGGAAAGAGCTTCGGTTCGTCATCATACCTGGCTGTACATCACAGAATTCATAGAGGAGAGAAACCACATAAATGTCAAGAGTGTGGAAAGAGCTTCAGTACATCATCATGCCTGACTCTACACCACAGGATTCACACAGGAGAGAAACCATATAAGTGTCAAGAGTGTGGAAGGAGCTTTACTTCCTCATCATGCCTGACTCTACATCACAGAATTCACACAGGAGAGAAACCGCATAAATGTAAAGTGTGTGGAAAGAGCTTCAATACGTCATCAGACGTGACTGTACATCACAGAATTCACACAGGAGAGAAACCCTATGAATGTCAAGAGTGTGGAAGGAGCTTCAGGTTCAAATCTAATCTTATTCACCATTTTAGTTCCCATACTGGAGAGAAGCCCTATGTATGTAAGGAATGTGGAAAGTCCTTCAGACAGAAATCAGGGTTGAATTCACATTTCACAATTCACACAGGAGAGAAACCATATAAATGTAAGGAGTGTGGAAAGAGGTTCAGTCGGTCAACTCATCTTACTACACATTTCAAGACTCACAATGGAGGGAAACCCTATGAATGTCAAGAGTGTGGAAGGAGCTTTAGTTCCTCATCATACCTGACTCTGCATAAAATAATTCACACAGGAGAGAAACCACATAAATGTCAAGAGTGTGGAAAGAGCTTCAGTACGTCCTCAGACCTGACTGTACATCACAGAATTCACACAGGAGAGAAACCATATGAATGTCAAGAGCTGGAAGGATCTTCAGGGGCAAATCAGCTCTTGCATTTCATTTCAAGACTCATGCCTGATACTTTAGATGGACTAAGGCAGTTTGGGGATTGAGATTATTCCAGCTCTAAGACCATTTCAACTTCTTAATCCAGTTACTTGTTCAGTATGTGTTCATGCAAGGAGCATTATGGGGCATGTTGGCTGAAGTTTCCAATACAAGGCAGTAAGAGGATTCTACTTCGAACAGGGGTTCTTGGCATTAGTAACTCTGGCCTGTCAGAACATTTCACTCAGTGAAATTTGGCAACAGCGTTAGAGCATTGCGTCACTAGGTTGGAGGACCATCCAGCCCAAATAATACCAGGTGTCCTGCAATCTTGTTTCTTGTGTAGGAGCCATAACATTCTAAGAAGCTCTGTGAAAAACATTCAGTGTTATTGGAAATGGGTTCATGTGACACGAAAGAACATTCCCCGCTGGGATAGGTCCGAAGTGTCCACATGTGATGCCTGTTTTCTATGACTTCATTTATCTATTCTGTGTGTTGTCTTTCTGAGTTTCTAGTTAACCAGTAATGATGTAGTCTTATGCCTTGTTTTTATATGATAGTGGCTAAGTTGTATATCATTTATTATTTTCATATATCCATGCAGTTTACTCAGCATATCCATGGATATATACTCTGCAACCATTAAGCAATAAACCTTCCTCTTGGAAAGCAATCAAGATTCTGTTTTTGCATGTGAACTCCATGCATACATGCTGTCTGCTGTGCACTTGTCCATTGCAAAACTCTGCTAACCTCAGAAGTTCCAAGAAGGCCCGCTCCAGATGGTTTTTTCTCATTTTTCCTTTTAAAATGCTTTTTCTTTATTCCTTTGGGAACGGTATAGCAGTATTGGGCCAGATGCGTTGTGAAATGTGTGGGGTTTCTCTCTGCGGGACAACCCCTTGCCAGGTTTAAAGCCTTTTTTCCTCTGAAGAACACACAGTTTCATTTTCAGCCACTTCACACTGATAAGAAGTAACAATTCACCCACTCCACTTCACACTGATAACAAAGGTTCATTTCCCACCCACACGAAAGGAAGGAGGCAGCAGATGTGCTTCTTTTTAAAAAGAGCATCAACTCAGTGGTTCTATGCAGGTTTAGCTTGCAGAAGGTCCCTGGTTCAATTCTGGGAAGTAGCCCCAGAAGGGAGCGATGAGCGAGAGAGCGCTGCCTGCCTGCTTGCCCAGTCGCGTGCATACAATCAGTCACCATTTTTTTGCTTCCCTGCAACTACTGTTCCTTTGCTTTGCTTTGCTTTGCTTTGCTTTGCTTTGCTTTGCTTTGCTTTGCTTTGCTTTGCTTTGCTTTGCTTTGCTTTGCTTTGCTTTGCTTTGCTTTGCTTTGCTTTGCTTTGCCACCAGTGCTCCCCTCTCCCTCCATGGCTTAGCCTGCCTTAAATTTGAGAGAAAGAGGGAGGGTAAGTGGAGAATGGGACTTAAATTGTCCAAATGGAAAAAGGTAAGCCATTGCTCCCTAGCTCCACTTGAAGAAGTGGAACACAAGTGAAGTCCTTCAAGCGTTTATTGGAAAAACATCTGGGTGGTTTCAGGCAGGCTTATTCCCAAGTTTAGTCATTTGACACCCCCCCTTTTTTTTAAATCCCCAACACCAAATCTCTGCTTGGAAAAGGAGTGGGGGGGCTTTCTTTCTCCTGGTCTCTCTTTCCAGGCAGCCTTGGAAATGTAATTGACGAGCCTTGACTGGGATTTGGTTCATTACACAAGTTCTGTCTGTGGGGGTGCAGGGGGAGAGAAAGGCCAGCGCTAACAGCTGCTGCCCAACAGTTTTCCACTCCTGGGGTCAGGCAAGGGAAAGAGAAACTTTAGGGCCAGGAGATTCACTTCCAGAACACCAGACGCAGGTGAGCAGGCTAGGTAAGCTCTGGCGTTTCTCTGCCAAAGACTAACCAGAGATTAGCTGCAGCCCTGGCTTTGGAGCTGATCATAGGGAGGGAGGGTGTGTGTGTGTGTGTGTGTGTGTGATGGGAAGAGGTTGCTGGGATAATGCAAGGGGAGAGGGTGTGGAAATGGGTCAAAGCAGGCAACAGGGGCTCTGGTTGGTATATTATGGGGTGGGGAGGCAGGAAGGATCTTAAGCCTGCCTGTGAAGCATGTCACTTCGCTGCAGGAAAGCAAAGAGCAGCAGCAAAAGCAGGAGGGGAAGGGAGGGGGGAGCTGGGATTCCCCACCATTGACCACGCCATCACGGGATAGAACACCACCAGGAGAGAGGGGTGGGCAAATCACTTTCCCCAATGCGCTTTTTGGAAGTGTTTTCTGTGGGAAAACAATGGGGGGTTGGCTGTGATTTAAGGCCATGGAAGTGGGATCGGCCAGAATGCGCATTTGCTTGGGGTTTTGTTTCATTTTTAAAAATGTTTTAAACAGCTTAGGTGGGAACACAACCCCAGAGATATTTTGAGACTATCCATGCTTTATTCTGGATTAGCCAATCAGACCACCAGCGCTTGAAGTGTGGATGGACCAGACTAGCCCAGCTGGATCACGGTGGCAATGGCTGTGGCAATAGCTGTTAGGCGTCAAGATGTTGCCCTGGTGATCGGCCTGTAGCATATGACAACACAGCCTCACACCCACCACACCACACCTACTTGCAGCCTTCAAACAGGAAGATTCCCAAGCTCTTCTCCCAGCAGCAGCAGCAGAAGAGTTGGCTTTTCTACCCCGCTTTTCTCACCCATTTAAGGGGACTCAAAGCGGCTGACAAAGCTTCTGTTCTTCTCCCCACAACAGAAGACCCTGTGAGGTAGGTGGGGCGGTGAGAGCTCAAGGGAGAGCTGTGACTAGCCCAGGGTCACCCAGCTGGTTTTGTGGAGGAGGGTGGAATCGAACCCGGCATTCCCAGATAAGAGTCCAGCTCCTTAACCACTAGACCAATAAGTCACCTTACCAGACTCCTCCAAGCCTAGGGATGCCCTGAAACATCTTCCCAGCGAACGCAAACTAGGGGTGCGCACAAATATTTGAGATATTTGTTATTTGATCAATCCGGACAAATTCAGACATCCAAACTCAAACCGAATGTCCAGACATTTGTTTTTTAGTATCTGAACCACTATGGATATTTCAAATCATTGTACGAATAATATGGTCATTCGCATATGTACGGATACGTACGCATTGCATACATATCTGTACACATCCATGCAGATAGGCCCAATTAACACCCCCTCCCCCAAGGAACATGAAATCTTTTAGCCCAGGTTTCAAGAACGAAAAATATCCCCTTCCCCCCTCCCCAAGAAAAGTCTGCATAAAAATGCTTCAGCAACAAGCATTTCCAAAAAACCAATTCAATTTTTATTTAAACCAAAAAAGGAAGCCCAAGAAAGAGCACAAAAACATCAGCAAATGAAAGATATGTATTCCTTCAGCAGCAAATAAAAGCCTGAATGTTCTAAGACCACCCATCCACTTCTGAGCTCCTCACTGCGCATGCGCTGGCCCTATAGGGATCCCTCTATAGCAATTCTCAATGGAAAAAAGTCATTTAAGGGGAACATAAGAGAAGCCCTGCTGGATCAGGCCACAGCCCATCTAGTCCAGCATCCCGTCGCACACAGTGGCCCACCAAATGCTCATGGGCATCTCAAGCATTTTGACGTCTCTTCTGTCATAGCCCTTATTACAGCCTAAATGCTGTTTTATACCCCAAATCACTAAGCCCCTAAATATATCATCACACGGATTCTTCTCCCAAAATTCTGCGGAAGAGTCCACATGGGACTTCATGGAATGGCTTGAAGTCTGGTGGGTCTTCTTTCTTCCATGGTGTTCCACCAAAGTTCACTTCTTGAGAGGAAGAGAAGATGAGAGGCAGCAAGAAAACAGAAGATGAGCAAACAGGTTTCCTTTTTATATGCTGTGGTACAAAAAAAAATGGAACGAACCTCTTGGTAATCTAGAGATGGCTTGAAATTCCTTTTGGATGGGCAGACACAAAACTACAGCTTTAAAGATACTGGTTGCTGTAGACCAATGGTTCTCAACCTGGGGGTCGGGACCCCTTTGGGGGTCGAACTACCCTTTCAGAGGGGTCATGACGAGTCTCCCATTGCCCTTCCCTCCCACCCCCCAGCTGCTCTGCCCCTGTGGTTGGGGGTCTCCACAACATGAGGAACTCCATTAAGGGGTCGCGGCATTAGGAAGGTTGAGAACCACTGCTGTAGACCAAGGAAAGGAGAAAATGGGTGAGATGGGCACTAGATTTACGTGTTGCTTCAGGAAGAATCTAAATTAAAACACTGATATAATCAAGATGGGGAGACAACTTGAGAATAATGGACTTACTGTACTAGCTATATACCCCTGAGTTGGTGGCCAAGTTTGTAAGGGTGCTGCAAAAGGAAGCAATGGGCAATATGTGGCCTTTGATGGCCGCTCGGATGTCCTGTGGGTCTTCCTGTTTACAGAAAAGGTTCTATCTTGAGAGTGAAGTTGGAGAAGGAGGAGGAAGTAAAGGAGAAAGGTCTTCATTTAAAATGGTTGGCAAGATGGGTTCTCCACCATGCTTTTAGGAGGCTTTTCAGGTGCCAAACTGTCAAGGAAAAATTAAAAACCACAAACACAGGTGAGTCCAGCAGAGAGAATCTTTTATTGGTCTGATCAGGACCAAGTATTTATTGCATTAGACGAAGAGAGTCTGACAGCAATCACATTTCTCTTGTCTGATACAAGATGCTGTTACATTATATAATGAGTGATAAATACAGTCGGACGTCTGTATCTGCTGGGGATACGTTCCAGCTACTACCATGGTTACCTGAAACCGTGGATAATCACGAACGGGCCTTCCGGTTCTGGGGTTGTGCAACCCAAGAACCGGAAGTGCTTTTCTGGCCTCC
Source organism: Aspidoscelis tigris stejnegeri (assembly GCA_023333525.1). NCBI lineage: Eukaryota > Metazoa > Chordata > Lepidosauria > Squamata > Teiidae > Aspidoscelis > Aspidoscelis tigris. The sequence goes on from JALMGA010000024.1 coordinate 5,024,237, forward strand.
GGAAGGACTATTTTGGCCTCCGGAGAGTGTTGGAATAGACACACGACACCACCTGGCGCCTCCAATCCACCCTCTTGCATTTTGGCTCTGGTAGCGTCCTGCGCCTATTCCAAAACTCTTCAGACGCCAAAATAGGCCTTCTGGTTCTGGGTCCTTATGGAGGGTGGGGTGGGCTTATCTGGTAATCTGGTTAACTGAAACCGTGGTTACCGAATCAGTGAATACAGGGATCCGAAGGAGGTGGTAGTCCCACAGGCCCTTAAGTGGACTGTGGTGTGCCCCCTCTTGAAGAGCGCTTCCCTAGACCCAAGAGATTTAAACAACAGTCACCCAGTGGCTAACATACCTTTTTTAGGTAAGGTTCTAGAGAGGGCTATCGCTGTCCAACTGCAGGCATGCTTGGAAGAAGCTGATTATAGACTCATTTCAGTCCGGCTTCAGGACTGGTTATGGCACAGAAACCACCTTGGTCACCCTGGTTGATGACCTCCTTCAAGAAAGTGGGGAAATGCTACCCTGTTGGTTCTCCTGGCTCTCTCATTGGTTTTTGATACCATTGACCATGGTATCCTTCAGGAAAGGCTACAGAGTTTAGGAGTTGGAGGCAGTGCATGGCACAGAGAGATAGAGCTGGGTATCATCTGCATAATGATGACACCTCACTCCAAATCTCCTGATGACCTCTCCCAGTTTTTTCATATAGATGTTAAAAAGCATGGGAGATACTGATTCGGCACCCTGGGAACTCACCTGTGAGGTTCCTCAGGGGCCAATCGTATCTCTCATGCTTTTTAACATCTATATGAAAAAACTGGGAGAGGTCATCAGATTTGGAGTGAGGTGTCATCATGATGCAGATGATACCCAGCTCTATCTCCCTGTACCATCTGAATTAGGAGAGGCGGTTGAAGTGCTGGACAGGTGTCTGGAGGCAGTAATGGGCTGGATGAGGGCCGATTAATTGGAGCTGAATCCAGACAAGGCAGAGGTGCAGTGTGTCACAGGTTCTCGGGCTGTGTAGTTGGGAGACACTCTGTCCTCAATGGGGTTGCAATGCCCTGGAAGGGACAGGTGTGAAATCTAGAGGTACTCCTGGACTCGGTGCTGATGCTTGAAGCTCAGGTGGATGCTGTGTACAGGAGTGCCTATTCCCAACTACAACTGATGCATCAACTTAAGCCTTTTTTGGGACAGAAAATAACTCCCAACAGGGTTGTAGGAGATACTAAGAAGTCCTCTAGTGACCTGGCATGGCTCATGCGATGTGATCCCCTCTGTGGCCTTTTTGCCTGCAAGATTTCCCCTTCCTGAGACTGAGGAAAACCTTTTTGAGACTTTCTCCTTCTCTGTCCACTTTGCGGCCTTAAATTCCTCCCTTCCTGTTAGAAAAGAACCTAAGAAGAACCCTGCTGGTACATATACATCTATGACATAGTTATGTGTTTCCTTTTAAGTTGTTAATGTCGATTGTGATTGTTTATGTTGATTGATGGATGTTTTGGAAATAAAAAATTATTTAAAAAAAAAAGAAGAACCCTGCTGGATCATCTAGAGCACATCCCCATGCATGTTTGGTCTGGTACTGAAATCGGGTTCCACAAGGGGTGTCCCCATGCATTCTTTATTCAGTCCGAATCACCCAAATCTGTACCAGACCAGGACCAAATTTGGTACTGGAAAAAACAAGTCTGGGCACAGTTTGGGGGTCCGGTGTGCATTGCTTTGCAAGCCGAGCATGCGCATGGGGATGGCCCTGGGCTATTTGGGGAGAAGATTGGCGCATCATTGGGAGGTGGGGTGTGCTTGCTGCCTGCACATTGGAGATTTTTTGGGAGTAAAAATATCCCGATCGCCAAGGCAGGCAGGATAATGGCTTGATTTTTGCCCCAATTCCACAGCAAATATTCCACCCCCGTTTCCCAGTTGCCAAGGCGGGCATGAGAATGGTTTGGTTTTTCTCCCTTTTAAGCTAGCCGGGTGTTCTTGCGGTTCCTGAATGGAGCAGCGGTGTGCTAAACTGCTCGACTGCCGCCAAACCTCATAGCGGCTTTGGTTTTAAAAAATTATTTTAAAATTTATTAAACTTAAATTATTTTTTTTCCATGCGGTCCTGGCTTTGGTGCCGCTGAGGGGGGGAGGGGATGCGGCATTTGAGCTGGTGGCACAGGGGCATTTGCAGCTGGTGGCACGGGGCTGGGGTAACGTCAATCCAGCTTCCATTGAGAAGAGGGGGGGCAGAGAGATGGTGCTGCTTCCCCATGCATGGTCTGCATGGGGACAGCTGTATCCGCACCCAGCCAACATTACCGGGAATGGCATTGCGACGGGCAAGGTTCTATCTTGGACCCACTCCTGGTCCCACGTGTGCCCAATCAGACCCAAACACCTTGCATGAGGACACAGCCCTAGTCCAGTATCCTTTCTCACCCAGTGGCCCACCAGTTGCTTCTAGGCATCCCAAGCAGAGGACAAAGGCAAACCTTCAACTGCTCTCAACTCCCTGCTGATGGCATTTATAGGCATTGTATCCCACTAATTCTCCTGCTCAGCAGCTTCACAGAGTGGCCCCTTGTCTAGTGTTTTTCAGGGGCCCCCAAAGATAAAAAAATTGTCCCAAATTCCCAATGCACAGATGGGCTTTGAACCTTGAGAAACCTCCGTCTCTTGCCCCTTCCTCATCTTGGTGGAGATTCCATAACTGTGATTCCTGCTGAAAATTGCTGTTTGGCATCCTGACAGAATGCCCGCATCCTGGTCACTGAGTTGGGCCATTTGGTAAAAGTCCTTTACTCTGCTGAAATCATGTCCTGCCACTGGTGGCAAAACCCTGAGCCATTTGCCAGCCTCTCTACCTGACAAGACTTCCTTTTCATTTACTGCCTGGCATCGGTGAAACCCTCCACCTTTACTTAATCAGGACAGCTCATGCTTGGAGAAGCCTCTGATGGACGCCTTCCATTCTACCATGGAACAGTCAGGGCGATCAGTCTGTGGAATAGGTTGCCCCAGGAGGTGGTGATCTCTCCTTCACTCAAGGTCTTCAAGCAGAGGCTGGACCTACATCTGTCTGGGATGGGTTTAGGGAATCCTGCATTAAGCAGGCGGGTGGACCAGATGATATTGGAGGTTGCTCCAACTCTATAATTCTATAAATCGTTGAAGAAACTGCTAAAAGGGAAACCACTGCTTCAGGAACGCAGAAATGCCATAAACTTCACTCAACCATGTAATCCTATCAGGGCCTTGTAAGAGTGTTACACATTAGACTGACAAATAGTTGGGACTCATTAGGCACTGCTGTGTTACAGAACTCTGTGCATATGTTGGTTTAAAAACTTAAAGAGGAGCCCTGCAGGATCAGGCCGCAGCCCATATGGTCCAGCATCCTGCAGCCACACAGTGGCCCACCAGTTGCTCATGGGCATCTCAAGAATCTCAAAGCATTCTGCATGATCGTTCCTATTATTAGAGTGTTGTTCAAAACAGAATCCTCCTTCTGCCGATATAGGAAACTTCAGGCAACATGCAGAAACCATACATGACGAAACACCGTACATGTTACTGGACTAAGAATTTGAAATGGAATAATAAATGGAAGAATTTGAGCTGGAATAATCTGGATCCTCGGACTGCCTTCATCCATCTTAAGTATCAAGTACGACCAGAGTACTCATGGTTTCTCACCTGTGTGAGTCTTGACATGAAACGTAAGAGCTGATTTCCAGATGAAGGTCTTTCCACACTCCATGCATTCAAATGGTTTCTCTTCCTTGTGAGTGTTGTAATGTGACGCCAACTCTGACTTCCTTCGGAAGCTCTTTCGACACTCCTTGCATTCATGCGGTTTCTCTCCTGTGTGAATGATGTGGTGTCTGATGAGATCTGAGGACCTACTGAAGCTCTTTCCACACTCTATACATTTATGTGGTTTCTCTCCAGTGTGAGATCTGAAATGTTTAGTAAGATTTGATGACTGGCTGAAGGTTTTTCCGCACTCCTCACATTTATATGGTCTCTCTCCTGTGTGAGACCTGAAATGTGTAGTAAGTTGTGTTGAACGACTGAAGTTCTTTCCACATTCTTGACATGTATATGGTTTCTCTCCAGTGTGAGACCTGAAATGTGTAGTAAGATTTGTTGACCGACTGAAGCTCTTTCCACACTCTTGACATTTATATGGTTTCTCCCCAGTGTGAGACCTGAAATGTCTCGTAAGATGTATTGACCGGCTGAAGGTCTTTCCACACTCCTTACATTCATACGGTCTCTCTCCTGTGTGAGACCATAAATGTACTGTAAGTTTTGATTTCCATATGAAGCTCTTTCCACACTCTTGACATCCATATGGTCTCTCTCCTGTGTGATACCTGAAATGTCTAGTAAGATTTATTGACTGGCTGAAGGTCTTTCCACACTCCTGACATTTATATGGTTTCTCCCCTTGGTCAAATCTGTGATGAGAAACAAGGTGTGAATGCTGACTGAAGCTCTTTGTGCTTTTTATATATTCTTGAGTTTTCTCTCCTGTGTGAATTCTTTCATGTAAATTCAGTTCATCATAGCCACTAAAGTTACCCTGAGGCACGATGTTTTCATAACCACTGGGGCTTCGATTATCCTTATTTAATTTTGGATCAGCTCTGAGTATTTTCTTCATTCCTGATTCCTGTTTCCCGTTCACTCCTTCGTGATCTTCTGAGATGAGGATTTCACTCTCTTCCTCCTTTGTGCTTCTTTCTGGAGAAAACTTGGATAGTTCAGGATGATTTTCAGACTCCTGCACATGATCTGCATGTGGGGAAAACATGAAAAAATAGAAATTAGTGAGGATTTTGAGAAAAAACTGCACATTATGTGTCTACTCCAGTGAAAGAAGACTAATCTGAGACCAAGGGAAGATAGCAAGAATTTCGCAGAGAAATTTGGAGGAAGAACCAAACCAGACCAATGCAAAAGGGAGGGGTTCCATCTGAACCAAGATGGGACCAGACTGCTGGCACTGAATGTTAAACAGGTCCCAGAGCAGCTTTTAAAATGATCATTGGTCCAAATCCAAGAGCTCAGCAGCATCCAGTACAGGAGAGTGCACCCCTAAGTGAGGAGGGCTGGAACATAGTACCGAGCTGAGTAGCCAACTGGTTAGTAGTATTCAATTGGAAAGATGTAAGAGGCAGTCTAAGAGTTCACATGGTCATTACCAGGTGGAACTTGCAACAGAGGAGTAGATACAAATGCCTGTACCCAAATGTTGGAAATCTCTAAGCCAAAATAGGGGAGCTGGCATGCTTAACGACGGATAATAGAATTGATATTTTTGGCAAAATGGAACCCTGGTGGACTGATGAAAACCTATGGGATAAAGTGATCTCAGGGTACAAGCTGTGCAGGGAAGGGTGAATTAGAGGTATCGTAGCCTTGTACACTGAAGACAGTTGTCAAGGTGAATCAAACCACTCTACAGAAGCATTGTGGGTAACTGTACCAGGACAGAAAACAGATCTAAAAGGTCTCACATACTATCAGCCTCCTAACAAAGCTCCTGAAGGAAACCAACATGTGGGGGGAAAAAGGCAAAAGAGGCACCCAAAATGAAAGTGTAGTTATAATGGGAGACTTCAGTGACCCACACACAGAACGGCTGAACTCTTGTTCAACTCGTAAAATATTTCCCTAAGATCACGCTCTGTGCCTGAAGACTGGAGGGTACCAAACAAAGGGCCAATCTTCAAAATAGGACCTGGGGTGATCCAGGAAATTACAGACCAGTCAGATTAACATCAGCTCAAGGAAAAAGTACTGCACACCCAGAGGAGCAAATACTGCTAAAAGAAAATCTGAATAGCTTCTGTAAAGGTAAATCATGTCTTACTAACTCTTTAGAATTATTTGAGAGTGTCAATAAGAATTTGGAGGAATGTGACATACATGACGTTGTCAAAAGCCTTCTGAACGTCGAGACAAAGTCCCTCGTCAAAGGTTCCTAAATAAACTCATCCGTCCTTGGACAGGTCTCCTTGTTTCCAATCCCTGCTCTGCCACTGGGTGACACTTGGCCTGGCAAAAGGCCCCCACCAAACCCCAAAGAGAATTACTTGCCCAAAAAGGCCAGATTTGCCAAATTCTCCTCCGTGACTTCCCTGTGCAAAGCCCTCTGGGCCGGATCCAGCAAAGCCCACTCCTCCTCCGTGAAATGCACGGCCACCTCCTCAAAGGTCACTTGGAACTGAAAGAGAAAGGAAAATGGTTTCCCCTTCAGAGAAAGTGTAAAGATCCAAAATCTCAGCGCAAGAGAGAAGAGCTTGGAGATTGGTCTCCATGAGGCAAAATTCACTCAGCTGCCTCCAAAACATCCCTAGTGAGAAACCAGGATGGAACCCGGAAGACACAGAAGTGTTGAGACCAAGGAAAATGTGCAGGACTCAGAGACCCTCAGGAGGAAGATTCTGACCCTACCTGATCCAGGGGTTGCTCAGTGTTCACTTCTGCTCCATCACAAACTGGAGGACTCTTTGCATTGCCTGTAAGGAAGACCAAAGATTAAGCTTCCAGGAATGTCCTATGCAGCCTGGGCAACAGATGGGGAGCAACATCCCTACTCACTCTGAGACCCCAAGCTGTTCAAAAAAGTACTCCTGACCCCGTCAGCTGCTGACCACATTCAAAGAGCTAGGAGAGCACTCAATGGCCTGGACCAACACTGTGCAGACAGATGAGATCCTGAGCAACATCCCAACTCTCACCGTGAGGCCCCAAGCTGTTCAAAAATGCATTCCTTACCCCTGCTGGCAACTTCTGCCTCACCCTCCTGCGGGCTCTCCTTCCGTATGGGAACCAGCGGTGCCTCGTTTGCCTCAGGAAGAGCACAGATTCCTTCTGTCCACACGTCAACCTGTAATTGTAGTTGTTTATATAGTTCCATTGTCTTCACCAACCACCTGGAATTTTACAGAAATGCTCTGTGATGCACACCTAAAAGGAGGTCCTCCCACCACCATCACAGAGAAGGCCTTTCCCCATAGGAACCTAAAAAGAGCTTTCCTGGATCAGGTCACAGCACATCTAGCCCAGAATCCCATCTCACATCAATTGCCCATTGGTATCTCAAGCAGAAGACAAAAAAAAACTTTCACCTGCTCGTGACTCCCTTCAAATGGCCTTTAGAGACATCCTACCTGTCTCTCCAACCTGGAGGAGATACCTGGGCTTTCATTCCAGTAGCCACTGATAGACTTGTCCTCCATGAATTTGTCTAATGCTTCCTTAAAGCCATCTAGGCTGGTTGCTGTCACCACCTCTTCTGGCAGTAAATTCCCTAGACTGATGATCCTCTGGGTGAAGAAATCCTTCCCATTGTCTGATCTGACTCTCCTACCCATCAGCTTCATAGTGTCCCATTGCCACGTCCAGCCACCAGTCAAGTGCTTCAACCGCTTCTCCTGATTCAGATGGCACACAAAGATAGAGCTTGGTGTCATCTGCATATAGATGGCACCTCACTCCAGATCTCCTGATGACCTCTCCCAATGGCTTCATATAGATATTAGAGAGTACAGGAGATGAGATCAACCCCTGAGTAACCTCACAACTGAGTTCTGAGGGTCTCGCGTCAAAATTCTCTGGACACCTCCACTATACTATGCTATTCCCAATTGGGACATCTAATCCCCCACAAATCTGAGAAACTTTTATTGCAGCAGATATTGCCTGTCCATTTCCCTCACATCCTTGCGCTAGATCATGCAAGAATATCCACAGGTCCATCACCTTCATCTAAAATAAAGATTTAATTAACACTGCAATACTGATAGAATGAATAAAAATCACCTCACCTTCTTGGCATCTCCATCCCTGCTCATGAGGAATCCCTCGGCCAGGGCCACCGCCTGGGAGCTGCTCTCCGGCCCACATTCCCGGACCCAGTTCTGCATCTCCCAGGGAAGGACGGCCAGGAACTGCTCCAGGACCACCAGGTCCAGCATCTCGGCCTTCGTGTGCCGCTCTGGTCTCAGCCACTGGCGGCAAAGGCGGTGGAGGCGGCTGCAAACCTCCCTGGGCCCCTCGGCCTCCTCGTAGCAGGACTGGTCCCACCTGGCCTGGTCCTCAGGCAGGAGAGCAAGTTCAGAGGCCTCCGGGCTCCTGTCTGATTCTGGGCGGCTTGGACTCTGCTCCTCCATGGCTGAACTTTCTCCTCCGTCTTCTTTCTCCCTTCCAAGATGGGACCAACTCTAAGAACGTAAGAACATAATAGAAGCCTGGCTGGATCAGGCCACAGCCCATCTAGTCCAGCATCCTGTTGCACACAGTGGCCCGCCAAATGCTCATGGGCATCTCAAACTCTGTCTTCCTTCTGGGGACTGGGAGGTCTTGTGGCAGGAGGAGACGGAGCTGGAGCTTGGAGGCAGCCTGGGCTTCTCCCTGCAGGGGAGGCAGAAGGGGGTTTAGGGCAGGCAGGGAAGGAGCTGGGAGGAAGGAGGAAGGTGGCAGAAAGACGCTCCCTCCATCTTCCTCCCTCCACCAAGACGCTCATCCGGCCCCATTGCTCCCCCCATGATCCATGATCCCCCAAATCACACACTGCCCTTTCCTTCTCCAGCCTGATTCCAGAGAGGAGAAGAGAGCATGGGGGGCATCAGGCCTCCTTCTCCTGGTGCCTTTTCTTTCCCAGCAGGGGAGGGGATGGTTACACCCCCAAATGACAGACAGACCCCCCAGAATTCCTGGGCTGGCCCTCTGCTCGCGCTCAGGAGCCCCCTCCTCCCTCCTCTCCCCCAGCTATCAGTTTGGCTGCCTGTGTGGTCCACGCCTGCTCAAGCAGGAGCCCATTGCATTCTGGGAAACTCAGACTGCCCCCAAACCAGCAAAGTGTCTCCAAGGCATCTGCCACCCCCACCCCTCCCCCTTTCGTGAACTATCCAGCCCATAATATCCTTCTGCATTTCATTCATGTTCTCCATATCAACTTTTCTTCCCCCGCCTCACCGTTCCTTCCACAGCCTTCCTCTCCGCAGGGTCTTCACACGAGCATCCTCTCTCTCCAGCTGGGACCCCTTTCTGCCCCCACCTTTCCTACCCCCCCTCACACGGGGCGGGGCCTTAGCGGTGGAGGCCCCCTCCTCTCCCAGCCTTTGCTCCTTCCGCGTCCGCTCTAGGACTCACAGTCTCCCTCTCCTTAACCCTTTGCACCTCGGGATGTTCCAGGTGTTGGGTGAGAGTCTGTCATTTAATTTAATGCAGCAGAATCTTGTCCAATGTACAGAAGGGAATGAAAGGGAACAATTATACACTGCGATCTCCTCCCTCCTTTTCTTCCCCTTCATGTGTTTTATGTGTTGTGCCAAAAATAAGGCAATTTATTTATATTTATTTTAACCTCAAAAGAAGTGTTGGGGCTTATTTTGGGGGGATGTCTTATTTTTCCATGGAGAACAATTATGAACAAAAATCATTCATTTATTCTCACAGGGTCTTTCGAGTGTGATTCTTTCGGGGCTGCCTCCACAGTTTGGTCGAGTGGTTAGGGAGCCAGACTCTTATCTGGGAATACTGGGTTCGACCCCGCCCTTCCCCATGAAGCCTGCTGGGCGACCATGGGCTAGTCACAGCTCTCCTCTGAGTTCTCATAGCCCCACCCACGTCTCAGGGTGGAGAGAAGAACAGAAGGTTTGTCAGCCATTTAGTGTCCCCTTGAATGGGTGAGAAAAGCAGGGTAGAAAAGCCAACTCTTCTTCCTCCTCCGTTAACCCAACTGGGTGACCTTGGGCCAGTCACAGCTCTCCTCTGAGCTCTCACAGCCCCACCCACATCTCAGGGTGGAGAGAAGAATAGAAAAGCTTTGTCAGCCACTTTGAGTCCCCTTAAATGGGTGAGAAAAGCTGGGTAGAAAAGCCAACTCTTCTTCCTCCTCCATGAAGCCAACTGGATGACCTCGGGCCAGTCACAGCTCTCTTCTGAGCTCTCACAACCCCACCCACTTCACAGGGTGTCTGTTGAGAGGAGAAGAACAGAAGGTTTGTCACCTTGAATGGGTGAGAAAAGCTGAGTAGAAAAGCCAACTCTTCTTCCTCCACAAAGCCAGGTGGGTGACCTTGGGCTAGTCACAGCTCTCTTCTGGGCTCTCACAGCCCCACCTACCTCTCAGGGTGTTCTGTTGTGGGGAGAAGAATAGAAGGTTTGTCAGCTGCTTTGAATCCCCTTAAATGGGTGAGAAAAGCGGGGTAGAAAAGCCAAGTCTTCAACTCTTCTTCCTTGGTGAAGGGCCCCTCTGTCCTGCTGCATTCCATTGCTAATTGATTTTACTTTTTACCTGTATAGCTGACTTGACACTATCTGTGTTTTTTTTAAACTGGAACTAGGGCTCATTTTTGGAGTAGGGTTTATATTTTGAGCATCCACAAAAATCCTGAAAAATCATGCCAGGGCTTATTTTCAGAGAAACAGGTAAGGACGTAATGGCACCATATTTCCTGTCATCTCCCCATGTTGTCCTCTCCGGGGGCTCTTCCCGATAAACCTGAGCCAGAGACGGAATAGTCAACAGTCCTCTTTTCCCTGGTAGGAGGAAATGCCGCCCTCTTCACCTGATTTATGTTTCTAAGCATGTAATGGCGCCATATGTCCACCCTCTGGCTGGGCTTTCAACAGGTGGCAACACCTGAAGACGCAACTCTGGCTGCCCTGAGCAAGAGCGGGACCTTCCGCCCTTTGCGGCTTCCACACTTGCACGGGGCCACAGCTGCCATGGGGTCTCTGGCCACAAGCCCCCCTCCAGCCCCCCTTTGCCTTGGCCTTTGGCTAAGCAGGGAAACCAGTTTCCTCCCCACTTTCAGGCACTGTTGCTATTTTAGTATGTCAGAAAGGGGGGACTAGCAGTACCTTAAAGACTAAAGGCGTGTCTACATGCCCAATATACTCTGAATTTAAGCTTGTTTTGCCTCAGAGCATCTCCACGCACAGCTTTACTCTGGGCTACATCAGGCACAAAGGAGGAAAATCCACAGCAGACCCCCCCCCCCCTTTCAAACAGTACTATATCCAACTTAGGGGGAAACTGCGGATTATCCTGGGAGCACGGAGACGCACACTGATTTCTTTAAAGTGTCTTTCCGACTACATTAATCTTTCTCGCTCTTTATGTGTTTGTGTGAAAACATTCCTTTCCTTGGCTGCCAAGAGTTAAAAGCATAACCAATGCTTGTAACATAGTTACAAGCATAACTAAAAGCAGATCACTCCCTGCACTCCCGATCACCATGGCATCATCTTGGCATATGCCGAAGGTTGCTTCGGCCACTGCCGTGGCAATCCAGCTGGGCCGATCTGGTCCATCCACACTTCAAGTGCTGATGGTCCGACTGGATAATCCAGAATAAAGCATGGGTCACCTGAAATGTGTCTGGATGGGCTTCACTCTGGTTGACCCTAATAATATGGAACAAACATGGGCTGTCCAGATGAAGCTTCAAGTGCAAGGAGGTCTATAAATCCCCCCATTTGGGCCAGTCCTGAGTTATTAATGCCAAGGAGCCGTTCGTTCGTTCGTTCGTATTTTGGGGCAGGTTTCAGTCCTTGAAAGTAAAGCCCAATTATTTCAAGAAATCTTTTAGCCCAGGATTCAAGAAGGAAAAATATCCTCCCAAAAGGAAACAAATTGAGCATAAGAACGCCTCTAGAAAAAGCTTTTCCCAAAACCAATTGAATTTTTATTCAAACAAAAAGAGAAACCCAAGAAAAGATGCAAAACCACAAAAACGTCAACGAATGGCCGATGAGCAGCTGTTTGTCAAAACAAGTTCCTCCAGCAGCAAATAAATGCCAGACGTTCTAAGACCCCCCCACTTCTAAGCTCCTCACCATCCATGCTCTGACCCATTAAATTCAGCACAGCGATCCCTCTTTAGCAATTCTCAATGGAAAGAAGACATTTTAGGGGAACTTTGATGTGTCTTCTGTCGAAGCCCTTATTACAGCCCAAATCTTAACATTTTGCACCCCAAGTCACCCTCAACTTGAAATTTATAATCACACGGGTTCTTCTCCCCCGATGCCAGGTTTTCTCCCAGCACCAGACCGGTACAAGAGCAAGGGAGGAAGAGTCCACCTGGGACTTCAGGTGGGTCTTCGTTCTTCCGTTGTTTTGAAATGAGTTCATTTCTCGAGATGAAAACAAGGCGAGAGATAGAAAGCAGACAGCAGACAAACAAACCAGCCTCCTTTTTCTACCTTGTTTGGGTTATTAAAAATGGAGCAAGCTTTGGGTGTCCTACAGATGGCTCAAAATCTCCTTCTGGACAGGTGGACTCAAACCTACAGCTTCAAAATTACTGGTTGCTGAAGGCCAAGGGAGGAGAAAACAGGGGTAAGATCAAGACCAAATTTACATGTTCCAAAACCTTCTCCAAAATGATGCTTGACTTGTTTTCTCTTCCCTAATTATTCCCAGCGCTGAATTAGCTTTTTTTTTTTTTTGCCACTGCTGGGCGTTGGGCTTACACATTCATTGCTTGCTTGTTGCCGAGTTCGGCCATCTGGTACAATCTCTTTACACAGCTTAAATCAAAACCGTGAGCCGTTTGTCAGTATTGCTACCCAACAAGGCTTCCTTTCCCTCCACTGTCTGGGATCAGTAAAACCTTTCACCCCTGCGGACAATCCTGACTTAATCAGGACAGTTCATACTTAGAAGAGCTTCTGATGGACGCCTTCTGTTCTACCATGGAACAGTCAGGGCAATCAGTCAGTGGACTAGGTTGCCATGGGAGGTAGTGAGCTCTCCTTGGCTGAACATCTTCAAGCGGAGGTTGGACCTACATCCGCCTGGGATGGGTCTAGGGAATCCAGCTTAAAGCAGGGGTTGGACTTGACCCTAGAGGTCCCACCCACTTCATAATTCTAAGATTCTATGAAACCTTGAAGAAACTGCTAAAAGGGAAACCACTGCTTCAAGATTATTTGAGAGTTCAAAGCGGAATCCTCCTTCTATCTGCATAGGAAACTTCAGGCAACCTGCCAAATAATGCTCCCAAGATGACCCCACACTGTACAGATAACTGGACGAGGAAGTCGAAATGGTCTTAAAGCTGGAATAATCTCAATCCTCAGAATGCCTTAGTCCACCTTAAATCTCAGATACAATATGGACCACAGTAGTCATGGTTTATCACCTGTGTGAGTCTTGAAATGAAATGTAAGAGCTGATTTCCAGATGAAGCTCTTTCCACACTCCTTACATTCATATGGTCTCTCTCCGGTGTGAGACCTGAAATGTGCAGTAAGACTCGATTTGCACCTGAAGCCCTTTCCACACTCCTTACATTCAAATGGTTTCTCTTCTGTATGAGTCTTGAAATGTAAGGTCAACTGTGTTTTCGTGTTGAAGCTCTTTCTACATTCCTTGCATTCATGTGGCTTCTCTCCTGTGTGAATTCTTTTATGTACACTCAGGTATGATGATGAACTGAAGCTCTTTCCACACACTTGACATTTATGTGGTTTCTCTCCAGTGTGAGATCTGAAATGTCTAGTAAGCTGTGCTGACCGACTGAAGCTCTTTCCACATTCTTGACATTTATATGGTTTCTCTCCGGTGTGAGACCTAAAATGAGTAGTAAGATCTGATTTCCAGCAGAACCTCTTTCCACACTCCTTACATACATGTGGTTTCTCTCCAGTGTGAGACCTAAAATGTGTAGTGAGACGTATTGACCGGCTAAAGCTCTTTCCACACTCTTGACATTTATATGGTTTGTCCCCTGTGTGAGATTTGAAATGCTCAGTAAGGTTTGATTTCCGTCTGAAGGTCTTTCCGCACTCCTGACATTCATATGGCTTCTCTCCTGTGCGATTTCCGCAATGTACAGTCAGGTATGACGACGAACTGAAGCTCTTTCCAGACATCTTCCAATTATGTGGTTTCTTCCCTTGATCAAATACGTGAAGTGAAACAAGGTGTGAATGCTGACCGAAGCTCTTTATGTTTTTTATATCTTCTTGAGTTTTCTCTCCTGGGTGAATTTTCTGATGTAAATACAGGTCATCATAGCCACTCACGTTACACTGAGACGCAATGTTTTCATAACCTCTGGGGCTTCGATTATCCTTATTTAATTCTGGATCCACTCTGAGTATTTTCTTCATTCCTGATTCCTGTTTCCTGTTCACTCTTTCGTGATCTTCTGAGATGAGGATTTCACTCTCTTCCTCCTTTGTGCTTCTTTCTGGTGGCAACATGGATAGTTCAGAACGATTTTCACATTCCTGCGTACGACCTGTATGAATGGAAGACATAAAAAAAAAATCAGTCATTTCCAGAAATACCTGTGCAATTTGTACGTCTACTCCAAAGCTCAAAGGTCGCTGAGCTGGTCCATCTGGTACAAACTCTTGTGCCCTGCTAAAATCATGTCTCGCCCCTAGGCAACCCCCCAAGACTTCCTTTCCTTCTATTGCCTGGGATCAGTGAAACCCTCCATTCCCATTCAAGTTCTGATTTAATCAGGATGGATGACGCTTGGGGGAGCCTCTGGTGGGCGCCTTCCATTCTAGCATGGAACAGAAGGACCTTAGAAAAGAGAACCCTATCTTCCTTCCAACCGGTATGTGAATGCTTGTCCACTGGAGAACAGAAACACCTGTCTGAACCAGCACGTGCTCGTCCTCCATCTTTACTTTCAATGTACTGGCTCCACGATGGAGCAGAGACATGGAAAGCCAGATCCCTTCTCTTCTCTCCATCATCTCTCCCTGGCGTTGGAAGAGGTGCAAATCTCCCCTCTACCCCTTGTTGACTATACAGCTAACTGGACTAGAAAGTTGAAATGGTCTTAGAACTGGACTAAACTAATCAATGTTTAGTACATCTTAAATATCAGGTATGACCACAGGAGTCACAGTTTCTCACCTGCATGTGTCTTGAAATGACACGTAAGAGCCGATTTCCACCTGAAGGTCTTTCCACACTCCTTACATTCATATGGTCTCTCTCCAGTGTGAGACCTGAAATGTGCAGTAAGACTCGTTTTGCACCTGAAGCTCTTTCCACACTCCTTACATACATGTGGTTTCTCTCCGGTGTGAGATCTGAAATGTGCAGTAAGATGTGTTGACTGGCTGAAGCCCTTTCCACACTCTTGACATTTATATGACTTCTCCCCAGTGTGAGACCAGAAATGTCTAGTAAGATTTGATTTCCATCTGAAGCTCTTTCCACACTTCTGACATTCGTATGATTTTTCTCCTGTGTGAGACCTGAAATGGTCAGTAAGACTTGACCTCCATCTGAAGCTCTTTCCACACTTCTGACATTCATATGGTTTTTCCCCTGTGTGAGAGCTGAAATGGTCAGTAAGGTTTGATTTGCAGCTAAAGCTCCTTCCACACTCCATACATTCATATGGTTTCTCTTCCATGTGAGTCTTGAAATGTGACGTCAGCTCTGATTTCCTGCTGAAGCTCTTTCTGCACTTGTTGCATTCATGTGGTTTCTCTCCTGTGTGAATGCTCAGGTGTCTGTTCAGATATGATGAGTTACTGAAGCTCTTTCCACACTCATTACATACATGTGGTTTTTCTCCAGTGTGAGCTCTGAAATGTGTAGTAAGATCTGTTGACCGACTGAAGTTCTTTCCACACTCTTCACATTTATATGGTTTCTCCCCTGTGTGAGATCTCAAATGTGTAGTAAGATTTGTTGACTGGCTGAAGCTCTTTCCACACTCCTTACATACATGTGGTTTCTCTCCGGTGTGAGACCTCAAATGTATAGTAAGATGTGCTGACTGGCTGAAGCTCTTCCCACATTCTTCACATTTATATGATTTCTCTCCTGTGTGAGAACTGTAATGAACTGCAAGATTTGATTTCCATCTGAAGCTCTTTCCACACTTCTTACATACGTATGGTTTTTCTCCTGTGTGAGAGCTGAAATGGTCAGCAAGATTTGATTTCCACCTGAAGGTCTTTCCACATTCCTTACACACATAAGGTCTCTCTCCTGTGTGAGTCCTGAAATGCGTAGTAAGATGTGATACCCGACTGAAGTTCTTTCCACACTTCTCACATTTGTGTGGTTTCTCCCTTTGGTCAACTCTGTGGTGAGAAACAAAGTGTGAATGTTGACTGAAGCTCTTTATGCTTTTTGTATATTCCCGATTTTTCTCTCCTGTGCGAATTTTTTGCTGTAAATTCAGTTCATCACAGCCACTCAAGTGACACTGAGATGCAATGCATTCATAACCTCTGGGGCTTTGGATGTCCCTATTTAATTCTGGATTGACTCTGAGTATTGTCTTAATTCCAGGATCAAGTTTCCTGTTCACACCTTCATGATTTTCTGAGATGAGGATTTCACTCTCTTCCTCCTTTGTGCTTCTTTCAGGAGACAACATGGATAGTTCAGGGTGATTTTCAGACTCCTGCTCATTATCTGCATGTGGGGAAGACATTGTAAAACAAAAGTCACTGAGGATTTCAAGAAAAAAAACCATGCTATTTCTGTTTCTTCTCCGGTAGAAGAGGACTGCTTTCCTGAGACTAAGGAAAGACAACAGGAATTTGTCAAAGGTGGACAGTTTTTCTAAGCTTGCCTGAGGGAGGAAGGGATTGCAGTTTTCAGGACTGAGAAGCGTTAACAAAGGGGATTAGCCACACTTCCTGAGCTGGGAGATATAAATGTCAGTTTGAGTGTGTAACAAAAATTTTAAAAATTACTTAGGATTTTTTTTAAAAAAAGTTCAATTATAACAAAAATTATCTAAAATCAAATAATTTAAATAAATAGAGGAATAATCCCAGAATTCATAGGAAAAGGATCTAAATATTAATCATAACTAAAACAATAAAGTAATTTAAAAAATAAAACAAGTAAGCAACAGAGTTATTCCTCTTACCACCAAAACCATTAATTGAATCAAAGAGAGTTACTTGCCCAAAAAGGCCAGATTTGCCCGATTCTCTTCCATGACTTCCCTGTGCAAAGCCCTCTGGGCCGGATCCAGCAAAGCCCACTCCTCCTCCGTGAAATGCACGGCCACCTCCTCAAAGGTCACTTGGGTCTGAAAGAGAAAGGAAGATAGTTTCCCCTTCAGAGAAAGTGTAAAGGGCAAAAAGAAGAGGCTGGAGATTGGTCTCCGTGACGCGAAACCCACTCAGCTGCCTCCAAAACATCCCTAGTGAGAAACCAGGATGGAACCCAGAAGACGCAGAAGTGTTGAGACCAAGGAAAATGTGCAGGACCCAGAGACCCTCAGGAGGAAGATTCTCACCCTACCTGATCTGGGGGCTGTTCAGAATACACTTCTGCTCCATCACAAACTGGAGGACTCTTTGCATTCCCTATAAGGAAGACCAAAGATTAAGGGGAGTCACCGGACCCCATCAGCTGCTGGACCATATTCAAAGAGCTAGGAGAGCCCTCAATGGCCTGGGAACAACACTGTGCAGCCACCTGGGGTCTTGAGCAACATCCCAACCCTCACCCTGATGTGCCCAAGTGGTTCAAACAGGCATTCCTTACCTGTGCTGGCAACTTCTGCCTCACCCTCCTGCATGCCCTCTGTCCGTATACGATTCAGTGGTTCCTCCCTTGCCTCAGGAAGAGCAGAGACCCCTTCTGTCCACACTGCAACCTGCAATAGTTATCTGTTTATTTACTTTCATTGTCTCCACCAACTACCTGCAAGTTTATAGAAAGGTTGTGTGAAGCACATCTAAAGGGATGTCCTTCCAGCCATCAGGGGCCATCACAGAGAAGGCATTTTACCAGACTCCAGTCCCTTTAGTTTCTGAGCATTTTGCTCCTGCAAAGAAGGCCTCACCAGATCTGTATCAGAGGGGGCTCCTTCAGATATTTAATGCCTACATTTTTCTCCTTAGTCTACCCGATGGAATAATTTCTTGTTGGAGCATGATCTGGTGTCATTTTTACACCAGGGCTTGCTCCAGTGCCTCAATCCACAGTATAAATTTTGCCTAAATCTTCCTATCACTCCTCTAAACCTCTAAAGACCTTTAAATGTGGCCTTTAGAGAGATTAGGTAAATTAGTACGCAGATACAACAACTTCTAAGCTGCTTTCAAGCCCTGTTTTCTTTTTCAATGTCCGCAGGTACAGCCAAGCTATGTCCCCACTTGACTTTTTAAATCCAGATTGGACTATTTTAATCTGGATTCAAGACTGAGTGCACATTCTGGATGTCTTCATTTTCTTGAGGATAACATAGGCTGAATTCGAATATATATATACCGCTCAAATCCCCAGCATGGAGAAATAGGATTTTTTAATCTTAGCCCCTTTTCCAACCCCTGTTCAGCCAACTCTGCTCAGAATCAGCTGAGCGAAAGAACAGACACAGGGCATTCACTCTTGCTTTCAAATTGAATGCTCCCTCCATTCATGTTACTGGGAAGGCAGCAGCTTTGTGCACAAGCAGGAGAGCGAAAGAACAGACACAGGGCAAAACATTCACTCTTCCTTTCAAATCAGATGTTCCCTCCATTCATGTTACTGGGAAGGCAGCATCTTTGTGCACAAGTAGAAGAGTGAAAGAACAGATATAGGGCAAAACATTCACTCTTCCTTTCAAATCGGACGTTCCCTCCATTCATGTTACTGGGAAGCCAGCATCTCTGTGCACAAGTAGAAGAGCGAAAGAACAGACACAAGGCAAAACATTCACTCTTCCTTTCAAATCAGATGTTCCCTACATTCATGTTACTGGGAAGGCAGCATCTTTGTGCACAAGTAGAAGAGCGAAAGAACAGACACAGGGCAAAACATTCACTCTTCCTTTCAAATCGGAGCCTTGTGGCTCCTGCACAGGTTCAAAGAGAGAAGAGGGGATTCCCTTCCTTCTCTGCTTTGAATTAGCTGCTCCATTGGAGGGGGAGGGAAGGTGCACAAGGTGAGCAAAAAGAGAGCAAGAAGACAAAGCAAACCTCAGATACTGATATGAGGGATAAAAAATTCCTCACCTGATTCACATCGCCAGCCTTGCTCTTGTGGAATCCTTCGGCCAGGGCCACCGCCTGGGAGCTGCTCTCTGGCCCGCATTCCTGGACCCAGTTCTGCATCTCCCAAGGAAGGACGGCCAGGAACTGCTCCAGGACCACCAGGTCCAGCATCTCGGCCTTCGTGTGCCGCTCTGGTCTCAGCCACTGGCGGCAAAGGCGGTGGAGGCGGCTGCAAACCTCCCGGGGCCCCTCGGTCTCCTTATAGCAGGAGGCCCTGAATCTCCGTCTCTCCTCATCCCACCTGGCATGCCTCATCTTGCTCATGAGGAATCCTTCAGCCACAGCCACCGCCTGGCAGCTGCTCTCCGGCCCACATTCCCGGACCCAGTTCCGCATCTCCCAAGGAAGGACGGCCAGGAACTGCTCCAGGACCACCAGGTCCAGCATCTCGGCCTTTGTGTGCTGCTCTGGTCTCAGCCACTGGTGGCAAAGGCGGTGGAGTTTGGTGCAAACCACCCGGGGCCCCTCAGCCTCCTCATAGCAGGAATCCCTGAACCTCCATCTCTCCTCATCCCACCGGGCCTGATACTCAGGTAGAAGAACATGTTCAGAGGCCTCTGGGATTCCTTCTGATTTGGAGCCTTTCAGATTCTGCTCCCACATGGCTGAACTTTCTCCTCCGTCCTCTTTCTCCCTTCCAACAATGTCTCCTCCCCTAGGATCAACTCTGTCTTACTTCTCTGGACTGCAAGGTCTTGCGGCAGGAAGAGACGGAGCTGGATCTTGGAGGCAGCCTGGGCTTCTCCCTGCAGGGGAGGCAGAAGATAAGAACATAAGAGCATAAGAGGAGCCCTGCTGGATTAGGCCACAGCCAATCTGGGCCAGCATGCTGTTGCACTCAGCAGTCCACCAATTGCCCATGGGCATCTCAAGCAGAGACAAGGGCAAACCTGTTCCTCCTCTCAGACCCCAGCAAATGGCCCTAGAGGCCTCCTGCTTGTCCCCCCCAGCCTGAAAGATGTACTTAGGCGTCCCTTCTAGTAGCCATTGATACATCTGTCATCGATAAATTTGTCTAACCCTTCCTTAAAGCCATCTAGACTGGTAGCTGTCACCACCTCTTCTGGCAGCAAATTCCATAGACCGATGACCCCCTGGGGGAAGAAATACTTGCCCTTGTCTGATCTGTCCATCAGCTTCATTGAGGGACCCCCTGGTTCTAGTATTGTATAACAGAGAAAAGAAATTTTCTCTATCCTCCTTTTCTATACTATGCATAATTATATATACTTCAATCAGGTCCCCTCTCAAACGCCGTCTCTCCAGACTGAAGAGGCCTAGACGTTGCAGCCTGGTTTCGTAAGGGAGGTGTTCCAGACCCTTAATCATTCTGGTTGCCCTTCTCTGCACCTTCTCTCGTTCCACAATATCCTTTTTGAGGTGTGGTGACCAGAATTGTACACAATACTCCAAATGTGGCCTCACAGTAGATTTATAAAGGGGCAAAATGACACTTGCTGTCTTATTTTCTATTCCCTTCCTAATTATTCCCAGCATTGAATTAGCTTTTTTCGCTGCTGCCGCGCACTGGGTTGACACCTTCATTGAACTGTCCACCAAAACCCCGAGATCCCTTTCCTGGTGTGTTGCAGAAAGCTCAGACCCCATCAGTTTATAGACATAATTTGGATTCTTGGCCCCAATGTGCATTACTTTACACTTGTTAAGATTAAAGCACCTTGCTAAAGGTGGTTCAGGGCAGGGAGGGAAGGAGCTCGGAGGAAGGTAAGAGAAAGACGCTCCCTCCATGTTCCTCCCTCCACAAAGACGCTCATCCAGCCCCATTGCTTCCCCCATGATCCCTGATCCCCCAAATCACACGCCGCCCCTTCCTTCTCCAGTCCCAGATTCCATAGGGGAGACGGGAGCGTGGGGGGCATCAGGCCTCCTTCTTCTGGAGCCTTTTCTTTCCCAGCAAGGGAGGGGACTGTTACACCCCCAAATGCCCCCTCCTGGCAGACAGATTCCCCAGAATTCCTGGGCTGGCAGGGGAGGTTCCTGCAGGCCCTCTGCTCATGCTCAGGAGCACCCTCCTCCCTCCTTCCCCCCAGGTGTCAGTTCGGCTCCTCCTGTGGTCCATGCCTGCTCACTCAAGAGCCCGTTGCATTCTGGGAAACTCTCTCTGGGGTTGCAATGGGGATGACTGAACTGCCGAAAACATGCAGAGTGTTTGAAAGCATCCGCCACTCCCACCCCCGTCATGAACCGTCCATCCCATAATACTCTTTTGCATATATTTCATATCCTCCATTTCAACCTCTCTCCCTCCTCACCCTTGACTTCACAGCCTTCCCTCTCCGCACGTCCTTCGCAGGAGCATCTTTTCACCCCAGTTGGTTCCCCTTTGCTCCCCCCCTTCTCTGGCCTTCCTCTGCCACCGGATATAGTTGCTCCTTCCGCCTCTGCCCTAGGAGTGCAAGTCTCCCTCTCCTTAACCCTTGGCACACCAGTGCTCTCCCCAGTCTCCGCTTTGCTTGTCTCTGCCCCATCCAGCCTCCACCCTTGGGATGTGGGAGGAGGTTAAGGAGTGCAGACGCCCTCCTGCCGCCTCCTTGCACTGCCCTGGCAGTGGTTGCTTCCTCCCCACTTTCAGGCACTGCTGCTAGTTGAGTATTTCAGAAAGAGGGGACTAGCAGCCCCTTAAAGTCTTCACAGAGAGACTTGAGCTTTGCAGCGCATAGTGCACCTGAAACTCACCTTTGTGGTGCATGATGCACCTGAAACTCACCTGGCACTTCCCCAAGTGCTCTGCTGCACGCGCTGCTCGCCGAGAAGAGACGCAGCTGATGCAGATGGCGGTAGGACAGCTGTGGAACAGATGGAAGCATCTCTGTTCAGCGTGGACGCCTTAAGCTTCCTTTCTCAGTGGGTGCCGTAGGCTTAGGCCCTGTCCCCATGCACATTTGGTACGGTACTAAACGCAGCATCAGCAAGGGGCGTCCCCATGCGCTTTGGATTTGGTCTGCGGAAAGTAGACCAAATTTCCCCCAAACCATGCCAGACCAGGGCCAAATCTGGTCCCTGAAAAAACAAGTCTCGGCATGGTTTGGGGGTCCGGCACGCATTGGTGAGTGAGCCAATCCTGCGCATGGGGACGGTGCCGGATTTCACAATCTTGGCAGACAGGAAAGAGGTTTGAGTTTTAAAGCCAAGCCTCTGTCCTGTCAGCTGAGATCATGAACAGGGGTTGCAGAGGCTTGAGATTTTTCTCTTTTCCAGGGGAGCAATAAGGTTGCCTCCCTGGAAAAGGGAGAAAACCCAAGCCTCTGCATCCCCTTACTCCCTTGCTTTTACTTCTCTTTTGAGGCAAACAAGCGGCTTGCTTAGGAAAGGGAGCAAAATCACGATCCCCATGCAGTTTGCTTGGGGATAGCTGAATCCAGTCCCAGTCTGCCCCCAGCCTGCATTAGGGCGAATAGCATGGGGATGCCCAAGATTCAATCTCGGTCCCACACCTGGTCCCACGCGAGCCCAGTCGGCACCCAAACAGCACTATATGTCTTGCATGGGGACCCAGCCATTGTCTGTAGAAGCGCATGACACAACCTCTTCTCTCCTTTAGTTTTTAAGCTGCTTCTAGACCCCCCTGTGTTGAAAACACATCCAAACAGACAGGGCTGCAGCTCTGAAATGGGGCTTTTAATGTTGCAACCTGCCCTGAGACCTCTGGGTGGGTGGGCGATTTAAAGAAATGCATGTAAGTAAAGAAAATAAAGACAAAGTTCTTCCTCAATGATCTTTTTGCTTGATTTCTTATTCCTCATCTATAGCCTGACTGGTAGCAGCAGCATTAATGCTCTCCTCCATCTGGGGGCACTGCAAGGGGCTATGGGGTGTGGCTGAGGCAGTGCACTCCTGTGCGGCAGACTAATCACCACAGCAACATCTTGGCGCATGCCGGAGCTTGCTGCCGCCATTGCCACGGCGATCCAGACTAATGTATTTTTACAAATTCATATTAATATTGGAGAAGTACGCATATGTAGCCAATACACATCCAACGTGAATGCATACGTATGCGATACGCATCTGATAAGTATCCAGCACATATCCCATAACGTATGCGCTCGTAAAGTGTCAAATCCGGCCTGAATCCACTTTTAATCTGCTCTTGATCCATGTCAGATACCTTCTGGATTCATTACACGTACAGCGCTATAGAAATAAATGAATAAGAATAAGAATAAGAATAAATGGGCTGTGGCCTGATCCAGCAGGGCTCCTCCTACGTGACGGGAAGAAAGAATGAACCAGGTTCTGAACCAAAAATTGGACCCTCGTGAGGGAAATAAGCAAATGAGCAGCAACCAAATGATTAGTAAGGAATTATCATGTTTATTTGAATGTAGCAATTAACACGGCTAAGAGAAGGAACTAAAACAAAATCCTTCTAAGTTGCAGAGAAGATAAGAGCGAAATTCTACTCAAAAAGAGGAAGGAGATTAGAGATGTTTCCCCAGAAGGACCAGAGGTGGGGAAGAAACCAAGAACGGAAGTGAATCTGGAGATGGGAACAAAACAATGGGCAAAGACTGGGAGGAAGAATGAAAGAAAACCTCAGGAGCACATAATTAGGGACCAAAACGAGGCTTATTGGCGGAACTGTGGGGCGTATAGGAGGAAGCAGGTGTCCAGAGCTTCGTGAGCAAAAAAAGAGCAAGAGGAACAAGATACACTCTAGGTCCCAAGATCTCATTAGAAGAGACTTGGACATCCACCAAGAAGGGGCCCTCAAGAGATCCCTGAGGCATCACTGCTCCAGATGTGATCACCTGCCACCCCCACAGCCATTTGGGGTGACTCTCTGCATGGGAGGGCACAGTCCTGCCTATTCCATTATCCGTTCTAGGAAACATTGTCACAGCCCAGATAATTCATCTCTGCATGCTAGGTTCCACACATGGAGGACAGGGGCACCCAAAGCTACTAGAATTGATGTCTAGATCATGCCTTCAGGTTGGAGAGGCAGCCAGGAGGCCTCTAAGGCCGTTTGCAGGGGATTGAGAGTAGGTCAAGATTTCGCCTTCGTCTTCTGCCTGAGACGCCCAATTGGTGGGTCACTGTGTTGTGGACCAGGGCTGTGGTCCATTCCAGTAGGGCTCCTCTTATGTTCTCTAGATAGCAGGAGACAATCACCAGATATGGCAATTGCCTCTCGCCAGCCCAGGAAATGCAAGAAGAAACTGTGGGCTCTTACTTCCACTTGCCGGGTTCTTCCAAGATTGTCTTCTTGGCCTGGAAGACAGCCCATTTCCCTTTGTTTGTTTGCACACACCTGGCTGTATTCCAAGTATTTGGAAGAGGAACTATCACAAAAGGAGCCAGCAGGTGACAGTTAGCAAGTGCTGTTATGAGAAACCCAGTATTCTTTCCAGATTTCCCATAATAGCGATATTATAGGATATCACCTCTGTTCCCAACGCAGTCCCAAGAGAACTGTGGGTTTTTAGCCTACCTTTGGAGGCATACCCAGGTGTTACGGGAGGTTGAATGGAGCATCACCTCTGCAGCTGACTCCTTCTGGGACCCATGGAGGCTTATGCAACTCCAGTGTCTGTCCAGCCCAAAGCAAGGGTACATGTGGATGCTATTAGAGATGGATATGAGTAGGTTACCTATGGCTGTTTGCAGGACACAGACCTGTCAAAGAGGGCCAGTTCTGCAAGGCATTCAACCTTGCAGGCCTGGGGCAATTTCGCACTTCTCTTCCCATCTGCTGGAGCGGAAAGGAGCATGATGAACCCATGTTGACTAGCGCTCGCACTTGGAGCGCTAGTCAATGTTATCCTCTCCCCCCCCCCCCCCCCCCGGTGATTGAATACTTACCTTGATTCGATTGCAGGGTTTGTCCTCTTCAGAGCATCAACACGATGGCTACAGCACCCTACGCAACTGTATATACATCAGCACCATCACCGTGACAATGCTGACGCCATGTGCACGCACAGTCGCGTCTATGGTTGTCCGAGGGGCCAGCATACTTGCACGGCACATCAGATAAGCCTGGAGCACCAGAAGAGGTGAAAATGGCCACTCCTTGGATGTGCCAGGTAAGCACATGATTAAGGTTGAGCATGATTTCATGTTTCACACCTACTGCTTAATCAGGGAACTTCTGAGAGGGCAGGGCCCCCCTGGAGGCTGTAACAGCCTCCTCAAAGTGCAGATGCTCTTCCCCAGAAGGTCCCTAATCATGCACTATGGGCTATAGTGCAAATAGGCCTTTGGTACTTATTAAGAGGTTCATGCACGTCTACATTTGTAGCGGAATTGGGGTACAACTTTGGTTTAATCCCACAATGCTAAGCAGAGACAACCCCATTTTGTAATATATTAGAACCTAGGAACCATTTTAGGCAGGCAGAGAAACTCTTTCCCATGAGAACAAGGATCCTGAATATCAAACACACTCTTTGAAGGGGATATATTCCTTTAACCAACCGGTGGGAAGATTCACACTTCTATACCACATCTGGTCTTTGTCTTAATTTAGATGTTATCAGCAAGGCAAGCTGAAGGATCAATCAGGATAGAGTTTTGCATACTCTGGGAACTAAGTACTGTTCCTGGGAAAACTTACCATCTCATACTGAGATCAAGAAAATACAGTGGTACCTCGACATACAAGTGCCCTGACATACAAGTGTTTTGAGATACAAGCCGCCGAGTGAGTGATATTTTGCTTTGAGATGAGAGCAAGATTTGAGATACGAGTATGTAAATACAGTACAGTACATAACAAAAACAACTGAGGTGGTGTTTTGGGAGCTGGAATGGATTAATGGGAAAATTGCTTTGAGATACGAGCGATTTGACATAAGAGCAAGGTTACGGAACGAATTAAACTCGTATGTCAAGGTACCACTGTACTTTGAAATGTAGGATGTTAATTTTCCACACCTGTGACAGCTTAAACCTGATTGGCTGACGGCGCTCACCTGAGGTGAAATTCTGTATAAGAGAAGGTCAGCTTGACCACCAAACTATGCATTCTTTTGAGTGTATCACCCGCGTTACTCCTGTCATGTATCCTGAAGTAATGTCAGAGCTAGGCATTACGCTTGTGACTCCAGAGACGTGAGTTTACTTTTGTTTAAGCTACCTCGCTAGATAGCCTATTCTCTCAGTTTTGCTATTTGTATTTTATCTACTGTCTTAGTGTTGTGTCCAGATATTTTTATCTTTTTACTTTGCATGAAGCTTTATTCCTTAAATAAACTTTTGTTATATTTTTACTAAACCCAGTTCCAGGCGTCCTGCCTAATCTTTGGGGCCACAGAGAGGACGTGGGGGGAGGATTTTCCCCTGGTAGTTTGTGGGAGGTTGTGGGAGCGTGCTGCCCGGCACTAGGCTGCAGACGAGCTCCAGCCCAACTCCCAGTCCGGAGAGGTACCTCTGGTGGTGGCAGCGAAATACCATTCCTTAGAACGGCTTGTCGGCAAAGTTTCGCGTGGCCAGCGTGCAGGCACACGTTGCTGCAGGGTGCTGTGCTCGAGGCGCACCGTACTAGCTGGCAATAACCGTTCAAAGCGGACTCAGGACCGCTACAACATTCAAGAAAAGGCAAAAAAACGGGACAGATACAGAGTCCGGTCTTTCTTGTCCGCAAATCCAGGGTGATTGGACTGAAAAACCAAATAGGAAATTGCCTGGGAATAAAGAGGATGTCAGTTTTAAGTCTCTCTTCTTCCCAACTTCTCAACAGCAGACTAAAATGGAGCATGAAAAAGAGAACCTTTCCCAGGCAGAAGGCACAAAACAAATTCGGCAAGTAAGAAGCAGATCACATGGGTGTCCCCTGTGGAGGCATCTTTGTTTTATATGTACTGAATTTTTAACGTCTTTTAATGTGCATTCTGTTTTAATCTGTTGTTTTAACGTTGTAACCCGCCCAGAGACCTTCGGGTATGGTGCGGGATATAAATGTAAATCATCATCATCATCATCATCTCCTCCAGGGCCCTTCTAAGGTTCAAAGGAAGCTCTGTGTGACCTACTCTGATGTTGAAGCTTCTGCTTCGAAGCTTCTCTGGTGCTCAGAGAATCTGTGTCTCAAGATGGCCAGGGATGGTTAAGGGAATCCTGGAATAGGCAAGTGGTTGAACCTAATAATCATAAGAACCTAAGAGGAGTCCTGCTGGATCAGGCCACAGCCCATCTACTCCAGCATCCTCTCCCACACAGTGGCTCACCAATTGCTCATGGGCATCTCAAGGAGAAGACAAAGGCAAAACCTTCACCTGCTCTCAAATCCCAGAATATGGTCTTTAGAGGCCTCTCCTGCCTGTCTTCCCAGCCTGGAGGATGTATCTGAGCATCCATTCTAGTGCCCATTGATAAACCTGTCCTCCATGAATTTCTCTAACCTTCTTAAATGCTGTCTTTCTGGGCTGAAGAGGCCTAGACATTGCAGTCTGTTTTCATAAGGGAGGTGTTCCAGCCCCTTAATGATTTTGGTTACCTCTTTCTGCAGCTTTTCAAGTTTCACAATATCATTTTTGAGATCACCAAGCTCTCTTCCACCTCTCGATTCTTCTACTCCATGCCTACGGTCTTCTCTCACCGAAAATGCAGAACTAATAACAAGAACAAACATTAACATTCCTAGGACAAGGAGATGATTTGAGCCCTTCTATTCCAGCAAAATAGGGCAGATCTGAAGACAATTCCCCCTCCCTCCCCAAAAGACACTCTGCTTTGATGTCTACGAAAAGGTCCTGTAGTAAAGTCAATCCTGGGTGAAAAGCCCGAGGTCAGTCACAAGGTGGTACAAAGAAGATCATCTAGATCTCATTGGGCTAAACACTTTACCCGAAAGACACAGATGCACATAGAGGACAAATTAGGTCCCAAAGAGAGAGTCTGAAGCTGGTCATCTTGTCTCCAAATTGACTGCTGTCATCTGCTTGTCCCACAGTACTCAACTATTCTCCTCCTTATCTACACACTAATGTCAGAGGACATCCAAAAGTTTCTTCCCATAATTCTTGTCTCTTTATCTGTCCCCTCCCACAAAATCAGTTTGGAAGTGCATAAACATTTCCTTGACTCACTGCTAAAATTCCTCAGAAATCTGGGGTGAGACAAGAGAGGTCTCTCATGTGGTCATCATCACTGTTTGATATATCCAGCCACTGAAGACTTTCCTGAGCTGGCAGGAATACTTTTCAGCTCCATGAATAATATTTGCTGAGATATTGCTTGAAAAGGGGGAGTTCATCTATGGAACTTCCCTGAGCCAGAGAAGGTTGGCCGTTGTCTTCTTCTGGAGCCTTTTGAAGGCAAAGGAGATTCATTCTAATTTATCGTGGAAACATTACATGCAGTGAGTTTTATGGTTTGTGTTCTTATGAGTTGTTAGATTTCAGTGATTTCTCATCAACTACCGATGACTTCTCCACCCATCTTAACTTCCCCTTTGTACAGTTTTTGATGCTTAGTAGGTTTTCCATTACCTGGAAGGTTCTGCCAACTATCCATATACCTATGTAATTTCTCTCGTGTGATTTCTTATGTGTGGAACTACATCATTACGGCTCTTTAACATTTTCTCATTATCCTTATATTCATGCAGGATCTCTCCTAGATGAAGACATTTGTGTTGGCGAAGGTTTGTTGCAAACCTGAAATGTTTTCCACACATGAGACATTTATAGGGCTTCTCCCCTGTGTGGGTTCGTTGATGTGAAACCAGATGTTGCCTCAGAGCAAAGCCTTTTCCACATTCCATGCATTCATAGGGCTTCTCCCCAGTGTGGACACGTTTATGCTGAGTAAGACTGGTCATGAAGCTGAATTTTTTTCCACACTTCAGGCAAGCATAGGGTTTCTCTCCAGTGTGGGTTCTTTGATGGGAAGTAAGTTGTTGCTTCAGAGTAAAGCTTTTTCCACACTCCATACATATGTTGGATTTCTCCCCTGTGTGTGTTTTGTAGTGTTTAGTAAGTGTTCCTTTATCACTGAAGCTCTTTCCACATTCCATACATTTATATGGTTTCTCTCCTGTGTGGGTTCTTTGATGTGAACTAAGGTTTCCACACTGACTGAAGCTCTTTCCACACTTTCCACACGTATATGGTTTCTCTCCTGTGTGAACTCTGTGATGTATATTAAGATCTCCACTGTGACTGAAGGTCTTCCCGCATTCCATGCATTTAAATGGTCTCTCCCCTGTATGAGATCTTTGATGTAAACTTAGATGTGACTTCTCACTATAGCTTTTCCCACACTCCAGACATTTGTATGGTTTCTCTCCCGTGTGGGTTCTCTGATGTATAATAAGGTTTACTTTCTGAGTGAAGGTCTTCCCACACTCCACACACCTGAATGGTTTCTCACCTGTGTGGATTCTCCGATGTGTCCTAAGGTGTGCGCTCTGGCTGAAGCTCTTTCCACACTCCAAGCATTTATAGGGTTTCTCCCCTGTGTGGGTTCTGTGGTGTAAAGAGAAACTTCTGTTGTTCCTGAAACTCTTTCCACACTCCATGCACTTAAATGGCTTCTCCTCTGTATGAGTCCGTTGGTGATAATTAAATTGGTGAATCATACTGAAGCTCCTTCCACACTCCATGCATTTATATGGTTTCTCCCCTGTGTGGATTCTTTGATGAGTTCGAAGATGTGCAGTCTGACTGAATCTTTTTCCACAGTCCACACATCCATATGGCTTCTCTCCCGTGTGAATTCTTTCATGTACAATGAGAGATCTCCTCACACCAAACTTGTTTCCACACTCTTTACACTGGTATCGCTTCTCCTTTGTATGCGTTCTGTGATGTAAATTAAGACTGGAGCGTTGACTGAATCTTCTTCCACACTCCACGCATTCGTACGGTTTCTCCCCTGTGTGGGTTCTTCGATGTAAATTGAGTGTGTGACTCCGACTGAAGCTCTTTCCGCAATCCATGCATTCATACGGTTTCTCTCCTGTGTGGATCCTCCTGTGTTTAGTAAACGTTCCCCTATCCCTGAAGCATTTTTCACAGTCTGTGCATTTATAGGGTTTCTCCCCCGTGTGGATGCGTTTATGCTGACCGAAGTTGGTCCTAAATCTGAATCTCTTCCCACAGTGCTTACATTTATATGGCTTCTCTCCTGTATGAATTCTGTGATGAGCAGTGAGGCTTCCGGGATTAGTGAAAGTCTTCCCACATTCCATGCATTTGTAGGATTTTCCCTGGGACATTTTTGGGGGTGAAATGTCAGATGCCATCTCACTCTTCTCCCCAGCCATGGAGTTACATGGATTCTTCCCTGGGGCAAATAATTCTTTTATTTAATTTATACTTAATTAAGTCCAAACATGTCCTCGGGTTCTAATTTTCCTTGCTTTGTAATAGGATGTGATTAAAGGTTTGTGGACCCTGTAAGGAAAACAATGTGGTCATCTTTTTACATAACTGACTTCTTTAACTTTTCACTTCTCTTCATTCTAAGCATTTCATTCTTGGCTTCACATCTGGTAGACCCAACATCTGTCTGGGGAACGAAAGAGAGATTGCTATTAAGGCAAAGCAGAAACTGATATTTCAAGAAGGAACCCACATTAACACTTTGATTATTTAACCTATCCAAGATTCAATCGACTACGGACCCAAGGAACTCAAATTCTCCCATTCGTTACATTTGACGACTTGGTTGGCATTTCTGACCTGTGGGTGATAATTCACCCTTTAGGGTTCTCCGCCTTTTCCTAGGCAAATTCAGACACCATAATTATTGCGGATGCTTCTCTAGCTGTAGTTCAAAAATGCCTTTTTCTTTTTTAAAAGAAAGGCAATTTACAGTCAAAAACACAGTGTTAAGACAATAAGACAAGATCCCATGCAGTAAAACCCTGTAAGAAAGCAGAGACAAAGGCACCCAAACAGGCAGGATAGCTCAAATATTGTGATCTACCCTGAGACCTTTGGGTATAGAGTGGGATGGATGGACGGACGGACAGACAGACAGACGAACGGACGGACGGACAGATAGAAGAGTTGGTTTTTCTATCCTGCTTTTCTCACCCATTTGAGGGGACTCAAATTGGCTGACAAACTTTCAGTTCTCCCCACAATCCCACAACAGACACCCTGTGAGGTGCTGTGAGAGCTCGGAAGAGAGCTATGACTAGCCCAAGGTCACCCAGCTGTCTCTGTGGGGCAGTGCGGAACCAAACCTGACATTCCCAGATAAGTGTCTGGCTCTCTAACAACTAGATCTGTCTGGCTAGCTGGATAGATGGATGGATACTGGTTCTTCCATTGCACTATTATAGAGCTGGTCAAGGTCTTCATGCATCATCCCAGAGGGTTCCAAATCTGACCCCAGGTGATCATCTTTGGAGTTACTCTTCCAGTCAGGAGCCACCACTAAGGAGATCTTGCAGACAAGAGGATGCAAGCTGCTGCCTCTTGTACAACCCCATGACCCCAAACCGGAACACCTCCCTTACGAAACCAGGCTGCAACGTCTAGGGCTCTTCAGTCTGGAGAGACGGCATTTAAGAGGGGACCTGATTGAAGTATATAAAATTATGCATGGTATAGAAAAGGTGGATAGAGAAAATCTCTTTTCTCTATCACACAACACTAGAACCAGGGGTCACTCTATGAAGCTGTTAGGTAGGGGAGTCAGATCCAACAAAGGGAAGTATTTCTTCACCCAGAGGGTCATCAGCTTATGGAATTTGCTGCTGGAAGAGGTGGTGACAGCTACCAGTCTAGATGGCTTTAAGCTAGGGCTAGACAAATTTGTGGATGACAGATGTATCAATGGCTACTAGAATGAATGCCTAGGTGCATCTTCAGGCTGGGGGAGGGGGAACCAGGGCGCTTCTAAGGCCATTTTCTGGGATTCTAGAGCAGGAATAAGTTTGTCCTTGTCTCTGCTTGAGATGCCCATGAGCATTTGGTGGGCCACTGTATGCAACAGGATGCTGGACTAGATGGGCTGTTAAGAGTTTTGAAACCACCACCCTGCCTGCTCCTAATTGCTCCACTCAAACCTTGGCCTTCAGGGTTGGAGGACCATAGTTCTTTACCACAGACCAAGGACGCTGATGTTTGTAGCTCCACTTCCAGCCCAGCAAGCTGAGTGCAGTGTGGACTGAAATGGGAAGGCTGTGGGTGAGAGGGAAGAAGGAAAGCAGCCTATTGCAACTTCCAAGACATGGCCCACCATCAGACTGACCCTAAACCTGGAGTTCAATTCAATAGCAAGGCCAGTGAATTGGCCAAGGAGGAGAACTTTGCCTTCCCCCCCGGGGTGGTGGTGATGGTCTAGTGGTGGCAGCCTAGACCACTGTCCCCTGGATGACTCTCCAGCAGGACTGGGTCCCTCTTGTCGGCCGCTCTGGACCCCACCTGGTCTCAACTACATCAGAGACCACAAAGGACAGCTGCTTATGCCATCCCTCCTGGGGGTGGTCTAGTGGTGGCAGCCTAGGCCACTCTGCCCCCAGGGTTACTCGCCAGCCTGGCTGGACTCAGACATCTTGGAAGAGGTGATTCTTTGTGAGACTGGGGCCTTTGGTCAGCTGCTCTGGACTCCACTTGGCCTTGGGTGCCTCAATTTGTGTGTGTGTGTTTTGGTTTTTTTGGTTTATGATGCAATTTTTATAATGTATTTTTATTATAATGTTTTGATTATTTCTTTGTATTGTATATTTTCTGTTTGTTGTAAACCGTCTTGGGCAAATTTTCTTTTGGAAAGGCGGTATACAAATAAAATGGAAATGAAACGTGAAAAAAAAATGGCCCACTTGGATCTCCCTACTCATGGTCTTGCCTCCAAGTTGCAGTTTCCTCTCTGTTCCTCTTCTGCTTCCTGGTCCCCTTCACAGAAGCTCACTTGATCCAACTGGATGTGAAATGGCTGATGTCTCAGCCAGGAGTCCACAATTCAAGGTGGCCACAAACCAACAGCTTCATACAGTGGGCAGAATCATTAGTGTTCATTCATGGAGGTCAGGTGTGTCCATGGCTACTTAAACGGACACCCAGGTACTGCCTCCAGGTTTGAGGAACAGGCAGGATGCCCTGAAAGGCCATTTGCAGAATGGAGAGCAGGATAAAGTTTTGCTTTTGTCTTACAGATGGGCTGTGGCCTGATCCAGCAGGACACATATGTCAGCATTTGGATAGGAATTCAATAATTAACAGTAGTCAACATGGGTTTGTATCAAACAAGTCGTGTCAGACCAACTTGATTTCATTTTATGACAAAATCACTGAATGGGTTGATCAAGGAAATGCAGTAGACATAGTATTTCTTGATTTCAGCAAAGCATTTGACAAAGTATCTCATGCGATCCTCATTGAAAAATTGATCAAATATGGGTTTGACAAGGCAACTATAAGGTGGGTTCAAAACTGGCTTAGTAATCGTACTCAAAGAGTGGCTTTAAATGGCTGCACATCCAAATGGAGGGAAGTGTCAAGTGGAGTACCACAAGGTTCTGTCCTGGGCCCAGTTATGTTTAATGTTTTTATAAACGATCTGGACGAGGGAGTTGAAGGGAAACTGATCAAATTTGCTGATGACACAAAGCTAGGGGGGATTGCAAACACCAGAGAAGAGAGAGAGAGGATTCAAAAAGATTTAGAGAAACTCAAACAATGGGCTGCAACTAATAAAATTGTATTTAACAAAGAAAAATGCAAGGTTCTGCACCTGGGCAAGAAAAATGAAAAAAGCACATATACAATGGGAGGAATTCGGCTGAGCAGCAGCACATGTGAAAAAGACTTGGGTGTCCTGGTAGATCATCAACTGAACATGAGTCAACAGTGTGAGGCAGCTGCAAAAAAGGCAAACGCAATCTTGGGGTGTATTAGGAGAAGCATAGAGTCCAGATCACGTGAAGTTATTATCCCCCTCTACTCTACCTTGGTCAGACCTCATCTGGAGTACTGTGTCCAGTTCTGGTCACCCCAGTTTAAAAGAGACGCTGACAAGCTGGAGCAGGTTCAAAGGAGAGCTACCAAGATGGTGAACGGTCTGCAAACCATGTCCTATGAGGAACGGCTTAAGGAACTAGGAATGTTTAGTCTGTCAAAAAGAAGACTGAGAGGAGACATGATAGCTGTCTACAAATACCTCAAGGGTTGTCACAGGGCAGAGGGATCAGCCCTGTTCTCACTCTCTCAAGGAAGGACTAGAAACAATGGGGTGAAACTGCAGGGGAAAAGATTTAGTTTAGATGTTAGGAAAAAATTTCTAACAGTAAGAGTGATCAACCAGAGGAACAGGCTGCCACGGGAGGTGGTTGGTTCCCCTTCGATGGAGGTCTTCAAGCAGAGACTGGACGGCCATCTGTCTGAGATGGTTTAGGAGATCCTGCCTTGAGCAGGGGGTTGGACTCGATGACCCAGGAGGTCCCCTCCAACTCTACCATTCTATGATTCTATGATTCCTTTTGTCCTTGTTTTCCTATGTTGCATTCATCCCAGCAGAGGCGCTTTGGGAAGGTTCTGGAGCCGACCATGACAAGCAGGGCTGTAAGGACATAAGAACCTCAGAGGAACCCCGCTGGATGAGGCCACAGCCCATTTAGTCCGCCTCACACAGCAGCCCACCAATTGCTCCTGGGCATCTCAAGCTGAAGACGAAGGCAAAACTAGACCTGAGCTGTCCTGAGTGCATACCAGAGGCCTAAGTGCGAATTCAGCCCTGTTCTCTATTCCTTGCAAATGGCCGTGAGAAGATGCCTGCCTGTCTTTCCAAACTGGGGGAAGTACGCCTGTCATCTGTAAATTAAGAGAAGCCATAAGGACATAAGAAGAGCCCTTCTGGATGAGGCCACAGCCCATCTAGAGCAGCACCCCATTTCACACAGTGGCTCCCTAATTGCTTATGGGCATCTCAAGAAGACAAAGATAGCAAATGGCCCTAGGCCTAGAGACATCTAGCTTGCCCCCCCCCCCAGCCTTTAAGATGTACTTAGGCTTTTAATTATAGGGTGAGATATAAATATAAATGATGAAATGCAACAAACACTTGGGCTGGAAATATCTGAAAGAAGGTCTCCTCCTAGAATGACTTGCCCATGGATTAAGGAGTGCCCCCCCCTACTTTTGCAGGGCCAGCCATCATCAACTCCCCCACCAGAAGCTATAGAGGTGGGGAGGCCTTCTCTGTGGTGGCCCCAGGGTACGCAAGGTCAGTCCTTCCTTTAGTGGCTGCCCTTCTAATTGCTTGGATGTCTCTCTCACCTGCCCCGGAGGAGAGGGCAGGAGAGATGAACAGGAGAGAACTAGGAGCCCCTCCTCGAAGTGCCTCCACCCCACATAGCTTCACCTCCTGCGCTTCAAGGGGAGGCAAGGGAGGGAGGAGGGTTCTGCAGGCGCACACATCTGTCCAGGGGTTCCGAGCACAGATGGACTGCCAGGCATTTAGTTCTATGGGCTATGGGTGGGGGAGAGGCTTTGCATTGCCCAGTCTGCCCCCCAAGGGGATCTCGGAAAGGGGGAGGAAAGAATGGGGAGACCCAGAGAAGAAGAGTTGAAGAAGAGTTGGCTTTTCTACCCCACTTTTCTCACCCATTTAAGGGGACTCAAAGCCGCCGACAAAGCTCCTGTTCTTCTCCCCACCCTGTGAGGTAGGTGGGGCTGTGGGAGCTCAGAAGAGAGCTGTGACTAGCCCAAGATCACCCAGCTGGCTTCATGGGGGGAGGCAGAATCGAACCTGGTATTCCCAGATAAGAGTCTGGCTCCCTAACCACTAGACCAAACAGAGGGGAGGGAGGGGAGTCCCGGGGAGGGAGGGGACAACCCAGGGGAGGGAGGGGATGCGGGGGGGGGGGAGGAAGAGAGGGAATACCTGGGGGGAGGGAGGAGACCTCGGGGAAGGGAGGGGGAGGCCCCTGGGGGAGGGAGGATAGGACATCGGGGGGGGGGGGCAGCGCCAGGGAGGCCTGGAAGCTCTTGGAGGATGCGCAGGATGGATCTTGGACCCCCGTCCACTGATAGCTGCAGGGAGGGAGGCAGGGAAGCGGAGGGGCACCGGCCGGGTCCAGACTTCCCCCTCCCTCTCCTCCCCGACCCCCCCCCCCGTTTCTCTGCGCTCACCTGACTGGCAGCGGGCGGAGAAGGGGAGCCCGTCCTCCCTCCCTCCGGATCCCCTTGGAGAAGTGGGGGAGGGGCGTGGAGCCCACCCCCTCCCCTCCAGCACGGGCCTCTCTAGGCATCCCCACAGCCCCTCTCTTTAACCCTTTGCCCATCTGCCCGCTGCCTGCTGCGTGCAGCATCCCGGCCAGGCGAGGGAGGGGGGGAGGGAGGGGGGTGCTCCTCCTCCTCCTCGCCCCTCCCCCCTTCTCCGAGGCCAATGCTCCCCCCCCAAAAAAAAAAAACCTGCTGCAAGCCTGGCGGGAGCCTGGCTGGCGCTCTTAGGCTGAGAACGGGGTCTGCCTCCGGAGGACCCAAAATCAGGGGAACTATGGCGCCCCCCACTGGTGGCGAGGAGGGCGAGAGTCCTGAGGGAAAACTGACAGGCGAGAAGACCCGCCGAAAGCAGGGCGGGGGAGGGGAGCCGCCGCTCCTTTCCCTCCCTCCGCCTTCCCTCAGGAGCCCGAGAGGCGGCGGCGGCTGCTGAGGGGAAATCGGGCGGGAAACGGCAGGCGCCTGAGGGACCCTGAACTTGGCCGCTGAGGGAAAGAGCGAGGAAGGAGGGGACGAGAGGACGCTGAAAGAGAACAACGGGGGGGGGGGGGGACAGGGAGGGGGCGTCTGACTTCGGCCCCCTCCCCTGACTGATATTTCTTCCCTGGGAGCGCTCCTGCCTTTCCTCCCTCCCCCTCCAGCCTCGCCTTTCTTCCTGGGGGGTCCTGCCTTTTCCCCCTTCCCCTCCAATCTGACCTTTCCTCCCTGGGGGGGGTTTCTCCTCCCTCCCCCTCCAGTCTGACTTTTCCTCCCTGGGGGGCTCCCCCTCCCCCCTCCAGTCTGACATTTGCTCCCGGGGGGGTCCTACCTCCCCCCTCCCCCTCCAGTCTGACATTTGCTCCCTGGGGGGGTCCTACCTTCCCAATCCCCCTTCACTCAGAATTCTCCTCCCTGAGGGTGTCCTCCCCCCTCCCCCTTCAGCCTGGCCTTTCCTCCCTGGGGGGGTCCTACCTCCCCCATCCCCCTCCATTCTGACTTTTCTTCCCTGGGGGGTCTTCCCTCCCCCTCCAGTCTGACATTTCCTCTCTGGAAGGGTGTTCCCTCCCCCTCCAACCTGTCCTTTCCTCCTGGGGGGCTCCTCCCTCCCCCTCCAATCTGACCTTTCCTCCTTGGGGGACTCCTCCCTCTCCCTCCAGCCTGGCCTTTCCTTCCTGGCTTCCCCTCCTCAATCATGTTAAAAGTAGTAGAGATCAACTTGAAGGCGACATGCAAAAGAAAACAATTTTGAATATCCCAATATATAGGGAAGGTGGTTGGCTTGCAAATCTGGAAAAGAAAGGGGAAATAATGTTGTTTTGAAGATTCATGATGTGTACACAATAATAATGGATAATATTTCTCTTGAGAGGGCCATTTGGCACTCCACTAGCCCTTATCAGTTTATTCCTTATGGGATCTGTTATGTATGTTTTATAAAACCATCTTGATCTTTTTTACTGAGGGTAGGGATAACTGCCTTCATTCAAAGAGCAAGGGTTTTAAAGAATAATTTATAATCCTGATTAGTCAAGGATATAGCACCTGATCCTCCTGGTTTTTCAATATAGTAATTATTGTAGAATTATTTATTTATTTTCAAAAGAGTATATTATAATCCCGCCCTTCACCACATGGTCCCAGGGTAGGTAACAAAAATAAAACATGTAAAATATTAAAACAATTAAAATTACCCCCTCCCTCCCTAACAGGACAGCACCTTGAGGAAGTTAAATAAACACTGAAAACTATACAGTATAGGTGTCTGGTGCGCCTCTAGAGCAGCAGTTCTCAACCTTCCTAATGTCGCGACCCCTTAATGGAGTTCCTTATGTTGTGGGGACCCCCAACCACAGGGGCAAAGCAGCTGGAAGGTGGGAAGGAAGGGTGGCAGGAGGCTCGTCGCGACCCCTTTGAAAGGGTAATTTGACCCCCAAAGGGGTCCCGCCCCCCAGGTTGAGAACCACTGCTCTAGAGGGAGGCTGTTCCAGAATCTAGGGGCCACCACAGAAAAGGCCCTTCTGCATGTCCCTATACCTCTCATCTCTGAATGAACTACAAGACTCTTTGGGGTCTATATCGGAGAAGGCACTCCTTCAGGAGTCAGGGACAGTTTGTTGTAAAAGAACCTTATTGTAGATCTTTTCCAGATGTGGAAGTAATGTCATTCAATATGTCTTATAAAACAAGGCAGTAAAGCCATCTGGTCCAGGAAATCTAGTATGTAAAAGATAAATGGTTTAGTGCTTCTTGTTGCTTTTGAGTGAGATGTTTACCTATGGGTAATGTACATTCTTTCTCCTTTTTACTATAGAATTGTTCAGATAAATCGTTGGGTGTCACCAGCATGCTGATGACACCCAACTCTATTTCTCCTTGCTTTTGGAGTCATCTGAGGCTGTGCAGATGCTGAACATGTGTCTAGAGGCTGTAATGGGCTGGATGAAGGCCAATAAACTGAAACTGAACCCTGATAAGATAGAGACTCTGGATTGATGGTTCCCGGGTTCGAGAACTGGGCAAACAGCCTATCCTGGATGGGGTTGCCTTCCCCCTGAAGGCCCAGGTGCGTAGTTTGGGAGTACTCCTGGATTCATCTCTGTCATTAGAGGCCCAAGTGGACTCAGTGGCACAGAATGCTTTGTGCCAGCCATGGCTGGTATGCCAGCTACATCCTTTCACGAACAGGGATACTCTAGCCCAGTGGTTCTCAACCTTCCTAATGCCACAACCCCTTAATGCAGTTCATCATGTTGTGGAGACCCCCAACCACAGGGGAGGGGCATAAGATGACCTGCAGTTGGGGCCTTTTCTGTGGTGGCCCCTACACGCTATCGTAGTCTCCCCTCTGATATCCATAGGGCTGCTACACTTCTGGTCTTCAGGTGCGCACTAAAGATTTATCTCTTCGCTCCCTTACCAGAATTAACGTTTGTTTCTCCGTGTCTGTTAATTTCTTTCCCCCACCCTTGATATTTTTATATAACTATTATGCTTTTAGCTGTTTCTGTTCTTTGCAAAATGCTTTGAAATTATATTTTAATGGGAAACAGTATATCAGTACTTCAAAGGAACACAAAAATGGTAACAGAAATAGAGGCAGAGAAATTTATCTTTGGCCCCATTCACTTGGATGGAGACCTGCCCGTGCTTGCGGGACAGAAGAACAGAGGAAGAAGGAAAGAAACAGCCTGTTTGGGAAGTCTGTGGAAATCAGCCTGACCGGGTCTGAACTGAAACTTTCCCTTCATCTTCTGTGCTATTCACAATCTAAACTGGCGGAAAGAGCCCTCCTCCTCTTGGCATTAACCTGAGGCTGTGTTCACACTAAAGCTTTAATCTGTTTCAGTCCACTCTCCCAATGAGAGAATACAGAATGGGAGTAGTAGCTCAAGTGAAAAGGATCTGGGTGTCCTGGTTGAACATGATGTGATACAGCTGCAAAAAAGGCAAACACCATCCTAGGATGCATCAAGAAGAGTATAGAGTCTAGATCACGAGAAGTAATTATTCCTCTTTGCCTTGGTCAGACCTCATCTGGAGTCCTGTGTCCAGTTCTGGGCACCCAAATTCAAAAAAGACATTTACTAACTAGAGCAAGTCCAAAGGAGGGCTACCAAAATAGCTAGTGGTCTGGAAACCATGTCCTACAAGGAAAGGTTGAAGGATTTAGGAATGTTTAGCCTACAGAAGAGAAGACTGAAAGGAGACATGACAGCGGTCTTCATGTCTCTGAAGGGCTGTCACAGTGCAGAGGGATCATCCCTGGTCTCACTAGAACAGGACGGGAGGACTAGTTGGATCATTAGATGGTGAAGGACAGAAAGGGATAGTTAAAGAAGACACGGAGATTACAGAGAGACTAAACAAATTCTTTGCCTCCATATTCGCAAAGGAAGGCAGAGGATACATGCTAGTAGCTGAGCCTGCATTTTCGGAAGAATTAAACTGGACAGAGATAACCAAGGAAGAGGTCCTTGCATGTCTTAATACATTTTAACAAGTCACCGGGACCAGATGGTATTCATCCAAGAGTCCTTAAGGAACTCAAATGCGAAATTGCCGACCTTCTAGCAAAAATATATAATATTTCCCTAACATCAGGCTCTGTACCTGAGGACTGGAGGCTAGCAAATGTAACACCAATCTTCAAAAAAGGATCCAGGGGTGATCCAGGCAATTACAGACCAGTTAGCTTAACGTCAGTTCCATGTAAGGGGATGGAAACCATCATTAAAGACAGAATTAGTGTGCACATGGAGGAGCAAGCATTGTGGAGCAAAAGCCAGCATGGCTTCTGCAAAGGTAAATCATGCCTTACAAACTTGTTGGAATTCTTTGAGAGTGTCAATAAACATGTAGATAAAGGCAAATCAGTAGACGTTGTCTATCTGAACTTTCAGAAGGCTTTTGACAAAGTCCCACATCAAAGGCTGCTGAGTAAACTCATCAGCCATGGAATAATGACAGGTTCTGTCCTGGATTTGTGACTGGCTTAAGGGCAGAAAGCAGAGAGTAGTAATAAATGGCAAATTCTCAGGGTGGAAAGAGGTAAAAAGTGGGGTCCCTCAAGGATCAGTGCTGGAAATAGAAAACAAGTCAGCAAATGTCATTTTGCCTCTTTATAAATCTATGGTGAGGCCACATTTGGAATATTGTCTATAATTCTGGTCACCACACCTCAAAAAGGATATTGTGGAACTGGAAAAGGTGCAGAAAAGGGTAACCAGAATGATTAAGGGTCTGGAACAAAATCCCTTACGAAACCAGGCTGCAACGTCTAGGCCTCTTCAGTCTGGAGAGACGGCGTTTGAGAGGGGACCTGATTGAAGTATATAAAATTATGCACGGTATAGAAAAGGTGGAGAGAGAAAATTTATTTTTTCTATCATACAACACTTGAACCAGGGGGCATCTTTGAAGCTGATGGGTAGGAGAGTCAGATCCGACAAGGGGAAGTATTTCTTCATCAGTTTATGGGATGTGCTGCTGGAAGAGGTGGTGACAGCTACCAGTCTAGATGGCTTTATGGTACGGTTAGACAAATTTATGGATGACTGATGTATCAATGGCTACTAGGATGAATGCCTAGGTACATCTTTCAGGCTGCGGGGGCGGGAAAAGCAGGACGCTTCTAAATCCATTTTCTGGGATTCAAGAGTAGGAAAAGGTTTGTTCTGGTCTCTGCTTGAGATGCCATTATTTGGTGGGCCACTGTGTGCGACAGGACGCTGGACTAGATGGGCTGTGGCCTGATCCAGCAAGGCTTATGTTCTTATGTTCTCCCCACAACAGAATATCTTGTAGGTGGGTGGGGCTGTGAGAGCTCAGAAGAGAGCTGTGACTAGCCCAAGGTCACCCAGCTGGCTTCAGGGAGGAGGGCAGAATCGAACCTCGTATTCCCAGATAAGAGTCCAGCTTCCTAACAGCTAGACCAAACTGACAAGAAACCCCCAGGGAGGAAATACCAGGCTGGGGAGAGTGGGAGGGAAGGCAGGAGCCCCCCAGGGAGGAAATGCCAGGCTGGGTGGAGGGGGAGACAAGCCCCCGAGGAGGAAACGAGAGGGAAGGAAGGCAGGAGTTCACCCGGGAAGAAAGTGCCCGGCTGGAAAAGAAGCAATGAGAGGGGCGCATCCCTCCCCCCTCCAGCCGTAAGCCTAAGATAGCAAAAGGAATCAATCCCAGGCGCCCCCCAGGACTGATCCCCTTTGCCCGGGCCGAGCCTCCCCACCCCGCACCCCCTCCTTGCATCACTTCCTATCCCTCCCCTCAAGCTGCCAGCGCAGCAGTTCCATCCCCCACCCGTTGTTTTGGCGCTGCCCTCCCGTGCTGCCGTCTTCCGTGTGCAGGAATCAGGTAGATGCCACCTGGGCGGGGAGGCTCGTCGTCGCCGCTAGTAGCAGGCAGGGCCCTCTGACTCCTCCCCTTGACAGCTGCAGTGCCAGGCATTTCGGGAGGGGGGGGCAAGCAGAAAGGGTTTGCTTGCGTCCAGGAACTGAAGGGTTAAAGCCAAAGAGGACTTCTGGTTCCTAGAGAGGGCGGGGGGGGGGGAAGGGAGAGGGGGGAGGCCATTTCCCGGTACCCCCACCCCTCCTTCTCCCCTCCCCTCCTGCTCCCTCCCACCCTGTGAAAGGAGAAGTTGAGCAGCAGGAAGCCAGAAAGGGCCTTTTGGGTGGCAGGGGGAGGTGGGCAAGGCGGGCGGGGCTTTGCCGGAGGAGCCCAGACCCCCCCCTTGCCCCCCCAGAGGGGTGGGGGGCTGCCCAGCTGAATTGGGGTGTAGCCAGAGGGAGGGGTCGCACAGGGCTTGGGGGGCAATGGTGTTGTGACGGGCCTACAAGGGAGCGGGGGGGGGGTGTCATTGGGATGGTGGGGGTACCCCTTGCTTGGGGTCCGGCCCCCTCCCTCCCTTCATCCCTAACTAACATTGTTCTGCCCTTTTTGCACTGGTAGCTCCAGTCCTCCCCTCCCCACTTTACCTCTGCCCCCCCCTGCTTCTGAAGCATCCTACCCCTCCCTCTGAAATGCAGGTGGTCCTGCACCCTGGCATGGGATACCCGGTCCCAGCCGCCCTGGCAAACCCGACCAGATGAGAGGAACCAGGGGCAGAAAACACAGAGCAGAGATGGGGAAGGGAAAGTCGCCCCACCGGGATTCGGAAAGCAGCCCTGATGCCTTAGGAGTGGAGAGCCTGGAGAGGTGGGAGGAGATGGACCAGGAGGGGGCAAGGGTGGTGGTGGGTGAGGGCGAAGGCAAGGCCCCACTGGCTGCAGACAGGTGGCTTCGCTGCCTGGAGGCCGAGGGGCCCCGGGAGGTTTGCAGCCGCCTCCACCGCCTTTGCCGCCAGTGGCTGAGACCAGAGCGGCACACGAAGGCCGAGATGCTGGACCTGGTGGTCCTGGAGCAGTTCCTGGCCGTCCTTCCTTGGGAGATGCGGAACTGGGTCCGGGAATGTGGGCCGGAGAGCAGCTGCCAGGCCGTGGCCCTGGCCGAAGGATTCCTCATGAGCAAGAGGGAGAAGGTGAGAGGATTTTATAAGGACTCCTCCAAGGTTTCTCCACTTTTTCCTTTCCCTTGCTGCCGTCTTCCTTTCCCTTCCCAACACCGCTTCACTTTCTCTTCCAGAGCTTCTGGGAATCCTCACAGCCGTGGCCGGCACAGGACTGGACAGAAGAGGTCAACGGTTCTGCTCATTTTGGGAAGGCCCCCCTGGATCCTCTATGGGTCTCTGTGCAGGAGGGTGACGACGGAGCTGCTTCCCTGGGTAAGTCTTAAAAGAGGCCTCCTTCGACGCTCTGCCTGTCTCTCAAAGCTATGGGCTCCATCTCTGGTCCACTCATGTGCAATAACCAGGGGCCTCCACCCCTTCTAGAGTGAAACAGCATTGTCAAGGGAAACCATAAGCTGTTGAGGGAGGGAAGGCATTTTGGATCTGCCCATCTAGTCCATAAGAACCTCAGAGGAGCCCTGCTGGATCAGGCCACATCCCATCTAGTCCAGCATCCCGATTCACACAGTGACCCATCCAGTTGCTTCTGGGCATCTCATGCAGAAGATGAAGACAAGACAACCACTTGCTTTCGACTCCTGGCAAATGGCCTCCTGGGCATCCATTCTAGTAGCCATTGGTACCCCTGTCCTCCATGAACTTGTCTATAAGAATGTAATAGCATCCTTCCTGGATCAGGCCACCTCATTCCAGCATCCCACCTCATATAGTGGGCCCAACAATTGCTTGTGGGCATCTCAAGCAGAAGATGAAGGC
The DNA here is from genome assembly GCA_023333525.1 of Aspidoscelis tigris stejnegeri. Taxonomy (NCBI): domain Eukaryota; kingdom Metazoa; phylum Chordata; class Lepidosauria; order Squamata; family Teiidae; genus Aspidoscelis; species Aspidoscelis tigris. Next base: position 5,068,121 of record JALMGA010000024.1, read on the forward strand.
AAGACCTTCATCTACTCTTGACTCCCTGCAAATGGCCCTCAGAGGCCTCCTATCCACCCCTCCAAGCTGAATGTGGTACCTGGGCACCTGTCCTAGTAACCATTGATTCACCTGTCGTCCATAATTTGCCTATAAGAACATAAGACCATCCTTGATGGATTAGGCTACAGACCATATGGTCCAGCATCCATCTCACGCAGTGGTCCATCAGTTGCTTTTGGCATCTCCACATCTCAAGCAGAAGACAATGGCAAAACTTTCACTTGGTCTCAACTCCTTGCAAATGGTCTTTACAGCCATCTTGCCTGTCCCTCCAACCTGGGCATCCATTCTAGTAGTCATTGATATACCCGTTCTCCATGAATTTGTTTGTAAGGACACAGGGGGAGCCCTGCTGGATCAGGCCACAGCCCATCTAGTCCAGCATCCCATCTCACACAGGCAGGATGCCCCTGAAGGCCAAAGAGCCAGTGAAGTCTTCTTGAGATGCCCATAAACAGTTGGTGGGCCACTTGTGAGATAGGCCCTCACTTGATGGGCTGTGGCCTGGTCAACCAGGGCTCCTCTTAGGTTCTTATTTCAAGAAATCCCCATTCCTGGCAGTGATCTTGGGATCCTGCAGAGTTTCTTCTCCTTTTTCCAGACCACCTAGGGCCTTCTTCTTACGGACTAGCACGTTCCGTAGGACTGAGCAGATAGCAAAAACCGATGTGCTCACATTTCTCTTTGTCTCTTTTCCAGGCCGTGAAATGCAGCTTTTGCCTGTTCTACATGAAGTAGAGATGGATCAGGTAGGAGAAGAAAAAAAACATTGCCAACCTCTTTATGGCCTGGCCAAGGAACTCCATCTCAGGCGTATCACCCTGGGTATGGAACCTTTGCACTCTTCCAGTATACTGCCAAAAATGCTTCATGGTGAATGTCAGCTGGGGGATGTTCAGCTTCAGAAGATCACATTTTGCAGAATCCATGAGAAGAAAGTACAGTTATTGCTGCATGGCAGATGTTGGCACATGGTGTGCAGGTCCAGTCCTGGGTCAGAACCCCATCAGAGGATTGGCTTAGCCAGGATCATGGGCCAAAGGCCATCTACTTTATAGCATCCCAGCCCAGCAAAGAAGTAATTATTCCTCTTACTCTACCTTGGTCAGACCTCATCTAGAATACTGTGTCCAGTTCTGGGCACCCCAACTCAAAAAGGAGATTGACAAATGAGAGCAAGTCCAAAGGAGGGCTACCAAAATGGTGAGTGGTCTGGAAAGCATCTCCTATGAGGAAAGGTTGAAGGACCTAGGAACGTTTAGCCTGCAGAAGAGAAGACTGAGAGGAGACATGATAGCGGTCTTCAAGTCTCTGAAGGGCCGTCACAGTGCAGAGGGATCGTTCCCATTCTCACTTGCAGAAGATGAGAGGACTAGAAACAATGGGATGAAACTTCAAGGGAGTCAATACAGATTAGATCTTAGGAAAACCTTCATGACAGTGAGGGCGATCGGTCAGTGGAATAGGTTGCCATGAGAAGTAGTGGGTTCTCCTTGGCTGGAGGTCTTCAAGCAGAGGCTGGACCTACATCTCTCTGGGATGGTTTAGGACGGTGTTGGCTAACCTATGACATGTGTGTCACAGGTGACACACCAAGCCCTTTTGGGTGACACACATGGTCACCCTGGTACCTGGACGTGTAGTGCTTGCTTGTTCTTGAAGTGTATGAAATACCAACTTTCAATTGAAGATTTAGCAACAAAAGTGACTAATGTAAAGAATTATTTGTTTTTGCTTTTAATAAAATACATATATCAAAAATATATCTTTTTTACTAGAGCTACAAATATCACAAAATTATGGATATTTCTAGATGTGACACAGCACCCGAGTTAAGCCAGGTTTTCTTGCGAATTTTGACACACTGAGCTCAAAAGGTCCGCCATCACTGGTTTAGGAAATGCTGCATTGAGCAGGGGTTGGACTGGATGACCCTAGAGGTCCCTTCCAACTCTAGGATTCTATGATTAAATGTACAAATGTTGTAACATTCAATTTGTGTACGGATATCCAAATGTTTGGGTGTGTGCTTCAACTCAATTTCACCTTGTCAAGCACTTCAGTACAGTTTTGTGGTCTTTGCGCTCCCCGGGTATCCTGCCAATTTTCCTTTCCTTGCAGCTTCCTGTGACCTTTGAGGAAGTAGCTATGTGTTTCACATCAGACGAGTGGAATTTGCTGGATCCAGCCCAGAAGGCTTTGCACAGGGAAATCATGGAAGAGAATTATGGGAATGTGCTCTTTCTGGGTAAGCTGGACGAAAAACTCAACTTCTATCAAGAATAGTTGTTGTACTTTGCTATTAACATATCAAAGGACTCTTCAACTTTGTCCTTGTCTCTGGTTTGTCCTTGCCGTGGCCTGATCCAGCAGGGCTTCTCTTATGTTCTTATGTTCTAACTTAGAAAGACCTTTAAGATGTTCTTGTGAACAGTAAAACCCAATTGTCATACGTAGGCTTTCACAGCTAGATTCATTCTCATTTGTAGCAATTTTTGGGCTGTTTTGCCATGTTCCAGGTTTCTTCTTCCGTGAAGCTAAGCTTTTTGGATATAGCCTTTGACTTGCCCAAATCCTCGTAAGATGGATATCACAGGTATATCCAAAAGGTTAGGTTCACAAAACAACTGGAACAAGGCATAACAGCCCCAAAAATTCTCCAAAGAGAATAAAACTCAATGCTCAATTTAAACATTGTTGTAAATATTTCTCTCTACACAATGATCCATACAAAACATTTATTACTTTTCCTTAGGGGGGACCTCTCTAGCCTGTTTGGTCTAGTGGTTAAGGAGCCAGACTCTTATCTGGGAATACTGGGTTTGATTCCACCCTCCCCCATGAAGCCAGTTGGGTGACCTTGGGCTAGTCACAGCTGTCTTCTGAGCTCTCACAGCCCCACCTGCCTCAGAGGGTGTTCTGTTGTGGGGAGAAGAACAGAAGGTTTGTCAGCCGCTTTGAGTCCCCTTAAATGGGTGAGGAAAGCAGGGTGGAATTGTTGGTTTTCCTTCTTTATTTAATTTGTCCTATCCCTGCGTTATTATTAACTTAGTACTGTATTTAAAAGAATGACAAATTGGTTTACAAAATTACAAAAACAGAGACAAAACAAAATAGGACAGTTAGCAAATATTAATTAATGCAATTAGTTAAAAGCCATATTAAAAGTTGGTTGTGTTAAGGGGAACCACCATTTATACAGGGAATGCCTAAGTGTAACGTTTTCAGTAGTCTCCTAAACAGTGCAATTGTAGGCTCTTTGTGGATATCCAGAGGAAGGACCTTCCAAAGGGAGGTGCCACCACAGAAAAAGGCAAAATTGCAGATAGTTAAATGATCTCAGGGCTCTTCTAGGGGACAGTGCTGCCCTTAAGAACTTAAGAGGAGCCCTGCTGGATCAGGCCACAGCCCTCAAGTCCATAAGAACTTCAGAGGGGCCCTGTTGGATCAGGCCACAGCCCATCCAGTCCATAAGAACCCAAGAGGAGCCCTGCTGGATCAGGCCACAGCCCATCTAATTCAGCCTCTGAACCTTCATGATAGAGGTTACAGGGTCAGAAGCAAACATAGACCGCAATTAATTATAATTGTTTTGTTTATTTTTTTGTTTTTTCACTTGCATACCACACAGAGTCCTTATGAAATCCATTGTATGCAAGTCCAGTAGATAAATATGCAAATGAACTGCGTGAAGATCCATCCAAAGAAGTGCCGCTCCTGTTCTTTCTTCCTTCCACCGATCTTTTCTGCTTTCTATCTCTCTTGCAGGGGGAAACCTGAGATGGCTGCAAGCTTCCTGGTTGCCCAGTGTGAAATATTTGACCCATGGAGAAAGTTCATGGGCCCCTTCTGCAGGGATGGCTGTTGCCGGAGGAGAAGAACTGATCATGGAAAAGATGGTGGAGTTGGAAAAAGTGGGAAGTGGGCCCGGTGCGGAATCAGGAAGGGGCCCAGATGTCTTGGAAGCCGGGAGTGGCAATAGTTTCTGGAAGAGAAATGAGATGGAGATCCTGACCGTGGATGCAGCTGGATCAGATGAAGAGAGGCAGACGTTCAGGTGGTTCAGCTATGAGGAGGCCGAGGGGCCCCGGGAGGTCTGCACCCGCCTCCACCGCCTTTGCCGCCAGTGGCTGAGACCGGAGCGGCACACGAAGGCCGAGATGCTGGACCTGGTGGTCCTGGAGCAGTTCCTGGCCGTCCTTCCTTGGGAGATGCAGAACTGGGTCCGGGAATGTGGGCCGGAGAGCAGCTCCCAGGCGGTGGCCCTGGCCGAGGGATTCCTCATGAGCAAGATGGAGGATTCCAAGGAGGAGGAGGTGCAGATGAGGGGTTTTGGTCTGGCTGCTCCTGGTTTTGCCTCCTTTCTTTCCTCTCCTAACGCCTCTTCCCTTTCCCCTGCCAGGAATCCTCGCAGCTGTGGCAGGCACAGGTACCCCGGTGCCCCCCTAAGGTCAAGAAGCTTCTACCGGATCCCATATGGAGGCTGCTTTGCAGGGGGATTATACAGGAGGGTGACGAAGACGTTGCCTCCCTAGGTATGAGATACCTACTCCAACTTGCTTTTTGCCTTCTTAGGTTGCCAATGTCTTTTAGAGGAAGATCTCAGCCCCAATTCTTGCCCATTTGAATTCAGAGACACCCAGGGCCTTTCTGCACTTATAGAATCAGGGAATCATAGAGTTGGAAGGCACCTCTAGGGTCTTCCAGTCTGACGCTCTGCTCAGTGCAGGATTTATTTCCTAAACCATCTCAGACACATGTAGATCCAGCCTCTGCTTACCTTCAGTGTGAGGCCTAGATGCCTTCTGGCCCTCCCTTTTCAGCACTTTTTTTTCCATACCCATGCTAGGCCACCTCAACTGTAGTAACGAATTGAGGCTCACACGCAGGATGGTTGCCAAGTGAAAAGAGTGTCCTTTACTGAAGATTTACAGGCTTTTTATGCCCAGTTACAGAATACATTTCTCAATGGAAATTTCCCCCCGGGGTGCCCATATTTGGTTACAAGAAGAGAATTGGACTGAACCAGTAAATGCAAGGATATGGTGTAGGGCCAACAGAAGCCTGTCTCTGTGCGTGTGGATATCTCGTGTCATCATCCTTGGATGCTGCATATTGTTTACATGTACTGTGGATGTTATGACTTCCTTGAGAGAGATATTAGGCAAGTTACAGTGACCCAGGATGTGTCCTTTGTCCTACTTGCTTTCTTAGCAAGAGTTGCTTTCTTATAGCAATATCAGCCTAGCAACTGCTTTAGCTGAGATGGGCAAATTGCACCCCCACACTCAACTGCATCAGATGAAACATGGCCACCTAGGGTGGGATACTGATGGACCTTTGTAAAAAAGATCTACAGGCAGTCCTGGGGTGCCAGAGTGGATTAGGGAGATGTGCGGGAGGCCACACACGTCTGCTTTATTAGGGGGACCCGTTTTGGCAGTGCACTCAATTGCGTGAGTCCTTGGATGTTGGAGACCTCCCGTGCTCCTTTCCCATCAGGCAAATGGGAAGGGAAGTGTGAAACTGCGGCTGATGGCTGAGAGAAGAGCACAGATGACATGTCCTCTCTCCTTTATCTCTTTCACAGGCATTGACAATGGATTGCTGATTCCTTCTGTGCTTCCTCTAATCTGTGATGGAGGAGAATTGGGTTCAGGTCACTCATTGGATCAGGTATGAGAACGATCATTGCAGAACCTTTAGGCTCTTCTGTAGATACCTGTAATCTAGGGACCTCTTCTGAAGTCCCAGCCTTCCAAATTTCACCACCCACTTGAATTCTTACATGACTTTTGAGGGGAAAGTGTTTTCTTGGTCTTCCAGCTCCCTGTTACCTTTGAGGAGGTTGTCGTGCGTTTCACGGAGGAGGAGTGGCCTTTGCTGGATCCAGCCCAGAGGATTTTGCACAGACAAGTCATGGAGGAGAATTACGCGAGTCTCGCCTCTCTGGGTAAGGATACATCCCCTGGAACAGCCATAGCCGCCATGGTGGCTCTTCTTTATCGGGGGCTATTAAACGCTTGGAAGCCGCATCAGGAAACCTGTCCCCGTTACTTTATTATCTTTGTATTTATTTATTAATAATGATTCCCCTTTGGGTCACAGGGAGAGAGAGCTAATATCCTGAGGCAAAGTATCTTTTGTAATATACTTTCACTAGCGATGTGCATGAATATTCGTAACATTTGAAATTCGTATAAATTTGGCTGAATTTGGACATTCGTATTCAAATCATATGTTGGCACATTCAAAGACTGACATTCGAATTTGAACCAAATGTTCAATATGAGTGCAGAAAGGACCCAAGGCCACCAAGTTCTCGGGCTATGGAAAAGGACTAGGATTTGAAGAAGAATCTAGAAGGCAGGGAAGAGGAGTTCATAGAATCCTAGAGTTGGAAGGGACCTCCAGGGTCATCCAGTCCAACCCCCTGCTCAATGCAGGTTTTCCTAAACCATCCCAGAAAGATGTAGGTCCAGCCTCTGCTTGAAGACCTCCAGCGAAGGAGAGCCCACTACCTCCTGTGGCAACCTATTCCATGGACTGATTGCCCTCACTGTCAGGAAGGTTTTCCTAATATCTAATCCGTATTGACTCCCTTGAAGTTTTATCCCATTGTTTCTAGTCCTCCCATCTTCTGCAAGTGAGAATAGGGACAACCCCTCTGCACTGTGACGGCCCTTCAGACACTTGAAGACAGTGATCATGGGTCTTTCTGCACTTAGCCTTATTCTATATTATATCCCAGAATAGGGCCCTGCCACCAAAGGAGGTCTACCAGGCAATGCTGCATCATAGCCTGCATTAGTCTTCTATATGCTAACCATTCCTAGATCCTTCAATTGTTCCTTGTAGTTACTTTTATGTCATTGCTCAACCCTGCTGTGCATCTCTAATTTGTTGTATTTCCTTCCTTCCTTCCTTCCTTCCTTCCTTCCTTCCTTCCTTCCTTCCTTCCTACCTACCTACCTACCTACCTACCTACCTAAACAGATTATAGACAGGAGAATGAAAATGATGCCTCATTGTCTGTGATGTCAGCAGAGGCAAGCCCCCATGAAACGGAGAACGAGATATTCCAAAACCAGAGCGAACCACAACAAATGAAAGGAAAACACTCAGAGACTGGGAAGAATTTCTCCTCTGTCTTTCCACACGGCCCAACAGACCTCTGTGACCTCCTGACCTCCAATTACAAAGGAAACATCCAGAAACAGGGTTCAGAAACTGGAAAATTACTGAAAGTTAATCCAGAATTAAATCTACATGGTGGAGCCTCCACAGATTACAAATGCAAGCAGTGTGGGAAGGCCTTTAGCCACAGTTACCACCTCAAGTTCCATCAAAGAACCCATGTGGGGGAGAAACTGTACAAGTGCAGGGAGTGCGGAAAGAGCTACATGTTCAAATCAAACCTCACCAACCATCAAAGGATTCACACGTGGGACAAACCGTATAAATGCATGGAATGTGGAAAGCGCTTCACCCGGAGTTCGACTCTAGTTTTACATCGAACAGTTCATACAGGGGAAAAGCCCTATAAATGCAAGGAGTGTGGAAAGGCCTTCAGTCGGCGGGTCTCTCTTACAAAACATCAGAGAACCCACACCGGGGAGAAGCCCTATAAATGCAAGGAGTGTGGAAAGACTTTCAGTCAGCGGGTCTACCTTACTAAACATCAGAGTACTCACACAGGGGAGAAACCATATAAATGTATAGAATGTGGAAAGTCTTTCAGTCGAAGTGACAACCTTACAAATCATCAGAGAACCCACACAGGGGAGAAACCCTTTAAATGTACGGAGTGTGGAAAGACGTTCAGTCAGCGCTTCTATCTAACAGTACATCAGAGGACCCACACAGGGGAGAGGCCACATAAATGTCTGGAGTGTGGAAAGTCCTTCAGCAACAGTTTCTGTCTCACTGTGCATCAAAGAACCCACACAGGGGAAAAACCCTATAAATGTTTGGAATGTGGGAAAAGCTTCAGCAGGAGGGGCACTCTTACTTTGCACCAGAAAATCCACACTGGGGACAAGCCCTATAAATGTACAAAGTGCGGGATGTCCTTCAGCCGGAATGACTATCTTATTTCGCATCAAAAAATCCACACACAAGATAAAAAATACGAGTGTCTGGAGTGTGGAAAGTCCTTCCGGCGGGGTGTTGATCTTACGGTACATCAGAGAATCCACACAGGGGAAAAACCATACCAGTGTGCGGAGTGTGGAAAGTCCTTCACTCAGAGAGTGAATCTTAATGTACATCAAAGAACTCACACGGGGGAGAAACCGTTCAAGTGTCAGGAGTGCGGGAAAAGCTACACAGAGAAGGGAACCCTGATTAAGCATCAGGGTATGCACAGAAGAGAAAAACTAAACGCTTTTAAATGTCTGGAGTGTGAAGACAGCTTCAGCAGTAGAGAAGCACTTACCAAGCATCAGAGAGTCCACACAGGGGAAGAATTGTATAAGTGCATGGAATGTGGAAAGACCTTTGCTCGAAGCCACTATCTTACAAAACATTACAGAATTCACACAGGGGAGAAGCCCTATCAGTGCCTGGAGTGTGGGAAGTGCTTTGCCCAACGTTATTACCTTACTAAACATCAAAGCATTCACACGGGGGAGAAGCCGTATAAATGCCAAGAGTGTGGAAAGTCCTTCAGCCAGAGCGATTACCTCACAAAACATCAGAGAACCCACACAGGGGAGAAGCCCTATCAGTGCACCGAGTGTGGGAAGAGCTTCAAGCAACGTTTCTATCTCAGTGTACATCAAAGAATCCACACTGGAGAGAAGCCATATACATGTCTGGACTGCGGAAAGAGCTTCAACCAGTCCTCACAGCTTACTGGGCATCAGAGAACTCACAGAGGTGAGAAGACACATGAATGTGCCGAGTGTGGAAAGGGCTTCAATCATAGTTTCTCTCTTACGGTACATCAGAGAATCCACACAGGGGAGAAGCCCTATCAATGCACAGAGTGCGGAAAGAGCTTCAGCCGATCATCAGAACTTAGTAGACACCAAAAGGTCCATACTGGGGAGACACCCTATAAATGTATGGAATGTGGGAAGGGTTTCAGCACTGGTGAAAGCCTCAACTTACATCAGAGAACCAATCATATTATATCAGAGACGCTGTATCAGTGTTTGAACTGTAAAAAAGGTTTCGGTCAAGTCACAGAGCTTGCTACCCATCTGTTCTCCTGCTGGTGACAGACCAGCTATGACTGTCTAAATACTTCATCTGGGTTCCCGTAAAGGGAGTGGTAGATTGGGGGGGGGAGGGCAAGCAACTTCGGAACTGGGCAGTTGAAGATGAGAAATAGAAACTGATTAAAAAAGAACATGGTCCCCAAATTAAGGTTCCTGCTGGCAAACTGAGGGATCATCTACACCGAAGTTTTAATTCAGCTTCATTCTGCGTTCAGAGAAAACATCAGCAAATTGGCAATTGTCTTTTGCGTAACTCAGAAAATCCACCTTTGGATCAGATAATGTGGAATGAAAATGGCACTCTGCTTTGCTGATGTGTTCTCTCATTCTGAAGATTGATTAAACCTTAGCTGTAGATGGTCCTTTAGTGTAATCCTGACATTCTGTGCATTGCACATTACTTACTAAAATTTCCAGCCCATATAATGTTGCAACACATTGCAGCAAACTAAACCAGGGATCTCCAGTAAGTAAACAGCTGTAATGAATTAGTTGGATGTAGGTTGGATTGATCTAGGACTTGCCTGGAATGATGAACTTCAAACCTGAGGATCGTACTATGCACTGTATAAAATTGAAAAGGAGTATGTGGTGCAGCAACATCTGTGAGGAACAGAAGCTACTTCAACTCTGGTCTTTTACACACAACAGCTAAAACGTGACTATAATTTCAAGTTCACGTTACTTATTTAAAGAGATGAAGGCATCACTAGATATGCTGAAGGTGTTCGTCACAGTCTAGCAACACGGAACCCGTAAATGGGATGGGTTTCGCCTTCTGATTCTTCACTGGAGGCCTTCTTCAGGTTCCAGATGAAGCTCTTTGAAGCATGAGCATCACCTCTGTGGACACTGGGCTGCTATTAAATTGCCTGCCTGTTGCCAGACAAGACTGTTGAGAAGGTGGTGGCCAAGCAACTGCAACAACAGCTGGATGAAACAGATTATCTTGATCCATCTCTGCCTGGTTTCAAGACTGGGTTCAGCCTGGAAAACATCTTGATTGCTCCTTAAGTGTGACAGGCAGATAAATGGATGCTTCATTTGTTCTTCACTATCTCTGTGACTTGTCATATTGTGAACTAGGGTATTCTGCTGGGCAGGCTTTATGACATTTTTGTTTGGTCCAAAGTAGTTAGCACCTTGAGGTTCTGCAAAAATCTAATAACCTCTCCTGAGCTGCTCTTTATGAAGCCAGTGGGCATGGTCATCAGACATTCTGGGCCAGAGAACATCTGGACCAGGAGAGGCAGCTGAAGTACCAGAAGGGACCCTGGTTGGATGGAAACTCTTTGGATGGGGATCTCCTGAATCCTTCAGTTAGCCATGGTCACGGTTCTGGATCTGATGATATTCCCCCTGCATATATGGGCTAAGGGACGATTAGTGTCCCATGTGGACACAGTGAAAACCATGTCCTATGACAAACGGTTGAAAGATCTAGGAATGTTTAGCCTACAGAAGAGAAGACCGAGAGGAGGCATGATTGTGGTCTTCAAATCTCTGAAGTGCTGTCACGGTGCAGAGGGATCGTCCCTATCTTCACTTGCAGAAGATGGGAGGACTTGAAACAACGGGATGAAACGTCAAGGGAGTCAATAAATATTAGGTGTTAGGAAGAACTTCCTAACAGTAAGGGTGATCAGTCAATGGAACAGGTTGCTATGGGAGGTGGTGGATTCTCCTTCTCTGGAGTTCTTCAAGCAGAGGCTGGACCTACATCTGTCTGGGATGGTTTAGGAAATCCCGCATTGAGCAGGGGGTTGGACTAGATGACCCTGGAGGTCCCTTCCAACTCTGTGATTCTATGACATGTTCAGGCAGCTTCCAGGATAGAGCTGTCTGGTCCTCAGGTGTGCAGGCTTCTGAACCACTGCAATCTACTCTGCATGGGGCTGCTCCTGAGAATGGCCTGGAAGCGTAGCTAGGGCAGACCAGTTTATGTTACCCCTAAGCCCAATGCATGCTGAACATTTCTACCGGCGAAGCCCTAACCAGCTCCTGTCCTGGATGTCTGGAAGAAGACTGGACTTGCCTTACACGAGGGCTCTCACTTGCTGAACAGGAATCCCGTAGTCCTGGACTTTGACCTTCTACTCTTAACTGCATTGCTAAATGGCGTGGGCTGCTTTGAGAGCTAGGGGGAGGGAAGGCCTTCCAAAGATGTGCATGTTATTGCGTGTGGCTTTGATAATTCCCCATCTTCTCTTGACAAGGGCTCTGATTTCAATTTCCCCAAATTGTGTACAGCCCCTCCTGCCCACCGTTGCCTTAACTAGACCCCGCCCGTGTCTGTCTAGCTCCTTGCCTGTTCCTTCCTATTATGCTGGGGGGCCCCAATCAGAGATGAGTCAAACCGGTTTGAATCAAACAGGGGCGTTCAGAAAGCTTGAAATGAACAACCCCAACTGTTCGAATTCAAACTGAACCAAGCGTTGTTCCGACTAATCTTTGCAATCGTGCTCTGTTCGGTCGTGGCTCGAAGGCATTCAGATTTAACCAAACACCCTGCTGTTTGAAGAAAGCCGTTTGAAATCGAACCAAACACACACAAAAAGGTTCGTGGGCATCTCTACTCCCAGTGTCCCTTGGCTTGATTTTTACCCACTGAGGACCCCTAGATTTGCTTTAACGGAGCTGATGTTACGTTTTAGCTGCAGCTGCTGTTCTCCCCTTTGGTGTATCGCTTCCTGCATTCCATTTTTAATAAAAAGTCTTTTAGAGAAAGCAGATAGCAAAAGCGGCTCTTCCAATTATTTTAAGCAAATTGCAAATTTGCAACTTGATGGCAAGTCCTTGTCCTGGGATATATGGTCAGACCCCTGTATCCACTGATTCCGTAACCACAGTTTCGGTTTCCTGCGGTGACCAGATCAGCCCCACAACAACCCTGCGCGGGCACCATTACACTTACCTTACACTCTTCCGGGGCCTGGGACAGGCAGGAAAAGGCCCGAAATGGCATGCGATTCCCTGTAATGCCTTTGAAATCCTATTGGATTTCACAGGGATTATGGGAAACGGAGTACAACTCAAGTGAGGTTTCCCATGATTCCTGTGAAATTTCACTGGAATTAAGGGGCATGGAGTACATTTCTCACCGTTTGCTATTATTCGCGGTTTTCCATATCCGTGGTAGGAGCTGGAACATACCCCCCGCGGATACGGGGGTCCGACTGTAATCCAGAATAAGGTCCAGTCCAGAAAGCACCTTCGATGCGACAACCTATGATTGACAAGAGAAGACCAATGCATACATATTTTAATCATATATTTTAATTATCTCTGCCCATGAGTAACTAAAAACATGTAAATATATTAAATAATGGGCTCTCTATGAAGGTGGAGGCCAAGGTAAAGAGTTGTGTCTTCCCCAGACATCAATACATTTGATAGGGGAGGCTGTTCCATAGGTGGTGCTGGCCCGAGAAGGCCCTGCCACATGACTGAAGGGTATGGCACTGCTAAAAGCACCCACCCACCCCAACAGATCTTAAGGCCAATATAAAGTGCAGTCTGACTTCACAGTGAAAACCTGGGGTGATTTCACACTTCCCGTCCACTGGATGGGAAGGCGTCCGATTGCCCAATGTTAACTAGCGTTCACACTGCAAGCACTATCTAATGACAGCCGGAGCCCTGCGTGAATGATCACTCACCCGTGACCGATCCTGGAGCCGGTCCTCTTCTGGGTGCCCGCATTTTCCTTGTGGTGCTCTCCACAATGATGCATACATTGCACCATTGCCATGACGACGCTGATGTTCTGCACAAGCGCAGTTGCATCTATGGTTGTCTGGAGTGCCAGCGCCGGAAGAGGAGCACCAGAAGAGGTGCGAGTGGCCACTACCTGGATGAGCCAGGTAAGCTTTTAGATAATGTTGGCAAAGGTGTGAAACACGATTTTGTGCTGCATGCTTAATCAACCATTAGGGAGCTTCTGGGAGGGCAGGGGACATTAGGAGGCTGGGCAGATGACCTTCCCCAGAAGTTCCCTAATCATGTGCTACTGGCTGTAGTGTGAATAGGCCCCCGTGATTGTCAGGCAGGGCTAGCTGCCTGCCATAATATTTGAATGTAAGATGTCTGCCATCTATGTGATTCTGTATATATGCATATAGTAGCTGCCTGTTGTTTGGAAATGACAGTTGACTCCCCCCTCCCTACTGGGATCCAGTGATACATTTTGGCTCCAAGTGTAAACTGAATTTTGAAAAATAGTTATTGTTGATTGACTGAAGGCCAAACCCTGCTCAGCTATGAAACATATAAATATGCTGAGCTTTCTGTTCCAAGTTGCTTCCAACAAAAAATGCCTTTACACTGAGCTGAAATAAATCACTTTTCACCTTTTTAAAGAAAGAGTCTCATGGTTATTCTTTGCCAGCCTGACAGTGATGGAGGATACAGAGTGCTTTCCCAGTGCTAAGCGTTTTCATTCCCTCTTGGAAAAGAAACAAGGGATTGTAAACCTGTCTCAAGGTACATCCTGGATGAGGCAGAATCTGAGACTGGCTGTTTGTGAAATGCTGATTCTGCGGCTACAGAAGCAACTCTAACCCACCTTTTCCAGCCCAGAAGATAACATCAGAACCTCAGGGGAGCCTTGCTGGATCAGGCCACAGTTCATCTAGTCATCCAGCATCCTCTCTCACACAGTGGCCTGCCAGTTGCTTCTGGGCATCTCAAGCAGAAGACGGGGAAACCTTCACCTGCTCGACTCTCTGCAAATGGCCTTTGGAGGGCTCCCGTCTGCCTCTCCAACCTGATGTACCTGGGCATCCATTCTAGTAGCCACTGATACACCTGTCCTCTGTGAACTTGTTCGTAAGAACATAAAGAGAAGCCCTTCTGGATCAGGCCACAACCCATCTCGTTCAGCGTCTGTTTCACAGGCTGCATTCACAGCAAAGTTTTAATCTGGTTTCGGTCCAGTTTCAGAGTGAGAAAAGCCACCAGGCAAAGTGTCAAGGTGTTTTCTTTCAGCATTATCTGACTCTGGAAATCCACCTTTGGGTTAGATAAAGTGGGGGAGGGGAATGACTATTCACTATGCTGGAGTGTTTCTCTAAAGTGGACTGAAACCAGATTAAAACACAGCGGCACGGCAGTTGAATCTCAAACCGAAGACGAGGGCAAAACCTTCTGCTCTCGAATCCCTGCAAATGGTCTTCAGAGGCCTCCTGCTCGTCTCTTCAACCTGGATGTGGTACCTGGGCATCCATCCTAGTAAGCATTGATGCATCTCCGGGTGTTTTTCCACGGTCACTTAGTACCCATTAAGGACCCATTTGGGTGAGAGCCGGATGACCCCATTTCCACCACGGCATCCATTAGGGACACATTTGTTTCCACCACGCCTCGGGAAATCCAGATCATATGGGTGCTTTGTGGCCTTTAATCCAGGTTTTCTGTAGAGCCCATTAATGGGGTCTATAATGGGGTCTTCAGCCAGAAAATCCAGATTAAAGGGAGCCTGTTTCTACATTAGTTTGGCAATGGGGTCTAGAGGAGGCTAGGGGGAGGGGGCATCCTTGGAGGGGGAGCACCAAAACCTAGGCTTCAAAATCATTTTGAAGTCATTTCGAAGTCACTTCGAAGTCTATGCAAAATAGCTCCAGAGCGTCTTTGAAGTCTGTGCTGATCTTCAGAGTGAACTTCGAAGTGACTTTGGAGCCGCTTTCGAGATTGCACCCCCTGTCCCCCCAAACACCTGGGGTGACAGGCAGACCCCGCCTACCCCACATGTGGGTAAATCCGGATTTCCAAATGGGTGCTCCGGTGTTTCCACGGCAGGATGGCTAGCACCCATTGCTATTGGGTGCTAGACCACCCATGGAAACACATTGGTTGCTTCCCTTAATCCGGATCTACTAGATCCGGATTACAGGAAGTACCCATTCCTTAGATCCAGATCTTCTTAGATCCGGATTAAAGGAGGGCGGTGGAAAAACACCCTTCGTGACGTTTCCAACTATTGCTGCTTCAGGTGGGAGGGGGTTGTACAGCTGAGCCCCTGATGGCCTGGGGGGCCTCCACAGTTTGGTCTAGTGGTTAGGGGGGCGGACTTGATACCGGGTTCAATTCTGCCCTCCCCCACGAAGCCAGCTGGGTGACCTTGGGCTAGTCACAGCTCTCTTCTGAGCTCTCACAGCCCCACCCGCCTCACAGAGTGTCAGTTGTGGGGAGAAGAACAGAAGGTTTGTCAGCTGGTTTGAGTCCCCTTAAATGGGGGAGAAAAGCGGGGGAGAAAAGTCAACCCTTCTTCTTCTTCCCTTCCTTAATGCAAGCTTCTGCCCTTGCGCTGACTGAATCTGCACCAGGGGCTTTAGGGGAGCCGAGAGGGGGGGCACCCCGGGGTCTGGGGAGCTGCAAGCATCCCGTGGGTGAAATGCAGGTGGGAGGGGGACTTGGGGAGGATGGAGCAACTTGTGTGTACATGGGGTGTGCATTTCAGGAGGCTCCACCAGCAAGGGGAGAATCTGCTCCCCCCACCCTTCAGAATTCTCACAGCCCCGCCTACTCCACATGTGGGGAAGAACAGAAGGTTTGTCAGCAGCTTTGAGTCCCCTTCATTGGGTGAGAAAAGCGGGGGTAGAAAAGTCAACTCTTCTTCTTCTCAATGAAACAAGGACAGTAAGGCTGGGATTATACTGGGATGGAATGGGAGAAGGAAACTCGTGCCACCCCCGCCCCCAATTTGGCCCAGTAAAAAAACAACTGGGAGGAGAAACTAGAGTTTGGGGCGCCCTCCCCCCTGGAGCATCGCCGCCTATCTGGGTAAAGGGCTGATGCGACTGGAGAGCCTCGAGGGGCCCCTGCAAGGCAGGTAGAGCCGCCTGGAATTGGGAGGCTTTACTGCTCCCGGGCCAAACGAAGGCAGCGTCTACCCGACCCCCCCTCCCGGGCCTGGCACACAGCAGCGAAGGCTTTAGGTTTAGGGACTGCTGCGATCCCCTGACCCTCCAGGAGCGGAGGAGTTAAAGTCAGAGAGTCTTGCCTCCTAGAGGGGGCTCTGTGTGGGGAGGGGGTCCACTTCCGTCCCCCTCCCTCCCTCCTTGCAGCGTTTGCAAGCAGCCGCTGCTCAGGGAGGGAGGGGCTCAGAAGGTCCCTTGTTTGCTCGCACCCGGGGGAGGGCAGGCTTGAAGACACCCCGCCCTCCTTGGTGCCCCAGAGCGGAGGGGCCTGTGCAGATGAGCCCCTGCTGGGCTGGCCTGGCCTGGGCGCCCCCCCTTCCCCTCCTTCAGGCAAGCTTCTGCCCCTCCACTGAATCTACAGCAGCAGGGGATTTAGAGGAGGGGGCCGAGAAGAGGGGGCGCACCACGGGGCCTGGGGAGCTGCAGGGGTCCCGTGGGAGGAATGCGGATGGGAGGGGGGACTGTGTGTGTATGGGGGGGTCCGTTTCAGGCTGCAACCCCATTGCTCTCATCTAACTGCTGCCGTTTTGGTCTAGTGGGTAGAGAGCTGGACTCGAATCTGGGAATGCCTGGTTTGGGTCCACATTCCTCCACGAAGCCAGCTGAGTGATCTCGGGCAAGTCACAGCTCTCACAGCCCCAGCTGCCTCACAGGGTGTTCTGTTGTGGGGAGAAGAACAGAAGGTTTGTCAGCCACCTTGAGTCCCCGTAAAGGGGTGAGAAAAGCGGGCTAGAAAAACCAACTCCTCTTCCTCCATGAAGACAGCTAGGCGACCTTGGGCAAGTCACAGCTCTCGTCTGAGCTCACACACCCCCACCTGCCTCACAGGGTGTTCTGCCTCTTGCGGTTTGGCCTAGGGTGGAAAGGGCCCTTGGCAAAGGTGAGTGAAGGTGGCCCCCCAGCAATGCCAACAGAGGCCTGAGGCTTCCATGGAGCGCAAGGAACAAATGCCAGCAGCCAGCCAAGTGGGAGGTGCCTGAAGCCACTTTATTTCTGACATGTGGAGAAGAGGACAGGACACATGCACCCCTCAGCGCTGGACAGAAGGGGGCATTTCAGAGGGGCTTGCCTGGCCCCTCTAGCCACCGCACCACACTGCCCTTCTACCTCACAGGGTGTTCTGTTGTGGGGAGAAGAACAGAAAGTATGTCAGCTGCTTTGAGTCCCCTTAAATGGGTGAGAAATGCGGGGTTGGAAAACCCAACTCTTCTTCTTCTTTCCCTCCCAGGCCCCTAATGTGCGCCTGTCTTTCCTCAGGTGCAGCTCGAGTCCCCACCGACCATGAGTCGGGTCTCCCGGACGCACAATGTCAGGCATACCCAGCGGCTGGACCCCAGACCCCTCCGGGGGCCCAGATCGTCAGGCTTGGTGGCAGAGAAGAACTGACGGGCAAGAGGAAGGAATAAAGTGCAGAGCTGGAGGAGGAAGAGAAGGGAGCCTTGCTGGGACTGAGGTCAGGAGAGGCTGGCGTGGGGAGGGGAGGGGAGGGGCCCTGCCAAGGAAGAGGCAAGCCCATCCCAGCCAAGGCCCGGACTGGCTCAGGTGAGGAGACACAGTGGTCCAGGTGGTTCTGGTTCTGGGAGGCTGAGGGGCCCCAGGAGGTTGCAGTGTCTGAGAATTCTTGCAGGAGACTTTCTCCCTCCCTCCCTCCCTATTTCCTTGCTTTCTCTCCCTTCTTCCTACATTCCTTCCCTTCTTCCTACCTATCTTGATTTCCCCCCCACACACACGCACACTTCTTCCTCTGTTCCCTCTCTTTTTTCAATCTCCCTCTCTCCCTCTTTCCAGTTTGGTCTAGTGATTAGGGAGCTGGACTCTTATTTGGGAATACCGGGTTCGATTCTGCCCTCCTCCATGAATCCAGCTGGGTGACTTTGGGCGAGTCACAGCTCTCTTCTGAACTCTTGTCTCAAGCCTGCTCTTCTCCCTGGTAGAACCCCTTTCACACCCCCTCACACCCCTTCTCTCCTTTGCAGGCAGAGAAAGGCATCTGGCAGCACCGGCCGGACCCAGTCCAGCTCGTGACAGCAGAAATGGTTGCTGGGAACCCCCTGTATCAGGTATAGCAGGACTTCCAAACCCATGAAGGGGCCAGATGGGGGTCCCTGTCTCTCTCGATCTCATAGTCCCTCGATCTTCCTAGAATCTGCCAGCTCTAGGGATGCTCTGAAGGCAACCAGTGAGCCTTTTTGGTCTAGTTGTTTGGGAGCTGGGCTCTTATCTGGGAATACCAGGTTTGATTCTGCGCTCTGCCGTGAAGCCAGCTGGGTGACCTTGGGCGAGTGACGGCTCTCTTACGAGCTCTCACAGCCCCACCTACCTCACAGGGTGTTCTGTTGTGGGGAGAAGAACTGAAAGTTTGTCAGCCACTTTGAGTCCCCTTAAATGGGTGAGGAAAGCAGGGGTAGAAAAGCCATCTCTTCTTCTTCTTCTTTCTTCTGCTCCAGTGGAAGGACCTCCTGTCCCCTAACATTGATGATCAGTTTTGTTCCTTCTTCTTCCACTCAGGGACAAATTGTTTTCTCATTCCCTTCCAGCCCCTTTTGACCTTTGAGGATGTGGCCGTGCATTTCACAGCGGAGGAGTGGACGTTGCTGGATCTGGCCCAGAGGGCTTTGCACAGGGACGTCATGGAGGAGAATTATGAAAATCTGGCTTTCTTGGGTAAGGGTCCCTCTCTGGTTGGGTTGACACTTGGCCATTAATGTTTGGTGCCCTCAGCCTTTCTTATTATCTGGAGAACAGAGCCTGGACAATGGGACCTTCTGAATTTGTGACATGCAACAATACCACATGAAAAGCATGCTATGGTGATAATGGCGGTGGGTCCGCTTCCACCACTTACGAATATTTGTAATGTTCGATAGTCGTACGAATTTGTACCACAGTCCAATGAATGCTTCGGAAATTTGTGGACCTGGGGAGGTGGGTAAGCGACCACGCCGGTCACATCTGCAACAGATCCATAGTGCAGCTTGGAACAGAAAACCCAGCATATTTATGTTTCATAGCTGGGTGGGGTTTGGCCTCCAACCAATGAACAATAAGTATTTTTCAAAACTCAGTTTAAACTTGGAGCCAAAATGTATCACTTGAACCCAGCAGGGAGGAGGGAGTCAACTGTCACTTCCAAACAACAGGCAGCTACTATATACATATATACGGAATCACATAGGTGGCAGAGATTTTACATTCAAATATTATGGCAGGCAGCTAGCCCTGCATGACAGTACGACTGTAAATACAAAATATAAAACAAACCCACTAATAGCAGTAACAGTGCCTGAAAGCAGGGAAGTGAAGCTGTTTCCTCAGCCAAAGGCCAGGGTAAATAGGTGCATCTTCACTGTTCTCCTGAACATGTAAAGTGAAGGTGCCTGATGCACCGCTGGGGGGGCAAGAAGCCATGACTGAAAAGGCCCTATCCTGGGTGCCCACCCCTCTAAATACTTAAGGTAGTGATACAGCTAAGAGGGCCTCCTGTGAGGACCTGAAGATCAGGTCAGGTCAATATGGGAGAGGGCATTCCTTTCGATATTTGGGGGCCAAGCCATTTAGCCATTTGGTCTAGTGGTTAGGGAGCCGTACTTTTATCTGGGAATTTTGGGTGATTCTGCCCTCCCCCATGAAGCCAGCTGGGCGGCCTTGGGCTAGTCACATCTCTCTTCTTAGCTCCCACAGCCCCACCCACTTCACAGGGTGTTCTGCGGTGGGGAGAAGAACAGAAGGTTTGTCAGCCACTTTTGAGTGCCCTAAATGGGTGAGGAACAAAAACCAACTCTTCTTCTTCCTTCCTCTAGATTCTTTAGATTGTAAGCCTGAGGGCAGGGACCTGTCTAAGATTAATTTAATATTGTAACCCGCCCTGAGACCTTCGGGTATAGGGCGGGATAGAAATACAAATAAATAAATAAATAAGTAATAATAAATAAATAAATAAATAAATAAATAAATAAATAAATAAATAAATAAATAAATAAATAAATAAATAAAGCCAGCTGGGTGACCTTGGGCTAGTCACAGCTCTCTTCTGAGCTCCCACAGCCCTACCTACCTCACAGGGTGTCTGTGGTGGGGAGAAGAACAGAAAGCATTGTCAGCCGCTATGAGTCCCCTTAAATGGGTGAGGAAAGTGGAGTAGAAAAGCCAACTCTTCTTCTTAAAGTTAACACCTTGACCTGGTCCACCACACCTCTGGCTGTTGGAAGCTCAGGAGGTTCTGGAGATGGAGGTAGCAAATGGAAGACGCTTGAGTAAAGGGGGGGGAAAGAAATTGAAGTCCATCTCTATTTTCAGTGAATTTTTACTTACCTTTTTTTAACGTCCTAAACAGATGATTGGCTGGAGAGTCTAAGTGCCTCAACTACCGCGATGTCATCCGAAAGTGCATCGAACGAGACATTTCAAAATCAAAGGGAATCGCATTGGCCATTGAAGACTATGACAGAGGACTCCTTTGTCATTTTGCGCAACGCAGGGATCTCTGCACTTTTGTTTTCACACAACGGGAAACAAGGAGGACCAGGGGAAGAGGCTCCCAAAATCCGGGAACTCCATAAAATTAAATCAGAACTGAGCGCAAGTTATGGAACTCCCACCGGGTTTAAACGCTCACAGAAGGGAAAGATGTCTTGTTGCAGCTATGTGCCACGTTTACATCAGACAACCCATACGGAGAGGAAAGTGCGTAAAAGCATGGAATACAGAAAGAACTTTGGGCTCCGGTCAGATCTTACACATTGTCAATGGATTCACACAGGGGAGAGACCCTATGAAACAATGGCGCATGGGAAGTGTTCTATTCCGAGTTCGACCTTTCTTTTAGACAGAACAGGTCAAACAGGGGAGAGACCCTACAAAGGAGAAAAACCCTATAAATGCAAGGAGTGTGGGAAAACCTTCCGCCTGGGCGTCAACCTTAATAAACATCAAAGCATCCACACCGGGGGAAAGCCCTATATATGCACAGAATGTGGGGAGTCCTTCAGCTGGAGTGAGAGTCTCGCCAGGCATCAGAGAACTCACGCAGGGGAGAAGCCGTATAAATGCAAGGAGTGCGGAAAGTCTTTCAACTGGAACGGCAGTCTTACGAATCATTACAAAACCCACACGGACAAGAAGCCCCACAGGTGCGCCGAGTGCGGCAAGTCCTTCGCTCGCCACTGCTCCCTTTCCAAACATCGGAGTACTCACACCGGGGAGAAGCCGTACGTGTGCCCGGAGTGCGGGAGGCCCTTCAGCCAGAGCGACTACCTGAGTCGGCATCGAAAGACCCACGTGCGGGAGAAACCGTATCAATGTGCAGAATGCGGGAAGTCTTTCAGGCGGAGCGACAACTTCGCAAACCATCTAAGAATTCACTCCGGGGAGAAACCCTACAAATGTACGGAATGCGGGAAGGACTTTGGCAGCAGCAGAATGCTCCGTCTGCATCAGAGAACGAGTCACACCGTATCGGAGACCCTTTATCACTGTCTGAACTGTAGGAAGAGATTCAGTCAGGTCACAGAGCTGGTGGTGCACCTGAATGCATGCTTGTGATACATAATGTATGAATGCGCACTTCTGGTCCACATACCTAAAGCAGTAGCCCCATAATGGAAGTTTCTGTGGTCAGTATCCCCTGAAATTGGATGCCATGATCCCAGAGTTTAGGGTGATAAATTGGAGATAATTGAAAAGGAACTTCTTGGGCTGCAGTCAGATCTAACTTTTAATCTAGTTTCAGTCCACTTTCAGAGTGAGGGAACATACCAGCGAAGTGTATTTTCTTTCCACCTTATTTAACCCAAAGGTGAATTTTCTGAGTTAGATAATGCTAAACGAAAACAGCCTGACAATTTGGCTTCTATCAATCTGAAAGTGAACCGAAGCCGGATTAAAATGTAGCTGTGAACACAGCATAAGGGTTCTGAACACCGATCCTACTGGGCACTGGTGAACCTGGTCTGATCCTGACTGCTTTTGCAGGTGCTCAACACATTTTTCAAGGCTTCCAGGCACAATCTAGACACTGCACCAGTTCAGGTAAATAGACGCCACCCCACCCCCAGGATAAAATTAACCTGGACTGGGAGTTGCTGTGATGTAAACATTGAACATCTGTAAACTTTCTTCTGAGTGTCGTTGCCAGATCTTCCATTTGGATGCCTTCAGCATAGCTGCTAAGCCCCTAGGCACAAATCAACCGAGAGCCCAGTAGCCCAGACGGCTCAAGATGGAGTCCAGCTTTCTCTGAGATGGGGCCACCATGAGGTTCTCAGGACCTCTTGCTAAGCCCGAGACCTGCCTTGGGCAAGGCAAGTCTCCCACTACCCCTAACTCTGGTGCTACTTCTCTCAGCCCCACTCCTGGTGGGTAACGCCACCCCACTGAGTACCAAGGTAAGGCCAACTCCCTGGCTTGAGAAACGTTCCCCCCAGAGAACTTCCATCTTACTGAGATTAAGCCGCAGCCTGGTGGCTCCCAGGAGTTCAGGACATGGAAGGAGGGAGAAGACTGGAGAAGAGTTGGAGACTCCGAAGCAGGGATCAGGACTGGAACTAAGGACAAAGGAGAACAGGAACCATGCTGGACAGGAAAACTACGCAGCATCAGGCAGCGGCAGGAAGGTCTTCTGGGCAGAAGAACCTAAGAGTGCTGCTGGATTATACCACAGTCCGTCTAGCCCTGCACCTTATCTAGCACAGTAGCCCACCAACTGCTTCTAGGCAACCTGAGCAGGAGACAAAGGGTCTTTTCACACCTACCTCAGTAGCTGATGCAGGGGACACTCCAGTACGGAGCATTCTCATTGTACAGAGGTGTTTCTTTACTCAAAATGGCTCCACGCACGCCAGAGTGTCCCTCAAATAAAGCTCTGGAGCAGTTAAAACTCGTATAGCCCTGCACACTCCCATCTGCACCTCTTCTGGAAGGCCAGGGTTGCAGGTGCAAATGGTTGGGAGGACGGTAGCATGTCCCTATTGTTAGGCTTCCTTTTTGGCTTGGTATTTTTACCCACACTGCTTCTGTGGAAGAGTCAGACTCACCTGGACATTCCAGTTCATAAGATTCTATCTCTTCTTTAATATACAAGGCTACACCACCTCCATGCCGCCCTTCCCTGTCTTTCCTGTAGTTTGTAACCTGGGATGACTGTATCCCACTGGTTTTCACTGGTCCACCAGGTTTCAGTTATGCAAAAAATATCCATCCTAGTTTCCATAACTAAGCTTTCTAGCTCCCCTATTTTAGCTCAAAGGCTTCAGGTGTTAGCATATATACATTTATATTCACTCCTACGGTCCAAATTCTGCCATCAAGGAACATGTGAATGCTTATACTGCCTCTTGCATCGTTCTGCTTGCATACTATTGACTAATCCCTCACTTTGCTCAGCATTATCTGCATATTTCCAGCCCTCCTCACTTGATGGTGCGCTCTCCCAAACCGGATGCTGCCCAGCGCCTGTCGGCTTTCCCCCAGGGATCAGTTTAAAAGCAGCTCTGCAACCTTTTTATTAATCGCCAGCAATCTGGTTCCATCTTGGTTCAAATGTAACCTGTCCCTCTTGTAAAGGTTTGGCTTGTCCCAAAATGTTCCACAGTTCCTTACAAATCTAAACCCCACCTCCCGACATCACTGCCTCATCCACGCATTAAAGCGCTGCCTGTCTGGCTGGTCCTGCATGTGGAACAGGTAGCATTTCTGAGAATGCAACCCTGGATGTCCTGGACTTTAGTTTTCTACTTAACAACCTAAATTTGGCTTCCAGGATGCTCCGTCTTGCCTTCCCAACAGCATTGGTACTGACATGTACCATGACCACTGGCTCCTCAGCACTGTCTACTAACCTGTCTAGATGCCGCGTGATGTCTGCAACCTTCGCACCAGGCAGGCAAGTCACCGTGCGGTCAACACACCCATCAGAAACCCGGCTCTCTATATTCCTGATAATCGAATCGCCCACTACAGGAAGCCCCCCTCCTGCTACCTGTGGAGTTGTATCCTCGGTGCAAGAGGATACAGGCACATCCGCTGAGGAAGGGGTCCCAACTAAGGGAGCCTGGCCCTCTTCCTCAGTTTGATGTCCTCCCTGCCTGAGGCTTCCACTCTCCGAGGCAGCTGGAGGGCTGCTTATTGTGGAGTGGGATGCTCCTACCACATCCCTGAAGGCCTCACCCTCAGCCCTGTTACTCTCTGTCTCTGTCTCCAGGTCCACTACCTTGGCTTCAAGGGAAGAGACACGTTCCCTGAGAGCCCAGAGCTCACTGCACCAAGCACAGACCCAGGACTTCTGCCCAATGGGCAGATAGCCGTACATTTGATACTCAGTGCAAAACACTGGGAAGCCCCCTTTCCCTGCTAGCTTTCTACCTTCATTTTATTAATGGACTTGTTCTATTCTTTAAAAATCTAACTTGAAAAGTATTAAATAATTTTTCTTCAAGATAAACTTTTCCAAATTAATAGTTTGTTATGATATAGTATGTTTATTTTGCATGCTGTGAGGTGGGAGGAATAGAAACAACGGGATGAAACTTCAAGGGGGTCAGTAAATATTAGATATTAGGGAAAACTTCCTGACAGTGAAGGCGACCAGACAGTGGAATAGGTTGCCACAGGAGGTAGTGGGTTCTCCTTTGCTGGAGGTCTTCAAGCAGAGGCTGGACTTCCATCTGTCTGGGATGGTTTAGGAAATCCTGCATTGAGCAGGGGGTTGGACTGGATGACCCTGGAGGTCCCGTCCAACCGAGATTCTATCTGAATGGACACGTGGATGAGCTGAATCCAAATGGCAAGGGAGGACTTTGAACCACTTGAATTTTTGTCATACTTGCTATTGTTAAACGCACGGGACAGCAATACAACCGATTATGAGGGCAAAATGTGGGTGGGAAGGACTTGAGCACAAGGGACGCTGTAATCCTTTATCAAGGGATGTTAACCAAGATCCCTTCATTGGAATGTTTAAGGTGCTTAGAGGTCGAGGGGTTGGATGGTTTCTCAAACTAAATGCTGTGCAGCTCCCATCAGTTTCTCCCCAGCGATCAGTTCAAAAGCTGCTCTGTTTCCATCATGGTTCAGGTGCTCGTCTTCACCGGGTTTGGGCTGTCCTCAAATGTTCCACACTCATCGATGCTCTGGGGCTCCTGAACCCCACCTGTCTTATCTGGCCCCGCATGTGGGCCAGGCAGCATTTCTGAGAGTAAGGCATTCTCGGGGAGCGTGGCAGAGGCTATATCCCCATTTTGCAGCAAAGGGCCCATAGGGGCTTCCAGTTTCTATCACTCCCTGCGGAGACCAGCTGCTCAGAGGGCCAGAGCCAGGGGGCTTTCCTCTTAATCTGCAAGAGGGAAGGGAAAAGTGTATCCCCATTTAACCAAAGGCCAGGGTGAAGAGGTGCATCTTCACTGCCTTCCGAAATGTGATTGACGCACCTCAAGGGGGAGACTATTCCATAGCCTAGGGGCCATCACTGAGAAGGCCCTCTCCTGAGTGCCCACTGAGGGTTGTGGGACAACTAGGAGGGCCTCCTCTCCAGATCTTAAGGCACGGGCAGGCCAGTATGGGAGATATTTCTTCTTTCTCAGCATCTTTAGGTATCTTGCAAGGAAAGAGGTAGCAGGGGAAAACTATGCAGAAGCTTACGGTGACCTAATAGCCATCAGTATCATTGTTGCTACATTGTCATCTGAGCGAAAGCCCCTGCTGCTGTCCTTCATCCCAGGTAGCTTATTCGAAGAGCACCTTCGGGATAGTGGAGAAAGGCAAAGTTGTGCTTAGGGGAAGGTGGGAAAGTCCAAGAGAACCCCTTCTCCGCAGGTGGTGCCTGGTTCAGCCCCTCTTGCACAATTTCAACTCTCTTAGGATATGAAACTGTTCTCAAGATAGTACTTTTGTTAATCAGGCTTCCAGCAGACGAACCTAAGAGGAGCCTTGCTGGATCAGGCCACAGCCCATCCAGTCTAACATCCTGTCTCTTGCAGTGGGCCACTAATTGCCCATGGGCATCTCAAGCTCTCAAATCCCAGCAGATGGCCTTAGATGGAGGCATCTTGCTTGTCCCCCCAGCCTGAAAGATGCACCTAGGCATTCATTCTAGTAGTCATTGATACATCTGTCGTCCATAAACTTGTCTAACCCTTCCTTAAAGCCATCCATAAATTGTGGACAAAATCCATAAATTTCTATGTATACAATTTATAGTTCAAAAAATGCTAGTCACTGTACTGTTACATAAACCATACAAAAATACTTGTAATTGCAGATGTGACAATTCTTATAGTGAGAAAACAAACAGTATGTGTTTGTAGTTTCTGTTGCAAGCAGTACTACAGCGCTGGTCACTGTTTTGTGCTGCAGAGATACTCCAAACAGGTAAAGACGAAAGCAGGTGCATTTCGACCATCCAGGTCTTCTTCAGCGGCTTCCCACAAAGTCTCTGGAGCGGTGCAGGTAACAGGCTTGACTCAATTGCTGCAGACTCAATGCACCCAAAGTATAATACTAACATTGGACCATTCAATGCAAGGTCATACAAACATAGATGAAAAAAAAAAATCTTTCTTGAAGACACATCCATTTTTATAGCATAAATCCTTTCCAACAATGATAATTTTAGTTTTTCCCACATCAGTTTTCTATCTCTGCCCAAAACTTAATTATTCTGGAACAACCGTTTCAAAACAAGGTCCAGTCACCAGAAACCAGGCCAACAAACCAGTCTCTTTTATCTGCACTCATATATTTATCTCATTTCAAGGATTATTCAAAGTTATAGCTAAATATCTGCATTTTAATTTTCTTTTCTAGTTTTAATTCCTGATATTCTCTTGCCACACATGATGTCTCTGTTCAATACCTCAAGAGCCAATCTAAATAGGACCAGTTGACCTATCCTCTTCTGGGTCCCACCACCTTTTCTGAGTCTTCCCCACAGTTATTTGGGATGCCTGCCATGTATAAATTGTTCTGATCCATTTGATAAAATTGTCATCAAAATTCCTATCTACAAGATTTTATATAACCTTCCGTTAAAAGCATCCAAAGGTCCCTCTGGGTTTTTTAAAAAAACTCAAAGACTAACTTTTTAAAATCAGGTTGTTCTAAATATTTGAAAATGTCTAAAATATTTCTCAAGTAAAACTTGTGATTGCCTTATTGTTCTTCATGAAAAAAAAAATTCTACAAAGTCAACAATTTATAGAGACGCATTTTGCCCACCGCTGGCATAGTGCATCTGCACTGTTGTTCAGTAATGATATTGGTCTGTAATTTTTGGGTAAAGTTTGATCTTAGCCTTCTTTTGGTATTAAGGATATTTTAGCCTCTTTTCAGGGGAAGTAAGTTTTGTAGTAAAGTGATTGCAGTCCATTTGGTCTGGTATTTTCCCTATTTTTGATTTCTTAATAGCTCTTAGAGGATTATTTCTGTGCTCTTATAGGATTGAGGTATAATTCTTGATAAGCACCTGTTTGAATAGATTATCATCTATTTCCACAGATGTTTCTTTCTTTTTTTATATATCCCTTTTTAGCATTTATATCACTTCCATGGATTCTCTCCAATGTGGATTCTTAGATGTTTAGTATGGGCACTCCTTTGACTGAAGCTCTGGTTTCTCTCCTGTGGAAGGTTACTGCTTTCACTGAAGCTCTTTCCAGTCTGTGCATTTATATGGCTTTTCCCATGTGGATTCTGTGATGATTACTAAGACTATTGCCACTATTGAAACTCTTTCCACACTCCATGCATTTATAGGGTTTCTCCCCTGTGTGGGTTCTTGCATGAGAGATAAGACTAGCTTTTTGACTGAAGCTCTTTCCACACTCCATGCATTCATAGGGTTTCTCCCCTGTGTGGGTTCTTGCATGAAAGATAAGGCTAACTTTTTGACTGAAGCTCTTTCCACACTCCATGCATTTATAGGGTTTCTCCCCTGTGTGGGTTCTTGCATGAAAGATAAGGTTACCTTTTTGGCTGAAGCTCTTCCCACACTCCATGCATTTATAGGGTTTCTCCCCTGTGTGGGTTCTGTGATGAATACTAAGACCATTGTCACTACGAAAGCTCTTTCTACACTCCATGCATTTATAGGGTTTCTCCCCGGTGTGGGTTCTGTGATGAATACTAAGACTATTGACACTACTAAAGCTCTTTCTACACTCCATGCATTTATAGGGTTTCTCCCCTATGTGGATTCTGCAATGAATACTAAGACCATTGCCACTACTGAAGCTCTTTCCACACTCCATGCATTTATAGGGTCTCTCCCCTGTGTGGGTTCTTGCATGAAAGATAAGTTGACCTTTCTGACGGAAGCTTTTTCTACACTCCATGCATTTATAGGGTTTCTCCCCTGTGTGGATTCTTGCATGAAAGGTAAGGTTAGCTTTTTGACTGAAGCTCTTTCCACACTCCATGCATTTATAGGGTTTCTCCCCTGTGTGGGTTCTTGCATGAAAGATAAGGTTAGCTTTTTGACTGAAGCTCTTTCCACACTCCATGCATTCATAGGGTTTCTCCCCTGTGTGGGTTCTTGCATGAAAGATAAGGTTACCTTTTTGACTGAAGCTCTTTCCACACTCCATGCATTTATAGGGTTTCTCCCCTGTGTGGGTTCTTGCATGAAAGATAAGGTTAGCTTTTTGACTGAAGCTCTTTCCACACTCCATGCATTTATAGGGTTTCTCCCCTGTGTGGGTTCTTGCATGAAAGATAAGGTTAGCTTTTTGACTGAAGCTCTTTCCACACTCCATGCATTCATAGGGTTTCTCCCCTGTGTGGGTTCTTTCATGAAAGATAAGGTTACCTTTTTGACTGAAGCTCTTCCCACATTCCATGCATTTATAGGGTTTCTCCCCTGTATGGTTTTTGTGATGAATAAGGGAATTGCTAGGACTGAAGCTCTTTCCACATGTTCTTGCATGTAAAGAAAGATTACCTCTTTGACTGAATAGTGTTTCCCCTTTGTGGTTTCTCTGTTGAATTTTAAGGCCACGGCCGCTACTAAAGCTCTTTCCGTATCCCATGCATTGATATGGCTTTTGCCCTGTATGGGTTCTGTGATGACATTTAAGTCTCCTGCTATCACTGAAACTCCTTCCACACTCCACACATTTATATGGTTTGTCCCCTGTGTGGGTTCTTGCATGTGAGATAAGTGTATTTTTTGTACTGAAGCTCTTCCCACCCTCCAAGCATTCATATGTTTTCTCCCCTGTGTGGGTTCTCTGATGCACAGTAATGTTACTGCTTTTACTGAAATCCTTCCCACATTCCATGTATTTATAGGGTTTCTCCCCCGTGTGAATTCTTTGACGAAGTCTAAGTGTCATCTCATGGAAATTCTTTCCACACTCAATATGCTTACATGCTTTTTCTGCTGTGTAAGTCTGTTTAGGAGTTGTAGAAGTAGTTTTATGTGCGACTCTTTCTACACATCGTTTTTTGTTTTTTCTTGTCTTTCTTGTAGGATTTGAGTTTAATCTGATTTGTTCTCCTGGTAGATTCTCCTTTGATCGATGCTTCCCCTTTCCCTTTCCTTCTGGATCTTCTGTGGTTAGACGTCCCTGCATTTCTTCATTTTCCAGTACTGATGATTCCATCTCAATACTTTGACTCTCTTCCGCTGTGATATCGGGGCTGCCTTTCACTGGAAAACACTTTTTCTCCTGCTTTCTGTTTTCTTCTTTGTAATGTGAGCCCAGACAGCTTCTTCTGACTTTCCTTCCCATGTTTTCTGCGGAAAAGTGGAAAGAAAATAGTGGAAATGGGTCTAATTATACCTTTATGGCCAAGGCAAATTACTTGATCAAGGTGCCGAAATAAGAAGGGCGATATGTTATTTCACTAACACTGTAATTCAATCCTGTCTTTTTCTTCCCCTTCCCAAAGCTTGCTTTTGATAAGATTCCTTCATCAACCAAGGACAAAAAAACCCCTTCATAATTGTGTCATTAGATCTACTAGGAATACCTTTGTATAGAATCATAGAGTTTGAAGGGACCTCCAAGGTCATCTAGTCCAACTACCTGCTCAATGCAGGATTTCCTAAACCATCCCAGACAGATGCAGGTCCAGCCTCTGCCTGAAGACCTCCAGTGAAGGAGAACCCACTACCTCCCATGGCAACCTATTCCACTGACTGATGGTATCTGGGCTGGCTGAGGTGCTGGAAGCCCCTGCCATGGTGGTGCCATGCCAGCTCAGTTCTTCATAGTCTCAATGGAGCTGTCTCAGGTTGAATCTGACCTGACTCACAGAGCGGACTGGTGAATATCCATTGATAGAAGGGCTGGCTGTCAACCCATTGTCATGGACGGATCATTCGCTGGTGAGGTTTGGACTTACAATGGCAGCTCCCCTCTGTGGGGAAGTGAGACCTACTGAGATGGTCCACCCTGAGAGATTTATGGAATCCAAGTGATTCTTGAATGATCTGAGGGATTTTCCAGTTGGCATGACTGGTGTTCCTGTCGAAGCCCTGGTTTCCAAAAACTCCTTGGTATTCCAAGGAGCTATGGGCTATGAAACAGGAAGGTTGACAGCTAGAGCATAAGTGATGTAAATCTGGCTGTTAGTTTGACCAAACATGGGTTAGACCACACTATCGTGCTGTGGAAACAGGAAATGGCTTGGGTTTAATTTGGGATGACCAGAGAACCACCATTTTAATCCCGCTATTAATATTGTTTTAATCAAGTGATACTAAAGATGCTTTAGTAGGAAAATTTGCAATACTGAGTCATTCCTTCTGTTTACCCAAGAAAAGAGAAACCTTGACTAAAAGTAGCTGCTGTAGACAGTTTTGCAAGTTTGTGGTTTTGCCTTTGCACATTCCTAGTGAAGCGTTTCCTTCACAACTGGGGCTGGGCTTGGCTTTTACCCTGGAATGTACTGATAAGTGTCCCTCTAAGGATGTTTTTCCACTATCACTAGAAGTACCCATTAAGTCTGGTGATTATACTGTATATTATGTCTTTCCTTATCTCAATAGAGAAAGCATCTCTTTCTGTATCGTGTATTGTATGAAGTCTCAGGTCAGAGCTGGAGGAACTTTGCTTTTGAAACTTAAGGCTTTGTACCTCATGTATTCATCCCCGGGGATCTCAAACAGCAAACCTGGAAAACAGCTTAAAATAGAGGCAAAAAGCCTCTTACCTAGTTTTCCTATTGCAAATAAATTTGCTTGTTTATCAGAAGTCCTTGACATTTCAAACTCAAATGAGCGTCGTCAAGAAAAAGACACAAATACCTCGCAGTATGACCTACTCTCTGAGCAAGTTTTCCTGTCATACAATGCCTTAAGATCCATTTTTGAGAGATTAAATACCATCACCGAGGACATTACAGTAATTAGGCAAGATTTAATACAATTACTAAAGAAGGAAGAGCATGCTGTGAGTTCCGAATCCCAAAAGCCAGACCGGCAAGAAAAGATATGGCTAAAAACAACTGAACAAAAGAGAGGGTGTGAAAAATGTATTGCCACCACACATTCCTTACAACTTGAACCAAGCCAGCTGGTTATCTGTGTTGAACACAGAGATATAAACAGGAGTCGTTGGAAAAATAAAAGTAAATCCCTAAAATTTTTAAGCAAAATAATAGGAAGGCATATCAGAAACACAGATGTAAAACAACTATACTGGCTGCCAAGTAACAACTTTTACAAAAGAATAATAATTTCATTTACCAGCATAGAGATTCCATCAAAAAATCTTAAGACTATGCAATTTCTTAAGGAACAATTTTGGAATTACTATAAACAGAACTTTCAAGGATTACAATCAATGACCCCTTATGGTACCAGCAAAATATAGCAGGCAGCAGAGTTACAATTAAAGAAGGACAGAATATGGGATATAAGGTGTCAAATATCACATGGCAGAAGGAAGAAATGTAGGAAACTGGTAAAGATCTTTCCCAATCAGAAACCCTTCACGAGAGGATTGGCAACCGAGAGGACATGGAAATTACTCAAAAAATAACCGTAAATGAACACAGTTTAAATATACAAGACCCCCCGAAGAAAAGCTCTTTAAAAAATAAACCTTCTAAAGAGCCATTGCTAAGGAAAATTGACAGCTTATTTCAAACAAAAATTTCAAATCCTGATGTAACCCAAAAGGAAAGGAACTTTGATATTACGAACATCAAAGGGACTCTAACCCACTTAATAGACTCACGGGAACCAAGAGAAGAACCATCTACATTATCTCTGCAAATGTCAGCTTCTCTAATTCCCCAAACCACAGCAAAATCTACACCACAGACTACCACAGCAAAAAATAAAAACTATTCAGAACAAGAATGGCTGGACTTCCAAATATTTTTGATTTTTTACTTTGGATAATTGACCTTCATATTGTTTCATATTCTGACCATCCCCGGTCTAGGGAATTTGCTGCCAGAAGAGGTGGTGACAGCAACCAGCCTAGATGGTTTTAAGGTAGGGTTAGACAAATTCATGGAGGACAGCGGTGTCAATAGGTACTAGATTGGATGCCTAGGTACATCCTCCAGGCTGGGGGGAGAGGCAGGAGGCCTCTAAGGCCATTTGCTGAGATTTGAGAGCATGCTTAGTAGAAGCTGATTATCTAGAGCTGTTTCAATATGGCTTCAGCCACAGTAACAGCACTGAAGTCATCTTGGACTCCTAGCAGAGGGACAGGATGAGCATTACAGAGTCTGGGTGCTGGAACAGTCATGTTGAGGGTTCTGCTCCTTCCTCCACCTTAGGGGTGGTTTCCATCTCCCAAGCTCTTTAACTTCCAGAATGACAGGTGCATAATTTGGGGGGGTTCTTTGACTTCCAACTTTGACTACTGTAATGCACTCTCTGTGGGGCTTTCCTTGAAGATAGTTCGGAAGTTGCAGCTGGCGCAGAATGCAGTATCTAGACTGCCTAACTGGCACTACTGGGCAGGCGGACATCACACTGGTCCTAAAGGAGCTGGACCCCCTGCCCGTTTGCTACCAAGCCGAGTTCAAGACCCTCACAAGACTACAAGACTAAATGGCTTGGGCAACAAATATCCCCACAAATGCCTCCTCCCATGTAGACCTCTACGTACCCCAAGATCCGCCCATGAGTTCCTCTTGGCCTCCTCCTGCTCCTTTCTTTTGCCCCTTTCCCAGCAGAAGAAAAGCCCCCCAGTTTGTGTCCCCCCAGCCCCTCCTCTCGCATCCTTTTCTGCCCCAGCCCCCTTCCTACGGTTTCCAGCCCCCAGATGGTCTTTCCCACCCGGCTCCTTCCCTGCAAGATGCCCTGAAAGGCCCAGAGAGGAACCCAAATCCCCCCTGAAGGGTCTGAGGAAGGAGGAAGGAAATGCAAAGAACTCAGGAAGGAGGCAAAGCTGTAAATTCCCTGGGGTATTCTGGGGAGGGGGGCACACACATGATTCCCCCAGGGAAGGGGGTTCACTGGACAGGAAAGACCCCCCTGATTCCACCCCTCTGAGCAGCTGCACCCCTTTGGGAAAGATCGAATGGCCCCAGAATGCCTCCCCCATTCCCTTCCTCACCTCAACAAATCCAGGACCTGTTTCCCTTCAGGCAATGGAGGGTGAAGCAGGGCCTGCTCAGGGGCCACTCCAGCTCCCTTGGGGAGCCAGGCAGCGTCTCCATTCCATTCCATTTTTTATTTATATGCCGGCTTTCCCAAAAAAACTTCTGCCCAAGGCGGTTTACAACAAATGGAAACGAAATACTAAGCACAATGCAATCATTACGTCAAAAAACACAGCAAATATAATCAACAGCTTAAATCAAAGACAGTTTTCCCCCCAGGGCAGGAGGGGGACAGAGGTGGAGTCCTGGGTGCTGCTGCAGGGCCTTCCTTGGGGCCACTCCACCACTGGGGAAAGGCTCTTCTGACGTGGTCAACGCGCTCTTTGCTCGGGTGAATCGCATTTCCCTCCTGCTGTTTACTATGTACAGATTCCTAAACCAGCTCCTCTTGCAGGGGAGGAGGAGACCGCTACAGCAGGGCCCCACCTCTAGTGGCCCCGTCCCTCTGGGGGGAGCAAAGGGCCCCTTCGGCACAAGCCTCCGCTCCCCTCAGTTACCTGCAAGTAACGCTCCTCCTTTCCCGCCTGTTTCCTTCTCCCCGCCAAACTCCTTCGCCCCGGAAGGAAAGACTGAGAAAGCGGAAAGGCCAACCGGAAGTGATTGGCTGCATTCTTTCGGGCCGCCCTAGGAAAGCAGACTCGTTGGCTTTAACCCTTTAGGTCTCTGCCCAAAGCAGCCTTGGTCTCCCAATGCTGCAGGGGGCTGGAGGTGGAGGCGGGACCCTGGAGCCCCCCAGCCAGGCAGGGTCTACCTTGCACCTTGAGACTGAGGGGGGGGGGACATCCCCTTCACGGTCCCTGCAAGGATCTCCCTTGGCTCCCCGGTGTCTCCCCTGGATCCTCCGCTTTACTCCTAATGGGGTACAGTGGTTGTAATAGGTGGGGATCAGGCACTCTGCCCATGCTCAGGAGCTCCCCTCCCCTGTAGGAAATCCCCACCCAAGTAAAAGTGAGGGGAATTTCTTGCTCAGTTCCTGAGTGCACCAGGACCCCTGAAGCCCCCAGGTGGGAACTTCTTTCGCCTCCTCGCCGTCGCCTTCAGGGACTGAGCCTGAAATTCCCTCCACTGACACCTGGGCGGCGATTTGCTCTAAGGGAGGCTCTAGACCATGGGCAGAGTGCCTGATACCCACCCATTTCCACCACTGAGCCCTATTAAGAGGAAAGAAGAGGATCTCAAGGTGCAAGGTAGACCCTGCCTGGCTGGGGGGGACTCCAGGGTCCCGCCTCCACCGCCAGCCTCCTCTCGATGCTGTAGCGCCTGGCACACAAGGCCCCGGGACAGCGAGGCTGCCTTGGGCAGGGACCTAAGGGGTTAAAGGCAACGAGTCGTATTTCCTAGAGCGTCTCGAAAAAACAGCCAGGTACTTCCGGGTGGTAGTTCCGCTTCCTCTTTCTTTCCGGCGAAGGACTTCAGCCACGAGGAGGAATCAGGCAGGAAAGGAGGGCTGTTCCTTGCAGGTAACTAAGGGGGGAAGCTTGTGCCGGAGGGGCCCAAGGTCACCCAGCTGGCTTCATGGGGGAGGGCGGAATCGAACCCGGTATTCCCAGATAAGAGTCCGGCTCCCTAACCACTAGACTAAACTGGAGGTGAAAGAACAGGGGGAGAATTTTCAGATTGCTGATGAAAGAACAGTAGAATTACAGGGAGCAAATCTATTGACACCTTGATCAAATAATTTGCATTGGCCTTCAACTTCTAATCAGACCCACTTCTTCTTCCATCCTCATTCATCTCTTCCACAGGAAACATGGAGAGGAAAATCACAGGGAGTCGTCTGGACTCTCGGCAGGAAGACGAAAACACAAATGAGAAGAGATGCTTTCCAATGGAAGGAAAACTGAATGTCACAATGGACGTGAATCAGAGTGTTGAAGGGGAATCTTCAGTATTAGAAAATGAAGGAATGCAAAGGATTTTGACCACAGAAGTTCCAGGAGAAAAAGGCATTGAGAAGCATAAAATAAGTGAAAATCTCTCAGGAGAACATAACAAATTAGAGAGAGATCTCATGGGACAAGAAGAAAAGAACAAGAAACCATGCATGCAAAGATTCACTGAGAATAAAACTCCTACAGCTGCTAAACAAAGTTACATAGAAGAAAAAAGATATAAGTGTATTGAATGTGGAAAGAACTTCTATGAGAGAAGTGACCTTAGACGTCATGAAAACATCCACACAGGAGAAAAACCCTACAAATGCATGGAGTGTGGAAAGAGCTTCACATGCAGCACAAACCTTAGACTTCATCACAGAACCCACACAGGAGAGAAACCATATAAATGTGTGGAATGTGGGAGGGACTTCAGTCAAAAGAGTAATCTTATCAAACATGGAAGAACCCACACTGGGGAGAAGCCGCACAACTGTGAGGAATGTGGAAAGAATTTCAGTTTCAAGCATGGCTTAAAAATTCACCTCAGGATCCACACAGGGGAGAAACCTTATATATGCACAGAGTGTGGAAAGAGTTTCATTACTAGCGGTGAGCTTAAAAATCATCACAGAACCCACACAGGGGAAAAACCCCATAAATGTATGGTGTGCGGAATGAAGTTCAGCAGTAGCAGTAACCTTAGAAAACACCACAGAACCCACACTGGGGAAAAACCGTATAAATGCATGGAGTGTGGAAAGGACTTTGTAGAAAGCAATCAACTCAAAATTCATCAGAGAACCCACACAGGAGAAAAGCCATATAAATGTGTGGAGTGTGGAAAGAGCTTCAGTAATAATGAACAACTCAGAAATCATCACAGATCCCACACAGGGGAAAAGCCATATACATGCACAGACTGTGGAAAGAGCTTCAGTCAGAGCGATTTCCTTACTGAACATGCACGAGTCCACACTGGGGAGAAGCCCTATAAATGCATGGAGTGTGGAAAGAGTTTCAGTCGAAGCTGTAACCTTAGAACCCATTTCAGGACCCACACAGGAAACAGCAGAAGTGTTTATAATGTGTAAATAGACTCAGTTTTGTGGGAAATCATTGAAACCATAAAATGAACTGCAGCGTTACAAATCTCGGAAATACAGGTACTGAGAAAGGAGAACTGATTTCGTTTCATGTCTGTATCAATAGGGTTGTGCTGAACTGAAGTTCTTAAGCATATGGTATGTATTTGATGAATATTATCTGGAAGCATCTCCAGTGGGAATAGATGATTTATCTACTCAAAGATTAGAAAGACTTTGCTTCTGTAGTCCTATAATAGCAGCAGAAATTTGTGATGACCTTGAGCAGTCTAAAATAGGGAAGACACCTGGCCAGATGGACCCCTGTCACTACAAAAGTTCTGGAGACAAAGTGTTTAAGAAGATCCGGATCTAAGGAGTGGGTACATTCCTTAATCTGGATCTAATAGATCCGGATTAAGGGAAGCACCCAATGTGCTTCCACGGGAGGTGTAGCACCCATTAGGAATGGGTGCTAACACCCCTGCTGTGGAAACAGCTTTGTACCCATGTGGGGAATTCGAATGAACCCCCAAGTGGTCGGTCCGTTACCCCAGGTGTTTTGGGGGGCAGGGGAGTGCAGTCTTCGAAGCCACTTCAAAGTCATTTCGAAGTCTGTGTAAAATAGCTCCGGAGTGCCTTTGAAGTCTGTACTGATCTTCGGAGTGAACTTTGAAATGACTTTGGGGTCACTTCGAAGTCACTCTGAAGTTCACTTCGAAGATCAGCACAGACTTCAAAGGCACTCCGGAGCTATTTTGCACAGACTTCGAAGTGGCTTCGAAATGACTTCAAAGTGGCTTCGGCTTTGGAGCCTAGGTTTAGGGAGGGGCAATGGGTGCATCCCCTCCCCCTAACCTCCTTTGGACCCCATTGCCTGTTTCCGGTGGAAACAGGCTCCCTTTAATCTGGATTTTCTGGCAGAAGACCCCATTGTAGACCTCATTAATGGGGTCTACAGAAAATCCGGATTAAAGCCCAAAATGTACCCATTTGATCTGGATTTCCTCCATGGCAGTAGAAACCATCGGGTCCCAAATGGGTGCCATGGTGGAAATATCCAGCTCACACCGAAATGGGTGCAAAAATGGGTACTTTTTGACAGTGGAAAACACCCAAAGTATTACTTCCCATAAAACAAATGATGAATGCTGTTTTAGAGGCCTGGAAGATTTTTGATACCTGGAGAAGATGGTGTTTTTCCACTGTCACTAGAAGTACCCATTAAGTAGCCATTAATGGGTACATAATGGCATTTTTGTACCCATTAATGGGTACTTCTAGTGACAGTGGAAAAACACCCTAAGATATTCCTAATGCCAAAGAAAGAATAAGCTGTACTTTTTTTAAAAAAAAATCACCATTGAATAATAACTACAACAATTTTGACTGAAAGTTTCTTTCCGTACTTGGCCTTATTCTGGAATATATCCTGGGATAGGGGCCTGTTGTCTGCATGCCAATGCAGACAATGTCAGGTCTCACCCTGCGCCTGCTGTAGTCTCCACCAGCGTGTGGAGAGCTGACCCCCGTTCCAGAGTATATTCCAAAATAAGAGCAAATGTGGAAAGCCCCAAAGACTGATAGCGACTTTATAGGACTTTATTCATGAAAACCATGATGGATTCTTGCGAAAGAGGCAATTATGTCTCAATACAGATCAAGACTCAGTGCAGAGTCTATTATGACTTATATGCAGATAAAGCTTTTGATAACTTGAACTTTATATAAAATTTTGTAGATAAGAATTTTGGTGATAATTTTATCAAATAGATTGGGACAATTTATACATCGTAATAATCCCAGGTAATTGTGAAGAGGAAATTCACAAATCCTTGTAGAATCCCAAAGGGAACAGGACAAGGATGCCCACTGTCACCACTTTTATTGATCCTGGCCTTCAGGTATCGGACAGAGCTACAAGGTATGCTGAGAGAATTTCCGGAATTAAAACTGAAAAGAACTGTAATGCAAATGATATAACTATGAAAAATCTTTTAAAATGATAGAAACTAATTCAAAAAAATAAGACTTTGATTTGGTGGCTTGGTTTCTAGTGCCTGGCTGTTTCTAGTGACAAACATGAACTGTGTGTTGTTCCAAAAGAATTGTGTTAACATTTGGGTGGAGATAGAAAATAGATGAAAACCCAAAATGGTTATTATTGGGAAGGATTTATGTTACACAAATGAAAGTGTTGCCAAGTATGATTGTGGCGGAAATAACCACACTGCATACCGAAATAATTTCAAGATTGTATGGCTGCCCAGTTTTGGCTCCATTTTGCAGCATGTTATTTAAGTTGATATAAGGACTGGATAATGTTGACGAAAAACTGTTATTGAAACAAGGATGGCACAATCTGAGGTGTGGATGGCATGGTTAATTAAGGTCTCCCATTGCGTGATACCTAGTGTAGACCACCCGGGCGACGTTGTTGCATGCCAAGGCAAAGGAAGCACACTGGAACATTTAAAGATACATAGGACAAGGGGGGGACGGTGGACCGGTTGGTGGGTTATTCACAATAGGAGCAAAGTGATGAAAACAATTTTCTATACTTTTGTCGTTTTGTTTTTGAAATTGTCGTGAATAATTGATTATGAAAAGGTGATGGTTGATGTCCTAAAGCTTTTTTCCTTGTGTTTTTAATAAACGTTTCATTTAGTTTTTGAAGAATCTTTTGTCTGTTTTGGTTTATCTGGGGATTTTATGTTTTTAAAACCTGAATCAAAAGATCCTTTCCACTTTAGGTTTTGTGTTTGGGAAAATGAGTTCCTTTGATTAATGTTTCCTAGGGGCATAATATTGTCAGCAAATTGTGCCATCTCACTGCTTAACCCTACTTCAAGATCACTTGAAGTACTGGAGCGAACATCTGGGGACACTTTTGTTCCCTCTCCTCCATCCTGAGAATTTCTTACAACACTCTGTGGATTCTTGTGATCCAGAAAAAGAAGCCTAGTGAGATGGAGGGAACAACAACAGGTAAAATATAGTACATGCCTTAAAATCTAAAAGTATTAAAAATAAGGAAGTTCATTAAAATGAGTAAAAATTACCAAATTCATTGCACAATGAATGCAGGCAGGCTATTCAAGTCAGAGGTCACTACCATAATCTTTAATTTTGGGGATTTTTAGCAGCAAAGTGCAAAGTGGGTATTGACAGATTCCTCCAAATTTGAGCAAATCTTGCCACAGTAATGAAACGGTCTTCTGTAACTCTTCTTCAGTGCCAGATTCATCAAATTCAAAACAAAACAATCCAGTTACATTTGTCCATTAGTAATTAAATTTTTTGGATAAATATACTGAATTCTTTCCTCTTTATTTTGCACATCCATTACAGATGATAAAATCACTTTGTGTTTTCCACATAGCTGTCATATATGATGTAAATTTCAGTTTTTAACCCCATTATTCATCTGCATATTACAATCAAAACTAAATGTCTATTTTACCATACAAACTTGAACCTGTGCTACTTTGATTTTGAATTTATTGTACATTTTATCAATAACAAACTCATCATCTATACACATTTGCATTTCAAATTGTTTTCTTTAAATCTTCGAAACAACTGCAAATATGGAAACCATATCCATCTTTAAGAGTTGTTCTCTTGTTTTAAACTTAATGTCACCCTCATTAAACTCCAGCAAGTCTTGATATGTGGACATCTTCTCTTTGTCTGCTGCTTCTCTTCCTAGGTTTCTTTTGCTGAGACCCATAAAGGGACTTTTGGACACAAACCGGTTTGCAACTATTTCATATTCTCAGCAAGGGATGTTTCACAAAGTCCACAATTTCTATTTAATATGCGGTCTATTTCATTGTCTAGTCCCACCCGGGACTTCTCTTTCCCTTAGATCTTGAAATGATAAATATTTAGGCTTTCACAGCAGGATTCAATTTCATTTGTAACAGATGACTGTTGACATATCTAAGAGGAAAATTCTCTGAAGACAGATAGTGCAGCTACAGTGGTACCTCGACATACAAGTGCCCTGACATACAAGTGTTTTGAGATACAAGCCGCCGAGCGAGTGATATTTTGCTTTGAGATGAGAGCAAGATTTGAGATACGAGTATGTAAATACAGTACAGTACATAACAAAAACAACTGAGGTGGTGTTTTGGGAGCTGGAATGGATTAATGGGCAAATTGCTTTGAGATACGAGCGATTTGACATAAGAGCAAGGTTACGGAACAAATTAAACTCGTATGTCAAGGTACCACTGTATATCCAAAAGCTTAAGTTCTCAGAAGAAATTTAGGACATGACATAAGAGCTCCAAAACTGCAACAAATGAGATATTTAATATGTGGATTTCCCCCCACACCATACAAACTTAACAACATCATTCTTGATATTTGTAACATAAATCCTTCCCATCAATGACCAATTTTTAGTTTCCCACTTTAACAAGGACAATGCTTGAGTTTCGTGTTTGTCAAAACAACAGCCAGTCACCAGGAACCAATCCACTTTTATTTCTTAAAAGCTATAGCACCTATGTTGGTGATGGCCAGCCTATGACACGTGTGTCACAGGTGTCACGCCAAGCCCTTTTGGGTGACACACCTGGTTACCCTGGCACCTGGGCGTGTAGTGCTTGCTTATTCTTGAAGTGTGCGAAATACCAACTTTCAATTGAAGATTTAGCAAACAAAATTCAGCAACAAAAGTCACTAATGTAAAGAATGATTTGTTTTTGCTTTTAAAAAATACATACATCAAAAATTTAACTTTTTTACTAGAGCTACAAATATCATAAAATTATGGATAATTCTACATGTGACACGGCACCTGAGTTAAGCTAGGTTTTCTTGCGAATGTTGACACACCGAGCTCAAAAGGTTCGCCATCACTGACCTATGTTATCACTTGAGTTTGAGGGTTCTGTCTAAAACTGGGGCAGGAGGTATCCTCGGGACAAGATATGGTGGATATGGATAGTACAGATGGGAGAGAGACTTTGCAAATGCCCCTCCCCACACAGAGAGACAAATTGGGCAGGATGGGTTCCTTTGGACATGTCCACCAGGCTCCAGAACTTGCTCAGAGCACCATCATCAGCCAACCCCAAGCTCAGCAGCCAGCCCAAGGCTTCCTGCCCGAGGGGACCCAGAGGGGATGGAGGGGGGAATCCTGGGGGAAGAGGGAGGGGGAAGGATCCCACCCAACCTATGGAGCTGCTGAGCCCTGCCAGCCCTCTCCTGCTGCGCCCAGTGGACTCTCTTGGTGGCCTCCCTTCCCCATCCAGTTGGCTTTGCTCTGTCTTCAGGCATGGAAGGGGGCAGGACCAGCCCCCCAGCTCTCCTTCAGCCCCCACAGGGTCCCCATGGCGGCTTGGCTCTGTCCTTCCAGGCCAGAGAATTGCGAGAGGGTGGGATGCTCAGAACCCTGGCAAAAGAGCACAGGCTGCCTCATTAGCATCCAAGCAGAGCTCTTGGGGGCTCCTCTGCGGCTCCCACCTTTGTGACAAAAATGGGCTCAGCTACACCAGCCATGGGATTGTCTGGGGGATACAGGGCTGGGGGTCACCAAGCAAGCCCGACCTCTTATGTGGCTTCAAGACCCCCAGGAGCCCTAGATGGACACCTGCCCCCCTTGGCATGAAGCCCCACAAGAAAGGCCCTTGCTGGTGGTTCCACTTGGGACCCCAGAATGAGCCTCATCCCCCCATAACTACTTGGCTTCCCTTTCCAGGGGGAGTTTTGAGGTCTGTCTCCCCCCCCCCAAAAAAAAAGCTCTGGGGGCTGCTTGACCCCCTAGAGGGTCACCCCTGCAGGACCAGCTGTTCCTAGAAACATCCAGGTGTGCCAACAGAGGCCTTTCTTGCTCTCTACCCGGCAACCCATGATGCTGGGACAGCTTGGCTGCCTATTGCATGTCATAGAAAGCTCTGTCCAATCGTGGGGCAGATCCTGGCTGGATTTGCATGCCCCGAGGAGGCAGTGATGGGTCTCTTTGGGGGGATGGTGCTCATGCTCCTGAGGGGGGGGACCTTTCTTGGGGGGGGGGCTGTGAGGAGCATCCTTGGGGCGGGAGCCCCAGGTGGGGCAAAGGCCTCCTGGGCAAATGGGTGGGAAGGACCCCCATTTCCCAGCAGGGCAGCAGGTGGGGGCCCTCTGCTGGGGGAAGGGATGGCGGGGGGGGCACAATCCTCATCCCTTCATCAGAAAAACAGGAGCTCAACATCTCCCAGGTGACCCCCCCCCAGCCTGATGGGGGTCTTCCTCTTGGGGGGCTTCTCTCCTCCACACTCCACCTCTGCTACCTGCTCAGACCACTAGGCAATCCTTCCCTGAACTTCTCCTGCCCCCAATGAACCCCAGGAAGGCTTTCTGGCTGACACACTTGCAGACCCCCCCCCCCCCCAGGAGGTGCCAGGCAAGGGGGAGGAAGGCATTGTAACACACGCACCCCACACACTTCCCTGTATTCACCCAGAGATTTGGCTTCTGTTGAGAAATGGGGGGGGGGAGGCTGACGTTGCTTCTGCCTCACCCCTAGCAAAGGGGCCCTTTGCCTTGGGGGGGCAACACTCACTGCCCCCCCCTTTGCGTGATATTGCTTGTTGCAATAGGTTTCCCATTCAGCCTGGTGCATCTTTCCCTCTCACCCCCTGGAGTTGTGCCAGATGGGGGGAGGAGAGAGGGGACCCCATGGAGGGGGGCAGGGTGAGGAGGGGGCCCTGGAGCTCAGCTTTGAGGGGGGTCATCGTTTTAAAAGAGTCCCTTGAGCTTCTCTTGGGTGAGTTTTGCTTCTTCCTTCTCTGCTCAAACTGTGAGGCAGTTTGGTCTAGTGGTTAGGGAGCCGGACTCTTATCTGGGAATACCGTGTTCAATTCCGCCCTCCCCCACGAAGCCAGCTAGGTGACCTTGAGCTAGTCACAGCTCTCTTCTGAGCTCTCACAGCCCCACCTACCTCACAGGGTGTTCTGTGGTGGGGAGAAGAACAGAAGGTTTGTCAGCGGCT
Organism: Aspidoscelis tigris stejnegeri; assembly: GCA_023333525.1. Lineage (NCBI taxonomy): Eukaryota > Metazoa > Chordata > Lepidosauria > Squamata > Teiidae > Aspidoscelis > Aspidoscelis tigris. The sequence continues at coordinate 5,111,810 of JALMGA010000024.1, forward strand.
TTGAGTCCCCTTAAATGGGTGAGATCCTTACCCAGAGAGGTCAGATTTCAGTGATTCTCTTCCATGACCTCCCTGTGCAAAGCCCTTTGGGCTGGATCCAGCAAAAGACAGAGGTGCTGTGTGTTACAGGGTCTCGGGTCCGGGTAGTTGGGAGATACCCTGTCCTTGAAGGGGTTGCAATGCCCTGGAAGGGACAGGTGCGTAACTTGGGGGTTCTCCTGGACTCCACGCTAACACTTGAAGCTCAGGTGGAGGCTGTGGCCAGGAGCGCCTACTCCCAACTACGGCTAGTCTGGCAACTGAAGCCTCTTCTGGATAGAGACGACTTAGCCATAGTTATCCATGCTCTGGTAACCTCTAGACTGGACTACTGTAATGCTCTCACATGGGGCTGCCCTTGAAGACGGTTCGGAAGTTGCAGCTAGTGCAAAATGCAGCCGCTAGAATGCTGACCGGAACACCTAGCCGGATGCACATCATGCCAGTCTTAAAAGGATTGCACTGGCTGCCAATTCGCTACCGAGCCCAATTCAAGGTTTTGACTCTGACTTATAAGGCCCTAAATGACTTGGGCCCCAAATATCTAAAGGAACGCCTTCTCCCATGTCAACCTGCCCGTGCCTTAAGATCAAGTGGCGAGGCCCTCCTGGTTGTCCCACCACCATCAACAGTGAGGTTGGTGGGCACCCGGGAGAGAGCCTTTTCTGTGATGGCCCCCAGACTATGGAATAGACTCCCCCCTGAGGTTCGTCTTGCCCCTTATATATATTTAGGAGGGCGGTGAAGACGCACCTCTTTGCCCTGGCCTTTGGCTGAGCTGCTTATGCCCCCCCCCCCGCCCAGTACAGACACTCTCATTTTAAACATATTGTATATTGTTTTACACGTGTGTGAATTTTTAATGTCTTTTAATGTATATTCTTTTAATGTATATTCTACTGCCAGGACAGTTGTCTCTATCCAGAGACCTTTGGGTATGGGGCGGGATAGAAATGTAAATAAATAAATAAATAAATAAATAAATAAATAAATAAATAAATAAATAAATAAATAAATAAATAAATAAATAAAGTCTCTCTAGGAAACAAGGCTCTCTGCCTTTGAGCCATTGGGTCTCTCTAGAACCTAAGAGGACCCCTGCTGGATCAGGCCATCTAGGCAAGCACCCTATTCCACACAGTGGCCCACCCGTTGCTTCTGGGCACCTCAAGCAGCGACGAAGGCAAAGGCCCCACGAGTTCCCAGTTCCCTGCAAATGGCTTTGAAAGAAATTTGAGGAACCCCTTAGGTCCCTCTAAGAAACAACTATGGACTTGCCTACCCCAAGCCAGGTAGGGTTTACCTCACACCCATGACTGCAGTGCCCTCCATTGGAAACTCTTTGCCCAGAGGTTGCTGCCTCACAAGAGGGCAGCAAACGTCTTGGAGATAGGAGACCGCTGGGATGCAGCCCTGTTCTCCCTGCTTGCAATGCGCCTTCACCCGTGGGCTGGAAAGGAGCCCTTGTCTCCATCCAGTCTCCATGCCAGGAGACCACCATCATAGGATGCATCTGGAATACTGTGTCCAGTTCTGGGCACCCCAATTAAAAAGAGACATTGACAGACGACTAGAGCAAGTCCAAAGGAGGGCCGGCAGTATGGTGAGTGGTCTGGAAGGCACGTCCTACGAGGAGAGGTTGAAGGATCTAGGAATGTTTCGCCTGCAGAAGAGAAGACTGAGAGGAGACAAGAGGCCTTTTCGCACGAGGGGTTTTGAAACACGTCTACGACACCCCGGAACAGAGCATTCGCTCTCGTGGGGCGGCCGGATCCGTTCCAGGCTACCCCAAGCATCCCGACGTGTCGTAGATGCGTTCCGCTTTCAGAGCGCTAAAAAGTGCTCTCCATACGTTCCAACTCGTTCGAGCCGTCCTCAACCGTCACAGGAGGGAAACATTCGCACGCCTCCCTCCCTGACAGCTGTGGGACACGCCCGCCCCCCCCACGATTGGATGAAAATCGGCCCAACAGGTGGCAGGCCCGCGCAAATCACTCACCTTGCCGCGCCCGGGGTTGCCACCTGCCACAGTCTGCGCAGACACACGGACTCTGGTAGACGAGACCCAGGCTGACCACGTGGGTCCCATCTACTGGGAGCGCGTGCGCCTGCGCAGACCAGGGCAGATGGCAACCCCGGGCGCGGCAAGGTGAGTGATTGTGCATGGGGGGGGGAAGGGTGGCTCACTCCCGGCTCCTGCAGTCCCATCGCAACTGCAGGAGTTGGGGAGACACCCAGATCGGCTTCCCCTCCCCCCTTTCCAGGGTGGAGAGAGGTCGATCTGCGGCTGTCTATGCGCCGGGAGATGTGGGGTCTAATGGTAGGCCGTGCCTACCAAGGGACCCCACATCCCCCGCCCCATTGGGGCAGATCACCTGCGGGGTTGGGCCGCCTAGATCTAGGCGGCTCAGCCCCACAGAGGCCCCCCAGCACCACCCCATGGCCTGCGGACACGCACGCACGCGCACGCAGAACCTACCTGCTGGCTGTCCTGGGTCCCAATGACCCAGCTCAGTCGGCCTCGCGTGCACCACGGGGCCGACTGAGCCAGGTCATTGGGACCCAGGACAGCCAGCAGGTAGATGTTGCATGCCTGCGTGCCCGGGCCAGGCCATGGGGGTGGGTGAGAGGTGCCCGGGGGGCGGGGGGTCCTGCCAGCTGTAGGGAACCCGATCCAGTCCCCTACAACATACAGGAACTTACGGAAGGGCCCCACCAGGTCTCCTCGCCCCTGGGTGTTACTCAGCCAATAACAGGCAGGCCTGGGAGGATCGTTCGGTCCCTGTCCTGGCCTCTTCAGGCTGCGATACTCTGGGATGCTTTCTCCACTCGCATGCAGGCAGTATGTGAATGGGGAAAGCGTTCCAGAGTGTCTTAGCCTTCTTCACTACAGCTGTTCCAGTGGTAGCGCTAAGAAGCCTATGATCGGCGGTCTTCAGGTATCTGAAGGGCTTTCACAATGCAGAGGGACCGTCCCTATTCTCACGTGCACAAGATGGGAGGGCCGGAAACCACGGGATGAAACTCCAAGGGAGTCAATACCGATCAGGTATCAGATCAAGCAGGGGCTGGAGCTACATCTGCCTGGGATGGCTCAGGACATCCTCCATCCTTCTCTGCCTCCAGGGGCGCGTCTTCATGGCATGTGTTATTTCAGTTTAAAGAATTCGAAATAAAAGAAACGGAACAAAGCTGTCCAGACGACTTGCAAGTTGATCCGGTTCCGATGGCAGCCTTAACGCGGGATCAATACTCGGAGTCCACACGGCAGCATTGTCCTCCTGCCCATTGCCCACACTCTCTCCTGTGATTGGTTTTCCCTGCCAGGATCCCACCCTCCCTTCTCTTTGCGTCATGCTCCGCCGGGAATTCCCTGCCCAGTCCACCCTCCCCCTTCCCAGCAGCAGCAGCAGCAGCAGCAGCATCCATCCATCCATCCATCCATCCATCCATCCATCCATCCATCCATTCATCCAGGCGCTGCGGGGCTGCGGCGCTAGCGGCTTCTCCCTGGGGCTCCGCTGCCGCTTTCCCCCCGCTTTGCCGCCACTTTGCCCCGCAGAGGAGGAGAGCCAAGGGGTGGACAAGAGGGCGAAGGGGGCTCCTCGCTTGCTCTTCCCCCCCGTGGCCGGGAAGGAACTCCGCCCCCCCACCTCACAGGGACCGAAGCTGGATTAAAACCTTGGCTTGTGGTCACACCTAAGGTTTAATCTAGCTTCACTCCACCTTCAGAGTGAGAGAACACATCAGCAAAGTGACCAGTAGTTTTCTTTCCACATTATCTAGTCTAAAGGTGGATTTTCTGAGTTATTAACCCTGAAAGAAAACCAGCTTGTCCGTTTGCTGGTGTATTCTCTCACTCTGAAAGTGAACTGAAACTGGATTAAACCTTAGGTGTGACCACAGGCAGAGGCAAAGAGGGGGCTCAAAGCGGTTGACATTCTGTTTTCACCCTTCAAGGGACTAAGTGGCTGACAAGCCTTCTCACCCTTAAGGGGGCTGAAAGCAACTGTTTCGAACCTTCAAAGGTCTGAAATTGCGCAAAATGGCAACATTGTTTTTAAGGTGTGAAGTGCTTAGAGCGATACAGTGTTTCAGCTTTAAGGACTGGAGGTTTATAGTGGGTGTTTGAGGGTGGATTTTTTCAATGAAGGAAACCCTAAACATGACGTGCTTCTAATACGTTCAGCCATTGGTTACAGTGCGATTGGGGGGGCGGGACAGCCTTAACACTGAATCTCATCCGGGAAGGATACTGTCCACACAGTTAAAAAGGAAACACGTATGGACGCAGGATCCGGAGTGAGACCTGTTGAGATCAGGATTTATTTCTAATCGGGATAACGTCCTTTAACACGGAAATACCCTGTTAATCCGAAGTGCCGTCTGAACTGCACAAACTCAAAACGTTTTGAATTCGAGATAACTATGCCATGAAGACGCACCCGTGGAGTAAAATACCTACTCCTACTCATCTTCCTTTCAGTTACACGTGAAATTACCCCTTAATTTCCCCAGAGTTTGGAGTCTTGAGTGGTTGTAGTGGTTGCTATTCTCTGTTCTCACCTCTGTTTGCTTGATTATTATTTTTATTGTTTGCCCTTTTGTGTTTTTTTTGGTGTGTCCTGCCCTGAGACCAGGGGAAAGGGTGGCCTGGAAAATGGTTGTGACCTTCAGCTCTGCTTGTCCATCACATCCGAATCCAGAGAGCTGTGAATGTTGTGCAGTGGTGCCAGAGTGTGGCAGTGGTGTGGACATGGGCCAGTGAGTAGGACAGCACAGGTGTGTGTGTTCTGTCCTTGGGCCTCCCCTGGCAATTGCACCTCTTTGAAAATGCAGCAGCCATGCTTGAGCGGGGTTCCTGCTTTTTGCTCACAACAGCCTTGTGAGGTAGGGCAGGCTGAAAAGCAGCGATTACATAGCGAACAGACATGGCCGAGCGGAGACTTGAACCAAAGGACAGAAGCTCCTGATAGAACCCCTAGGGCTTCCAATTTGTAGAGCTCCTTTTGTTTCTCCCCCATTGAACTGAAAAGTCCACTTGCTTGGAAACATGAAGGTTCCACCAGGTGACGATTTCTGGATCCTTCCTGTCCCATTCTGGTGTTGTATTTCCATTGGGCAATTTGGGGTTCGGGAGAGGATGGTCAGCATACCCAATGGTGATATCAAATTGACCATTCTCTTCTGCTGATTCCCAAGAGATATTTATGACCTTCTCTTTTTGGTATGAAGAGCCCCGGTCTCAAAGGGACCATTCAGAAGCTGAAAGTTGAAAGGGATGGGGTGGAGGTGTGTGTGTCTGTGTGTGTTCCCCCCTTCTTTTGGAACAGGGGAAGCAAGGGGGGAATGGAACCCTCCAAAGTTCAGGGGGGTCCCTTTTGTAGCCCGAACAGAGACATCGTTGTGCAGCAGTTGACACCCCTGCAACAGGGAAGCGGAATGCTGAAGGGGGGCAGGAGGAGGTAAGGGGGAGGAAGTAAAGGAGGGTGGTCTCTTCCTTTTTGGGGGGTGTTGGGGGTGCCCCTTCGTTTGCAAAATCTCCTGACCGGTCAGAAGCCACTCTACTTCAGCTGCACCCAAGGGGATCCCAAGGGAGGGAGGGAAGGTCAGCGGGGTGTGTGTGCTTTGGGGACTTCAGGTTCTTTCTTTTGGGTCACCAGGGATTGTGGGGGGATTTGCATGTTGTGCAGGGATGAATGGGGGGAGGGACCCCCAGGAGGGATTCTTCCGCAGGGATTCATCTGGCTTCTCCTTCTCCTCCTGGCTTGAGGCGCCCCTTGAGTTGGAGGTACCAAGGCAGAAGGTTCCCCTCCAAATGCAGGGCGGTAACTCCAAGGCTGAGTCCTGGGCTGCGAGGTGGAACGAGACTCCCGAGGAGTCTTGGCTGATGTCCGGATCCCAGATGTGTCGGTGGCTGTGGTCACACCCAAGAAAGTGACCAGTGATTTTCTTTCCCCGTTATCTATTCCAAAGGGGGATTTTCTGAGTTACTTTACACCAAAAGGGAGCAGGTTGTCATTTTGCTCATGTATTCTCTCACTCAGCCGGATTAAACCTCAAGTGTGCCCGCAGCCCTTGTGTCTCCTGAGGCCCCTGCTGCAGTGCGACACGAGGGAAGCCATTTTGCTCTCCCAGCAACCTACTTTTCCCCTTGGCGCCAAAACTGGCTGCGACCAATGGGAATCGAGCTTACCTCAGAGCGCCTGATGACGTCATGGCTCAACCGTCTCCTCACTAGGTGTCTGTCACCCACAGCAGCAGCAGCACCTTAGGGGCCTTGGGGGTCTCCGAGAACCAGAGCAGTTGCGGGGAGGTGATGGGCTTCTTGTTTATTGAGGGCATTTATTTAAGAATATATATCCTGCCCTTCAGCCATGAGGGCCACAATAAGGATTAAATCATATCAACTATAGGAGCACGAGTGAGAAGGGAACAAAAGATGTTGTTCTATTGTGCTTTGTGTGTTTTTGCTGTTTTGCCTTGAAAAGGGATACAACTGAGATACATATTGTTGTCCGAGAGTTCTGGAGTTTGCTGGAAAGTTCTACGTCTCTGACATGCGCATTGTAACTTGGGCTAATGCCCTCCCTTCTCTATAAAAGCTCCTTGCACGGTGTTCGCAATACGCTAGCTTTGCGGAGTTATCCCCTGGTGTTATCTGCATGCAAAATAAAGCTCTCTTTCTAACCTCCTTTGGTGTTTCGAGTGCCTGCTGATTCCCCCTGAGGCCTGCAGGGCGGCCATCTTGCCCACCTTCGGGCCCCTCAGGGACGAGGGAAGGAGGAGGGAGGACGAGGAGCCCTTCAGGGCTTGGTCCGTTGGCCCCACAAAGGCCTCTCCAGGCACGCTCGGCCTGGCCCTGAGGGGGAGTTTCAGGGAAAGGGGCGTCACGGGGGGGGAGTGATGGGGGCTCTTCTCTTCCTTCTTGAAAAAGATGGAGGGGGAGAACAAGGGGGAGGCGCCCATGCGCACCCTCCTGTCTGCATAGAGACGCGCCCTCCCCAATTGCAAGCCTCCACCACAACAAGGGCCATATATCTCGGCGGCTGTTGGTGCCGTGGGTGGGGTGCGGAACCGACCAAGGGCGGGGAGGGCGGCTCCTCTGAGGAGAATCTGTGAGTGGCATTACAGAACAAAGCTCCTCCCCACGCACCCCGCTTGCTCCGAGGCGGAACCGGAAGTGTCGGAGATAGTGCCACCTACTCCTCCACACCCCTATGCACTTCGGGACCCTTCCAAGGTGGGGGGCGAATGCTGAGGAGGCGCGGGAGCAGGTAAGGGGGGGGGGAAGGCAGGGGGAGGGGGGAGAAATGGGGAACTCGCCAAGGGCGATGGGGGCATTTGGGAGTCGCCTTTGGGTGCTGGAGAGGAACCACCACTGCCCCCCCCCCCGCCCTTGGGATCCAACGCACATGAGAAGAACAAGAGAGTCTGTGAGTGCCATTCGAGAACAAAGCTCCTCCCCCTTCCCCCCCCCCGCTTGCTCCGAAGGGGAACCGGAAGTTTGGGTTAAACTCCCTCCTCCTTCGCCTCTAGTCCTTTGCGGAGGCGGTTTGCACTTCGGGACCCTTGCAAGGGGGGGGGGCGCGCGCGAATGCATGAGATTGCTGGCCTGAGGAGGGGGGGAGCAGGTAAGGGGGCAGCAGCGAGGGGGGGGGAAGCAGAGAGGGGGTTTCGTCCTTCTGGGGGGCGGCTGGGTGCAACCCTCCCCTAGGAAAATCTCCTGCCCGCTTTGTCTTCAGATGCACCCAGGGAGCTCCTGAGGGAGGGGGGAAGAACAGCGGTGGGGGGGGGGAATTGGGGGCTTCAGGTCTTTGTGCATCATTTGGGGCTTGCAGGGGATTTGCATTTTGCCCAGGGATGAGTGGGGGGGGGGAGGGACCCCCAGGAAGAATTCCTTGGCAGAAGACCCCTCCCTGCACTTCTCTTGCAGAGGACATTGTTGGGGGGGGGGGGGCGAAGGACTTTGTTTTCTGTGGTCCTCGCTCCAGCTTTGCTTCCCCCCCCCCGTGCCTCCTCCCCTCTGTCCTGTGCTATGGGTGGAAAATCTGTGCAGGGGAAAGCGAACATCTCTGTTCATTTAGGAACCCCTTAGGTACCCATTATTCTCGGTTCCTAATACATCTTTTTTAGATCACCCCCCCCCATTGCTACTTCCTGGGACCTTTCCAGAGAGGGGAGGCAAAGCCCTGCACAGCAGCCCCACAGTCCCTGAAGTTCCTTCAGCATGATGGTCAGCTTCCCTGGAGGAGAACCATTGGGGTCCTGCCACCCCTTTCTGTCTCCCGAGAAAGGCCATCTGTCAGGGCAGCTGAGGTTGTCTCCATGCCACACTCTCACATGAAAGCAGACTGGAAGGTGCTGAGATGATCCTTGGCCTCTGAGGTCACTGGTACTTTGGCAGCTTCCCCAACATCTTGCCCCAGATGGAGATATGAGGCACCTGACAGTATTTAACGATAGAACTTCAGTTGAGCCCTGCTGGATTGGACTGTGGCCTATCTAGTCCATAAGAACTTGAGCCCTGCAGGAGAAGGCCACAACCCGTCCTGACCAGTCTCATCCGTGGCCCTCCACTTGCTCATGGGCATCGCAAGCAGGAGACAAGGGCAAACCCTTCACCTGCTCTCTACTCTCTGCAAAGCGCCTTTGGAGGCCTCCTCCCTGTCTCCTGAAGCTGAAGGTAGTACCTAGGTTCCCATTCAAGTAGCCATTGATGCACGTGTCCTCCATGAAGATGGTTGCTGCCACCACCTCTTCTGGTAGCAAATTCCTGAGACCGACGACCCTTCCCTTGTCTGACCAGACTCTCCTGCCTTCATAGATGCCCCCTTACAACCCATATAAATGTATGAAGACATATAAAGTCATTATAGATTAAAATCATTCTTCAACGTAATATATAAAAGCACAGTTTAAATTAATCTGGATAGGCCTGCCGGAAAAGATAGGCCTTAGTACAGTCTTAAATTCAGTCAGCATTGCCAGCTGGCTAATCGCTCCTGGCAGGTCATTCCACAGTCTAGGTGCAGCTTCATGCTGTGCTTGAAGATCTGCAGGGAGTCAAGAGCAGGTGAAGGTTTTCCCTTTGTCTTCTGCCTGAGATGAACAGAAGCAATTGGTGGGCCACGGTGGGAGTCAGGATGCTGGACTAGATGGGCTGTGGCCTGATCTAACCGGGCTCCTCTTAGGTTCTTGGAGTCCCTTGACATACCTTTAGTCTCAACAGTTGGGAGCCCGAGAGTGACAATAACAAGACATTGGAACAGGTGTATGATACCATTTGTGGAGGATCTTTAACTTTGTTTGAGTAATATGTGGAGCCAAGGAGTATGGAGATTTTTGTCATTTATTGGGGAGCCAATGAATTTCTCCTGTGTTCTAGATATAGGCCACCAGCTTACTAATGTGAGTGTTGGTACAAGTATCATCCCTGTAAGCCCAAGAACTTGGGTGTCGCATTTATACCGCCTGCGACCCATGAGGGAAAAGAGAAGGGAATAAATTCATCAGCGCAGTGCACAGCAGTGGCAAAAAAAAAGCTAATTCAATGCTGGGAATAATTAGGAAGGGAGCAGAAAACCAGTCAGCAACTGCCACTTTGCCTCTTTATTATTTATTTATTTATTTGCATTTCTATCCCGCCCTATACCCGAAGGTCTCAGGGCGGGTTACAATATTATATTAATCTTAGACAGGTCCCTGCCCTCAGGCTTACAATCTAAAGAGACAAGAAACAAAAGTAAAATAGTGTGGGAGAGAACAGGAAGAAGCAAGCACTTCAGGTCTACAGATCCAATTCTTCAGTTCATTCCTTATTGCTGGAATTTTCTGATTCTCTTTACTTTGAATTTTCTCTTCAATGATGACAAACCGCAAGATGGTCAGCCGGCATCTACTCAGCCCCACTTTGCTCAGCCTCAGGACCAGACGTTTCCTCAACCGGTGGATTGGCCGCCGTAGTCTCTTTGCCATCTTGTGAAGGGAGTAGTTGGAAGAGGGAGGGGCGCTTCTGGGAGCAAGATGGCAGAGCCCAGCCTGCTGCCTCTTCTCCACTCCTCTCAGGCAAGATGGTTTTCAGCCTTGTGAAGATGGCAGCTGGAAGAGGGAGGGGCCCTGCTGGGAGCAAGATGGCAGAGCAGCCCAGAACTGCTGCCTCTTCTCCACTCCTCTCAGGCAAGATGGTTCTCAGCCTTGTGAAGATGGCAGTTGGAGGAGGGAGGGGCGCTTCTGGGAGCAAGATGGCAGAGCAGCCCAGCAGCTGCCTCTTCTCCACTCCTCTCAGGCAAGATGGTTCTCAGCCTTGTGAAGATGGCAGTTGGAGGAGGGAGGGGCCCTGCTGGGAGCAAGATGGCAGAGCAGCCCAGAACTGCTGCCTCTTCTCCACTCCTCTCAGGCAAGATGGTTCTCAGCCTTGTGAAGATGGCAGTTGGAGGAGGGAGGGGCGCTTCTGGGAGCAAGATGGCAGAGCAGCCCAGCAGCTGCCTCTTCTCCACTCCTCTCAGGCAAGATGGTTCTCAGCCTTGTGAAGATGGCAGTTGGAGGAGGGAGGGGCCCTGCTGGGAGCAAGATGGCAGAGCAGCCCAGAACTGCTGCCTCTTCTCCACTCCTCTCAGGCAAGATGGTTCTCAGCCTTGTGAAGATGGCAGTTGGAGGAGGGAGGGGCGCTTCTGGGAGCAAGATGGCAGAGCAGCCCAGCAGCTGCCTCTTCTCCACTCCTCTCAGGCAAGATGGTTCTCAGCCTTGTGAAGATGGCAGTTGGAGGAGGGAGGGGCCCTGCTGGGAGCAAGATGGCAGAGCAGCCCAGAACTGCTGCCTCTTCTCCACTCCTCTCAAGCAAGATGGTTTTCAGCCTGAATCTGTGGTGAGGCCACATTGGGAATATTGTGATCAGTTCTGGTTGCCACACCTCAAAAAGGATCTTGTGGAACTGGAAGAGGTGTGGAAGAAGCAACCAGAATGATTAAGGGGCTGGAACACCTTTTTTCTATTGCACAACAACACAACACCCAGGGGACCCCCTCCGATGGTCAAGAGAGTTAAGATAGAGGGTCATTGGTCTATGGTTTTTGCTGCCTTAAGAGGTGAACATAAGACCATAAGAGAAGCCTTGCTGGATCAGGCCTCAGCCCATCTAGTCCAGCATCCTGTCGCACACAGTGGCCCACCAAATGCTCATGGGCATCTCAAGCAGAGACAAGGACAAACCTTCTACTGCTCTCGAGTCCCAGCAGATGGCCTTAGAAGCGCCCCAGTTCCTCCTCCCTCAGCCTGAAAGATGCACCTAGGCATTCGTTCTAGTAGCCATTGATACATCTGTCATCCATTAATTTGTCTAACCCTTCCTTAAAGCCATCCAGACTGGTAGCTGTCACGACCTCTTCCGGCAGCACATTCCATAGGCCGATGACCCTCTGGGTGAGGAAATACTTCCCCCTGTCAGACCTTACTGTCCTACCCATCAGCTTCATAGAGTGCCTCCTGGTTCTAGTGTTGTGCAACAGAGAAAAGAAATTTTCTCTATCCACCCTTTCTATACCATGCATAATTTTATATACTTCAATCAGGTCCCCTCTCAAACGCCGTCTCTCCAGACTGAAGAGGCCTAGACGTTGCAGCCTGGTTTCGTAAGGGAGGTGTTCCAGACCCTTAATCATTCTGGTTGCCCTTCTCTGCAACTTCTCCAGTTCAACAATATTCTTTTTCAGGTGTGGTGACCAGAATTGTACACAGTATTCCAAATGTGGCCTCACCATAGATTTATAAAGGGGCAACATGACACTTGCTGTCTTATTTTCTATTCCCTTCCTAATTATTCCCAGCATTGAATTTGTTTTTTTCGCTGCTCCTGCGCACTGAGTTGACACCCTGGAGACAGCAACGAACCTAGATGGCTTTAAGGAAGGGTTTGGCACAGTTCGTGGACTAGATGGGTTGTGGCCTGATCCAGCAGGGCTCCTGTTAGGTTCTTATGTTTTTATTTCCTTCTTGATGGTTTCTTTGAACCTTTAACATTGAGAGTTCTTCTCCCCTTTGCCTAATTTCTTACTTGAGGGATGGTTTGCATACACTTTGTGCAGCTCCTCCACCATCCTGGGAACATCTAGCAGCAGCCAAGACCTTCCAAAGTTGTGGAGAAGTGAAAAAGGCTTCATTAGCAGCTGCTGGTGCCCCCCTGGACAACAGCATTCACACTGTGTGAGGGTGGGGTGGAGTGGCTGCAGAGTTGCACCCACAACCACGACAGTGTCCCAGTATGCACCAGATGTTGTCATGACTGTTGCTGTCTCTGGTCTGGGACCAGAGAGTGAAGAATTATGGTACTTTTAAGTGGAAAGAAGCTCTTTGTAGTGGAGATTAATAGAGTGAAACTGATAAGAGAAACCAAAGCTGGTAATTGTGATTTTTTTTCAAATTTCATTTTTTTTTTAAAAAGATCAACATTAAAACTTCTTACATTTCATATCATGCTATTATATTGTTTTAATGTTGTCTTTTTAAAAAATATATTTTATTAGTTTTTTACAATTGCTTTAAATCCCCCCTCCCCCTCCCCCCAAGGGTAATACATAATTCACAGGTCTTATATCAATTCATAATACTACCCGTACATTGAGAAAATTAAACGCAACATCAATTTTTCACTTTCATTCCTACGCTTATTATCTAAATATGTTTTAACTATCATCCATTTTTGTTTACATATCCTGACTCTATCCTAACTACCAATATAGTTCATATGACTATTCTGTATTTCCACTATCACATTATACCATTTACTAATAGACCATTTTGTTCTATCTTTCCATCTACTAACTAAGACTATTTGAGCACATGCTAGCAATTCTTCCACTATCTCCTTCAGTTGGATAGTGGGAAGATTATTTAACTCCATATGTAACACTCCCATTCTCCCTGTTATTATACATTGTATATTCAACATGTCACTCATTTCTTTCTCTATCTTCTTCCAAAATTCATATACTATCGGGCATTCCCAGAGCATATGAAAAAAAACCTACCCATATTTACAAAGAAATGTGATAATTGTGCTGGGGTTCTATACCATTTATGTAATATTTTCCTTCTTAGATGAGATCATTATACTTTTTTATGCGTTTTACTTCATTCTTAATTTCCTCTCTCTCAATCCTTATGTCTGTACTCCATATATTATATATCTCTTCCACCACTTCATCTTTTGCAGAACTTAATTAACTATATAATCCTCCTGCAATTTTGCTTTCTCCTTTAACACATTTTCTTATCAGTTTTTCAAATAGTGTATCTTCCTCTTTATTTTTTTTCTCTCATCTCTGATCTGTTTATAAATGTTCTAATTGTCATCGCTTCTAACCAATATCTCTGTCTTATTATTCCTCGAATGGCATCCCCTTCCATTGGGTTCCCTTGATTTAAATATAAATCTTCTATTGTCTTAAATCCTCCTTCTCTCATTATATTATCCTCAAGTTCCCATCCCCATTTTTATTTATTTCCCATATAGTTGCCAATTTATTTATATTATTTATTATTAATTGTTTTTCCCTTTTTTTCCATATCATCATTGTACCTTTCAATGGTTCTTTCATCAATCATTCCTCCCTCCTATTCCAATCTTTAAAAATGATTTCTTCTTCCCTCATTCTATTGATCTCTTTTTCTATTTCCCCCAATTTTTGTACATTGTAATTCTAATTGTATTTGAAATGCATCATGATATGTCTGTATACTTGGTATTCCCCATCCTCCTTCATTTTCTCTTGCTATTAACCATTTATTTCTTAGTCTGAAGACATCCCTTTCTAGTTTCTTTTTGAATAGCAAAATCTTTCTCCATTTATTAGCAGTTCTGCATACTGTTGGGTAAAAATTCCAGCTCAGATTCCTGGTTGAAGGTGTCCATCAACTATACCTTCCTAGTGATGTTTCTCAGCTTCCTACCAGAATGCACTGGGCATACGCAAATGATGTCTTGGAGCAGTTTGACCAGAGGAGAATTCATGGCACAAAAGACCAGGAAGGATTGGTTGAAGAAGTAATGAAGCAAAGGAGGACCCTTTGAGGTGGGAACAGAGAAGGAGTGAATTTTGGTTCTGATTAAATGACACTTTGTAGATTGGGGCCCTGATGAGAACATGTGGGTTAGGTCCAGACTTCTTCAGACTGATGTTTTCTTCCATTTACTTCCACAGAAAATTTGAAGAGGAAAACCATAAGGAGCTCTCTGGGTTCCTATCACAAATACAGGAGCAAGAAGGAGGAGAAAAGTTGCTTTCAGGTGAAATGTGATCAATATGTTACAATAAAAGAGAATCGGGGGCTCATTATTAGAAGATGCGGAAAAGCAAGGACTTCTGACCACAGAAAATCCAGGAGAAAATGGAAAGGAAAACCAAAAAAATATGGGAATGTCCTCCAAGAGATCAAACAAAATTAACGAGAAATCCAAATGCCACCAAGAAAAGAACATGAAGAAGCACATGGAAAGACTCATTTATGCTAAAACTCTTCCAACTGCTAAGAAAACGCAAACAGCAGAAAACACATGTAATTTTACTGAATTCTAAGTTAAAAATTCATCTTGGAACCTACACAGGGGAGAAGCCACATAATTGCATGCAGTGTGGAAAGAGTTTGTTACAATTATGAATTAAAAACTCACCTCAGAACCCACACAGAGCAGAAACCTATAAATTCATGGAGTGTGGAAAGAGTTTGATTGATAATGGTTCCCTTAAAATTCATCAGAGAACCCACAAAGGGGAGAAGCCTTATAAATGCATGGAGTGTGGAAAGGACTTTAATAAAAAAACCTATCTTACTTCACATGCAAAAATCCATACAGGAGAGAAACCATATAAATGCATGGAGTGTGGAAAGTGCTTCAGTCATAGCACTGACCTTAGGAATCATCACAGAATCCACACAGGAGAGAAACCCTATAAATGTATGGAGTGTGGAAAGGACTTCAATCGGAAAACTCATCTTACTTCACATGCAAGAATCCATACAGGAGAGAAACCATATAAATGCATGGAGTGTGGAAAGTGCTTCAATCATAGCACTGTCCTTAGGAATCATCACAGAACCCACACGGGGGAGAAACCGTATAAATGCATGGAGTGTGGAAAGAGTTTCAGTCACAATTCTGTATTTAAAGCTCATATTATGACACACACAGGGGAGAAACCATATAAATGCATGGAGTGTGGAAAGAGTTTCAGTTACAATTCTGTATTAAAAACTCACCTTAGGACTCACACAGGGGAGAAACCATATAAATGCATGGAGTGTGGAAAGAGTTTCAGTTACAATTCTGTATTAAAAACTCACCTTATGACTCACACAGGGGAGAAACCATATAAATGCATGGAGTGTGGAAAGAGTTTCAGTAGTAGCAGTGGACTTAAAACTCATCTCAAAACCCACACTGGGGAGAAACCATATAAATGCATGGAGTGTGGAAAGAGTTTCACAGATAGTGGTTACCTTAAAGGGCATCACAGAACTCACACCAGGGAGGAACCATATAAATGCATGGAGTGTGGAAAGTGCTTCAGTCATAGCACTGACCTTAGGAATCATCACAGAATCCACACAGGAGAGAAACCCTATAAATGTATGGAGTGTGGAAAGAGTTTCACTAGAAACACTTACCTTAACATTCATCAGAGAATCCACACAGGAGAGAAACCATATAAATGCATGGAGTGTGGAAAGAGTTTCACTGATAGTGCTAACCTTAAAGGGCATCACAGAACTCACACCAGGGAGGAACCATATAAATGCATGGAGTGCGGAAAGAGTTTCGTTAGAAATTATTCACTTAGAATGCACCTCACAACTCATACAGGGGAGAAACCATATAAGTGCATGGAGTGCGGAAAGAGCTTTTCTAGGGCTGGAGATCTTCATGGACACCGAATAATCCACTCAGGAGAGAAGCCTTATAAATGTATGGAGTGTGGAAAGTGCTTCAGTCATAGCACTGGCCTTAGGAATCATCACAGAATCCACACAGGAGAGAAACCCTATAAATGTATGGAGTGTGGAAAGAGTTTCAGTTACAATTCTGTATTAAAAACTCACCTTATGACTCACACAGGGGAGAAACCATATAAATGCATGGAGCGTGGAAAGAGTTTCAGTAGTAGCAGTGGACTTAAAACTCATCTCAAAACCCACACTGGGGAGAAACCATATAAATGCATGGAGTGTGGAAAGAGTTTCAGTCGCAGTTCTATATTGAAATCTCACACAGGGGAGAAACCATATAAATGCACAGAGTGTGGAAAGAGTTTTGTTAGAAATTATTCACTTAGAATGCACCTCACAACTCATACAGGGGAGAAACCATATAAGTGCATGGAGTGCGGAAAGAGCTTTTCTAGGGCTGGAGATCTTCGTGGACACGGAATAATCCACTCGGGAGAGAAGCCTTATAAATGTATGGAGTGTGGAAAGAGTTTCACTAGAAACAATTACCTTAACATTCATCAGAGAATCCACACAGGAGAGAAACCATATAAATGCATGGAGTGTGGAAAGAGTTTCACTGATAATGCTAACCTTAAAGGGCATCACAGAACTCACACCAGGGAGAAACCATATAAATGCATGGAGTGTGGAAAGAGTTTCACTACAAACAATTACCTTAACATTCATCAGAGAATCCACACAGGAGAGAAACCATATAAATGCATGGAGTGTGGAAAGAGTTTCATTACAAGTGATGCACTTAGAAGGCATCTCAGAACCCACACAGGGGAGAAACCATATAAATGCACAGAGTGTGGAAAGAGTTTTGTTATAAATTATTCACTTAGAATGCACCTCACAACTCATACAGGGGAGAAACCATATAAGTGCATGGAGTGCGGAAAGAGCTTTTCTAGGGCTGGAGATCTTCGTGGACACCGAATAATCCACTCAGGAGAGAAGCCTTATAAATGTATGGAGTGTGGAAAGTGCTTCTGTCATAGCACTGGCCTTAGGAATCATCACAGAATCCACACAGGAGAGAAACCCTATAAATGTATGGAGTGTGGAAAGGCCTTCAGTCATAGCCCTGGCCTTAGGAATCATCACAGAATCCACACAGGAGAGAAACCCTATAAATGTATGGAGTGTGGAAAGGACTTCAATCAAAAAACTCATCTTACTTCACATGCAAGAATCCATACAGGAGAGAAACCATATAAATGCATGGAGTGTGGAAAGAGTTTCACTAAGAGTTCTGGATTAAAAATTCATCTCAGAACCCACACAGGGGAGAAACCACATAAATGTACGGAGTGTGGAAAGAGCTTCAGTCAAAGCAGTGGACTTAGAACTCATCTCAGAATCCACACGGGAGAAACCACATAACTGTACCGAGTGTGGAAAGAGCTTCAGTGAAAGCAGTGATCTTAAAACTCATCTCAGAACCCACACAGGAGAAACCATATAAATGCATGGAGTCCTCCTGGCCCAGCTCTTGGATGTCTGGATTTCACCGAGCAAGTATGTGGTGCAGACTCACATCCACTAAAGGAGCCCTCATTGTGGACACATTTAAACAAGTCCCTTGGGTACAGGGCCTGTTCAATGGGGCCCACATGGGGACAGGGTCTTTCTGATTGGAAGCAGTGGATTTAGCGTAGCCGCCACAAACGAGAAACCTCAGGGCCAAGAGGAACAGTGTTGCCCAATCATGTTTGCATCTCTGCTTTTGAAGCAAGCAAGCTTGGCCCATTGAAGGGATATAGAGACTTCAGTTCTTCCAGGTACCTAGCCAATTAAGTATTGCTAAGCGTGAAGCGGTTGCATCTGTGTCCTCAAAAGGATGCTATTTCTGGCTCTCTTGATAAGAACATGCCAGAAACAGTACTTTGAGTTCCTCTGCTGTTCCCTTCCAGCCACAAGATCATCTAGCTGAGCCCACAGTTGCTAGTTGGTTGTCAAAGCGTTTTCAAAGTTAATGAATGTCTTGTTGCTTCCCTTAAGGAACAGAATCAGGTTGTTGAAGAGAGAAAAGGAATGTGTGGTGTTGATTTGCAAAAGGAATTTTTGCCAGTTGAAGCAGGAGTGGCTTTAACAATTGGTAAGAGTTCTCATACCTTTGTGGGTTTTGGAAATTCACTCATTGAGGAGTTTGTGGGTGAACTAGTTAGTGCTGAGCTGACAGAACCTCCTTTTAGTGAAAAAGAGGAACCTCAAAACACTAATTCAAAGCCTACAACAGGGGTTGTAAGTGCACTGCATGATGGAAGTAGTAGTAGTAATGAGCAGGGGTTAGATCAGGCTCAAGACAGCACAATTGAATCAGTGGATTCAGAAATGCTTTCTTGCTGGGCTTGCAAACTAATGCATCAGTCTCTGTGTATGGATTCTGTTTTTGATAGTAAGGATCAGGGTATGGTCTTTGATCTAAGGCAACAAGCAAAAATGGCTTTGCTTCAGTGTGATTCTGTAAAGGAAGTTGTTCCTTTATGTGTGAAAGATGCTTGTTTTCAGTTTATTTCTCAAGCTACAAGACTTAGCAATGGTGAAGAATTGGTGAGTGTTCAGTTAAGTTTAGATCAGATGGTGGAAGATCAAGATGCTTTGGAGTTGCCACAGGATTTGTCTGTTCTTTCTCTCATGTCTTCTGATCAAATTCCTAAGGAACGGCCCCCACCAAAGCCTCCTCCTTAGAGATTTTTACAATTAGGGAGTGGCATGAGCTTCCATTTCCTTTAATTTCAGTATTTGGTTTGAAATGTGTTCAGGAATTCTAACATAGGATTAAGAATCAAGGTTTTCTCTTGGGTATTAGATGGTCTAGTACATTGATTAGGGAGTGCTGTTATAAGGCTGGTGAAATAACACTTTGCATATGCTCAGGGGATTCACTAAAGGAAGTGAAGCACAAACGTAGGTGAAAAGGGCTTTCTGCCTTGCAATTTTTCTTTGCTTAAGGCTAAATTGCTCTGGCTTAAAGTTTGGGATCCCAGAGATAGAGTAGGGAGATTGTTTTTTTTAAATAAGTCTTCCTGCCTTCCCAAAATTTCTGCCTTCTTTTGGTTCAGTTTTGATCTAAAATTACAGCCAATTTTGACTTTTTTCCCTTGACATGTTTATTTTTTATCCCTCCTCCCAGTTTTATGATTTTTCTTTTGATTTTAAAAAGGCAAATGTTTTCTGCCTTCTTTCTTTTTCTTTTGGGTTTTTATTTGATATTTTTGGTATGAAGGGAAGGGTGATCTCTTCCTACTTTTTATATTTTTGGTCCTATTTTTCCCTCATAGTTTTTGTTTTTGTGACTTGGAAAAAGAATTATTCTTTTTAAATTTTTATAGCATAAGAGTTAAATGTTTCACATACACACATGCATTCTTTTTGGTGATTCGGAGGAGAAGTCCATGAGGAGAAGATGGCTTGAGTTCCAGATTCATCCAAGGAAGAAGTCCGGATGAGAGACATACTAATTATGCCTTATGAGTTATTCCAATCCAGCTATTTCTGAAGATATATGTTAAGTGAGGAAGACTGAGGTTCAACATTGTGTGGAGGTGCTAAAGCAGCAAAGTTTTCTTCATTCCTTTGAAGTGATGCAATGCGTTGTGAAGGAAATATCCAGAACTTTGAAAAAAGAAAATTTCCTTCTTTCATTCCAAAGAATGCAAAACTTTATAACTTTGAATGGCCTTATTCCTTCCAGCAAAGAACTCTTCTTTTCTAAGAAGACTTGAAGACTTGACAATTAATCGTTATTAATTGTGGTTTTATGATTATTGCTATATGTCTTTATTTTCTGGGTAATGGCTTCTATTGAAACCATATTTTTCTATTGAGATCATATTTCATTATACCTCAAATATAATGATTTATAATTATTGTTTATATGATATGCTGAAGTTCTAAAATGCAGCTCTAACTTTGTATAGCATAAGTGTGCATTGAAAGCTTATTTTTCCTTTCTATCTTTAATTTTTCTTTCTGTTAGGGATAGGGTTACCATGAACCTTTCATTTTCTTAATGATGGCCATAGAGTTACATATGCACAGGAATTGTTCAATTTTCAATGGATTAAGGATTTGGAAATATCTTTAGCATCTTTGATTATAATGAATTGTCAAGATGGGAGTTTGTCCCTTATTTTCCAAAGATCATCATGGTTTAATATTTTTGATGAATATTAATTCATAATTCATAATTCATCAAAAAAGGGAAGGGATATGATACCATGATATGATACCATGATATGATGGCATGATATAATATATGGATTTATGGAGAAATAATGAATCTGTGACTTCATGAAAGACTTAAGTGTTATTCTGGAAAACTACTGGCTTTGGGAAATGCTGACAAAAGGCCAGGAAGAAGAGTTGAGTTGACCTCATCTGCTGTTTGTGATAAGAGATAAAGACAAAAGGTTTACTCCTAGCCTTGGCAACAGGAAACCTGAAGTTTTGCATCTGTGTCCTCAAAAGGATGCTATCTCTGGCTCTCTTGATAAGAACATGCCAGAAATAATGGGTTTACGCTCGGAGCTGACCACTAAAACGTGGAATTTCTGAGTTTGAAATATATATATGTTTCTCCATTATTTTTAATGTCAAACTTTGATGGGTCTTTTGGACATCTAAAAGTTTAAAAGGAGTTTATATTGATATGATCAAGATACTAAGATTTCCAAGCATTGGCTGAGAATCTGTTTGTCTGTGTGAATGCTACTTCTTACAAGCTGGCTTTCCAGTTTGCATAATGGGATGGTTATCTGCCTAGCAGAATACCTTCTGCATCCTGTTTTTCAGTGGAAAAGACAAAGATCATGTGCTTTTGACTCCATTGCTTTGGGTTTTCTTCTTCCCAGAAATACTTGCATTTCTTGAATCATTTCCTATTGAGTGTTTGGCCAATCTGAAGTAACTTCCTTTGGACAACCTCCAGGGATATCTTTTATAAGCGCTGGAGAAGTTTAGTTTCTTTCTCTTAGGATCTTGCTCTTTTTCTCTTTTGCTTATGGGTTGGTAAGGATGCTAAGTGTTTATCCTTTCTCCCCCCCCCCCCATTTCTTTTCCTTAAGAATGGCTCTGCAGGGGAAAAGATTTTTTCCTAGCTGCTACTTTTACTAACAGAGTGAGAAGCTGAATTTTTAAACCAGTTTAATTCTGCTTTTGGGTTTTTTTTTCTTTTCAGTTTAGTTGGGCTTGCAGAGATACAATGCAGTTCTTCTGCATTACTTTTAAATTGTTTTAGAGAACTTTAGACTCTTTTTACTTGTTCTGAGTATTAACTTTTTGAATTCTTTTTGCAGTTTTACTAGTTTTAAAGAGCTTTAATCAGATTTGCTCCTGAATTAGAAGCATACCTATTAAAGGGGTATTTTTTGTTTTTGTTTTTCAATTTTGGAAGAATACTTCTGATGATATTCTGATATTTTCTGGATATCTCCATTTTTTTAAAATTCTTATGTGGAGTTAGGATTCTCTTCCATAGATTAGGGCTTTTTTATTTCTTTTTATTTCTTTTTGCTGGTTTTCTTGTTTCAAGCTAAATAAGTTTTATTTTGAAATCTGTCTTCTTTTTGTCATTTTTAAGAGTTTTGCTGCATTTTTAGTGCATTCTTTCAGTTTTGCTACATAATATGAAATGCTAGCAAGATAATTGTTAACTTTTGCACACATTTGTGTTCTTTTTGTCTGATTTGTACATCATATGAGCTATGTGCAATGGAATAGCTCTACCCCCATTTCTGGTTTTCTTTTCTGTACCCTAACAAATTTTTTTCCCCATTTTCTCTCAAAATAAATGATTTTCATTGTTCTAGGTGTCTCCAATATGTCCAATTTCTGCTATTTTTCGTTTTTAAAGCCTTATCAAAAGATCTCGCTCCCCCCCTGGGATAGAGAGTTTGGGGTACTTCTGGGTTTTAATTAATCCAGATTAATCCAAATTCAGTTCCCTGGTCAACAAGGTTAGAGGACACTATAGTGCCTACCATGTGGTGGTGACGGTGGCGAAAAAGAGATGTTTCTCTGCCACCATTGCATCCTCGAGTAGCTGTCCAGCAGAGCTCTTTAGAGTAGTAAATGGCCTTGTGAAACCGAGCTCAAAGAAGAATATCTGCTGTGACAAATTTGCAAAGCACTTTGAGGACAAAGTCGCTCAGATTTGCAGGGGATTAGATGTCACAATTGGGTATAGCCCAAATGAGGTGTCCAGAGAACTGTCTGGTCCAGTTTGCTTGGATCACTTTCAATTATTGCGGCCTGAGGATGTGGACAAACTACTTGTGGGGGTGCGGCCGATGACGTGCTCTCTGGATCTTTGCCCCTCCTGGTTGATAAAAACCAGCTGGCAAGGTATGACCCGGTGGATCCAGGTAGTAGTGAATGCCTCTCTGAGGGATGGGGTGGTTCCACTAGCTCTGAAACAGGCTGTGGAGCACCCCCTCCTGAAGAGGGCCTCCCTGGATCCCGAAGATTTGAACAACTGTCGCCCGGTGGCTAACGTACCTTTTCTAGGCAAGGTTCTAGAGAGAGCTGTCGCTGTTCAACTGCAGGCATGTTTGGAAGAAGCTGATTATCTAGACCCATTTCAGTCGGGCTTCAGGCCCAGTCATGGCACAGAAACCATCTTGGTCACCCTGGTTGATGACCTACTCTGGGAGAGAGACAAGGGGAATGCCACCCTGTTGGTCAGGAGTGCCTACTCCCATTTATAGCTGGTGTGCCAACTGAAGCCTTTTTTGGATAGAGACGACCTGGCCACAGTTACCCATGCTCTGGTAACCTCTAGATTGGACTACTGTAATGTGCTCTATATGGGGCTGCCCTTGAAGACGGTCCAGAAGTTGCAGTTAGTGCAAAATGCAGCAGCCAGAGTGCTGACTGGAACATCTAGCCGGACACATATCACGCCGGTTCTAAAAAAACTGCACTGGCTGCCAATTCACTACTGAGCCCAATTCAAGGTGCTAACTCTGACTTATAAAGCCCTAAATGACTTGGGCCCCAGATGTCTAAAGGAGCGCCTTCTCCCATACCAACCTGCCCGTGACTTAAGATCCAACAATGAGGCCCTCCTGGTTGTCCCACCACTTTCAATAGTGAGGTTGGTGGGCACCCGGGAGAGAGCTTTTTCAGCGATGGCCCCAAGAATGTGGAATGGTCTCCCCTTTTAAAATATACATATATCCTAATACTCCTGATCAGATTCAGTCTTTTGCTTGGTGGTCAAGTGCTCCTTTGCATTCAGCTGGGGCCTCAGGAGAATAATGTAGCACTTGGGGAGGAAGATGCAGCCCAGTAGACTAGCGCTGGAGGCCAAGATGGAGAAGATCTGCACGGCCACCATGTACTTCCCCTTGGTACTAAGGTAGGTGGGAACAAAGGAGATCCAAACGCTGCAGAAGACCAGCATGCTGAAGGTGATCAGCTTGGCCTCATTGAAGGCCCCTGGGAGATTCCTGGCTAGGATGGCCACCGTGAAGCAGATGGCAGCCAGGAAGCCCATGTAGCCGAGGGAAAGGTAAAACATGGCAATGGAGTCTTCATTGCACTGCAAGATGACCTGTCCAGGCAAAGAGTGGAAATCTGAGTCTGGAAAGGGGGGAGAAGTAGCCAGCCAGATGGTGCAGATGACCACTTGGACACCAGACTGAGAAATGACAATGGAGTTGGCTAGTTTTTCCCCCAGCCAGCTCCGTACCCTGTTGCCCGGCTTTGTGGCCAGAAAGGCCATCACTACCATGATGCTCTTTGCCAGGAGAGAAGAGACTGCCACAGAGAAGATGATGCTGAAGGTTGTTTGTCGGAGGAGGCAAGTCACTTCCTTTGGTGGTCCAATGAAGAGGAAGGCAGAGAGGAAGGAAATAGTAAGGGACACGAGGAGGAGGTAGGAGAGATCCCGGTTATTGGCTTTGACTATTGGAGTGTCTTGATATTTGATGAAAATTCTTAACACAAATCCAGTGGTCAAGGTCAGGAATATAGCCAAGCTAGCCAAGGTGATCCCCAGTGGTTCACTGCGGGAAAGGAAAGTAATTTGTTTAGGAACACATTGAGCTTGGTCCTTGTTGGGATGTTGATTTTCTGGGCATTTAATACAACGTTCTGAATCTGAGAGGAAAGAAAGAATGATTTCAGCATTACTTACATTCCACATCTGTGTTAGCTTTCACACACATTTTATGTCTCTGTTCCCAGGAGATGGAGGTGGCAGCTTTCACTCAGGTCTGAATGAAGGTTTTTGATCGAGGGAATCCTGGGGGAATTGGGTGCCTGACTCCCAAAGCAGAGACATTAAGACCCTTGATAGGACTTCCTCTGAGAATGACTCTGGCTGCTTTTGGAACGTGCCATGAAGTCTCCTCTGCTGATCATGTCCTTTACCTTCTCTAGGACAATTCTTTGTGAAATTTGACCTCGATCACTGTACCTTCCTGAGTGGAGACGGTCCCTTCTTGACATGATGTACAACCATAACAGCAGATGGGCTTTCCTTCTAGTATCTCCTTGTTGGACCCAGGGAGGCAACTCTTGCTGCACCTTGATGATGGGAAGGTCTGTCTCAGAGACAATGAACATCAAGGGAAAGGCTTTGTCGTTCCCTCCTCTTTTTTACATCACTGGAATCAAGTTATACACCTGAAACTCATACAAGTCGATCTGGAAGTTCCAGACCCATTTCCTCCATTAAATAATAGTTTTGTTTCCTGATGTTCTTTAAGGAGGCCTGTCTAGCCCACATCCAAGTATGTATTGGGCCTTTCTGCACATTATTCTGGAATATGAGTGCCTAGACTCTGACTGGTCCCGCTGGCCAGCTGAACATTGCACTGGTCCTAAAAGAGTGACACTAGCTGTCTATTCACTACCCCTTTCATGGTTTTAACATCATTTATAAGGCCTGCATCAAGAAGAAGAGTTGGAAGAAGAGTTGGCTTTTCTACCCTGCCCCATTTAAGGGGACTCAAAGTGGCTGGCAAACCATCTGTTCTTCTTCCCACAATGGGCACCCTGTGAGGTAGGTGGGGCTGGGAGAGCTCAGAAGAGAGGTGTGACTAGCCCAAGGTCACTCAGCTGGCATCATGGAGGAAGGAGAAGAAGAATTGGCTTTTCTACCCAGCTTTTCTCACCCATTTAAGGGGGCTCAAATGGCTGACAAACCTTCTCTTCTTCTCCCCACCACAGACACCCTGTAAAGTGCCTCTGGTTTTGAGGGCTCAGAGAACTGTGACTCACCCAAAGCCACCCGTCTGGGTTTATGGTGGAGTGCGGAATTGAACTGGGAGACTTCCAAATACGGGTCCAGCACTCTAACCACACCCTCCCACAATTATATATAATGATAATTGCCTTATGATTTGCCACTGAGGCCATTTTGGTTGTGCTGAGGGTGGGGATGCATGAGGGCCTTCTCGGTGGTGGCCCCAGGGGTGAAGAACACTCTTGCCTTTGATGTACATCAGGCACCTTCACTGTGTGCATTCAGATGCCTGGTGAAGATGCACCTTTTCTTCCTCTCCTTTGGCTGGAGAAACAGCCTCCCTCTCTTTTCAGGCACCTTTGGTTTCAAGGAAGGATGGAAATAGAATTAATTAACTAATTAATCTAAGTCAATGATGGCTCATTGGATACAGCTGATGGTGCATTTGCTGCCGCTCGTCCTTCTCTCCATGCAGCTCCTGCCTGCCATTTAAGATTCACCAGGACCAAAGGTCTGGATCCTTCCTGCAAGGCACACTTAGCCAGGGACTTTATTTATTTATTTATATTTATATTTATATTTATATCCCGCCCCATACCCTAGGGTCTCTGGGGGGCTCACAACATTTAAAACACACACATATCAAGACTGTATAGAACAATGCTAAAACCAATACGAAATTTAGAAAACCAGCATAATAATAATAATATTGAAAAAAAGAGAGAGAGCAAGAAAGAGAGATACAAGAACAGTTTAAAAAACAGTAGAGTGTGCAATGGGGAGAAGCGGAGGGGGCATTTAGCCAAAGGCCTGGGAGAAGAGGTACGTCTTCACTGCCTTCCTGAACATAGGCAGAGCATTTGACAAAGCATTTGACAAAGTATCTCATGCGATCCTCATTGAAAAATTGATCAAATATGGGTTTGACAAGGGAACTATAAGGTGGGTTCAAAACTGGCTTAGTAATCGTACTCAAAGAGTGGCTTTAAATGGCTGCACATCCAAATGGAAGGAAGCGTCAAGTGGAGTACCACAAGGTTCTGTCCTGGGCCCAGTTATGTTTAATGTTTTTATAAACGATCTGGACGAGGGAGTTGAAGGGAAACTGATCAAATTTGCTGATGACACAAAGCTAGGGGGGATTGCAAACACCAGAGAAGAGAGAGAGAGAGGATCCAAAAAGATTTAGAGAAACTCGAACAATGGGCTGCAACTAATAAAATGGTATTTAACAAAGAAAAATGCAAGGTTCTGCACCTGGGCAAGAAAAATGAAAAAAGCACATATACAATGGGAGGAATTCGGCTGAGCTGCAGCACATGTGAAAAAGACTTGGGTGTCCTGGTAGATCATCAACTGAACATGAGTCAACAGTGTGAGGCAGCTGCAAAAAAGGCAAACGCAATCCTGGGGTGTATTAGGAGAAGCATAGAGTCCAGATCACGTGAAGTTATTATCCCCCTCTACTCTACCTTGGTCAGACCTCATCTGGAGTACTGTGTCCAGTTCTGGTCACCCCAGTTTAAAAAAGACACTGACAAGCTGGAGCAGGTTCACAGGAGAGCTACCGAGATGGTGAACGGTCTGCAAACCATGTCCTATGAGGAACGGCTTAAGGAACTAGTAATGTTTAGTCTAACAAAAAGAAGACTGAGAGGAGACATGATAGCTGTCTACAAATACCTCAAGAGTTGTCACAAGGCAGAGGGATCAGCCCTGTTCTCACTCTCTCAAGGAAGGACTAGAAACAATGGGGTGAAACTGCAGGAGAAAAGATTTAGTTTAGATGTTAGGAAAAAATTTCTAACAGTAAGAGTGATCAACCAGTGGAACAGGCTGCCACGGGAGGTGGTTGGTTCCCCTTCGATGGAGGTCTTCAAGCAGAGACTGGACAGCCATCTGTCTGAGATGGTTTAGGAGATCCTGCCTTGAGCAGGGGGTTGGACTCGATGACCCAGGAGGTCCCCTCCAACTCTACCATTCTATGATTCTATGATTCTAAGGGGCCTGACGTACCTCCAAGGGGAGACCATTCCACAATCTGGGGGCCACTGCCAAAAAGGCCCTTTCCCGGGTGCCCACCTGCCTAGCTGCTGAAGGCGGACAACCAGAAGAGCCTCCCCTCCAGATCTTAGAACATAGGCAGGTTGATATGGGAGAAGGCGCTCCTTTAGATATCTGGGGCCCAAGCCATTTAGGGCTTTATAAGTCAGAGTTAGCACCTTGAATTGGGCTCAGTAGTGAATTGGCAGCCAGTGCAGTTTTTTTAGAACCGGCGTGATATGTGTCCGGCTAGATGTTCCTGTCAGCACTCTGGCGGCTGCATTTTGCACCAGCTGCAACTTCCGAACCGTCTTCAAGGGCAGCTCCATGTAGAGTGCATTACAATAGTCCAACCTGGAGGTTACCAGAGCGTGGATAACTGTGGCCAGGTCATCTCAGTCCAAAAAAGGTTTAAGTTGATGCACCAACCGTAGTTGGGAGTAGGCACTCCTGGCCATGGCCTCCACCTGAGCTTCAAGTGTCAGCCCAGAGTCCGAGAGCACCCCCAAATTCTGCACCTGTCCCTTCCAAGGCATTACAACCCCATCAAGGACAGGATGCCTCCTAACTTCACAGACCAGCATCAGTCTCTTCACTGCACACATTTAGGAAGGCATACTGTTGTTGTTTTAATGATGTTTGATTTTGGAGACCTTCAGGTATAGGGTGGGATAAAATGCAAATAGATAGATAAGTAGGTGTTCCTTCAGCTATCAGGGACCCAAGTCATTTAGGGCCTTATTAGTTAAAGTTAACACCTTGAATTGGTAGCAATTCAGCACTAGCTGCAGCTTCTGAATAGTCTTCCATGGCAGCCCTGTGTAGAGCACATTACAATAGTCAAGTATGGAGGTTAGCAGAGCATGGATAACTATGGCCAAGTCATCTCTGTCCAGAAAAGGCTTCAACTGGCACACCAGCTATAGTTGGGAATGGGCATGCTGGTCACAGTCTCCACCTGAGCTTCAAGCATCAGTGCAGAGTCCAAGAGCACCACCAAATTCCGCACCTGTCCCTTCCAAGGCATTACGATCCCATCGAGGACAGGATGCCTCCTAACTTCACAGACCGGCATCTCTCTCTCTCACTGTACACGTTTCGGAAGGCATACTGTGTGGGATAAACTGTAAATAGGTAGGTAGATAAGAAAGATGCTGTGGCTTGTGCTGTCCAGAAAAAGTCCTGTCAGGATCCAGAAATCTTAACAATCACAAATGTCGTCTTATGTGGGCGAGTTCAGAAGGTTTTGGTTGAAGCAGATTATTTTGAGGCACCTCAGTCTGACTTCGGGTTTGGTTTGAAGATCGAATCCGTCATAGTCACCCTGACTCAGGACTTTCAGTTAAGAGATAAACGGGCAAGTGATACTGTTGATCTCCTAGCAGTTTTTCATCCTTTCAACTAGAATGTTTTTCTAGATAAATTCTGTGGGCCGTTGCAGGAGAAACTGGGCTGTCATGGTTCCACCTCTTTCCTGCAGGCATGACCTGAGAAAATAGGGTTGCATGTCTGTGCCTCTGTGCCTGGAAATTGCCTTGGGGGTGCCTTGTGGTCCAATTCTGTCTATCAAGGCTTCAGTAATAGAGGCATCCAGGCCCAATTCATAGGACAACTGCCGGGAGAAGGGCATTATCTGTGGTGTCCTGTGGCTTCTTTCAAACTGTGAGCTCGTTTGGTCTAGTGAGTAGGGAGCCAGATTCTTATCTGGGAATACTGGGTTTGATTCTGCAGTGCTCCACGAAGTCAGCCGGGTAACCTTGGGCTAGTCACAGCTCTCTTTTCTGAGCTTTCACAGCCTCACCTACCTCACAGGGTGTTTGCTGTGGAGAGAAGAATTGAAGGTTTGTCAGCTGCTTTGACTCCCCTTAAATAGGTGAGAAAAGTGGAGTAAAATACCTACTCCTACTCATCTTCCTTTCAGTTACACGTGAAATTACCCCTTAATTTCCCCAGAGTTTGGAGTCTTGAGTGGTTGTAGCGGTTGCTATTCTCTGTTCTCACCTCTATTTGCTTGATTATTATTTTTATTGTTTGCCCTTTTGTGTTTTTTTGGTGTGTCCTGCCCTGAGACCAGGGGAAAGGGTGGCCTGGAAAATGGTTGTGGCCCTCAGCTCTGCTTGTCCATCACATCTGAATCCAGAGAGCTTTGAATGTTGTTCAGTGGTGCCAGAGTGTGGCAGTGGTGTGGACATGGGCCAGTGAGTAGGACAGCACAGGCGTGTGTGTTCTCTCCTTGGGCCTCCCCTGGCAATTGCACCTCTTTGAAAATGCAGCAGCCATGGTTGAGCGGGGTTCCTGCTTTTTGCTCACAACAGCCTTGTGAGGTAGGGCAGGCTGAAAAGCAGCGATTACATAGCGAACAGACATGGCCGAGTGGAGACTTGAACCAAAGGACAGAAGCTCCTGATAGAACCCCTAGGGCTTCCAATTTGTAGAGCTCCTTTTGTTTCTCCCCCATTGAACTGAAAAGTCCACTTGCTTGGAAACATGAAGGTTCCACCAGGTGACGATTTCTGGATCCTTCCTGTCCCAATCTGGTGTTGTATTTCCATTGGGCAATTTGGGGTTCGGGAGAGGATGGTCAGCATACCCAATGGTGATATCAAATTGACCATTCTCTTCTGCTGATTCCCAAGAGATATTTATGACCTTCTCTTTTTGGTATGAAGAGCCCCGGTCTCAAAGGGACCATTCAGAAGCTGAAAGTTGAAAGGGATGGGGTGGAGGTGTGTGTGTCTGTGTGTGTTCCCCCCTTCTTTTGGAACAGGGGAAGCAAGGGGGGAATGGAACCCTCCAAAGTTCAGGGGGGTCCCTTTTGTAGCCCGAACAGAGACATCGTTGTGCAGCAGTTGACACCCCTGCAACAGGGAAGCGGAATGCTGAAGGGGGGCAGGAGGAGGTAAGGGGGAGGAAGTAAGGGAGGGTGGTCTCTTCCTTTTTGGGGGGTGCTGGGGCTGCCCCTTCGTTTGCAAAATCTCCTGACCGGTCAGAAGCCACTCTACTTCAGCTGCACCCAAGGGGATCCCAAGGGAGGGAGGGAAGGGCAGCGGGGTGTGTGTGCTTTCAGGACTTCAGGTTCTTTCTTTTGGGTCACCAGGGATTGTGGGGGGATTTGCATTTTGTGCAGGGATGAATGGGGGGAGGGACCCCCAGGAGGGATTCTTCCGCAGGGATTCATCTGGCTTCTCCTTCTCCTCCTGGCTTGAGGCGCCCCTTGAGTTGGAGGTACCAAGGCAGAAGGTTCCCCTCCAAATGCAGGGCGGTAACTCCAAGGCTGAGTCCTGGGCTGCGAGGTGGAACGAGACTCCCGAGGAGTCTTGGCTGATGTCCGGATCCCAGATGTGTCGGTGGCTGTGGTCACACCCAAGAAAGTGACCAGTGATTTTCCTTCCCCGTTATCTATTCCAAAGGGGGATTTTCTGAGTTACTTTACACCAAAAGGAAGCAGGTTGTCATTTTGCTCATGTATTCTCTCACTCAGCCGGATTAAACCTCAGGAGTGCCCACAGCCCTTGTGTCTCCTGAGGCCCCTGCTGCAGTGCGACACGAGGGAAGCCATTTTGCTCTCCCAGGAACCTGCTTTTCCCCTTGGCGCCGAAACTGGCTGCGACCAATGGGAATCGAGCTTACCTCAGAGCGCCTGATGACGTCATGGCTCAACCGTCTCCTCGCTAGGTGTCTGTCACCCACAGCAGCAGCAGCGCCTTAGGGGCCTTGGGGGTCTCCGAGAACCAGAGCAGTTGCGGGGAGGTGATGGGGTTCTTGTTTATTGAGGGCATTTATTTAAGAATATATATCCTGCCCTTCAGCCATGAGGGCCACAATAAGGATTAAATCATATCAACTATAGGAGCACGAGTGAGAAGGGAACAAAAGATGTTGTTCTATTGTGCTTTGTGTGTTTTTGCTGTTTTGCCTTGAAAAGGGATACAACTGAGATACATATTGTTGTCCGAGAGTTCTGGAGTTTGCTGGAAAGTTCTACGTCTCTGACATGCGCATTGTAACTTGGGCTAATGCCCTCCCTTCTCTATAAAAGCTCCTTGCACGGTGTTCGCAATACGCTAGCTTTGCGGAGTTATCCCCTGGTGTTATCTGCATGCAAAATAAAGCTCTCTTTCTAACCTCCTTTGGTGTTTCGAGTAAGATGCCACCTTGTGCCTGCTGATTCCCCCTGAGGCCTGCAGGGCGGCCATCTTGCCCACCTTCGGGCCCCTCAGGGACGAGGGAAGGAGGAGGGAGGACGAGGAGCCCTTCAGGGCTTGGTCCGTTGGCCCCACAAAGGCCTCTCCAGGCACGCTCGGCCTGGCCCTGAGGGGGAGTTTCAGGGGAAGGGGCGTCACCGGGGGGGGGGGAGCGATGGGGGCTCTTCTCTTCCTTCTTGAAAAAGGTGGAGGAGGAGAACAAGGGGAGGCGCGCATGCGCACCCTCCTGTCTGCATAGAGACGCGCCCTCCCCAATTGCAAGCCTCCACCACAACAAGGGCCATATATCTCGGCGGCTGTTGGTGCCGTGGGTGGGGTGCGGAACCGACCAAGGGCGGGGAGGGGGGCTCCTCTGAGGAGAATCTGTGAGTGGCATTACAGAACAAAGCTCCTCCCCACCCTACCCCGCTTGCTCCGAGGCGGAACCGGAAGTGTGGGAGATAGTGCCACCTACTCCTCCACACCCCTATGCACTTCGGGACCCTTCCAAGGTGGGGGGCGAATGCTGAGGAGGCGCGGGAGCAGGTAAGGGGGGGGGAAGGCAGGGGGAGGGGGGAGAAATGGGGAACTCGCCAAGGGCGATGGGGGCATTTGGGAGTCGCCTTTGGGTGCTGGAGAGGAACCACCACTGCCCCCCCCCCGCCCTTGGGATCCAACGCACATGAGAAGAACAAGAGAGTCTGTGAGTGCCATTCGAGAACAAAGCTCCTCCCCCTTCCCCCCCCCCCGCTTGCTCCGAAGGGGAACCGGAAGTTTGGGTTAAACTCCCTCCTCCTTCGCCTCTAGTCCTTTGCGGAGGCGGTTTGCACTTCGGGACCCTTGCAAGGGGGGGGGGCGCGCGCGAATGCATGAGATTGCTGGCCTGAGGAGGGGGGGAGCAGGTAAGGGGGCAGCAGCGAGGGGGGGGGAAGCAGAGAGGGGGTTTCGTCCTTCTGGGGGGCGGCTGGGTGCAACCCTCCCCTAGGAAAATCTCCTGCCCGCTTTGTCTTCAGATGCACCCAGGGAGCTCCTGAGGGAGGGGGGAAGAACAGCGGTGGGGGGGGGAATTGGGGGCTTCAGGTCTTTGTGCATCATTTGGGGCTTGCAGGGGATTTGCATTTTGCCCAGGGATGAGTGGGGGGGGGGAGGGACCCCCAGGAAGAATTCCTTGGCAGAAGACCCCTCCCTGCACTTCTCTTGCAGAGGACATTGTTGGGGGGGGGGGGGCGAAGGACTTTGTTTTCTGTGGTCCTCGCTCCAGCTTTGCTTCCCCCCCCCCGTGCCTCCTCCCCTCTGTCCTGTGCTATGGGTGGAAAATCTGTGCAGGGGAAAGCGAACATCTCTGTTCATTTAGGAACCCCTTAGGTACCCATTATTCTCGGTTCCTAATACATCTTTTTTAGATCACCCCCCCCCATTGCTACTTCCTGGGACCTTTCCAGAGAGGGGAGGCAAAGCCCTGCACAGCAGCCCCACAGTCCCTGAAGTTCCTTCAGCATGATGGTCAGCTTCCCTGGAGGAGAACCATTGGGGTCCTGCCACCCCTTTCTGTCTCCCGAGAAAGGCCATCTGTCAGGGCAGCTGAGGTTGTCTCCATGCCACACTCTCACATGAAAGCAGACTGGAAGGTGCTGAGATGATCCTTGGCCTCTGAGGTCACTGGTACTTTGGCAGCTTCCCCAACATCTTGCCCCAGATGGAGATATGAGGCACCTGACAGTATTTAACGATAGAACTTCAGTTGAGCCCTGCTGGATTGGACTGTGGCCTATCTAGTCCATAAGAACTTGAGCCCTGCAGGAGAAGGCCACAACCCGTCCTGACCAGTCTCATCCGTGGCCCTCCACTTGCTCATGGGCATCGCAAGCAGGAGACAAGGGCAAACCCTTCACCTGCTCTCTACTCTCTGCAAAGCGCCTTTGGAGGCCTCCTCCCTGTCTCCTGAAGCTGAAGGTAGTACCTAGGTTCCCATTCAAGTAGCCATTGATGCACGTGTCCTCCATGAAGATGGTTGCTGCCACCACCTCTTCTGGTAGCAAATTCCTGAGACCGACGACCCTTCCCTTGTCTGACCAGACTCTCCTGCCTTCATAGATGCCCCCTTACAACCCATATAAATGTATGAAGACATATAAAGTCATTATAGATTAAAATCATTCTTCAACGTAATATATAAAAGCACAGTTTAAATTAATCTGGATAGGCCTGCCGGAAAAGATAGGCCTTAGTACAGTCTTAAATTCAGTCAGCATTGCCAGCTGGCTAATCGCTCCTGGCAGGTCATTCCACAGTCTAGGTGCAGCTTCATGCTGTGCTTGAAGATCTGCAGGGAGTCAAGAGCAGGTGAAGGTTTTCCCTTTGTCTTCTGCCTGAGATGAACAGAAGCAATTGGTGGGCCACGGTGGGAGTCAGGATGCTGGACTAGATGGGCTGTGGCCTGATCTAACCGGGCTCCTCTTAGGTTCTTGGAGTCCCTTGACATACCTTTAGTCTCAACAGTTGGGAGCCCGAGAGTGACAATAACAAGACATTGGAACAGGTGTATGATACCATTTGTGGAGGATCTTTAACTTTGTTTGAGTAATATGTGGAGCCAAGGAGTATGGAGATTTTTGTCATTTATTGGGGAGCCAATGAATTTCTCCTGTGTT
Organism: Aspidoscelis tigris stejnegeri; assembly: GCA_023333525.1. Taxonomy (NCBI): domain Eukaryota; kingdom Metazoa; phylum Chordata; class Lepidosauria; order Squamata; family Teiidae; genus Aspidoscelis; species Aspidoscelis tigris. Next base: position 5,145,913 of record JALMGA010000024.1, read on the forward strand.
CTAGATATAGGCCACCAGCTTACTAATGTGAGTGTTGGTACAAGTATCATCCCTGTAAGCCCAAGAACTTGGGTGTCGCATTTATACCGCCTGCGACCCATGAGGGAAAAGAGAAGGGAATAAATTCATCAGCGCAGTGCACAGCAGTGGCAAAAAAAAAGCTAATTCAATGCTGGGAATAATTAGGAAGGGAGCAGAAAACCAGTCAGCAACTGCCACTTTGCCTCTTTATTATTTATTTATTTATTTGCATTTCTATCCCGCCCTATACCCGAAGGTCTCAGGGCGGGTTACAATATTATATTAATCTTAGACAGGTCCCTGCCCTCAGGCTTACAATCTAAAGAGACAAGAAACAAAAGTAAAATAGTGTGGGAGAGAACAGGAAGAAGCAAGCACTTCAGGTCTACAGATCCAATTCTTCAGTTCATTCCTTATTGCTGGAATTTTCTGATTCTCTTTACTTTGAATTTTCTCTTCAATGATGACAAACCGCAAGATGGTCAGCCGGCATCTACTCAGCCCCACTTTGCTCAGCCTCAGGACCAGACGTTTCCTCAACCGGTGGATTGGCCGCCGTAGTCTCTTTGCCATCTTGTGAAGGGAGTAGTTGGAAGAGGGAGGGGCGCTTCTGGGAGCAAGATGGCAGAGCCCAGCCTGCTGCCTCTTCTCCACTCCTCTCAGGCAAGATGGTTTTCAGCCTTGTGAAGATGGCAGCTGGAAGAGGGAGGGGCCCTGCTGGGAGCAAGATGGCAGAGCAGCCCAGAACTGCTGCCTCTTCTCCACTCCTCTCAGGCAAGATGGTTCTCAGCCTTGTGAAGATGGCAGTTGGAGGAGGGAGGGGCGCTTCTGGGAGCAAGATGGCAGAGCAGCCCAGCAGCTGCCTCTTCTCCACTCCTCTCAGGCAAGATGGTTCTCAGCCTTGTGAAGATGGCAGTTGGAGGAGGGAGGGGCCCTGCTGGGAGCAAGATGGCAGAGCAGCCCAGAACTGCTGCCTCTTCTCCACTCCTCTCAGGCAAGATGGTTCTCAGCCTTGTGAAGATGGCAGTTGGAGGAGGGAGGGGCGCTTCTGGGAGCAAGATGGCAGAGCAGCCCAGCAGCTGCCTCTTCTCCACTCCTCTCAGGCAAGATGGTTCTCAGCCTTGTGAAGATGGCAGTTGGAGGAGGGAGGGGCCCTGCTGGGAGCAAGATGGCAGAGCAGCCCAGAACTGCTGCCTCTTCTCCACTCCTCTCAGGCAAGATGGTTCTCAGCCTTGTGAAGATGGCAGTTGGAGGAGGGAGGGGCGCTTCTGGGAGCAAGATGGCAGAGCAGCCCAGCAGCTGCCTCTTCTCCACTCCTCTCAGGCAAGATGGTTCTCAGCCTTGTGAAGATGGCAGTTGGAGGAGGGAGGGGCCCTGCTGGGAGCAAGATGGCAGAGCAGCCCAGAACTGCTGCCTCTTCTCCACTCCTCTCAAGCAAGATGGTTTTCAGCCTGAATCTGTGGTGAGGCCACATTGGGAATATTGTGATCAGTTCTGGTTGCCACACCTCAAAAAGGATCTTGTGGAACTGGAAGAGGTGTGGAAGAAGCAACCAGAATGATTAAGGGGCTGGAACACCTTTTTTCTATTGCACAACAACACAACACCCAGGGGACCCCCTCCGATGGTCAAGAGAGTTAAGATAGAGGGTCATTGGTCTATGGTTTTTGCTGCCTTAAGAGGTGAACATAAGACCATAAGAGAAGCCTTGCTGGATCAGGCCTCAGCCCATCTAGTCCAGCATCCTGTCGCACACAGTGGCCCACCAAATGCTCATGGGCATCTCAAGCAGAGACAAGGACAAACCTTCTACTGCTCTCGAGTCCCAGCAGATGGCCTTAGAAGCGCCCCAGTTCCTCCTCCCTCAGCCTGAAAGATGCACCTAGGCATTCGTTCTAGTAGCCATTGATACATCTGTCATCCATTAATTTGTCTAACCCTTCCTTAAAGCCATCCAGACTGGTAGCTGTCACGACCTCTTCCGGCAGCACATTCCATAGGCCGATGACCCTCTGGGTGAGGAAATACTTCCCCCTGTCAGACCTTACTGTCCTACCCATCAGCTTCATAGAGTGCCTCCTGGTTCTAGTGTTGTGCAACAGAGAAAAGAAATTTTCTCTATCCACCCTTTCTATACCATGCATAATTTTATATACTTCAATCAGGTCCCCTCTCAAACGCCGTCTCTCCAGACTGAAGAGGCCTAGACGTTGCAGCCTGGTTTCGTAAGGGAGGTGTTCCAGACCCTTAATCATTCTGGTTGCCCTTCTCTGCAACTTCTCCAGTTCAACAATATTCTTTTTCAGGTGTGGTGACCAGAATTGTACACAGTATTCCAAATGTGGCCTCACCATAGATTTATAAAGGGGCAACATGACACTTGCTGTCTTATTTTCTATTCCCTTCCTAATTATTCCCAGCATTGAATTTGTTTTTTTCGCTGCTCCTGCGCACTGAGTTGACACCCTGGAGACAGCAACGAACCTAGATGGCTTTAAGGAAGGGTTTGGCACAGTTCGTGGACTAGATGGGTTGTGGCCTGATCCAGCAGGGCTCCTGTTAGGTTCTTATGTTTTTATTTCCTTCTTGATGGTTTCTTTGAACCTTTAACATTGAGAGTTCTTCTCCCCTTTGCCTAATTTCTTACTTGAGGGATGGTTTGCATACACTTTGTGCAGCTCCTCCACCATCCTGGGAACATCTAGCAGCAGCCAAGACCTTCCAAAGTTGTGGAGAAGTGAAAAAGGCTTCATTAGCAGCTGCTGGTGCCCCCCTGGACAACAGCATTCACACTGTGTGAGGGTGGGGTGGAGTGGCTGCAGAGTTGCACCCACAACCACGACAGTGTCCCAGTATGCACCAGATGTTGTCATGACTGTTGCTGTCTCTGGTCTGGGACCAGAGAGTGAAGAATTATGGTACTTTTAAGTGGAAAGAAGCTCTTTGTAGTGGAGATTAATAGAGTGAAACTGATAAGAGAAACCAAAGCTGGTAATTGTGATTTTTTTTCAAATTTCATTTTTTTTTTAAAAAGATCAACATTAAAACTTCTTACATTTCATATCATGCTATTATATTGTTTTAATGTTGTCTTTTTAAAAAATATATTTTATTAGTTTTTTACAATTGCTTTAAATCCCCCCTCCCCCTCCCCCCAAGGGTAATACATAATTCACAGGTCTTATATCAATTCATAATACTACCCGTACATTGAGAAAATTAAACGCAACATCAATTTTTCACTTTCATTCCTACGCTTATTATCTAAATATGTTTTAACTATCATCCATTTTTGTTTACATATCCTGACTCTATCCTAACTACCAATATAGTTCATATGACTATTCTGTATTTCCACTATCACATTATACCATTTACTAATAGACCATTTTGTTCTATCTTTCCATCTACTAACTAAGACTATTTGAGCACATGCTAGCAATTCTTCCACTATCTCCTTCAGTTGGATAGTGGGAAGATTATTTAACTCCATATGTAACACTCCCATTCTCCCTGTTATTATACATTGTATATTCAACATGTCACTCATTTCTTTCTCTATCTTCTTCCAAAATTCATATACTATCGGGCATTCCCAGAGCATATGAAAAAAAACCTACCCATATTTACAAAGAAATGTGATAATTGTGCTGGGGTTCTATACCATTTATGTAATATTTTCCTTCTTAGATGAGATCATTATACTTTTTTATGCGTTTTACTTCATTCTTAATTTCCTCTCTCTCAATCCTTATGTCTGTACTCCATATATTATATATCTCTTCCACCACTTCATCTTTTGCAGAACTTAATTAACTATATAATCCTCCTGCAATTTTGCTTTCTCCTTTAACACATTTTCTTATCAGTTTTTCAAATAGTGTATCTTCCTCTTTATTTTTTTTCTCTCATCTCTGATCTGTTTATAAATGTTCTAATTGTCATCGCTTCTAACCAATATCTCTGTCTTATTATTCCTCGAATGGCATCCCCTTCCATTGGGTTCCCTTGATTTAAATATAAATCTTCTATTGTCTTAAATCCTCCTTCTCTCATTATATTATCCTCAAGTTCCCATCCCCATTTTTATTTATTTCCCATATAGTTGCCAATTTATTTATATTATTTATTATTAATTGTTTTTCCCTTTTTTTCCATATCATCATTGTACCTTTCAATGGTTCTTTCATCAATCATTCCTCCCTCCTATTCCAATCTTTAAAAATGATTTCTTCTTCCCTCATTCTATTGATCTCTTTTTCTATTTCCCCCAATTTTTGTACATTGTAATTCTAATTGTATTTGAAATGCATCATGATATGTCTGTATACTTGGTATTCCCCATCCTCCTTCATTTTCTCTTGCTATTAACCATTTATTTCTTAGTCTGAAGACATCCCTTTCTAGTTTCTTTTTGAATAGCAAAATCTTTCTCCATTTATTAGCAGTTCTGCATACTGTTGGGTAAAAATTCCAGCTCAGATTCCTGGTTGAAGGTGTCCATCAACTATACCTTCCTAGTGATGTTTCTCAGCTTCCTACCAGAATGCACTGGGCATACGCAAATGATGTCTTGGAGCAGTTTGACCAGAGGAGAATTCATGGCACAAAAGACCAGGAAGGATTGGTTGAAGAAGTAATGAAGCAAAGGAGGACCCTTTGAGGTGGGAACAGAGAAGGAGTGAATTTTGGTTCTGATTAAATGACACTTTGTAGATTGGGGCCCTGATGAGAACATGTGGGTTAGGTCCAGACTTCTTCAGACTGATGTTTTCTTCCATTTACTTCCACAGAAAATTTGAAGAGGAAAACCATAAGGAGCTCTCTGGGTTCCTATCACAAATACAGGAGCAAGAAGGAGGAGAAAAGTTGCTTTCAGGTGAAATGTGATCAATATGTTACAATAAAAGAGAATCGGGGGCTCATTATTAGAAGATGCGGAAAAGCAAGGACTTCTGACCACAGAAAATCCAGGAGAAAATGGAAAGGAAAACCAAAAAAATATGGGAATGTCCTCCAAGAGATCAAACAAAATTAACGAGAAATCCAAATGCCACCAAGAAAAGAACATGAAGAAGCACATGGAAAGACTCATTTATGCTAAAACTCTTCCAACTGCTAAGAAAACGCAAACAGCAGAAAACACATGTAATTTTACTGAATTCTAAGTTAAAAATTCATCTTGGAACCTACACAGGGGAGAAGCCACATAATTGCATGCAGTGTGGAAAGAGTTTGTTACAATTATGAATTAAAAACTCACCTCAGAACCCACACAGAGCAGAAACCTATAAATTCATGGAGTGTGGAAAGAGTTTGATTGATAATGGTTCCCTTAAAATTCATCAGAGAACCCACAAAGGGGAGAAGCCTTATAAATGCATGGAGTGTGGAAAGGACTTTAATAAAAAAACCTATCTTACTTCACATGCAAAAATCCATACAGGAGAGAAACCATATAAATGCATGGAGTGTGGAAAGTGCTTCAGTCATAGCACTGACCTTAGGAATCATCACAGAATCCACACAGGAGAGAAACCCTATAAATGTATGGAGTGTGGAAAGGACTTCAATCGGAAAACTCATCTTACTTCACATGCAAGAATCCATACAGGAGAGAAACCATATAAATGCATGGAGTGTGGAAAGTGCTTCAATCATAGCACTGTCCTTAGGAATCATCACAGAACCCACACGGGGGAGAAACCGTATAAATGCATGGAGTGTGGAAAGAGTTTCAGTCACAATTCTGTATTTAAAGCTCATATTATGACACACACAGGGGAGAAACCATATAAATGCATGGAGTGTGGAAAGAGTTTCAGTTACAATTCTGTATTAAAAACTCACCTTAGGACTCACACAGGGGAGAAACCATATAAATGCATGGAGTGTGGAAAGAGTTTCAGTTACAATTCTGTATTAAAAACTCACCTTATGACTCACACAGGGGAGAAACCATATAAATGCATGGAGTGTGGAAAGAGTTTCAGTAGTAGCAGTGGACTTAAAACTCATCTCAAAACCCACACTGGGGAGAAACCATATAAATGCATGGAGTGTGGAAAGAGTTTCACAGATAGTGGTTACCTTAAAGGGCATCACAGAACTCACACCAGGGAGGAACCATATAAATGCATGGAGTGTGGAAAGTGCTTCAGTCATAGCACTGACCTTAGGAATCATCACAGAATCCACACAGGAGAGAAACCCTATAAATGTATGGAGTGTGGAAAGAGTTTCACTAGAAACACTTACCTTAACATTCATCAGAGAATCCACACAGGAGAGAAACCATATAAATGCATGGAGTGTGGAAAGAGTTTCACTGATAGTGCTAACCTTAAAGGGCATCACAGAACTCACACCAGGGAGGAACCATATAAATGCATGGAGTGCGGAAAGAGTTTCGTTAGAAATTATTCACTTAGAATGCACCTCACAACTCATACAGGGGAGAAACCATATAAGTGCATGGAGTGCGGAAAGAGCTTTTCTAGGGCTGGAGATCTTCATGGACACCGAATAATCCACTCAGGAGAGAAGCCTTATAAATGTATGGAGTGTGGAAAGTGCTTCAGTCATAGCACTGGCCTTAGGAATCATCACAGAATCCACACAGGAGAGAAACCCTATAAATGTATGGAGTGTGGAAAGAGTTTCAGTTACAATTCTGTATTAAAAACTCACCTTATGACTCACACAGGGGAGAAACCATATAAATGCATGGAGCGTGGAAAGAGTTTCAGTAGTAGCAGTGGACTTAAAACTCATCTCAAAACCCACACTGGGGAGAAACCATATAAATGCATGGAGTGTGGAAAGAGTTTCAGTCGCAGTTCTATATTGAAATCTCACACAGGGGAGAAACCATATAAATGCACAGAGTGTGGAAAGAGTTTTGTTAGAAATTATTCACTTAGAATGCACCTCACAACTCATACAGGGGAGAAACCATATAAGTGCATGGAGTGCGGAAAGAGCTTTTCTAGGGCTGGAGATCTTCGTGGACACGGAATAATCCACTCGGGAGAGAAGCCTTATAAATGTATGGAGTGTGGAAAGAGTTTCACTAGAAACAATTACCTTAACATTCATCAGAGAATCCACACAGGAGAGAAACCATATAAATGCATGGAGTGTGGAAAGAGTTTCACTGATAATGCTAACCTTAAAGGGCATCACAGAACTCACACCAGGGAGAAACCATATAAATGCATGGAGTGTGGAAAGAGTTTCACTACAAACAATTACCTTAACATTCATCAGAGAATCCACACAGGAGAGAAACCATATAAATGCATGGAGTGTGGAAAGAGTTTCATTACAAGTGATGCACTTAGAAGGCATCTCAGAACCCACACAGGGGAGAAACCATATAAATGCACAGAGTGTGGAAAGAGTTTTGTTATAAATTATTCACTTAGAATGCACCTCACAACTCATACAGGGGAGAAACCATATAAGTGCATGGAGTGCGGAAAGAGCTTTTCTAGGGCTGGAGATCTTCGTGGACACCGAATAATCCACTCAGGAGAGAAGCCTTATAAATGTATGGAGTGTGGAAAGTGCTTCTGTCATAGCACTGGCCTTAGGAATCATCACAGAATCCACACAGGAGAGAAACCCTATAAATGTATGGAGTGTGGAAAGGCCTTCAGTCATAGCCCTGGCCTTAGGAATCATCACAGAATCCACACAGGAGAGAAACCCTATAAATGTATGGAGTGTGGAAAGGACTTCAATCAAAAAACTCATCTTACTTCACATGCAAGAATCCATACAGGAGAGAAACCATATAAATGCATGGAGTGTGGAAAGAGTTTCACTAAGAGTTCTGGATTAAAAATTCATCTCAGAACCCACACAGGGGAGAAACCACATAAATGTACGGAGTGTGGAAAGAGCTTCAGTCAAAGCAGTGGACTTAGAACTCATCTCAGAATCCACACGGGAGAAACCACATAACTGTACCGAGTGTGGAAAGAGCTTCAGTGAAAGCAGTGATCTTAAAACTCATCTCAGAACCCACACAGGAGAAACCATATAAATGCATGGAGTCCTCCTGGCCCAGCTCTTGGATGTCTGGATTTCACCGAGCAAGTATGTGGTGCAGACTCACATCCACTAAAGGAGCCCTCATTGTGGACACATTTAAACAAGTCCCTTGGGTACAGGGCCTGTTCAATGGGGCCCACATGGGGACAGGGTCTTTCTGATTGGAAGCAGTGGATTTAGCGTAGCCGCCACAAACGAGAAACCTCAGGGCCAAGAGGAACAGTGTTGCCCAATCATGTTTGCATCTCTGCTTTTGAAGCAAGCAAGCTTGGCCCATTGAAGGGATATAGAGACTTCAGTTCTTCCAGGTACCTAGCCAATTAAGTATTGCTAAGCGTGAAGCGGTTGCATCTGTGTCCTCAAAAGGATGCTATTTCTGGCTCTCTTGATAAGAACATGCCAGAAACAGTACTTTGAGTTCCTCTGCTGTTCCCTTCCAGCCACAAGATCATCTAGCTGAGCCCACAGTTGCTAGTTGGTTGTCAAAGCGTTTTCAAAGTTAATGAATGTCTTGTTGCTTCCCTTAAGGAACAGAATCAGGTTGTTGAAGAGAGAAAAGGAATGTGTGGTGTTGATTTGCAAAAGGAATTTTTGCCAGTTGAAGCAGGAGTGGCTTTAACAATTGGTAAGAGTTCTCATACCTTTGTGGGTTTTGGAAATTCACTCATTGAGGAGTTTGTGGGTGAACTAGTTAGTGCTGAGCTGACAGAACCTCCTTTTAGTGAAAAAGAGGAACCTCAAAACACTAATTCAAAGCCTACAACAGGGGTTGTAAGTGCACTGCATGATGGAAGTAGTAGTAGTAATGAGCAGGGGTTAGATCAGGCTCAAGACAGCACAATTGAATCAGTGGATTCAGAAATGCTTTCTTGCTGGGCTTGCAAACTAATGCATCAGTCTCTGTGTATGGATTCTGTTTTTGATAGTAAGGATCAGGGTATGGTCTTTGATCTAAGGCAACAAGCAAAAATGGCTTTGCTTCAGTGTGATTCTGTAAAGGAAGTTGTTCCTTTATGTGTGAAAGATGCTTGTTTTCAGTTTATTTCTCAAGCTACAAGACTTAGCAATGGTGAAGAATTGGTGAGTGTTCAGTTAAGTTTAGATCAGATGGTGGAAGATCAAGATGCTTTGGAGTTGCCACAGGATTTGTCTGTTCTTTCTCTCATGTCTTCTGATCAAATTCCTAAGGAACGGCCCCCACCAAAGCCTCCTCCTTAGAGATTTTTACAATTAGGGAGTGGCATGAGCTTCCATTTCCTTTAATTTCAGTATTTGGTTTGAAATGTGTTCAGGAATTCTAACATAGGATTAAGAATCAAGGTTTTCTCTTGGGTATTAGATGGTCTAGTACATTGATTAGGGAGTGCTGTTATAAGGCTGGTGAAATAACACTTTGCATATGCTCAGGGGATTCACTAAAGGAAGTGAAGCACAAACGTAGGTGAAAAGGGCTTTCTGCCTTGCAATTTTTCTTTGCTTAAGGCTAAATTGCTCTGGCTTAAAGTTTGGGATCCCAGAGATAGAGTAGGGAGATTGTTTTTTTTAAATAAGTCTTCCTGCCTTCCCAAAATTTCTGCCTTCTTTTGGTTCAGTTTTGATCTAAAATTACAGCCAATTTTGACTTTTTTCCCTTGACATGTTTATTTTTTATCCCTCCTCCCAGTTTTATGATTTTTCTTTTGATTTTAAAAAGGCAAATGTTTTCTGCCTTCTTTCTTTTTCTTTTGGGTTTTTATTTGATATTTTTGGTATGAAGGGAAGGGTGATCTCTTCCTACTTTTTATATTTTTGGTCCTATTTTTCCCTCATAGTTTTTGTTTTTGTGACTTGGAAAAAGAATTATTCTTTTTAAATTTTTATAGCATAAGAGTTAAATGTTTCACATACACACATGCATTCTTTTTGGTGATTCGGAGGAGAAGTCCATGAGGAGAAGATGGCTTGAGTTCCAGATTCATCCAAGGAAGAAGTCCGGATGAGAGACATACTAATTATGCCTTATGAGTTATTCCAATCCAGCTATTTCTGAAGATATATGTTAAGTGAGGAAGACTGAGGTTCAACATTGTGTGGAGGTGCTAAAGCAGCAAAGTTTTCTTCATTCCTTTGAAGTGATGCAATGCGTTGTGAAGGAAATATCCAGAACTTTGAAAAAAGAAAATTTCCTTCTTTCATTCCAAAGAATGCAAAACTTTATAACTTTGAATGGCCTTATTCCTTCCAGCAAAGAACTCTTCTTTTCTAAGAAGACTTGAAGACTTGACAATTAATCGTTATTAATTGTGGTTTTATGATTATTGCTATATGTCTTTATTTTCTGGGTAATGGCTTCTATTGAAACCATATTTTTCTATTGAGATCATATTTCATTATACCTCAAATATAATGATTTATAATTATTGTTTATATGATATGCTGAAGTTCTAAAATGCAGCTCTAACTTTGTATAGCATAAGTGTGCATTGAAAGCTTATTTTTCCTTTCTATCTTTAATTTTTCTTTCTGTTAGGGATAGGGTTACCATGAACCTTTCATTTTCTTAATGATGGCCATAGAGTTACATATGCACAGGAATTGTTCAATTTTCAATGGATTAAGGATTTGGAAATATCTTTAGCATCTTTGATTATAATGAATTGTCAAGATGGGAGTTTGTCCCTTATTTTCCAAAGATCATCATGGTTTAATATTTTTGATGAATATTAATTCATAATTCATAATTCATCAAAAAAGGGAAGGGATATGATACCATGATATGATACCATGATATGATGGCATGATATAATATATGGATTTATGGAGAAATAATGAATCTGTGACTTCATGAAAGACTTAAGTGTTATTCTGGAAAACTACTGGCTTTGGGAAATGCTGACAAAAGGCCAGGAAGAAGAGTTGAGTTGACCTCATCTGCTGTTTGTGATAAGAGATAAAGACAAAAGGTTTACTCCTAGCCTTGGCAACAGGAAACCTGAAGTTTTGCATCTGTGTCCTCAAAAGGATGCTATCTCTGGCTCTCTTGATAAGAACATGCCAGAAATAATGGGTTTACGCTCGGAGCTGACCACTAAAACGTGGAATTTCTGAGTTTGAAATATATATATGTTTCTCCATTATTTTTAATGTCAAACTTTGATGGGTCTTTTGGACATCTAAAAGTTTAAAAGGAGTTTATATTGATATGATCAAGATACTAAGATTTCCAAGCATTGGCTGAGAATCTGTTTGTCTGTGTGAATGCTACTTCTTACAAGCTGGCTTTCCAGTTTGCATAATGGGATGGTTATCTGCCTAGCAGAATACCTTCTGCATCCTGTTTTTCAGTGGAAAAGACAAAGATCATGTGCTTTTGACTCCATTGCTTTGGGTTTTCTTCTTCCCAGAAATACTTGCATTTCTTGAATCATTTCCTATTGAGTGTTTGGCCAATCTGAAGTAACTTCCTTTGGACAACCTCCAGGGATATCTTTTATAAGCGCTGGAGAAGTTTAGTTTCTTTCTCTTAGGATCTTGCTCTTTTTCTCTTTTGCTTATGGGTTGGTAAGGATGCTAAGTGTTTATCCTTTCTCCCCCCCCCCCCATTTCTTTTCCTTAAGAATGGCTCTGCAGGGGAAAAGATTTTTTCCTAGCTGCTACTTTTACTAACAGAGTGAGAAGCTGAATTTTTAAACCAGTTTAATTCTGCTTTTGGGTTTTTTTTTCTTTTCAGTTTAGTTGGGCTTGCAGAGATACAATGCAGTTCTTCTGCATTACTTTTAAATTGTTTTAGAGAACTTTAGACTCTTTTTACTTGTTCTGAGTATTAACTTTTTGAATTCTTTTTGCAGTTTTACTAGTTTTAAAGAGCTTTAATCAGATTTGCTCCTGAATTAGAAGCATACCTATTAAAGGGGTATTTTTTGTTTTTGTTTTTCAATTTTGGAAGAATACTTCTGATGATATTCTGATATTTTCTGGATATCTCCATTTTTTTAAAATTCTTATGTGGAGTTAGGATTCTCTTCCATAGATTAGGGCTTTTTTATTTCTTTTTATTTCTTTTTGCTGGTTTTCTTGTTTCAAGCTAAATAAGTTTTATTTTGAAATCTGTCTTCTTTTTGTCATTTTTAAGAGTTTTGCTGCATTTTTAGTGCATTCTTTCAGTTTTGCTACATAATATGAAATGCTAGCAAGATAATTGTTAACTTTTGCACACATTTGTGTTCTTTTTGTCTGATTTGTACATCATATGAGCTATGTGCAATGGAATAGCTCTACCCCCATTTCTGGTTTTCTTTTCTGTACCCTAACAAATTTTTTTCCCCATTTTCTCTCAAAATAAATGATTTTCATTGTTCTAGGTGTCTCCAATATGTCCAATTTCTGCTATTTTTCGTTTTTAAAGCCTTATCAAAAGATCTCGCTCCCCCCCTGGGATAGAGAGTTTGGGGTACTTCTGGGTTTTAATTAATCCAGATTAATCCAAATTCAGTTCCCTGGTCAACAAGGTTAGAGGACACTATAGTGCCTACCATGTGGTGGTGACGGTGGCGAAAAAGAGATGTTTCTCTGCCACCATTGCATCCTCGAGTAGCTGTCCAGCAGAGCTCTTTAGAGTAGTAAATGGCCTTGTGAAACCGAGCTCAAAGAAGAATATCTGCTGTGACAAATTTGCAAAGCACTTTGAGGACAAAGTCGCTCAGATTTGCAGGGGATTAGATGTCACAATTGGGTATAGCCCAAATGAGGTGTCCAGAGAACTGTCTGGTCCAGTTTGCTTGGATCACTTTCAATTATTGCGGCCTGAGGATGTGGACAAACTACTTGTGGGGGTGCGGCCGATGACGTGCTCTCTGGATCTTTGCCCCTCCTGGTTGATAAAAACCAGCTGGCAAGGTATGACCCGGTGGATCCAGGTAGTAGTGAATGCCTCTCTGAGGGATGGGGTGGTTCCACTAGCTCTGAAACAGGCTGTGGAGCACCCCCTCCTGAAGAGGGCCTCCCTGGATCCCGAAGATTTGAACAACTGTCGCCCGGTGGCTAACGTACCTTTTCTAGGCAAGGTTCTAGAGAGAGCTGTCGCTGTTCAACTGCAGGCATGTTTGGAAGAAGCTGATTATCTAGACCCATTTCAGTCGGGCTTCAGGCCCAGTCATGGCACAGAAACCATCTTGGTCACCCTGGTTGATGACCTACTCTGGGAGAGAGACAAGGGGAATGCCACCCTGTTGGTCAGGAGTGCCTACTCCCATTTATAGCTGGTGTGCCAACTGAAGCCTTTTTTGGATAGAGACGACCTGGCCACAGTTACCCATGCTCTGGTAACCTCTAGATTGGACTACTGTAATGTGCTCTATATGGGGCTGCCCTTGAAGACGGTCCAGAAGTTGCAGTTAGTGCAAAATGCAGCAGCCAGAGTGCTGACTGGAACATCTAGCCGGACACATATCACGCCGGTTCTAAAAAAACTGCACTGGCTGCCAATTCACTACTGAGCCCAATTCAAGGTGCTAACTCTGACTTATAAAGCCCTAAATGACTTGGGCCCCAGATGTCTAAAGGAGCGCCTTCTCCCATACCAACCTGCCCGTGACTTAAGATCCAACAATGAGGCCCTCCTGGTTGTCCCACCACTTTCAATAGTGAGGTTGGTGGGCACCCGGGAGAGAGCTTTTTCAGCGATGGCCCCAAGAATGTGGAATGGTCTCCCCTTTTAAAATATACATATATCCTAATACTCCTGATCAGATTCAGTCTTTTGCTTGGTGGTCAAGTGCTCCTTTGCATTCAGCTGGGGCCTCAGGAGAATAATGTAGCACTTGGGGAGGAAGATGCAGCCCAGTAGACTAGCGCTGGAGGCCAAGATGGAGAAGATCTGCACGGCCACCATGTACTTCCCCTTGGTACTAAGGTAGGTGGGAACAAAGGAGATCCAAACGCTGCAGAAGACCAGCATGCTGAAGGTGATCAGCTTGGCCTCATTGAAGGCCCCTGGGAGATTCCTGGCTAGGATGGCCACCGTGAAGCAGATGGCAGCCAGGAAGCCCATGTAGCCGAGGGAAAGGTAAAACATGGCAATGGAGTCTTCATTGCACTGCAAGATGACCTGTCCAGGCAAAGAGTGGAAATCTGAGTCTGGAAAGGGGGGAGAAGTAGCCAGCCAGATGGTGCAGATGACCACTTGGACACCAGACTGAGAAATGACAATGGAGTTGGCTAGTTTTTCCCCCAGCCAGCTCCGTACCCTGTTGCCCGGCTTTGTGGCCAGAAAGGCCATCACTACCATGATGCTCTTTGCCAGGAGAGAAGAGACTGCCACAGAGAAGATGATGCTGAAGGTTGTTTGTCGGAGGAGGCAAGTCACTTCCTTTGGTGGTCCAATGAAGAGGAAGGCAGAGAGGAAGGAAATAGTAAGGGACACGAGGAGGAGGTAGGAGAGATCCCGGTTATTGGCTTTGACTATTGGAGTGTCTTGATATTTGATGAAAATTCTTAACACAAATCCAGTGGTCAAGGTCAGGAATATAGCCAAGCTAGCCAAGGTGATCCCCAGTGGTTCACTGCGGGAAAGGAAAGTAATTTGTTTAGGAACACATTGAGCTTGGTCCTTGTTGGGATGTTGATTTTCTGGGCATTTAATACAACGTTCTGAATCTGAGAGGAAAGAAAGAATGATTTCAGCATTACTTACATTCCACATCTGTGTTAGCTTTCACACACATTTTATGTCTCTGTTCCCAGGAGATGGAGGTGGCAGCTTTCACTCAGGTCTGAATGAAGGTTTTTGATCGAGGGAATCCTGGGGGAATTGGGTGCCTGACTCCCAAAGCAGAGACATTAAGACCCTTGATAGGACTTCCTCTGAGAATGACTCTGGCTGCTTTTGGAACGTGCCATGAAGTCTCCTCTGCTGATCATGTCCTTTACCTTCTCTAGGACAATTCTTTGTGAAATTTGACCTCGATCACTGTACCTTCCTGAGTGGAGACGGTCCCTTCTTGACATGATGTACAACCATAACAGCAGATGGGCTTTCCTTCTAGTATCTCCTTGTTGGACCCAGGGAGGCAACTCTTGCTGCACCTTGATGATGGGAAGGTCTGTCTCAGAGACAATGAACATCAAGGGAAAGGCTTTGTCGTTCCCTCCTCTTTTTTACATCACTGGAATCAAGTTATACACCTGAAACTCATACAAGTCGATCTGGAAGTTCCAGACCCATTTCCTCCATTAAATAATAGTTTTGTTTCCTGATGTTCTTTAAGGAGGCCTGTCTAGCCCACATCCAAGTATGTATTGGGCCTTTCTGCACATTATTCTGGAATATGAGTGCCTAGACTCTGACTGGTCCCGCTGGCCAGCTGAACATTGCACTGGTCCTAAAAGAGTGACACTAGCTGTCTATTCACTACCCCTTTCATGGTTTTAACATCATTTATAAGGCCTGCATCAAGAAGAAGAGTTGGAAGAAGAGTTGGCTTTTCTACCCTGCCCCATTTAAGGGGACTCAAAGTGGCTGGCAAACCATCTGTTCTTCTTCCCACAATGGGCACCCTGTGAGGTAGGTGGGGCTGGGAGAGCTCAGAAGAGAGGTGTGACTAGCCCAAGGTCACTCAGCTGGCATCATGGAGGAAGGAGAAGAAGAATTGGCTTTTCTACCCAGCTTTTCTCACCCATTTAAGGGGGCTCAAATGGCTGACAAACCTTCTCTTCTTCTCCCCACCACAGACACCCTGTAAAGTGCCTCTGGTTTTGAGGGCTCAGAGAACTGTGACTCACCCAAAGCCACCCGTCTGGGTTTATGGTGGAGTGCGGAATTGAACTGGGAGACTTCCAAATACGGGTCCAGCACTCTAACCACACCCTCCCACAATTATATATAATGATAATTGCCTTATGATTTGCCACTGAGGCCATTTTGGTTGTGCTGAGGGTGGGGATGCATGAGGGCCTTCTCAGTGGTGGCCCCAGGGGTGAAGAACACTCTTGCCTTTGATGTACATCAGGCACCTTCACTGTGTGCATTCAGATGCCTGGTGAAGATGCACCTTTTCTTCCTCTCCTTTGGCTGGAGAAACAGCCTCCCTCTCTTTTCAGGCACCTTTGGTTTCAAGGAAGGATGGAAATAGAATTAATTAACTAATTAATCTGAGTCAATGATGGCTCATTGGATACAGCTGATGGTGCATTTGCTGCCGCTCGTCCTTCTCTCCATGCAGCTCCTGCCTGCCATTTAAGATTCACCAGGACCAAAGGTCTGGATCCTTCCTGCAAGGCACACTTAGCCAGGGACTTTATTTATTTATTTATATTTATATTTATATTTATATCCCGCCCCATACCCTAGGGTCTCTGGGGGGCTCACAACATTTAAAACACACACATATCAAGACTGTATAGAACAATGCTAAAACCAATACGAAATTTAGAAAACCAGCATAATAATAATAATATTGAAAAAAAGAGAGAGAGCAAGAAAGAGAGATACAAGAACAGTTTAAAAAACAGTAGAGTGTGCAATGGGGAGAAGCGGAGGGGGCATTTAGCCAAAGGCCTGGGAGAAGAGGTACGTCTTCACTGCCTTCCTGAACATAGGCAGAGCATTTGACAAAGCATTTGACAAAGTATCTCATGCGATCCTCATTGAAAAATTGATCAAATATGGGTTTGACAAGGGAACTATAAGGTGGGTTCAAAACTGGCTTAGTAATCGTACTCAAAGAGTGGCTTTAAATGGCTGCACATCCAAATGGAAGGAAGCGTCAAGTGGAGTACCACAAGGTTCTGTCCTGGGCCCAGTTATGTTTAATGTTTTTATAAACGATCTGGACGAGGGAGTTGAAGGGAAACTGATCAAATTTGCTGATGACACAAAGCTAGGGGGGATTGCAAACACCAGAGAAGAGAGAGAGAGAGGATCCAAAAAGATTTAGAGAAACTCGAACAATGGGCTGCAACTAATAAAATGGTATTTAACAAAGAAAAATGCAAGGTTCTGCACCTGGGCAAGAAAAATGAAAAAAGCACATATACAATGGGAGGAATTCGGCTGAGCTGCAGCACATGTGAAAAAGACTTGGGTGTCCTGGTAGATCATCAACTGAACATGAGTCAACAGTGTGAGGCAGCTGCAAAAAAGGCAAACGCAATCCTGGGGTGTATTAGGAGAAGCATAGAGTCCAGATCACGTGAAGTTATTATCCCCCTCTACTCTACCTTGGTCAGACCTCATCTGGAGTACTGTGTCCAGTTCTGGTCACCCCAGTTTAAAAAAGACACTGACAAGCTGGAGCAGGTTCACAGGAGAGCTACCGAGATGGTGAACGGTCTGCAAACCATGTCCTATGAGGAACGGCTTAAGGAACTAGTAATGTTTAGTCTAACAAAAAGAAGACTGAGAGGAGACATGATAGCTGTCTACAAATACCTCAAGAGTTGTCACAAGGCAGAGGGATCAGCCCTGTTCTCACTCTCTCAAGGAAGGACTAGAAACAATGGGGTGAAACTGCAGGAGAAAAGATTTAGTTTAGATGTTAGGAAAAAATTTCTAACAGTAAGAGTGATCAACCAGTGGAACAGGCTGCCACGGGAGGTGGTTGGTTCCCCTTCGATGGAGGTCTTCAAGCAGAGACTGGACAGCCATCTGTCTGAGATGGTTTAGGAGATCCTGCCTTGAGCAGGGGGTTGGACTCGATGACCCAGGAGGTCCCCTCCAACTCTACCATTCTATGATTCTATGATTCTAAGGGGCCTGACGTACCTCCAAGGGGAGACCATTCCACAATCTGGGGGCCACTGCCAAAAAGGCCCTTTCCCGGGTGCCCACCTGCCTAGCTGCTGAAGGCGGACAACCAGAAGAGCCTCCCCTCCAGATCTTAGAACATAGGCAGGTTGATATGGGAGAAGGCGCTCCTTTAGATATCTGGGGCCCAAGCCATTTAGGGCTTTATAAGTCAGAGTTAGCACCTTGAATTGGGCTCAGTAGTGAATTGGCAGCCAGTGCAGTTTTTTTAGAACCGGCGTGATATGTGTCCGGCTAGATGTTCCTGTCAGCACTCTGGCGGCTGCATTTTGCACCAGCTGCAACTTCCGAACCGTCTTCAAGGGCAGCTCCATGTAGAGTGCATTACAATAGTCCAACCTGGAGGTTACCAGAGCGTGGATAACTGTGGCCAGGTCATCTCAGTCCAAAAAAGGTTTAAGTTGATGCACCAACCGTAGTTGGGAGTAGGCACTCCTGGCCATGGCCTCCACCTGAGCTTCAAGTGTCAGCCCAGAGTCCGAGAGCACCCCCAAATTCTGCACCTGTCCCTTCCAAGGCATTACAACCCCATCAAGGACAGGATGCCTCCTAACTTCACAGACCAGCATCAGTCTCTTCACTGCACACATTTAGGAAGGCATACTGTTGTTGTTTTAATGATGTTTGATTTTGGAGACCTTCAGGTATAGGGTGGGATAAAATGCAAATAGATAGATAAGTAGGTGTTCCTTCAGCTATCAGGGACCCAAGTCATTTAGGGCCTTATTAGTTAAAGTTAACACCTTGAATTGGTAGCAATTCAGCACTAGCTGCAGCTTCTGAATAGTCTTCCATGGCAGCCCTGTGTAGAGCACATTACAATAGTCAAGTATGGAGGTTAGCAGAGCATGGATAACTATGGCCAAGTCATCTCTGTCCAGAAAAGGCTTCAACTGGCACACCAGCTATAGTTGGGAATGGGCATGCTGGTCACAGTCTCCACCTGAGCTTCAAGCATCAGTGCAGAGTCCAAGAGCACCACCAAATTCCGCACCTGTCCCTTCCAAGGCATTACGATCCCATCGAGGACAGGATGCCTCCTAACTTCACAGACCGGCATCTCTCTCTCTCACTGTACACGTTTCGGAAGGCATACTGTGTGGGATAAACTGTAAATAGGTAGGTAGATAAGAAAGATGCTGTGGCTTGTGCTGTCCAGAAAAAGTCCTGTCAGGATCCAGAAATCTTAACAATCACAAATGTCGTCTTATGTGGGCGAGTTCAGAAGGTTTTGGTTGAAGCAGATTATTTTGAGGCACCTCAGTCTGACTTCGGGTTTGGTTTGAAGATCGAATCCGTCATAGTCACCCTGACTCAGGACTTTCAGTTAAGAGATAAACGGGCAAGTGATACTGTTGATCTCCTAGCAGTTTTTCATCCTTTCAACTAGAATGTTTTTCTAGATAAATTCTGTGGGCCGTTGCAGGAGAAACTGGGCTGTCATGGTTCCACCTCTTTCCTGCAGGCATGACCTGAGAAAATAGGGTTGCATGTCTGTGCCTCTGTGCCTGGAAATTGCCTTGGGGGTGCCTTGTGGTCCAATTCTGTCTATCAAGGCTTCAGTAATAGAGGCATCCAGGCCCAATTCATAGGACAACTGCCGGGAGAAGGGCATTATCTGTGGTGTCCTGTGGCTTCTTTCAAACTGTGAGCTCGTTTGGTCTAGTGAGTAGGGAGCCAGATTCTTATCTGGGAATACTGGGTTTGATTCTGCAGTGCTCCACGAAGTCAGCCGGGTAACCTTGGGCTAGTCACAGCTCTCTTTTCTGAGCTTTCACAGCCTCACCTACCTCACAGGGTGTTTGCTGTGGAGAGAAGAATTGAAGGTTTGTCAGCTGCTTTGACTCCCCTTAAATAGGTGAGAAAAGTGGAGTAAAATACCTACTCCTACTCATCTTCCTTTCAGTTACACGTGAAATTACCCCTTAATTTCCCCAGAGTTTGGAGTCTTGAGTGGTTGTAGCGGTTGCTATTCTCTGTTCTCACCTCTATTTGCTTGATTATTATTTTTATTGTTTGCCCTTTTGTGTTTTTTTGGTGTGTCCTGCCCTGAGACCAGGGGAAAGGGTGGCCTGGAAAATGGTTGTGGCCCTCAGCTCTGCTTGTCCATCACATCTGAATCCAGAGAGCTTTGAATGTTGTTCAGTGGTGCCAGAGTGTGGCAGTGGTGTGGACATGGGCCAGTGAGTAGGACAGCACAGGCGTGTGTGTTCTCTCCTTGGGCCTCCCCTGGCAATTGCACCTCTTTGAAAATGCAGCAGCCATGGTTGAGCGGGGTTCCTGCTTTTTGCTCACAACAGCCTTGTGAGGTAGGGCAGGCTGAAAAGCAGCGATTACATAGCGAACAGACATGGCCGAGTGGAGACTTGAACCAAAGGACAGAAGCTCCTGATAGAACCCCTAGGGCTTCCAATTTGTAGAGCTCCTTTTGTTTCTCCCCCATTGAACTGAAAAGTCCACTTGCTTGGAAACATGAAGGTTCCACCAGGTGACGATTTCTGGATCCTTCCTGTCCCAATCTGGTGTTGTATTTCCATTGGGCAATTTGGGGTTCGGGAGAGGATGGTCAGCATACCCAATGGTGATATCAAATTGACCATTCTCTTCTGCTGATTCCCAAGAGATATTTATGACCTTCTCTTTTTGGTATGAAGAGCCCCGGTCTCAAAGGGACCATTCAGAAGCTGAAAGTTGAAAGGGATGGGGTGGAGGTGTGTGTGTCTGTGTGTGTTCCCCCCTTCTTTTGGAACAGGGGAAGCAAGGGGGGAATGGAACCCTCCAAAGTTCAGGGGGGTCCCTTTTGTAGCCCGAACAGAGACATCGTTGTGCAGCAGTTGACACCCCTGCAACAGGGAAGCGGAATGCTGAAGGGGGGCAGGAGGAGGTAAGGGGGAGGAAGTAAGGGAGGGTGGTCTCTTCCTTTTTGGGGGGTGCTGGGGCTGCCCCTTCGTTTGCAAAATCTCCTGACCGGTCAGAAGCCACTCTACTTCAGCTGCACCCAAGGGGATCCCAAGGGAGGGAGGGAAGGGCAGCGGGGTGTGTGTGCTTTCAGGACTTCAGGTTCTTTCTTTTGGGTCACCAGGGATTGTGGGGGGATTTGCATTTTGTGCAGGGATGAATGGGGGGAGGGACCCCCAGGAGGGATTCTTCCGCAGGGATTCATCTGGCTTCTCCTTCTCCTCCTGGCTTGAGGCGCCCCTTGAGTTGGAGGTACCAAGGCAGAAGGTTCCCCTCCAAATGCAGGGCGGTAACTCCAAGGCTGAGTCCTGGGCTGCGAGGTGGAACGAGACTCCCGAGGAGTCTTGGCTGATGTCCGGATCCCAGATGTGTCGGTGGCTGTGGTCACACCCAAGAAAGTGACCAGTGATTTTCCTTCCCCGTTATCTATTCCAAAGGGGGATTTTCTGAGTTACTTTACACCAAAAGGAAGCAGGTTGTCATTTTGCTCATGTATTCTCTCACTCAGCCGGATTAAACCTCAGGAGTGCCCACAGCCCTTGTGTCTCCTGAGGCCCCTGCTGCAGTGCGACACGAGGGAAGCCATTTTGCTCTCCCAGGAACCTGCTTTTCCCCTTGGCGCCGAAACTGGCTGCGACCAATGGGAATCGAGCTTACCTCAGAGCGCCTGATGACGTCATGGCTCAACCGTCTCCTCGCTAGGTGTCTGTCACCCACAGCAGCAGCAGCGCCTTAGGGGCCTTGGGGGTCTCCGAGAACCAGAGCAGTTGCGGGGAGGTGATGGGGTTCTTGTTTATTGAGGGCATTTATTTAAGAATATATATCCTGCCCTTCAGCCATGAGGGCCACAATAAGGATTAAATCATATCAACTATAGGAGCACGAGTGAGAAGGGAACAAAAGATGTTGTTCTATTGTGCTTTGTGTGTTTTTGCTGTTTTGCCTTGAAAAGGGATACAACTGAGATACATATTGTTGTCCGAGAGTTCTGGAGTTTGCTGGAAAGTTCTACGTCTCTGACATGCGCATTGTAACTTGGGCTAATGCCCTCCCTTCTCTATAAAAGCTCCTTGCACGGTGTTCGCAATACGCTAGCTTTGCGGAGTTATCCCCTGGTGTTATCTGCATGCAAAATAAAGCTCTCTTTCTAACCTCCTTTGGTGTTTCGAGTAAGATGCCACCTTGTGCCTGCTGATTCCCCCTGAGGCCTGCAGGGCGGCCATCTTGCCCACCTTCGGGCCCCTCAGGGACGAGGGAAGGAGGAGGGAGGACGAGGAGCCCTTCAGGGCTTGGTCCGTTGGCCCCACAAAGGCCTCTCCAGGCACGCTCGGCCTGGCCCTGAGGGGGAGTTTCAGGGGAAGGGGCGTCACCGGGGGGGGGGGAGCGATGGGGGCTCTTCTCTTCCTTCTTGAAAAAGGTGGAGGAGGAGAACAAGGGGAGGCGCGCATGCGCACCCTCCTGTCTGCATAGAGACGCGCCCTCCCCAATTGCAAGCCTCCACCACAACAAGGGCCATATATCTCGGCGGCTGTTGGTGCCGTGGGTGGGGTGCGGAACCGACCAAGGGCGGGGAGGGGGGCTCCTCTGAGGAGAATCTGTGAGTGGCATTACAGAACAAAGCTCCTCCCCACCCTACCCCGCTTGCTCCGAGGCGGAACCGGAAGTGTGGGAGATAGTGCCACCTACTCCTCCACACCCCTATGCACTTCGGGACCCTTCCAAGGTGGGGGGCGAATGCTGAGGAGGCGCGGGAGCAGGTAAGGGGGGGGGAAGGCAGGGGGAGGGGGGAGAAATGGGGAACTCGCCAAGGGCGATGGGGGCATTTGGGAGTCGCCTTTGGATGCTGGAGAGGAACCACCACTGCCCCCCCCAGCCGCCCTTGGGATCCAACGCACATGAGAAGAACAAGAGAGTCTGTGAGGGCCATTCGAGAACAAAGCTCCTCCCCCTTCCCCCCCCGCTTGCTCCTAAGGGGAACCGGAAGTTTGGGTTAAACTCCCTCCTCCTTCGCCTCTAGTCCTTTGCGGAGGCGGTTTGCACTTCGGGACCCTTGCAAGGGGGGGGGGCGCGCGCGAATGCATGAGATTGCTGGCCTGAGGAGGGGGAGGAGCAGGTAAGGGGGCAGCAGCGAGGGGGGGGAAGCAGAGAGGGGGTTTCGTCCTTCTGGGGGGCGGCTGGGTGCAACCCTCCCCTAGCAAAATCTCCTGCCCGCTTTGTCTTCAGATGCACCCAGGGAGCTCCTGAGGGAGGGGGGAAGAACAGCGGTGGGGGGCGGAATTGGGGGCTTCAGGTCTTTGTGCATCATTTGGGGCTTGCAGGGGATTTGCATTTTGCTCAGGGATGAGTGGGGGGGGGAGGGACCCCCAGGAAGAATTCCTTGGCAGAAGACCCCTCCCTGCACTTCTCTTGCAGAGGACATTGTTGGGGGGGGGGGCGAAGGACTTTGTTTTCTGTGGTCCTCGCTCCAGCTTTGCTTCCCCCCCCCCGTGCCTCCTCCCCTCTGTCCTGTGCTATGGGTGGAAAATCTGTGCAGGGGAAAGCGAACATCTCTGTTCATTTAGGAACCTCTTGGGTACCCATTATTCTCTGTTCCTAATACATCTTTTTTAGATCACCCCCCCCCCCCCATTGCTACTTCCTGGGACCTTTCCAGAGAGGGGAGGCAAAGCCCTGCAAAGCAGCCCCACAGTCCCTGAAGTTCCTTCAGCATGATGGTCAGCTTCCCTGGAGGAGAACCATTGGGGTCCTGCCACCCCTTTCTGTCTCCCGAAAAAGGCCATCTGTCAGGGCAGCTGAGGTTGTCTCCATGCCACACTCTCACATGAAAGCAGACTGGAAGGTGCTGAGATGATCCTTGCCCTCTGAGGTCACTGGTACTTTGGCAGCTTCCCCAACATCTTGCCCCAGATGGATTGGACTGTGGCCCATCTAGTCCATAAGAACTTGAGCCCTGCAGGAGAAGGCCGCAGCCCGTCCTGACCAGTCTCATCCGTGGCCCTTGACTTGCTCATGGGCATTGCAAGCAGGAGACAAGGGCAAAAGCTTCACCTGTTCTCTACTCTCTGCAAAGTGCCTTTGGAGGCCTCCTGCCTGCCTCCTGAACCTGAAGGTAGTACCTAGGTTCCCATTCAAGTAGCCATTGATGCACGTGCCCTCCATGAAGATGGTTGCTGCCACCACCTCTTCTGGTAGCAAATTCCTGAGACCGACGACCCTTCCCTTGTCTGACCAGACTCTCCTGCCTTAGAACATAAGAACATAAGAGAAGCCTTGCTGGATCAGGCCACAGCCCATCTAGTCCAGCATCCTGTCGCACACAGTGGCCCACCAAATGCTCATGGGCATCTCAAGCAGAGACAAGGACAAACCTTCTCCTGCTCTCGAGTCCCAGCAGATGGCCATAGAAGCGCCCCATTTCCTCCCCCCCCCAGCCTGAAAGATGCACCTAGGCATTCGTTCTAGTAGCCATTGATACATCTGTCATCCATAAATTTGTCTAACCCTACCTTAAAGCCATCCAGACTGGTAGCTGTCACCACCTCTTCTGGCAGCACATTCCATAGGCCGATGACCCTCTGTGTGAAGAAATACTTCCCCCTGTCAGACCTTACGCTCCTACCCATCAGCTTCATAGAGTGCCCCCTGGTTCTAGTGTTGTGCGATAGAGAAAAGAAATTTTCTCTATCCACCTTTTCTATGCCGTGCATAATTTTATATACTTCAATCAGGTCCCCTCTCAAACGCCGTCTCTCCAGACTGAAGAGGCCTAGACGTTGCAGCCTGGTTTCGTAAGGGAGGTGTTCCATTCCCTTAATCATTCTGGTTGCCCTTCTCTGCACCTTCTCTAGTTCCACAATATCCTTTTTGAGGTGTGGTGACCAGAATTGTACACAGTATTCCAAATGTGGCCTCACTATAGATTTATAAAGGGGCAAAATGACACTTGCTGACTTATTTTCTATTCCCTTCCTAATTATTCCCAGCATTGAATTTGCTTTTTTTGCTGCTGCTGCACACTGGGTTGACACCTTCATTGAACTGTCCACCAAAACCCCGAGATCCCTTTCCTGGCGTGTTGCAGAAAGCTCAGACCCCATCAGTTTATAGATGTAATTTGGATTCTTGGCCCCAATGTGCATTACTTTACACTTGTTAAGATTAAAGCACATTTGCCACTTGGTTGCCCACTCACCCAATGCTAAGAGATCCCTCTGGAGCTCTTGGCAATCTCTTTCAGATTTTACTACCCTAAATAATTTAGTATCATCAGCAAACTTTGCTATTTTACTATGTACCCCTTTTTCTAGATCATTGATGAATAAATTAAAAAGCATTGGTCCCAGTACTGAGCCTTGAGGGACCCCACTTTTTACTTCTTTCCACCCTGAGAAATTGCCTTCATAGATGCCCCCTTACAACCCATATAAATGTATGAAGACATATAAAGTCATTATAGATTAAAATCATTCTTCAACGTAATATATAAAAGCACAGTTTAAATTAATCTGGATAGGCCTGCCGGAAAAGATAGGCCTTAGTACAGTCTTAAATTCAGTCAGCATTGCCAGCTGGCTAATCGCTCCTGGCAGGTCATTCCACAGTCTAGGTGCAGCTTCATGCTGTGCTTGAAGATCTGCAGGGAGTCAAGAGCAGGTGAAGGTTTTCCCTTTGTCTTCTGCCTGAGATGAACAGAAGCAATTGGTGGGCCACGGTGGGAGTCAGGATGCTGGACTAGATGGGCTGTGGCCTGATCTAACCGGGCTCCTCTTAGGTTCTTGGAGTCCCTTGACATACCTTTAGTCTCAACAGTTGGGAGCCCGAGAGTGACAATAACAAGACATTGGAACAGGTGTATGATACCATTTGTGGAGGATCTTTAACTTTGTTTGAGTAATATGTGGAGCCAAGGAGTATGGAGATTTTTGTCATTTATTGGGGAGCCAATGAATTTCTCCTGTGTTCTAGATATAGGCCACCAGCTTACTAATGTGAGTGTTGGTACAAGTATCATCCCTGTAAGCCCAAGAACTTGGGTGTCGCATTTATACCGCCTGCAACCCATGAGGGAAAAGAGAAGGGAATAAATTCATCAGCGCAGTGCACAGCAGTGGCAAAAAAAAAGCTAATTCAATGCTGGGAATAATTAGGAAGGGAACAGAAAACCAGTCAGCAAGTGCCACTTTGCCTCTTTATTATTTATTTATTTATTTGCATTTCTATCCCGCCCTATACCCGAAGGTCTCAGGGCGGGTTACAATATTATATTAATCTTAGACAGGTCCCTGCCCTCAGGCTTACAATCTAAAGAGACAAGAAACAAAAGGAAAATGTTGTGGGAGGGAACAGGAAGAAGCAAGCACTTCAGGTCTACAGATCCAATTCTTCAGTTCATTCCTTATTGCTGGAATTTTCTTATTCTCTTTACTTTGAATTTTCTCTTCAATGATGACAAACCGCAAGATGGTCAGCCGGCATCTACTCAGCCCCACTTTGCTCAGCCTCAGGACCAGACGTTTCCTCAACCGGTGGATTGGCCGCCGTAGTCTCTTTGCCATCTTGTGAAGGGAGTAGTTGGAAGAGGGAGGGGTGCTTCTGGGAGCAAGATGGCAGAGCCCAGCCTGCTGCCTCTTCTCCACTCCTCTCAGGCAAGATGGTTCTCAGCCTTGTGAAGACGGCAGTTGGAGGAGGGAGGGGCGCTTCTGGGAGCAAGATGGCAGAGCAGCCCAGAACTGCTGCCTCTTCTCCACTCCTCTCAGGCAAGAAGGTTTTCAGCCTGAATCTGTGGTGAGGCCACATTGGGAATATTGTGATCAGTTCTGGTTGCCACACCTCAAAAAGGATCTTGTGGAACTGGAAGAGGTGTGGAAGAAGCAACCAGAATGATTAAGGGGCTGGAACACCTTTTTTCTATTGCACAACAACACAACACCCAGGGGACATAAGAACATAAGAACATAAGAACATAAGAGAAGCCTTGCTGGATCAGGCCACAGCCCATCTAGTCCAGCATCCTGTCGCACACAGTGGCCCACCAAATGCTCATGGGCATCTCAAGCAGAGACAAGGACAAACCTTCTCCTGCTCTCGAGTCCCAGCAGATGGCCCTAGAAGCACCCCATTTCCTCCCCCCCCCTCAGCCTGAAAGATGCACCTAGGCATTCGTTCTAGTAGCCATTGATACATCTGTCATCCATAAATTTGTCTAACCCTACCTTAAAGCCATCGAGACTGGTAGCTGTCACCACCTCTTCTGGCAGCACATTCCATAGGCCGATGACCCTCTGTGTGAAGAAATACTTCCCCCTGTCAGACCTTACGCTCCTACCCATCAGCTTCATAGAGTGCCCCCTGGTTCTAGTGTTGTGCGATAGAGAAAAGAAATTTTCTCTATCCACCTTTTCTATGCCGTGCATAATTTTATATACTTCAATCAGGTCCCCTCTCAAACGCCGTCTCTCCAGACTGAAGAGGCCTAGACGTTGCAGCCTGGTTTCGTAAGGGAGGTGTTCCAGACCCTTAATCATTCTGGTTGCCCTTCTCTGCACCTTCTCTAGTTCCACAATATCCTTTTTGAGGTGTGGTGACCAGAATTGTACACAGTATTCCAAATGTGGCCTCACTATAGATTTATAAAGGGGCAAAATGACACTTGCTGACTTATTTTCTATTCCCTTCCTAATTATTCCCAGCATTGAATTTGCTTTTTTTGCTGCTGCCGCACACTGGGTTGACACCTTCATTGAACTGTCCACCAAAACCCCGAGATCCCTTTCCTGGCGTGTTGCAGAAAGCTCAGACCCCATCAGTTTATAGACGTAATTTGGATTCTTGGCCCCAATGTGCATTACTTTACACTTGTTAAGATTAAAGCACATTTGCCACTTGGTTGCCCACTCACCCAATGCTAAGAGATCCCTCTGGAGCTCTTGGCAATCTCTTTCAGATTTTACTACCCTAACTAATTTAGTATCATCAGCAAACTTTGCTATTTTACTATGTACCCCTTTTTCTAGATCATTGATGAATAA
Organism: Aspidoscelis tigris stejnegeri; assembly: GCA_023333525.1. Taxonomy (NCBI): domain Eukaryota; kingdom Metazoa; phylum Chordata; class Lepidosauria; order Squamata; family Teiidae; genus Aspidoscelis; species Aspidoscelis tigris. The sequence goes on from JALMGA010000024.1 coordinate 5,173,759, forward strand.
ATTAAAAAGCATTGGTCCCAGTACTGAGCCTTGAGGGACCCCACTTTTTACTTCTTTCCACCCTGAGAAATTGCCGTTTACTACTACTCTCTGCTTTCTGCCCTTAAGCCAGTCACAAATCCAGGACAGAACCTGTCCTTTTATTCCATGGCTGGTGAGTTTACTCAGTAGCCTTTGATGTGGGACTTTGTCAAAAGCCTTCTGAAAGTCCAGATAGACAATGTCTACTGGTTCACCTTTATCCACGTGTTTATTGACACTCTCAAAGAATTCCAACAAATTTGTGAGGCATGATTTACCTTTGCAGAAGCCATGCTGGCTTTTGTTCAGCAATGCCTGCTGCTCCATATGCACACTAATTTTGTCTTTAATAATGGTTTCCATCACCTTACACGGAACTGACGTTAAGCTAACTGGTCTGTAGTTGCCTGGATCACCCCTGGATCCTTTTTTGAATATTGGTGTTACATTTGCTACCCTCCAGTCCTCAGGTACGGAGCCTGATGTTAGGGAAAGATTATATATTTTTGCTAGAAGGTCGGCAATTTCGCATTTGAGTTCCTTAAGGACTCTTGGATGAATACCATCTGGTCCCGGTGACTTGTTAACATTTAGTTTATTAAGACATGCCAGGACCTCTTCCTTGGTTATTTCTGTACAGTTTAACTCTTCAGAAAACACAGGCTCAGCTACTGGCATGTGTCTTCTGTCTTCCTCCGTGAATACGGAAGCAAAAAATTCATTTAGTCTCTCTGCAATCTCCGTGTCTTCTTTAATTACCCTTTTCTCTCCTTTACTATCTAGTGGTCCAACTGCTCTCCTGGTTGGATTCCTACTTCTGATATACTTAAAGAAGTTCTTGTTATTTCTTTTGATGTTTTTAGCAATGTGCTCCTCAAAATCTTTCTTAGCTTTCCTAATGGCCGTCTTGCATTCGTGTTGCCAGTGTCTATGTTCCCTCCTGTTCTCCTCATTTGGACAAGCCTTCCATTTCCTAAATGAACTCTTCTTGTTTTTAATGACTTCATCTACTGCATTTGTGAGCCACATTGGTTTCTTCTTGGACCTAGAAGTCCCCTTTCTTCTTTTAGGAATGCATTCTAGTTGCACTTCCGTTATTGTGTTTTTAAGTAGTCTCCATGCATTTTGAAGTGATTTAACTCTTTTGACTTTCCCTTTCAATTTCCTTTTCACTAATTTCCTCATTTTGGGGAAGTTTCCCTTGTGAAAGTTTAAGGTCTCTGTGTTAGACTTTATTAAGAACTTACTCCCTGTATTTAAGTTGAAGGTTATTGCATTGTGGTCACTGTTCCCAATTGGATCAGCTACAGTGACGTCCTTTACCAGGTCCTGAGCATTACTTAGGATCAAGTCCAGGACTGCATTTCCCCTGGTTGGTTCCATGACCATTTGTTCCATGGAACAGTCATTTATCAGGTCTAGGAATTTTCTTTCTCTTTCCTGAGTTGAACAGGAGTTCACCCAGTCTATGTGAGGATAATTGAAGTCCCCCATTATAACTACCCTATCTTTATGGGCTACCTCCTTTACCTCCTTCTCCAATTGTTCATCTCCTTCGGACGTATGGTTGGGAGGACGGTAGCATGTCCCTATTGTTAGACTTCCTTTTTGGCTTGGTATTTTTATCCACACTGCTTCTGTGGAAGAGCCAGACTCACTTGGACATTCCAGTTCATAAGATTCTATCTCTTCTTTAATATACAAGGCTACACCACCTCCATGTCGCCCTTCCCTGTCTTTCCTGTACAGTTTGTATCCTGGGATGACTGTATCCCATTGGTTTTCGCTGGTCCACCAGGTTTCAGTTATGCCAATAATATCAATCCTATTTTCCATAACTAAGCTTTCTAGCTCCCCTATTTTGGCTCGAAGGCTCCTGGCGTTTGCATATATACATTTATATTCATTCCTTTTGACCAAGTTCTGCCGTCGAGGAACATGTGAAACTAATCCCGCACTTAGCTCAGCATTTTCTGCATGTTTCCAGCCCTCCTCACTTGAGGGTGCGCTCTCCCGAACCGGATGCTGCCCAGCTCCTGTCGGCTTTCCCCCAGGGATCAGTTTAAAAGCTGCTCTGCAACCTTTTTAATGTTAATCGCCAGCAATCTGGTTCCCTCCTGGTTCAAGTGTAACCCGTCCCTCTTGTACAGGTTTGGCTTGTCCCAAAAAGTTCCCCAGTTCCTTACAAATCTAAACCCCTCCTCGCGACACCACTGCCTCATCCACGCATTGAGGCTCCTGAGCTCTGCCTGTCTAGCTGGCCCTGCACGTGGAACAGGTAGCATTTCTGAGAATGCTACCCTAGAGGTCCTGGACTTTAGTCTTCTACCTAACAACCTAAATTTGGCTTCCAGGACGCTCCGTCTTGCCTTCCCAACATCATTGGTACCGACATGTACCATGACGACTGGCTCCTCCCCAGCACTGTCTACTAACCTATCTAGATGTCGCGTGATGTCCGCAACCTTTGCACCAGGCAGGCAAGTCACCATGCGGTCAACACGCCCATCACAAACCCGGCTCTCTATATTCCTGATAATCGAATCTCCCACTACAAGAAGCCCCCCTCCCACTACCCGTGGAGGAGTATCCTCGGTGCAAGAGGACACAGGCACATCCACTGAGGAAGGGGTCCCAACTAAGGGAGCCTGCCCCTCTTCCTCGGCTTGATGTCCTCCCTGCCTGAGGCTTCGACTCTCCGAGGCAGCTGGAGAGCTGCTTGTCATGGAGTGGGATGCTCCTACTGCATCCCTGAAGACCTCACCCTCAGCCCTCCTACTCTCTATCTGCTTCTCCAGGTCCGCTACCTTGGCTTCGAGGGAAGAAACATGTTCCCTGAGAGCCCGGAGCTCGTTGCACCGAACACATACCCACAACTGCTGCCCCATGGGCAGGTAGTCATACATATGACACTCAGTGCAAAACACTGGGAAGCCCCCCTCCCCCTGCTGGCATTCTACCTTCATTGTATTTAATAGATTTGTGTTATTTATGAAAAATTACCTAAAAAAAAAAAAAGTCTAAAACACTTTCTTTAAGATAAACTTTCGTTATGCTATATTATGTTTCGCGCGCCGTTAAACTAAGGCACTCCCACAAGCTCAGGAGTGGCTAGCCCTCTTTGCTAATGCTAATGCTTTGTCCCTTTTGTTATTTTGATGTGATCTCCTAGGAATCTGCCTAGAGTAACCTGAGCTGACCACACCTAAACTGACCTAGGTTTTATTTGAGCTGGCTTCTAAAAGCAGTCCCCCAAAACTGTCCAAAAACCAGAGGACTTACCTCCCACACTTACCACAGCACAGCAGCAGTTTTCCCAGGTTATTTTATCAAAATCCCAGTTATTTTCTGGTTAGTTATAGCAGAGAGATCTTCCTCCCACGGAGTTTACTCTCAACTGAAGTTCAAACTGAAACTAAGGCACTCCCACAAGCTCAGGAGTGGCTAGCCCTCTTTGCTAATGCTAATGCTTTGTCCCTTTTGTTATTTTGATGTGATCTCCTAGGAATCTGCCTAGAGTAACCTGAGCTGACCACACCTAAACTGACCTAGGTTTTATTTGAGCTGGCTTCTAAAAGCAGTCCCCCAAAACTGTCCAAAAACCAGAGGACTTACCTCCCACACTTACCACAGCACAGCAGCAGTTTTCCCAGGTTATTTTATCAAAATCCCAGTTATTTTCTGGTTAGTTATAGCAGAGAGATCTTCCTCCCACGGAGTTTACTCTCAACTCCGATGGTCAAGAGAGTTAAGATAGAGGGTCATTGGTCTATGGTTTTTGCTGCCTTAAGAGGTGAACATAAGACCATAAGAGAAGCCTTGCTGGATCAGGCCTCAGCCCATCTAGTCCAGCATCCTGTCGCACACAGTGGCCCACCAAATGCTCATGGGCATCTCAAGCAGAGACAAGGACAAACCTTCTACTGCTCTCGAGTCCCAGCAGATGGCCTTAGAAGCGCCCCAGTTCCTCCTCCCTCAGCCTGAAAGATGCACCTAGGCGTTCGTTCTAGTAGCCATTGATACATCTGTCATCCATTAATTTGTCTAACCCTTCCTTAAAGCCATCCAGACTGGTAGCTGTCACGACCTCTTCCGGCAGCACATTCCATAGGCCGATGACCCTCTGGGTGAGGAAATACTTCCCCCTGTCAGACCTTACTGTCCTACCCATCAGCTTCATAGAGTGCCTCCTGGTTCTAGTGTTGTGCAACAGAGAAAAGAAATTTTCTCTATCCACCCTTTCTATACCATGCATAATTTTATATACTTCAATCAGGTCCCCTCTCAAACGCCGTCTCTCCAGACTGAAGAGGCCTAGACGTTGCAGCCTGGTTTCGTAAGGGAGGTGTTCCAGACCCTTAATCATTCTGGTTGCCCTTCTCTGCAACTTCTCCAGTTCAACAATATTCTTTTTCAGGTGTGGTGACCAGAATTGTACACAGTATTCCAAATGTGGCCTCACCATAGATTTATAAAGGGGCAACATGACACTTGCTGTCTTATTTTCTATTCCCTTCCTAATTATTCCCAGCATTGAATTTGCTTTTTTCGCTGCTCCTGCGCACTGAGTTGACACCCTGGAGACAGCAACGAACCTAGATGGCTTTAAGGAAGGGTTTGGCACAGTTCCTGGACTAGATGGGTTGTGGCCTGATCCAGCAGGGCTCCTGTTAGGTTCTTATGTTTTTATTTCCTTCTTGATGGTTTCTTTGAACCTTTAACATTGAGAGTTCTTCTCCCCTTTGCCTAATTTCTTACTTGAGGGATGGTTTGCATACACTTTGTGCGGCTCCTCCACCATCCTGGGAACGTCTAGCAGCAGCCAAGACCTTCCAAAGTTGTGGAGAAGTGAAAAAGGCTTCATTAGCAGCTGCTGGTGCCCCCCTGGACAACAGCATTCACACTGTGTGAGGGTGGGGTGGAGTGGCTGCAGAGTTGCACCCACAACCACGACAGTGTCCCAGTATGCACCAGATGTTGTCATGACTGTTGCTGTCTCTGGTCTGGGACCAGAGAGTGAAGAATTATGGTACTTTTAAGTGGAAAGAAGCTCTTTGTAGTGGAGATTAATAGAGTGAAACTGATAAGAGAAACCAAAGCTGGTAATTGTGATTTTTTTTCAAATTTCATTTTTTTTTAAAAAAGATCAACATTAAAACTTCTTACATTTCATATCATGCTATTATATTGTTTTAATGTTGTCTTTTTTAAAAATATATTTTATTAGTTTTTTACAATTGCTTTAAATCCCCCCTCCCCCTCCCCCCAAGGGTAATACATAATTCACAGGTCTTATATCAATTCATAATACTACCCGTACATTGAGAAAATTAAACGCAACATCAATTTTTCACTTTCACTCCTACGCTTATTATCTAAATATGTTTTAACTATCATCCATTTTTGTTTACATATCCTGACTCTATCCCAACTACCAATATAGTTCATATGACTATTCTGTATTTCCACTATCACATTATACCATTTACTAATAGACCATTTTGTTCTATCTTTCCATCTACTAACTAAGACTATTTGAGCACATGCTAGCAATTCTTCCACTATCTCCTTCAGTTGGATAGTGGGAAGATTATTTAACTCCATATGTAACACTCCCATTCTCCCTGTTATTATACATTGTATATTCAACGTCACTCATTTCTTTATCTTCTTCCAAAATTCAGATACTATCGGGCATTCCCAGAGCATATGAAAAAAAACCCTACCCATATTTACAAAGAAATGTGATAATTGTGCTGGGATTCTATACCATTTATGTAGTATTTTCCTTCTTAGATGAGATCATTATACTTTTTTATGCGTTTTACTTCATTCTTAATTTCCTCTCTCTCAATCCTTATGTCTGTACTCCATATATTATATATCTCTTCCACCACTTCATCTTTTGCAGAACTTAAATTAGCTATATAATCCTCCTGCAATTTTGCTTTCTCCTTTAACACATTTTCTTATCAGTTTTTCAAATAGTGTATCTTCCTCTTTATTTTTTTCTCTCATCTCTGATCTGCTTATAAATGTTCTAATTGTCATCGCTTCTAACCAATATCTCTGCCCTATTATTCCTCAAAAGGCATCCCCTTCCATTGGGTTCCCTTGATTTAAATATAAATCTTCTATTGTCTTAAATCCTCTTTCTCTCATTATATTATCCTCAAGTTCCCATCCCCATTTTTATTTATTTCCCATATAGTTGCCAATTTATTTATATTATTTATTATTAGTTGTTTTTCCCTTTTTTTCCATATCATCATTGTACCTTTCAATGGTTCTTTCATCAATCATTCCTCCCTCCTATTCCAATCTTTAAAAATGATTTCTTCTTCCCTCATTTTAGTGATCTCTTTTTCTATTTCCCCCAATTTCTGTATATTGTAATTCTAATTGTATTTGAAATGCATCATGATATGTCTGTATACTTGGTATTCCCCATCCTCCTTCATTTTCTCTTGCTATTAACCATTTATTTCTTAGTCTGCATCTTCTTTATCCCCAATTTCAGCCCTTCTCTTCAATTCCAGTTGCTCTCCTGGTGGTGTATTTAGACATATTATTTCTGATTTTTTAAATGTTTACAGATAATCCTGACTGTAATTTAAATTTCTGTAAAATTATTGTAACTTCTCTAACCATCTCTAATGGCTGAAACCTAAGAAGTATAATGTTGAGATAAAAATCTAGGAGGCTTAGGAATGATAGTGAAGATCAGCTTATTAGGAGTTAATACAAGATACTAGGGCTGCCTAGTAAACTCAAGGTTGGCATGGAGAGAGACGGGACCCCTATGTTTTGTTTTGTCAAAATTATTCCCAAGCATTTAATGTTCTTCTCTATATCAAATCCTGATTTCCCTGTTCCTTTTTATGTTTCTCATTTTTAAAAATCTTTTTATTAGTTTTTTTTACAATTGCTTTAAACCCCCCTCCCCACTCCCCCCACGGGTAATACAGAATTCCAAATTTTTATAACATACATTGAAAAGGTTACACAATTCATAATACTACACTGAGAAAATTAAACGTAACTTCATTTTCTCTATTTTCTCTATATATTTTAACTATCATGCATTTTTGTTTACATATTCTAACCCTATCCAAATTACTTATATTTTTCATACGACTATTCGATATTTCTACTGCTATCACATTAATTATATAATTATACTATTTATTAATAGACCATTTTGTTCTGTCCTTCTATCCACTCACTAGGACTATTTGAGCACATGTTAACAATTGTTCTACTATTTCCTTCAGTTGGATAGTCGGAATGTTGTTTAACTCCATATGTAATACTCCCATTCTCCCTGTTATTGTACATTGTATATTCAGCATATCACTGATTTCTTTCTCTATCTTCTTCCAGAATTCAGATACTGTAGGACATTCCCAAATCATGTGAAAGAAAATACCTCTTTGGTTACATCCATGCCAGCAATTACTACCTGTGTTTGTAAAGAAATGTGATAGTTGTGCTGGGGTTCTATGCCATTTATGTAATATTTTCCTTCTTACTTCTTTAAGGTTATTATACTTCACCATTTTTATACATTTTATTTCATTCTTAATTTCCTCTCTTTCAATCCTTATATCTGTGCTCCATATATTATATCTCTTTCACCACTTCATCTTTTACCGAACTTAATTGACTATATAGTCCTCCTGCTATTTTACTTTCTCCTTTGATGCATTTTCTTATCATTTTTTCAAATACTGTATTTTCCTCTTTAATTTTTTTTCTTTAGTCTATTTATATATGTTCTAATTGCTATCGCTTCTAACCAATATCTCTGTCCTATTATCCCTCGAATAGCATCCCCTTCCATTGGATTCCCTTGATTAACATAAAAGTCCTCTATTGTCTTGAATTCTCTTTCTCTCATTATTCCCAATATTATCCTCAAATTTCCATCCCCATTTTTATTTATTTTCCATATAGTTGCCAGTTTATTTATATTATTTGTTATTAGTTGTTTTTTCCTTTTTTTCCACACCATCATGGTGCCCTTTAATGGTTCTTTCATACTTTGTTCCTCCCTCCTGTTCCAATCCTTAAAGATAATTTCTTCCTCCCTCATTCTATTAATCTCTTTTTCTATTTCCCCCCATTTCTTTTTTGAATATTGCAACTCTAATAGTCTCTGTAGTTGGAATGCATCATGATAATTCTGTAAACTGGGTATTCCCCATCCTCCTTTATCCTCTCTTGCTATTAACCATTTATTTCTTAATTTTTTATGTTTCTCAACAACACTTTGGTTTTCTTCTCATTTACCTTTAACATAGTTACATTTTTGTAAGCCTCTATTATCAGTTTAAGTGGTTCTATTCTTTGGCTCTATTAAAATAATAGCTAAATCATCTGCAAAGGCTCCTTCAGTATCCAAGTTATATCTTATTTAAGACTTTTCAAGACTAAGACTATTAAATACTCCAGTGTTATTATAAACAATAGAAGAGAAAGCAGACATCCCTTTCTAGTTTCTTTTTGAATAGCAAAATCTTCAGTACTTTCCCCATTTATTAGCAGTTCTGCATACTGTTGGGTAAAAATTCGAGCTCAAATTCCTGGTTGGAGGTGTCCATCAACTATACCTTCCTAGCAATGTTTCTCAGCTTCCTACCAGAATGCACTGGGCATACGCAAATGATGTCTTGGAGCAGTTTGACCAGAAGAGAATTCATGGCACCAAAGACCAGGAAGGATTGGTTGATGAAGTAATGAAGCAAAGGAGGACCCTTTGAGGTGGGAACAGAGAAGGAGTGAATTTTGGTTCTGATTAAATGACACTTTGTAGATTGGGGCCCTGATGAGAACATGTGGGTTGGGTCCAGACTTCTTCAGACTGATATTTTCTTCCATTTACTTCCACAGAAAAATTGAAGAGGAAAACCATAAGGAGCTCTCTGGGTTCCCATCACAAATACAGGAGCAAGAAGGAGGAGAAAAGTTGCTTTCACGTGAAATGTGATGAATATGTTACAATAAAAGAGAATCGGGAGGCTCATTATTAGAAGATGCGGAAAAGCAAGGACTTCTGACCACAGAAAATCCAGGAGAAAATGGAAAGGAAAACCAAAAAAATATGGGAATGTCCTCCAAGAGATCAAACAAAATTAACGAGAAATCCAAATGCCACCAAGAAAAGAACATGAAGAAGCACATGGAAAGACTCATTTATGCTAAAACTCTTACAGCTGCTAAGAAAACACAAACAGCAGAAAACACATGTAATTTTACTGAATTCTAAGTTAAAAATTCATCTGAGAAACTACACAGGGGAGAAGCCACATAATTTCATGCAGTGTGGAAAGAGTTTCAGTTACAATTATGAATTAAAAACTCACCTCAGAACCCACACAGAGCAGAAACCATATAAATGCATGGAGTGTGAAAAGAGTTTCAGTAGTAGTAGTGGACTTAAAACTCATCTCAAAACCCACACTGGGGAGAAACCATATAAATGCATGGAGTGTGGAAAGGACTTCAATCAAAAATCTCATCTTACTTCACATGCAAGAATCCATACAGGAGAGAAACCATATAAATGCATGGAGTGTGGAAAGAGTTTCATTAGAAATTATTCACTTAGAATGCACCTCACAACTCATACAGGGGAGAAACCATATAAATGCACAGAGTGTGGAAAGTGCTTCAGTCATAGAACTGACCTTAGGAATCATCACAGAATCCACACAGGAGAGAAACCCTATAAATGTATGGAGTGTGGAAAGAGTTTCAGTAGTAGCAGTGGACTTAAAACTCATCTCAAAACCCACACTGGGGAGAAACCCTATAAATGTATGGAGTGTGGAAAGGACTTCAATCAAAAATCTCATCTTACTTCACATGCAAGAATCCATACAGGAGAGAAACCATATAAATGCATGGAGTGTGGAAAGAGTTTCGTTAGAAATTATTCACTTAGAATGCACCTCACAACTCATACAGGGGAGAAACCATATAAATGCACAGAGTGTGGAAAGAGTTTCGTTATAAATTCTTCACTGAGAATGCACCTCACAACTCACACAGGGGAGAAACCATATAAGTGTATAGAGTGCGGAAAGAGCTTTTCTAGGGCTGGAGATCTTCATGGACACCGAATAATCCACACAGGAGAGAAGCCTTATAAATGTATGGAGTGTGGAAAGGACTTTAATAAAAAAACCTATCTTATTTCACATGCAAAAATCCATATAGGAGAGAAACCATATAAATGCATGGAGTGTGGAAAGTGCTTCAGTCAAAGCACTGACCTTAGGAATCATCACAGAATCCACACAGGAGAGAAACCCTATAAATGTATGGAGTGTGGAAAGAGTTTCAGTAGAAGCAGTCGACTTAAAACTCATCTCAAAACCCACACTGGGGAGAAACCATATAAATGCATGGAGTGTGGAAAGAGTTTCGGTTACAATTCTGTATTAAAAACTCACCTTATGACTCATACAGGGGAGAAACCATATAAATGCATGGAGTGTGGAAAGAGTTTCAGTAGTAGCAGTGGACTTAAAACTCATCTCAAAACCCACACTGGGGAGAAACCATATAAATGCATGGAGTGTGGAAAGGACTTCAATCAAAAATCTCATCTTACTTCACATGCAAGAATCCATACAGGAGAGAAACCATATAAATGCATGGAGTGTGGAAAGTGCTTCAGTCATAGAACTGACCTTAGGAATCATCACAGAATCCACACAGGAGAGAAACCCTATAAATGTATGGAGTGTGGAAAGAGTTTCAGTAATAGCAGTGGACTTAAAACTCATCTCAAAACCCACACTGGGGAGAAACCATATAAATGCATGGAGTGTGGAAAGAGTTTCAGTATTACCAGTGGACTTAAAACTCATCTCAAAACCCACACTGGGGAGAAACCATATAAATGCATGGAATGTGGAAAGAGTTTCAGTATTACCAGTGGACTTAAAACTCATCTCAAAACCCACACTGGGGAGAAACCATGTAAATGCATGGAGTGTGGAAAGAGTTTCAGTAATAGCAGTGGACTTAAAACTCATCTCAAAACCCACACCAGGGAGGAACCATATAAATGCATGGAGTGTGGAAAGAGTTTCACTGATAGTGCTAACCTTAAAGGGCATCACAGAATTCACACCAGGGAGGAACCATATAAATGCATGGAGTGTGGAAAGAGTTTCGTTAGAAATTATTCACTTAGAATGCACCTCACAACTCATACAGGGGGGAAACTGTCAGTCATTGCATAGCAGAGTTGCACTTGGTTCGTGCTTGGAAAGAAATCAATTCCCGTCTGTTCCTTTTCGCTCTCAGCCTGTCAGGATTCCTTCAGCGTAGCTCTCCAGGGTGCTGAAAGCCTAGGCTTCTCCGGTCCCGGGAAAGCCCTGCTTCTCACTCTCTCTCGGCTTGGCTGTCAGCCGTGTCGCTGTCCGTTTCAGCACCTCGGCCCCTCCTTTCCAGCCCACAGTCTCAGCATAAACAGACAGAGTCTTAAGTTCTCCGCAGGGGTTGTTTATTCATCTCGGTTTACATCTTAGCAGTTGCTTCCTCTCCAGTCTCCATCAGCTAAGCAAGGCAACACACAGCCGTATGTGACTAGCTTTATACCTTTCCACTATCTGAGTTGGTGTGTCATATCCTGGCCTTTCGCAATTGTTACCCAGTCTTACTCAACTCTTGCGCAATCCCTGTGTTGTAATTCTTACTTCATTCGACCTTCAACAACTGGTGACAATCTGGTGATTCTCTGCACACATCACCTATTGTGACTTCTAGTTACCTCTTCTGCACACAACACTACATTTTTCCTCCTATGGGCTTTTTCAGCCTGACAGTCCCCTCCAAAAATGTATGGATGTGTGTAGATGCTATTTACACTTTATACCTTTCGAGCTATGCTACATAGCACTTCAGCTCTTGCCCACTGCCCTGGATTACTAACTCTCTTTCTTTGGTCCTCTTTAAGATAAGTCACCAGGTCTTCAAAACTTTCAGGCTCTACTCCTGCTATCACTGTGCAAGCGTTTGCAGTCTGTATTACAAACCTATCTGGAGGCTTTCTTACTCTCTGAGTTCTCCTTGGTAGGATTTCCTTTATCCTGCCTTTTCCATTTTCACTAACTGAACTAGGCTGTGTTTGTGTTTGTTCATTTGCAGAAGTGCTAGTCTCACTATCTGTAGGACCTTCTTGCTTTAGTGCCCCTCCATTTCTAGCATCTGTGGCACTCTGCCCTAGCTTGAGAAAAACCTCCTTGTTAGCGTGGAGCCTTTCCCAGCTGGAATGGTTTTCAAAGTTGGCACTCCTGGACAGTAAGATTTCTCCATGACCTGAACAAAATCTACATCTGTTTCCAGAATACCCCACAAACATTAACCTTTTCCAGAAATTTGCAGGTACATATACATTTGCATATTGCCCAAAACCCCTTAGACATTTAAGGTTCGATGGTCTACCATACAGCATATGATAAGGCATTTTCTTTACAAAAGAATTCCAAGTACGGTTAGCAACATGATTTGCGGTCAAAATTGCCTCCCCCCACAACTGCTGTGGTGCTGCTGCATCCAGCAACATACAATCTTTTATTTGCTTTAAGACTCTTTCATGCCTCTCAACCATGTTGACCCAGTCTTTAAAGTGTTCAGCTACTTCACTTCTCTCTTTCATTAGGATCACATACGAATACTGTGTATGACAATCTACAATGACCATGAAGTATTGATTCCCGCCTATAGTCTTTGCTAAAGGGCCAGCCAAGTTTGCATGCACAGTCTGAAACAGTCTTTCTGTCGTGCGTTTGCTAAATTTGGCTACAGGAAAAGCCTCAAGCTTTACCTTGCTACAAACTGAACAATCCCAATGGTTTGAAAAATTTTCCATCTGAAATTCTGGACACACTTCCTCTAGTTTCCCCAAACTTGTGAAGCCCAAATGTCCCATGACTCTGTGGTAATAATGGACGCAGTTTAAGTGTGAAGGCACATTATCAGCTAGCACGCATTCAGCCCTGTGAGTCATAACATACACTTTGTTTCCCTTGACTGCCCTAGCACAAATCTCATCATTTATGCTAATAGTACAATCATTCCCCTTGAAACATAAAGTATAACCACTGTTAGTTAATTCAGATACACTGATTAAACAGTCTTGCAATTCAGGAACACACAATACATTTGAAAAATCCTTTCCAAAACTTGGTATTCTCACAGTTCCCGTTGCTTGTACCTCCTTCAATGTCGCATCCGCCAAAATAACTGAATGTACATTAGGAGGCACCTTGTCTTTCAGGAGCTTTTCACAATTAACCATGTGAGAACTTGCTCCTGAGTCCAACACCCAACTAGGGCTTGCAGCCACACAGGCTATAGAATCACAGTTCTTTACAACTGCCACAACCCCTTTGTTGCTTGCAGCATTCTTGGGTTGCTTCCTGGCTCTTTCCGCAGCCAACTTTTTACAGTCCTTGATGAGGTGATCTTTTCCACTGCAGTGGAAGCATTTTCTCCCTCTGGACACAAATGCCTTTTCAGGCTCACAGTCACTGAAAGTCTCGATTGAGTGGGTTTGATTCGATCCTGCTTCCTGTCTCTGGAGTTTTGCCTCGTAGTCCCTACGCTGGCTTTCCTCCAAGACTCGCGATGCAAACATCTCTGCAGTCAACCGTCTTTGGTCAACCCCCTGTAGACTCCACAGGATGTTCTCAAACTCATCAGTCAGACTCCCAAGCAAAATATATGCCTTCTGCGCTGGGGGGATATGAATTCCTCTCGTCTCAACTTGGTGAAACAAATCTGCCATAATCTCCAGATGTTTGGCAGGGTCTTGTCCCCTTTGCATCTTGCAGGCATACAGCCTCCTAGACCAAATCATCTTTGACAAAGCCATTTGCGATTCATGGATTTCCTTCAAAGTATCCCACACTTCTTTCGAAGTTGCCTTCTCCCGGACGTGGTTGATTTGCGGCGGTGTGATGGTAAGCAAGATCGTTCCTCTGGCTTTCTGGTCATCCGCGGCCTGGGCAGCCGCCGCTCCCTGATTCACAACGCCCCAGACGCGTTCTCTGACGAGCAACGCCTCAGCGTAAACAGCCCAAGCAGAATAATTCGTCTCATCTAGTTTCGGGAATTTTACAGTCTCCATCCTCCGGCCGTAAACTCCTCTCTCCTTCTTCTGTAAAATGTGACAAAAAGCAGACACACAAAATAGACAATCAGACAATTAGACAGCTGACCAGCTCTCTTTCCACTCAGCCTTTCGGCACTCACAGTCAGTTGATTTTTCCAGCAAGCGCGGTGTTAACGCTCTGGGCCCATAACCCTTGTCAATCATTGCATAGCAGAGTTGCACTTGGTTGGTGCTTGGAAAGAAATCAATTCCCGTCTGTGCCTTTTCGCTCTCAGCCTGTCAGGATTCCTTCAGCGTAGCTCTCCAGGGTGCTGAAAGCCTAGGCTTCTCCGGTCCCGGGAAAGCCCTGCTTCTCACTCTCTCTCGGCTTGGCTGTCAGCCGTGTCGCTGTCCGTTTCAGCACCTCGGCCCCTCCTTTCCAGCCCACAGTCTCAGCATAAACAGACAGAGTCTTAAGTTCTCCGCAGGGGTTGTTTATTCATCTCGGTTTACATCTTAGCAGTTGCTTCCTCTCCAGTCTCCATCAGCTAAGCAAGGCAACACACAGTCGTATGTGACTAGCTTTATACCTTTCCACTATCTGAGTTGGTGTGTCATATCCTGGCCTTTCACAATTGTTACCCAGTCTTACTCAACTCTTGCACAATCCCTGTGTTGTAATTCTTACTTCATTCAACCTTCAACAACTGGTGACAATCTGGTGATTCTCTGCACACATCACCTATTGTGACTTCTAGTTACCTCTTCTGCACACAACACTACATTTTTCCTCCTATGGGCTTTTTCAGCCTGACAGAAACCATATAAATGCACAGAGTGTGGAAAGAGTTTCGTTAGAAATTATGCACTTAGAATGCACCTCACAACTCATACAGGGGAGAAACCATATAAATGCATGGAGTGTGAAAAGAGTTTCAGTTACAATTCTGTATTAAAAACTCACCTTATGACTCACACAGGGGAGAAACCATATAAATGCATGGAGTGTGGAAAGAGTTTCAGTAATAGTGGTTGCCTTAAAGTGCATCTGAGAACCCACACGGGAGAAACCATATAAATGCATGGAGTGTGGAAAGAGTTTCACTGGCAGTTCTATATTGAAATCTCACCTTAGGACTCACACAGGGGAGAAACCATATAAATGCACAGAGTGTGGAAAGAGTTTCGCTATAAATTATTCACTTAGAATGCACCTCAAAACTCATACAGGGGAGAAACCATATAAGTGCATGGAGTGCGGAAAGAGCTTTTCTAGGGCTGGAGATCTTCGTGGACACCGAATAATCCACTCAGGAGAGAAGCCTTATAAATGTATGGAGTGTGGAAAGTGCTTCTGTCATAGCCCTGGCCTTAGGAATCATCACAGAATCCACACAGGAGAGAAACCCTATAAATGTATGGAGTGTGGAAAGGCCTTCAGTCATGGCCCTGGCCTTAGGAATCATCACAGAATCCACACAGGAGAGAAACCCTATAAATGTATGGAGTGTGGAAAGAATTTCAATCAAAAAACTCACCTTACTTCACATGCAAGAATCCACACAGGGGAGAAACCACATAAATGTACGGAATGTGGAAAGAGCTTCAGTCAAAGCAGTGGACTCAGAACTCATCTCAGAATCCACACGGGAGAAACCACATAAATGTATGGAGTGTGGAAAGAGTTTCAGTCAAAGCAGTGATCTTAAAACTCATCTCAGAACCCACACGGGAGAAACCATATAAATGCATGGAGTGTGGAAAGAGTGACAGTAGAAACAATATGCCTACTTTACCTGGAAGAACTCATATAGGAGAGAAGTCTTATAAATGCATGGAGTGCATAATGGGTTTTTGTTATAGGAAAAGCTTAAGAACCCATCACATAACGCACACAGGGGGGAACCCTAAGAACTCATAACAGAACCACTTTTGAAATAGGGTGACCTGAAACGGAAAGCTAAACACTGAACTGCAATGTGGAGGGAACAACCAAGAAAGGGACAATTCTCTTCATTTTCAGACTTCTCACTTTTTGCACGAGTGCTCCAAAATCTGTATCTCCAGGAGGACCCCATGCGCCCCTACAGTTGTGGTAGCACCCAATTGCAAGGCACTGTGGGGTTCCCGAGGCACCCTTTCCAGCTCTGTTTTATCAGAGCTGGAAGAGGGCAGGGTGTAGAGGCAAGGCGGGTGGGCTGGCCGATTTTGAAATGGGGGAGGGCAGATCTCCATGGTGCTCATCCTTTTGCCACCTGGAGTGGCAGAGGGGGAAGGGGAGGTGGCACTTGTGCCTCACCATCCACTTGAGGAAAGCCACGATGGGGGGAGTGGCAGCAGAAGCATGCCCCTACTGCTCCACCCCCCTGCTGCCCCGAAGCTGCTCTGATCGCTGTCTTCCCACCTTGTCTTGTTAATGGCTGCTTCAGTGGGAAGCATCAGCTGTGCCCCCATGTTCCCTCCGCCACCACCTCCCACCTCCTCCCCACCGCTGAAGTGGGCTTCTGGGGTTGTGGGGTGCTGCCGGCAGTGGCAGTGGTGACAGGTAGGCCACATTGACAGAGGCAGCTGCAATCCCAAACTCTGTCTTCTCCAGCATGCCCCCAAAGCTGTCACGGCCTCTTGGCACCGAAGCCAGCCTGTTGCCACCATCATCAGCACCCCACTTCCACCCTCAGGAACCTGCTTCAGAGCTGGGGAGAAGGAGATGGAGGCGGTAATGGGTGGAGCATTGGGGCCACGATCTTGGCTGCCTTCCAAAGCAGGCAGCCATGATTCAGCCCCCCTCCGCCCTGGGCAAGGATGCCAATATGCAAGGCTCTGTAGCTACGAGTGGTGGGGCAGAGCCAGCGCCACTTGTGCACGCAGCTCCAGTCCTCCTGGCCCAGCTCTTGGATGTCTGGATTTCACCGAGCCAGTATGTGGTGCAGACTCACATCCACTAAAGGAGCCCCCATTGTGGACACATTTAAACAAGACTTGACGACTTGACAATTAATCGTTATTAATTGTGGTTTTATGATTATTGCTATATGTCTTTATTTTCTGGGTAATGGCTTCTATTGAAACCATATTTCTTCTATTGAGATCATATTTCATTATACCTCAAATATAATGATTTATAATTATTGTTTATATGATATGCTGAAGTTCTAAAATGCAGCTCTAACTTTGTATAGCATAAGTGTGCATTGAAAGCTTATTTTTCCTTTCTATCTTTAATTTTTCTTTCTGTTAGGGATAGGGTTACCATGAACCTTTCATTTTCTTAACGATGGCCATGGAGTTACATATGCACAGGAATTGTTCAATTTTCAATGGATTAAGGATTTGGAAATATCTTTAGCATCTTTGATTATAATGAATTGGCAAGATGGGAGTTTGTCCCTTATTTTCCAAAGATCATCATAGTTTAATATTTTTGATGAATATTAATTCATAATTCATAATTCATCAAAAAAGGGAAGGGATATGATACCATGATATGATGGCATGATATAATATATGGATTTATGGAGAAATAATGAATCTGACTTCATGAAAGACTTAAGTGTCATTCTGGAAAACTACTGGCTTTGGGAAATGCTGACAAAAGGCCAGGAAGAAGAGTTGAGTTGACCTCATCTGCTGTTTTTGATAAGAGATAAAGACAAAAGGTTTACTCCTAGCCTTGGCAACAGGAAACCTGAAGTTTTGCATCTGTGTCCTCAAAAGGATGCTATCTCTGGCTCTCTTGATAAGAACATGCCAGAAACAATGGGTTTACGCTCGGAGCTGACCACTAAAACGTGGAATTTCTGAGTTTGAAATATATATGTGTTTCTCCATTATTTTTAATTTCAAACTTTGATGGGTCTTTTGGACATCTAAAAGTTTAAAAGGAGTTTATATTGATATGATCAAGATACTAAGATTTCCAAGCATTGGCTGAGAATCTGTTTGTCTGTGTGAATGCTACTTCTTACAAGCTGGCTTTCCAGTTTGCATAATGGGATGGTTATCTGCCTAGCAGAATACCTTCTGCATCCTGTTTTTCAGTGGAAAAGACAAAGATCATGTGCTTTTGACTCCATTGCTTTGGGTTTTCTTCTTCCCAGAAATACTTGCATTTCTTGAATCATTTCCTATTTGAGTGTTTGGCCAATCTGAAGTAACTTCCTTTGGACAACCTCCAGGGATATCTTTTATAAGCGCTGGAGAAGTTTAGTTTCTTTCTCTTAGGATCTTGCTCTTTTTCTCTTTTGCTTATGGGTTGGTAAGGATGCTAAGTGTTTATCCTTTCTTTCTCCGCCCCCCCCCCCATTTCTTTTCCTTAAGAATGGCTCTGCAGGGGAAAAGTTTTTTTCCTAGCTGCTACTTTTACTAACAGAGTGAGAAGCTGAATTTTTAAACCAGTTTAATTCTGCTTTTAGTTTTTTTTTCTTTTCAGTTTAGTTGGGCTTGCAGAGATACAATGCAGTTCTTCTGCATTACTTTTAAATTGTTTTAGAGAACTTTAGACTCTTTTTACTTGTTCTGAGTATTAACTTTTTGAATTCTTTTTGCAGTTTTACTAGTTTTAAAGAGCTTTAATCAGATTTGCTCCTGAATTAGAAGCATACCTATTAAAGGGGTATTTTTGTTTGTTTTTTTCAATTTTGGAAGAATACTTCTGAAGATATTCTGATATTTTCTGGATATCTCCATTTTTTTAAAATTCTTATGTGGAGTTAGGATTCTCTTCCATAGATTAGGGCTTTTTTTATTTCTTTTTATTTCTTTTTGTTGGTTTTCTTGTTTCAAGCTAAATAAGTTTTATTTTGAAATCTGTCTTCTTTTTGAGTCATTTTTAAGAGTTTTGCTGCATTTTTAGTGCATTTTTTCAGTTTTGCTACATAATATGAAATGCTAGCAAGATAATTGATAACTTTTGCACACATTTGTGTTCTTTTTGTCTGATTTGTACATCATATGAGCTATGTGCAATGGAATAGCTCTACCCCCATTTCCGGTTTTCTTTTCTGTACCCTAACAAAAATTTTTCCCATTTTCTCTCAAAATAAATGATTTTCATTGTTCTAGGTGTCTCCAATATGTCCAATTTCTGCTATTTTTCGTTTTTAAAGCCTTATCAAAAGATCTCGCTCCCCCCCTGGGATAGAGAGTTTGGGGTACTTCTGGGTTTTAATTAATCCAGATTAATCCAAATTCAGTTCCCTGGTCAACAAGGTTAGAGCACACTATAGTGCCTACCATGTGGTGGTGACGGTGGCGAAAAATAGATGTTTCTCTGCCACCATTGCGTCCTCAAGTAGCCGTCTAGCAGAGCTCTTTAGAGTAGTAAATGGCCTTGTGAAACCGAGCTCAAAGAAGAATATCTGCTGTGACAAATTTGCAAAGCACTTTGAGGACAAAGTCGCTCAGATTTGCAGGGGATTAGATGTCACAATTGGGTATAGCCCAAATGAGGTGTCCAGAGAACTGTCTGGTCCAGTTTGCTTGGATCACTTTCAATTATTGCGGCCTGAGGATGTGGACAAACTACTTGTGGGGGTGCGGCCGATGACGTGCTCTCTGGATCCTTGCCCCTCCTGGTTGATAAAAACCAGCTGGCAAGGTATGACCCGGTGGATCCAGGTAGTAGTGAATGCCTCTCTGAGGGATGAGGTGGTTCCACTAGCTCTGAAACAGGCTGTGGAGCACCCCCTCCTGAAGAGGGCCTCCCTGGATCCAGAAGATTTGAACAACTGTCGCCCGGTGGCTAACGTACCTTTTCTAGGCAAGGTTCTAGAGAGAGCTGTCGCTGTTCAACTGCAGGCATGTTTGGAAGAAGCTGATTATCTAGACCCATTTCAGTTGGGCTTCAGGCCCAGTCATGGCACAGAAACCATCTTGGTCACCCTGGTTGATGACCTACTCTGGGAGAGAGACAAGGGGAATGCCACCCTGTTGGTCAGGAGTGCCTACTCCCATTTATAGCTGGTGTGCCAACTGAAGCCTTTTTTGGATAGAGACGACCTGGCCACAGTTACCCATGCTCTGGTAACCTCTAGATTGGACTACTGTAATGTGCTCTATATGGGGCTGCCCTTGAAGACGGTCCAGAAGTTGCAGTTAGTGCAAAATGCAGCAGCCAGAGTGCTGACTGGAACATCTAGCCGGACACATATCACGCCGGTTCTAAAAAAACTGCACTGGCTGCCAATTCACTACTGAGCCCAATTCAAGGTGCTAACTCTGACTTATAAAGCCCTAAATGACTTGGGCCCCAGATGTCTAAAGGAGCGCCTTCTCCCATACCAACCTGCCCGTGACTTAAGATCCAACAATGAGGCCCTCCTGGTTGTCCCACCACTTTCAATAGTGAGGTTGGTGGGCACCCGGGAGAGAGCTTTTTCAGCGATGGCCCCAAGAATGTGGAATGGTCTCCCCTTTTAAAATATACATATATCCTAATACTCCTGATCAGATTCAGTCTTTTGCTTGGTGGTCAAGTGCTCCTTTGCATTCAGCTGGGGCCTCAGGAGAATAATGTAGCACTTGGGGAGGAAGATGCAGCCCAGTAGACTAGCGCTGGAGGCCAAGATGGAGAAGATCTGCACGGCCACCATGTACTTCCCCTTGGTACTAAGGTAGGTGGGAACAAAGGAGATCCAAACGCTGCAGAAGACCAGCATGCTGAAGGTGATCAGCTTGGCCTCATTGAAGGCCCCTGGGAGATTCCTGGCTAGGATGGCCACCGTGAAGCAGATGGCAGCCAGGAAGCCCATGTAGCCGAGGGAAAGGTAAAACATGGCAATGGAGTCTTCATTGCACTGCAAGATGACCTGTCCAGGCAAAGAGTGGAAATCTGAGTCTGGAAAGGGGGGAGAAGTAGCCAGCCAGATGGTGCAGATGACCACTTGGACACCAGACTGAGAAATGACAATGGAGTTGGCTAGTTTTTCCCCCAGCCATCTCCGTACCCTGTTGCCCGGCTTTGTGGCCAGAAAGGCCATCACTACCATGATGCTCTTTGCCAGGAGAGAAGAGACTGCCACAGAGAAGATGATGCTGAAGGTTGTTTGTCGGAGGAGGCAAGTCACTTCCTTTGGTGGTCCAATGAAGAGGAAGGCAGAGAGGAAGGAAATAGTAAGGGACACAAGGAGGAGGTAGGAGAGATCCCGGTTATTGGCTTTGACTATTGGAGTGTCTTGATATTTGATGAAAATTCTTAACACAAATCCAGTGGTCAAGGTCAGGAATATAGCCAAGCTAGCCAAGGTGATCCCCAGTGGTTCACTGCGGGAAAGGAAAGTAATTTGTTTAGGAACACATTGAGCTTGGTCCTTGTTGGGATGTTGATTTTCTGGGCATTTAATACAACGTTCTGAATCTGAGAGGAAAGAAAGAATGATTTCAGCATTACTTACATTCCACATCTGTGTTAGCTTTCACACACATTTTATGTCTCTGTTCCCAGGAGATGGAGGTGGCAGCTTTCACTCAGGTCTGAATGAAGGTCTTTGACAAAGTCCCCTGGAGATGCAGGGGAAGTACGTGCCTGTGACGGTTTCTGGGTACAGGCTGCAAACTGTTTTGCTTTCTGGCTTTGCAGGCTTCTAGTTAGCTGCAATAGCCAGCCTAGATGCAAACAGCTTGTTGCAAGACCTGGGCAAAGGCTGCAAAAAGGGCGGGAAATCCTGTGCGGGCCCTGCTGCAATGATTGGTTGCAGCTGCTTTTTGGAGGGAAAAGCTGTCCGGGGATCTGAGTGCTGGAGGGGCTAGAGCAGGAGTTCCCACCAATCAGGAGTCTCCAGCAGCATTTTATGGCAGCAGTTTTCCCCAGGAGGTTACAGCCAATCAGGGTCAGGGATATGGGTATAAATGAACACAGAAGACAGCAGACTAGGTCTTCATGCTGGTACAAGAGCTGAAAGGAGAAGGGAGCTGAATCCTGAGGGAGCTGGAACCAGTAGCTGACCAGTGGTCTTTTGGCTGGAAGATCTTGAAGGAAGACTTCAATAGCAACTGACCAGGCTGGATGATCGGACAAGCAAGGACGGACTGGGCCTTGTGATCATCTGGAGCCACGTTCTGGTACACTGGCTTGGCTTGAGATGTGGCAGAGCAAGCCAGAGGGGGAGGAATGTGGAGAGGTTTGTCTTTTAAAAGGGGAACTATTTTCCTTTAGAGAAAGGGGTAGCTCCTAGCCTTAAGAGACTTACTGAGTTAAACCTGAGTTAAACCAACAAATACCTGAACCTTATTTTCCTTCTAGTATTGCTTGTGTATAATAATAAACTTGTTTTAGTTTACTGTTGAAACGCTTGCTACCAGTGTTTTGTGTCCACACTGTAGTATTCACTTGGCCATTGCACGAACTCAGCATCGTAACAGGGCCAAGCTACTCCTCAGAGAGGGCAGGCACTTACAGGATCGCTGGGCATCGTGACAGTGCCCAACTCCTAATGCAGAGCTGCTAGGCCCTCTTAGGGTGCATCCCCATGCAAGTTTGGTCCGGTACTGAACCTGGGTTTGGCTCGGGGTGTCCCCGTGCATTTTAGATTTGGTCTGGTTTCCATGGACCAAATCTCCCCAAACTCTGCCAGACCAGGACCAAATTTGGTGCCCCAAAAAAACAAGTTTGTGCTTTATAAATAATAACGCAATGCTTAGTGAGCCAAGACCACACGCATGGGGACAATCCTGGGCTACTTTGGGAGGAGATTGGCACTCATATCATTGGAAGCAGGAGTGTGCTTGCCATTCCTGTCTTGTGCGTTGGAGATCACAGCCATTGACATTTTTTGGGACTGGAAAAATTCTGATTGCCAAGGAAGGCGTAATTTTTGTATCTCTTCCAGGTCAAATATTCCAACCCCTTTTCCCAATCACGAAGGCAGGATAATGGCTTGATTTTTGTTCCTATTCCAAAAAAATTTCCACCCCCATTTCCTGATCGCCAAGGCGATCATGATAATTGCTTGATTTTCTCCCCTTTAAACTTGCCAGGCATTCTCATGGTTCTGGGTGGAGCGGAGGTGCGCAAAACTGATCAAGCACCCAACTGCCGCTAAACCTCATAGCAGCTTTGGGTCTTTTAAAGTTATAATAAATTTTTTAAAATAATAAAAGTGTATTATTGTTGTTAAGCTTTATTTAAATTTTTTTCCATGCCTCCCAGCCCAGTTCTGGCTTTCTGTGCCTCTAAGGGATGGGGGGATGCAGCATTTGCAGCTGGCAGCACAAGGGTGAGCTGACATGAATCTGGCTTCCAACGAGGAGAGAGGGGGTGGACAGGAGAGGGCACTGCTCCCCCATGCCAGGGTTTGGCATGGTTTGCATGGGAATGGCTGTATCCGTGCCCAGCCCGCACCCAGCCCACATCACTGGGAATGGCATAGGGACGGGCAAAAATCGATCTCAGAACCACACCCAGTCCTATGCGTGCCCATTCCGTGCCAAATGGCTTGCATGGGGATGTGGCCTTAGAGGGTCCTTTGAAAATAAGCATCCTTTCTCTTCCTTGGTTTTCCTCAAAATAGTTATTTGGGCCTTTCTATACAGCCCCTTAATACCAATTAAGGGTATGTGCAGTATACTACTAGGCCTCATAGAATATATCTATGAAGCCACGTCCCCATTGGTCCATTCTGTCTGCATTAGACAGAGGATGATCCAGATTAAGAGAGACCTTAATCTGGATCACTGGTACACCTGTTTAATCAGGTCTATCAGCAGACCAGCACAGCCCTGATCCAGAACATGGAAGGGATGAAGACAGCTTGCCTCCTGGGTTTGAAACAACTCAGCTGTGCCATATGAGACCACCAAAAGGCACCCCCAGAGGTCCTGAGGCAAGGAGCCTTTCTTCCTAGCCCTCCAAGGTGGCATGGGAGTGCAGCAGCAAAGCTTGCATAAGCCTCCAGGCCACAGTGTGGACTGATTTTGACCAGCAACATCAGTGCAGATGGTGTGATCCTGCCAACACCTCCCTGAGGTCTAGATCAGTGGGCCAACTGATCCAGAACTAAAACAGGCAATTGCAGAGAACACCTTTCTGAAGTTTGAGCTGCGTTGGCTTGTTCATACAAACATTTTATACTCCCAGGAGACGGAGGTGGCAGCTTTAACTCTGGTCTGGATGAAGGTTTTTGATCGAGGGAATCCTGGGGGAATTGGGTGCCTGACTCCCAAAGCAGAGACATTAAGACCCTTGATAGGACTTCCTCTGAGAATGACTCTGGCTGCTTTTGGAACGTGCCATGAAGTCTCCTCTGCTAATCATGTCCTTTACCTTCCCTAGGACAATTCTTTGTGAAATTTGACCTCAGTCACTGTACCTTCCTGAGTGGAGACGGTCCCTTCTGGACATGATGTACAACCATAACAGCAGATGGGCTTTCCTTCTAGTATCTCCTTGTTGGACCCAGGGAGGCAACTCTTGCTGCATCTTGATGGTGGGAAGGTCTGTCTCAGAGACAATGAACATCAAGGGAAAGGCTTTGTAGTTCCCTCCTCTTTTTTACATCACTGGAATCAAGTTATACACCTGAAACTCATACAAGTCGATCTGGAAGTTCCAGACCCATTTCCTCCATTAAATAATAGTTTTGTTTCCTGATGTTCTTTAAGGAGGCCTGTCTAGCCCACATCCAAGTATGTATTGGGCCTTTCTGCACGTTCTTCTGGAATATGAGCGCCTAGACTCTGACTGGTCCCGCTGGCCAGCTGAACATTGCACTGGTCCTAAAAGAGTGACACTAGCTGTCTATTCACTACCCCTTTCATGGTTTTAACATCATTTATAAGGCCTGCATCAAGAAGAAGAGTTGGAAGAAGAGTTGGCTTTTCTACCCTGCCCCATTTAAGGGGACTCAAAGTGGCTGGCAAACCATCTGTTCTTCTTCCCACAATGGGCACCCTATGAGGTAGGTGGGGCTGGAAGAGCTCAGAAGAGAGGTGTGACTAGCCCAAGGTCACCCAGCTGGCATCATGGAGGAAGGAGAAGAACAATTGGCTTTTCTACCCAGCTTTTCTCACCCATTTAAGGGGGCTCAAATGGCTGACAAACCTTCTCTTCTTCTCCTCACCACAGACACCCTGTAAAGTGCCTCTGGTTTTGAGGGCTCAGAGAACTGTGACTCACCCAAAGCCACCTGTCTGGGTTTATGGTGGAGTGCGGAATTGAACTGGGAGACTTCCAAATACGGGTCCAGCACTCTAACCACACCCTCCCACAATTATATATAATGATAATTGCCTTATGATTTGCCACTGAGGCCATTTTGGTTGTGCTGAGGGTGGGGATGCATGAGGGCCTTCTCAGTGGTGGCCCCAGGGGTGAAGAACACTCTTGCCTTTGATGTACATCAGGCACCTTCACTGTGTGCATTCAGATGCCTGGTGAAGATGCACCTTTTCTTCCTTTCCTTTGGCTGGAGAAACAGCCTCCCTCTCTATTCAGGCACATTTAAAACACACACATATCAAGACTGTATAGAACAATGCTAAAACCTATACAAAATTTTAAAAACCAGCATAATAATAATATTGAAAAAAAGAGAGAGATAGAGCAAGAAAGAGAGATACAAGAACAGTTTAAAAAACAGTAGAGTGTGCAATGGGTGGAAGCGGAGGGGCCATTTAGCCAAAGGCCTGGGAGAAGAGGTACATCTTCACCGCCTTCCTGAACATAGACAGAGAAGGGGCCTGACGTACCTCCAAGGGGAGACCATTCCACAATCTGGGGGCCACTGCCAAGAAGGCTCTTTCCCGGGTCGCACCCGCCTAGCTGCTGAAGGCGGACAACTAGAAGGGCCTCCCCTCCAGATCTTAGAGCACGGGCAGGTCGATATGGGAGAAGGCGCTCCTTTAGATATCTGGGGCCCAAGCCATTTAGGGCTTTATAAGTTAAAGTTAGCACCTTGAATTGGGCTCGGTAGTGAATTGGCAGCCAGTGCAGTTCTTTTAGAACCGGCGTGATATGTGTCCGGCTAGATGTTCCTGTCAGCACTCTGGCGGCTGCATTTTGCACCAGCTGCAACTTCCGAACCGTCTTCAAGGGCAGCCCCATGTAGAGTGCGTTACAATAGTCCAACCTGGAGGTTACCAGAGTGTGGATAACTGTGGCTAGGTCATCTCAGTCCAAAAAAGGTTTAAGTTGATGCACCAACCGTAGTTGGGAGTAGGCACTCCTGGCCATGGCCTCCACCTGAGCTTCAAGTGTCAGCCCAGAGTCCAGGAGTACCCCCAAATTTCGCACCTGTCCCTTCCCGGATATTGCAACCCCGTCAAGGACAGGGTATCTCCCAACTACTTGGACCCGAGAGCCTGTAACACACAGCATCTCTGTCTTGTCTGGATTCAGTTTCAATTTATTGGCCCTCATCCAGCCCATTACTGTCTCTAAGCACCTGTCAAGCACTTCAACCACCTCTGATTCAGATGGCACAGAGAGATAGAGCTGGGTATCATCTGCATATTGATGACACCTCACTCCAAAACTCCTGATGATCTCTCCCAGTGGCTTCATGTAGATATTAAATAACATGGGAGATAAGATTGACCCCTGGGGAACCCCACAAGTGAGTTCCCAGGGTGTTGACTCCGTCTCTCCCATCACCACTATCTGAGATCGGCTCTGGAGATAGGAGCGGAACCAACGCCAAGCATTGCCCCCAACTCCTAAACTCTGTAGCCTCTCCCGAAGGATACCGTGGTCAATGGTATCAAAAGCCGCTGAGAGGTCCAGGAGAACCAGCAGGGTAGCATTCCCCCTGTCTTTCTCCTGGAGGAGATCATCAACCAGGGCAACCAAGGTGGTTTCCGTGCCATGACTGGGCTTGAAGCCAGATTGAAATGGGTCTAGATAATGTGGGATAATGTGGAGATGAGAATATTGAGTGGAAGAAGATTTCTTCTTCCTATTCCCATCGAGTTTATGGAAGGAGCTGCCATCTGAGGGACGATAAGGCTTCTGATGAAAGGAGAAGTTTAGGAGCCAAACTACAGAACATACAAGACTAATGCCGTCTATAACCTGATGGGGGCTGAGCAGGGACATGCACAAATATTCCTGACATCTGGAATTCGTATGGGTAGGTACAAATTCCTAGATTTGTGGACGGATCTAGTAGGGCCCTATTCTTAGGTCACTATTCGTCCACAAATCAGATTGTTCGGTATTTGTAGAAGCTTTGGTCAAAGCTTCAGCGGATATCGGAAGCCCTGTGGCCTCCCTGCCCAGACCTCCCCCCCCCCCACCTTGTGGCCTCACACACACACCCTTACCTTTTGGGATACGCTCCAGTGGCATCCTGGGCCCCCTACTGTGGTCTCCAAAGAGGAAAACAGGCCTTCCGGAGCCAAGAAAAGGTAAACCCAGGTCTGTATGCACAGACCTGGAAGTGCCTTAGAAGGAGCCGGGCAGCAGTGAGGAGAACAGGTAAATGGGAGGGCAGGAATAGAGGGTGGGGGAGGTTGTATTAGTGCACAAATACGAATATCCCCAGATTCGTGGGGGTGGGATTCACCCTAAGCCGAAGTTTCCCACATTAAATTTGTGCAGAATTGAATGTGGGAAACGGGCTCTGTGCACACCCCTAGGGCTGAGCTTTCTGCAACATACCAGGAAAGGGATCTTGGGGTTCTGGTGGACAGAACAATGAAGGTGTCAACTCAGTGTGCAGCAGCAGCGAAAAAAGCTAATTCAATGCTGAGATGGGAATAGAAAACAAGTCAGCAAGTGTCATTTTGCCTCTCTATAAATCTAGCAATCAATGAAATATTGTGTACAATTCTGGTCACCAGACCTCTAAAAGGATATTGTGGAACTGAGAAAGGTACAGAAAAGGGCATCCAGAATGATTAAGGGGCTGGAATACCTCCCTTATGCACCATCTAAGGCAGGCATGTCAAAGATACGATCTGGCCCGCGGGGCGTTTTAATACAGCCCGCGGCCGCCGCCGCCGCCCGCCTGCCTGCGTGGCCCGCCTGCCGCTGCGGCCCACGGCCCGACACCGCGGGCCGCCCAACGACACCGCGCAACCCGCGGCGGGCTGCCCGCGGCGGGCCAACGCGCGCTGACGCGCGCCGACGCGGCCTGCCTGCCCGCGTGGCCCGCCTACCGACGCGGCCCATGGCCCGACGACGCGGGCCGCCTGACGACGCGCGCCGCTCTCCTTGGGTGCGAAGGAGGTGAGGCGAGCGCACGCGCGGGCGCCGCCATGGATGGCCAGCCCCTCCCTAGTCACGCCCCAGCCACGCCCTGAGCCCTCCTCTTTGCCCTAGCCACGCCCCCAGCCACGCCCTGGCCACACCCCAGCCCCTCCTCTGTGCCCCGGTCACACACCCCACCGCGCCCCCCACCGTGCCCCCTGGCCCTCACAGTTTTGTTTTTGAATTCAGCCCTCGGCCGGATTGAGTTTGACACCTCTGATCTAAGGCCTTTTCAGCCTGGAAAAACAGCATTTAAGTTGAAGTTAAAATCATGCATTGAACAGAAAAGATGGATAGAGAAAATTTCTTTTCTCTATCACACAACACTAGAATGAGGGGGAATCTGTGAAGCTGATGGGTAGGTGAGTCAGATCAGACAATGAGAAGGATTTCTTTACCCAGAGGGCCATTGGTCTATGAAATTTGCTGCCAGAAGAGGTGGTAACAGCAACCAGCCTAAATGGCTTTAAGGAAGGGTTAGACAAATTTATAGATGGTAGATGTATCAATGGCTACTAGAATGGATGCCTAAGTACATCTTCCAGGCTGGGGGGACAAGCAAGATGCTGGGATTCAAGAGCAGAAGAAGGTTTGCCTTTGTCTCTGCTGGAGATGCCCATGGGCAATTGGTGGGCCATGGTATGAGACAGGATGCTGGACTAGATGGGCTGTGGCCTGATCCAGCAGGGCTCCTCTTAGGTTCTTGTGGACTAGATGGGCTGTGGCCTGATCCAGCAGGGCTCCTCTGAGGTTCTCATTATCATAGTTCAAGAGTATTAAGTGGGTCTTTGGATTTCCTCACCAGGTTAAAAGTCTTGAGCACTCCTATGGTCTCTTCATCAATGCTGAGATTTTTCTCCAGGGATGTGTCCCCTTCCAGTCGCCCAACTTTTACTGAGGTGATGGAGGCGTTGGGCCACAGCGTCCAGCTCATGAGGTCAAAGTTGGCTGAGAGTTCCCCGTCCTCATCCAGATAGACGCCTTCCATGGAAGTGTTGTAAATGTTAGGATTCCTCAGGAATGTGTGGATCTACAGTGACAGAGAAAGGGAGAAACATCCTTAGCATTTTTAGATTAAGGGTGCCTACAGACACATTTGAAACTTCAGAGTAAATGTGCAGCAGAGACAATTAGAGATAAGAAGGTTTTAAAGTGTCTAGAAGAAGAAGAAGAAGAGTTTGCTTTGATATCCTGCTTTTCTCACCAAGGCTGCATTCACCTTCACTAAGCTTTGCCGCTGCTCCTCCCCACACCCTTGACCTTAGATGTGATGAAGAAGGGAGGGGGCTGATTGTGACCAAGAAGGGGCAGCCATCTCCGCAGAACTGAATCCGTTGGAGAACAGGCAGGACCTCACTGCTGGCTCACCATGGAAGAAAGCAAGTGGGCAGCCTGGAGGGGCCTGGAGCTGGTGGTGAGCTCCTCCTCATTCTCCCACGGATGTGGACCAGTAAATTGAAACTGAGACCAGCCAGGATGGAGTTCCCATGTGTCAAGAGATCTTGAGTGTAGGAAGCATGTGAGAAAGGAGACGTGTGTGACGTGGGGCATGGGCTGGACTTCTGGATCCATCACTGTCAGTTGTGTCCACTGGTTGCCACTGTGGGAAGGGAAATACCTCCCATGGCTGCAGGTTCTGAAACGTTAGCTTTCTCTCTCCTTCATTCCACCTGGTTGGTTGTCTGCTCGCGGAAAAAGACGCGGAATGTAAGGCACGAACGACGGCGTGGACTGCGTTGTACATGTAGAAGTTGTCCACGGTGAGGATCCATTTCAGCAGGTCCAGCGGCAGGTCTTCTTTCTGTTCGCATCTTGTCCAGCCTTTCACAGACGGCGTGGGCTTTACGTATGAACAAGGGAACGTCTTGAACCAGTAATGCGGCAGAAGGTTTAGGAGCTTTTGTTTGTGGTTCTTCAGGTGGATAAGGAAGGAGAAGAAATTCTGGCTGTGATGGAATTGTATTCCTCTGACAAATAATGTTGATTTGAGGTCCCACAAAGCTGTGGTGATCCAGATCTTTCCTGCAGGCATCCCTCCGATTTTAAAAAATAATTGGCACATGAAGTACATTCCCTGGTAGAACGTTCGGCTTTCTGCACAGTACAAAAACACTCTGATTTGTCTAAACCTGAGAATAGCGTCAGAGGTTAACTTAAAATACACATTTGGCTTGGAGAGGTTGGGGATTTGCTGTGAGAAGGCCAGGCAAATCCCACTCTGGGTGAGAAGGGGCACCATGGTCCGCATGAACCTTTCTCCATTGTCATTATCTGTGGCAAAGAGACCAATCCAGGTCCATCTGAAGTGCAGGAGTAATTTCACAATCCCTGTGTAATGGTGTTTCTCCTTGGGAACCATCCGGTAGAAAAAAGGGAACCGAGTCTTATCACTCAGGTCGTAGGACACAAAGCTGTAACTGACCTGTGAGGAATGGAAGAGATGACTGGTTGAGACAATCCCTGTAGAGAGCAGGTCTTGGACTATATGACCTCTAAAACCCCTTTATACAACACACATGGGCTGCATCCCCATTAGAAGCTCAATCCAGTTTCCTTAAACCGAAATAACAGAACCGGAAGCAAACGCGAATTTGCGTGATCCCATTACTTTCAGCCAGAATCGCGTTCAATGCGGATTCTGAGGACGTGCATGACTCAAGGGGGGACTCCAGTGGCTACTTTTTAAAAACCGCTTTTCGGGGCTGCCCTGTCCTCTTCCTCCTGGTGTGAATGCGCCACCCATAAGGGACCCCTTCACGGAGCCTAGCTGGGTGGCTGGGTGGCTGGATGGAAGAAGAATGGCAGCCAGCAATTCTTTCCCCTCCTCTCCTCATTGCTCAGGGCACGCAGCAGCAGCAACAACAAACATTCACACATCTCCCCAAACAAAAGCAGCTGCTTTTGTTTCTTTTCCCTTTTTAGAAGGTTAGCACTTTCAATGGCAAGATAGTTATCAGGTGTGAAGTGCTTGTTTGCTACAGTGGATTGCTTGGATTGCTATTCAGGCTGCTGCTGCTTTTACAGCTTGCTTTGGAAGCAAGCTATTGGGGGAGGGAAACTCTCACCCCTTAACACGGAAGAGTTCCCACAGTAAAAAATGTAAAACGTTTCAAGCGCACAAACCGGAGTGAGACCTGTTGAAATGAGGGTTAACATTTACAACGCTTTGGGGCGATTTAACATGCGGAAAGCGTGTTAAGCCAAACTGACGTGGAGTCTGCCAGGATTGAAAACGTTTTGAATTCGAAATAAGCTTGCTGTGGGGATTTGCCCATGATACGGTTTTCCTTTTCAGGAAAGTGTTCACACAGAGGGCGAATCCCCACAGCAAGCTTATTTCGCTTTCCCTAATAATAATAAACCGAAATAATAGAACCAGATGCAAACGCGAATTTGCCTGTTCCCATTACTTTTAACTTAATCGCGTTTGATCCGGATTCTGAGGATCGTACGTGGCGTATGTGACTCAAGGGGGGACTCAAGTGGCTACTTTTTAAAAGCCGCTTTGCAGGGCTGCCCTGCCCTCTTCCTCCTGGCATGGACGTGCCACCCATAAGGGACCCCTTCACGGAGCCTAGTTGGGTGGCTGCCACTTCCATGGATGGAGGAAAAATGGCAGCGGGCAGCCAGCAATTATTTCCCCTCCTCTCCCCATTGCTCAGGGTTCACAGCAGCAGCGGCAACTAAAGCCCCTTTGCTTTAAACATTCACACAGAACCTCAGCTGCTTTCCTCCTTTCCCTTTCTAAAGGTCAGAACTCCACAGTAAAAAATGTAACACGTATCAAGCGCACGATCCGGAGTGAGACCTGTTGAAATCAGGATTGAGATTCACCACGGGGAAAGCGTGTTAAGCCAAACTGCCGTGCGAACTCCGAGGATTGAAAACATTTTGAATCTGAGATAAGGTTGCCGTGAAGACACGGCCAGAAAGTGTTCCATCAGTGTTTGATGAAAACCAGTTTGGTCTAGTGGTTAGGGACCCAGACTCTTATCTGGGATTGCCGGATTTGATTCTGCACTCCTCCACAAAGCTAGCTGGGTGACCTTGGGCGAGTTGCGGCTCTCTTCTGAGCTCTCACAGGCCCACCCACCTCACAGGGTGTCTGTTCTTGGGAGAAGAACAGAAGGTTTGAGTCCCCTTAAATGGGTGAGAAAAGCAGGGCAGAAAAACCAATTCTTCTTCTATCATATTGATTACAGACATGGACCTTGACAAAATCAGATATGTGGAGGATACAAAGAACACAAAGAGCATGGAAAGAGGTATTCTTGGAATAAAAAGAAAAGACAGGAAGTAAAACACATGGATTGGATAGTAACAACAAGAGTTAAAGGCATCATATCTTAAACAAGACCTCTGAAATGACCGTGGGCCCGGACACATTGCAGGAACAGGAAGGTAAACAGAAATATTCAGTTGGATTCCAGAAGACCAGAAAACATTGTGAGGAACAGAGAAATGGATGGAACAAAAACCTCCTGGCAAATGACTGGTAAGATTCTGATGAAGTTTGCTAAGCACTTCTTTTTCCAAGACTGTCGAATTCCAAAGTCCACCTCTACTTGCCAACGGGGTCAGCATGTGGGACAAGGTATCTGCTCCCCTTAGTTGGAGGCAACAAGCCCACATTTTACTCAGCTAATCAGCCCTGTAATTAAATGGCAGGTCAGCCTACAGATAAGTAATGGTAGAGTGGGGAATTATGCCATTGATTCGTGCAAAGCCTCAAAGCTTAGAGAACTTTGACATTTAGAACCTAAGCAGAACCCATCTAGTCCGGCATCCTTTCTTACACAGTGGCCACCAATTGCTTATGCACTCTCAAGCAGAAGACAAGGGGAAAACCTTCACCTGCTCTTGACTCTCTTGAGAGGTAAGCTGGAGGTAGTGCCTGAGCTTCCATTCCATTGCCATGGATACACCTGTTCTCCAGGAAATAGTCTAACCCTTCCTTAAAGCCATCTAGGCTGGTTGCTGTCATCAGCTCTTCTGGCAGCAAATTCCATGGACCTTTTGGGTGAAGAAATCCTTCCCCTTGCCTGATCTGACTCTCTTGCCCATCAGTTCCTAGTGTTGTGCCATAGAGGAAATGATTTTTATCCATCCATCTTTTCTATACCAAACATGATTTACATACTTCAGAAAGGGCCCCTCTTAAACACCACTCTTCAAAGCCAAAGAGCCCCAGATGTTGCAAACTGATTTTGCAAATAATGTGTTCCAGCCCACTGATCATTCTAGTTGCCCTTTTCTGCACCTTTTCCAGTTCCACATTATCCATTCTAGGGTGTTGTGGCCAGAACTGTATGCTTCCTAGTTACCCCTACTATTGAATTTGCTTGCATTACTGCTGCTGCAAAGTTTACAACAATAGGGGTACACAGTAAAATAGCAAAGTTTGCTGATGATACTGAATTATTTAGGGTAATAAAAACCAAAAGAGATTTCCAAGAGCTCCAGAGGGATCTCTTTGCATTGGGTGACTGGGCAACCAAGTGGCAAATGTGCTTTAACCTTAATAAGTGC
Source organism: Aspidoscelis tigris stejnegeri (assembly GCA_023333525.1). Classification (NCBI taxonomy): domain Eukaryota; kingdom Metazoa; phylum Chordata; class Lepidosauria; order Squamata; family Teiidae; genus Aspidoscelis; species Aspidoscelis tigris. The sequence goes on from JALMGA010000024.1 coordinate 5,207,601, forward strand.
AAAGTAATGCACATCGGGGCCAAAAACCCAAATTATGTCTATAAACTGATGGGGTCTGAGCTTTCTGCAACACACCAGGAAAGGGATCTCAGGGTTCTTGTGGACAGTTCAATGAAGGTGTCAACCCAGTGCGCAGCAGCAGCAGCGAAAAAAGCAAATTCAATGCCGGGAATAATTAGGAAGGGAATAGAAAACAAGTCAGCAAGTCCCATTTTGCCTGTTTATAAATCTCTGGTGAGGCCACATTTGGAATATTGTGTACAATTCTGGTCACCACACCTCAAAAAGGATCATGTGGAACTGGAAAAAGTGCGGAAAAGGGCAATCAGAATGATTAAGGGTCTGGAACACCTCCCTTACGAAACCAGGCTGCAATGCCTAGGCCTCTTCAGTCTGGAGAGACGGCGTTTAAGAGGAGACCTGATTGAAGTATATAAAATTATGCACAGTATAGAAAAGGTGGATAGAGAAAATTTATTTTCTCTATCACACAACACTCGAACCAGGGGGCATCTTTGAAGCTGATGGGTAGGAGAGTAAGGTCAGACAGGGGGAAGTATTTCTTTACTCAGAGGGTCATCGGTTTATGGAATTTGCTGCTGGAAGAGGTGGTGACAGCTACCAGTCTAGATGGCTTTAAAGAAGGGTTGGACAAATTTATGGATGATGGATGTATCAATGGCTACTAGAATGGATGCCTAAGTACATCTTTCAGGCTGGGGGCGGGGGAAGCAGGATGCTTCTAAGGCCATTTGCTGGGATCTGAGAGCAGGAAAAGGTTTGTCCTTGTCTCTGCTTGAGATGCCCATGGGCATTTGGCAGGTCATTGTGTGTGATGGGATGCTGGACTAGATGGGCTGTGGCCTGATCCAGCAGGGCTTCTCTTATGTTCTTATGTGGAATAGCAAGTCTAAAATTGTGCACCTTGGAGCAAAACAGCCACCCTTTCAAAAGCAGAAAGGCATTTCTACCTGTGGGATTTTGCTGACGCTCAGCATGTTCGAAATGTGGACAGAGATTTCAGAGTCGGCACCTTCGAAGACGACCAGCGGGTGATTCTGCCTTCCACAGCTGTAGTTTGGGATGTCCGCTTGCCCGGGGGACAGCAGGTCAGCCGTGGTCTCATAGGTGATCCGTGCATTGTTAAAGTTGTCATAGGTGCTGTAACCTAAGGTGAAGTTAGGCAAGAGCTCAGGATCCTGGTTGACCTCTTGAATGGCCAGCAGGAAAGACAGCCTGTTATTGTAGTCTGTGTCTTTTTGTCTGCAAGAAAAATGCGCAGCCAGTTGTCACCTTCTGGGATTTTACACAGAACGCAATTTTCAACGCATCATTTTATTATTCAAAACCGGTTTGAAGTGTTTGCCACATAATCAAATGCCATATAATTCTTCTGAGAGAAATGGTGAATAAATTTTACGTCTTCCAAAGTATGGAAAGTATCCGCATGGAGGCTGCGGATTTTGGAAGCAGAGGGGCCACACTGCAAGCGGAGGATGTTGGCTGAGCATTTGCAAGGAGAAAAGACTATTGTTTTACCATCCGAATGCTGCACTTTCTGCACAGGCAATGGGAGGTGGTGATACACACATAGCTCCTATTTTGAGAAAGCTGCACTGGCTGCCCGTGCGCTTCCGATCTGAATTCAAGGAGCTGGCAATGACCTTTTAAAGCCCTAAACGGCTTGGGACCGCAATACTTGAGGGAACGCCTCCTCAGATACAGACCTGCCCAAGGTTTAAGATCTGCTGGAGGAGGGTTCCTCTGGAAGGGGGCTACTGGAGCGGGGCTCCTCTGCTGGAGGGGGGCTCCTCTGTGTTCCACCAATTAGAGAAATCCATTGTGTGTTGAGACATCAGCCGTGGCACCTCACCTATGGAACGGCGTTTAAGAGGGGACTTGATTGAAGTATACAAAAAAGATGTACTTTCCCTTTGTCTGATCTGACTCTCCTACCTATCAGCTTCATTGATGCCCACTGGTTCTAGTGCTGTGTGGTAGAGAAATTTCTATACCGTGCATGATTTTATATGCTTCAATCAGGTCCCCTCTTTAAACGCCACTTTTCCAGGCTGAAGAGGCCCAGAAAGCTGTTAGAAACTTGAACTAGGCTCAGTGCCAGACTGGCAACCAATGCAGTTCCTAGGCCTCCGTTCTGAATTAGTTGCATTAAAATGTTCTGTGTAATTGCTTACGATAAAATTTGGATGGAGGGAGGGGAGGCAAAATCCGTTGGCTTGTCAATTGCATTTAATTCTGGTATGATTCCTCCAGCAAAATGATCTCCTGGTCGGTAGTAGTTCAGGCGCTGCCTTGGATTTCTCACTAAATTCAGGGGGCATTTTGCTCTCAGCTTTGTCCACGCTGCATACTGTGGCAGGAGAAAGATCAGGAGCAGCTTTCTGGACACGCCTGCCAGAATCAGCGGGGGCCACACGGCTTCCATCCTTCAGTGGGCAAAACCGCCTTCCTAGATCAAGGCTGCAGATGATGGATTTGCAAGACACGTGGAATCCAGATTCTGGGTTCCCAATAAATTTTACAACAGATTATTTGATTGGCCTTTATTTACCCTCCCCGAAAAGAAAAGGGTGGAAGAAATCTCTCCACGTCGTCCTTGATTTCAGATGTTGAGCTTCCTATTCTCAAAGAAGGTAGAGAGGAATAAGGAATTGCTGGTGACCCTCTGGAAAGATGAAGAAATCACCAGGGTTTTCGTGCTTCAGACCATCTTTCCTCGTTTCCTTCAAAATCCTGACGGCTTCAGAAAAACTGCAGAGAGATTACGTGTCACCCCGGCAGAGTTGCCCCTGTGCTCAGGCCTCAGCTAAAAATCTCTGCGAACAGGGGGTATTTATGCGCCATAAACATCGGATGATGATCGGTAGATGATACCCCTCTCCGTCGCGATCCCATGGCCTTTGGGAGGAATCCCTCTTGCGCCTTTTCTAAGCATACATAAAGGGCTGTAATTTTTATCATCCTCAGGGGAGCCTTTAGCTGAGGCCTTTGTGGAGGTCCTTTATTGTCTCCTGGGGCAGATGCAACCCTGAAGAAAAACACAATTGCGAGATTCACACGGGAGCCCCGTATCCCCACGGAAAGGGTCAAAGAGCTGCTTCCCCAGGAGACAGGAATAAATTACCATTTTTGGTTTGCAGGATGATCTTGCAGGAGAAATTAATTGCTACAGGCTAACTGATGTGCATAGGAGCAGCTGACACATCCTTAAAATGAGTGAGAATGGGAAACCCCCAGATGTTCACGCCTGTCTCTGAAGGCTCCTTCAGCAGAGGAACAAAAAGTAAATGCTCAGAGCAGAGGCAAATTTAGCTAGAACTCCTGGGAGATATTTGTTACGTGATGGAACAGGAAGAACATTCAGGCCGCTGACCTACAACATGTCGTCCTGACCCTTCCCATCCCACATCCAAACACAGGGTGTTTTTCCACCACGCTCCTTTAATCTGGATCTAAGAAGATCCGGATCTAAGGAATGGGTACTTCCCTTAATCTGGATCTAGTAGATCTGGATTAAGGGAAGTACCCAATGTGTTTCCAGGGGTGGTCGAGCACCCAATAGCAATGGCTAGCCTGCCTGCTGTGGAAACATCAGAGCACCCATGTGGCAAATCTGGATTGGACCATGTACCAGGAACCAGGGTCCCGAGCGCCCCTTGCACCCCAAAACCCTGCGTCCCTGCTGGTACGGACCGAGCGATGTCACACGAGACCTTTGTGGAGTTTTTGTGGTTTATTTAAAAATAAGAAAAGTTCAAAAGATTGAGCAGGTACACAATACAAAAAAGCCTTCAGCAAAATAAAAGCTTCTTCATGCATTTGCATGAGGCATAGCCTTGTTACAAAAGCATCCCAAGCATCTACCTGCCTTATGGTAGCATAGCAAAATACAGTTCAAGGAGCACGAGCATGTACAGAGTTCAATGAATAAGGCATAAGGAAAAGTCAGGTTCAAAGTAATACCAAACAGAGAAGAGATGTATGGATAGAATACATTCCCACTATATTCACCTTTCAGGCTAAATCACATGACACGCACAAGCCAATAAGCAATGTACAAGCTGAGGCCACTTTGGTAGGTAATTGTTTTGAGAACTTGCCCTTCTCCTCCCAATTGACTTCACAGGCTTCCAATTAACGTTATCTTGTCCTTGGAGTGCCAGGTGCTTTCTGGCTCCAGGCAGAATTTACAGTTTGGGGTAGAACATTCCATTTCGAGACTTTTCTCACAGACTAGATGTTACCAGCAAAATTCTAAAATGGCAACGGTTTGGTTCTTTCTTTTTTACACAATATAATTGGGTTTCAGGCCTCCTGCTACACGCCCCCCCTTAGGTTAAAATTATAACCCTATGGGTTTAATTATAACCTTCTACAACTAAACAATAAGCATTGAGGTAGAAATGTATACATAGCAGCATTTTTACAAGTTTGACATGACACAGTTTACAGAAAAGAAAAGATTGGTTAGAACAGATTCAATACCAGGTAAATACAAAACAGCATTTCATTTCATACACCTACTGAGTGCATCTGCCAACAAGTTAGACTTCCCACTCAAATGTTTAACCTTAAAATCAAAATCCTGCAAACTTAGCGCCCATCTTAGTATCCTGGCATTACTGCCCCTCATCCGGTCTAGGAAAACTAAAGGATTGTGATCCGTTTCAATAACAAATTGGGCACCCATCAGGTAAGGAGTTAGCTTCTTTAGGGCCCATACTATTGCCAAGCATTCCTTTTCAATCGTGGAGTAGGCCATCTCTCTGGGTAACAACTTGCGGCTTAGGAAAACAATTGGGCGTATTTCTTCACATCCGATCCGTTGTCCAAGGACACATCCGAGCCCCCGTTCACTTGCATCTGTTTGCACAATAAAAGGGTGTCGGTAATCTGGTGTAGCCAGAATCGGTGCATTTATCAAGCATTGCTTTAAGTTGTTAAAAGCTTCCCGACATTCTACTGTCCACTTGACCTCCGTACTGGCCCTCTTCTTGCACAAATCAGTCAAAGGTGCAGCGATTTGGGAAAAATTTGCAATGAACCTTCTGTAGAAACTTACTACCCCTAAGAAACTTTGCACCTCTTTCTTCGTGGTAGGTACAGGCCATCGTGTAATGCTTGAAACTTTAGCTTCTGATGGTGAAACTTTACCATTCCCCACGTAATGCCCCAAGTAAGCAACTTGATTACACGCAAATTGGCATTTGTCAGGCTGCAGGGTTAAACCGGCCTCGTCCAGCTTCTGCAAGGTCTTTCTGACGTCCCTTAAATGATCCTGAAAGTCACCATTCGTTGCTATGGCTATATCATCTGCATAGGCAAATGCACACGGCAAATCTCTCAATACATGATCAATCAAGCGCTGAAATGTCTTTCCTGCATTCTTTAACCCAAACGGCATTCGGTTGAAACGAAACTGTCCTAAATGACACACAAAGGACGTTTTATCTTTGGACTCCTTGTCCATCTCTATTTGCCAGTATCCTTTAGAAGCGTCAAGCAAGGAGATGTACCTAAATCCTCCCAACTTTTCAATGAGGGCATCAAGTCTTGGTGCAGGGTAAGGGTCACCCAGAGTTACTTCATTTAACTTTCTATAATCAACACAGAGTCTATATTCAGGATTACCTTCCGCATCCAGGCTAGACTTCCGTACCATCACTATAGGGGATGCCCAATGTGCGGTGCTTGGTTCAATCACCCCCCACTTCAGCATTTGCTCAATCTCCTTTTCAACAATCTTCCTCATGGGTTCATTCAAAGGGTAGGGCCTAGCAGTTACAGGTTGAGCTAGCCCCGTCTCAATGCGATGGTTAAATTGTTTGGTATGGCCTGGTTCATCTCTAAACATGTATTTGAAACGAGAAAGCAATGCCCACAGCTGGCCTTGTTCTCCCTCTGTCAATTTCTCTGAGATTTTAACTGCTTCCAACGGCGTTTGTTCACCGTAATGTAAATAAGCCACACTCTCCTCCTCCTGATCTGCAAATTCGGCTACCAGACAGGGATGCATTTGAACATGAGAGTCCCAAAATCTCTTAAGCCTGTTCACATGGAATGTAGATTGAGCACCGTTCTCATCAGCTACTAAGTAGTTATTGCGCGGCAAAACTTTCTCAACGGAGAAAGGACCTTCCCACCGAAGGGTTAACTTGTTAACATGGTCTGGTTTTAAAACTAACACCTTATCGCCTTTAACAAACTGTCTTGGCTTGGCCCGAAGGTCGAAATACTCCTTCTGTTTTTTCTGGGCCTGTTGTAAATTCTCTGCTGCCAAGTCTCTCACAGTTTGCAAATTCTCTTGTAGCTCTTGCATGTAAAGGTTCACCTCCTTCGGTACAGAGTCATCAATCAGGCCCTCCCAGTTCATTTTTAGGAGTTCTAACGGGCCTCTCACATCTTTCCCAAAGACCAATTGGTTCGGGCTGTAGCCCAAACTTTCACTCTTTGCATCACGGATGGCGTACATAATAAAAGACAGATACTGATCCCATAAATTTGGATTTTTGTGGCAAAACTTCGTAAGGGTTCGAGCTACAATTCCCACGTACCGTTCCACGAGACCGTTTGCGCTGTGATTGTACGGTAAGACAGGAGAGAAATCAATTTGGGCTATTTCAAATACTTTCTCCATAAGCTTGCTAGTAAAGTTCGTGCCTCTATCTGAAATCACCTTGAGCGGGAAACCGAAAACTGAGGCAAAATCTAAAAAGCATTTTGCAATATCGGTAGCTGTGATCCTCCTTAGTGGATAGGCTGTCACAAACCTACTTGCGTGATCGACAAACAAAACAATAAATTTCTTCCCAGTACGGCTTGGCGGGAGGGGGCCTAGGACATCAGTACTTATAGTTTCAAATGGAGTTTTTATGACTTGATAATTCATTAACTCAGCTCTTGCCTTGTCATTAACATGTCCAACCTTTTGGCAAGCTTCACACCTCTGGCAGTATTCTCTGACCTCTTTAGTTATATTAGGCCAATAAAATCCCCTCTGGATCCTCTCCTGTGTTTTGTTTTTCCCAAAGTGTCCCGCATACAAGTTCTTGTGGCTAGCATCCAAAATTTCTTTCCTAAAATCACTGGGCACCACCAATTGACAAACTCTTTGAGCCAAATGTTTCTTAGGTAGATATTCACGATACAAAAGGCCATCCTTCCAAAAAAAATCAACTTCGCCTGGGCTCAGGTCTGCTTTCGGACTCATTTTTGCCTCTTGCCTGCATGGCTGTAAAGTTGGGCAATTTGCTTGAGCTTCCTTGAATCTCTGAGAAGCTCCAAACCGGTCTTTATCCCCCTCAAAGGAATTTCCCTCCTCCTCCTCCCTTTCAGGAGGTTTCTGCTCAGTGAGGGACTTTTCTTCCTGCATTTCTAACTCCTTCTGCTCCTCCGCTTGTGCTTTAGCTTGTGACCGTGTAATAGCCCCCATTGCACATTGACCCCTGGTTCTAAAAAGAAGGTCTGCCCCCACAATAAATTTGGTTCGACCCTGCTTGTGCCCCATACAAATTAATTCACCAGAAAAAGATTCATAGCGGACATGGATTTTAAAAATGGGAACTTGGATAGCTTCTGACTCAAACGGGTCTACCACAATCCTTCCGAGTGATTTACAACCAATCTGCTTAATTATATCATACGATAAAGAACTTAAATCTGCACCCCCATCCAGGGACGCTTGAAGCTCCCACTTTCCATTTATCACAACCCGTTTAGATCTCATTTTAGCCACCCACTCCCTCTGTTCAACAGGTGCTATATCAGAATAGTTTATACATCTGTTTACTGATGCTTTGGTACTTGCACTCAAGACGGCGGCTGACTCTCCTTCTTCTGCGGATCTCTTGGCTTTGCGGGCGTCGAGTTGTTCTTGGGTTGGCCATGGTCGTGTGCACGTGCGGCTCTTAACAATCTGCTCCGGGCCGATGTCTTGGGACCCCTCCGAAGCTGTTTCCCACTCCCAGTCCTCGGCTGGGGCGAGAATCTGCTCCCGGGGTTCCGCTTGCTTGACTCTAGCTGCCTCAGATTTCTTCAGCTGGTTACAATCGCGTTTGAAATGCCCTTTTTGGCCGCATTGGTAGCAGGTTGCAGGCGTAGAAGAGCTCAGCGGCTTGCCTTGCCCTTGTGAAGGTGATTCCCTCGGTGATCCCGGTCTGCTCCCCGGTTTACGCTGCCCCTCCGGTTGCTTGGGCTGGAACTGCGGCCTCCGGCTGAAACTTTTGTCCCACTTCGGCTTAGTGGGCGATCTCCCTTCCCGTTCCTCAAGGATGCTGTCAGTAAAAGCTGCCAACTGCTCCACATCCGACGGGTTCCTTGTCTTAATCATCTCAGCTATGTCGGTCGGCATGATGGTTAAAAATTGCTCTCTGGCCAATAGGTCAGCGACCTCCTTAAGGGTAAAGTCCTTAACGGCACCTTTTAGCCACGCTCTGCTAGCTCGGCGTAGCCTTGCCATAAGGGCACTGGCCGTCTCCCCCGGTTTGCGGCGTGCCTTACGAAAGTCTCTGTGGAGGTTCTCCACGGTTTTCCCATACCTCTGCAGGGCCAAGGTGCGAAAATCCTTGTAGGTGAATTTACCATCTGCCTGCAGGTCTCCCATAACGTCAATTAATTCGCACGATACCCGGGACCATAGAATGTCAATATAGGCACTCTCAGGGACCTTGTGACTCTTGCAAGCCCCTTCAAAGACATTGAGGAAACTGGCCACATCATCCCCAGGTTTAAAACTTGGGAAGCTACGTTTTTCCCATGGGGGTTTGTAGTCTCTATCCTCTTGCCTCACCACTATAGTTGCCAAAGTCTTTAAAATGGCTTTCATGTCATCCTCAGGGTTGTCTGGGGTTCGGGACCTCGACCTAGCCTTCAGGACAGCTCCCCCTTGTTCCCCTTCGGACTTACTCCAGAACGGACGGCTTAATGGCTTGGAGTTGCCTGCCTCCTCTTCCTCGCTGCATTCTCGGCGTTCTTCCTCCTTTACTCGTTCTTGCTCCTCTCCATCGGAGATAGATTCCTCCCCAGAGGTTACCTCGTGCTCCTGCTGGTCTGTTTTCTCCAGCGTAACAGTAATTTCTTCGACTTGACTGCTCCTCGAATTCCTTCCACTGGCCATTCTGCTTGCCAAGGAATCTTCGTACTCTGCTCAAAATAAAACATCCAAGGGCTGCCTCTCTCCGGCCCTCCAAATAAACCACTCCACAAACATAAAAAAGGACCAAGTCCTCACACTGCAGGAGACTACCCCGGGTTCTTCCGTCCTTGCAGATACAACCTTCTGCCAAGGCTCTCGACCTCTTCGTCTCTCTGCTTCACCAGCGTTCTAGATCCGGCTGCCTTCCAGGTTCTGGATCCCGCTGTCTGCCACCATGTACCAGGAACCAGGGTCCCGAGCGCCCCTTGCACCCCAAAACCCTGCGTCCCTGCTGGTACGGACCGAGCGATGTCACACGAGACCTTTGTGGAGTTTTTGTGGTTTATTTAAAAATAAGAAAAGTTCAAAAGATTGAGCAGGTACACAATACAAAAAAGCCTTCAGCAAAATAAAAGCTTCTTCATGCATTTGCATGAGGCATAGCCTTGTTACAAAAGCATCCCAAGCATCTACCTGCCTTATGGTAGCATAGCAAAATACAGTTCAAGGAGCACGAGCATGTACAGAGTTCAATGAATAAGGCATAAGGAAAAGTCAGGTTCAAAGTAATACCAAACAGAGAAGAGATGTATGGATAGAATACATTCCCACTATATTCACCTTTCAGGCTAAATCACATGACACGCACAAGCCAATAAGCAATGTACAAGCTGAGGCCACTTTGGTAGGTAATTGTTTTGAGAACTTGCCCTTCTCCTCCCAATTGACTTCACAGGCTTCCAATTAACGTTATCTTGTCCTTGGAGTGCCAGGTGCTTTCCAGCTCCAGGCAGAATTTACAGTTTGGGGTAGAACATTCCATTTCGAGACTTTTCTCACAGACTAGATGTTACCAGCAAAATTCTAAAATGGCAACGGTTTGGTTCTTTCTTTTTTACACAATATAATTGGGTTTCAGGCCTCCTGCTACAGACCACAAGGGGTCTGCCTGTCACCTCAGGTGTTTTCGGGGACGGGGTACAATCTCTGAAGTTGCCTTCTGAGATTAGCACAGGCTCCAAAGACAAAGCCCTTATAAGAGAGGTGCATATTAATTAGCTCCTTGATTGCATCCCTCCTGTGAGCACTGATGAGTCAGCCTCACTAATATGTACCTCTTTCCATGCCTGGAGGCAAGGGGTCTCTCTGCTGAGCCTTTGCTAATCTCAGAAGGCAACTTTGGAGGGATTTCAGAGCTGCCTAGTCTTGACTCTGGGGCACCCCGCCCCCCATGGGTGCCTCCCCCCCCCCCGAGCCTCCTCTAGACCCCATTGCTGGATTGTAGTGGAAACAGGTTCCCTACAATCCGGATTTTAAGGCTGAAAACCCCATTGTAGACCCCTTTAATGGGGTCTACATGAAATCCGGATTATAGGTCCTGAAGGACCCATAATGATCCAGATTTCCCTAGCTGTGGTGGAAACAAATGTGTTCCTAATGGGGTCTGTGGTGGAAATGGGGTCATCTGGCTCTCAGCCAAATGGGTCCTTAATGGGTGATTCAATGGGTACTTAGTGACAGTGGAAAAACACCCACAGAGAGATGTGGGATCTCTGTGAACCTTGGTATCCATGGACACTATGGACCAGCATCTAAAAAGATGCTGTGGCTTGAGCTGTCCATAAAAAGTCCTGTCAGGAGCCAGAAGTCTACTCTGAACAATTACCTTCTGAAAGAAGATTTTGGTTGAAGCAGATTATTTTGAGCCACCTCAGTCTGACTTTGGGCTTCGTGTAGATTCAGAATCGGCCTTAGTCACCCTGCCTGAGGATTTTGGTTGAAGGAGAACTGAGGGGAAAGCAATCCTGCTTGATTTTTAAGGTTTTTTTCCACTGACCTCCCTTAATCCAGATCTAAGATGATCCAGATCTAAGGGTCCTTCAACTAATCCAGATCTAGTAGAGCTGGATTAAGGGAGGTACCCGATAAAACCCCACAGCTGATGCAGCACCTAATAGCAATGGGTGCTAGCCTGTCTGCAGTGGAAACGCCAGAGCACCCATGTGGGGAATCCAGATCGACTCACGTGGGGCCTACCCATCACCCCAGGTTTTTGGGGCACAGGGGGTGCAATCTCAGTAGACGCTCTAGAAATTCTTAGAAGATTCTCTGGAGAATCTCTGGAGTGTTGTCATAAGCTCCGGAGATTCTCTAGAGCGATCTGCCACAAACTTCAAAGATTCTCCGGAGCCTTTGACAAAGATCCGTAGGATTGGCACTGCTCTCACGTGGGGTCCCCTTCGGAGCCAGCTTCAGAGCCAGCTTCGGAAATTGTGCACAGGCTTCAGAGCTTTGGGTTTCAAGGCTCCCCCCCACCATGGATGCACCCCCCCCTTGGAGCCCCCCTAGACCCCATTGCCTGATTGCAGTGGAAATGCATTCTGTATAATCCAGATTTGATGCCTGAAGAGCCCATTGTAGACCCCTTTAATGGTGTCTACAGGAAATCTGGATTATAGGTCGAGAAGGACCCATTCAATTCAGATTTCCCTAGAATTGGTGGAAACAAATGTGGCTCTAATGGGGTCTGCAATGGAAACGGGGTCTTCCTGCTCTGGTCCTAATGGGTCCCTTGGCATATGAACTGTACGGTCATAACATCCTTTTTGGTTTGCCCAATGGCCTATAATTGAGTGATTTCTTCCAACAGTTGTGCCCCCCCCCCATGCTTCTACCTCTAAGCAGCATGAAAAAACAACAACAGCTATGTGTGTGGATACAGCCAGCGACATTGAAATAGCCTCAACCCCTTTCTTGAGGCATCGAAAAACTAGTTCTGCTGGATCTTGTGAAACACCAAAGATGGAAAGGAGTGAGAGAAGAAGGTGCTCTCATTTGGACAATCTATGGACTTCTTCTCATTTCAAATTTGATACAGAAATACAAAGAGATACACACAGAAATACACACGCCCAGAGTTCCACCGAGTATTCCAGACACGTGGTTCTTTCTGTTTAGATCCTGGCAAATTCAGGCCCTTAAGAACCCACAAGGTTAGAGTTATTCATTCAGAAAGAATTATAGACTGTGTTTGCATTGCACAGTCAAGTTTCCTGGAACAGCCACAGACCCGGACCTATTTTCTCCCTATCCCCTCCTTTTCCCCTGAATGGGAGCCTGAAGCGCTGCGGCACCTCAGTGGCAATGGCCGGGAAGAGGCGGGGAAAGGGTTCCGCCTCCCTGGAGGTGGACTTAATATTTCACAGGCTGCAGCCAGGCTCTTGCAGCAGGAAAGCCAGAGGCGTGAGATGTCCTGATCTGGGATTGCCCAAGAAGTAGGTAAAGTGGGTGCTTAAGGAGCAGAAATATGGGGAGGAAAGAATGGGAGATTTCCCCTGTGGGGAAGAGGCAGGAGGGCCTGGGGTTGTCCTGAGGTCCAAAGGTCATCATTACTTCGCTCATGCGCAAAAGCGTCTCAGGGCAACACACAAAAGCGCGAACGGAGGGCAGCCGGCGAAGGGCCGCTTGAGGTGTTTGAGGGCAAAATTCAAGGGGCAGAAAGCAGTAGCCTGTCAAGGATAACCCCAGAGCTGCACCTGCAAGACACCTTTGGGTGCAGGGCAGAAATGGGAGTTACTACAGAGGTCCAGGCACAGGTGCTAAGCACCAGACCCCTTATAGGTGAAGGGGATTAGGGGGAAATTGGTTTTTATTCAAGGAGTCAGGTGAGGGAAGATGGACCTGGGCCACAATTCCTCTGCATAGAGGGTCACCTCCCCCAAGTGCTAGGTTTAATTTATCAAACCTTTGCTGCCACTGTTGTGTGTCAGTAGATCACTCCAGGGGCTTATGCAATCCAGCTGCCAGACCCAGAAGTGGCCTGTAGAGTTAGAATGATGGAAAATCAGACAAATCACCATGAAGAGGAATTATTCAAAGCTTCTATAAATTACTGGGGCTCCTTTCAAACGTGTGCAAAAGTGCACTGAGGTTGGGGTTAGAAATAAAATTCAAACACCAAACATTCCCCCAAACCCAATCCTCCCAGTTCTTGAGATAAAGTCCTACAATCACTGAGTGGTTGGGAATTTTTAAGGGAGCGAAACAAATTTTCCATCTCCCAAATGTTGATATTCTGCTGTTCTTTCTGCATTCATGTCAGGACAAGCTAAAGTTGTCCAACTGGAATTGGGTGGCATCGTAAGGCGTCCAGGGCCTGCAGGTACCAAGACTTTATTTTAGCCGTCAACATCAAATCCAGCCTCCCGATCAAGCAAGAAACAACTCCACATGGACTTGTACTGTTTGAAGGGATCTTCTGCTAGCAAATATTCATCACAACCACATCCTTTCAGGCACGTCTGAATTTTCCAATAACCACCCCTTCACACCTGCTGCCATCAGTTTCCACCTCTGACTTTTGGTTTCCAACATGGCAGGTGTAAGCGACATCAGTGACAAGTGGGAAGGAATGAACATCAAGGATAAAGTGAGACTGAAGTTAAGAAAGCTCGACGTCGGAAATAAATATTCCCATTTACCGCTGCCAAAAGCTTCTGTTCTTATACCACTGATTGTTAAAAGTGGAAAACTGTGTGTTCTTTTCACTGTCCGATCGATGTCCTTGAGACGCTCCCCGGGAGAGGTGTGCTTCCCAGGAGGTCGAAGTGAACCAGGTGACAGAGATGAAATAGCCACTGCGCTCAGGGAAGCTGAGGAAGAAGTGGGGCTACCAGCAGGACAAGTGGAGATCATATGTAGGCTTGTACCTGGAGCAGATAAAACACGCAGTTTGGTCACTCCAGTCGTAGCCTTTGTAGAAGATACGTTCCAAGCCTGTCCTAATCCAGAAGAAGTCAGTGATGTTTTTGTCGTACCACTGGAATATTTTATTAGGCCTTCAAAACACACAGCCACACAAATTCCCGGGAGAGGAAACCGCTGGTATGAGATGCATTCCTTTGAATACCAAGATTCAGAGCGCAACACCTCATTTCGGATATGGGGCCTCACTGCCAGCTTTGCCATTTATGTAGCACTTGCAGTTCTCGAGGAAAAGCCAACATTTGAAGTATCTTGTTATGATCTCAATAACCTGAATTCCTCAGCTGAGAAAAATCTCATGAGAGTACTGACTATAATGGAAAGCAACCTTTGACATTCCTGGCACTCTTCAAGATATATGCAGATTTAGATGGGATTTTCTTGGATTTCTATTTCTAAATAATATTGATATAATCGTTCTGATTCAGTTTTGAATTCACACAACTTTGAGGTTTTTTTCTATCCACAATTTTTAAAATTGATGTTTTTTCCAGAATATAAAACATACATAAATTAAGTTTTAAAAATACAACAAAGTAACAATAATTGATTAAACTCAGCATTGACTGTTCACTACCTCCTGTGGCAACCTATTCTGCTGATTGTCTTCATTGTCAAAAAGCTTTTCCTAATATCTAACCTGTATTGACTTCCTCAGAGTTTCATACCATTGTTTCTAGTCCTCCCACCCTATGCAAGTGAGAATAGGGATGATCCCGCCACTCTGTGACTGCCCTTCTAATACTTGAAGACTGTGAGCTCAGTCTTCTCTTCTGTAAGCTAAACATCCCTAGATTCTTCAACCCTTCCTTCATAGGATGTGGTTTCCAGACCATTAACTTGTTTGGTAGCCCTTTTTTTGGACTTGCTCTAGTATGTCAATGTCTTTTTTAAATTGGGGTGTCAAGAAGTGGTCACAGGACTCTAGATGAAGTCTGACCAAGATAAAGAGGAATATCTTTCCCTCAGTACTCTAATTCAGAACTGTTCTGTGGACGACAGCAATGTCCGTGGGTACTTCCTGACTGCTGTCCAGTGGTTAAGGAGCTGGACTCTTATCAGGGAATACCAGGTTTGATTCCACCCTCCCCCATGAATCCAGCTGGGTGACGTTGGGCTAGCTGAGTGAGGCAGTTTGGTCTGGTGG
This sequence comes from Aspidoscelis tigris stejnegeri, assembly GCA_023333525.1. Taxonomy (NCBI): domain Eukaryota; kingdom Metazoa; phylum Chordata; class Lepidosauria; order Squamata; family Teiidae; genus Aspidoscelis; species Aspidoscelis tigris. Next base: position 5,222,666 of record JALMGA010000024.1, read on the forward strand.
TTAGAGAGCTGGACTCTTATCTGGGAATACCAGGTTTGATTCCACCCTCCTCCATGAAGCCAGCTGGGTGAACTTGGGCTAGTCACAGCTCTCTTCTGAGCTCTCCCAGCCCCACCTACCCCACAGGGTGTTCTATTGTGGGGAGATTAGAAAGTTTTGTCAGCCACTTTTGAGTCCCCTCAAATGGGTGAGAAAAGGGGGGTAGAAAAGCCAACTCTTCTTCTATACCACTGATGGCGAACCTTTTGAGCTCAGTGTGTCAAAATTCACAAGAAAACCTAGCTTAACTTGTGTGCTGTGTCACATCTAGAAATATCCATAATTTTGTGATATTTGTAGCTCTAGTAAAAAAGTTATATTTTTGATATATGTATTCTTTTAAAAGCAAAATTTCATTTCATTTGCTAAATCTTCAATTGAAAGTTGGTATTTCGCACACTTCAAGAACACGCAAGCACTACACGCCCAGGTGCCAGGGTGACCAGGTGTGTCACGCAAAATGGCTTGGCGTGTCACCTGTGACACGCATGTCATAGGTTGGCCATCACTGTTCTACACTATGTTTGGGCACATGATGCATTTTCTGCTTTTCTTTGGGGGGCGTAGAACACTGCTGCCCACATCACCAACTTTATTTGTCCTTTTCCAAACAAGCTGCAGAGCTGCAGGCTGGAAAGGAAGACAAAATTCTTCCAAGGGCTTTGGAAAGCTAATGCAAGGGGCTGCCCAACAAATAAGGCCCCTTCCCCGTGCCCTGCGTTGAGGAAGGGCCCTGTGCCCCATGACTGCTGGTGGGAGGCAGAGGGGGCTGGATTGCGAGCTGTGCAGAATGCAAAAACTTAACCCCCCCACGCCGCCGCTGTGTCCCGAAGGACCTGAGGAGAGGGTCAGTCTGAAGAGGGAGGAAGGGGCAGGATGAATATGGACCTCAGGGGGGCACAGAGGACCCGATTTTGAGCAGAGGGATCATGGGAAAAGTCCAGAAGCCGGGGAACTTAGCAGCCAGGGGGCGAGTGAGGACGAGGAGAGTGCCTCTGAGGACATGCAGAGTGCAGCACCCCAGCCAAGCCATCTCTCGTGGGGTGGGCAGTAGGAGGCCCAGGCGGGATTTACTCTCAGCTTTTTGGGAATGAGGCTTCAGCAGAGTCTCCGGCCAGGGGTTGAACGCTGCCAACGGCTGGCTGACTGGCGGCGGCGGCCTCTCTTTCTCTGCCCACCACGGGGGTAGGGGGTGGGCGGGCAGGAAACGCTCCCGGCCAATGAGAGAAAGGCTATGCCATGACGTCACTGTTGCCGGCCGGTATACGGTCGTCAGGGGAGGCGCAGCTGTTGGCCAATAAGAGGGAAAGTTACCTCAGGGATGCAAATAAGGCGGCGCTGAGTGTTTACTCAAACCGACCGTTAGGCTCGCGGCCGTTTCCACCTCCCCCCGGGCTCCCCTCCCCCCCTCCCACCGAGTCCAAACTGGCCACGACCAACTGGCGGGCATCGGGCGCGTGACGCGGGCCGTTCACACGCGTACCGGGGCGCGCTAGCCTTCTCACGGCCGCCGAGCGAGGTGCCTTTGCGCTATGCCCCAGCCCGCCTGCGAGGAGGGAACGCGGGCCAGGACAGGAGACCTGAATCCCACTGCCACGTCGCCTTCTGTCGTAGGGACACCACGACTCCGCTCTCTTCCTCCACTACCCTGGTCTTGAAAAGATGTTTCCTTAATTTAGTCAAAGGCCGCGCGCTACATAAGTGTGCTTTTAACAACCTCGGGATAGGGGCGACTCCACAATTTGGGGGCCACCCACCAAGAAGGCCCTATTATCCACATCCCCCTCAGCCACTGAAGGAGGTGGTGGTACAAGCAGGAGGAGGGCCGCCTCTACCGATTCTAGGGCTCCTGGGAGAAGTTCCCTTCGATATTTAGAGCCAAGCCATTTAGATCATTATCAATTAAGGACAGCACCTTGGATTAGGTCCAATGTTAAATGGGAAGGGCAGCTCTTGTAGGACTGGCCAGCTGTCCTGGTCAGCAACCTAGGGACTCAGGAGGACCTCTATGCTCCCACCCAGAAGATAAATGTAACCTCAGGGGACGCCAACACTATCTGTGCCACAGGTTGATCTCCCAAGAAAAACTAGAGAGGGTCAGCCTCCGGTCTCACCATAGATCTATAAAGCACAATGATGCATGTTGACTTTTCTAATCCCTTCCTAATTAACTTTAGGATTGAATTTGCTTTTTTGCCAGTGGGCTGAGACTTTCGCCGAGTGTCCATCAGAACCCCACAACCCCTTTTCTGGTCTGTAACAAAAAGCTCAGACCCCTTCATAAGAACCTAAGAGGAGCCCTGCTGGATCAGGCCACAGCCCATCTAATCCAGCATCCTCTCCCACACAGTGGCCCACCAGTTGCCCATGGGTGTCTCAAGCAGAGACAAAGGCAAACCTTCTGATCTTGAATCCCAGCAAATGGCCTTAGAAACCTCCTGTTTGCCCCCCCTCCCAGCCTGAAAGATGTACTTAGCAGCTATTGATAACCCTACCTTAAAGCAATCCAGGCCGGTAGTTGTCCACCTCTTCCGGAAGCAAATTCCATAGACCGATGACCCTGTGGGGGAAGAAATATTTGCCCTTGTCTGATCTGACTCTCCTACCCATCAGCTTTGAGAAATAAAGGGATAGTTTCTTTTTAATGATATTAAGTTGTTGCCAATTTGCTTCTGTATATATGTTTGCTTCTAGAAGAAAATTACAGAGTCAGCAGCTTAATGAAAGGCTCTTTTCCTCTCTCTGTGTACTTGCAGCTGCTAAAAAAAAAGATAGCTGCTCAAACGGCAGACTTGTGTGGAGAGGGGGGGGGCGGATATATATAAAAGAAATCAGGTTCCCTCCTGAGCAACATGGGGAAAGTCATGTCTCTAGTCATTTCCACTCCTTGCTTCATGATCCTGCAGAGATCTTTCTTGGCTCTTTTTCTTTCTCACTTCTTTCAGTCAATAAAAGGAACTCCCTTTCTCTCCTTCACAACACAGCTTTTATACCTATTTTCTAACCAAATATTGAGTCCGTTTAACTTGCCCACTGCGTTGTACACAGCTCAGGCACATACTGTAGTTTAATAATCCAAACTTTCCATCACCCATTGGAATTCCACTCCATGCAGAAAAGGAGTTAGATTACTTCAGCAACCAAGCATCAGCCCTCTTTTCTTTTTAATTTGCATTAAATATTTTAACATTTTGCAAATAAATTACACTATATATTTAAAATTTTACAAACATAAAAACATAACAAATTCCCTTTCAGAAAATTGAAATGGCTTCCCCCATTTTCCCTTCATGCTTTGTACAGGTGTCTTGCAATAGACAGCTAAATGAGGGCTGATGAATAATCTTTGGTCGGACACTGTATCTCTTTGTCATTTGGAACGTCTGGCCTTTGTAATTCAATCTGAGGTTGAAACACCTAGAGCAAAGGCCCGGACTCAACTTGGAATGCCTTGTAGAGATGTTAAGTCATCTTGTGACCTGGCATGGCTAACACGATGTGATCACCTCTGTGGCCTTTTCGCCTGCAAATTTTCTCCTCTGTGGCACCGAAGAAAACATTTTTGAATCTTGCTCCTCCTCTGTCCACGTTTCTGCCTTAAATCCCTCCCTTCTGTGTGCATAGACCCAGAAGTGCCTTAGAAAAAGGTGCGGCGACCAGGAATACAGTTAAGGAGGGGGCATGAAGGGAGGGAGGAGGTTGAATTCATGGGGGTGGGATTTGGCTGAAGCCAAAGTTTTTGACATTTTGATTCACACCGAATTGGAAGTGAAATATGGGTTTGGGCATGCCCCAACATCTGTGTGAGTTTTGAAATGTGAAGTCAAGTCTGATTTTGTGCTGAAGCTCTTTCTACACTCGTTGCATTCGTGTGGCTTCTCTCCTGTGTGAATTCTATGATGTACAGACAGGTTTGATGATGTACTGAAGGCCTTTCCGCACTCTTGACATTTATACGGTTTCTCTCCAGTATGAGACCTGAAATGTGTAGTAAGATGTATTGACTGGCTGAACCTCTTACCACACTCCTTACATTCATATGGTTTCTCTCCTGTGTGTGTCCTCAAATGTGAAGTAAGTCTCGATTTCGAAGTGAAGCTCTTTCCACACTCCTGACATTCATATGGTTTCTCTCCTGTGTGTGTCCTGAAATGTGAAGTCAACTCTGATTTTGTGCTGAAGTTCTTCCTACATTCCTTGCATTCATATGGTTTCTCTCCTGTGTGAATTCTGTAATGTACAGTCAGGTGTGATGACCTACTGAAGGTCTTTCCACATTCTTGACATTTATACGGTCTCTCTCCAGTGTGAGACCAGAAATGACTAGTAAGATGTACAGACTGGCTGAAGCTCTTTCCACACTCCTGACATTCATATGGTTTCTCTCCTGTGTGTGTCCTCAAATGTGAAGCAAGTTTTGATTTCCATCTGAAGCTCTTTCCACACTCCTGACATTCATATGGTCTTTCTCCTGTATGTGTCCTGAAGTGTAAAGTAAGTTTTGATTTCCAACTGAAGCTCTTTCCACACTCCTTACATTCATATGGTTTCTCTCCTGTGTGAGTTATGAAATGTGAAGTCAGCTCTGATTTCGTGCTGAAGCTCTTTCTACATTCCTTGCATTCATATGGTTTCTCTCCTGTGTGAATTCTGTGATGTACAGTCAGGTGTGACGACGTACTAAAGGTATTTCCGCACTCATGACATTCATATGGTTTCTCCCCTGTGTGTGTCCTGAAGTGCAAAGTAAGTTTCGATTTCAAGCTGAAGTTCTTTCCACACTCCTGACATTCATATGGCTTTCCTGAGTGATTTCTGTGCTGTTCAGTCAGGTACAATGGCAAACTGAAGCTCTTTTCAGACTCCTTACATTCATGTGGTTTCTCCCCTTGGTTAAATCTGTGAAGAGAAACAAGGCGTGAAGGCTGACCAAAGCTCTTTATGTTTTTTATACGTTCTTGAGTTTTCTCTCCTGTGTGAATTTTCTGATGTAAATTCAATTCATCACAGCCACTAAAGTTAAACTGAGATGTCATGCATTCATAATCTCTGGGGGTTTGGCTATCCTGAGTTAATTTTGTATCAACTCTGAGTATTTTCTTCATTCCAGGATCAAGTTTCATTTTCACTCCTTTGTGATTTTCTGAGATGAGGAATTCACTCTCTTCCTCCTTTGTGCTTCTTTCTGGAGTCAACTTGGATAGTTCAAGATGATTTTCAGACTCCTGCACATGATCTGTATGTGGGGAAGACATGAAAAAATAAAATCATTGAGGATTTCGAGAAAAACCTGTGCAGTTTGCGTGTTTACTCCAGTGGAAGAAGACTGCTCTCCTGAGACCAAGGAAAGATAACAAGAATTTGGCATACAAATTTGAAAGAACCCAAGGGTTCTGATAATTGTGTTGGTTTTGAAGAGAAGGGAGTGCTGTGTGTCACTGGTTCTTGGGTCCATGCAGTTTGGAGACACCCAGTCATTGATGGGGTTGTAATGTGCTGGAAGGGAAAGTGCAGAATTTGGAGGTGCTTTTGGACTCTGTTGCCAAGAGTGCCTATTCCCAACTATGGCTGGTGTGCCAGTTGAGTCCTTTTTTGGACCAAGATGACTTGGACACAGTTATCCGTGCTCTGGCAACCTTCAGACTGGAATATTGTAATGTGCTCTACATGGGGCTGCTCTTGATGACGGTTCAGAAGCTGTAACTGGTGCAGAATGCAGATAGATGAGAGAATGGTAGAATGACAGAATGATACATAGATAGAATGGTAGAATGACAGAATGATACATAAGGTCTATACCTGAGACCTTCGGGTATAGGGCGGGATAGAAATACAAATAAATAATAAATAAATAATACATAGATAGAATGGCAGAATGACGGACGGACAGATAGATAGAGAAAATGGGACAAAATGCTGAGAGAAAAATCAACAGCATAATCATCAATCCAACAAAAGAGAGTTACTTGCCCAAAAAGGCCAGATTTGCCCAATTCTCTTCCGTGACTTCCCTGTGCAAAGCCCTCTGGGCTGGATCCAGCAAAGCCCACTCCTCCTCCGTGAAATGCACAGCCACCTCCTCAAAGGTCACTTGAGCCTGAAAGAGAAAGAAAAATGGTTTCCCCTTCAGAGAAAGTGTGAAGATCCAAAATCTCAGGGCAAAAGAGAAGAGCTTGGAGGTTGGTCTCCGTGATGCGAAACTCACTCAGCTGCCTCCAAAACATCCCTGGTGAGAAACCAGGATGGAACCCAGAAAACACAGAAGTGTTGAGACCAAGGAAATTGTGCAGGACTCAGAGACCCCCAGGAGGAAGATTCTCACCGTACCTGGTCTGGGGGCTGCTCAGTGTTCACTTCTGCTCCATCACAAACTGGAGGATTCTTTGCATTGCCTATAAGGAAGAACAAAAATTAAGGTGAGTTGCCTGACCCCATCACCTGCCAGACCACATTCAAGGTGCTAGGAAAGCCCTAAACAGCCTGGGAACAACACTGTGCAAACAGATGCGGTCTTGAGCAGCATCCCAACCCACACCCTGATGTGCCCAAGCAGTTCAAAAAGGCATTCCTTACCCTTGCTGGCAACTTCCTCCTCACACTCCTGCACGCTCTCCCATATGGGATCCAGTGGTGCCTCCCTTGCCTCAGGAAGAGCACAGGCTCCTTCTGTCCACATGTCAATCTGCAATAGTATTTGGTTATTTACTTCTATTGTCTTCATCAACCACCTTCAAGTGTAGAGAAATGGTCTGTGGTGCACATCTAAAGGGAGGTTCTTCCACCACCCAGGGGCCATCACAGAGAAGGCCTTTTACCTACTCAAGCTCTTTAGTTTTGCTCTTGCCAAGAAGGCGTCTCCACTTTTGTATCAGAGGGGGCTCCTTTAGATATTTAAGGCCTAAATTGCTCAGGGCTTTGGAAGTGCAAGTTAAACTCTGCATTTCTCTCAGTAGGAAATTGGTTATGAGGAGCCTTTGAAGGGTGAGGGAAGGTGCCCTAGCTGAGAAAACAAAAGGAGGCATTAAAAAGTGTTTGGAATCTAGAGAGTCCGAATCAAATCCGAATTAGGCAAGGAGCGTCCCCATGCAAAGTCCCTAAACTGGGATACATGCAGACCAAATTTCCCAAATCCGCGCTAAATGTAGTCCTCTAGTTTAGAAAAACTGTTCTCGCCGCGGTTTGGGAGTGAAGTCCACATTATTTTGGGTGCTGAGTCTGCGCATGGGGATGCTCCCAGGCTATTTGGGGAGGCAAAATACTCTGGTGTCATTAGGAGGTGGGGTTTCATGTCCTGCGTTCATCGTTTCTGTCCTGTGCATTGGGGATCACAGCTGCTGGCCACTGAGATTTGTGACTTGAATATTTCCTTGTTGGGGGGCACGTGGTCAAAGTACAACATTTTGTCATTTATCGTGGCACTGTTTGCCTGTTAGAGAATTCTGGATGAAATTCGATTGATTCTACTGTATGACTTTACAGATGTAAGCCTCAACGAAAACCAAAAATAGTTGCTTAATTATTTAATGTTTGCAGCACAACAGTAAATTGCACGAAGATGAAAATATGCCGATAATCTTTCAGTTCAAAATTCGTACAGAGAACTGTGGTCAATAATGATAAACAACATTTTAACATTGCAACAAAAGGCTATGCAATGTGCAGGACAAGATAATAAAGCTCTTCAAATATGGAAAGCTTCCTGGAAGAGAGGAAAAAGAAAATAAACACGGACGCTCCTGGAAAAGAATTCCTACAAAAATGGATAGAAGTATAGAAGGCCACTAAAACAAAGTACCCTAGAATCTCTGGATGGGGGAGGGGAGGGGAAAAGCAAATATTAATATGATGTATATAAGTTTCTTAAGTCTTTATGGTGCTTCAACACTTAAATGAATTTAAACACTATTTACCAATTCTTAAAATCTTCAGATCAAAATCTGTCAACATCTTCCGATGAAAAATCAAAAGAAAACTTGGAGAAAAGGCAAATACTTTCAAAACAATCTTGCAACTTTAAGAGCGGTAAATAAATTTAATCATTAAAACCATGAAAAACAAAGAAAACAAAAAGGAGGTACGAAGGTAAAGCAAACCTCTGACAAGTTAAGATTACAATACTGATATGACAAAAATCTTCTCACCGGCTTGGCATCTCCATCCTTGCTCATTAGGAATCCTTCCGCCAGGGCCACCGCCTGGGAGCTGCTCTCCGGCCCACATTTCTGGACCCAGTTCTGCATCTCCCAAGGAAGGACGGCCAGGAACTGCTCCAGGACCACCAGGTCCAGCATCTCGGCCTTCGTGTGCCGCTCTGGTCTCAGCCACTGGCGGGTGCAGACCTCCTGGGACCCCTTGGCCTCATCATAGTAGGAGCCCCTGAATCTCCGTCTCTCCTCGTCCCATCTGGCCTGGTCCTCAGGCAGGAGAGCATGTTCAGAGGCCTCCGGGCTCCTGTCTGATTCTGGGCCTCTCAGATTCTGCTCCTCCATGGCTGAAATTTCTTTCTCCCTTCCAAGATGGGACCAACTCTGTCTTTCTTCTGGGGGCTGGGAGGTCTTGTGGCAGGAACTGCTGGAGCTGGAGCTTGGAGGCAGCCTGGGCTTCTCCCTGCAGTGGGAGCAGAAGGTGGTTTAGGGCAGGCAGGGAAGGAGCTGGGAGGAAGGTGGCCGAAAGACGCTCCCTCCGTGTTCCTCCCTCCACCAAGATGCTCATCCGGCCCCATTGCTCCCCCCATGATCCCAGATCCCCCAAATCTCACGCCGCCCCTTCCTTCTCCAGCCCCAGATTCCAGAGGGGAGAGTGTGGGGGCATCAGGATTCCTTCTTCTGGTGCCTTTTCCTTCCCAAAGACTAGGGGATGTTTACACCCCCAAATGCCCCCCTCCTGGCAGACAGACTCCCCAGAATTCATGGGCTGGAAAGCGGGGCTCTGGCAGGCCCTCTGCTCATGCTCAGGAGCACCTTCCTTCCTCCCTTTCCCTAGATATCAGTTCAGCTCCTCCTGTGGTCCATGCCTGCTCACCCTAGATCCCATTGCATTCTGGGAAACTCAAACTGGGATTGCAATGAAAATGCCCAAACGTGCAAAGCACCTTCAAAACAGCCGCTTCCCCCACCCCTTTCGTGAACTGTCCATCCCATAATATCCTTTTGCATATGTTTCATATTCTCTCTTTCCACCCCCTCCCACCTCACCCTTGACTTTCGCACCCTTCCCTCTCCGCATGACCATCAGGCACCTGTTCCCCCCCCCCAGGTCCCCTTTGTGCCCCCCCTCTTCTGGCCTCGTGGGTTCTCAGCGGTGGGGCACTCCTCCTGTCCCACCGGATGCTGTCGCTCCTTCCGCATCCGCTCTAGGACTCACAGTCTCCCTTTCATTAACCCTTTGCACCTCGGGATGTTGCAGGTGTTGGGTGAGAGTTGGATTGAGACCAGGAGGAGGAAAACCTCTGGCTGCCCAAGCCCTCTTCCCATGACCCTGAGCCAGGGACGGAATGGGCAACAGTCCTCTTTTCCCTGCTTTACTCTGGATAATCCAAATAATGTGGCATAAACATGGGCTGTTCAAATGAAGCTTCTAGGTGTATAAATTCCCCCATTTCGACTAGTCCTGAGTCACTAATGCCAAGAAGCCATTATTTATTGATATTTTGGGGCAGGTTTCAACCTTTGAAATTAAAGCCACATTCAAAAAAGGGAAGCAAAACCTTTCAGTCCAGCTTTCAAGAACAAAAAATATCCCCCCAACGTGAAACAAATTCGGCATAAAAACGCACGTGGAACAAGCATTTCCCCAAACCAATTCAATTCTTATTTAAAAGAAAGAAAGAAAGAAAGCAAAGAAAGAACACAAAACCCACAAAATTCAAAATGACAGGCAAGCGGCTGTTTGTCAAACACAAATTCTTCAACCAGCAAATGAAGTCTGAACTAAGACCCCCACTTCCGAGCCCCTCACCGGGCATGTGATGGCCTATTAAATTCAGCACGGCGATCTTTCTGTGGAAAAAAAGTCACCTAAGGGGAACCTTGAAGTCTCTTCCGTCAAAGCCCTTATTACAGCCTGAACCATAACATTTTGCACCCCAAATCACTAAAGAAGCCCTGAGCCCTTAACTTGACATTTATAATCACACGGATTCTTCTCCCCCTAATGCCATGTTTTCTACAAACACCAGACTGGTGCAGGAGCGAGGGAGGAAGAGTCCACTCGGGACTTCAGCTGGTTCTTCTTTCTTCTGTCCTTTTGAAGCGAGTTCAGTTCTTGAGATGAAAAGACAAGGGACATCAAGCAGACAGCAGACAAGCAAACAGGCTTTATATACGATGTTTGTGTTACAAAAAATGGAACAAGCCTTTTAGCGACCTAGAGATGGCTTGAAATCTCCTTTTGGATGGACGGACTCCAACCTACAGCTTCAAAATAAATACTGAGTGCTGTAGACCATGGGAAGGAGAAAACTGGGTAAGATGAGGACCAAGCGTACATGTTGTTTCAGGGAGAATCTAAATTAAAACACCGATATAATCAGGATGGGAGGACAATGTGAAAGTACAGATAATGGATTTGCTAAGCTTATATACAGAGTTGATGGCCAAGTGTGAAACAGTATTGCAATAGCGAGCATCGGACAAAAGGTGGCCTTTGATGAATGCATGGATATCTTGAGGGTCTTCCTGTCTCTTCCCCCTCATTGCTGCAAGTCACTTGCCATTTTGGTGGAGATTCCTTAACCGCATTTTCTGCTGAAGGTTGCTGCTTGGCTTCCTGGCAGAACACCTGCTTCCCGGTCACTGAGTTGATCCATCTGGTACAAACTCTTTTACTCTGCTGAAATCATGTCTTGCCACTAGGTAAAATCCTGAGCCTTCTGCCAGTCCTGCTACCATTCACCTCCTTTCAGGATCCAGACTTATTACTGTGCAGCGGAATACTCAGTCACGTTGGAGGCGTCACACATGACAATCACTGGATTGTAGTGGCCATGCATAATACCAACTCTACTGCGAATTTACTTAATGCTGATTTAACAGCGCTCCCTGCGCAGTATTAAGAAAATTTGAATCTTCCCTCAAGTGCGGACAGAATGGCAAGAAGAGCCAATGAGAACGTGGAGGGCAGCTCCATTCTGGTTGGCCACCTCATCCCATGTGACCGTGCATGCCAGTCCCAGCTCTTGCAGCTTCTGATGGGGAAGGTATGGGAGGCTGCTCCAGTCTGGACATCGGGGACATTCTGAATCCCGCTGCCGTATCTCCTCCTGTTGTAGGGACACCTTAGGCTTCGAAGAAGGCTAAGACACACGGGGACGCTTTATCCATTTGCACGGAGGGAGGCAGGAACGCGTCTACACGCATTCCTTGCCTCCTTCTGTTTGAATGGAGAAAGTGTTCCCACCTGTTCTAGCCTGGAAATGACGGGATGTGGGCAGGATGCTCCTCCCCTGGCCTCCCCCCATTGACTCCTGTGGAGCCAGGGGTGAGGAGGCCCATGGGGTGTCTTCCCTGGGGTCCCAAGCACTGGATCAGCCCGGATCAGGCCCATGCAGGTGGCGGGACCCTCACCCAGCACCCCCCACCCCAGGTGCCTGTGCGCGTCAATGGGGCTTACCTGCTTGGCGCTGGGCAGTAACTGGGGCTAGGAGGCCGGCCGGGCTTTGGCCTGCACACTGCACATTCCCTAAATGGCCAGAGACCCTCCTGGCTTCAACTGGCCATCTGCGCAGGCGCATGTCCCTGGCCAAATCAGGGAACGCTCGGCATTCAGGCGCAAAGCCCAGCCAGCCTCCTAGCCCATTACTGCCCAGTGCTGAACAGGTAAGCTCCGTTCACACATGTGCACCCCTGGGGTGGGATGGGGGAGTCCCACTCGCCCTAGGAGCCCCATCTGGGCCCCTGGAGCAAGCGGGAGCCCAGGGAAGGGAGGCACCTGGGGTACCCACCCCTGGCTCGAAGGGAGCCAATGAGGGCCCAGCTGTCACAGAGGGAGAGCATGTGAATGCTCTCCCTGCAGTACAGCTGGGAATATGCCGAATGTGCTCTGAAAGTGGAACATGTGTAGACGCGTTGGGATGGGCCGAGGCGGCCCAGAACGGAGCCACCGGCCCAGAGGAGCGAATGCTCCATTCCAACGTGTTCTACGCGTATTCCAACCCCCCTCGTGTGAAAAGACCTCATGACTCTGCTCTCTTCTTCCACAACCCTGGCCTTGAGAGATGTTTCCTGAATTTAGTCAAAGGCCAAAGGCTTTATAAGTGTGTTTTTAACAACCTCAGGATAGACACCACACCATAATCTGGGGGCCACCCATGAAGAAGGCCCTATTATCCACACACACCCCAGCCACTGAAGAAGGTGGTACAAACAGGAGGAGGGCCTCCTTTATGGATTCTAGGGCTCCTGGGAGAAGTTCCCTTAGATATTTAGACTCCAAGCCATTTGGCTCATTGTAAGTTAAGGATAGCACCTTAAATTAGGTCCAATGTTAAATTGGCAGGAAGGGCAGTAACCTAGGAACATGGAAGGATCTCTACGCTTCCACTCAGGAAGAAATACTTGCCCTTGTCTGATCTGACTCTCCTACCCATCAGCTTTGAGAAATAAAGGGATAGTTTCTTTTTAATGATAATAACTTATTGCCAATTTGCTTCTGTATATATGTTTGCTTCTAGAAGAAAATCACAGAGTCAGTGAAAAAGGCCTTTCTCTCCCTTTTCCACCTCCAGACTTGTGTGGAGAGAGGCAGGGCAGATATATATAAAAGAAACCTGAGGTGTTTTCACACTAAGGTGAAGATGCCTCACAACGCTTCGGCCCAAACGCCTTGAGTACACTTCCCTGTCTGCACTAGCAGGTAAAGGGCGCGTTCTGAACATCCCCAGCCTATTCTAACCAGAACTGAGCCGGCAGCAGCAGGTAAATGCTGTTCATGCGCGCAACCCCAGGGTGGGTTGGGAGGGTGGTGGGTGGGGGTCCCGCCGCTTGCATTGGCCTGATCCTGGCTACTGCAGGTGGCGGGACCCCACGGAAGGGACCCGACTCCGTGGGAGGAAGATCTCTCTGCTATAACTAACCAGAAAATAACTGGGATTTTCATAAAATAACCTGGGAAAACTGCTGCTGTGCTGTGGTAAGTGTGGGAGGTAAGTGTTTTAGAGGTTTTTTTAGGTAATTTTTCATAAATAACACAAACCCATTAAATACAATGAAGGTAGAATGCCAGCAGGGGGAGGGGGGCTTCCCAGTGTTTTGCACTGAGTGTCATATGTATGACTACCTGCCCATGGGGCAGCAGTCGTGGGTATGTGTTCGGTGCAATGAGCTCCGGGCTCTCAGGGAACATGTTTCTTCCCTCGAAGCCAAGGTAGCGGACCTGGAGAAGCAGATAGAGAGTAGGAGGGCTGAGGGTGAGGTCTTCAGGGATGAAGTAGGAGCATCCCACTCCATGACAAGCAGCTCTCCAGCTGCCTCGGAGAGTCGAAGCCTCAGGCAGGGAGGACATCAAGCCGAGGAAGAGGGGCAGGCTCCCTTAGTTGGGACCCCTTCCTCAGTGGATGTGCCTGTGTCCTCTTGCACCGAGGATACTCCTCCACGGGTAGTGGGAGGGGGGCTTCTTGTAGTGGGCGATTCGATTATCAGGAATATAGAGAGCCGGGTTTGTGATGGGCGTGTTGACCGCATGGTGACTTGCCTGCCTGGTGCAAAGGTTGCGGACATCACGCGACATCTAGATAGGTTAGTAGACAGTGCTGGGGAGGAGCCAGTCGTCATGGTACATGTCGGTACCAATGATGTTGGGAAGGCAAGACGGAGCGTCCTGGAAGCCAAATTTAGGTTGTTAGGTAGAAGACTAAAGTCCAGGACCTCTAGGGTCGCATTCTCAGAAATGCTACCTATTCCACGTGCAGGGCCAGCTAGACAGGCAGAGCTCAGGAGCCTCAATGCGTGGATGAGGCAGTGGTGTCGCGAGGAGGGGTTTAGATTTGTAAGGAACTGGGGAACTTTTTGGGACAAGCCAAACCTGTACAAGAGGGACGGGTTACACTTGAACCAGGAGGGAACCAGATTGCTGGCGATTAACATTAAAAAGGTTGCAGAGCAGCTTTTAAACTGATCCCTGGGGGAAAGCCGACAGGAGCTGGGCAGCATCCGGTTCAGGAGAGCGCACCCTCAAGTGAGGAGGGCTGGAAACATGCAGAAAATGCTGAGCTAAGTGCGGGATTAGTTTCACATGTTCCTCGACGGCAGAATTTGGTCAAAAGGAGTGAATATAAATGTATATATGCAAACGCCAGGAGCCTTCGAGCCAAAATAGGGGAGCTAGAAAGCTTAGTTATGGAAAATAGGATTGATATTATTGGCATAACTGAAACCTGGTGGACCAGCGAAAACCAATGGGATACAGTTATCCCAGGATACAAACTGTACAGGAAAGACAGGGAAGGGCGACATGGAGGTGGTGTAGCCTTGTATATTAAAGAAGAGATAGAATCTTATGAACTGGAATGTCCAAGTGAGTCTGGCTCTTCCACAGAAGCAGTGTGGATAAAGATACCAAGCCAAAAAGGAAGTCTAACAATAGGGACATGCTACCGTCCTCCCAACCATACGTCCGAAGGAGATGAACAATTGGAGAAGGAGGTAAAGGAGGTAGCCCATAAAGATAGGGTAGTTATAATGGGGGACTTCAATTATCCTCACATAGACTGGGTGAACTCCTGTTCAACTCAGGAAAGAGAGAGAAAATTCCTAGACCTGCTAAATGACTGTTCCATGGAACAAATGGTCATGGAACCAACCAGGGGAAATGCAGTCCTGGACTTGATCCTAAGTAATGCTCAGGACCTGGTAAAGGACGTCACTGTAGCTGATCCAATTGGGAACAGTGACCACAATGCAATAACCTTCAACTTAAATACAGGGAGTAAGTTCTTAATAAAGTCTAACACAGAGACCTTAAACTTTCACAAGGGAAACTTCCCCAAAATGAGGAAATTAGTGAAAAGGAAATTGAAAGGGAAAGTCAAAAGAGTTAAATCACTTCAAAATGCATGGAGACTACTTAAAAACACAATAACGGAAGTGCAACTAGAATGCATTCCTAAAAGAAGAAAGGGGACTTCTAGGACCAAGAAGAAACCAATGTGGCTCACAAATGCAGTAGATGAAGTCATTAAAAACAAGAAGAGTTCATTTAGGAAATGGAAGGCTTGTCCAAATGAGGAGAACAGGAGGGAACATAGACACTGGCAACACGAATGCAAGACGGCCATTAGGAAAGCTAAGAAAGATTTTGAGGAGCACATTGCTAAAAACATCAAAAGAAATAACAAGAACTTCTTTAAGTATATCAGAAGTAGGAATCCAACCAGGAGAGCAGTTGGACCACTAGATAGTAAAGGAGAGAAAGGGGTAATTAAAGAAGACACGGAGATTGCAGAGAGACTAAACGAATTTTTTGCTTCCGTATTCACGGAGGAAGACAGAAGACACATGCCAGTAGCTGAGCCTGTGTTTTCTGAAGAGTTAAACTGTACAGAAATAACCAAGGAAGAGGTCCTGGCATGTCTTAATAAAATAAATGTTAACAAGTCACCGGGACCAGATGGTATTCATCCAAGAGTCCTTAAGGAACTCAAATGCGAAATTGCCGACCTTCTAGCAAAAATATATAATCTTTCCCTAACATCAGGCTCCGTACCTGAGGACTGGAGGGTAGCAAATGTAACACCAATATTCAAAAAAGGATCCAGGGGTGATCCAGGCAACTACAGACCAGTTAGCTTAACGTCAGTTCCGTGTAAGGTGATGGAAACCATTATTAAAGACAAAATTAGTGTGCATATGGAGCAGCAGGCATTGCTGAACAAAAGCCAGCATGGCTTCTGCAAAGGTAAATCATGCCTCACAAATTTGTTGGAATTCTTTGAGAGTGTCAATAAACACGTGGATAAAGGTGAACCAGTAGACATTGTCTATCTGGACTTTCAGAAGGCTTTTGACAAAGTCCCACATCAAAGGCTACTGAGTAAACTCACCAGCCATGGAATAAAAGGACAGGTTCTGTCCTGGATTTGTGACTGGCTTAAGGGCAGAAAGCAGAGAGTAGTAGTAAACGGCAATTTCTCAGGGTGGAAAGAAGTAAAAAGTGGGGTCCCTCAAGGCTCAGTACTGGGACCAATGCTTTTTAATTTATTCATCAATGATCTAGAAAAAGGGGTACATAGTAAAATAGCAAAGTTTGCTGATGATACTAAATTATTTAGGGTAGTAAAATCTGAAAGAGATTGCCAAGAGCTCCAGAGGGATCTCTTAGCATTGGGTGAGTGGGCAACCAAGTGGCAAATGTGCTTTAATCTTAACAAGTGTAAAGTAATGCACATTGGGGCCAAGAATCCAAATTACGTCTATAAACTGATGGGGTCTGAGCTTTCTGCAACACGCCAGGAAAGGGATCTCGGGGTTTTGGTGGACAGTTCAATGAAGGTGTCAACCCAGTGTGCGGCAGCAGCAAAAAAAGCAAATTCAATGCTGGGAATAATTAGGAAGGGAATAGAAAATAAGTCAGCAAGTGTCATTTTGCCCCTTTATAAATCTATAGTGAGGCCACATTTGGAATACTGTGTACAATTCTGGTCACCACACCTCAAAAAGGATATTGTGGAACTAGAGAAGGTGCAGAGAAGGGCAACCAGAATGATTAAGGGTCTGGAACACCTCCCTTACGAAACCAGGCTGCAACGTCTAGGCCTCTTCAGTCTGGAGAGACGGCGTTTGAGAGGGGACCTGATTGAAGTATATAAAATTATGCACGGCATAGAAAAGGTGGATAGAGAAAATTTCTTTTCTCTATCGCACAACACTAGAACCAGGGGGCACTCTATGAAGCTGATGGGTAGGAGCGTAAGGTCTGACAGGGGGAAGTATTTCTTCACACAGAGGGTCATCGGCCTATGGAATGTGCTGCCAGAAGAGGTGGTGACAGCTACCAGTCTGGATGGCTTTAAGGTAGGGTTAGACAAATTTATGGACGACAGATGTATCAATGGCTACTAGAACGAATGCCTAGGTGCATCTTTCAGGCTGAGGGGGGGGAGGAAATGGGGCGCTTCTAGGGCCATCTGCTGGGACTCGAGAGCAGGAGAAGGTTTGTCCTTGTCTCTGCTTGAGATGCCCATGAGCATTTGGTGGGCCACTGTGTGCGACAGGATGCTGGACTAGATGGGCTGTGGCCTGATCCAGCAAGGCTTCTCTTATGTTCTTATGTTCTTATGACTGGCCTCCAATTGGGGGAGGCCCGGAGAGGGGCCCAGCTGTCCCTCTGGAACAGCTGGGGACGTGCCTAATGCGCAGAGATGCTTTCAGAGCAGTTTTTTCTGCTCTGAAAACAGAACATGTGGAGAGCGCTTTGGGACGCTTGGGGCGGTCCAGAACGGATCTGGCCACCCCTGACGTGCAAATGCAGCGTCCCTGTGTGTTCTCCACATGTTCAAAAACCCCTTGTGCGAAAAGGCCTCTGGTTCCCTCCTGAGCAACATGGGGCAGGTCATGTCTCTAGTCATTTCCTCTCCTTGCTTCATGATCCTGCAGAGATCATTCCTGGCTATTTTCCTTTGGGAACTTCTCACTTCTTTCAGTCAATAAAAGGAACTCCCTTTCTCTCCTTCACAACACAGCTTCTATGCCTATTTTCTAACTAAATATTGATTCCACTTAACTTGCCCACTGAGTCGTACACAGCTCAGTTTATCTACAGGCACATACTGTAGTTTAGTAATCCAAACCTTCCATCACCCATTGGAATTCCACTCCATGCAGAAAAGGAGTTAGATTACTCCAGCAACCAAGCATCAGCCCTTTTTTCTTTTTAATTTGCATTAAATATTTTAACATTTTGCAATAATACTATATATTTAAACATTTACAAACATAAAAACGTAACATATTCCCTTTCAGAAAATTAAAGTGGCTTCCCCCGTTTTCCCTTCGTGCCTTGTACATGTGTCTTGCAATAGACAGCTAAATGAGGGCTGATGAATAATTTTTGGCCAGACACTGTATCTCTTTGTCATTTGGTATGTCTGGACTTTGTGATTCAATCTGAGGTTGAGCAAAGACCTAGAACAAAGAGCTGGACTCAACTGGGAATGCCTTGTAACAGTATCAGTGAAAAATTCCAATTTAAATCCTACTATGTTTAACAAAGAAATTCAGTTTAGCATTTTTAACTACCAACAGTGTTATAGGAGATGTTAATAAGTCATCTTGTGACCTGGCATGGCTCACACGATGTGATCACCTCTGTGGCCTTTTTGCCTGCATGGTTTCTCCTGGGTGGCACCGAAGAAAACCTTTTTGAATCTTGCTCCTCCTCTGTCCACGTCTCTGCCTTAAATTTGTTTGAATATTTGTGCATGATGATGAAGCCCCCACATTCATGGGGGTGGGATGTGGCCGAAGCGGAATTTTTCCACATTTGATTCACACCGAACTGGAAGTAAAAAATGGGTTTGGGCATGCCCCAAAATCTGTGTGAGTTTTGAAATGTGAAGTCAAGTCTGATTTTGTGCTGAAGCTCTTTCTACACTCCTTGCATTCGTGTGGTTTCTCTCCTGTGTGAATTCTGTGATGTACAGACAGGTTTGATGATGTACTGAAGGCCTCTCCGCACTCTTGACATTTATATGGTTTCTCTCCAGTATGAGACCTAAAATGTGAAGTAAGTATCGATTTCGAAGTGAAGCTCTTTCCACACTTCTGACATTCATATGGTCTCTCTCCTGTGTGCGTCCTGAAATGTAAATTAAGTTTCCCTTTTAATCTGAAGCTCTTTCCACACTCCTTGCATTCATATGGTTTCTCTCCTGTGTGCGTCATGAAATGTGTAGTAAGATTTATTGCCTTGCTGAAGCTCTTACCACACACCTGACATTCATATGGTCTCTCTCCTGTGTGAGACCTGAAATGTGTAGTAAGATGTATTGACTGGCTGAACCTCTTACCACACTCCTTACATTCATAAGGTTTCTCTCCTGTGTGTGTCCTCAAATGTGAAGTAAGTTTCCATTTCGAAGTGAAGCTTTTTCCACACTCCTGACATTCATATGGTCTCTCTCCTTTGTGTGTCCAGAAATGTGAAGTCAACTTTGATTTTGTGCTGAAGCTCTTTCCACACTCCTTGCATTCATATGGTTTCTCTCCTGTGTGAATTCTGTGATGTACAGTCAGGTGTGATGATGTACAAAAGGTCTTTCCACAATCTTGACATTTATATGGTTTCTCTCCAGTGTGAGACCAGAAATGACTAGTGAGATGTATAGACTGGCTGAAGCTCATTCCACACTCCTGACATTCATACGGCCTCTCTCCTGTATGTGTCCTGAAGTGTAAAGTAAGTTTCGATTTCCATCTGAAGCTCTTTCCACATTCCTTACACTCATATGGTTTCTCTCCTGTGTGAGTTTTGAAATGTGAAGTCAGCTCTGATTTCGTGCTGAAGCTCTTTCTACATTCCTTGCATTCATATGGTTTCTCTCCTGTGTGAATTCTGTGATGTACAGTCAGGTGTGATGACCTACTGAAGGTCTTTCCACAGTCTTGACATTTATACGGTTTCACTCCAGTATGAGACCTGAAATGTGTAGTAAGATGTATTGACTGGCTGAACCTCTTACCACACACCTTACATTCATAAGGTTTCTCTCCTGTGTGCGTCCTCAAATGTGAAGTAAGTATCGCTTTTGAAGTGAAGCTCTTTCCACACTCCTGACATTCATATGGTCTCTCTCCTGTGTGCGTCCTGAAATGTGTAGTAAGATTTATTGCCCTGCTGTAGCTCTTACCACACTCCGGACATTCATATGGTCTCTCTCCCGTGTGAGACCTGAAATGTGCAGTAAGATGTATTGACTGGTTGAACCTCTTACCACACTCCTTACATTCATATGGTTTCTCTCCTGTGTGTGTCCTCAAATGCGAAGTAAGTCTCGATTTCGAAGTGAAGCTCTTTCCACACCCCTGACATTCGTATGGTTTCTCTCCTGTGTGAGTTATGAAATGTGAAGTCAACTCTGATTTCGTCTTGAAGCTCTTTCTACATTCCTTGCATTCATATGGTTTCTCTCCTGTGTGAATTCTGTGATGTACAGTCAGGTGTGATGACCTACTGAATGTCTTTCCGCACTCAAGACATTCATAGGGTTTCTCCCGTGTGTGTGTCCTGAAATGCAAAGCAAGTTTTGATTTCAAGCTGAAGTTCTTTCCACACTCCTGACACTCATATGGCTTTCCTGAGTGATTTCTGTGCTGTTCAGTCAGGTATAATGGCAAACTGAAGCTCTTTTCAGACTCCTTACATTCATGTGGTTTCTCCCCTTGGTTAAATCTGTGAAGAGAAACAAGGCGTGAAGGCTGACCAAAGCTCTTTATGTTTTTTATATGTTCTTGAGTCTTCTCTCCTGTGTGAATTTTTTGATGTAAATTCGGTTCATCACAGTCACTAAAGTTAAACTGAGATGTGATGCATTCATAACCTCTGGGGCTCTGGCTATCCTTAGTTAATTTTGCATCAACTCTGAGTATTTTCTTCATTCCAGGATCAAGTTTCATTTTCACTCCTTTGTGATTTTCTGAGATGAGGATTTCACTCTCTTCCTCCTTTGTGCTTCTTTCTGGAGTCAACTTTAATAGTTCAGGATGATTTTCAGACTCCTGCACATGATCTGTATGTGGGGAAGACATGAAAAAACAAACATCAGTGAGGATTTCGAGAAAAACCTGTGCAGTTTGCGTGTTTACTCCAGTGGAAGAAGACTGCTCTCCTGAGACCAAGGAAAGATAACAAGAATTTGGTGTACAAATTATGAGAAAGAGTCAAGGGCTCCGGTAATTGTGTTGGATGAATCCTCTGGGTTTTGAAGAGAAGGGAGTGCTGTGTGTCACTGGTTCTTGGGTCCGTACAGTTCGGAGACACCCAGTCATTGATGGGGTTGCAATGCCCTGGAAGGGACAGGTTCGGAAGCTGCAGCTGGTGCAGAATGCAGAATGCAGACAGACAGACAGAGATAAAATGGAACAAAATGCTAAGAGAAAAAACAGCATAACTATTAATTGAACCAAAGAGAGTTACTTGCCCAAAAAGGCCAGATTTGCCCAGTTCTCTTCCATGACTTCCCTGTGCAAAGCCCTCTGGGCCGGATCCAGCAAAGCCCACTCCTCCTCCGTGAAATGCACGGCCACCTCCTCAAAGGTCACTTGGGCCTGAAAGGGAAAGAAAAGTAGTTCCCCCTTCAGAGAAAGTGTAAAGACCCAAAATCTCAGGGCAAGAGAGAAGAGCTTGGAGATTGGTCTCCATGAGGCAAAACTCACTCAGCTGCCTCCAAAACATCCCTAGTAAGAAACCAGGATGGAACCCAGAAGTCACAGAAGTGTTGAGACCAAGGAAAATGTGTGGGACTGAGAGACCCTCAGGAGGAAGATTCTCACCCTACCTGATCCGGGGGCTGCTCAGCGTTCACTTCTGCTCCATCACAATCTGGAGGACTCTTTGCATTGCCTATAAGGAAGACCAAAGATTAAGGTGAGTTGCCTGACCCCATCACCTGCCAGACCACATTCAAGGTGCTAGGAAAGCCCTAAACAGCCTGGGAACAACACTGTGCAAACAGATGCGGTCTTGAGCAACATCCCAACCTGCACCCTGATGGCCCAAGCAGTTCAAAAAGGCATTCCTTACCCTTGCTGGCAACTTCCTCCTCACACTCCTGCACGCTCTCCCATATGGGATCCAGTGGTGCCTCCCTTGCCTCAGGAAGAGCACAGGCTCCTTCTGTCCACATGTCAATCTGCAATAGTATTTGGTTATTTACTTCTATTGTCTTCATCAACCACCTTCAAGTGTACAGAAATGGTCTGTGGTGCACATCTAAAGGGAGGTTCTTCCACCACCCAGGGGCCATCACAGAGAAGGCCTTTTACCTACTCAAGCTCTTTAGTTTTGCTCTTGCCAAGAAGGCGTCTCCACTTTTGTATCAGAGGGGGCTCCTTTAGATATTTAAGGCCTGAATTGTTCAGGGCTTTAGAAGTGCAAGTTAAACTCTGCATTTCTCTCAGTAGGAAATTGGTTATGAGGAGCCTTTGAAGGGTGAGGGAAGGTGCCCTAGCTGAGAAAACAAAAGGAGGCATTAAAAAGTGTTTGGAATCTAGAGAGCGGGGGGTCGCATCCCAATGCACTATAAAGTCCGAATCAAATCTGAATTCGGCAAGGAGCGCCCCCATGCAAAGTCCCTAAACTGAGATACATGCAGATCAAATTGCCCAAATCTGCACTAAATGTAGTCCTCTAGAAAAACTGTTCTCGCTGCGGTTTGGGAGTGAAGTCTGTATTATTTTGGGCAATGAGTCTGCGCATGAGGATGCTCCCGGGCTATTTGGGGAGAGGATAGACTCTGGCGTCAGGAGGTGGGGTTTCATGTCCTGTGTTCACCGTTTCTGTCCTATGCATTGGGGCTAGCAACAGCTGGCCATTTTTAAACAGTGATCAAACAGAAACGAGCGTCTTCTCTCCGTCATCCGATTGCTGGGCAAAGGTAAAATAACTGATCGCCCCAGTTTGACAAGTAAAGATGGAGTGATGAGGGAGGTAATCTGGCCCTTGTTCTACCACAAGCCTCTTCCCGCAACCCTTATTCCACCCCCACTCTCTGATCGCCGGCAAGCAGCTTCTGAAGTTTGCCAGGTCAAAAGCTAACCAAAGCCACTACGATGTTTAGAGGCAGTTTTCTAGAGAAGCGCTTCTCTGCTAAACTGCCTCTAAACATTGCAACAGGTTTGGTTAGTTTTATAGCTGGCAAACTTCAGAAGCTGCTTGCTGGCGATCAGAGAGTTGGGGTGGAGTAAGGGTTGCGGGAAGAGACTTGTGGGACAGCAAGGGCAAGATGACCGCTCTCATCACTGCATCTTTACCTGTCAAACTGGAGCGATTAGTGTACATTTGCCTGGTAATCCAATTGCACAGAAGAGGCTTTCTGTTTGACCACTGTTTAAAAATGGCCAGCAGTTGCTATTGGGAAATGGGCGTTGGGTGGCATTTCCCAGCAATCACTACAGCAGGTGGCACAGGTTAGTGACGTCAACCCGGCTCCTATCAGGAGAGAGGGGGCAGAGGGAAAATGATGCTGTTTCCCCAAGCAGGGGTTTAGTGAGGTTTGCATGGGGACGGGTCAATTCGGTCTCGGCTCCATATTCGGACTGAATTTTGTCCAATTCAGACTAAATGGAGTGCATTGGGACATGGCTGGAGAGTATTGACAGAAAAACGTTGCAACAAATGAATAAACATAAGATCAATATGGCGCACATTAGAAACAATGAAAGAAATTAGACCAAGGTTATTATACAGGTGGTATTTCACACCACTGAGATTTGTGACTTGAATATTTCCTTGTTGGGGGGCACGTGGTCAAAATACAACATTTTGTCATTTATGGTGGCACTGTTTGCCTGTTAAGAGAATTCTGGATGAAATTCGATTGATTCTACTGTATGACTTTACAGATGTAAGCCTCAACGAAAACCAAAAATAGTTGCTTAATTATTTAATGTTTGCAGCACAACAGTAAATTGCACGAAGATGAAAATATGCCGATAATCTTTCAGTTCAAAATTCGTACAGAGAACTGTGGTCAATAATGATAAACAACATTTTAACATTGCAACAAAAGGCTATGCAATGTGCAGGACAAGATAATAAAGCTCTTCAAATATGGAAAGCTTCCTGGAAGAGAGGAAAAAGAAAAGAAACACGCAGGCTCCTGGAAAAGAATTCCTACAAAAATGGATGGAAATATAGAAGGCCACTCAAACAAAGAACCCTAGAATCTCTGGATGGGGGAGGGGAGGGGAAAAGCAAATATTAATAAGACGTATATAAGTTTCTTAAGTCTTTATGGTGCTACAACGCTTAAATGAATTTAAAATCTGCAAATCAAAATCTGCCAATGTCTTCTTCCGATGAAAAATCAAAAGAAAAGTTGAAGAAAAGGCAGATACTTTGACAACAATCTTACAACTTTAAGAAGTGCGTTAAATAAATTTAATCATTAAAACCATGAAAAACAAAGAAAATAAAAGGAGGTATGAAGGTAAAGCAAACCTCTGACAAGTTAAGATTACAATACTGGTATGACAAAAATCTCCTCACCCGCTTGGCATCTCCATCCTTGCTCAGGAGGAATCCTTCCGCCAGGGCCACCGCCTGGGAGCTGCTCTCCGGCCCACATTCCCGGATCCAGTTCTGCATCTCCCAAGGAAGGACGGCTGGGAACTCCTCCAGGGCCACCAGGTCCAGCATCTCGGCCTTCGTGTGCCGCTCTGGTCTCAGCCACTGGCGGGTGCAGACCTCCTGGAGCCCCTTGGCCTCATCATAGCAGGAGCCCCTGAATCTCTGTCTCCCCTCGTCCCACCTGGCTTGGTCCTCAGGCAGGAGAGCAAGTTCAGAGGCCTCCGGGCTCCTGTCTGCTTCTGGGCCTCTCGGATTCTGCTCCTCCATGGCTGAACTTTCTCCTCCGTCTTCTTTCTCCCTTCCAAGATGGGACCAACTCTGTCTTCCTCCTGGGGACTGGGAGGTCTTGTGGCAGGAGGAGACGGAGCTGGAGCTTGGAGGCAGCCTGGGCTTCTCCCTGCAGGGGGACAGAAGGGGGTTTAGGGCAGGCAGGGAAGGAGCTGGGAGGGAGGAAGGTGGGAGAAAGACGCTCCCTCCATGTTCCTTCCCCCACAAAGACGCTCATCTGGCTCCATTGCTCCCCCCATGATCCATGATCCCCCAAATCACACGCTGCCCCTTCCTTCTCCAGCCCCAGATTCCAGAGGGGAGAGGAGAGCGTGGGGGGCATCAGGCCTCCTTCTTCTGGTGCCTTTTCCTTCCCAGCAGGGGAAGGGATTGTTATGCCCCCAAATGCCCCCCCTCCTGCCAGGCAAACTCCCCAGAATTCCGAGGCTGGAAAGCGGGACTCTGGCAGGCCCTCTGCTCATGCTCAGGAGCATCCTCCTTCCTCCTTTCCCCTAGATGTCAGTTCACCTCCTCCTGTGGTCCGAGAGCCCATTGCATTCTGGGAAACTCAAACTGAGATTGCAATGCGCCGCCAAAGCATCCGTTACCCCAACCCCTTTCGTGAAGTGGCCAACCCATAATATCCTTTTGCATATGTTTCCTATTCTCCCTTTCAACTGTCTCCCACCTTTGACTGCCACCCCCTTCCCTCTCCGCATGACCGTCACGCACCTTTTCCCCCCACCCCCAGGTCCGCTTTGTGCCCCCTATTCTGGCCTCGCAGGGTCTCAGCGGCGGGGCCCTCCTCCTGTCGCACCGGATGCTGTCGCTCCTTCCGCATCCGCTCTAGGACTCACAGTCTCCCTCCCCTTAACCCTTTGCACCTCGGGACGTGGGAGGAAGTAAAGGCAGCCAGGCTCCCTCCTGCCTCCTCCTCGCACCTGGCAGGTGTTGGGTGAGGGTTGGATTGAGAACAGGAGGAGGAAAACCTCTGGCTGCCCCTCCATGTTGTCCTCTCCAAGGGCTCTTCCCATGACCCTGAGCCAGGGATAGAATAGGCAACAGGCCTTTTGTCCATGCAGGAGGAAAAGGCCAAAGTCAGACTTTTAATTTAATGCCAAAGAATCTTGTCCAATGTACAGAAGGGAAGGGATAAGTTATAAAACTGTAATTTTATGTCCCCCTCATCTGTTTGATGTCTCTAAGCATGTCATGGTGCCATATTTCTGGGCTTTCATCAGAGGTCAGCACAAGAAGACACAACTCTGGCTGCCCTGAGCAAGAGCGGGACCTTCCGTCCTTTGTGGCTCCCCCACTTGCACGGGGCCACAGCTGCTATGGGGGTCTCTGGCCACAAGCCCACTTCCAGCCCCCCTTTGCCCTGGCCTTTGGCTGAGCAAGGAAACCACTTTCCTCCCCGCTTTCAGGCACTGTTGCTATTGGAGTATTTTACAAAGGGGGGGGGCAGCAGCACCTCAAAGACTAACAGAGATGTTGTGGCCTGAGCCTTTGCCCTTTGTGGTGCCTGGTGCACCTGAAACTCACCTGGCGCTTCTCTAAGTGCCCTGCCGCAGGCACCCGTGATGGTTTCGCTGTAACTCCCTCACAGGTGTGCATAAGATAAGAATGTACATAACAGGGAACATGAAGGAGAAAATAAGGAGATACGGAGGAAGCCTGGGAGCAGGAAGAGAAGCAATGGCAGAACCCTGGCCAAGGACATGTCTGGAGAAGGTGGAATAGAGAAGATGGATTCAAACAGGGAAGCTAGAGAGCCAGTTTGGAGTCTTCATCCAGGACTATGTCTGGGAGCTGGCGTGACCACCTTAAGGAAGACAATTGGCTGGGGTTGGAGAGCAGGAGAAGGTTTGCCCTTGTCTCTGCTTGAGATGCCCATGGGCGATTGGTGGCCACTGTGTGAGACAGGATGCCAGACTGGATGGGCTTCCACCTGCCTGGAATCTGGTTACACCCGCCAGAAGACCTTATTGTCTCCATCCTCTGTAGGCTAATGAATTCTGCTGCATTGCTTCCTGGCCTGTGGGTTAGCTCAGCAGGTGACCTTCACCACCCTCCTCCTTTAGTCCATCCACCACACCTGGTGGGCCCCTCCCATCCCCCAAATCCTTTTCACCAAGCCCAGTAACCAATCCAGAACATCCCTACCACCCAGTTCCGCCCCCAGGAGTCAGCCCAGGACTAGAAACCCATGAACCCCTTGCAGCGCCACCACCTGGATGATCTGCCAAGTACCTCACCTGGTCTTTTTGCAGGACAGGTAATACAAGGGAAGCCTTTTCTACCTTTGGGGAGGGAAACCGGCCCATGAGAAGCCCTTTGAAAGTTGGGTGGTGTTTTAGATTTTAGTTTTCTATTCCCTGTCCTTGGGGAAACTTAGCCCAGGCTAAACTGCAGCTTTTAAAGTGGGCTGTGTGGTGTTTCCATTTTTTGCTTGGTTTTCTTCTATACCGTTGCCTTCTTGTGTTTTTGTTCTGCTGCCACAAGAGATCCTTATTTTTTATGAGCAAAGTGATGCGGATTTGCTTGAAGCCTCAACGCAAGCCAGGAGAGAGACAGAAACTGCTCTGCCACCACAGACATTCCTTCCTGTGAGCCAGTTTGGCCTAGTGCAGGCATGTCAAACTTACGGCCTGCGGCTGCGGCCCACCCCCACGAAACGCCGCCGCCGCCGCCGCCAAAGCGGCCCGCCTGCGGCTGCGGCCCGCCCCCACGAAACGCCGCCGCCGCCGCCGCCAAAGCGGCCCGCCTGCGTCTGCGGCCCACCACCGCGCAACGCCGCCGCCGCCACCGCCCGCCTGCTGCCGCCGCCGAAGCGGCCCACCTGCGGCAGCGGCCCGCCGCCGCCGAAGCGGCTCGCATTTTGTCGCCGCTGCTGCCAAAGCGGCCCGCCTGCGGCTGCGGCCCGCCGCTGCGCGACGCCAACGACGCGGCCGGCCTGCCGACGCGGGACGCGCGCCGCTGACCCATGCCGCGCGGCGGGCCGACGCGCGCCGCCTCCTGCCGACGCGCGCCGCCCTCCTTGGACCGGAAGGAGGCGAGGCGAGCGAGCGCGCGGGCGCCGCCATGAACAGCCAGCCCCTCCCTAGCCACGCCCCAGCCACGCCCCTAACCCTCCTCTTTGCCCTAGCCCCGCCCCCAACCACGCCCCCAGCCCCTCCTCTGTGTCCCAGCCACGCCCCCCGCCACGCCCCCCCCCCCCCCGCCACGCCCCCTGGCCCTCACTTTTTTTTTTTTTTGAATCCGGCCCTCGGCCAGATTGAGTTTGACACCACTGGCCTAGTGGTTAGGGAGCCGGACTCTTATCTGGGAATACCGGGTTCGATTCCACCCTCCCCCATGAAGCCAGCTGGGCGACCTTGGGCAAGACACAGCTCTCCTCTGAGCTCTCACAACCCCACCTACCTCACAGGGTGTTCTGTTGCGGGGAGAAGAATAGAAAGCTTTGTCAGCCGCTTTGAGTCCCCTTTAATGAGTGAGAAAAGTGGGGTCGAAAAGCAAACTCTACTTCTCTTATCTGAGAAAACCAGGTTTGATTCTGCACTCCTCCATGAAGCCCTAGTCACAACTCTCTTCTGGGCTCTCACAGCCCCACCTACCTCACAGGGTGGGGAGAAGAACAGAAGCTTTGTCAGCCGCTTTGAGTCCCCTTAAATGGGTGAGAAAAGCGGGGTAGAAAAAGCCAACTCTTCTTCCTCTAATAAAGGAAACTACCAAGTTGAGAACCCTGAGTCCTATAAATATGTGATCTTGAGGTAGTCCATCCCCCTGTTGGATCATCAATGTAGAACTCATGACAGAAAAATAGAAGGACTGTGCGCCCTTGGTTGATAAACCATTCTAATCAAAAGAAAGCTTTGGAGAAGAAGGAGAAGGAGAAGAGTTGGCTTTTCTATCCTGCTTTTCTCACCCATTTAAGGGGACTCAAAGTGGCTGACAAAGCTTTTCTATTCTTCTCACAACAGAAACCCTGTGAGGTAGGTGAGGCTGTGAGAACTCAGAAGAGAGCTGTGGCTAGCCCAGGGTCACCCAGCTGGCTTCATGGGGGAGGGCGAAATCAAACCTGGTACTCCCAGATAAGAGTCCGGCTCCCTAACCACTGGACCAAACTGGCAACTGGGAGGGGAAGAAAGAGAAGGGTGCTGATGAACTAACTTATAACCCTTCTTAGACTGCACCCTGATCAGATAATTTGTCTTGGCCTTGGGCTTCTAAATAGATTTTCTTACTCTTGTATTTGCTTTCATCTCTTCCACAGGGAACATAGGGAAGAAAGTCATAGGGAGCCATCTGTGTACTCAAAACAAACCAGAAGGAAAGTTAAAGGAAACAAATGCCACAATGGAAGAGAATCTCAGTATAAGTGGGACTTCATCAACATCAGAAGATGCGAAAATGGAAGAACTTCGGATCTCAGAACAACTGGAAGAGAATGGAAAAGAGAAGCAGGAAAAATGGGAATATCCCCCAGGAGAGGAACCAAAATTAAAGGGGAATCCCATGAGCCAGACAAGAAAGAGCATGAAAGAATGCTTAGAAGGAGTCACTGAGTGTGAAACTCCTACAACTACAGAAAAAGCATATGACTGTACAGAATTGGGAAAGTGTTCCATTGCTAGATCTACCCTTGAAATTCACCAAAAAACTCACACAGGAGAGAAACCCTATACCAGCGCAGAATGCGAAAAGACCTTCAATAAAGCTAGTGTCCTCAGAATTCATCAGAGAACCCACACAGGGGAGAGACCATATAAATGCACAGACTGTGGGAAGAGCTTCTCTCGAAAAGCTCACCTTACTTCGCATGAAGGAACCCACACAGGGAAGAAGCTGTATAAATGCACAGACTGTGGGAACACCTTCTCTCAGAAAGCTCACTTTACTTCGCATGAAAGAACCCACACAGGGGAGAAACCATATAAATGCACAGACTGTGGGAAGAGCTTCTCTCGAAAAAGTCACCTTACTTCGCATGAAAGAACCCACACAGGGGAGAAACCATATAAATGCACAGACTGTGGGAAGAGCTTCTCTCGAAAAAGTCACCTTACTTCGCATGAAAGAACCCACACAGGGGAGAAACCATATAAATGCACAGACTGTGGGAACACCTTCTCTCAAAAAGCTCACCTTACTTCGCATGAAAGAATCCACACAGGGGAGAAACCATATAAATGTGAGGAGTGTGGAAGGTGTTTCAGTGAAGGCAAAACCCTTAGAAACCATCACAGAACCCACACAGGGGAAAGGCCATATAAATGTGAGGAGTGTGGGAGGTGTTTTAGTGAAGGCAAAACCCTTAGAAACCATCAGAGAACCCACACAGGGGAAAAGCCATATAAATGCACAGTCTGTGGAAAGGATTTCAGTATAAGAAGTAACCTTACTGTGCATCTAAAAACCCACACAGGAAAGAAACCATAGAAGTGTTCAGAATGTGCAAAGAGACTCACTTTTGTGGGAAATTTTAGATGACACTAAAGGACGTCTCGCATGGGGCTGAACCAGGATGTCTTTTGTCTCCATTGTTTTTTAACTTCTCTGTAAACTCACCAGCTGCTAGTATTTCAGCCACATTTCTCTACACCACCTGAGGTCATCAGAAAGGGCCTGTATTTATTTATACAAACACTTCTGTAGCACGGTTATCCCACATTTCAGGGCAGAAATTTGGGGGCAGAATGAGAACTACTGTAAAGAACTAGAAAAGAGGTGTTTTCACACACGGGGTTTTCGAACGCGTGCAAGACAGCCTTGAACGCGGCATACGCATTGCCGCAGCGGGGTAATGGAACGAGTGTAGTGCGAAAATGCCTAAGATCTGAACTGGATTTGCCATTTAATCTCACCCATCAATGTGCCCTATTGGAAGGCAGAACATAACTTGACTTCCTTCCATGGGGAGAAGACATCCAGGTGGCATCTAGGGCAGCTTTGCTTTTCATTAAGTTTGTCTAACTTGGGCAATTATTCTTTGAATCAAGTGCAGTGCCTTGTGAGGGGGATGAGGACAAATATTCACCATAGCATTCATCTTTTAATCCATGATTTTATCTTTGTATATTTTGTATGAATGTATGCTTTTTAAAAATATATTATGGTCAAATGACGCATCAATAAAGATAGATTGATCCTCAGAGCTGAACTGGGTTTCCCTTCAATCAAAGCTCACATAGATAAAACAATCGTAATTGACTTGAGATTTTTTATATACAGTTTTTAAGTAAATACATTATCACATACTCTTTTCAGGTCTTTTCAGTGAGCCAGTTTGGTCTAGTGCAGAGGTGTCAAACTAAATTTTGCCGAGGGCCGGATTAAAAAAAAAAAATTACTGTGAGGGCCAGGGGGCATGACCGGGGGCATGACCGGGGGCGTGACCAGGGCACAGAGGAGGGACTGGGAGCGTGGCTGGGGTGTGGCCGGGGGAACAGAGGAGGGGCTGGGGGCATGCCTGGGGCGTGGCTAGGGAGGGGCTGGCTGTCCAAGGAGGATGGCGTCGGCGGTGCGCGGTGGGCGTCAGCGGCGGGTGGCGTGCGGCAGGCCGCGGTGGCGCACGGTGCGCGGCGGGCTGCGGCGGGCCGTGGCGGGCTGTGGCGGGCGCGGCCGGCGCGTGGTGGCCGCGGGCAGCGGCCGGCGGTGCGCAAGGCGGCAGGCCGCGGTGCGCGGTGGCAGTGGGCGGCGGCGCGCGAGGCAGACGGCAGCGGCGGGCGGCAGGCGGCGGGCGGCGGCGGGCATTGGGCGGCAGCGGGCCACGGTTGTGGCGTCGGTGGCCGCGGGCGGCCGCGGGCCATATTAAAACGCCCTGCGGGCCGCATCCGACCCGCGGGCCATATCTTTGACATGCCTGGTCTAGTGGTTAGGGAGCCAGACTTATCTGGGAATATCGGGTTTGATTCCACCGCCCTCCCTGAAGCCAACTAGGTGATCTTGGGCTAGTCACAGCTCTCTTCTGAGCTCTCACAGCCCCACCCACCTCACAAGGTGTTCTATTGTGGGGAGAAGAACAAAGCTTTGTCAGTTGCTTTGAGCCCCCTTAAATGGGTGAGAAAAGCAGGGTAGAAAAGCCAACTCTTCTTCTATTCTTCACAAGTTTATTTTTCAGGTGTTACTCTTTGATAGAGTTATCCTTTGATATAGGCATTTTTGTCATTATATACATTTGTTTGTGTTGGAGTTGAGATAAACATCTTCAGTTGGTTGTTCTTTGTTGCTTGTTTATGTCTTTGGGACTGTTTGCTATATTCAAAAACTGACCTTGGCATGCAAAGTGAAAGCTTTTGTGTCTTCATTTGAAGCTTTGTCATGTTCGTCAGCAGTGTTGATGAACACTCTTGTTTTGAAGCTTTGTCATGTACGTTGGCAGTGTTGACGGACAGATTCTATGAACATTCAAAGCAAATTTGAAACTTAGCATAGCCAAAGTGACTCTGTTGGCACGCATGTGAATTTCTGTCTCATTTGCTTTGGTGTGAAGCCAGTTGGGGGGTGGGGGGAGATTGAACATCAATCCAGTCTTAAAAGAACTGTTCTGGCAGCATTTTAGCTACCAAGCCCAATTCAAGCTTAACTTACATGGTCCTACATGGCTTGCCCCCCAAATATCTAACTCCATATCTAGCTCCCTATGCCTCAAGATCTGCAGGGAACATGGAATAGGACCTTCTTGGTGGTGGCCACCGACTGGAAGTCTGTCCTTTGAGGTGCACAAGGCACTTTCACTTTCAGTTAGTACATTCAACAGCTGATAAGCACACTTTATGTTTCTCTTCCCATATTCATTTATTATTTGAGTATATTTGTAGTATGTTCATTTTATTTTTTATCTCTCTTGCTGTTACCTGTCCTGAGACCTCCAGGTATAGGGCAGGATAAAATGCAAACAAACGAATGCATTGCAAATAGTCTAAATTAAGCTGTGTACGTAGATTAAGCCCCCTTGAAAATAATTTGTCGGATCAGCTGTTTTACTATTCTGAATAAACCCTTTTGGCTTTGAACCACTGTTGCTATCAAACTATACTCAAGAAATGTAATGAAGAAATATATTATTTTTAAATGGAAATAATTTTACTGCTATATTTGCAAAAGTATTAAGCCTTCTCCACTGGGAGCAAAAGTTGTATTGGGGTTTTACTGTGTTAGGAGAGGAAGAGATGGCTTTTCTACCCCATTTTCTCACCCTCAAAGCAGCTGACAAACCTTTTGTCTTTCTCCCCACAACAGACACCCTGTGAGAGCTCAGAAGAGAGCTGTGACTAGCCCAAGGTCACCCAGCTGGAGGAGTGGGGAATCAAACCCAGTATTCTTGGATAAGAGTCTGGCTCCCTAATCTCTAGGCCAAACTGGCTTCTTTTGCAGCCTGTAAATCCATCAGGAACTGCAGAATGCAAACCATGGCACTGTTTTCCCTCTTGCTTTTAGTATATCATGCAAACCTTCTATCACATGGAGACTGGGGGGCTTTCTGAACTTGGCCCCACAGTTATAAGAACCTAAGCTCCATCAAGCTCCCAGCATTGACCTCTCCCTCTCAACTGTCATCGAACAAGTTATGAAGGAGCCATCTTGCCCGTGGGGAATGGAGGAGAAAAAGAAAATAAAAGCATTTGACCATTGCAAGGATGCTGTTGCTGCCAGAGTGTCCCTGTTCCCTCCCACACCATTTTCCTTTTGCATCTTGTCTCTTTAGATTGTAAGCCTGAGGGCAGGGACCTGCCTAAGATTCATATAATATTGTAACCTGCCCTGAGACCTTCGGGTATAGGGCGGGATAGAAATACAAATAAATAAAATAAAGGAGCCCTGCTGGATCAGGCCACAGCTCATCTAGTCCATAAGGAGTAAGAGGAGCCTTGATGGATCAGGCCATAGCCTATCTAGTCCAGCATCCTGTCCCACACAGTGGCCCACCAGTTGCCCATGGGCATCTCCAGCAGAGACAAGGGCAAACCTTCTCCTGCTCTTGAATCCCAGCAAATTCAAGAGGCCTCCTGCTTGTCTCCCCAGCCTATAAAAGATGTACTTAGGCATCCATTCTAGTATCCATTGATTCTAGTCACCATTGAGGGTGGTTGTCGACCGTGTATCTGCACTTGAAGCAGCAGGTTCTGAACCATAAATAGCTCCTTCCGCCCAGCAGCTCCCTCAATGGTGACTAAACATGGCGCACGCTTAGGTCTGCCACACTGGTAAGGCTCCAGACAGACCCGTTTGCAGGTCTTCCAGTTTGGAAGGCGTGCCAGATGGTTACCGGACACGCCACGCAAGCTTGTGTCCACAGTCCTTCGGGTTGCCCCGGTGACATTACTGGCAGCATCTGGACGCACGGGGTGAGGGACTCCACATACTGGCATTCGTCAGTGTGAACGTTTAGCACACATGTGCCCAAGTTTGGCCTTTGCTTCCCAGAGATTGGAAGTGAAGTGTGAATTTCCCCTTAGCATCTGCGGAGAGTTATGAATTATAGATCATTAATCAGGACGAGGACGCATAGTTTATTTTTCTGGACATTTGGAATTTTCCTTCTGACTGAAAAGACATCAAAAGACGACAAAAATTCAGCTACACTTTATTAATAAGCCACACTTACCTGATGGGGTTTTTCTGGGCAAAAGCAGCGTCTCTATGTTGTCATTTTCTTGTCTGTAAGGCTTAGAGTTTATTGCACAGCTCTCTGCACTTTCCTGGGTCCAGAACTGACAATACCATCTGCCAGCAGAGGGAATTTTCATTACCGTCATAAACTGAGTCTACCCATCTACTGACTGGGTCTTGCCTTCTCCTCCTCCTTCCTTTCACTTTCTCTTTAGCTCAGAAATCTGGTCTACTGTGGTTATTTCAAGGCAATTTCACTTTTGGGATGCATGTTAATTTTTTCTTTTTACAATATTTTTACTGATTTTCAAACAGTACAACAAAACAGAACCATAACAATTATCCAAACACTTAATACAACCATATTATATCTCCGTCTGTGGTCATGCTAATCCCTTAACTCAAAAGATGCCCACCCCTAGCTCTTATCCCATCCCCACTCAGACAGACCATTTAAATCATTTTATACACAGAAGATTAGAATGTTTGTATCTTTTCACTCTTAGCTCTTCCCTGTGGTTCTGTACACAATTACCTTAGTCCATCGACAATATGCCTTGGCCTTTATCCTCGGTCCGGTATACTTCTACGTTTTGGCTTTTTTTTTTGCCAATTGATTAATTATGTATCTATCCCTTTAAGTTTGTTCCTTAAAAGACTGGAGAATGGGTATCTCCTGCATCCAAATTATATCTAATTCCAGCGTATTATTTCCTTTCCTATACATTCCCAAGATCTTTGAAGCATTCCCAGCACAAATGTAATTTATAAACATATCTCTTTTTGCCAACTATTTTTAAATTTGGCTATTTCTTTACAACTTCAATTCTGTCTCTTTGATCT
Organism: Aspidoscelis tigris stejnegeri; assembly: GCA_023333525.1. NCBI lineage: Eukaryota > Metazoa > Chordata > Lepidosauria > Squamata > Teiidae > Aspidoscelis > Aspidoscelis tigris. Next base: position 5,257,709 of record JALMGA010000024.1, read on the forward strand.
CCAGATCACGAGAATGTAAACATGTTAATGACCTAACGTCCCTTTCACCCACAATCAGCATTTGGGAAGTGTCTCCACCAATTCCTTTCCCCTTATTAAACTTATTTTTTTAATCATCTGCTCTGATTGATTGTTGGGTGTTCTCACTGCCTTGTTCATCTTTAAATTTTGGGCTCAGTTATAATTACCCTTTCCATATGGCCATTTAATTAAAGGATCATACTTTATCAGCCCATCAAACTGTGTTCATAAAGAAGAAGAGTTGGCTTTTATACCCCGCTTTTCTCACCTGTTTAAGGGGAATCAAAGCAGCTGACAAACCTTCTGTTCTTCTCCCCACAACAGAACACCCTGTGAGGTAGGTGGGGCTGTGAGAGCTCAGAAGAGAGCTGTGACTAGCCAGGGTCACCCAGCTGGCTTCATGGGTGAGGGCAGAATTGGTATTCCCAGATAAGAGTCCAGCTCCCTAACCACTAGACCAAACTGGCTTCCAGGAAGGAAGGTCTGTGGCGGGAGAAGCAGTTTCTGCCTCTCTCCTGGCTTGCGTTGAGGCTTCAAGGTGGGACTGTGAAAGCTCAGAAGAGAGCTGTGGCTAGCCCAGATAAGAGTCCGGCTCCCTAGCCACTAGACCAAACTGGCTAAAACATGAATGACAAAACATGGATAATTCAGAGCATGATGCGGCTATTGGGGCGCTGACCAATCAAACTTTGGGGGATTAGAATGGGAGAGCTCCACCAAAGGATTGGAAGCCTGCAGAATCTGGCCTCTGTAAAGGGTCCTTCCTTGCTTCTGCAGGAAGGGAGTCCTGATGTGAAGGAAGGCTTGGAGGAGGGCAGAGGCAAAGACTCAATAGTCCGATTCATTTCTTCCCATCCTTACTAGGAACTTTACTTTTCCTGGTCTCCTCTTCCACTGGGGCTGAGCAGGAGACCTAATAAATATCCTGCTGAATTGAATCATTGGTGTACTTAGTCCAACAGCCTGTTCCCAGCCTGGTCAACTAGTTGCGTATGAAGCCCATGAGCAGGGTATAAGAACATTCCATACCCTGCTTGAAAGTCTTCCAGCAGCTGGTCTTCAAAAGGAAGGACCTAAGCAACATCTCACAGGACTGGACCAGTTGCCCATCTAATCTAGCAGCCTACTCTCACACTGGTCAACTCAGTGAGTTGGAATAACAAAAGAACATTTGAGGACACTTCTGGATCAGGCTACAGCCCATCTAGCCCAGCATCCCATCTCACACAGTGGCCCACCAATTGCTTATGGGCATGTCAAGCAGAAACGGCAAAACCTTCACTTGCTCTAAATTTCCTCCAAATGGCTTTCAGGGGCATTCTGCTAAAGCTCCTTCCACACTCCTTCCACTACGACTTCTCTCCTGAATGAGTCCTGAAATGTGTAGCAAGATGTGTGGACTGACTGAAGTTCTTTCCACATTCTTTACATTTATACGGTTTCTCTCCTGTATGAGTCCGGAAATGTGAAGTAAGTTTTGATTTCCATCTGAAGCTCTTTCCACACTCCTTACATTTATACGGTTTCTCTCCCGTATGAGTCCTGAAATGTGAAGTAAGATGTGACGACCGAATGAAGGTCTTTCCGCAGTGGTTACATTTATATGGTTTGTCTCCTGTGTGAATCACATGATGTTCAGTCAGCTGTGATGAAAAGGTGAAGCTCTTCCCACACTCATTACATTCATATGGTTTCTCTCCTGTGTGGATTCTCTGATGTACGGTCAGATATGATGACTGACTGAAGCTCTTACCACAACTCTTACATTCATATGGTTTCTCTCCTGTGTGAATTCTGTGATGTTCGGTCAGCTGTGATGACTTACAAAAGGTCTTCCCACACTCCTTACACTCATACGGTTTCTCTCCTGTGTGGGACCTGAAATGTGAAGTAAGTTCGGATTTCCATCTGAAGCTCTTTCCACACTCCTCACATTTATACGGTTTCTCTCCTGTGTGAGTCCTGAAATGTGAAGTAAGATATGACAACCGGATGAAGGTTTTTCCGCAATGGTTACATTTATACAGTTTGTCTCCTGTGTGAATTCTGTGATGTACAGTTGGATGTGAAGCTCGCCTGAAGCTCTTTCCACACTTCTTATATTCATGTGGTTTTTCTCCTGTGTGAGACCTGAAATGTGTAGTAAGATTTGTTGCCTGGCTAAAGCTCTTTCCACACTCCTTACATTTATATGGTTTCTCACCTGTGTGGACTCTTTGATGTCTGTTGAGTAACGAGGAGTCACTGAAGCTCTTTTCACACTCCTTGCATTCATATGGTTTCTCTCCTGTGTGAGTCCTGAAATGGGATGTAAGTTTTGATGATTGACTAAAGGCCTTTCCACATACCTTACATTCATATGGTTTCTCTCCCGTGTGAGTCCTGAAATGTAAAGTTAGAGTAGTTGATCGACTGAAGCTCTTTCCACACTCCTTACATTTATATGGTTTCTCTCCCGTGTGAGTCCTGACATGCGAAATAAGATTTGATGATTGATTGAAGCTCTTTCCACACTCCTTACATTTATATGGTTTCTCTCCTGTGTGGGACCTGAAATGTAAAGTAAGAAGTGACAATCTAATGAAGCTCTTTCCACATTCCTTGCATTCATATGGTTTCTCTCCTGTATGAGTCCTGTGATGTATAGTAAGATTTGATGACTGATTGAAGGTCTTTCCACACTCCTTACATTCATACGGTTTCTCTCCTGTGTGTGTCCTGAAATGTGAAGTAAGCTTTGATAATTGACTGAAGCTCCTTTCACAAATCTTACACTTGTAGGGTTTCTCTCCTCCTGTGTGAGTTATGTGATGTTCCTTCAGTTGTGATGAACGAATGAAGCTCTTTCCACACTCCTTACATTTATAAGGCGACTCTCCTGTGTGGGTCCTGAAATGTGAAGTGAGATGTGACGACCGATTGAACGTCTTTCCACAATGGTTACATTTATACGGTTTCTCTCCTGTGTGAATTCTGTGATGTACAGTGAGCTTTGATGACCAACGGAACTTCTTTCCACACTCTTTACATTCATACGGTTTCTCTCCTGTATGAATTCTGTGATGAGAAATAAGACCTGAGCGATCACAAAACCTCTTCCCACAATTCTTACATTCATACGGTTTCTCTCCTGTGTGAATTCTGTGATGAGAAATGAGGCCTGAACGGTCACTGAAGCTCTTTCCACACTCCTTACATTTATGTGGTTTCTCTCCTGTGTGAATCCTAAAATGTCTTGTAAGCTTTGACGCCCACATGAAGCTCTTTCCACACAACTTACATTTATGTGGTTTCTCTCCTGTTTTCAATCTGAGATGAGAAACAAGGCGTGAATGTTGACTGATGCTCTTTCTGCTCTGTGTACATTCTTGAGTTTTCTCTCCTGTGTGAATTACTTGATGTAAATTCAGATCACTACAGCTACTAAAGTTACTCTGCGACGCAATGCATTCGTAACCTGGGGAACACCCGCTATCTGGATTTAATTTTGTTTTGACATTGAGCATTTTCCTCATTGCATTTTCCTGTTTCCTGTTTCCTCCTTTGTGGCCTCCTGACATGGGTGGCTCACAGGTACCCACACCCCTCTGAGATACAATGGATCCTTTCTTCCCAGACTTTGACTGACTTTTCTTGCCTATCTGTGAGCTGCTTTGCTTCTGGAAAATCTCCTTCTCTTCTCCATCCACATTTCTTTCTGCTGACATCACAGGTAGGCTGGGATTACTTTTATGCTCCTGCATGTGACCTGTTAAAACACGAAGAAGAAAAAAGCAGTAAAGTCTCAAGCAAAATCCTATGGACAAGGTACAAATAGCTCCATCCCTCTTCTACAGTCTCCTCTCTTTCTCCTCTATGTTGATGTCTTCTGGGGTTCCTTCCTCAGCCACCCACTGCTAGGCTGCTCCCATGGCCTTCCCACTTGCCTTATACGGCTACATGTGACTTTGGATAGAGGAAAATTAATTCTTGCCCATATTAGTGTTTTTGTTAAAATCTTTATTACAAAATACAGTAAGACCCCCATAGCTGCAAGGGATATGTTCCAGGCCCTATGAGATGCACTTAATTTCCCATAATTCCCATAAAATCTCACAGAATTTCACAGGGATTGTGGAATAAATGAACGAATGAACTTTATTGATTAGTCATATGACCCTATCAAGTGAATTATGGGAAATCTTGCATCATTTCACACAATTTCGTCACTATCCCAGGCCTCAGAGGAATTTACGGTAGGCCTAATGGTGCCCGCGGGGGGTAGGGGTGGGTTGATACAGTCACCATGGAAAACTGAAACCATGGTTACAGAAACAGTGGATATGGGGGTCCGACTGTATTGAAAAATCCCAAAACAAAATAACTAAGTTTGTTATATTTATACCATAGTCACAACTGGCATCCTTCTAATTGGCATAGACTGGACACGCAAGAGGATTATGCATTAACATCCTATTTCCATACCAGGTCTTCTAAAGATATAAGAAATATATGATATAATTGTATATATGATATAAATGCTTTAGAAAGAGACGGATTTCTCAAGTCTCAGTACTGCAAAAGAACCATCAAGACTGCTGACTAGGGATGCGTACAAATATTTGTAACATTTGATATTAATACAAATTCGTACAAATTCAGATGTATACTAATCGAATGTGACAATATTCGTACAAACACAAACGTTTTGGAACATTCATAAACCAGAATGGTAGGAAAGTGGCTGCGCCAGTCACATCTGCAACGGTGCATTCGACATGGATTGAAAGCGGATTCAAAGTGGATTCAGGGTGGATTTGACACTTTCAGAGTGGCTATGTCGTGGGATATATATCAGATACCCAATATGTTTGTATTGGATATTCATATGAATTCGTACAAATACATTGGGATCGAATAGAATCCTACCACATTCGAAGGGGATCTATTTGAACGAACATGAATCAAATGCAAAAGTCCCGATCAACTTATCTATGGCTTCTGGCATTTGCACAGCCAGATCTAGCCCTCAGAAAACCCTTGGTTTACCCTTCACCACCCGAGATGTGCCATCAGAATGTTCGGTAAACCTTGGAAGCCTGAAGTCCCACCTATTGCGATGACAGATTTGAATAAACATGCAATGAGCCAGGATGCAAGTTCAGGCGGTCACCCCACACGGGGTTAACTGGTTACATCTGCACTAACCCTTCTTGATCACTGGACCGTGGGAGGAAAAGTCCACCGCCCAAGTAGAAAGGAGTAGAAAGTCCCCCAGAATCGCATACAATTATGGTCCCTCTTTCCTTCAAGAGAACAGGATTCGCCACTTCCCTCTTCCTTGCTGAACTCACTCTACCCTGCTGCTGAAACCATCTGATTTTGCCTTGCTGAAAACCACTCACTTTCGCCTGCTTTGAGCCAGTTTGGTCTAGTGGTTAGGGAGCCGGACTCTTATCTGGGAATACCAGGTTTGATTCCGCCCTCCCCTATGAAGCCAGCTGGGTGACCTTGGGCAAGTCACAGCTCTCTGCTGAGCTCTCACAGTCCCACCTACCTCACAGGGTGCCTGTTGCGGGGAGAAGAATAGGAAAGCTTTGTCAGCCACTTTGAGTCCCCTTAAATGGGTGAGAAAAGCGGGGTAGAAAAGCCTACTCTTCTTCTTCTTCCTCCCTCCTGTGCTGAGCCGGCGCTCCATGTGTGGGAAAGCTTTGTGCCTACATCAGTTGGATTTCCTTTCTGTTTGTATTTGGTTGCGCTCTGCATTTCTCTGCTGCTCTATTTTACCTTTCAAAAATTATTTTAGTCTTCTTTTCTTGAGGAAATTGACTCTGAGACTTTTTCAGTTTACTGCCCTGTTCATTTAAGACAAAAGCACATGAAGATCTGTCGTTTTTAAATCCACTGATGCTGCGGGCCCTGAGTGATCCCTATCCTAGACCAAGCTAATTGACATCTGTCTAGGAGGCCTTGTAAAAGTAGCCTTCCATTCTCCTCTTAAAGCACCATCTATGTTTTACCCTTCCGCCTTTATTCAGTAAATCCTCCACCCGATTCAACCTTAAATCTCTATAATTTTGCCTCTTTATTAATCTATCGTGAGGCCACATTTGGAATGTTGTGTGCAATTCTGGTCACCACTCCTCAAAAAGGATATTATGGAACTGGAAAAGGTGCAGAAAAGGGCAACCAGAATTATTAAGGGGCTGGAACAAAATCCCTCACAAAATCAGACAGCAACGTCTAGACCTTTTCAGTCTGGAGAGGCGGCGTTTAAGAGGGGAACTGATTGACGTATATGAAATCATGCATGGTATAGAAAAGGTAGATAAAGAAAAGTTCTTTTCTCTATCGCACAACACTAGAACCAGGGGTCCCTCTATGAAGCTGACAGTAAGAGAGTCAGATCCGACAAGGGGAAGTATTTCTTCACCCAGAGGGTCAACGGTCTATGGAATTCGCTGCCAGAAGAGGTGGTAACAGCTACCAGCCTAGATGGCTTTAAGGAAGGGTTAGACAAGTGTATGAATCTCAGATAAGAACATAAGAGAAGCCCTGCTGGATCTGGCCCCAGCCCATCTAGTCCATAAGAACCTCAGGGGGGTCCTGCTGGATCAGGCCACGACCCATCTAGTCCAGCATCTTGTCCCACACAGTGGCCCACCAATTGCCCATGGGCATCTCCAGCAGAGACAAGGGCAAACTTTCTCCTGCTTTCGACTCCCAGCAAATGGCCTTAGAGGCCTCCTGCTTGTCCCCACAGCCTGAGAGATGTAGTTAGGCATCCATTCTAGTAGCCATTGATACATCTGTCATCCATAAATGGATGGCTAAATGCAACTTTCGGTGGGGGGAGGGGGGGACAGACAGGATGCCTCTAAGGCTATTTGCTGTGATTAGTGGGCCACTGTGTGTGACAGGATGCCAGACTCGATGGGCTGTGGCCTGACCCAGCAGAAAGAGTCCTCTTAGGTTCTTATTGCTTTTACTTTTCACATATCTTTCTCAGGGTACCAGGGCTCTAAGCCAGAGTGTAGATTTCCTTGGACATAACCCCCTGCTCAGTTCCTGGGTGACCTTGAGCCAGGCACAACTGCTCTGCTGAACCTCTGCTATTCCAGGTTGCAAGCATGGAGGAGAAAGAAGGTTTCCAATTGACTTAAAAACAACCCTCATATCACCTAAGCAATTTCAGACAAATCTCTGAGCAAGCACAGCACAAAGAGGAAAACTCTAGAACAACATGGACAAAAGAAGAGCAACCGGTCTATGGGACAGGTTGCCACTGGAGACGGTGCAGGTCTCCTTTGCTGGAGGTCTTCAGGAAGAGGTTGTAGAGGCATCTGTGTGGTTTAGTGAATCCTGCACTGAGCAGGGGGTTGGACTCAATGACCCCAGAGGTCCCTTCCAACTCTACGATTCTCAGTGCTAAGCGAAAGAGCCATAGAGGTATCCCAGCATCACCCTCAATCTAGCCAAAGAGAGACTCACCCACAAAGGCCAGATTTTGGTAGTTCTCCTCCATGACTTCCCTGTGCAAAGTCCTCTGGACCGGATCCAGCAGAGCCCATTCCTCCGCTGTGAAATGCACAGCTACGTCCTCAAAGGTCACAGGGAACTGGATGAGAGAAAGAAAAATAGTTTCCTCTTCAGAGAAAGCGTAAAGATCCAAAATCTCAGGGCAAGACGGAAGAGCTTGGAGATTGGTCTCCGTGACGCAAAACTCACTCAGCTGCCTCCAAAGCATCCCGAGTGAGAAACCAGGATGGAACCCAGGAAAATTGGGGAGGCATCAAGACTCAGTAAAATGGGCAGAATCAGAGACCCTCGGCCAGAACCATTTTTCTCCTACCTGATCCGGAGGTGGCTCAGAACCCATTTCTGCACCGTCACAACCTGGAGGCCTCTTTGCTCTGCCTGTAAAAATAACCAAGGATTAGCAGTGACAGACGCCGTTAGCTGCCAGATCTCGTTCAAGGTGCTCTTCCATGGCCCATTATGCCCTGGGCCTTAGTTTGGATTATATCTCAGAACAGGCACCTGCGATCCACGTGTTAGCGCAGACTTCAGTGGGCCACAGGAAGGGTGGACCGTAGTGTGCACCATCATATGTACGGCCGATCTCTAGCCCAAGATTTAAACCAGAATAAGGCTCAGTGCAAAAAGGGCCCAGAAGAATAAAGCCCTAAACACCCCGGGAACAACACCATGAAGATTGGGATTTCAGCAACCCCCCCCTCCCCCCCTTCCTCCTGGGACTCCCAGGAACTGCGGCAAAATGGAGGGGGATTTCTAAGAAGTCCCCCTTTCACACCCTTTGGCTTTCCAAAAGATACTCGACAAGACCAATAGAAAAGGGGCACTGAAGTGTGAAAGGGGTGGAGAGTTCAGATCTCCCCACACACGAGATCTATAGCAACAGAAATGGGTTCACACACTAAGCAGATACACACCGAGTTTAAAAAGGCACCGCTCCATCTTCACCCAACGTCTTTGCCACCCTCCGGCCCCCTCTGCTTGCAAAGCAGTCGCTCTACGGGATCCGGTGGGGCCTTCTTGGCTTCAGAGAGATTGGCGATCCCTTCTGTCCACACTTCAACCTGCAATAAAACTGACTCTTAGTTTCTGTCCTGTACCTTCGGTTCTTAGACATGGGGAAAGGGGTGGGTGTTCATGAACGACTGGTCTGAAACAATGGGTGTTTTCCCACTGTCATTAATGGGTGCTTAATGGGTACTTCTCGTGACAGTGGAAAAACACCCAATGTCTCATGAGCATCCAAGGGGAGGACATTCCACCACCTGGGGGCCATCACAGCCAAGGCCTCTCACACATCCCCACCTCTTAGATGGTGCTGGTACTGGACTTAATTGTAAGTGGTATAGAACTCAGGTGGGCCTTCAGTGTTTGTTCACCACCGTATCCCATTATTTCATAGAATTAGAATCACAGAGTTGGAAGGGACCTCTAGGGTCATCCAGTCCAACTCCCTGCTCAATGCAGGATTCCCTAAACCGGTGATGGGCAATCTATGACACGTGTGTCACAGGTGACACACCAAGCCCTTTGGGGTGGCACACATGGTCACCCTGGCACCTGGGCGTGTAGTGCTTGCTCGTTCTTGAAGTGTACGAAATACCAACTTTCAATTGAATATTAGCAAACGAAATTCAGCAACAAAAGTCACTAATGTAAAGAATTGTTTGTTGCTTTTAATAAAATATTACTAGAGCTACAAAATTCACAAAATTATGGATATTTCTAGATGTGACACAGTACATGAGTTAAGCTAGGTTTTCTTGCGAATTTTGACACACTGAGCTCAAAAGGTTCACCATCACTGCCCTAAACCATCCCAGACAGATGTACTGTAGGTCCAGCCTCTGCTTGAAGACCTCCAACGAAGGAGAACCCACCACCTCCCCTGGCAACCTATTCCACTGACTGATGGCCCTCAGTGTCAAGAGTTTTTTCCTAATATCTGATCTGTATTGACTCCCTTGGAGTTCCATTCAGTTGTTTCTAGTCCTCCCATCTTGTGCAAGTGAGAATAGGGACGATCCTTCTGTACTGTAACGGCACTTGAAGACTTCTATCATATCTCCTCTCAGACTTCTCTTCTGCAGACTGAACAGTTCTAGATCCTTCAACCATTCCTCAGACATTATTCCAAGACAACTGACCATTTCCAGCAGGAACATCTTCAGATCGATTACAACAGAACCAAAATTGCTGTCTTTGGAAACAGCAGATAAATGGAAATCCAATGACACAAGTAAAATCCATGAAATACGTTGGCATTCATCTTGCGACAAGGAAAGTACATATACAAAATGCAAAACTGAGAGCAGAAATAACACTTTTATGGGTTTGTAAATTATTTTACACTAATGGAGGGCGGCTTTTAAACCTATTTAAAATGAAAACTACTTCTCCAAAAGTGTTTTTCTTCTGCTGTCTGGGGCAGAAATTTGGCATATGTATAACATCTTAGCTTTGGAAAGAGCACAAAACAGATTCCTGAGGAAGATATTCACCCTCTCCCTCAGCCTCCTCACAGCAGAAGCCCATGACTCTCCTCCGTCTTCACCCATCTCAGGCAGGAGAACATGTTCATAGGCCTCTGGTTGCCTTTCTGATTCTGGGCCTGACTAATTTTGCTCCTCCAGCACTGGACTTTCTCCTTAGAGCCCTTTTTCTCTACTAACAAGGTCTTACTCACCCAGAAGAGACTGCAGATGTTCTGCAGCCAAATCTATCCTCATTCTGAGGACTAGAAGGTGTTGTGGAATCAAGAGAGGGAAATGGAGATGGAGCCAGCCTGGGCTTCTCCCTGCAAGGAAGAACATAAAAGAATATAAGAAGAGCCCCGCTGGATCAGGTCACAGCCCATCTAGTCCATAAGAACCTGAGAGGAGCCCTGCTGGATCGGGCCACAGCCCATCCAGACCAGCATCCTGTCACACACAGTGGCCCACCAATTGCCCATGGGCATCTCAAGCAGAGACAAACCTTCTCATAGGAACATAAGAGGAGCCCTGCTGGATCAGGCCACAAACCATCTAGTCCAGTGGCCCACCAATTGCCCATGGGCATCTCTAGTAGAGACAAGGGCAAACCTTCTCCTGCTCTCAAATCCCAGCAAATGGTCTTAGAGGCATCCTGCTTGTCCCCCCAGCCTGAAAATGGCCTTCAGAGCCACCCGTCTCTCTCCAACCTGGAAGTGGTATATGGGGCATCCGTTCTAATAGCCATTTGATACACATCTGCTCTCCACGACCAGCCCTTTCCTCAAGCCATCCAGGGTGGACAGTGCCCCCCCAACCACGATCGCTCCATACAGAGTCCCCACAACGTCAAGCAGCCCCTACAGCTTTCTCTGGGACCTAAATTTCCCCACTTAACAATCACTGGGAGAGGAGAGATGGATGGATGGATGGATGGATGGATGGATGGATGGATGGATGGACGGACGGACGGACGGACGGACGGACGGACGGACGGACTGATTGACTGACTGACTGACTGACTGATTGATTGATTGATTGACTGATTGATTGATTGATTGATTGATTGTATCCCTAACCTGCCCCATATGCTTAGGTCTCAGGGTGGGTAACATTAAAAATCAGACATATATTAAAAAAATAATATATATTAAGACAGTAACAATATCTATGAAATTGAAAGAGATGATATATTCCTATTTAACTAAAGGCCGGTAAAAAAAGCTGCATCTTCGATGCCTTCCTGAACATATACAGTGAAGGGGCCTGATGCACCTCAAGAGGGAGACTGTTCCACAGCCTGGGGGCCACCACTGAGAAGGCCCTCTCCCGGGTGCCCACCCCTTTTACTACTGAGGGTGGTGGGACAACCAGGAGGGCCCCCCTTCCAGATCTTAACGCACAGGCAGGTCCATATGGGAGAAGGCGTTCCTTTAGATATTTAGGTATATGCTGCACTGGCACTTTGCTCATGCTCAGGAGCACCTTTTTCCTCCCTCCTTTCAAGTGCAAACCCATTTGCTTTCCCTTGCAGTTCCCTGCCAGTCGCCTATGAATGGGCTCTGGGCACGGATTTCCTCAGGTCCCTAATGGGGTGGGGTGGGGTGGGGGACACAGAAGCTCCTAGCAACCCCCTCCCCCCAGCAACCCCCTCCCCCCCACAGCTGTCATCGTCCGGTTACCCTCCTGTCCCTGTCCGCCGTTCCTGCCTTCAATCAGCAGCTCCTCCGGAAGAGGCGGAGTCTCAGCAGGAAGTGTTCCTTCTCGCTTCTTCCGGCTCCGCTCTAGAACCGGAAACTCTCTGTCCTTAACCCTTTGGCACGTCTTTGCTGCAGGTCTCTGCTGGAGCAGGCCACGGCCCATCTAGCCCAGCTTACCCAGTGGCCCACCAGTTCCTTATGGGCACCTCAAGCAGAAGGTGAAGGGGAAACCTTCACCTGCAAGTGGCCTTGAGAGGCCTCCTGCCTGCCTCTCCTAACCCCAACCTGGGCATCCATTCTAGGAGCCATTGATGCACCTGTCCTCCATGCGTTAAGAGAAGCCCTGCAGGATCAGGCCACAGCCCATCTAGCCCAGCATCCCGTCTCACACAGCGACCCACCAGTTGCCTTATGGGCCACCGTGTGCCAGGGGATGCTGGACTGGATGGGCTGTGGCCTGATCCAGCAGGGCTTCTCTTATGTCCTTATGTATCTCAAGCAGAAGACAATGGCCTGCTCTGGACTCCCTGCAGGTGGCCTTGAGGGGCATCATCCTGCCTTTCTCTGCAACCTGGAGGTGTTACCTGGGCATCCATTCCAGGAGGGAATGTTATACCTGCTGTGTCCTCCATGGATTTATCTAGTCCTTCTGAAAGTTATCCAGGCTGGTTGCTGTCGCCGCCGCCATCTCATTGGGAACAAAGACTTGACAAAAGCCAAGAGGTTTATTTGACGACAGTTACATGAACCAGCAACTGAGGCCCTTTCTGCACTGGATTATATCTCGGAATAGAGACTTGACATCCACACGTTGGCGCAGACTATGGCAGGTCCAAAATGAACCAAAATGCGTCTGGCAGGTCACTAGCTGGAGGTAGAAACCAGAATAAGACCCAATGCAGAAAAGGCCAAAGTTACTCCCAGGGTGTAACTAAGGGTGTTTTTCCATTAATGGGTACTTAATGGGTAATTCTAGTGACAGTGGAAAAACACCCTAAGGTGCCGGTTCATTTTATTCCTTGGCCTTCTTCAGATGGCTTTTTCCTCGCCACTAATATAGTAGAAATTAATTTGAAACTCAAAGATAAATGGTACCGTACACCGGTCCAAATATGTCAAATAACACATAAGTCTTCCTCACTTTGTTGGCATTGTAAAAAAGTCAAAGGTTATTATTTCCGTATGTGATGGAGCTGTGAAAAAATTCAGGAATTCTGGGCTTTGATCAGTGTAGAAATAAATATTATCCCTAATAGCAGTGCAGAATTAACCCCAGAATTGTGCTTGCTACAATTGGATTTGGATCTTGAACTGAGTAAACCAAAAAATTTATTGCTGGACTTTCTTTTAACAGCAGCCAGACAAACAATAGCCCAAGGTTGGAAGAGCTTAAGTATATCAAACTTTGGCAAATTGCCCAATTGGAGTATGTAGCTACTATGTATAAAAAAAATGCAAGGTTATTCACAGGCCCTAAATTATCTAACGGTCTGGCAACCTTTTTTTGTGAATGCCTCTACTCGTCTGCCCTCGTAAGAGCATGAGAACATAAGAGAAGCCCTGCTGGATCAGGCCACAGCCCATCTAGTCCAGCATCCTGTCGCACACAGTGGCCCACCAGATGCTCATGGGCATCTCAAGCGGAGACAAGGGCAAACTTTCTCCTGCTCTCGAGTCCCAGCAGATGGCCTTAGAAGCGCCCCGGTTCCTCCCCCCCAGCCCTCGATTATTCCCTTATCCATTTTATGTAATAGGATTAATGACTGAATTATATGTATATATGCTTTTGTTTTATATGCTATTTGTATTCTCTAATCTGTATTTTTTTATAACATTTATTTTTTAAAAAAGATGGCTTTCTCCTCCCTTACTAACTAGCATCAACCCCTATGGCAGGAGTCCGGCTCCCTAACCACTAGACCAAACTGGCAAGGACAAGCAGGATGCCTCTTGCAGGTACAGATCCAGCAAGGCCCCTCTTATAGTGTTGATAATGGGAGACAACAGTTGCAGACCATAAGGCACCCCGGATTTCAAGTCCCAAATTTCAGTTCAACGGGAATGAATGAAGCTGAGGCCTAAAGGGTTAAAGGCAGGGAGTGCCGTTTCCTAGAGAAGCCCTGAAGGATGCAGGCAGCCACTTCCGGCTAGCCCACTCCTCCTTGCCTTCCCTACCCCCCCCCCTTGGGAGCACAAAGGACCTTTGGGTGCAAGAGAGAGAAGCACCAGCGGGCGAGAGGGGAGGATTGGCAGGTATCTAAGGGGAGGTGTGGGGGCCTCTACACGTGGGACCCTGCTGGGGCATCCCTTTCCTCTGCATGCAAAGCCCCGTCCTTGAATTCTGGGGGTGGGTTCTGTCCTCTCCTGTCTGGCCTTTGGGGGGCATATATTTGAGGTCCCTGCCCTGTATTTCAGTGGGCGGGGGGAGCCAGTTTCTTCTAGTGGTTAGGGAGCTGGACTTTTATCCGGGAATACTGGGTTTGATACTGTCCTCCTCCATGAAGCCAGCTGGGTGACCCTGGGCGAGTCACAGCTCTCTTCTGAGCTCTCACAGCCCCACCCGCCCCACAGGGTGTCAGTTGTGGGGAGAAGAACAGAAGGTTTGTCAGCCGCTTTGATTCCCCTTAAATAGATGAGAAAAGCAGGGTCGAAAAGCCAACTCTTCTTCCTCCGTGAAGCCAGCTGGGTGACCTTGGGCTAGTCACAGCTCTCTTCGGAGCTGTCACAGCCCCACCTACCTCACAGTGTGTCTGTTGTGGGGAGAAGAACAGAAGGTTTGTCAGAGTTCAGTCCTCTTAAGAGGGTGAGAAAAGTGGGGTAGAAACGCCAACTCTTCTTCAAACACTTGGCTGAGAAATGTTGGGCGATCGCCTTGAAAGAGGCGCCTCTAAGCACCCGCCATCATCTTCTCTCTCTCCCACAGGCAGGAAAAAGGGTTTGATTCTTCTTTCCGGGTGGCCGCTGGTTTTAAGATGGAGCAGAAATGGGTGCTGAGCAGCACAGATGTCAGGTAAGAGGAATATTACAGGACACCCATGGAGGGGCTGGGCTGGACTTCAAAACAATTCAGGTTTTCTGGACTCTGCCAGATCAGCCCCCATGCTCCAGTCTATTTAACTTTCATTTCTTCTTTCTTCCCCCATTCATCCCTGTGATTTGCCGGAGGACTTTGGGCATGACAGAAATCTGACTGTGGAAAGCAGGAGACAGGAATAGCCGCCATTGTTGGCATCTGCCCTTTAGGAGACGTTGCTCTCTCGTTTCTGATTCTTCTCTATATGAAACCGAAAGCCTAAACTCTGCACAACCTAAGATCCTATGTGTAGCCCCCGTGACGGGCTCAAGGGTTCTCTCTGCAAGATGGAGGAGGTGGTGGTTGATCCGCTCCGCAAACCCAGGACCTGGCCTCCCCAGACCCACGGGCTTGATCCGAGCACCATCCAGTCACAAACATATGCAGACAGGACCCCCAGTGTGGCTACCAATAAGACAGAATGAGGAGGAGCTCCAGCTGCTGGGTAGCTTTGACCACCTTCACAACCAAAAACAACCGCCCATTTAGGGGTGCTTGGCCCTCTGTAACATCTGGAAAGTAAGCCAGGGGGCAGTAAAAGAAAAGAAAAGCACCCCCTTGAAGATCCCAGCAGTAGGCCCTCTCTCCCGATTGTCCCCATCTGGTGCCTTGGCAAGGTGATACCGTGCTTGGGATCCTGCTGTCAGGAGGCAAAACTCCCAGCAGAGTCACCCACAGCAGAAATGCCAAAGAAGGGACCTCAGAATAAAATGCACCACCCATATTGGGGTAGCATCATAGACAGTCAGGCCCCCGTATCCGCGCGGGAGACATTCCAGGCCCTACCGCGGACAACATAAAACAGTGGATAATTGCAAATGCTGGGAAATGCGCTCCCATTTCCCATAATTCCAGTAAAATCCAATGGGATTTCAAAGGGATCTCACTCAAGATGCACTCCATTTCCCATAATTCCTGTGAATTCTTATGGGATTTCAAAGGCATTGTGGGAAACTGTGTGCCATTTGGGGCCATTTTCTGCCTGTCCCAGGCCTTGGATAGGCTTAAGATAGGCTTCCTGGTGTCCACAGGGGGTGAGGGTGGGGCTAATCCAGTCACCGAGGGAATCTGAAACTGTGGTTGTTCTCCCCACAATAAAGACCCTGTGAGGTCAGGGTAAGCTGGGTGCCCTTGGGCTAGTCACAGCTCCCTTTCTGAGCTCTCACAACCCCACCTACCTCACAGGGTGCCTTAGAGGGTTAGAAAAGCAGGGTATAAAAGCCAACTCCTTTCACATGTTAGTATCTAAAATAGCCACCCTGTCCAAACAAGGACCAAGCCCAATGAGTTCCTAAAGAACACATTTCTGACCTCAATCACTGTTTTTGTGTTCAGAATTTTCATCAAATATCAAGAAACTCCAATAGTCAAAGCCGACAGCTGGGATCTCTCCTACATCCTCCTCATCTCCTTCCTCTTTGCCTTTCTTTCCATTGGGCTCCCAAAGGAAGGACTTTCCTCCTCCGAGAAACAACCTTCAGCATCATCTTCTCTTTAGTAGTCACGAGAGTCCCTGGTTCTGAAATTATGCCAGAAGTCCCCCCCCCCCGCCCCAAGTTGGCCATTTTCTGGGCCTCACAGAATACAGCTGTGCAGAGCGTGAGGCAAATGTCCCCCTCGCACAGCTGCTTGCAAGGGGTCAAGATGGCTTTGGTTGTGTCTTCAGCCCCCATCTCGGTGGTCCCTCCATCCCTCCATCCTGCACAGAAAGACCATCCAGAAACTGGAAACCATGGGGGATGGAGGGGTCTGGGACGGAAGGGGCTCCAAGAGGAGGCTGATGGGCGCTTGGAGGGTAAGATTGCTGGGCTGCTCCAGGTACTGGTGCGCAAGGACCCTGTGGGGTTCTCTGTGGTGGGAAAGGAGACAGGAAGAAGGGAAAAAAACCCTCCAAGGGCAATGGTGGGGGGAACATCCATCTCTAATGGAAAACCCAGGGTCCTTCCGGGAAGGAAAAATTCAGGCAGAGAAGCAAGTCTGGATACAGAGAACAGTTTATTATCTGATCAGAATTTCTTGCAAGAAAGAAGAGACGGGGAGGTATTCTGTCATGAAAATGACAGTTTAAATAGAAAGTGAAAGAAGTCCCGTGTCATACGCGTTTACATCACAGGAAGAAGCTAAGTAACCACAAGTTTAAAAACAAACAACAACATCTTCAATTTCCACACGCATTTTGACGCTTGAGATTTCTGTCGAATGTTTGTGCAGGCCTAAGACCCCTTATATGGTAGTGGGGTAGATCTGTGATATGTGTACTCTACATGCCTTCTGTGTTACTAGAAATTTCAGTGGAATATGTCTTAATTTTCTGGAGCATTTAAGCAACAGGGTCAGAAGCTGTTTACTGGATTATTATGAGCAGTGAAGGTCAAGGAGATTTTTGAGCCATTTAATATGAAAGATAGAAGGGTACAGATTCTTCAGTTTGGTCTAGTGGTTAGGGAGCCGGACTCTTATCTAGGAATACCGGGTCCGATTCCGCCCTCCCCCATGAAGCCAGCTGGGTGACCTTGGGCTAGTCACAGCTCTCTTCTGAGTTCCCACAGCCCCACCTGCCTCACAGGGTATTCTGTTGTGGGGAGAAGAACGAAGCTTTGTCAGTTGCTTTGAGTCCCCTTAAATGGGTGAGAAGAGCAGGGTAGAAAAGCCAACTCCTCTTCTTCCCAGAATCCTTTGGGAACCAATTGGCACCCATCTTGGCCCATGCTTCCACATTTCTTCTCTCTGAAGGGAAAGTGGACATGGCAGGAAAAGCAGCTTAACTCTCTGCCTTGGGTCTACAACTGGAGGCAGTGGGGGCCTTTGGACCCTCGCAAGGGTGTGTGTGTGAATGCATGAGATTCCTGTCTAAGGAAGGGGCAGGAGGAGCTAAGGGGGCAGGTGGAGGGGAGGGAAGGGAAGGGGTTTCTTCCTTCTGGGGGGGCTGGGGGTGTCCCCTTACAAAATCTCCTGCTCAGGCCAGAAGCGCACCCAAGAGGCTCCCAAGGCCACATGGGAAGGGGGGAAGAGCAGAGGGGGGGGTACCGGGGGGCTTCACTCCTTCCTACCCCGAGATCACTTGGGGCTTGCAAGGGATTTGCAACTTCTGCAGGGACTCCCAGGTGGAATTCCTTGGCAGAAATATCCCCTCCACACACACATACACTCCTGGGTTTTGCTTAGCTGTCTTTGGGGGGGGGGTCTTTGGGACTGTGGGGGACTGTGGGAGAGTACAGGCAGGAGGGAGCAGAGACCAAGAGGAGCTCATCTCCCCCATTTCCCTTCCTTCACGGCCCCCAAAGGAGGGAAATCAGAGGCAGACAAGGAGAGGATCGGATTCCCACTGGCCCAAGGGGTCTCCCAGGAAGGACCAACGCGAAGGGATGGGTCTGCCTTCCGTTCCCTCCAGTGGCCAGTTCACCACTCATATGCGACAAAGGATTTGCAACCTGGAAGCAGCAGGAGCCGAGCTGGAACAGGCAGGCTTGTGCCATAAGCTGAGAAATGAAAACAAAATCTGGCTAAACTGATTGAATGTGACATTTACTTTAACTAGTATTCACTTGAAAATATCATTCATTCCTTATGGACGTTTCTAGGTGTAGTAGGCAGTTTCCTCGCGACAGTACCTAGAAGGGGAGAAAAGGCCAAGTCTGCCTTTACCAGGTATCCAGATGTATACAGCAAGTATACATCTGGAAGGTTTAGACCAGGGGTAGGCAAACCACGGCTCGGGGGCCACATGCGGCTCTTTGGCCCCTTGAGTGTGGCTCTTCCAGCTTAGGAGTACCCTAATTAAGTTAATAACAATGTACCTACCTATATAGTTTAAGTTTTAAAAATTTGGCTCTCAAAAGAGATTTCAGTCATTGTATTGTTGATATTTGGCTCTTCTGAGTAATGAGTTTGCTGACCACTGGTTTAGACAAATGTATGGATGACAGATGTATCAGTGGTTACTAGAATGGATGCCTAAGTCCATCTTTCAGGCCGTGGGGACAAGCAGGATATTTCTAAGGCCATTTGGAGGGTTTTGAGAGCAGGAGAAGGTTTGCCCTTGTCTCTGCTTGAGATGCCCATGGGCAATTGGTGGGCCACTGTGTGAGAGAAGATGCTATACTGGATGAGCTGTGGCCTGATGCAGCAGGGCTCCTCTGAGATTCTTAGGTCCACGTCAAGCTAGCTGGGCTACTTCATTGCTGAACAACAGATTTGCTGACCATAGCTAAGCTCACATCTGTGGGCGCGATGCATTTGAGCGCTTCCTAATACTGCCGCTATCAGTTTTCTTTAGCAATTGATCTCTGAAGCAACTGGACAAGGGGAGGTTACTGCCCAAATTTAAAATGACACTTTTCTACTTTTTCTTATATGGCTTCTCAAGCACAGTCCATAGTTTCTTATGGTTTCTGTGCCTATGCAGCTTTCCAATATGATGGGTATATTCCTTGTGCTATACACATGTAGACACATAATTTCAGAAACAATTCTCTTTGCCCTTTTCTACACATTTTCTAATTCCACAATATCTTTCCTGAAATCTGGTGACCAGAATTGTTCACTGTATTCCAAATGCAGCCTCATTAAGAATACGCAGGAATATTCATACCATTCGAAACTTGTAAGAATTTGGCCAAATTTGGCCATTTGGATTTGAATCAAATGTTTTCACATTCAAAGATTGACATTCGGATTTGAATAGAATGTTTTGATACATTCGTACGAAGCTTTGTTATGGACTCTTATGGAATT
Organism: Aspidoscelis tigris stejnegeri; assembly: GCA_023333525.1. NCBI lineage: Eukaryota > Metazoa > Chordata > Lepidosauria > Squamata > Teiidae > Aspidoscelis > Aspidoscelis tigris. The sequence continues at coordinate 5,277,223 of JALMGA010000024.1, forward strand.
TGTATGGGATTTGCATAGGATTTGTGTGGGATATCTAACATTCATATTGAATTTGTATAAAGCATTCGTATCAAATTCAAATCCTACCACATCTGAAGGAATTTATTTGAATGAATATTGAAATATTCCATTTTCTTTCATCTCTTCCACAGAGGATACGGGGAAGAAAACTGTAGTGAGCCCCCTGTGATCTCATCAGACCCAGCAAACCAAGAAGGAGGAGAAAAGATCAGAGAATTAAAGTGCCCCAGTGCAGGAGAATCAGAAGACGGAAGGGAAAGGGAATCAATACTAGAAGATGTGGAAATGCAAGGACTTCCCATCACAGAAAATCCAGAAGGAAATGGAAAGGTGAAGCAGGAAATATGGGAATATTCCCCAGAAGAACCAAAATTAAAGACAAATCCCACAAGCCAGAAAGGAAAGAATGTGAGGAAATACATAGAAATATACAGTGATACTAAAACGCTTAAACTAGATAAGAAAAGTTATACAGTGGAGAATACATATGAATGTATTGTGTGTGGAAAGAGTTTTAGTGCTAGAAGCAGCCTTAGAATTCATCACAGAATCCACACTGGAGAGAAACCATATAAATGTATTGCATGTGGAAAGAGTTTCAGTGACTGCAGTGCCCTTATAAGTCATCAGAGAACCCACACAGGAGAGAAACCATATAAATGTATAGAGTGCGGCAAGAGCTTTACTCGAAGCGGAAACCTTAATATACATCGGAGAACCCACTCAGGGGAGAAACCATATAAATGTGTGGAGTGCGGAAAGAGCTTCAGTGATAGAAGCAATCTTAGAACTCATCACAGAACCCACACAGGGGAGAAACCTTATAAATGTATTGACTGTGGAAAGAGTTTCACTCAACAAGGTGCCCTTACTATACATGCAAGGACCCACACGGATGAGAAACCATATAAATGCATGGAGTGTGGAAAGACCTTCAGTTTGAGAAGTCATCTTACTTTGCATGAAAGAAATCACACAGGGGAGAAACCTTATAAATGCTTGGAGTGTGGAAAGAGTTACATTGACAGCAGTGCCCTTAGAACTCATTACACAACCCACACAGGGGAGAAACCACATATGTGCATGGAGTGTGGAAAAGGTTTCAATCATAGCAGTGCCCTTAGAACTCATCACAGAACCCATACAGGGGAAAAACCTTATAAATGTGTAGAGTGCGGAAAGAGTTACAGTGATAGCAACTCCCTTAGAACTCATCACAGAACTCACACAGGGGAAAAGCCATATAAATGTGTGGAGTGTGGGAAGAGTTACAGCGATAGCAGTTCTCTTAGAAGCCATCACAGAACCCATACAGGAAAGAAACCTTATAAATGTTTTGAGTGCGGAAAGAGCTTCGGTCATAGCAGTGCCCTTAGAACGCATCACAGAACCCACACTGGAGAGAAACCATATATATGCATGGAGTGTGGAAAGACCTTCAGTCAACAAGGACCTCTTACCTCACACACAAGAATCCACACAGGGGAAAAACCTTATAAATGCATGGAGTGTGGAAAGAGCTTTAGTCGAAGAATTCGGCTTACTTTGCACCTAAGAACCCACACAGGGGAGAAACCATATAAATGCATGGAGTGTGGAAAGAGCTTCGGTCGAAGAAGTTATCTTACATTGCATGAAAGAAATCACACAGGAGAGAAACCTTATAATTGTTTGGACTGTGGAAACAGCTACCGTGATAGCAGTGCCCTTAGAAAGCATCACAGAACCCATACAGGTGAGAAACCATATAAGTGTATGGAATGCGGAAAGAGCTTTACTCGAAGTGGAATCCTTAATATACATCGAAGAATTCACACAGGGGAGAAACCATATACTTGTATGGAATGTGGGAAGAGCTTCAGTCAGCAAGCTCCTCTTACTTTACATGCAAGAACCCACACAGGGGAGAAACCTTATGAATGCACAAAATGTGGGTAGAACTTCAGTTGAATTTAGTTTTCTTCACAGATATGAACCCACATGGGAGAAACCATAAAGGTGTTTGGGTTGTGGAAAGATCTTAAGAACCTCAGAGGAGCCCTGCTGGATCAAACCACAGCCCATCTAGTCCAACATCCCAACTCTTGGCATGCCCACCAACTGCTTCAGGGCATCTCTAGCAGAAGACAATGGCAAAACCATCTGCTCTTGACTCCCTGGAAATCCCATTTAGTGGCATCCTACTTCTCTCTCCAACTTGGATCAATTCTAGTAGCCACTGATACACCTGACCTCCATGAATTTGTTTTCAGAATTCTGGGAAATCTTAGGAGGCAACAACATGGTAAAATTATGCTATAAATAGTGCTTGTTTACAATAGCAACTTTCTACTTCAGTAAAGCTGTTCTGGGGTTTGTGTAACTCTAGTGCAGTGGCTTTCAACCTTTTTGAAGCCACGACCCCCAAATGAAGTTCAAAAAGCCTCCGTGACCCCAGGGGCGGGCCGGGGGGCGGGGGGTGGGGTGGGGTGGAGCCGGGGGTGGGGTGGGGCGGGGGCAGGGCAGAGGCGGGGTGGGGCCAGGGCCGCTGGCGTTGCGTTCGGTCCTCCCTGACCCGGAACTCCTCCTGCAACGCCGGATTTTGGCGGGCAAAGGGCGCTGGCGGCGAGGCACCAGTCAGTGCGGGTCCAGCGCCCTTCACCGCCATCGCCGCCTGCTGCCGCCGATCTCTCCTTAAAGCAGCAGCAGTGCGGGGGGGGGGACGCGGGGGGGCCTGCGCACACTTTGGCGACCCCGCCAAAATGGGTGCGCGACCCCCGATGGGGTCGCGACCCACAGGTTGAGAACCACTGCTCTAGTGGTATAAATCAGGACATTTAGGATTACATGGAAAAAACTGAATCGTGGAAAAAGGCACATATGTCAACCATGTAAGATAAGATACAAGCCAAAAGTTAGAACATTAACTGGATGTTGTGAGTGGTGGAGTGGGTCCTTTTCATACTATACCCAGTGGGACGATCCAAGTATGCTCCCATACACACTGTGGAACTAACTGATTGTGGATGACTTTGTTGGGGACAGTTGCAGTGGATCACAGTGTGAAAGTGCAAAAAGGCTTATCCAACAGCAAGGAAAAAGGAATCTTGTGGCTAAAAGTGTGCAATTCTTATCTGGTAGTTTCCTGGTCTGATCCTGCTCTTCCCCGCGAAGCCAGTTGGGTGGCCTTGGGCTAGTCACAGCTCTCTTCTGAGCTCTCACAGCCCCACCTACCCCACAGGGTGTCTGTTGTGGGGAGAAGAACAAAAGGTTTGTCAGCCACTTTTGAGTCCCCTTACATGGGTGAGAACAGCAGGCTATAAAAGCCGACTTCTTCCTTCTCTGTCTCCCTCATCCTTGTGAGTGGAAATTCTACTTTTTTATGCTTTAAAATTTACTCACGGATGTGCTCCCAACACTACACCGGATCAATCAGTAAGCGTTTGCTTCATTTACTCCAGGAAAACCAAATGAAAGGTGCTATCTGAAATGGAAATTTTACTTACTGCTTTTCTCTGTATCTTATTATTTTTTTAAAGACATTTCTATACCGCTTTCTGCTAAAAAGAAACAGCGCACAATGGGGCAGCATGTTGTTCACCATGTTGTCCGATCGCTGTGGCAGCAGTGGCAATAAGTCGTTTAAAAAGGTTGTCTATTAAGGCAGCTCTTGGCTCTAAAGAGCTCATTAAACACATTAACGGTAGCACACTTTGACATTGCCGAGGTCTAGGAAAATTATGATGTGCTTTCCACACAGGCCAGGTACTGTTTGGTTTGGTATTGTCAACTCAACATGGAAAGTGTTGGCGCGATGAGAGGCCGCACAGCCAGGCAACGCCTCAATCCCGGACTTTTTGTGAGACCAGCAGGAAACCTCTGACAATGTACAGGATGCACTTAAGAAAAAAAGCAAACATATATAGTTGGGCCTTCCACTGTGGGAAGACAAGGGACCCCCAACACTTGGGAAGACCATCTGACGGCTTCCTACGCCGAGTCTGTACTTATTTATGCTTGATATTGTGTTTGTGCGTTAGGACAATTTAGTAATAAAATTCTTCTAGAGATTAAAAGAGTCTATCTATTCAAAAGAAATGAATGAGTTAGGAAGCGGATCAAAGTAGGGGGAGGAAAGGCGGCGGTGAGGATGACCTCTGTCCGTCTGCTGTTGTTTACCTCACGCTCCTTCCAGAATCTTCTCCGGGTGGCGGTTTTTTTTCTTTCTTCATCATCCTGTATTTCCCGCCCTTTTCCCACATCTTGTTTGGGTGGGAGAGGACAGTTATTTTCCCTCAGTGGCACCTCAGGCGACCTGCCCTGCCACACCCCTTCCTTTCCCGCCTCAGGGCAGCTGGCTCCTCTGGGCTGGTGGCAGCCATGTTCCCCCTCCCTCCCAGACCCCCCCCAAGACCCCCAAGGATGCTGCGGAGGTTCATTCTCAGGTTCCCCAAGCTCAACGCTGCATTAAAGGTGGCCACCAGGAGAATCCCCTGAGCCTGGCAGGAGAGAGGTGCTGGGGCCGCTCCTGATCCTTGGCTGGCTGCTGAGCGTTGGGATTCTGGGCAGCATCTGGATCACAGTGGACACCCCATGAGGGACCCACCCTGCCCACTTTGCCCGTGGGGGGGGGGCATTTACAACCCACCCACCCCACCATCCTATCCACACCAACAGAGCATCACGTCCGCTCTCTCTCCGCCTGGGGATTCCAGCGGGGACCCTGGCAACAGCCACGTCATGGCAAACTTTTTTCCTGATTGGCTGGCCCGAGGGGGGTTTCCCCTCTGCCTGGGGAGGGGGGCAGTAGGAGCCCCTTCTGTCCTCTTTCCAGCCCCCCCCCCCGCCCTGCGCAGCATCCAGGGGGAAAGCGAGGCTGGTGGCACCTTTGCCTTTGCGCCCTGGACAGATCCTAGATTCCAGTCGTCTTCAGTGTCCGTGAATTGGGCACCATCGAGTGGATTGGGCTCCTCCTGCCGGGATCCTGGGGGGAGGGCGGGCTCGAATCTGCCACCCTTTGAAGGGGGGGGCACTCCTTCCCTCCTGGCCAGTGACGCCCTTGTGTCCCCCCACCACTGGGCCAGGCCTCCAGGGAGAGGGAAGGGGCCTCCGCCCAGTTTGCCCCCCCCAGGACCTGGGGCTCCCTAGTGGACTGGCAGCAGGGCCTCTGGGGGGTTCCTCCTTCCCTGGAGAGATGGGGGGGGCAGCTTGAACCCGGGATCTCCTGGGGGATCTTGGAGAGGGATCCCCCCTTCCCTTTGCCGCAGTCATTAAAAGCCCCCTATCGCCGCCTGTCTCCCCCCCCCAATATTCTTTGGACGTAAATCCACCTTCTGCCCCCCCTCCCGGAGGTTTCCGAAAGATACACACACACACAGCTTGCCAGAGTACTACTACTAATTTCCCTGCAAGCAGAAAAGGAGCATCTCAAGGGAAGAGCCCAGCAGCAGGCGTGTCTCCCGCGCAATCAATGCCACACCGGGGGGTGGGGGGGGGTGCAGCAGAACTTGGAGGGGGGGCAAGCGCCGGTCTCTCCCTCCTTCCCCCACCCTCTGCTGGTCTTGCTGCTCCCCCTCTCCCCACCCCCACCCCGCATGTACAGCGCCTGGCACGCGCAGAGAACCGTGCGGGAGCTGAGGGGTTAAAGGCAGCGAGTCCGCCTGCTGGTGCTTCCTAGAGGGGCGCTGCTGAAGGGAAGCCACTTCCTGCTTCTTCCTGCCCTCAGTCCTCCATCCCCTTTGGCCGGAGAAGAAGAGGGAGAGCAGGGTGTGTGTGGATGCAAGCAAGAACGCCTTGGGTGCAAGGGGGGAGAGAGGGAGGGGCTAAGTTGGGGTGGGGGAGGTGGAGGTGGAGGGGCTTTAGAGGCCGAGAGAGACATGGGGGGGGGCTGCTTTGCATCACCCTCAAGCGACAACCCACCCACCCCCCATTCTGTGTCAATCAAGATCCTTTGGTCTAGAAGAAGAAGAAGAAGAGTTGGCTTTCCTACCCCGCTTTTCTCACCCATTTAAGGGGACTCAAAGCGGCTGACAAAGCTTCTGTTCTTCTCCCCACAACAGAACACCCTGTGAGGTAGGTGGGGCTGTGAGAGCTCAGAAGAGAGCTGTGACTAGCCCAAGGTCACCCAGCTGGCTTCATGGGAGAATCGAACCCGGTATTCCCAGATAAGAGTCCAGCTCTCTAACCACTAGACCACTAGGGAGCCGGACTTTTATCTGGAAATACCGGATTTGATCCCACAATCCTCCATGTAGCCAGCTGGGTGACCTTGGGCTAGCCACAGGTGCCTTCTAAGCTCACACGGCCCCACCTACCTCACAGGGTGTCTGTTGAGGGGAGGAGAACAGAAGGTTTGTCAGCCGCTTTGAGTCCCCTTAAAATGGTCAGAAAAGTGGGGAAGAAGTGCCAACTTTTCTTCTTCTTCCACGAAGCCAGCTGGGTGGTCTTGGGTTAGTCACAGCTCTCTTTGCCCCACCTACCTCACAAGGGTGGTTGCACCTTTGTCCTCCTGTTGTGGGGAGAAGAAGAGAACATTTGTCAGTGATATTGAGTCCCTTAAATATGTGAGAAAAGTGGGCCATAAAAGCCAACTCTTCTCTTTCTCCTGGCCATAAGTGTGATTCTGCCTCCCTTGCATATATGAGGCTTATATGGCTCCCAAGGTCACAAGCTCAAGTCTCTCTGTTACCTCTCTGGCATTTTTCTGTCTCCCAAAACAGCAAAGATTTGGCATCTATGCAGAATCGGTCCGGCTAGAACGTCTCTTCCCAGAGGAACAAAAAAATGGTGGAGGAAGAAAGCGCGTTGCTGCCGGAGCAAAAATCGCTTAGACCCGGATCAGAAAGGGACCCAGATCACTTTGAGGCCAAGAGGCCCTGGGAGGTTTCCAGCCGACACCATTACCTTTGCCGCCAGTGGCTGAGACCAGAGCAGCACACGAAGGCCGAGATGCTGGACCTGGTCGTCCCGGATCAGCTCCTTCCCCCGGAGATGCAGAACTGGGTCTGGGAATGTGGGCCTGAGAACTGCTCCCAGGCAGCGGACCCGGCTGAAGGATTCCTCGTGAATGGGATGGAGAACGTCAAACAGGAAAGGGACCAGGTGGGGAACATTTTGGATGCCCTAAAGTGTGGACCGGGTCCTCTGTGCAGTCCTAACCGCATCCTTATTTCAGTCCCAAGGTCCCACTTCCTCTCTTTCATCTCCTAATTCCTGTTTCCTTTCCCTGCCGCAGGCGGAGGGGCGGATGAAGGAAGGAGCCGGAGGTTTCCCTGAGGCAAAGATGGTGCCACTGGATCCCATACTGAACCCAATGTGCAGGGGAGGCATGGAGGAGGAGGACAAAGCTGCCCCCACCCTTGGTAAGGATTCTCATTTCTGATGTTCGAGGCTCTTTTTCACTCCCTTGGTGTTTATGGTGGTAGAATTCCAAATTCCATCCTTTCCGTGACCCAGCAGCTCTCAAAAGTTGTAGATGTCTTAAGATCTGGAAGGGAGGTCCTCCTGGTTGTACCACTGCTCACAGCTGCAAAAGGAGGGGGAGACCTGGGAGAGGGCCTTTTCAGTGGTGGCTCCCAGACTGTGGAATAGCCTCTCCCCTGAGGTGTGTCAGGCACCTTCACTGTGAGTTTAGAGGAGCTGTGAAGACGCACCTCGTTGCCCTGGACTTTGGGTAAGTCAAGGAACAGCCTTTTCCTCCCCACGTTCAGACGCTGCCATGGTTTTAATATGTTCATTTTATATGTTGTGACCTGCCCTGAGACCCTTGGGGACAGGGCAGGATAAAAATAGATAGATACTTTCCCTTCCCATTTGCAGGTGCTACTGTTTTAATGTATACCGTTATTTTAATAACATTTTATTTTAAATGTCTTTACCCTCCTGGAGTACTCCGGGTATAGGGCAAGATAGACGGATAGATAGACGGATAGATAGATAGATAGATAGATAGATAGATAGATAGATAGATAGATAGATAGATAGATAGATAGATAGATAGATAGATAGATGAAAGAAAGAAAGAAAGAAAGAAAGAAAGAAAGAAAGAGTGGAAGTGAAGGATTTCTAACCTGGAGCAGAAAGAAACGGGCATGAAAAATAATTTCTCCTCCAGTTTCCTCTGGAGTGGTTTCTTCCTCTTAATCCTTCCATAATTTTTCCTCTGGGTTCCCAAACCTTGTGTGATGTCGTGCGGTGAGACCAATGAGGGAGGAATACGGTTTTTTTATTGTAAGCTGCCCAGAGATCTTGGGATACGAGGCGGGATGTAAGTAAGTAAAAGTAAGTACATACGTACGTATGTAAGTCAGTACGTACATATGTACATAATTTAGTAAGTAAGTACGTACGTACGTACGCAAGTAAGTACGTACATAAGTAGTACATAAGTAAGTAAGTCAGTACGTAAGTAAGTCACGTACTTACATAATTTAGTAAGTAACTACGCAAGTAAGTACATAAGTAAGTACGTACGTATGTAAGTACATAAGTCAGTACGTACGCAAGTCAGTACATAAGTCAGTACATAAGTCAGTACATAAGTCAGTACACACGTACATAAATATTGCAGAGCAATTCTGTCTGCCTTGGGTCTTTCCCAGGCCACATCGGCCCTGATATTATTGGCAACCACTTTGCACGAGGACACGCAACAGATGGCAGCAAACATCCACTTTCAATCTTCCTTTTTCCTTCACAGGCGTTGAAAAGAGCTCCATGTTTCCTTCCACGATCCCTCCAGATTGTCTTGCAGAAGGAATGGGTTCTGGACGGACAAGGGATCAGGTAAGAGAAGATTCGTTGCAAACCCAGGCGGGGCCAGTTGGGGGACTCTCTGTCTCCCCGCCGCACATCCCCTTTGCACTCGGTGTCTCTAAGCTTTTTCTACACGCTGCCCCAAATGTCCCCTAGAGATGCTTTGGGGTCGCAGGCTGTTGGGGAGTCGCCAGGGTGTTAAACACAGGGTCCCTGTCTGTGTAAGGGTGTAGGCTCAGCTGCAGAGGGACAGCCACCCATGAAGACTTCCTGAGATCATCCCTGCAGACAGGAGCTCCTCCCCTCTTCAGAGGTGGTCCTAGGGGGTTCCTCCCATGCCCAGAGGTGATTTAAGAAGAAGAAGAAGGGTTGGCTTTTCTACCCCACTTTTCTCACCCATTTAAGGGGGCTCAAAGCGGTTGACAAACCTTCTGTTCTTCTCCCCACAGCAGGCAGGCAGGGCTGTGAGAGCTCAGAAGAGAGCTGTGACTAGCCCAAGGTCATCCAAGGCTTCATGGGGGAGGGTGGAATCGAACCCGGTATTCCCAGATAAGAGTCCGGCTCCCTAACTACTAACAGTTGACACTCTCTCCCTCCAAGAGGTCCTCCACCAGAGTAACCAGGGCTGGTTCTGTGCCAAAACCCAGGCTGAGGTGGGTCCAGTCACCACCCTTTGTAATGCCTTCCACAAAGAACGGGGGTATTTCTGACTGCGTAGCAGTGGGGATAAACCTTGAATCCAGGGAGGGCTCCTTCAGAAGAGGGCTTCGTTCAAGGTTGGTCCCATCACTGCATCCCACAAGGATGCGACCCCCACACCCTTGACCCCCCCAAATCTCTCTAATGAACCAAGATGGGTAAGGGTCCAGGGAGACGTGATAGAACAGAGAGCTATTTCTTTTCTCTCTGTGTATCTGTCCGTCTTTCCTTCCTTCTGCACTGGTTACCTATTCACTACTGAGCCCAATTTGAGGTGTTCATGCTAAGATTTAAAGCCCTAAATGGCTTGGGCCCTGAGTATCTGAAGGAGCACCTGCTCCCATATGGACCTTCTTGGAGTTCCTTCTCTTACAGAGGTATGAAGCGCTGGGACATGCAAGAGGGCCTTTTCTGTGATGGCCCCTAAACTTTGGAACAGCCTCCCTCTTGAGGTTCACCAGGTGCCTACGCTGTGTAGTCTTTGGCACTTAAGTTTTCGCCAAGGCTTTTGCCATTTAAATAGCTTCCTCAGGGTGCAGTCCTGTTAGGGAGGGAGGGAGGGAGGGGGTTATAGTTTTAATTATGTTTATTTGATATACTTTATCCATTGTAACCCACCCTGAGTCCATTTGGTGAAGGGCAGGAAACACACACACAAACATTTGTTTATTTAATAATGCAATAAACCAAATATACAACAAGAACTTGGGACAAATTATAGCATTAGGATTCTTGGACTGTAATTTGTGGAGAATCCAAAACATGGAGAATTTGTACAGATAGTAAATACTCTTCTCATAGAGAGCTAGCAAAGATCAATAGCAGATTACAGGTTTCAGTAAAAGAATATTTGTCTGCTTGTTTGTTTACATTTTATCCCACCCTATACCTGAACGTCTCTGGGTAGGTAACAACATCTAAAATCAAACATTATTAAAACAATATGTTTTAAAACAATGTGAAACTTATTGACCTCGCAATATAACTCAGTGCAGATGTATCAATGGCTATGTGAGTGGACATCTAGGGTGTTTTTCCACTGTCACTAGAAGTACCCATTAAGTACCCATTAATGGGTACTAAATGGCATTTTTGTACCCATTAATGGGTACCCCGTGGGTACTTCTAGTGGTAGTGGAAAAACACCCCTAGGTACCACCTTCAGGTTGGAGAGACGGGCAGGAGACGTCCAAAAGCCCTTTGCATGGAGTTGAGAACAGGAGAAAAGTTTCACCCTGGTCTTGAGACGCCCAGAAACAATTGGTGGGCTGTTGTTTCAGGCAGGATGCTGGACCAGATGGCTGTGGCCTCATCCAGCAGGACCCCTCTTAGGTTCTTAGAGACAAATCCATGGGGGCAGATCTATTGTTGATGCCTTCATCTTCTGCTTAAGACACCCAGAATCAATTGGGATGCTGGACTAGATGGGCTGTGGCCTCATCCGGCAAGGCTCCTCTTAGGTTCTTATGGAATGACTTGGTTGATATCATCTCTGTGAGGAGTGTTTATGGTTTTCTTCCAGCCCGCCGTGACCTTTGAGGAGGTGGCCGTGCATTTCACGGAGGAAGAGTGGCCTTTGCTGGATCTGTCCCAGAGGGCTTTGCACAGGGAAGTCATGGAAGAGATTTACCGAATTCTGGCCTCTCTGGGTAAGACCCTTTCCTCCACGGGACTAAATAGACTCAGACCTAGAACGTTCCCTGCCTTTTTCACGTGCCTAACAGCTGTAGGGGAGTCGTATAAAAAAGCATAATCGTCTCCTGGTCGATGCTCATTCCCTGGTCCTTGTTTATTGCAAATTTTATTTATCTAATTTAAGGCCTCATATGGTACCCATCACCGAAGGATCCCAGGGCAGGAAACAATAATGAAGTTAGAAATGCGAAGGAATATTTGTGACATCTGGAATTCACATGCGTGCACAGAACCAGAAGGCCTATTTCAGCCTCTAGAAGGCCTGTTTTGGCCTCCGAAGAGCACCAAAATAGGCCTGGGATGCCCCTGGAGCCAGCCCCAAATCGTAAGGGGGTGCATGGGAGATGGGCAGAATGCCTCCGGTGGCATTCCCAGGTCTATTTCGGTGCAATCCAGAGGGCGAAATAGGCCTTCCGGAGGCCAAAAAGGCACTTCCAGTTCTGCGCACACCGACCTGGTGGCGATGAGGAGGACCGGTAAGTGCGGGGTGGGGGGAGAGGTTGAATTTGTTTTGTGCCCCCTACATACTGAATTTAATGTAGGAAATGGGCTTGGTGCAAAACCTCTAAAAAATATTTTTTTCTTTAAGAATCAGGCAGATCAGAGCACATTTCTTGGTTGGGAGAAGGGAATCCATTTATCTTAGGTGCTGAACAGGGGGCGGAAATGAGGAGTTATTGGCAGAAAGTGCTGTGAGGTTCTTTCTGACCCGGAAGCCAAAGGTGGAGCCATGTCCCGAGTCATTACCACATGTATGGAGATTTATGCACCCTTGAGAGGCTGCCAGAGTTTCTGAAGCTAGTTGTGATGCCCTCGGGTTTGGTGAGACTTAGAGGGAGTGAGGTGGTTAGAATTAATGAATGTATAATGAACACAGAACTCTCTACACCAGTTAATGCGGGGTCAAAGTGTTTTAAACTGAGCAGTATAGAGGTAAGTGGAGAGAGATTTCTCCCCAGCAACAGTGGGAGGGGGGAATGGAACTCTTGGGAGGAGCCGACCAATCAGGTGGAGGCTAGAGGAGACAGAGCTTATATAAACAAGAGCAGAAAAACCGTTGGTCGTTCTGTATCTGGGGCTTGACTTAGAAAGGAGTTAGACAGTGCAGATCTGGGTCCTGAGGAGAATCTAGAATAGGAATTGTTCAGGGTCCTGAGTTAAGAAATGAGTTAATATGAACGGCTGGTGTTGAACTTGAACTAACATAACAGTTGTAAACCAATAAAGTTACTTTTGTGTCAAAGACACTCTGCTTGAGGCCTGATTCCTGACACAGACGCTCAAGGGAGAGGGAAGTGTTGTCATGGGGATATAATGGCAACAGTGTAACCTAAGTGTTGGAGCTTGGCTCAGAAGGAGAAAAAGGCCAAGAAATCTACTATTTAAAAGTGGATTTGAAGTCCGTAGCCTTAGTGGCCGGACTGAAGTGAGCTGGACGCCCGGCTGGGGCTTAGTAATTGGTGGCCGCCGAACGAGGGCGTCACACTACACGCTTGCATTTGAAAGTTACATCACAGGCTTTTAGAAAGTGCCTCTCACCTGTTTCCTTAGTGGTACCTTGTTTTGAGCAACACCACCGACCTTTTTTCCCTTTGGTCCAAAGTAGGGAATCAACCAGAGGCCTCTTTGCACTTTGGATGGTGGTCGACAGTTAGTGAACTTCTGGGGAAGAGCATCCGCACATGGAGGAGGCTGTTACAGCCTCCAAGTGCCCCCTGCCTGCCCTGAAGTTCACTAATGGTTGATTAGGCGTGGAGCGTGAAATTGTGCTCCACGCCTTTACCGACTTTGACCAAAAGCTTACCTGAAGAGTCCAGCAGTGTGACCTTCCAGGTCCTCTTCCTGGTCCCTGTGGACGGTGGGCGGGAGAGGTGGCACCCACGTTAGGTGCGGTTGCAGTGGCGGCTGTGACCGATCGCTGACCTTTGCCGTGACCGGACCTCCGATCCCTGGGAGTGGCATCCATTTATTGAGTGGCGAGAGGGGCGTTGGATCGGCAATCGGGTAGCGGGTGCTTCACGTTTGGTCATAGGCACTGATGTGAACGTCTCTCTGCCTGAACACGCCCATCTGCAATGGTGCCAAAGCATGTCACGGAATGGCCAGTCACGGCAGCGAGGAGGTGGAACGTCTGGCTTCAGACACAGTGGTGTGGGCTGGTAAATGGGAGGACCATTTGGGGGCGCTTTGGGGAAGCTTTCCTCACGACAAGTGGGAATGGTCCATTTGTTTGGTCTACTGGTTAGGGAGCCAGACTCTTATCTGGGAATACCGGGTTCGATTTTGCCCTCCCCCATGAAGCCAGCTGGGTGACCTTGGGCTAGCCACAGCTCCCTTCTGAGCGCTCACAGCCCCACTCATCTCACAGGATGTTCTGTTATGGGGAGAACAACAGAAGGTTTGTCAGCCGCTTTGAGTCCCCTTAAGTGAATGAGAAAAACGGGGTAGAAAAGCCAACTCTTCTTCTTCCTCCTCTTCCTCTTCTTCTTCTTCTTCTTCTTCTCTGCCCATCATCAGGTTCTGCTTTGCAATGCTGAATGAGTTTTCATTTCTTGTTTTGTCCCCCAAACAGATGGTTGTCAGGACAGTAGAAACGGCACTGAAGTCGAACACGAGAGACACCAACATCCAAGAGAATCAGAAAGACGTAGGAGAAGCCAATCGAAGACCAAGAAACGCAGACCCTCCGTTAGTACGTGGGAGAAAAAGCACCAATGTTTGCAGTGTGGGAGGTGCTATGTGGAAAAGGGGGCGCTTACCAAGCACCAAAGGACCCACACTGGGGTGAAACCCTATAAATGCACGGAGTGCGGAATGGGCTTCACCGACAGACAGAACCTTACCAATCATGAAAGAATCCACACCGGGGAGAAGCCGTATAAATGTGCGGAGTGTGGACGGACCTTCAGGAACAGGGGGACCCTGACCAACCATCAGAGGACCCACACCGGGGAGAAGCCCTATAAATGCCTGAACTGTGGGAAGAGCTTCAGCATTAGGAGCACGCTGATCAAACACCACAGGATCCACACTGGGGAGAAGCCCTATGAATGCCCGAAGTGCGGGAAGTCCTTCAAGCGGAAGGAGTACCTGACCGTTCACGAGAGGAGCCACACGGGGGAGAAACCGTACAGGTGTGCCGAGTGTGGGAAGAGCTACACGGACAAAGGGAAGCTGAGTAAGCACCAGTCCCGCCACACGAAGGAAAAGCTCTACAAGTGCATGGAGTGTGGCATATACTTCGGCAGCGGGGGCAGCCTCCGTCTGCACCAGAAGAGGCGGCACCGGCAAGAGAAGCCCTACCAGTGCCTGAACTGTGGAAGGAGCTTCAGTCAGGACACCCAACTGGTGGCCCATCTGGATGCCTGCTGGTGAAGAATTCAGGGGAAGAGCTCTTCAGCCCAGGAGGCCTGGATCTGCAGAGCCGTGGTCACCTCGTGGCAGGTCTTGGGGTGGTTGGTGCCCACACAATTGGACTGGTGTTTTAGTGGACCTAAAGCTCAGCCCCGGGACAGATCTTGGGGGAATCTGTGACCTCAAAAGAAGAAGAAAAGTTGGTTATTGTACCCTGCTTTTCTCACTCCAAAGGGGACTCAAAGCAGCTGACAAACCACCTGTTCTTCTCCCCAAACAGACACCCTGTGAGAGCTCAGAAGAGAGCTGTGACTAGCCCAAGGCCACCCAGCTGGCTTCATGGAGGAAGATAAGTTGGCTTTTTTACCCTGCTTTTCTCACTTATTTAAGGGGACTCCAAGCTGCTGACAAACTTTCTGTTCTTCTCCCCAAACAGACCTGTCGGGGAGGTGGGGCTGGGAGAGCTCAGTCTGTTGTAGGGAGAAGAACAGAAGGTTTGTCAGCCGCTTTAAATGGGTGAGAAAAAAACGGAGTAGAAAACCCAACTCTTCCTCCTCCTCCTGGTACATGCAGTGAATACAACAAAGAAGAAATGTGTGGACACGCAACAGTGAGAAATGAAAACTACGTTAATACCTAAGATCAGTGTGACCTGATGTCAGGAGCTGCTTCTTACAAATATCAGCAAAAAATGTTATCATAGTAAATATTTATTTATTTATTTACCTATTTCTATCCCATCCTATGCCCAAAGGTCTCCAGGTGGGTTACAATAAAATCAGTATAAAAACACATGAAATATGTTAGCCAAAACAATGGCAGTGCCCACATTGGGGGGGGGGGGGGTAGTCATGCTTTTCCCTCAGCCAAAGGCCGGGGTGACGAGGTGCATTTTCACCAAACATCTGAGCGCATTCAGTTAGGGTGCCTGATGCACCTTTGAGGAGAGACTGCTCCATGGCCAGAGGGCTGTCATGAAGAAGGAGAAGAAGAAGAAGAAGAAGAGTTGGCTTTTCTACCCTGCTTTTCTCACCCATTTAAGGGGACTCAAAGCGGCTGACAAACCTTCTGTTCTTCTCCCTGCAACAGAACACCCTGTGAGGTAGGTGGGGCTGTGAGAGCTCAGAAGAGAGCTGTGACTAGCCCAAGGTCGCCCAGCTGGCTTCATGGGGGGGAGGGGGCGGAATCGAACCCGGTATTCCCAGATAAGAGTCCGGCTCCCTAACCACTAGACCAAACTGGCTAGCCAGTTTGGATCTCCATGGAGGATCACCATGGTGGATCTCCATGCACATGTTCATGGAAGATGAGATCATTGCTTCCATTTTGGTGGCATGGGACCACTAGCTTTGAGCTGAAGGCATCACGACCAGAGGCTCGTAGGCCAGAAGTCTCAAGTCCCGTTGGGTTGTGAATCTGTAACCATGTCTAGAAATCTTAGTAAGCGTCAGAACTCAGAGTGAAGCAAAATGCTTGATGAACAAAGGTTGGTGAAATGTCTCAGCCCTTCTAACGTGCAGACGGAAGAGGACGGAAAGACCATAGCTCAGAGCAGCCGTTTGGGCCCGGTGCCAGGCAGTGAAATTGGTTAGAAACAGCATTTTTAAAACCCAAATTAGTACAGAGTTAATGGAGATTTTTGCTGCGTTTTCATTATGCAGAAAAGGTCAGTTTGGGGTGCTGGCCGAGGGGCCAGTTACAGAGTCTAATGCATCATGAAGATGGAGCCAGTGTCCTGTTCAAGGTAGAGACGTGCACCAATGGGGTGTTTTGCCTTCGATCCGTGTCAAACTGAATGTAAGAACATCTATATTCGTTTGAATATTTCCCCTTCGAATGTGGTAGGATTCTATTTGATACAAATACATTCATACGTATTCGTATGAATAGCCAATATAAACACATATATGTCCGATGCATATCCACTCTGAAAGTGTCAAATCCACCCTGAATCCACTTTGATTCTGCTCTCAATTTGTGCTGAATGTACTCTGGACCCGTCGCAGGCGTGGCCAGTGCAGCCGCTTTCCCACATCCCCGATATAACATCGTTCGAAACATTCATATGCACGTTCTGAAATATTTGTATGAATACAAATGTCCATGGATGAATGTCGTAACGTTCGATTCGAGCATGGATGTCCGAATTCGCACAAATATTGAATGTTACGGATATTCGCGCGCGTCCCTAGTGTAGGGGTGTTTCTAAGACTGTTTTTAAGACTGATCCCACACTAGCTGAGCTCCAACCGCGTTGATCAGAGTGTAGGCCAGACTAGGTAACCCTACTGCTGCATCTTCTTCAAAGGTCCACCGGTGGCCGAACCCTGTATAAACTGGACCATGAATGTGTGCAAGCGCAGTCACGCCTCCGTATCCTGTTTAGCGGGGGACCCGTTTTGGCACTGCCCCAAACTGCCACCGAAAGGGGCCCGCTGGAGCTCCGTAGACCCGAAACCAATGTTCCTGGGCCACTGGAATTGTCAATGCAGTGGCTGTTCCGGACCAGCTGTGCCAACGCCAACAGCTTACTCTGGGATAGGGGAGTCAGATGAGTCCTGCGGCGGGGACCAGACCAGCCTGACCCAGGGCCTGTCCGCGCTTGCCTGTCTGGAGCAGCTGCAGCCATTCCAGGAGAACTGCACACACACAGCACACCACGGTCTCCACCAACCCAGGATCAGGAGCATCTGCCGGCCACCCCAGTTGACTTGAGGTCTCCAGAAGCTTGGTGGAAGTGGCATTTACGCCACCACCTGATGCAGACCCTGTGAAGGGTGGGTGCGTGCGTGCGTGCGTGAGTGGATGGGTGAGTGGGTAGGTGAGTGAGTGAGTGGGTGGGTGGGTGAGTGAGTGGGTAGGTGGGTGAGTGGGTGGGTGGGTGAGTGAGTGGGTGGGTGAGTGGGTGGGTGGGTGAGTGGGTGGGTGGGTGGGTGAGTGAGTGAGTGGGTGGGTGGGTGAGTGAGTGGGTAGGTGGGTGAGTGGGTGGGTGGGTGAGTGAGTGGGTGGGTGAGTGAGTGGGTGGGTGGGTGAGTGAGTGGGTGGGTGGGTGGGTGAGTGAGTGAGTGGGTAGGTGGGTGAGTGGGTGGGTGCGTGAGTGAGTGAGTGAGTGGATGGGTGAGTGGGTAGGTGAGTGAGTGGGTGGGTGGGTGAGTGAGTGGGTGGGTGCGTGAGTGAGTGGGTGGGTGGGTGAGTGAGTGAGTGAGTGAGTGAGTGAGTGGATGGGTGGGTGGGTGGGTGCGTGAGTGAGTGAGTGGGTGGGTGGGTGGGTGAGTGGGTGGGTGAGTGGGTGCGTGCGTGCGTGAGTGAGTGAGTGAGTGGATGGGTGAGTGGGTAGGTGAGTGAGTGGGTGGGTGGGTGAGTGAGTGGGTAGGTGGGTGAGTGGGTGGGTGAGTGAGTGGGTGGGTGCGTGCGTGAGTGAGTGAGTGAGTGAGTGAGTGAGTGGATGGGTGAGTGGGTAGATGAGTGAGTGAGTGGGTAGGTGGGTGGGTGGGTGGGTGAGTGGGTGGGTGAGTGAATGAGTGAGTGGGTGGGTGGGTGGTTAGGTTGGTAAGTGGGTAGGTGAGTGGGTGGGTGGGTGAGTGGATAGTTGAGTGAGTGGGTGGGTAGGTAGGTAGGTGAGTGTGTGGATGGATGAGTGAGTGAGTGAGTGAGTGAGTGAGTGAGTGAGTGAGTGAGTGAGTGAGTGGTCTCCAGGAGAAGGAGGGAGATTCACTTCATCTCAGGGCATCTTGAGTGGGACAGGCTGCAGAAACGGCTGATAGTCCCTATCTGAGCATCCCCTGATCGGTGCCCGTGGGCACAGGCCATGGGAGCCGCCGGTGGCGTCGTGTGCTGGGAGATTCCACATTTGGGGGGCGGCGCACACGCTAAGCGCTTGATGCATTGGGCGTGGTGGTGGTGGCTGCCCAAAGGATTCCCTCCTCCCCCAGGAGTGAAGGTCCAGGGGGTCAGATCGCAGCTGCACGCATCCTACGGGAGCGAGAGGGTTAAAGGCAGAGAGTCCTTCAGCTTCCTAGAGAGGCCGGGGGGAGCGGGGGGGGTCGTTCCTCCTGCCTCCTGTACTGCCTGGAGTGCCCCCCCCCCGCTCTTGTGGCTGGAGCAGCTGGTGGGTGCGAAGGGGCTTTGGGTGCAAGAAAAGGCAGGCGGGGAGGAGCCTTGGAGAAGCCCGGAGGGGGGGGAGGGAATGCTGGGGAGGGGGGACCCTCCGTTTCTCCCCCAGGAGGAGGGGGGCTATTGAGCTGGTTCTCTTCTCATCCACTTGTCCACCCCCCCCAGGCACTAATTTGCATCCAAGGGACTTTGGGGAGCAGAGAAAGGGGGGTGCTCAAGGCTCCAGCAAGGGGGGCATCTCTCTCCCCCCCCCCCCCGCCAGCCCCTCTCCCTTCCCAGCACCCAAACCTTTGTTCTGCTTTCCTTGCAGCGAGAAGACATCCTGGGCGCCCACCGACTGCACCCTCCCCACCCCAGAAGTGAAAGATTCGGGGTGCAATAGATAGGTAGACCAGGGGGTCGGCAGTTCCCCCAGTGCAAGGAGGGCCCCATTGCCAGCTACCACTAAGGGGCTGCCCTGCAGGGACGTTGTGCGAGAGATGAAGGGCAGGGGACCTCCAAGGACAGGCCTGGCGAAGGGCCTTGGTGCGTCTCCGCACTGGAGAGGACAGAGGGTCTGGGAAACGGGCAAGGAAGAGACCCCAGACCCAGACGTGAAGCGACAGCAGTTCAGGGGGGTCTGCTACCGGGAGGCCGAGGGGCCCCGGGAGGTTTGCAGCCGCCTCCACCGCCTTTGCCGCCAGTGGCTGAGACCAGAGCGGCACACGAAGGCCGAGATGCTGGACCTGGTGGTCCTGGAGCAGTTCCTGGCCGTCCTTCCTTGGGAGATGCGGAACTGGGTCCGGGAATGTGGGCCGGAGAGTAGTTCCCAGGCGGTGGCCCTGGCCGAAGGATTCCTCTTGAGCAGGATGGAGGATGCCAAACAGGTGAGCAAACCGACCGGTGATCATGGGGATTGTACCAGTTTCATAAGGTAGGTTGTTTCCTGAAGGTCCTGTAAAATTTGGGTCAGGTCCTGGTGGCCCACAGGTTGCCTCGTTTTGTGTTGACATCCTAAAAGATGTCGGGATTGAAGAAGAAGAAGAAGAGTCGGCTTTTCTACCCCACTTTTCTCACCCACTCGAGGGGACTCAAAGCGGCTGACAAACCTTCTGTTCTTCTCCCCACAACAGACACCCTGTGAGGTAGGTGGGGCTGTGAGAACTCCAAAAAAGACCTATGACTAGCCCAAGGTCACCCAGCTGGCTTCATGGATGAGGTGAGGAATCAAACCCTGTATTCCCGGATAAGAGTCTCTTACTCTTTAAACCACTGGCTCACCCTGTTGACTGTCTGCTTTGTAGACAATTGCTCCACACTCCAGCTATTTATTTATTTTATTTGTTTATTTAAAATATCTATGTCCCTTTTCCCATTACATAATGGGTATCTAAAAGCATAATTACAATCATGCTGGAAAGGCCTGGGTAATAAGATATGTCTTCAGATGCCCTAAGAATATCTGAGGGGAAGACCATTCCAGAGGGCAGGTGCCACCACAGAGAAGGCCTGACTGCGAGAAGCCTAAAGAGGGCATTTAGAGATCTGTGGTAAGCCCAGCAGGATCTCACAGGTCTGTTCTGAGGGAAGACACCTGGCAAGTAAACTGATGAAGTGATCAACAGCCTGCTATGTCCCATGATACAACCTGGAATCGGCCCCAGTGACTACCTGGCAACCATCTGAGATGCTTCAGCACAGGTGTGATGGGTGCAGATGTGGCCACAAGGATGCAGCCGAATAATCCCCAGCTCCCCGTGAGGTTCTTTCCTTTGATCTGCCGCATTTCTGTTGCTGTTGCTTTTCTCCCTGCAGTTTCAGATGAAAACACGGG
This sequence comes from Aspidoscelis tigris stejnegeri, assembly GCA_023333525.1. NCBI lineage: Eukaryota > Metazoa > Chordata > Lepidosauria > Squamata > Teiidae > Aspidoscelis > Aspidoscelis tigris. Next base: position 5,297,651 of record JALMGA010000024.1, read on the forward strand.
CAGAAGTGGCCAACAGCCCTCCGGAGGCCGGCTTTGCTTTTTGGGACTTACCACAGCAGCCGCAGGCCGTGCGGAGCATGACGCGAGGAGATGGAGACATCTCTTCTCCAGGTAAAGGGTGCACCAAGTTTTGCCCTTGCCTTCTGCTCAAGATGCCCAGAAGCAACGGGTGGGCCGCTGTGGACCAGGTGGGCTGTGTGGCCTCATCCAGCAGCTTCCTAGTACCAGCTCCCACTCTGGCCTTTTCTGAGATGCTGCAACCAGAGCTGGCCATAGGTTTGGATTTGTTCCGTTGGTTTCCGTAAGGGAGTTATAATGGAAGCAGTTTTGTTTAATCTTTGGAAGAGATGACAAATTCCTTCCGGGATTTTTCCTTTGGAATCTGGGTCTTGGTTGTTTTTGCCCGCCAGGTGATATGGGGTGGCACGACATGGTGATACATTATTTATTTGTATTTGTATTTGAATTTATTTCTATCCCGCCCTATAACCGAAGGTCTCAGGGTGGGTTACAATATTATATTAATCATAGACAGATCAGAGGGACTGGTCCTGGAATTTCAGACAATCTCCCAGAGAAATAAAAGGTCTGCAAGAGAATCAGGCAGCAAAGCTGTTGGAAATCTTTCTTTCTTTCTTTCTTTCTTTCTTTCTTCCTTCCTTCCTTCCTTCCTTCCTTCCTTCCTTCCTTCCTTCCTTCCTTCCTTCCTTCCTTCCTTCCTTCCTTCCTTCCTTTCTTTCTTTCTTTCTTTCTTTCTTTCTTTCTTTCTAAATGAATGAATGAATGAATGAATGAATGAATAAATAAATAAGAAAGAACCTGCCCTTCAGGTCTTAGGATGTAAAATATACTTAAAATATAACCCACCCTCCCTCCCTGGCAGGGCCACATTCAGAGGAAACTGAGCATCCAAGTGAAACCATAAAATGTAGGTGCCTTGCGAACCTCCAGAGCGATGCCATTCCAAAGTGTGGGGGCCACCACAGAAAAGGCCCCCAATCTTACGGCCTGCTGAACTGGGCAGAAGAGACTCTTTCTGGGTAACTAACTCAGGTGGGTGTATATTGGGAGACATCCCCTAGGTGGCCCCACTTCATTTTTTGCAGGACACCAGTCTTGGGCCAAGTGTTCATGGATCTGATATGCAGAAGATGCCACAAGCTTCATGCCAGGAATGACCAACAGAAGGAGCTCATTCTGTTTCTGTTAACTCTTCACAGGAAGTGCAGAAAGGCTGGCGCTTTGCACCAGATCCTGCCCACGTTTTGATGACGAAGAAGCCCTTCTGAGGTCAACCCAGGTAAGGAAGCTGCGGGTTTGCCCCCGGATGCAGCATAACATTTCAATGGTGTTGGTGGTTTATTGGACCCTGGATTTTCCCCTAGTGTACAAACTGAAACATCCCACAGGAGATGCTGGAGGTGCATGGAGGGGAAGCTCTGCATGATAACTTGGAGCCTCAAAATACCTGAAACAAATACCTTTTTTTAAGCCTCATATATTGGGAGCAGAGCCTTCTATCATACAGACCTGCCCTTGCTTTCAGATCACAAAATGGGGGCCGCCTTGTGGTTTTGATGCCCTCAGAAGTACGAGGGGTTGTGGCACATGAAAGAGCCTTCTCTGTGGTGGCCCCCAGCTTTGGAATAACTTCCCAGTGGACTATGCCAGGAGCCAACTGTATATGGTTATACGGTCTTTGATTCCTAGTTCCTCTGAATATAGTCCTGTCAGGAGGGGAGGGAGGAGAGATTGGGTGGGTTATAGTTGAAGTATGTTTTCGTCTCCGTTTTTTATCTTGTGACCAGCCCTGGAATCTCCAGGTGAAGGGTGGGTTACCAATGAGAGAGAGAGAGAGAGAAGATAGTACAACAGTAAAATCTAAGGTGTTTTGGCTGTGGGCATAATTTCATTACATGTGCAGATAACACAGGGACTGGATAGGAAATACCCTGGACATTGGAAACAAATTTAGAATGAGAAGAAAAAGAGAATAAGAACATAAGAACATAAGAGAATGAAATTTGAGGCCTGAGCTGAGGGAGTTTTTCTCTCAGGACCATACTGAACTTTTCCCTGACTGAAGAAGTGAGGAAAATTTTTTCCCTCAGGACCATACCAGAGCAGTGAGCTGAGGGAGTTTTTCTCTCAGGACCATACTGAACTTTTCCCTGACTGAAGAAGTGAGGAATTTTTTTCCCTCAGGACCATACCAGAGCAATAAGCTGAGGGAGTTTTTCTCTCAGGACCATATTGGATTTTTCCCAGACTGAAGACACGAGGAGACTTTTCCCTCAAGGCCTTTTTGCTCCCGTTTTTCACTTCCGGAGTCTCAACTCTCAGAGTTTCCCCCCTGTCCCATAACAGCGCTGGGCCCCTCCACCACAGCTTGTCCTAGCATGACAGGTGAGGGCGTCACTCAGGCTCTTATGTAAGGACGCTTGAGATTTATTGTCTGTTAAGATAGCAGAGACGCTCATGGCAGGTTGCGCAGCGTAACAGGATCAGGTCACTGGAACCACAAGTAGGGACTCGGCAGAGACTTGACTGCATTCCAAACAGAAGGAATTTTATTGTTTATTGAGTGCAAGTAAGAACGACATAAATGCAAGGATACAGGTTGCATGGATATATGAAATAAAAGACAGGTATACAGCTTAATTCTGTTATGAATACATGAATACAGCTAATATAGCTAGTATAAAAGCAGGTACAAGAAGCATTCGTCTTCTGGATTACTAATCAGCATGGCTATAAGCCTTGGCTATACTTGGTCTATTTCCTTCTACGTACAACCTTCTACAACCTTCATCTTATAATGAATACTTTCAAGCAATTATACTTGTGTGAGGCTTGAGACAATGTAGGAAGAGGCGGGATAATGTATACACCCATATTTGGTCTATCCGGTTGTTACTATGGCTGGATAGCTAAGCGTGATACGGCAGCTGGGTGGCTTGTTATTTTATTCTGGTGTTCTGCAGGAGTGATTCTCAAAACACATTTTTGTTTGCTTTCAGCATTCTGATGACGACGACTCCCAGCTTTATGGTTTCTCATGGGTCCTCATAGTTGCATTTTTCTCCTGCCTGCGCAGAAATCTGTCGGAATGAGATGGGGGGGGCGAGGCATGGAGATGGTTACCTTTGTCCTTGTCCTTGTCCTTGTCTTTGTCTTCTCCTAACAGCCGGTGGCCTTTGAGGAGGTGGCTGTGTGTTTCACGGAGGAGGAATGGCCTTTGTTGGATCTAGACCAAAGGATGCTTCACAAGCAGGTCATGGAGGAGAATTATGCCAATGTGACACTTCTGGGTAAGGAGAAGGACCGCACTTTGTTGCCGAAGTGTTTTCTGCCAAACTCGTGAGCCAGTTTGGTCTAGTGGTTAGGGAGCCGGACTCTTATCTGGGAATACCAGGTTTGATTCCGCCCTCCCCCACGAAGCCAGCTGGGTGACCTTGGGCTAGTCACAGCTCTCTTCTGAGCTCTCACAGCCCCACCCACCTCACAGGGTGTCTGTTGTGGGGAGAAGAATAGAAGGTTTGTCAGCCACTTTGAGTCCCCTTAAATTAGTGAGAAAAACGGGGTAGAAAAGCCAAGTCTTCTTCTTCTTCTGTGTATTTGCCAGTCAGAAGGTTGCCAGAGAGGGGCTGTTAGCGTTGGGTCTTTCTGGGATTGTAGCAGGAGCAACTGTAACTTTGCCTTCATGTAGGGTAACCACTAGGCACCACCTGGGTGATTTTGGCATATTTTCACTTGTGCCAGTCCTCATCATGGCACCTTTGTGGGCGTATTTTTTGTGTGAGCCAGTTTGGTCTTGTGGTTAGAGTGCTGGACTTGTATCTGGAGGTTTCCTGGTTCAGTTCCGCAGCTGGGTGGCCTTGGGCCAGTCTCAGCTCTCTTTCGGATATCCCACAGCCCCATCTCCCCCACAGAGCGTCTGTTGTGGGGAGAAAAACAAAAGGGTTGTCAGCTGTTTTGAGTCCCCTTAAGCGTGAGAAAAGCAGGGTATGGGGCTTTATCAGTGTATTCTGGTTTCTGCATTGCTTGGAGATAATAGGAATTCACTTCTTGCTGAGGTCAGTGGCTACTAGAAGGGATTCTGGGTACGTCCTCCATGCTGGGGAGACTGGCAGAATGCCTTTAGGGCCATTTGCTGGGATTCAAGAGCAAGAGAAGGTTTGCCCTTGTCTCTGCTTGAGATGCCCATGGACAATTGGTGGGCCACTGTGGGAGACAGGATGCTGGACTGTGGTCTCATCCAGCAGGGTTCCTCTTATGTTCTTATTGGTGGGCCACATTGTGAAGCAGGACGCTGGACTAGATGGGCTGTGGCCTGATCCACTGGGCTCCTCTTAGGCTCTTATGTCTTTTCTTAATACATGGAGGACAGGTTTATCAATGGCTCCTATAAAGGATTCTCAGCTACCAACCTTAGGCTGGAGAGACAGGCAGGAGGTCTCTAGAGGCCATTTATTTATGTATTCAATTTAGATCCCGCCTTTTTCCCAGACAGGGACTTAAGGTAGCGTATAAAAACTACAGGGATTTGAAAACAGCCTTCATGTTTGATAACTTTCCCTATCAATTTCAGGGGCTGCGAGAGAAAAAGAAGTAAATCAGACCCTGGAAGAAAGGTATAACCATCCAGATGATGATGTTAGGAATCTGGAGGGGACGAAAAATCAGGAAGAAAAGGACAGAGATAAGGAGGGGAAAAAACCTGTTATTTGTCTACCCAGCGTCTCCTGTGAACTTCCATTCCATCAGAAAATTCAGAGAAGGGAAAGCGGGAATTCCTGTGTCTTTCCTGAAAAAAGCTTTGCTCCGAAAAGCATCCTGGATAACCCTTGGGACGTTCCTACCAAAGAGAATCCGTGTGGGTATATCATTCACAGCCGCACGTCTCCAGCGAAGGAGAGACCTTTTCGATGCTTGGATTGTGGGAAGACCTTCAGCCGTGGCGGAAAGCTCTCTTTGCACCTGAGAATCCACACCGGGGAGAAGCCCTTTAAATGCAAAGAGTGCGGGAAGAGCTTCAACCAGAGCACGAACCTGACGACCCACCAGAGAATTCACAGAGAGGAGAAGCCCTTTAAATGCTGCGAGTGTGGGAAGAGCTTCAGTCAGAGAACACACCTCCGTGCCCATGAGAGGATCCACACAGAGGAGAGACCCTTCAGATGTGAGCGCTGTGGGAAGAGCTTCAATCAAAGGACTAACCTGATGACCCACCAGAGAATCCACACAGAAGAGAAACCCTTTAAATGCCTGGAGTGCGGAAGGAGCTTCAGCCAAAGGACGCACCTGACCTCCCATTCCCGGATCCACACAGGGGAGAAGCCGTTCAAATGCCCAGAATGTGGGAAATGTTTCAGTCAGAGCGGGAAGCTCATTTTACACCACAGAGTCCACACGGGGGAAAAGCCGTTCAAATGCCCGGAATGTGGGAAGAGCTTCAGCCAGCGGGCGAACCTGATGACGCACCGGCGCACACACGCGGAGGAGAAATCCTTCAAATGCGCCGAGTGCAGCAAGGGTTTCTCCGACCACCGCAGTCTTTCCTCGCATTCAAGGGTTCACGTCGGGGAGAAACCGTATGAATGTCTTGAATGCGGGAAAAGCTTCAATCGGAGTGGGCAGCTCACCTCCCATCGAAGGATCCACACCGGGGAGCGGCCTTTCCAGTGTCTGGAGTGCGGAAAGACTTTCAGGCAAAGGACTCACCTTACTACTCACCAGATAATTCACAGAGAAGATAAACCGTTCAAATGCCCGGTGTGTGGCAAGAGGTTCAACCAGAAAACAAACCTGTCCACTCACGAGAGGACCCACACAGAGGAGAAGCCGTTCAAGTGCCCCGATTGCGAGAAGAGCTTCAGCCAGAGGCGGCACCTCACCACACATTACCGAATACACACGGGGGAGAAGCCGTTCAGATGCCCCGAGTGCGGGAAGTCCTTCAGCCAAAGTGGGAAGCTCTTCCTACACCAGAGAATCCACCGCGGGGAGAAGCCCTTCAGGTGCCTGGAGTGCGGGAAGAGCTTCGGCCGCATGGACGCGCTCGCCACGCACCGGAGGATCCACACAGGGGAGAAGCCGTTCAAGTGCTTGGAGTGCGGCATGAGCTTCAGCTGCATGAGCGGTTTCACCAAACACCACCGGACCCACACCGGGGAGAAGCCCTACGAGTGTTCAGACTGTGGCAAGACCTTCAGCCTGAGTGGAAATCTGGCGCGGCACCGCAGGACGCACACGGGGGAGAAACCGTACCGGTGCCAGAACTGCGAGATGAGCTTCAGTCATCAAGGAAGCCTAACTTACCACCGGCGGACTTGCAAGGCAGCTAAAAGATGACATACGGTGTACACCAGGAGCGTCGAGTAGAATAGGGCAGATATTTTCTGAACCAGTGGTGGAGATAAACTGTTATTGTTGGGTATACTGAGTTACCTCTGGCTTCTGGTTGCCTATATTGGCACCTCACTGCAGTTTTCCTGGCAGAGATACAGGAGTGGTTTGCCATTTCCTACTTCTAAGGAGAGGCCAGGTATCAAACCGGCAACCTTCTGCTTTCCATGCCGTTTGCTCAACGACTGAGCTACAAGCGTGTCTAGACTCCAAGGGCATCTCTATGCAGTTTTCTTGGCAGAGGTACAGAAGTGGTTTGCCATATGCTTCCCAGAATAATTTTCTGAAAATATTTTTCACTTTAGCATTGCCAGGTCTCAACTTAACAGACCTATTGGCCATATTTAACATGCGGTAGTACAGGAAATTAATAAATTATCCAAATCAGTATTATAAAGGGCCTCTAATCAGAGAACTGATCAACGAAATGCTCATGGAAGTAGGTCTGAATGCCCCATCTCAGCCAAGGGGGTGCCTAATACCTTGTGAAAAATGCGTCCAATTTGATAAAATTTGCTTTCTTATCTCTCTGCTACAAAAACACCAAGCAGAAATCCATTTTGCCGGCGTCTTTCTTGTTATTTACTCCAAATGCCTTTGTGTGCCAAGACTAAATTCTGCTTTGAAACCAGAGGAAGTCGGTGGTTGTGTGGCCCCTCACCTGATTTGAGGCATTGAAATGACGTGTTCTTAATGAGTCCTCTCGATAAATGAAGGATTTTGTAGCAAAGTCTCCGCAGTGGGTTTGAGGCTGATCCCTGCTGTCGCAAGAACTCCGGAACCCGAGAAATGCCCCACTGGATCAGACCCACGCTGATCCAGTCCAGGGGCCTCTTCGCCCAGGGGCCGGCCGGTGGGGTGGGAGATAATAAGAACGCCTGCTCTCCTCCGCAGCACAACTGACCGCCCGTTTCCCACAGGACGGCGACTGGAAACCGCCCAATAGCTGGCGGAAAGGAGCAGAAATAATAAAGCCCCTTCCTCCACAGTCAGTACCGGGCTGCAGAAAGGGGAGTCAATGTGTGTCTGTGAGTGTCCCTGAGTGTGGCTCTGTGTGTGGCTCTATGAGTCTCTGTGTGTGCCTATGTGTGAGTGGCTCTGTGTGTGTCTGTGTGTGTGGGTCTCTATGTGGCTCTGTGTTTGTGTCTGGGTATCTCTTTGTGTGTGTGTGTGTGTGTGGCTTTGTGTAAGTGTGTGTCTGTGTCTGTGTCTCTCTGTGTCTCTGTGTGTGTTTGTGTGTATGCTTGTGTGTGTGTCTGTGTGTGCCTGTGTGAGTGGGTCTGTGTGTGGGTCTCCACGTGTCTCTTGTGTTTGTCTCTGTGTGTCTGTGTCTGTGTGTGTCTCTATGTGTCTGTGTGTGACTGTGTCTGTGACTGTGTCTGTGTGTGTGCTTGTGTGTGTCTGTGTGTGCCTGTGTGAGTGGGTCTGTGTGTGGGTCTCCATGTGCCTCTGTTTGTCTCCGTGTGTGTGTGTCTGTGTGTGCGTGTGTGTGTCTGTGTGTGACTGTGTGGGTCTGTGTAAGTGTGTGGGTCTCTGTGTGTGGGTCTCTCTGTGTGTCTGTGTGTGCCTGTGTGAGTGGCTCTGTGTGGGTTTGTCTGTGTGTCTCTCTGTGACTCTGTGTGTGGCTCTGTGTAAGTGTGTGTATGTCTCTGTGTGTCTGTGTTTGTCTCTGTCTGTCTGTCTCTGTGTGTCTATCTGTCTGTGTGTCTGTGTCTGTGTGTGTTCTGGAACATTCTGCAACTGATCCACAGTGCATTTGACACGGACTGAGAGCAGATTCAAAGTGGATTCAGGGCAGATTGCATGCTTTCACAGCAGACATGTTGTGGGATATGTACGCATTCTTAACGGATATTCGTACCAATACATTTATATTGAAGAGAATCAAAGAGGATCTATTCAAACAAATAAGAGTTTTCTTACATTTAATTCAGTACGTATCAAATGCAAAAGAGCCCATTTGTGCCCATCCCTCAAAACAGGGCATTCTGACCCCCTTCATCCTGGGAATGTTGTCAAGGGAGCGGGGCACCGGCTGATACTCCCCTCTTCCCTGGATGGGCCTCATCCTGAGCTGCGGTGGGAGAGCTGGGCCGGCGGCTCGAGCAAGTGAGCCCAGCTGCAAGTTGAAAGGGGGGTGATGCCCCCCAAGGGGCACTTTAGGAGAGATCCCCCAAAATCCAGCCAGGCCCCCAGGGCAAGCAGGGGAGGGGCGAGGGGAGGGGAGGGGCCTGGCATCCGAAGGGCTTCATGTGGAGCATCTTTGGCTTCACCATCCACAGACCGCAGCCGCCTGGATCCCGTCCAGCTTCCCTCTTTCGCTTCCTGGCTTGCTCAGCGTGTGGGAAGCAACAGCGAAGCCTCTACGGCCATCCTGCAGGTCACTGGCAGAGGGAAGGGGAGAGCTGTGACTCGCCCAAGGTCGCCTATCTGGCTTCATGGAGGAAGAAGAAGAGTTGGCTTTTCTGCTCCGCTTTTCTCACCCATTTGAGGGGACTCAAAGCAGCTGACAAAGTTTCTGTTCTTCTCCCCACAACAAAACACCCTGTGAGGTAGAAGGGCAGTGTGGTGCGGTGGCTAGAGGGGCCAGGCAAGCCCCTCTGAAATGCCTCCTTCTGTCCAGCGCTGAGGGGCGCGTGCGTCCTGTCCTCTTCTCCATATGTCAGAAATAAAGTGGCTTCAGGCACCTCCCACTTGGCTGGCTGCTGGCATTTGTTCCTTGCGCTCAATGGAAGCCTCAGGCCTCTGTTGGCATTGCTGGGGGGCCACCTTCACTCACCTTTGCCAAGGGCCCTTTCCACCCTAGGCCAAACCGCAAGAGGCAGGAACCCTTGTGCCATCCAGGTCAAGGTTCTGATGATCTCTCCTGAACTTGTCCAGAGGAAGGGATCTCCTAGGGGTCCCCTGTCCCGCAAGCCACCCCCACAAGAATCCCCTCTTCTACACAACTGCTCTAAGGGTAGGAACCCCCGACCAGGTGGTCGGGGCTCCTTGACCACCGGCATTCATCGGCAGGATACAGGGCCGCTTAGATCCTCCAGGGACAGATCTGGAAGCGGAAGAGAATGGATCCCTCCAAAAAGAGGTGGGGACCTTCTGGACTGAGGGCAATTCACAAGATCGCTGCCTCCTTTACCTCTGTGCATGCCAAGAGTGCCTTCCCTGTCTGGGACCTTCTCAAAGGGCTGTTGCTTTCTCTCTGTCTCCATCCATCCCTCCAGGTGTGAGGCTGGACTCTCTCTGGGACTGGAAGGGCGGGGGGAGGGGAGGCAAGAGGTGCTTCTCCCTGCCCGCTGGGAAAACCCCCCTCCCCTTTGCACAGCGCTGGTTCTGAAGGCTGCTTCTGAGCATGTGCAGAGTGCCTTCCGTTCCTCGGAGACTGGCTATTTCTGAGCATGTGCAGAGTGCCTTCCGTTCCTCGGAGAGTAGTTCTGGTAAACACAGGGCGTCCCGCTGTGTTTACCAATCCCAGTCTCCGAGGCACTCTGCACATCCTCAGAAACAGCCTTCAGAACCAGCGCCGTGCAAAGGCTACAGGCTCAGGGAAGAAGAGAAAGAAAGAAAGAAAGAAAGAAAGAAAGAAAGAAAGAAAGAAAGAAAGATGCAGGCATGTGAGGTCAGCCCTGCACCCAGAGTTCGACCTGACCCCCTGCAGAATGAGCCCCGTCAGCGAGAAACAGCTTGGTCCTTCCTGATGCCGCTGCCGACGCCGGAGGACCCTGTTTTCACCTGCGATGATCCGCCCCTCCTCTTCCCCCCCCTCCCCCCACCTGGCTTTCTGCCAGGGACTTTCCTGTGGTGTACCCACGAAGGGACTTTCCCCCTTCCCGATGGGGCTGGAGTTGGGCCAATCCTAGGCCGCGAAGGCAAACGAGTCACCTGTTGCCAGGCAGAGAAGCCCTGGCTGAGACAAAACCTGGACTTGTTCTTTTTCCTTCGTCCTTTTGGAGCTGCTGTGTCGCCTGCTTGGGCTGGCTGGGGGGGGGGGGGGCAGGGAGGCAGGTCTTTCTTGGGGGGAGGCAGGGGGGAGACGAAGTGCAGAGCCCCCTCCCCATTAGCCAGGGTCCTTCCCAGAGGGTCACGGGTCTATGGCACTTCTATGGTGGAGACAGCAACCAGCCTAGATGGCTTTAAGAACGATGTAAAAGCAAATATCCCCCCCCATGTGCGTCGGGTTTCTTGGGAAGAAGCAGGGTTGACCCAAATTCATCTCCAGAACATCTCCAGAACATTTGAGGAATCCTCCTCTCTGAAGGGAAAGGAGAAGACACCTGGGCAGGAAGGAATGGAGGCCACACATCTGTTGGGAGTCAAAGGAGAGTCAACAGGGCATTTGGCACCCGGTGGGCTGCAGCAGCTGCCAGAGAGATGAACAGAGGTCCACCCGACCACTTTAGGGCCTCCTCCCTGGGTTTTCTACTGAGGTTTCCTCACACATATTTTACCCTCCGCTGGAAGGACCATAAGAACCTAAGAACCCAAGAGGAGCCCTGCTGGATCAGGCCACAGCCCATCTGGTCCATCAGAACCTCAGAGGAGCCCTGCTGGATCAGGCCACAGCCCATCTAGTCCATAAGAACCTCAGAGGAGCCCTGCTGGATCAGGCCATCTACTCCATAAGAACCTCAGAGGAGCCCTGCTGGATCAGGCCACAGCCCATCTAGTCCATAGGAACCTCAGAGGAGCCCTGCTGGATCAGGCCACAGCCCATCTAGTCCATAGGAACCTCAGAGGAGCCCTGCTGGATCAGGCCACAGCCCATCTGGTCCATAGGAACCTCAGAGGAGCCCTGCTGGATCAGGCCACAGCCCATCTAGTCCATAAGAACCTCAGAGGAGCCTTGCTGGATCAGGCCACAGCCCATCTAGTCCATAGGAACCTCAGAGGAGCCCTGCTGGATCAGGCCACAGCCCATCTGGTCCATAGGAACCTCAGAGGAGCCCTGCTGGATCAGGCCACAGCCCATCTAGTCCATAAGAACCTCAGAGGAGCCTTGTTGGATCAGGTCACAGCCCATCTAGTCCATAAGAACCTCAGAGGAGACTTGCTGGATCAGGCCACAGCCCATCTAGTCCATCAGAACCTCAGAGGAGCCCTGCTGGATCAGGCCACAGCCCATCTAGTCCATCAGAACCTCAGAGGAGCCCTGCTGGATCAGGCCACAGCCCATCTAGTCCAGAAGAACCTAAGAGGAGCCCTGCTGGATCAGGCCACAGCCCATCTAGTCCAGAAGAACCTAAGAGGAGCCCTGCTGGATCAGGCCATCTAGTCCAGAAGAACCTCAGAGGAGCCCTGCTGGATCAGGCCATCTAGTCCAGAAGAACCTCAGAGGAGCCCTGCTGGATCAGGCCACAACCCATCTGCCCCAGCATCTTGTCTCACACAGTGGCCCACCAAATGCTCACGGGCATCTCAAGCAGAGACGAGGCCAAACTTTCTCTGCTCTCGAATCCCAGCAAATGGCCTTAGAAGCGTCCTGCTTGACCCCCTCCCCCAGCCTGAAAGATGTACTTAGGTATCCATTCTAGTAACCATTAATACTCCTGTTGTCCATGAATTTGTCCAACCCTTCCTTAAAGCCAACCAGCTGTCACCACCTCTTCTGGCAGCCAATTCCATAGACGGATGACCCTCTGGGTGAAGAAATCCTTCCCCTTGCCTGGTCTGACTCTCTTACTATCAGCTTCACAGTGGGACCCCTGGTTCTAGTGTCGTGTGATAGAGATAAGCATGTGGCACAGCTTAGGGCCCTTAACCAGTTTGCTCTAGTCGTTATGGAGCCGGACTCTTATCTGGGAATACTGGGTTTTATTCCACTCTCCCCCGTGAAGCCAGCTAGGTGACCTTGGGCTAGTCACAGCTCTCTTCTGAGCTCTCACAGCCCCACCCACCTCACAGGGTGTTCTGTTGTGGGGAGAAGAACAGAAGCTTTGTCAGCCGCTTTGAGTCCCCTTGCATGGGTGAGAAAAGCGGGGTAGAAAAGCCAGCTCTTCTTCTTCTCTGCTAAACTGTCTCTCTCTCTCTCATACACGAACATGGAGATGAAATGACAATGGAAACTACAGGGATTCTCAAAATTATTCTCTTTTATTAATTTTTTTGGAAAGAGTCCAGCCCAGCAGAGGCGCAAGAGAGCTTCAAAATGGCACATCTTCAGAGCATCGGGGTGGGTGGGTTTGAGAATAACTTGGGGAGGGGGGAAACTTTGCTAGAAACCACGCCAAGCGAGCAGAATCCATCCTTGGTTTCATAACTAAAGAGACAAAACCAGGAACGAAGGGATGCAGCGCAAGGTACATAGCACAGCATCTGGCCAGAAAGCAACGATGGAGGCAAGGTCCACAGGGATGGTGAAGAAGGAATGAACGTTTCTGACAGCTGGCCGGCGTGCAGTTTTGAGCGGGTTTCCCCTTTTAGCTCTAGGGTGCCCTCAGGACAAGAGAAAAAGGTTAACCCTTAAATTGTTCAGGATCAAACATGTCTCCCCACACAATTCTACGCCCAGAAACTGAAGCAAACCAAAAGGTTCCCTTGAACCACCAGGCTGGAATGAGACTGAAGCAGAATAGGAACGCAAGCTTGGAGCTGGTGGGTTCATGTGCGGGAGGTTCTGCCCCCTATTCTGCCTTGGCAAAGACACAGAAGTGATTTCCCATTCCTTTCCAGGTGTTTCTGTGAAGGGAACCTGCAGCCCTTGGTTTTCCAGGTGGTTCCTCTGCTGCTGGGTTTCAGCTGCCGTCTCTGGACAAAGCATCCTGGTGGAATCTGGAGAGGGGTCACTTTTGGTGGATGGTCCTTCAGAGGACCCCAGAGTGCGTGAAGCCGCAGGGTGGCATGCTGGCAGGGCGTCCCAGGTCTTCCTCTTCATCGCTCCCTTGGAGGCCACAGAGAATTAAGGGGAAAAGCAGCCAAGTCATAGCGAGCTAAGCAGGGAAAGCCATTTCAGAAGACACTTCTGGGAAAGGAACTGACCACCTGGTCCTTGATTATCTGGAAAAGAAAAGGAGAAGCCAGTTAGCGGGAAGCATTTCAGTTTCTCATGATGTCAGCTTTGAGAATGTGGAAAACTGCCCTGGATTTCGAGCAGCTTGGAAAAGATCCCTTTCTGGCCTACAGCCCCCATGGTCCTGAGTGGCCATTGGTTTCTGAAGCCATCAGCGAAGTGTGCTTTGTCCTTATTCAGTTCATTTGTAGCCTTCTCCAAAAGAGATGGAGCTCATGGTTCCTCTCCCTTCCGTCCTATCCTGGCAACAACCCTATGCTGTTGGTTTTTGTGCCCTTCATGAAGAGTCCAGGACCAGGGTGGAGAAAGAGGGGGCATCTCTGTGGGGTGGGCCAGATGTCCTCATTAGCGCAGCGTGGCCATGCCCTCTCCTGGCTGCCCTGCCAACTGGCCCAAATGCAGACCGTGAAGATGGCTTTGAATTTCAGCCCCTGTCACTAAATCCCCCCTCCTTTGCCGATGGGGACGGGGTTATAGGAGGGGATTCAAATGCTACCGCCTTTGACCGGTTTGTGTACAACGAACTGCAGTTTGCCATGTCCCTGATACCGACTCCTTTCCTCTGCCTTGGTCCAGGGCGCAAAAACCAGTAGCTTTGAGCCTCCCCTGGGCAGACTGCCATCCTAGGGTGCCACGGCCTTTTAGGGTTCTCCACATTTCTCCCCACTGGTCTGGCTCCCCCTTATCCATTATGAATCAGAGAGGGAGAACAGGGTGCGTTTGACTCACATGAATCCCCGGCGATTCCTCATCCTCAGGGCCTTGAAGAAGAGGACGGTGCCCGCGATGATGCCCACGATGCCGATGGCCAAGCCCACGATGCAGACTACATTCTCGGTGGTCTCTGAGATGATCAGCACATTGACCTCTGTGGGAAGGAAGGGCAGAGGGAAATATCGGGGGTGGGCAGATCCACACAGCTGAGGAGAGACCCCAAGAGTCGGGCCTTTCCGATTTCCTCCCCAGTTTATCCCAAATGACTTCAACCCAAGGAAGTTTCTCGTAAAAGGGGGTGCTAATCCCATCTAAGAAAAATTCCACTTTTCCTCCTTTAACTTTCCATAAAATTGCAGCTGACCAGCCCCTAAAAGACCTTTGAGAGGCTACGGAGTCGAGCTAGAACCTCAGAATCCTGAGTTTAAATCATCATCCAGCTCTGAAAGGTGAGTTCCTGACTCACCTGTTTCTACCTCACAGAGTTGTTGTGGGATCTACGGAGGACGGGCGGGATATGAATTCGGCAGCTGAATAAATAATGCTACACTTGAAAACGGGGAAAGGATGGAGCAGCTCGTGAGAAACCAGAAGGTCTCTGAATCTTTTTTCCCACCTGCAGTTAGCAAAGGCAGGATCAAGAGGGAAAAGCTGCAAGGAGCTCAGACCTTATGCCTTTAATTTATTTCAAAATAAGTATATGCTCACCCCAAGTCTCGTTCAGGGGGTTCTCCAGGCCCCAGTGGTCCACCTGACAGACATAGACGTCTCCATTCTCTGGGATGAACGGGAGGTAGGAGAACTTCCGGAAGGCGTTGTCCACACTAGGGTAGAAGTCCGTCTCCTGCACGCCTTCTGAGACAGGCTGCCCGTTCTTAAACCAGGTGATGCTCAGCACCGGTGGAGAGAACTTATCCACAAAGCAGATGAGCACATTGGGGTCACCTATATCCACAGGGCTTTCAGGGTACACGGTTGCTGAAGGGGCGGCTGAGAAAGAAGAACAATTGGGCCATCATATTATGATGTTAGAAAGAACCGCAAGGGGCAGGAGAGGACCAAACTCTTTTAAGAACATCAGAGGGGCCTGCTGGTTCAGGCCACAGTCTATCTGGTCCATAAGAACCTCAGGGGAGCCCTGCTGGATCAGGCCACAGCCCATCTCGTCCATAAGAACCTCAGAGGAGCCCTGCTGGATCAGCCCACAGCCTATCTGGTCCATAAGAACCTCAGGGGAGCCCTGCTGGATCAGGCCACAGCCCATCTGGTCCACCATCTGGTCTCACCAAGTGCCCCGTCAATTGCTTCTGGGCATCTCAAGCAGAAGAGAAAGGCAAAACCTTCACCTGCCTTGAGGGTCACCCCAACCATCTATCCAACCTGGAGATAATACCTGGGCTGCTTCCTAGTGTCCCTTTAGATCCCCAGAATTGGCGCTCATGAGATCCCTTGACTGGAGTTACAGAACAGAGCAGAGGGCTTTGTGGTCTGAGGGGAGCTGAGGAAGAGAGAGTCCCCCCCCCATCTGTCTCCCAGGACCCACCGTTCTGTGCCCGTGAGTGGTTGCTGCGCACCATAAGGACCTCCAAGTTGTTCTTCATGACGGCGATGTTGGCCAGGGCACCCTGCACCTCAAAGCTAGTGAACGTCTGGAAGTCGGGCAGCCTCCAGGAGTTCTCCTTCTTGTCCCAGTCCACATGCAGAATCTCCTCCTCATTGAACTCCAGCAGGAACTCCCCGCCCATCTTCTTGGAGGGGAAGCTCTCCTGGAAGAAGTCCATCTCCACCAGGGTGTCCTCCACTGGGGCGGGAGCGGGGGGGGGGGGAGAAGAGAGACAAGGGGAAGGGCAAGGTCACAGAAGGAAGGTATGGACCGGTGAGGACCCCTCCCATGGTAAAGTGAGTGAGGCTCCTGAGGAAGACCATCCCGGGGGACCGTGGGGAGGACTATGGTGCCCCAGATACCTTCCCTGTGGCATCTCAGAGTGGCTCCAGAAGGTCTCAGGAGAGTCTTGGGCAGTAATGGCCCCGGGACGGGGCTTCTGCCTGCCTCCATTCTCCTTGGAAAGGAAGAAATGGGGGGGGGATTTCCTTCTGGGATGGGGCAACAGAAAGGGATGGAGCGTCCAAGCGTTCCTCCTGGGGGTTCTTGGGGTGGGAGGGTTACATTGGTGTCTGCGAGCAAGAGAACTCGGACCGGGTGAGGACAAGGAGGCTTCCTTTCTTGGGACTGAGGGGGGCTTTCCATATCAATGTCCCCTGTGCAGAAACCTTGGGGGTGCTGGGAAAAGGACTGCGGTCACAGGACGAAGAACCCACGCCATGCCTCCTTCCTGGGCATTAGATTCTCACGAGATGTGCAGACCCTCGATGACTGGTCTGTCCCCTGTGCCAGAGGCGAGGTGGCATCTCTTTTGGCACCTCTCTGCACCGGGGACACCCAGGTTCCTTCTCCCTTCAGTCCTTTTATGGGGAGGAGGCACCTGGCGCCCTCCTGTCTCCCACCCCACACCCCACCTTGGTACCTTGCAGGCTCATCAGGATGGCGGGCAGGGCGAGGAAGGCGGAGAGGCGCAGGGCGAGAGCTGCCATCGTGTCTTCCTGCCTGGACGCTGCTTAGGGCAAGGGTGGAAGGAGAAGAGAAACTCAGCCGCTTTTAGCACCCCAACACCCTCCCCAGGCAAAGGTGGGGGGGGAAATCCCCTCTGGACCAGCCAATCAGAAAAAAAGGCTTGCCGTGACATAGCTGTCGCCAGGAGAAGAGTCCCAGCCGGGATCCCCAGGAAGGAGATAGAGCACAGGCGAAGTTAAGTTCTAATTGTGTTGACCGGAGGGCTGGGCAGGGGTGGGGGATGCAGGATGAGTCCCTTATGGTGCATCCACTGGGATCCAGATCCGCCACAGAGTGTCCTCAGAAGGGAAGCCCAATCTCAGCAGCCAGCCAAGGGCTTCAGGCGTTTTTATAAATCATCCGGACGAGGGAGTCGATGGGATGCTGATCAGATTTGCAGATGACACAAAGCTAGGAGGGGTTGCTAACACCAGGGAGGAGAAAGAGAGGGTTCAAAAAGATCTAGAGAAGCTTGAACAGTGGGCTGAAACTAACAGGATGATACTTAATAGGGACAAATGCAAAGTCCTACGTCTTGGCAAGAAAAATGGTAAAAATGAATTCAGAATGGGAGGAATCTGGCTGAATAGTAGAAGCACAAGTGAAAAGGGTCTGGGTGTCCTGGCGGATCACAGGATGAACATGAGTCAACAATGTGATGCAGCAGCAAAAAAGGCAAACACCATCCTAGGATGCATCAAGAGGGGTATAGAGTCTAGATCATGAGAAGTAACTATTCTTCTTGACTCTACCTTGGTCAGACCTCATCTAGAGGACTGTGTCCAGTTCTGGGCACCCCAGTTCAAAAAAGACATTGACAAACTAGAGCAAGTCCAAAGGAGGGCTACCAAAATGGTGAGTGGTCTGGAAAGCATCTCCTATGAGGAAAGGTTGAAGGATCGAGAAGCGTTTAGCCTACGGAAGAGAAGACTGAGAGGAGACATGACACAGTGCAGAGGGAGTGGGTTCTCCTTCGCTGGAGATCTTCAAGGCTGGACCTACATCTGTCTAAACCTACATCAGGTTTAGGGAATCCTGCATTGAGCAGGGGGGCTGGACTGGATGACCCTAGAGGTCCCTTCCACTCTATGATTCTAAGGGCCTCCTGCCATATGGGGAGCAAGAGGGATGCAGAGGGGATGGGGAAGGATCCTGCCCACGTCTATGGAACTGGTGAGCAAGGACAAGGGCTGGATCAGGCCCTGCCAGCTCTCACCTGCTGGGCTCTGCAGACTCTCTTGGTGGCCTCCTTTTCTCACATAGTTGGCTTTGGCCTCTGAAAGCCCTGATGAGGACACTTCCTGACAAGCATGGAAGGGGACAGGACCAAGACCAGCTCCCCAAGCTTTTCTTGTCAGCTTGGTTCTGCTCCTTTATGCCAGCCTATCACCAGAGTGTGGGGATGCTCCGACCCCTGGCAGATGAGCTGGGGGGGGGGCATGTGAGATATCTGCTCTTGGTTCTGTCTTGCCCCCACCCCCACCCCCCCGGCATGAAGACCCACAAGGAAGCCCCTGCTGGTGGTTTCCTTAACCCTTGTGTTGTGCACGGAGCAGGGCCTTGTCTGTAGTGGTGCCGCTAGGGTGGAATTTTCTCCCTGCCTCTTCCTAATCTCCAGCCCAGGACTAGGAGGTTGTGCTGGGACCGAGCCCCTCTTCCGCCCTGGGGCTTTGCTTGGATCTGCCCTTCCTTCTCTGGTCCATTCACTCCCTTCAAACTTCTCTGCCCGTTTGTTCTGTATTGGAAATTTTCAAAGTGGATTTATGGATTTTTGCATTTTTCCTCTCCTGGAAATGCCCAATTTGTGG
The DNA here is from genome assembly GCA_023333525.1 of Aspidoscelis tigris stejnegeri. Taxonomy (NCBI): domain Eukaryota; kingdom Metazoa; phylum Chordata; class Lepidosauria; order Squamata; family Teiidae; genus Aspidoscelis; species Aspidoscelis tigris. The sequence goes on from JALMGA010000024.1 coordinate 5,316,195, forward strand.
TCGTGGAACAGACCCCTCCCCTCCCCCTCCCTCTCCAACTTCTGGGAGGGGTGCACAGGGGCAGGAGGGATCCTGCGGGGGGGGGGAGTTCCTTCCTGGGGCAGCCAAGTCCATAGGTGTGGACTTGGGAGGGGTCTGCATCCCCCCATTCTGGACCTCAGAATCAGCCTCACCCCCTTGACTGCTTGGCCTCCTTTCCAGGGGGGTTGCTGAGGTTTCTTCCCCCCCCCCCCAGAACTAATTCTCAGGGTGGAAAGAAGTAAAAAGTGGGGTCCCTCAAGGCTCAGTGTTGGGACCAATGCTTTTTAATTTATTCATCAATGATCTAGAAGAAGGGGTACATAGTAAAATAGCAAAGTTTGCTGATGATACTAAATTATTTAGGGTAGTAAAATCCAAGAGATTGCCAAGCGCTCCAGAGGGATCTCTTGGCATTGGGTGAGTGGGCAACCAAGTGGCAAATGTGCTTTAATCTTAACAAGTGCAAAGTAATGCACATTGGGGCCAAAAATCCAAATTTATAAACTGATGGGGTCTGAGCTTTCTGCAACACACCAGGAAAGGGATCTCGGGGTTTTGGTGGACAGCTCCATGAAGGTATTAGCCTAGTGTGCAGCAGCAGCAGCAGCGAAAAAAGCAAATTCAATGCTGGGAATAATGAGGAAGGGAATAGGGTGGGTTGGAAATGCCCCCCCCCCGTGGGCAAAGAGGGTAGGATGGGTCCCTCGTGGGGGGTCTGCTGGGATCCGGATTCTGCCCAGAGCGCCACCAGGAGGGAACCCAAAGCTCAGCAGCCAGCCAAGGGCTCCCGAAAGGGAGATTCGGAAGCAGAGGGGGCTGGGGGGGGGGAGCCTGGGGGGAGGGGAAAAGGGAAGGATCCTGCCCAGCTTTAGGGAACTGGCGAGCAGCGACAAGGGCATGATCAGTCCCTGCCAGCTCCCTCCCCCTGCTGGGCTCAGGGGACCTTCCCCCTCCCCTCCCCCTTTCTAAGGCTTTTGGAATAAGTGAGTCGAAAGCGGGAGAGAAGAGCAGAAAGGGGGGGCACTAGCGCGGGGGGGGGCAAGGGGCACCTCGGGCAGGATCTCGATCGGTGAGGGGATCTTTCCTGGGGCAGCCATGGAATCCCCATAGGTGTAGGCTCGGTAGGGGGTTGTAACCCCCTTCCCGGACCCCAGAATCAGGCTCACCACCCCCCACCCGACTGTTTGGCCTCCTTTCCGGGGGGGGTTTGCTGAGGTCTCCCCCACAAGACCCCCAAAAGTTTCCCTATCCCAGGAGGAACCAAGCGCCGGTAGCGGTGCTTCTCTCTTCTCTACCTGGCAACTGGTGACGCCGGCACAGCTTGGCTGCCTATTGGGCGTTTTAGGGAGTCTTGGCCAATCCTGCTGCGGCTTTCTGGTGGGGGGGCTGCCAGGAGGAGGTGGGAGGTCAGAGGTGGGTCCCGATCTTCCCGCAGTCAGCAGAGGGGGGAAACTTCCTCTGGGAAGGGGGGGCAGGGACCCCATGGGTGGGCAAGAAGGGGGGTCTGGGACCCCATGGGGGGCAAGAAGGGGGACCTGGACCCCATGGGGGGCAAGAAGAGGGGGGGCTGGGACACCATGGGGGCAAGAAGGGGGCTGGGACCCCATGGGGGGCAAGAAGGGGGGCTGGGACCCCATGGGGGGCAAGAAGGGGGGGCTGACACTCAAGCTGGGTGGGATTTCTCTTTTGCAAAACCGCTCCCTTGAGCTTCTCTTGCCAGGGTTTTGTTTCTTTGGACAAGAAGGGAAGGGAAATTGCCCTAAAGCCATATTTCTCTCGTGGCCAGGGAGCCGGACTCTTATCTGGGAATACCAGGTTCGATTCCGCCCTCCCCCATGAAGCCAGCTGGGTGACCTTGGGCTAGTCACAGCTCTCTTTCTGAGCTCTCACAGCCCCACCTATCTCACAGGGTGTCAGTTGTGGGGAGAAGAACGGAAGGTTTGTCAGCCGCTTTGAGTCCCCTTGAAAGGGTGAGAAAGCTGCCGACAAACCTTCTTCCCACAGCAGACACTTTAGCAATGGGTGCTAACCTCCCTGCCGTGGAAACACCTTTGCACCCATGTGGGGAATCCAGATCGACCCCCAAGGGGTCTGTCTGTCACCCCAGGTGTTTGGGGAGACAGGGGGGTCCACTCTTCGAAGTCCCTCCGAAGAGACCGGCACAGACTTCGAAGCTACTCCGGAGTCCCTCCGGAACGTCTCCAAAGTCAACGCAAGACAGCCCCAGAGCGCCCGTGATGTCAGCAGGAAATCGCTCCAGAGAACCTCTGAGGTCTGCGCTGATCTTCGGAGAGACCGGCATTGAGACTCCGAAGTCTTTGCCGATCGCTTCGGAGGGATTTCAGAGGGAAGTCCGCGCAGTCTCCCCTAATAGCAAACGGACCGCGCTGACAGCTCTGGAGCCTCTCTGAAGTGTTTGCCAATCTCTTCGGAGTGACTTCGGAGTCATTTCGGAATTATTTTGAAATGACTCTGAAATCACTTTGAAGCTGGGATTTCGGGGCTCCCTTCCCACTAGCCTCCTCTAGACCCCATTGCCACTTTCTCGTGGAAACAGGCTCCCTTTAATCCGGATTTTCTGGCTGAAGACCTCGTTGTAGACCCCATTAATGGGGTCTACAGAAAATCTGGATTAAAGGCTGAGATGTACCTATATGATTTGGATTTCCCCAGTGGCGGTGGAAACAAAGTTGTCCCAAATGGGTGCTGTGGTGGAAATGGGGTCATCCAGCTCACACCCAAATGGGTCCTTAATGGGTCCAAAAATGGGTACTTTCTGACAGTGGAAAACACCCTTTTGTGTTGTTGGTGCGTCTCCTGTAGAGATAGAACTTCAGTGCTTCCTTATCGGACATTGTTTTCCACTCTTTTGTGCTTCAAGATTGATATGGAAATCATTCTAAATTTGTTTTATCATCAGCATTTTTGGTGTGATGTACCATTATTCCAGGCCCCCTGGCAGCAGGATATACAGTAATTTTGGATTACTGAAACTGTTGATTTAATGACAGTTGTACTGACCAACTCTAATTACAGGCTAATATATCAATTTCAGAACTGAAAAAAAAAATATTGTTCCTCCCTTTTGTAGTTGCTCAACCTTTTCCTTCCTCCCAGCTCTTTTCAGGAGTCAGCCACCATCTATGACCAATGGTGGACCCTTCTAGGTATTTGGCCAACCATCTGGTTCTCTTATTACCATGTCCTTAGTATCCATATTCTAATCTTAAACAACAACCCACAAATTAATGATTCTCCAAGGTCTGTAATTCTTTATACTCCTAAGAACCTCAGAGGAGGCCTGCTGGATCAGGCCACAGCCCATCTAGTCCAGACCCTGTCCCACACAGTGGCCCATCAATTGCCCATGGGCATCTCAGAGACAAGGGCAAACCTTCTCCCGCTCTTAAATCCCAGCAAATGGCCTTAGAAGTGCCCTGCTTCCTCCCCCAGCCTGAAAGATGTACTTAGACATCCAGTCTAGTAGCCAGTCATCTGTAAATTTGTCTAACCCTTCCTTAAAGCCATCTAGGCTGGCTGCTCTCACCACCCCTTCTGGCAGCAAATTCCACTAGGTGAAGGAATCTTTCCCCTTGTCTGATCAGCTTCCCTTTGCCAATTCATGGTGGCATCTAAGAGATGGAGAGTTTTTAATGGATTCTTTTTAATGGATTCTGTACTCCAGGGAATTTTTCAAAACTTCTTTGTTGTGTTAACAGCTTCCAGGGTGAATGATGCTGAGTCTTCTGACCGGCTTGTTTTCCTGACACTTGATGCTCTGCTATTATTGGGTTATTTTTCCACATAATTTGCATCCTGTGAATTTTGATCTTTGAAGATCTGATGGCCAGTCAAGGTCATTCAACAATCCATATATTCAAATAGTTTTGTCCCATCTGTTAAGACCTGATGAACCACCTAAGCTCATTCTACATTCCGTACATTTATACAGTTTTAGCCCTCTGGTGTACTACAGGGTGTAATCAACAACTGAAGTTGTTTCCACAGTCTGCACACTTATGGGTTTTCTTCCCTGTGTGTGTAATTTGGTGCCTATTAAGCTGTGACGGAACATTGAAGCTCTTTCCACATTCCATACATTTATGTGGTCTCTCCCCTGTGTGAATTCTGAAATGAACTCGAAGGCGTGAGGATTCACTGAAGCCCTTCCCACATTCTGTACATTTATAGGGTTTCTCCCCTGTGTGAATCCGCTGATGTACCCTAAAGTGTGAAGACTGACTGAAGCACCGTCCGCACTCCAGGCATTCATACGGTCTCTCTCCTGTGTGAATTCTCTGATGGACTATAAGTTCTGATGAATAAATGAAACACCTTCCACATGCTGTACACTTATACGGTTTCTCTCCTGTATGAATTCTGAGATGTCCTTTGAAGTGTGACGACTGACTGAAGGTTTTTCCACACTCCAGACATTTATAGGGTCTCTCTCCTGTGTGAATTCTGAGATGGACTCGAAGGCGAGAGGAATCGCTGAAGCCCTTTCCGCACTCCAAGCATTTAAACGGTTTCTCCCCCGTGTGTATTCTTTGATGTCTGTCGAGATCTGACGAATATCTGAAGCTCTTTCCACATTTGTTGCATTTATGTCGCTTCTCCCCTTTGGAGGCTGGGAGTTTACAAGGGTCCACATCAATATGAGAAAGACTGGATTTAATCTTCATGGTATTTGGCTGTCTTTCCTCATACGTATTGGATTCCATCTGGTTTGGGGAGACCTCGTTCTCTGCTGTAGCTTTGATTTCTTTTGGTGAGCCCACAGTTCTGCCTTCACGCTCCTGGACATGGACTGTTTGGGGTGGGAAAAATATTAGAAGGGAAAGTACAATCAGAATTAGAAGGAAGAAGCTGTGGCAACCTCATCTTTCCCTTCCCTCAAATATTCTTCCCTTTCTCCCATGCCAGATGCCCTCCAGAATGTCTCTTGCTTCAGATTGTGATTTATTTCCTTTTCTGGTTCCTTTCCTAGGGTGGACAGCCTTTCTCTGAGATAGTGGGTCCCGAACCGGGCCAGCAGCCAGAAGTATGGATAGTCGAGCCAGATGACCCCTTACAGGCTTGACAGACAGACAGACAGACAGACAGACAGACAGACAGACAGACAGACAGACAGACAGATAGATAGATAGATAGATAGATAGATAGATAGATAGATAGATAGATAGATAGATAGATAGATAGATAGATAGATAGATAGATAGATAGATAGATAGATAGTGGATTGGTCTCCCCTGGAGCCCTCCAGGAAGTGTGAAGAGACCCTGAGACTCCACCACCAAGCCAAGATCTTTTTCTTGGTTCTGTTTCTTTTTCTATACTTCTAATTGGCCAATTTAGTCCAATTCACTCAGCAAACCGGTTTCCATTCTACCACTAGTGCTCTACCTGCTGATCGCTCTCCTCTTCGCAGTTCCGGAAAGCGGTCCTCTGTTTCTGAAGCGTGAAATGGGATCCAGATTGTCCATTTCATAGAAAGAAGACTCAGCTAATGACACAGTACAAACAAAGTTTCTTTGAGATTATTCCCTGCAGGGTTTTAGCTGATCTTCGCATTGGGTCCCAAATCAGTTTGCAACGCTCCTTCTTTGACTAACCAGCATTTTAGTGAGCCAAACATATCAACGATCTCTCTTTCCATCCCAGCCATTAATCTGGCCATGGTGGGATCCTTACCCAGAGAGGTCAGATTTCGGTGATTCTCTTCCATGACCTCCCTGTGCAAAGCCCTTTGGGCTGGATCCAGCAAAAGCCACTCCTCTGCCGTGAAATGCATGGCCACCTCCTCAAAGGTCACCGGAGGCTGGAAATACAAGAAAAAGACAGATAAGAGATTTGTCTACAGAGCCAAAGCTCCTCACGTCCATTGAACGCATCCCTATGAGGAGTTTTTTGCCCCAACAGTCAATAGAACTGGAAAAAAATCATAAGAAAAGTCCCCCTGGATCAAAGTCCTGGCCCATCTAGCTCAACATCCAGCTCTCTCACTGGCCAACCAGCTGCCCACAGAGCTGGCCCTGCTCACGGTCCCCAGGAAGTTGAACTTCAGAGACAGACCGCTTCATCCTGCTGTCATCAGGCCTGAGAGCCATCAGTCACCCTGACCTCCATACAGTGGCCCAAGTCCTTGTTTTGGAACCCTCCAAACCAGTAAGTCAACATCAAGAGAAGTGACAAGCTGCATATTTTTGTTAGGAGGTCTGCAATCTCAGCTTTGAGCACTTTAATTTTAACTCTTGGATACACACAATCAAGGCCTGGTTTAACTGGTAAATAAAGGCCTTCCACTTCTTCTTTTGTCCCACTCTTTCCTTCTATTCTTCCCTGAGAGCAGGGACACATCTTCGGGTATCTGCCCAAAATTCTCTTCCATGGAGTCACAGGCAAAGATTCACTTTCTTTTCTCATCTTAGCATCCCTTTGGCCCATCAACTAAAAGACAAGCAGCCTCCCAGGTCAGCTTGAAGAAGAAGGAGAAGAGTTGGCTTTTCTACCCCACTTTTCTCACCCATTTAAGGGGACTCAAAGCGCCTGACAAACCTTCTGTTCTTCTCCCCACCACAGAACACCCTGTGAGGTAGGTGGGGTTGTGATAGCTCAGAAGAGAGCTGTGACTAGCCCAGGGTTGCCCAGCTGGCTTCATGGGGGAGGGAGGAATCGAACCCAGTATTCCCAGATAAGAGTCTGACTCCCTAATCACTAGACCAAAGTAGCTTGAAACTACTAATATATCTGAAATATATATATTTTATTATGTATTTTTTCCACTTTTGCTCTCTAATTTTTCTCACACTCTCTCTTTGCGTTTCTTTTGCTGAAGTGCGTGTTTCTTTTCTTTTTCTTCATTAGGAGAAACCTTCTACTTTCTGAAGGATGCCGTCTTACCCTAATCGGTTCTCTGACAATGTCAGTTGGCCATGCAGCTTTCCTGGGCCTTGAATTCATTCTCTAAATTTTTGGAATTAAAATTAAAATTGTGCCCAAGCCTCCATTACTTTGGTTTTAAACAACAGTCTTTGGCTGTGGAAAGAGATTCCCCCTCCCCATTTTCAGGCACTGTTATTATCTTTTAAATTCTAAGTCACCATGTTGCTTTTAATTTTTCTCATTTCGACAAATGTTCAATTTTATTGCATTGATGGTCACTATTCCTAGTAGGTTCTGCTATGTTTACTTCTCTCACCTAGTCCAGTATTGTAAAACGTCCTCTACTGAAACTTGCAGGGGATTTAGAGACTGTGAACCAGCAACCCCTCACCTTGTTTTGAAATTATTCTTCTCCTACCTGATCTTCTGAACGCCCACCATCCATTTCTGTCCAATCATGAACCAGGGGAAGCACAGAAGGAAGGACCAGACTCTTTCCATGTCCTGTGAAAGAGAGAAAGATGAATTCTCGGCCCGTTCATTTAAGGTGCTAGTCCATAATATCCAAGTCCTAAATAGCTCAGGAATGTTGTAGGTCAGCCCCAACTCTGCCTCACTGCCTGTAAATCATTTCCATGCTGAGTCCCTGAAATCCCCATCTGTCCTTCCTGGTTTTCAGTATCCTTGGCTGATCCAAACCTCAGGGCCACCTAGACAGCAAAGCAGACCAGAGCAGGGGAAAATCACATCAACAGGAAGTGGAAGCAGAAACCCTACAAAGGAAATGGCTCCCCAGCTCTGTAGGAGTAGCTGGAGGAATCCAGGGGGTCAGTTCCAAACCAATGATGTGGAGTGGAGATGCCATTTATGTGCTGCTACTTGGGATGGGACAAGGGGTCTCTGGCGGCCCCTCCCTGGAGAACAAGGAACTCATACAGAGGTGGAAAGGGGGAGAGGCCAACCAGGACATCCTCAGCAGGGAGACTGGCTGGACTGTGCGGAAGAGCCTGGAGGTCCTAAAGAGGAACCCTGGACCCAACGTCACCCTTCCGCCTGTGCCTCCCATGAGAGATGAGGCCTCTGTTGGCTTCTGATCCATAACGGAGTGTTTCTGTATTCATACAGGATCAGTTCAACCACAGAGGGGCTGGAGTGGGGCATCTTCTCCATCACGTGTTCAAGAGAAGGACCTTCTGAACAAGATGGGATGAGTCACTTGATACTTACCCAGGGAGGCCACTTGGTTGACGTCTTCCTGCAGGATCCTCCTGCACGGCAGGTTCTGAACGTGATCTGCTGGAGCTTCCTCTACCTGGGGAAGATCACCGACCTGTTCTGCCCCCATCGATGTAGGCAATGGACAGGAGAATTTCTGGGAGGGGAAAAAAAACAGGCATTAGGAGGGGAGAGGAAAGGGGCAGGCTGGGAAAAGATCAATAAAGACTGGGGTGTTCAGGATTGCACAGTTGGTGTTACACACATTTGGCGCAAAGCCGTCAAAATGTTCTTACCTTCCTGGTGTCCTCCATCTTGCTCATGAGGAATCCTTCGGCCAGGGCCACCGCCTGGGAGCTGCTCTCCGGCCCACATTCCCGGACCCAGTTCTGCATCTCCCAAGGAAGGACGGCCAGGAACTGCTCCAGGACCACCAGGTCCAGCATCTCGGCCTTCGTGTGCCGCTCTGGTCTCAGCCACTGGCGGCAAAGGTGGTGGAGGCGGCTGCAAACCTCCCTGGGCCCCTTGGCTGCCTCATATTTGTACTTCCTGAAGCTCCCTCTGCCTTCGCCTGGCCTGGTCTTGTTCTCCTTCTGGTTTCCTTCCAAAGGCCACTTGCTTCTCCCAGCCTCAAGGACCCTTCGCCGTTCTGATGCAGGAGGGTTCTGCCCCCTCATCTCTGGGCAGCTTCCTTTGGCCAACTCTCCCCTTCCACCTGGAATCGCCACGGTCTTGGGAAGACGCTCCTGGGACCAGATCTGGTTCACAATTTGGAGGTAGGTGTCTTGGGAGCATGAGGGAGGAGCAGATCTTGGAGACAGCTAGGGATTCCTCCTGCAGGGAAGAAGAAGAAGAAGAGTTGGCTTTTCTACCCCACTTTTCTCACCCATTTAAGGGGACTCAAAGCAGCTGGCAAAGCTTCTGTTCTTCTCCCCACAACAGACACCCTATGAGGTAGGTGGGGCTATGAGAGTTCACAAGACAGCTGTGACTAGCCCAAGGTCACCCAGCTGGCTTCATGAGGGAAGGTGGAATCGAACCCGGTATTCCACGATAAGAGCACAGCTCCCTAACCACTAGTGACTAGACCGAACTGTCCCATCTGACAGAAGAACGACCACACAGGGCTCAAAAGGAGCTGCTTCCCCCTAGATGCCAAAAGGTTCTTTGGAAAACAGGAGGGAAGGAACTGAAGCTTGGCGGACCCCGCCCCCCCAGTCCCTCCCTTCCCCGCCCCCGCCCCCAATTCAAGGATGAAGCTTTGCATGTCAGGAAAGAGAGATCCCCCAGGCAGGGCCTTACGTGGAGTGGCCCCCTAGTCCCTTCCTTGCACATCGCTGCCTCTTTCCCCTTAGGTACCTGCAAATCCTCCCGTCTTGCGCTCAAAAGGTCCTCCTTTGTGTCTTCCAATTTCCCCGCCCAGCTTGAGTGGTGGTGGGGAGATGAAGTGGAGGAAGGATTGACCGGAAGTGACCTCCTGCATCCTTCAGGGCCACTCTAGGAACGAGGACGCTCTGCTGCCTTTAACCCTTTCGGTCCTTGCGCTGTGCTCTCCCATTATTCGTACCTGGGCAGGTGCTGCCGCAGAGCCCAACCGGAGGCTGGACCCTGGAGCCCTCCAAGGCCAGGGTGGGAGGAACATCCCCAGGATCCCCATTGAAAGGTCTTTGCACTTTGGAGATGCGCCTTCGCCACGGGCTGGAAGGAAACCCCCCTCCCGTCCCATCACCCCTACCAGAGAATCTCCTGCCCCCCCGCCCCGCCTGCGACTCCTGGACTCCAAATCCCGACAGGCCTTGCAGGACCAGCTGCTGCAGGCCAGGGAGGGAGGAAGTCAAGAGTTGGGAACACCTGGGGTGCGTCTTCATGGCATAGTTATCTCGAATTCAAAACGTTTTGAGTTTGCGCAGTTCAGACGGCACTTCGGATTAACACGGTATTTCCGTGTTAAAGGACGTTATCCCGATTAGAAATAAATCCTGATCTCAACAGGTCTCACTCCGGATCGTGCGTCGATACGTGTTTCCTTTTTAACTGTGTGGACAGTATCGTTCCCGGATGAGATTCAGTGTTAAGGCTGTCCCGCCCCCCCAATCGCACTGTAACCAATGGCTGAACGTATTAGAAGCACATCATGTTTAGGGTTTCCTTCATTGAAAAAATCCACCCTCAAACACCCACTATAAACCTCCAGTCCTTAAAGCTGAAACACTGTATCAATCTAAGCACTTCACACCTTAAAAACAAGGTTGCAATTTTGCGCAATTTCAGACCTTTGAAGGTTCGGAACAGGCGCTTTCAGCCCCCTTAAGGGTGAGAAGGCTTGTCAGCCACTTAGTCCCTTGAAGGGTGAAAACAGAATGTCAACCGCTTTGAGCCCCCTCTAGGCTACTTTGCCTCTGCCTGTGGTCACACCTAAGGTTTAATCCAGTTTCAGTTCACTTTCAGAGTGAGAGAATACACCAGCAAACTGACAAGCTGGTTTTCTTTCAGGGTTAATAACTCAGAAAATCCACCTTTAGACTAGATAATGTGGAAAGAAAACTACTGGTCACTTTGCTGATGTGTTCTCTCACTCTGAAGGTGGAGTGAAGCTAGATTAAACCTTAGGTGTGACCACAAGCCAAGGTTTTAATCCAGCTTCGGTCCCTGTGAGGTGGGGGGGCGGAGTTCCTTCCTGGCCACGGGGGGAAGAGCAAGCGAGGAGCCCCCTTCGCCCTCTTATCCACCCTTTGGCTCTCCTCCTCTGCGGGGCAAAGTGGCAGCAAAGCGGGGGAAAAGCGGCGGGCGGAGCCCCAGGGAGAAGCCGCTAGCGCCGCAGCGCCGCAGCGCCTGGATGAATGGATGGATGGATGGATGGATGGATGGATGGATGGATGGATGGATGGATGGATGGATGGATGGATGCTGCTGCTGCTGCTGCTGCTGCTGCTGCTGCTGCTGCTGGGAAGGGGGAGGGTGGACTGGGCAGGGAATTCCCGGCGGAGCATGACGCAAAGAGAAGGGAGGGTGGGATCCTGGCAGGGAAAACCAATCACAGGAGAGAGTGTGGGCAATGGGCAGGAGGACAATGCTGCCGTGTGGACTCCGAGTATTGATCCCGCGTTAAGGCTGCCATCGGAACCGGATCAACTTGCAAGTCGTCTGGACAGCTTTGTTCCGTTTCTTTTATTTCGAATTCTTTAAACTGAAATAACACATGCCATGAAGACGCGCCCCTAGTGGTGTACATGATCTCTCTCCACAGGAAATTGTTGTGGGACGACCTATGAGAATGCCCACTGATCCACCTGCCAGGGTATTCGAGCATGGATTATTAGATGATGTTTTAATCTTTTACTGTAAAGTTCTGATTTATTCTATTAGGTCCCTACATGCCAAAGTGAAGGACTTCCTGCCTGAGCCTGCTACTGGGCCTATTCGTTCATGGAACTGGGGATTTGGTGCTTGTGAAATCGTTTCATCATAAATCAGCACTTCCGTATATGGTATATTATTGATTAGCCATGCAGCTGTGAAGTGTGAAGATCTTTCATTTTGGGTTCACGTTTCTCATTGCCAAAGAGTTGGTGATAATAAAACATTGCATGTTGACACTGGTCCAAAAATATCCACTGATCCAGGGGTTGACGTTGCATCACAGTCAGAACATCACTCGAGTGAGGCTCTACAGGAATCCTCTATAAGTCATACGTATACTTTGCACATCCCTTTTAAGTATGGACTTGGACTTGGACTTGGACTTGGACTTGGGAACACATCATGGATTCTTGTCAAGCCTGCATGCAGGATACCAAGAGAGTTCGAAAATATCTGATACCTACTTATGGACTATAGCTGTAATTTTGATGTTGTTGCTTCTCTTGAATATTTATGATACAGTGCTTTTCCACTATTGGGTGAATGGAAAGGGAGATTCTTATATTAGTGGGTTGGATGGTAGGGAGGGAGGTCTGGATAGAGATTTGGGGTATAGCCTGGGTTCAGTGGAAACACAGGAGGGACCCAGTTTTTCTAAAATACGAAAGAGTCGGGATTTGGTGGAAATGAACCAGGGGAATGTTGGGAAGAAAGAATTGAAAAGGGGAATATGGTAACATCGGTATTTGATGAAACATATCCTTTTACACATGAGAATCTTCTTAATAATACTTATGTGAAGTTGATGCATCAGGTTGGGAAGCCATGCTAGATAGCCTTTTCCCATGAGATCCATTCCCGATACATCAATTTGGAGATTAGGGTTTTCTATACTGGGTACATGATTAATTGGACAGCTGAATGGAATAGTACATTAGCCACACACAAGATGGGTCAAATTAACAGGTCTATGAGTTAGGAGTCCTTGCATGGGGAACGTTTTGAAGTAATACCATTTGGAAATGCAGCCCTGTGTATACAAATCCCTCACAAAACATTATTATTTGCACAACATATTCAGGATGTTTGGGTAGGTCACCAAGAGCACTGCAATTATATCTACATAGTGTTTCCAAATCGTACCTTCCCAAATGTACAAAATCTGAATCAGCAGATGGATTTTCCTAAGAGGACAAATTGGGTGGCCTACCTCTTTCCCCTTACCTAATACTTTATTGTAATACCACTTGTAGGTTTCGTTATACCACTTGTAGGTTTCGTATTATTTGGTTTATTTTAGGTATACATTATGTTATATTTTGCTGAAACAGACATACTTCCTGAGATACTTATTCCACAACCAACCTGTGAGGCCATAATGGGTGTAGAAGGGGGAGGTACAACTAGCAACTTGTGGGCTCACCTTCTCCATTGGGTAGGAATGAATATCTATCGGAGATTGGGATTCTATACTTATTCTCCATTTCATTTTGGGGTGTCTAGTTTTAATTATGAGCCATTCGCTCTTACTCTTAATAACAAAGGAGTTTTCTGGCTATGTGGTAAGTCTGCTTGGAAAAGTGCTTCCTACTCTTTGGCAGGGAAGATGTACCCTAGGGAACATGGGAATAGGAGGAAGTCTTATAAAACCCTTCCTATTTCTCACAGATGGGGCCGAGAGATAACTAAATGGAAAACATTTTGGGAAGTAATTTTTCCCTGATATGGGGTGCAAGCTGCATTCTCTGAAATTCGTAACATTTCTGCCCAAATTGAGCTATTGGCTAAAGAGACCTCTAGTGCTTTAAAAGCAGCTGCTAAAGGTTTGAAGGAACATACTACCCTTTTGACCCAGCTCATCTTATGTATAGACCATTTACTTGCACAGTCTGGGGCTTTTGTAAGGTAGTAGGCAAGGAATGCTGTATCTACCTTAATAATACTTCTACTGATATTCTCATGCAGAACTTATGGAGCATGTATGTGACTATGTCTACTTGGGGCCCCCTGAGACTGGAAATTGGGATGATGGCTGGGAATGGTTAGGGACTGTGTTCCACTTCATTCCTGAATGGTTGAAAAATTCTCCTTGGGGCTGTTGGAATTCTACTGGGAATAGCAGTCTTGTATCTCATTATAAAAGCATGTTGTTTCTTGGGACCTCGTTTTTGCAGAAAATCACATGGCCATGAAACTGTATTGGTTTTACAGGAAGGATGTCAATCTCCGCATATAGATAATTCATTTGGTGATTCTAAATTTTTAGATGACTCATTCGAAGATGTGGAACTTAATGAGGCTTAGAACGCCTCATCAGGAGGGACTGTGAGGGAAAAATGGGAATTCTGATCAATGTGGTATTTTATAATTAGGAGCTTTCATTTGCTTCAAGAGTATATTTCTTTCTTTTCCTTTTTACCGTTATAGAGACAGCTTACAGAAATATTTGTAATCAGGATGTACTGCTTATGCAACAGGGCAAATAGGGTGAAAACAGGAAACCATGATCTTAGTGCTTGCATTGCTACCTGTGAAAGAAGGAACCATCATAGGGGAAGTTTAGGATGCACGTAGCTTATTTAGTAGGTTCCAGTAACTAGCTTGTTTATCAGGGAAATTCCATTATGATAGGTTTTCTTCCAATAACTTTATGAAGCTTTCTTGACGTATTTCATGACTCTTTCTTTACGTATTTCTTGATCTCAGGTAATGACATTATAAAAGGTTTTATTCTTGTTCATTATGGGAAGGAGAAACTTTCTCCTTCCATGCATGCATGTTTGATTTCTGATATGTACAAATAAACAATTGATGTGGTATTGTACTATGGTCAGTTTTCTTTGACAAGGTGTCAACTCAGTGCGCAGCAGCAGCGAAAAAAGCAAATTCAATGCTGGGAATAATTAGGAAGGGAATAGAAAATAAGACAGCAAGTGTCATTTTGCCCCTTTATAAATCTATGGTGAGGCCACATTTGGAATACTGTGTACAATTCTGGTCACCACACCTCAAAAAGGATATTGTGGAACTAGAGAAGGTGCAGAGAAGGGCAACCAGAATGATTAAGGGTCTGGAACACCTCCCTTACGAAACCAGGCTGCAACGTCTAGGCCTCTTCAGTCTGGAGAGACGCGTTTGAGAGGGGACCTGATTGAAGTATATAAAATTATGCACGGTATAGAAAGGGTGGATAAAGAAAATTTCTTTTCTCTGTCGCACAACACTAGAACCAGGGGGCACTCTATGAAGCTGATGGGTAGGAGCGTAAGGTCTGACAGGGGGAAGTATTTCTTCACACAGAGGGTCATCGGCCTATGGAATGTGCTGCCGGAAGAGGTGGTGACAGCTACCAGTCTGGATGGCTTTAAGGTAGGGTTAGACAAATTTATGGATGACAGATGTATCAATGGCTACTAGAATGAATGCCTAGGTGCATCTTTCAGGCTGGGGGGGGGGAGGAACTGGGGCGCTTCTAAGGCCATCTGCTGTTACTCGAGAGCAGGAGAAGGTTTGTCCTTGTCTCTGCTTGAGATGCCCATGAGCATTTGGTGGGCCACTGTGTGCGACAGGATGCTGGACTAGATGGGCTGTGGCCTGATCCAGCAAGGCTTCTCTTATGTTCTTATGTCTCCCCCCTCCTTCTCCGCCTCCCCCCAAAGGCCTCCAGGATGCTGAGATGCCCTTTGTGCGCAAGAAAGCGGGGAACGGAAGCTGCGCGCGATCCAGGATCAAGGGGAGGGAAGCGGGGCCTGCGCGGGGGCCACTCGGGCCTGGAGGGGAGGGGTCTGGCCAGCGCTCCCAAGGACCCCACCCCACCCTGGAGCAGTCCACCAGCCACCCCTGCCCATAGGGGAGTCACCAAAAGCACAGGAAAGGAACCAGGGGAAGTTTGGGGATTTTGCTAGGGGAGGGACGTCCCTGCCCCCCCAAGGAAGAAATCCCTTCCCTACTTCACTCCCCCGTCCCTCCTGTCTCCCCCCGCCCCGCAAGGGTCCTGACGTGCAAAGCGCCCCCACCCTCCCGCATGGCTGCAAAGAGCAGATCTTCCCCCCTCCCTCCTCCGAAGGGGAACCGGAAGTGCAGGGAGGGAGGGACGGGGGGAGGGGCTCCGCGTGACTTCCAGGCTGGTCTCCTTTCTCTCTTCGTCCCTTTGCAGCCGGAGGAGGCGGATCGCACTTCGGGACCCTTTGCAAGCGGAGGCGGCGGCGAAGGCCCGGGATCCTGTCTGGGGGGGCAGGAGCAGGTAAGGGGGGGCAGGAGGAGGAACAGCAGCAAAAGGGACGGAGGGGCTGGGGGTCCCTCCCCTTGAAGAATCTCCTGCACCTAAGGGAGGGAGGGAGAATGAAGAGCGAGGGATTGGGGTTGGGGGGATTCGATCCTTCCCTCCACCGGATTACTTGCCTGGGGGGCTGCATTCCGTGCAGGGGGGGGAAGGGTCGCGAGGGGGGGGACTATTTGCAGAACTCCTGCCACCCCCTCCACTCTTTAATGCACAGCTGTCTTAAAGGGGGGGGCTGCACGGAACTGGGGGGCGTATCAGGGTCCCAGCAGGATGGGGCAGAGACACAGGGAGCTCAAGACCGCCCCTCACAATTCCCCCCTCCCACCCCAGAGACCCTGAGCTTCAAGGGAAGGGAAATTCTAACCCCCCCTTTCTGCCCTCTGGATTCCCTCCTCCCCAGTACCCCCACAGGGAGAGGGCTTGGATGGGGCTCCAAGGGGGCTGAATCTGGGGGCGGACTGAGGGGGAACCGGGCAAAGGTGACCTGGTCTCCCCTGTACCTTTGTCCCCTGGTAGAGAGAGACTCCTGGGATGCCTGGAAGAGGGATGCCTCCCCCCACAGCCCCCCATTCTCCCCCCCCAATCAGAGTCTCAACAACACAGGAAACTCATTCATTCGCCTTTTGCCTCGCAGCCTCAGGTGCCGGGAAGAGACCTGGTGGCACCACGTCCACCTTGGAAGCCGACGGGCAGGAGAGCCTGAGGACGGAGAAGGAAGCCATTTTGGCCCAGAGGGTCATCGGTCCGTGGAGTAGGCCGCCAGAAGAGGTCCTGACAGCACCCAGGTTGGTGGCTTTAAGGAAGGGGGGAGGAATTCGTGGAGGACAGGTGTGCCCGTGGCCCTGGAATGGATGCCCAGGTAGATCCTCCAGGCTGGGCAGATGGGCAGGAGGCTTCCAAAGGTCACCACTTGCCCTGGCAGCCAATTCCAGAGACCGATGAGCTTCTGGGTAGAGAAATCCTTCCCCTTGACTGGTCTGGCTCCCCTGCCCACGAGCTTCATAGGTGCCCCTGGTTCTAGGGTTGGGTGATAAAGGTTTTCTGTCTTTCCTCCCGTATATTTTTATAGTCTTCAATCAGGTCCCCTCTTAAATGCCGTATCTCCAGACAGAAGAGGCCCAGGTGTTGCAGTCTGGTTATTCCTTTCTCTCCCTCCACCACTTCAAGATCTTTAGCTTCCCTCCTCCAATCGCCATTTTTTTTGTCCGTTAATGACTGCTCTTGTGCCTTTTCTTGGTTTTCAGATTTCTTCTTCCTCCCCATTGTTACTGCTTTTAAAATGTTCCTTTAAGGAGCTCTATTCTTTTGTAAAAGGATTTTTGTTTAAAAGTTTTTAGTTGCCTTTTCCTTTTTGGGGGGGTGGGGGTTCAGCAGTCCAGGGTGCAAGCGGCTTGGAGGCATTTACAACTTCATTCTTTACATTTAATATTCTTGTAACACTTCCAATCTTGCTGCAGTTGTCATACATAACACCAAAGAGTTCATTTTATCTCAACTTTCATCTAATATTCCTAAAAAAAAATTGTGTTCTAAAAGGAATACCGTATTTTCCGGCGTATAAGACGACTGGGCATATAAGACGACCCCCAACTTTCCAGTTAAAATATAGAGTTTGGGATATACTCGCCGTATAAGAAGACAACACCCGGCATATAAGACGACCCCCAACTTTTGAGAAGATTTTCCTGGGTTAAAAAGTAGTCTTATACGCCAGAAAATACAGTACTTATCTTTACTACTTATCATGCTGTGTATTTGTACTTAATATTTTTTTGCTTTTTCACAAGTCCACCACATATGATAAAAAGTTCCTTCGGTCTTTTTACACTTCCAACATTTATTTGACACATCATGATATATCTTTGCTAATTTGTGTAGTGTTAAATACCATCTACACATCATCTTATATACGTTTTCTTTTAATGCCATGCAAGTACTGAATTTTATATTTTTTGTCTAAAGCAGTGGTTCTCAACCTGGGGGTCGGGACCCCTTTGGGGGTCGAACTACCCTTTCAGAGGGGTCGCGACAAGTCTCCTGCCACCCTTCCCTCTCACCTCTCAGCTGCTCTGCCCCCATGGTTGGGGGTCTCCACAAGGGGTCCATTAAGGGGTCCCGGCATAATGAAGGTTGAGAACCGCTGGTCTAAAGCATCTCCCATTGCTCCATTTGCATATTCAAAATCCCTTGCCCACATAATCATACATTCTTTAACCTGTTCATGTTCCATTTCAATCTGCAATAACAATTTGTACATAATACCAATTATTCCTCTTTCTGCCTATTTAAGCTGTTGTTCCCAAATTGGTTTTTCCATTTGAAATTTAGTCTATCTTTATCGCTTCTGTATATATTCATACATCGTACATACTGTATTTTCTGGCGTATAAGACTACTTTTTAACCCAGGAAAATCTTCTCAAAAGTCGGGGGTCGTCTTATACGCCGGGTGTTGTCTTCTTATACGGCGAGTATATCCCAAACTCTATATTTTAACTGGAAAGTTGGGGGTCGTCTTATATGCCCAGTCGTCTTATACGCCGGAAAATACGGTATGTAAACCTCCTTGTTCTCTTGTTTTTAAATCATATTCATTATTCACTTCATTTCTATGCAGCAAATCTTCATACTTTATCCAATTTTCTCTTTCTCCAAATTCTTTTAATAACCCTTCAAGTGGTGATACCCTTAGAGGTATTTTTATATCTCAGCCAGATCTTATACAGAGCATTCCTCACAATGTGATTTTTAAAGTTTGAATTGCTTTTTCATGCCATAGCTAACCATGCCACCCATGTCTCAAACCTTCTCCGTCCAATTGCAATAGTTATGATTTTTCAGCCAAAACCATTTTGCAATCCACCCTAGACAATATGCTGCATGATATTGGTAGTTCGAATCCTCTTCTTTCTCTTGAGTCTTGCATCAGTATTAACCTTATCCTTTGCTTTTTCCCTTGCCATATAAATGTAGAGGGTTTTTTTTGCCATTTTGCAATGTCTTTTCAATTAGTCACAATGGGTAATTCTTGGAATAAAAACATCATTCCCCGGAGTATGCTCATTTTTTATCACTGATATCCTTCAAGCTGGTCCATTTCAGGAGATCTTGGGTGTTTTTCCATTGTCACTAAAAGTACCCATTAAGTAGCCATTAATGGGTACGAAATTGCATTTTTGTACCCATGAATGGGTACTTAATGGGTACTTCTAGTGACAGTGGAAAAACACCCCTTGTTTAATTCCTGACCAAACATTCAAATAGTTATTCTGGTACAATGCAATATTTGGATTGGTCAGTATCACTCCTATTTGACATTCTTTTCCACAACAAATTGTGATTTCATTTGAAATCATTCTTGCTCCTGCTTCGTCATACTTTTACCTATGACTTTAGTTTTTCTCTCAGTTACTTTTAGGCCTTCCACCTTTCCATATTCTTGGATGACCTGTCTAAATTTCTCTATTGAATTGTTTGGATCTTTTAATATCATAGCTAAGTTGTCTGCAGTGGCTCTTATATTCTTTTTCACTTTAATTCCTTTAATATCTGAATTATGTCTAATACCTCTGTTTAACATTTCAAGTGTCAATATAAAGAATAAAGGTGAAAGGAGGCATCCTTGGCTTGTTCCTTTTTGAATAGCAAATGATCTCTCCATTTATTAATAACTGTGCAGAGAAAAGGTTTTCCTAACCCTATTTCTTATCCTTCATCTTTTTCAATCATCTCATTACTGTCGTAATACTGTGTTATGCCATACTTGATTTTTAATGTATAAGAATTTCTTTTCCATCTTTTAACTTGTTTTTTCCAAATCTTTATTTAATTTGATCCTTTCTCTTCTATGCCTTATTGCCCCAGTTCTCAGGTATGCCTTGTAAGCTATTTCTGTTTGTCTTCTTATTCTTTCCTGATGATTTCTCCTTTGCCTCCTAGATCCTATCTCCATCCCCTTATTCTAGCCTTAAAGGCTTCCCATATTATACATTCTGAGAGGTTACTGTCATCATTTAGCTTAGAATAGATTATAATCTCATCTCACAGTTTTCTTATGTCTTGTTCTTCCAATACTATTGTTGGGTCAAAGCACCAAATTTTATTGTTTTTCTCTTTCAAGTTAATTTCTAACATTAAAGCTGCATGGTCGGATATGCAAATGGTATCAATGCTAATTTCTTCTCTAATGTATTAAATGCTTTATTAACCAGTATATAATCTATTGTGGCAAAGACCTTATGTCTGTGTGAGTAGGAAGACGTGCCTTCACCGCTATCTGCTTCTTATCATATACATCCAACAATTGCCATTTTATTACATCTATTTTTTCCCTTGCATCCGTTCCTCTTATTCTTCCATTTTTTTAATCACTTCCACAGAAGACACCGGGAGGAAAGTCATAGGGAGCTGCAGATTTCCACTGAGGGGGAACTGAAATTTCACAGCTGGAAGAGAATCAGAGGATCAAAGGGCAGTTTTCTCTATGAGAAGCTGCAAAAATCCATGAACATCCGACCAGGAGATTTCAGGAGAAAAAGGAAAGATAAGCTGCAGATAAGGGAATATTGCCTAGAAGTGTAGCCAGAATTACAGAGAAACCCCAGAGGCGGGAGAGGAAACAAGGTTAATTAATACACAAAAATGTTCAGTGATGATAAAGCCTTTATACTAAATTAGAAAATCCTACAGGTGGGTACAGATAAATGTAGAAGTAGCATTAGAACAGTGGTTCTCAACCTGGGGGTTGGGACCCCTTTGGGGGTTGAACTACCCTTTCAGAGGGGTCGCGACAAGTCTCCCTCCCACCTCCGAGCTGCTCTGCCCCTGTGGTTGGGGGGTCTGCACAACATGAGGAACTCCATTAAGGGGTCACAGTATTAGGAAGGTTGAGAACCACTGCATTAGAATGAGTCACAGAATCCACACAAGGGAGAAACCACATAAATGTATGGAGTGTGGAAAGAGCTTCAGTCAATGCATAGAACTTAGAATTCACCTCACAACCCACACAGGGGAGAAACCATATGAATGTATAGAGTGTGGAAAGAGCTTCAGTCAGAATGCAAAACTTAGTATTCATCTGAGGACTCACAAAGGGGAGAAACCATTTAAATGTATGGAGTGTGGAAGGAGCTTCAGTCAAAGCAGTGGTCTTAAAAATCATCTCACAACCCATACAGGGAAGAAACCACATAAATGTGTGGAGTGTGGAAAAAGCTTCAGTCGGAATGCATACCTTAGTATTCATCTCAGAACCCACACAGGGGAGAAACCATTTAAATGTATGGAGTGTGGAAGGAGCTTCAGTAATAGCAGTGGACTTAAAACTCATCTCACAACCCACACAGGAGAGAAAGCACATAAATGTATGGAGTGTGGAAAGAGCTTCAGTCAGAATGCAAAACTTAGTATTCATCTCAGAACTCACACAGGGGAGAAACCATTTAAATGTATGGAGTGTGGAAGGAGCTTCAGTCAAAGCAGTGGTCTTAAAAATCATCTCACAACCCATACAGGGACGAAACCACATAAATGTGTGGAGTGTGGAAAAAGCTTCAGTCGGAATGCATACCTTAGTATTCATCTCAGAACCCACACAGGGGAGAAACCATTTAAATGTATGGAGTGTGGAAGGAGCTTCAGTCAAAGCAGTGGTCTTAAAAATCATCTCACAACCCATACAGGGAAGAAACCACATAAATGTGTGGAGTGTGGAAAGAGCTTCCATCGAGGTGATCAACTTAGAATTCACCTAAGAACCCACACAGGGGAGAAACCACATAAATGTTTTGAGTGCGGAATGAGCTTCAGTCAAAGCAGTGGACTTAAAGCTCATCTCATAACCCACACAGGGGAGAAACCATATAAATGTATAGAGTGTGGAAAGAGCTTCAGTAATAGCAGTGGACTTAAATCTCATCTCACAACCCACACAGGAGAGAAAGCACATAAATGTATGGAGTGTGGAAAGAGCTTCAGTCAGAATGCACACCATAGTATTCATCTCAGAACTCACACAGGGGAGAAACCATTTAAATGTATGGAGTGTGGAAGGAGCTTCAGTCAAAGCAGTGATCTTAAAAATCATCTCACAACCCATACAGGGAAGAAACCACATAAATGTGTGGAGTGTGGAAAGAGCTTCAGTCGGAATGCATACCTTAGTATTCATCTCAGAACCCACACAGGGGAGAAACCATTTAAATGTATGGAGTGTGGAAGGAGCTTCAGTCAAAGCAGTGGTCTTAAAAATCATCTCACAACCCATACAGGGAAGAAACCACATAAATGTGTGGAGTGTGGAAAGAGCTTCCATCGAGGTGATCAACTTAGAATTCACCTAAGAACCCACACAGGGGAGAAACCACATAAATGTTTTGAGTGCGGAATGAGCTTCAGTCAAAGCAGTGGACTTAAAGCTCATCTCATAACCCACACAGGGGAGAAACCATATAAATGTATAGAGTGTGGAAAGAGTTTCAGTCAAAGCAGTGGTCTTAAAAATCATCTCACAACCCATACAGGGAAGAAACCACATAAATGTGTGGAGTGTGGAAAGAGCTTCCATCGAGATGATCAACTTAGAATTCACCTAAGAACCCACACAGGGGAGAAACCATATAAATGTATAGAGTGTGGAAAGAGCTTCAGTAATAGCAGTGGACTTAAATCTCATCTCACAACCCACACAGGAGAGAAAGCACATAAATGTATGGAGTGTGGAAAGAGCTTCAGTCAGAATGCACACCTTAGTATTCATCTCAGAACTCACACAGGGGAGAAACCATTTAAATGTATGGAGTGTGGAAGGAGCTTCAGTCAAAGCAGTGATCTTAAAAATCATCTCACAACCCATACAGGGAAGAAACCACATAAATGTGTGGAGTGTGGAAAGAGCTTCAGTCGGAATGCATACCTTAGTATTCATCTCAGAACCCACACAGGGGAGAAACCACATAAATGTTTTGAGTGCGGAATGAGCTTCAGTCAAAGCAGTGGACTTAAAGCTCATCTCATAACCCACACAGGGGAGAAACCATATAAATGTATAGAGTGTGGAAAGAGCTTCCATCGAGGTGATCAACTTAGAATTCACCTAAGAACCCACACAGGGGAGAAACCACATAAATGTTTTGAGTGCGGAATGAGCTTCAGTCAAAGCAGTGGACTTAAAGCTCATCTCATAACCCACACAGGGGAGAAACCATATAAATGTATAGAGTGTGGAAAGAGCTTCAGTCAAAGCAGTGGTCTTAAAAATCATCTCACAACCCATACAGGGAAGAAATCACATAAATGGAAAGAGCTTCAGTCGGAATGCATACCTTAGTATTCATTTCAGAACTCACACAGGGGAGAAACCATTTAAATGTATGGAGTGTGGAAGGAGCTTCAGTCGGAATGCATACCTTAGTATTCATCTCAGAACCCACACAGGGGAGAAACCATTTTAAATGTATGGAGTGTAGAAGGAGCTTCAGTCAAAGCAGTGGTCTTAAAAATCATCTCACAACCCATACAGGGAAGAAACCACATAAATGTCTGGAGTGTGGAAAGAGCTTCCATCAAGGTCATCAACTTAGAATTCACCTAAGAACCCACACAGGGGAGAAACCACATAAATGTTTTGAGTGTGTAATGAGCTTCAGTCAAAGCAGTGGACTTAAAAATCATCTCAGAACCCACACAGGGGAGAAACCATATAAATGTGTGGAGTGTGGAAAGAGCTTCAGTCGGAATGCACACCTTAGTATTCATCTCAGAACTCACACAGGGGAGAAACCATATAAATGTGTGGAGTGTGGAAAGAGCTTCAGTAATTGCAGTGGACTTGAAACCCATTTCAGAACCCACACAGGGGAGAAATCACATAAATGTGTGGAGTGCGGAAAAAGTTCGTTAATAGCAGTGGACTTAAAAATCATCTCAGAACTCACTCAGGGGAGAAACCATTTAAATGTGTGGAGTGTGGAAGGAGCTTCAGTCATAGCAGTGGTCTTAAAAATCATCTCACAACCCATACAGGGGAGAAGCCACATAAATGTATAGGCTGTGGAAAGAGCTTCAGTCAGAGTCGATACCTTAGTATTCATCTCAGAACCCACACAGGGGAGAAACCATATAAATGTGTGGCATGTGGAAAGAGGTTCATTCATAGCAGTGCACTTGAAGTTCATCTCAGAAGTCACACAGGGGAGAAACCACATAAATGTTTGGAGTGTGGGAAGAGCTTCAGTCGTAGCAGTGGACTTAAATATCATCTCAGAACCCACACGGGAGAAACAGTATAAATGTGTGGAGTGTGGAAAAACCTTTACTGCAACTAGGACCCTTACTATACATCAAAGGAATGCACACCCATCAGCTTCATAGAGTGCCCCCTGATTCTAGCGTTGTGTGATAGAGAAAAGAAATTTTCTCTATTCACTTTCTATACTATGCGTAATTTTATATACTTCAATTAGGTCCCCTCTTAAACGCCAGCTCTCCAGACTGAAGAGGCCTAGATGTTGCAGCCTGCTTTTGTAAGGAAAGTGTTCCACCTCCTTAATCATTCGGGTTGCCGTTTTCTGCCCAAAATAGTGGTAACAACAAACAAATATACAGGCTTTCTCTGCAGAAGGTAGAGTGAAAAGTATACAGAACTTAGACCTGGATGTAGAAAGTTCCTGTGTTCAAGGAATCTTAGGCATCTGCTGGGACATCATTAAGGACACTTTTACCCTTAAAGTACCAAGAATCAAAAGAAATTTACTCATCGTGGAGTGCTTTCGACAGTTAACAGCCTACTAGATCCTCTAGGCTTTGCAGCAGCTGTTATCACACAAGGTTAATACCTGCTTCGGTTAATGACCTAGGAAACAAAAAATTGGGATTGCCCTTTATCATCTCATGATCGAGAGGAATGGAAAGTGTGGAAGAGTTCACTTCAACTTCTAGAAGTTCATATACCCAGAAAAATTTTAACCTCAGTGCTGTCAAAGGTGAATTGCCTAACACACAAAGTATTAGTCACACTTATGGCAGAAGTTTCCTCCATCATCAATAATAAGGTATAACTATTGTGAAAATTAAGAAGAAAATTTTGCTTGAGAGAAAGTAAACAAGATGGGGAAAGAAGGATTTTATACAGAATTAAAGTCCTTTGTATTGAGACTGATAAACAAAACGAATAACCTTGAAAAGTTAACACTAAAAATTCAGAAAGAAATCAAGTTAGACCCAAAGCTTTGCGACAGATGAATGTAGATCAGTGATGGCCAACTTATGACATGCGTGTCACAGGTAACATGCCAAGTCCTTTTGGGTGGCACACAAGGTCACCCTGGCACTTGGGCATGTACAGTGCCTGACAAAAGTTCTGTTGCTTATCCATGTTGCTGAAACCAAAGCCTATAACCTGACTTAAAATTCATCCATTGGTTTTAAAAATGACTCATATGAAAGCTGAAACCCTCCCAAATGAGGTTTTTGAAAAGAAAATAAATTTGCTTCACTGCTGAAATATTGATCATTTAATGAACACAGAAAGGTCAGATTTTGGCGAGACAAAAGTTTTGTCGCCCACAAAAAGTAATGTGAAAAGCAAACAGATAATTCACTTCAAATACAAAGATATGTTTCATAACATTGGTGAATGAAGTTGTGGTGCTATTAGAGCCATATTTAATATTTTGTGTAACTTCCATGAGCCTGAAGGACTGCATCCATGCGTTTCGGCAATGATTCATACAATTTATTGATGAAGTCATCAGGAATAGTAAAGAATGCAGTTTTACATGCCTCCCAGAGTTCATCAAGATTCTTTGGTTTTGTATTCCAAGCTTCCTCTTTCATCCTACCCCAAACATGCTCAATGATGTTCATATCTGGTGACTGGGCTGGCCAGTCCTGGAGCACCTTGATCTTCTTTGCCTTGAGAAACTTTGATGTAGAGATGGATGTATGAGATGGAGCGCCATCCTGCTGCAAAATTTGACACCTTTTATGATTGGGAATGTAAGAGGTAGCTAATACGTCTTGATATTTTAGGCTATTGATATTGCCTTCCACCTTGCAGATGTTTCGTACACCCCTATACTGAATGTAACCCCAGACCATGATCTTTCCACCACCAAACTTAACTGTTTTCTGGGTATATCTTGGATCCATACGGGCTCCAGTAGGTCTTCTGCAGTATTTGCGGCAGCTGTGGTGTAATTCAACTGAAGACTCATCTGAGAAATCCACCTTCTGCCACTTTTCCAGCATCCATCCGTTTAGTAGGCTGTGGGCCTTGGCAAATACCACACGGTTTTTTAATTGCCTTTTGTTTAGTGCTGGCTTCTGGGCACTGATTCAACCATGGAGGCCATTTCAAGACAGAATCCTACAAACTGTTCTAGTTGACACAGGGACTTGAGGTGACCAGGCCTGTTGGAGCTCTGCTGCAGTGGAAGAAGGGCTGGCTTTTGGTTTTCGAACCAACAAACGTTCCTCCTGAGCAGTCTTCTTGCGGGGTCTGCCAGACCTGGGCTTGTCAAAAACATCTCCAGTCTCTTCAAATCTTTTTTTAATTCTTTGTACTTGACGCTGAGATACATTAAAGGTGCCAGCCACCTCTGCAGAGGATCTGGTCTTCAGTCTCCTGATAATCAAGGCTTTGGTCGCAGGGTGGATTTTTGGCATGTTGTCAGAGGTCAAGTTGCAGTTCAAGTGAAGGTCTGGGGTGCTGGAGTTCTTTTTATACACACCCACTAATTATCTGATCAATTAGTGAGCACAGGTGAGGCTGTAAACTAGGATTAGGTGTATTATATGACAAGGCGACAAAACTTTTGTCTAGCCAAAATCTGACCTTTCTGTGTTCATTAAATTATCAATATTTCAGCAGTGAAGCAAATTTATTTTCTTTTTAAAAACCTCATTTGGGAGGGTTTCAACTTTCATATGAGTCATTTCTAAAACCAATGGATGAATTTTAAGTCAGGTTATAGGCTTTGGTTTCAACAACATGGATAAGCGACAGAACTTTTGTCAGGCACTGTAGTGCATGCTTGTTCTTGAAGTATGCAAAATACCAACTTTCAATTGAAGATTTAGCAAACAAAATTCAGCAACAAAAGTCACTAATGTAAAGAATTATTTGTTTTCGCTTTTAATAAAATACATATATCAAAAATATAACTTTTTTACTAGAGCTACAAATATCACAAAATTATGGATATTTCTAGATGTGACACAGCACCTGAGTTAAGCTAGGTTTTCTTGCAAATTTTGACACACCAAGCTCAAAAGGTTCCCCATCACTGATGTAGATGAAAAAAAGAGTGGTGACAGAGGAAAAAGGCAAAAAGAAACTCAACCTACGCAGAAAGATAACTGCTGCCAGGAGTGACGGACGAAGGAAAAAGAACTCAGGGAAAAGGCAAACGGCTCGGAACGCAAATGGAATGGAGATTTACAACACCTCAACTCTGGAGATTGGCAGAGGATGGGAAATCTGTGGAATAGTTGCAGCTGGCATTGAAGAGGACCCTCCCACAAAGTCAGTAAAAGGGGGAAAGTGAAACCTAAGAGACACTATTATTTAAAAATGTAATTAGAAAATTTAAAGCAACACTAATTTGGGTTTAGAATTGGGAAGATTAATGAAGAAAAGCTGTTGAATGGGATTATAGTAAAGATTGGCAATATTAAGAAATTTGAGGGCTTTTAATTATTATGATTGCAATTAGTAAATAAAAGTTAGTAAGTAATATGGTGGAGGAAGATCGAAATAGTGAAGCTGTGTCGCCACCCTTAGACCAAGGGGCTTATTGTTCCTTTTATTTGTTTATTTATTGCCTGAAGTGATGGTAGGTGTGTTTAGCTTAACTTTCAAATGTCTTCCTCCAGCCAAAAGGCACACCACTTCTTTCTTCTTCTTCAATAGATAGTTGAAACGGTTTCCATCTGTAAGGTGAGGCACGCCAGCAGCTACAGTAAATCTTCCTTCTGCCGGTTTATGTATGGGTTAATAAAAGACTTGGACGCTTTCTCTTGTCAAACTAACAACGGTTTTATTGATTACAGACTTCTTTGTAGACTACTGGTGTGTTTCATATGGGCCATAACAAACAATTGCACTTTCTCTGCCTTAGCCGCCACACCAGAGACCATATGAGCTTAATGACCTAAGCCAGTGATGGCTAACCTTTTGAGCTTGCTGTGTCAAAATTCACCAGAAAACCTAGCTTAACTTGGGTGCTGTGTCACTTCCAGAAATATCCATAATTTTGTGATATTTGTAGCTCTAGTAAGAAAGTTATATTTTTGATATATGTATTTTATAAAAATAATGAATAATTCTTTACATTTGCTAAATCTTCAATTGAAAGTTGGTATTTCGTACACTTCAAGAACAAGCAAGCACTACATGCCCAGGTGCCAGTGTGACCAGGTGTGTGACCTAAAAGGGCTTGGCGTGTCACCTGTGACACGCGTGTCATAGGTTGGCCATCACCGACCTAAGCTCTTGGATTCTAACCCATAAGGATTGTTCTCTTCCGGTTAGGGCACGTTCTCCCGTGTACCTTCCTTCCCTGACAATCTTACATAGAATCCCTGGATCGATCTTGGAGCCTCTCCAAGCTCCTGGACAGTTATTTACCTAACCACCCTTCGTGGGTCCGCAAGCATAGAACAACCAATAGTTTTTCTGTCCTTGCCTTTATAAGCTCTGGCTCTACTAGCCTTCACCTGATTGGTTGGCTCCTTCTGAGAGTTCCATCCCCACTCCCACTGTTGCTGGGGAGAAACTTCTTTACTTCGCTAACCCTTCATTTAGAACACTTTGACTTCATCTTCCCCTGCGTGGACGGTTATGTATTCGCAACACTTTTCTTATTTCTAACTATCCCACTCCTCTTTAGTTACACCAAGCCTGTGGGCACCACAGAAGCAAATATATGACTGTATTGATGGTTTTTAGATTTCAATCCCCCCCCCTTTTTACTGGAAAAAAAACTGAAAAGATGGGTTTCATTTATGAAAGATAATTAGGATACTAATAAAAATATCTTGGTAAAGAGGGTATATATTAATCATGAGGAGAAGAAATATTTTTCCCCTTTCCTTTTTCTTTCTGTTTCTTTTTTCTTTCTTTAGAGATTAGGAAAATGAGTTATACAGTTAGCATTATTGAAATAAGGTAGTGTAAAATATTTTTGTATTAGAAGGTAAGGAGGTTGAGATAGTCTCGAGCTAAAAATTTACAGTCTGGGTTTAAAAAGGATTAGAATAAGAAAGCTGGGTGGAATACAATGTAAAGTAAAACAATATTAAGCGTAAGAGTTTAGATTAGGAAGGTAATAATGTTATAGATAGATGTTAAAGGAAATATATTGCTATGATAGAAATATAATCTGGTTATGAATGCATTAGGTAGACTAGAATATTTCCTTCTGTTTTATCTTATCCGATCTCCCATTTTTAGTATTAGTAATTTAGATATATATTATAAGATATCAATAAAAGGTTGGTATTTCCTGGTCGAATGAATTATGAAGAACGAAAATAAGCAAGGCTAGCTCTGACAAAGTCAGCTGATAAACAAAAAAAGAAACTTACAGTGAGCAGAAAAAACAAGAAGACCGAGAGATGCTGGAAAAACAGGAAGTCATCAAAGACAAGAAAATGGACTTTATGATAAGGGATGAATTAATGTATTGTGTACTGTTTTAAGTTGTCAAAGAAAAAATCTTTTAATAAACAATTAATTGCAAAAAGTTTTTTTTAAATAGCCGTTCACTTGTGCCAGTGTCTACAGATGCAGAGGACCCATTTTTGTTGTCATCGGCCACCCTTCTCATGTTTAAAACTGCACAACGGTCAGACCCGGCAAGAGTGTCAGACTTGCAGGGTATCTGCAAAAACCATTGGGAGCAGAGTCAAGCACTTGCTAATGCCTTCTGGAAGAGGTGGCGTCAAGAGTACCTACCACTCCTGCAAAAACACACAAAATGGTTTGAATGATCAGCCCAACTTGAAAACTGGAGGTGTTGTGCTGTTGCGAGAAAAGGAAGTTCCTGCATGGTATAGAAAAGGTGGATGGAGAAGACCAGGACCAGGGGGCAGATAGGAAGCTGATGGGCAGGAGAGTCGGATCAGACAAGGGAAGGGAAGGATTTCCTCACCCAGGGGGTCATTGGTCTGTGGAACTGGCTGCCAGGAGAGGTGGAAACAGACACCAGCCTGGACGGCTTCAAGGAAGGGTCAGGCAAAGGGATGGGGTGGGGGCAGGTGCATCAAAGGCTCCTAGAATGGGTGACCAGGTCCCACCTCCAGGCTGGGGAGAAGGCAGGAGGCCTCTGAGGGGCATTGGGAGGAAGTCCAGAGCAGGTGAAGGTTTTGCCCTGGTCTTTTTTGCTGGAGATTCCCACGGCCAATGGGGGGTCCACTGTGTGAGGCCAGATTCTGGATTAGATGGGCACGGGCCTGATCCAGCCATAACAGAAGCCTACACTGCAAACCTTGTCAGTTGCCTGTCCTCTGCCTCTGGGGCTGTGGTCACACCTGAGGTTTAATCCAGCTTCAGTGCAGCTTGAGACCGAGAGTACACAACATCAAAGTGACCAGGAATTTTCTCTCCACATTATCTATCCCAAAGGGGAATTTTCTGAGTTATTTAGCCCTGAAGGAAAATCACTGGACATTTTGTTGATCTATACTCTCACTCCGAAAGTGGAGTGAGTCTGGACTGAACCTTAGGTGTGGCCACAGCCTGGGGGAGCTATGTGGAATTCACTTGCTCGATTGCCCTTTCAGCTCTCGGACACCCCCCCCCCCAAGCCCCTTGGTCATTAGCAGCTGCAAGGCCCCTCCCCCTCTTCTTTGACTTCACCTCATCTTCCTAATAGTACTCTGAACCTCCTGCAATTCTATGCCCCCCCTCCCCACAATGCAATGCCAGGAAGGAATGGGAGGGGGGAGGCATGATTTTCCCCCTCCTCCTGCAAATCCAAAGTCCCCTCCCCCCCCCCGCCCTGACTAGCCCACCTGGAGGAGCCTTTGCCACGCGGAGGAGCTGCGTTTGCGCTTGGCTCCGATTTCCCAGGCGGACGGAGACGCCCAGGCTGCTCTTGCCGAAGGCGCCCAAGGATCCCGCTCCAGGTTTCCCGATTCCTCCTTGTCGAGATCAATTGGAGGCACCCAGGTGAGGAAGGCGGTCACAAGAGCTCGACCTGTGGGACACCTGCCTGCCCGCCTGGGAACTCCCTGCCCCACCAGGCACATGAGCTGGGGGGGGCTGAGGGCTCACTTTGGGGATCCCCTTCCTTGCTTACCTGGAGAGGGAGACCCCCCATGCCAGGCCTGAAGCCCCAAGAGACCAGGCAGGGCGGTGGTGGCAGCCAGGGCTCCCTGGAAGGGTCTCTCGCTCTGCCTTCTCTCGGGGGAATTCGTGGCTTTGCTCCCCTTCCGCCCCCATCGCCTCTTGATGCCGCACGGAGCCTCCGGGGAGGGATCCATCCCGGCCTTTTCCCATCCTTTCTTCGGGGTGGAAAGAGGGGAGGAGGAGGAGCGCACCTGCCCAGGTGGGAGGCTGCTGGGTCCTCCAGGGGAGAGTGGGGCACTGAGGCCTAGAGAGGCAGGGAGACTTGAAGAGTGCCCCGGGGACAGTCGAGTGCTGCAGCCTAGAGCGGCAGGAAGTGATGAGGCGGGAGCCATTTCCTGCCTGCATGCGCTCAAGCAGGGACTGGATTGTGGTGCAGGAAGGTGAGAGGCAGGAGGGTCTCTAAGGGGAGAAGGAGTGGGGAGAGGGGGACCCCGCTTTCCCCCAACGAGGGACCAAGGGGGCCCACAGCCCAGCCCCCCTCCTGGCGCCCTGAGCCTCGGGAGGGAGACGGAGCTCCAGCCGCGCAGTTTGCAGGACTTGCAGCCGGTCTTGCCCGTGGCCTCCTGGGCTTCCCCGACTTGCTCCAGGAAGCAGCCCAGGGCGGCAGGCCTGAGAGGGGCTGGGGGGGGGGGGTCGTGGGTGGGGGCAGGGTGCCCAGGGCTGGGGGGGTTATGGAGACAGAGGCCTGGGGGGCACCAGGGAGGGAGGGCGCAGCTAGCTGGGAGGGGAAACTGCATGGGGAGCAAAAGGGTTGTCCCCCACGTTAACCGTAAAGAAAGAATGGCAAACCACTTCTGTATTCCTGCCAAGAAACCTGCATGGAGTTAGATAATGGCAAACTACTTCTGCCAAGAAACCTGGATCCTGCAGCCAACCATTATTCTCCATGAGAAGAGGCTGAGAGGTGCCTGTTGGATATCTGGGGATGGGAGGGCAAATCTCTGACCTTGGGCTTTCTGGGCTGCTCCTCTGCTGCAGTTGAGCGTGGAAAGAGTCCTCATCCTGTCCCTGGTTGGCACTTCAGTCCCACCTTCCTTCTGAAAAAGCCCCAGGAGTGTTAAGGGGAAAGTGGCCCAGAGCCTTTGTATGGGGTGGGTGGGTGGGTGGGAGGGAGTCATATTTGCCAGTAAACCCATGAAAGGCGAGACCCCCTTGCCATGGGAGAACAGGAACCAGTCCATCCTGCCCCCTCCCAGCTTATACCCAGAGCCCTAAAGGGGACCATGTTTTCCTGCTTCTCCCTTGGGGCCTTTTCTCCCTGCCTTGCCTAGGAAGTTATACAGTGAAAGAGGCTTCAAGAGAGCTGAGAAGAAGCCTTAAATAGACATGGTTGCTCCCCTTCCGCATTCACTCTATTAATTTCACCCTTTGGACCTTCCTAGGACAAGGTGCATCTTCCCACTTCACCTGTAACTGACGCCAGTCTGGACAGAGAGACAGCAAGATCCAGGCGTCGACGTCATTGGTAAGAAGAACTATATATAAATACAGATGGGAAAGAAGTCGATGGGAATACAGGAAAGGGCATCATATTTTCTGATGGGAAGTAGCAAATAATTGTTTTAAATGAAGGTGCAATAATATATTGCCTGGCATTTGGTCCTTCGACCAAAACTAGGAGATGATTAACCTATTATTTCCCTGGATATTTCCTCGGATATAAATCACTTGCTTTGCCATCAGTCCTACAGTGCAAGGATTCCCTGAAGCAATTTCAGCCAAGAGGGGAAGGATCCAGGGAGGCCTTCTTCAGGAGGGGGTGTACCAGAGCCTGCTTAAGCGCCAATGGAATCACCCCCTCCCTCAGAGAGGCATTTACCACTTCCTGGATCCACCCGGTCACACCTTGCCAGCTAGCTTTAATCAGCCAGGAAGGGCAAGGATCTAGAGAGCATGTGGTCGGCCGCACCCCTGCAAGCAGCTTGTCCACGTCCTCAGGCCGCAGTAATTGGAACTGATCCAAAATAATTGGACCAGACTGTTCTCCGGACGCCTCCCCTGGATTGAGTCCAATTGTGACATCTAATCCCCTGCGACTCTGAGCAACTTGGTCCTCAGAGTACTTTGCAAAACTGTCGCAGCAGATATTAGATGGCTGAGGCTCATGGTTCATCAAGCCAGGTTTTATAAGGCCATTTACTACTCTAAAGAGCTCTGTTGGATGGCTACTGAAGGACGCAATGGCGGTGGAGGAAAAAACTACTTTTCGCCGCCATCGCCGCCACGTGGTAGGCAAGATAGTGTGCTCTAACTCGTGTTCGGTCAGATTCGCAGCCAGATTTACACCACTTAAACACAAACATATGTTTAAAATGATAGTGTCTGTCCTGGGTGTGTGTGGGGATAATCAGCTCAGCCAAAGGCCAGGGCAATGAGGTGCATCTTCACTGCCTTCCTAAATATATATAAGGGGCATGACGCACCTCAAAGAGGAGGCCATTCCATAGTCTGGGGTCCGTCACCGAAAAGGCTCTCTCCTGGGTGCCCACCAACCTCACGATTTAAGGTGGTGGGACCTATTGAAATGGTCCACCCCCAAAGACTTATGGAATCCAAGGATTCCTGAATGCTCTGGGTCATTTTTCGGTTGGCATGACTAGCGCTTCGGTCGAAGCCCTGGTTTCTCTCTGGAACAGGGAGATGACCAGGGCTATTGACACGATCACTCCCAAGTGCCCTTGGCATGCTTGTGGAGCTCAAAAAGCTCCTTGGTACTCCATGGAGCTATGGGCTATGAAACAGGAAGGTCAGTGGCTAGAGCACAGGTGGTGTAAATCTGGCTGTGAACCTGACAAAACACAGGTTAGAGCACACTATTCTGCCTACTATGTGGTGGGGATGGCTGCAAAAAAGAACTTTTTCTCTTGCCACGATTGCATCCTTGAGTAGCAAATGGTCTTATAAAACCTACAGGAAGCTCAAAGAAGAATGAGCCAGGGCCAGATATCTGCTGTGGCAAATTTGCGAATCACTTTGAGGACAAAGTTGCCTAGATTCATAGGGGATTGGATGTCACAATTGAACAGAGCCCAAACGATGCGTCCAGTGAACTGTCTGTTCCAATTTGTTTGGATCAGTTTCATTTGTTGCGACCTGAGGATGTGGATAAGCTGCTTGCGGAGGTGCAGCTGACGATGTGCTCTCTGGATCCCTGCCCCTCCTGGCTGATAAAAACTAGCTGGCAAGGATCCAGGAGGTAGTGAATGCCTCTCTAAGGGATGGAGTCATTTCACTGCCCCTGAAACAGGCTGTGGTGCGCCTCCTCCTGAAGAAGGCCTCTTTGGACCCGGAAGAATTAAATAACTATCGCCCAGTGGCCAACATACCTTTTTTTAGACAAGGTTCTAGAGAGGGCCATCACTGTTCAACCTCAGGCTTGCTTGGAAGAAGCTGATTATCTAGACCCATTTCAGTCTGGCTTCAGACTCGGTTATGACACGGAAACTGCCTTGGTTGCCCTAATTGATGACCTTCTCCGAGAGACAGACAGGGGGAATGCTACCTTGCTGATTCTCCTGGATCTCTCAGCAACTTTCGATACCACTGACCACGGTATCCTTTTGTAGATTGTGGAGTTTTGGAGTGGGAGGCAATGCTTGGTACGGGTTCCGCTCCTATCTCCAGAGCAGATCCCAGATAGTGGCTATGGGAAATACTGATTCAACACCCTAGGAATTCAACACCTAGGGAATACTGATTCAACACCCTGGGATCCTATTTACCATCTATATCAGTGGTTCTCAACCTTCCTAATGCCACGACCCCTTAATGGAGTTTCTCTGTTGTGGAAACCCCCAACCACAGGGGTAGAGCAGCTGGGAAGTGGGAGGGAAGGGCGGCGGAAGACTTGTCGCGACCCCTCGGAAAGTGTAGTTCGACCCCCAAAGGGGTCCCGACCCCCAGGTTGAGAACCACCAATCTATATGAAGCCATTGGCAGAGATCATCAGAAGATTTGGAGTGAGTATGTCATCAGTATGCAGATGATACCCAGCTCTATCTCTCTGTACCATCTGAATCAGGAGAGGCAGTGGAAGTGCTTGACACTTGTCTGGAGGCAGTAATGGGCTGGATGAGGGCCAATACATTGAAGCTGAATCCAGACAAGACAGAGATGTTGCATGTCACAGGGTCTCAGATCTGTGTGGTTGGGAGATACCCTGTCCTTGATGGGGCTGCAGTGCCCTGGAAGGGACGAGTGCGTAACTTGGGGGTACTCCTGGACTCTGTGCTAACCCTTGAAGCTCAGGTGGAGGCCATGGCTAGGAGTGCCTACTCCCAACTACAGGTGGTGCATCAACTGACACCCTTTCTGGATAGAGATGACTTGGCTACAGTCATCCATGCTCTGGTAACCTCTAGATTGGACTATTGTAATTCACTCTACATGGGGCTGCCCTTAAAGACGGTCTGGAAGTTTCAGCTAGTGCAAAATGCAGCCACTAGAGTGCTGACCGGAACAGTTAGCTGGACGCATAACACACTGATTTTTAAAAGGCTGCACTGGCTGCCAGTTTAGTATTGAGCCCAATTCAAGGTACTGACTCTGACTTATGAGGCCCTAAATGACATGAGCCCCAAATATCAAAAGAAACACTTTCTACCTTACCAACCTGCCCGTGCCTTAAGATCCAGTGGTGTGGCCTTCCTGGTCGTCCCATCACCATCAGTAGTGAAGTTGGTGGGTACCCGGGAGAGAGCCTTTTCAGTGATGGCCATCAGACTATGGAATTGTCTCCCCCTCGAGGTGCGTCATGCCCCTTCCTTACATATATTTAGGAAGGTAGTGAAAACACATCTCTTTTCTCTGGCCTTTGGCTGAGATTATTATATCTTCCGTCCCAGCACAAACACCACCATTTTAAATATGTTACGTATTGTTTTAGATGTATTGAATTTTTAAAGGGTTTTTAATGTATATGTTGTTCTTAACCTGTTGTTACCCACCCAGAGACCTTTGGGTATGGGGCGGGATAGAAATGTAATTAATTAATTAATAATGAGACAGAATGCTAGAATATGATTTTCCACCGTTCTGGCACAGGCAAAATGACCAGGGATAAGGGATTGAAGGCAAGTGTTCTTGTAGTCCTGGGTTTGAGTTGAGGCAGAATATTAGCTTCAGGATATAGAAGAGCCTTCGTAGAGAAAAAGACGCAAGCAGGTTGGGCTCAGAATGCTCAATCATATCTTTTCTTTTCCATTTCTTCAGGATATTTACGAGGAACAGCAGCTTTAACCTGAAGAACCAATTTTCAAAACTGAAAAGAAAATATCTCTGAAAACTGTAGAAAGTAAACAATTGAATAATTTCCTGCTTCTAGGTAGATTAACATTTGCAAAGCTCTGTAGGTAGAAAATTACTGGACAACAGAATGGAGTTTCCAGTGTGCAAAGAAATATTTAAAAATAAATCACAGTTCAACAGACATCCTAAAACTCACAAAGGAGAGAAAGAGTATAAATGTGTGGAATGTGGAAAGAGCTTTGCTGATGGTGGAAGCCTTAATTTACATCAACGAACCCACACAGGGGAGAAGCCGTATAAATGTGTGGAATGTGGAAAGAGCTTTGCTCAGAGTGGAAATCTTAATTTACATCAACGAACCCACACAGGGGAGAAGCCTTATGAGTGTGTGGAATGTGGAAAGAGCTTTGCTCAAAGTGGCCATCTTAATTCACATCAACGAACCCACACAGGGGAGAAGCCGTATGAGTGTGTGAAATGTGGAAAGAGCTTTGCTCAAAGTGGAAATCTTTATTTACATCAACAAACCCACACAGGGGAGAAGCCGTGTGAGTGTGTGGAATGTGGAAAGACTTTTTCTCAGAGGGCAAACCTTAAACTACATCAAAGGACCCACACAGGGGAGAAGCCATATAAATGCATGGAATGTGGAAAGAGCTTTTCTCAACGTGTGCATCTTAATTTACATCAAAGAACCCACACAGGGGAGAAGCCGTATAAATGCATGGAATGTGGAAAGAGCTTTGCTATCAGTGGACACCTTAAAGTACATCAAAGAACCCACACAGGGGAGAAGTCATATAAATGCATGGAGTGTGGAAAGAGCCTTGTTGATGGTGGAAGCCTAAAATTACATCTAAGAACCCACACAGGGGAGAAGCCGTATAAATGCATGGAATGTGGAAAGAGTTTTGCTGTCAGTGGACACCTTAGAGTACATCAAAGAACCCACACAGGGGTGAAGCCGTATAAATGTTCAGAATGTGGAAAGAGCTTTGCTCAACGTGGGCATTTTAAGTTACATCAAAGAACCCACACAGGGGTGAAGCCATATAAATGTTCAGAATGTGGAAAGAGCTTTTCTCAACGTGGAAATCTTAATTTACATCAACGAACCCACACAGGGGAGAAGTTGTATGAATGTGTGGAATGTGGAAAGAGTTTTACTCTCCGTTATTCATTAAATCTACATCAAAGAACCCACACAGGGGAGAAGCCATATGAGTGTGTGGCATGTGGAAAGAGCTTCAATCAGAGTGGAAAACTTAAAGTACATCAAAGGACCCACACAGGAGAGAAGCCGTATGAGTGTGTGGAATGTGGAAAGAGCTTTGCTCAAAGTGCAAGACTTAAAGTACATCGAAGGACCCACACAGGGGAGAAGCCGTATGAGTGTGTGGAATGTGGAAAGAGCTTTTCTCAAAGTGGGCATTTTAATTTACATCAACGAATTCACACAGGAGAGAAGCCATTTCAATGCATCGAATGTGGAAAGAGCTTTACTCGACGTGCACATCTTCATTCACATCAACGAACCCACACAGGGGAGAAGCCGTATAAATGTGTGGAATGCGGAAAGAGTTTTACTCACAGTAATTCATTAAATCTACATAAAAGAACCCACTCAGGGGAGAAGCCGTATGAGTGTGTGGAATGTGGAAAGAGCTTTGCTATCAGGGCAACCTTCAAAGTACATGAAAGGACCCACATAGGGGAGAAGCCATATAAATGCATCGAATGTGGAAAGAGTTTTACTCACAGTAGTGCATTAAATTTACACAAAAGAATCCACACAGGAGAGAAGCCGTATGAGTGTGTGGAATGTGGAAAGAGCTTTGCTCGAAGTGGGAATCTTAATGTGCATCAAAGAACCCACACTGGGGAGAAGCTGTATAAGTGTGTGGAATGTGGAAAGAGCTTTTCTCGAAGTGAGCATCTTAATAGACATCAAAGAATTCATGCAGGGGGGAAGCCGTATAAATGCATTGAATGTGGAAAGAGCTTTGCTGATGGTGGAAGCCTTAATTCACATCAACGAACCCACACAGGGGAGAAGCCATATAAATGTTCAGAATGTGGAAAGAGTTTTACTCACAGTAATTCATTAAATCTACATAAAAGAACCCACACAGGGGAGAAGCCATATGAGTGCCCGGAATGTGGAAAGAGTTTTGCTGATGGGGGAACCTTCAAAGTACATCAAAGGACCCACACAGGGGAGAAGCCATATAAATGCATGGAATGTGGAAAGAGTTTTCCTAAGAGTAGTACATTAAATCGACACAAAAAAACACATAAGGTAGAAGCAATATGAGTGTGTGGAATGTGGAAAGAATAAGTAAAAAGATATTGAGAGCCAAGGAGCTCAATAGCTTATTGTAACAAATTTAATATCCCATATAAAAAAAATTAATATCTCATTAAAAAATGAGCTTAGCTGCACAAACCTTGGCAGAGGTAACAGCAAAAACTGGACGTTAGCCAAAACTTTGCTCATAACTCCATTATATCTACGCCTTTAAGATAAGAGACATCATCAGACCTAATGCTAAATGATCAGTCTCTGGGACCATTTTATCTTACTCCTCTGGATGAAAGTGAAACTGCTTTTAATATGGCTATTGAAAGGACTCTTGGATATGAACTTTCTGTTGCTGGAATAGCTGATGCCTCCTTTGTTTTGGAACAAAATTCCCCTATTTGGGAACAAACTCCTTCAGACCTCTCTAATAACAGCATTATTGCTAATTACTTACCTATTGAACCAAACATCTTGGCTCAGTTGAGAAACCAGCTTATATTTTGGACATTTTAAAAACACTGAATAAGTAGTAAGAGAACCTTGGAAAGCTGACTGCTGAAGTTCTGTCTATAAAAACAGCTTTGGCGGAATCGGAAGCTCTGCCGAATATACTTATCAAACTGATGTCAGACTTATTTGGAAAGTTAGACCATGAGGGGCATAATAATAAACTCCCCTTATCCTCATCTACAGTTCTTACTAAACCAATTGTGACAGAATTATTATCACCTGGGCCTAGTGAGAAGAAGGAACTCAGGCATCCCCAAAAAAACCTGTTAAAAAGGCAACACAAAAACTAAAACGCAAGTAAGGAAGTCGAAGAATATGAAGAACAAAGAGCACCACAGGCCCAAAGTAAAATTCAATGTAAATAAAGTCATGTCATTACTTAACATGAAAGGTGTGGGAGATAAAACCATCTGCTCAGAAAGATAAACAGCTTCCAGGGATGTTCAAAAATCTGAGAGGAATAGCCCCAAGATCTTGGAGAAATGTTAAATAGAACAATGCCAATTTCTACGATACCATACAAAGAACCTAAGAAATCAAGTCAAGAGGGCACCTCCTGGCAAGATGTTAAAATTCGAGTTCATAAACCAGCTTTGGTCCTTACAACTTATGCCTAATAAGTTAGTCTTCATAAACTATCCTAAGCCTGATATCTACCTTACACACAGAGAACGTAAACTTCATTTTATAGACTTCATTCGGTCACTTACCAACCTGCAAGGCTTTTTTTACTGAAATTAAGAATGTACAATACCTTTTCCAAGATTCCTGGTGAGTAAAAGCTACTGTGACTTTTATATCAAAGAGGGCAGTGACTAAGATACTTAACCATCGGAACCTATTCTTCCTATTCTTCCTCTGGAACATCTCCGTTACAAGATTCTACCAAAATCAGTTTCCGACTATAGGAGTCCTAAAGAGAGGAGGATGCATGATTACATGCTACAAACCGATTCTGGCCCTGATGGAAGAGCCCAGTGGCCTGGACACTGGAAAGGTCATTAAACACCACGTAGAAAATGCAAGGCTGCCATCTCAAGGCATTTCCGCACTGAATCGCGTTCGAAACGGAACGCGTTCAGGCGGAAAGCTTAAGCCAGCTTCGGGCGCTTTCCCCGTTCACACACAGACGCGCCAGAACGCGTGTAAACGCGTTCCGGAGCGTCTGGGTGCGAATGCTCAAAGCGCCCGAAGCTGGCTTAGCCGGCAAACGCCGGCAAGGGGCGCGATGACAGCCGCGGAGGCAGATCGACAATCAGCTGTTTGACAAACAGCTGATTGTCAAAGCCGCGCGGCGTCGGAGGCGCGCCGGCAGCCGTTCGGGAGACAGAAGAAGCGCGAACGCTTCTTCTCCCGAACGGCTGCGGGCGGCTCGTCCGCGTTGGAACGCGTGTAGAGCACTTCGAAGTGCTCTACATTTCGAACGCGGAAAAGACAGCTGCGGACACGTCGGAACGCAAGCCGCGCGCGGCCAATGCGGATGACGTGTCCTCAGCTGTCTTTTCCGCGTTCCGTTCAGCCCCGTGCGAAAACGTCTTCAATCAGAGAGAGTGGAGAGAGCAGGCACCCTAGTTATGTGGGACTGAGAAGAATGTGACAAGTTGAAACTCCCAGCCTTTAACCTCTGTCATCTTTGCCCTCTGGGTTTTTCTGCCCGATATATGTCAAGATTGGAGGGTTGGGGAGGCAAAGTCAGGGTGGCTTATCGAGATGGGATTGTTCATACCAGGGATGAGACCCCTTATATTAGATACCATAGAAGGTGGGTAGTTGGTTTTAAAAATCTTGTTTTAACCCTGTCACTACTTCTTTTATTTTCTTTTGTTTGTTATGAGGAGGGATTCATGTGTTGAGGCCAGGCAAGAGGGGGAGAGATGTGCCAGGGTTCCACCATCACTATGGTATCGGGCAGGGGGAGATATGGCATTGGGAGGCAGAAGAGACAGGTTCGGAGAAGGGGCGTTAGATATCTTGAAGGTGTTAACTCTGACTTATAAGGCCCTAAAGGACTTGGGCCCCAAATATCTAAAGGAATGCCTTTTCCCATACCAACCTGCCCATGACTTAAGATCCAACAATGAGGCCCTCCTGGTTGTCCCGTCACCTTCAGTAGTGAGGTTGGTGGGCACCCGGGAGAGAGCTATTTCGGCAGTGGCCCTGAAACTGTGGAATGGCCTCCCCCTCACGGCGCGCCATGCCCCTTCCTTGTATTTATTTAGGAGGGCCGTAAAGACATATCTCTTTGCCTTGGCCTTTGGCTGAGGTTTTATTCTCCCTCCCCAGTTACAATGAGATCACTGTTAATGCACTAGAGAGTGCACGGTTTTAAATTTGTTGAATTTTTAAGGTGTTTTTAAATGTGTATCTTGTTTTAATCTGTATTTCATTTTAATCTGTAACTGTTTTAATTTGTATACTGTTTTAATGTGTTTTAATCTGTTGTTATCCGCCCAGAGA
Source organism: Aspidoscelis tigris stejnegeri (assembly GCA_023333525.1). Classification (NCBI taxonomy): domain Eukaryota; kingdom Metazoa; phylum Chordata; class Lepidosauria; order Squamata; family Teiidae; genus Aspidoscelis; species Aspidoscelis tigris. The sequence continues at coordinate 5,357,828 of JALMGA010000024.1, forward strand.
CCTTCAGGTATGGAGCGGGATAGAAGTGTAAATAAATGAATAAATATATAGCATCATACTGGAATTGGAAAGTAGCTATTTGACAGTGGTAAAGATAAAACCACCTTAGATGGCTTTGCAAATGTCCATCAACATCTCAAATAGTCTGCTAGTCCTACGACTTCATGTTTGGTATTATAGTTGGGTTACAATGATTGTTTGGTTGTTTTCACAAACTATCATGGTTGTGTCACTCAAGGGTAACTGGCAAGTTATACAAATTAATCTTTTGATACATGGCTAATTTTAAACTTCTAACTATTAATATAAGAGCTTTGGAAATCCCAGGAAGCGTTCAAGGGTAGAAAAGTACCTATTAACTTCTAAAGCTCACATGATCCTTATATGAAGGACAAAAATATACTTTTGCAAATCTGTAGGGGCCTAATAAAAATCAAAAGAAATTTTTGCAAAATGCACTAACACAATTTAAAAAATTATCAACTGCACACCTCATTGTAGTAGGGGATGTAAAACAGTGATGGGCTTAAATTTAGATTGGCAGTCATGCAGAAAAAATAAAAAAAATTAAAAAAGGAGTAACCAAGAATTAATTCATTCACAAAACTTGCAAGATCATTCTAGAATTCACCATGGCTCAAGCAAAGAATACACTTATTTTTCTCATGTCCACAAAAGAAGGTCCGGACTACTGTAGATTACATATTCTTAGAAATAAAAGAGTTTGTTTCACAAATAGACAAAGCGCTTAGAAGCTCTAGGCTCAGAAATAGATGTTGTAAAGGAAACAGCTACAGCAGCCTTAGACCGAGCTAATGACATTATAATAGCGTTTGAATGGTTCTGTATTAAATCACTCGTGTATGAAAGACTTTCTCAGCTTTCTAATTTTCGCTACAATGAACAAAAATTAGAATTATACCAAGACATTGCTCCAGAGGTGTTAGAGTGGCGCCGATCTTTTTGGGCTATCACTCAACTTCTTTCAAAAAATAATAGGAGGTACCGCTGGGGGTTTCCATGTTATTTAATTATATTTGGGAATAATGGAAGGCAATACAGGGCCAATGATCCTGAAGAAGATGCTCATATTTGGAATTTGATCGACCCAAATGCTGGCACTACAACAGCATCATGCTGAGACCTTCCTGCTTCAAGGGAATCACCAACAACTTCAGGAAGCCAAGAACAAACTCTTCCTTCTCCTCCTCAACGCTCTTCATACTCTAAAGACAGGAAAATCACTGATATGTTCAGTCAAGATTGTTCCTTTCCCCCCCCATTTTTTAAATTTATTTTCATTAATACAATTCATGCATATTTATATACCATTACAATAATTTCAATAACTTCCATGTGACTTCCTCCGTTCTTCAGACTCTTCTTCTTCTAATCTTTTACATTTAGCTCCCTACATCTACTTGTTGCTTTTTCTCCTAGAGGCCAATGCCTTCCATCGGAATACCCAATCCCCGAAGAAATTGTATGAAAGATCCCCAATCTTCTATAAACTTGTTCACTGTTTTATCCTTTAATAAGTTTGTTAGTTTGTCGATTTCTGCCATCTCCGTCAATTTGATTATCCATTCCTCTTCTGTAGGTAATTCTTGCTTCCATTTTTGTGCATATAGCAGTCTGGCCGCTGTTACCATATACAATATCAAAGTCTTTGCTTCGCTTAAACTTTCATCAGCAATGCCCAATAAAAATAATTCTGGTTTAAGCGCAAGATTAATATTCAAAATTTGTCTCATCAGGCGCCTTATTATTTTCTAATTTTTTTTGCTTTCTCGCATGTCCACCACATATGATAAAAAGTACCATCTATCTTTTTACATTTCCAACATTTTGTTGACATATGATACATTTTTCCAAGCTTATATGGCGTTAGATACCATCTGTACATCATCTTGTAAATATTCTCCCTCAATGTCGCACAAGCAGTAAATTTTATGTCTTTAACCCACAGTTTTTCCCATTGCTCCACAGTCGGGATTGTTCCACGACATCAGGCATTCGGAATTAAGTTCCAAACTGTCCTTAATCTTTATAGTTTGTAGGCTGCCTGATCATCTGAAGTTAATAGTCTTCTAAGTTCTTCCTCCTCTTCCACTTCTCACCTTTAAGATGTTTTGTCATCGGCTTAAACTGTCTTTTTTCAGCCTTTCTTCTTTTTTCCTCTCCTTTTTAAATGCAAACATTATGCCCAGTACTTGTCAGAAACTGTTTAAGGGAGCTTCCACATTTGCCACCAGGAAACAGATTTAACAAAGTCTGTTTGTTTCCGGGCGGTCCGGCCTCCCAAGGATCTGTCTCTTATTTCGGACTGATCCAAAGGGCCTTCACGTGTCCGTAAACACGCGGGGATGCCACATTGGGCGGCCAGATTGCCTGGGTGTTGCGAGCAAACTACTGTATATTTTTCCCCCTCTGAATTTAGTTGCTCTCTTGTTTTAATATCATATTCATTAATGAACTGCCAGTAGGGCTGTGGTCACACCTAAGGTTTTATCCGCCTCCAGCCCACTTTCGGGGCGAGAGAACCCAACAGCAAAGGCACAAGCTGCTTTCCTTCCGTGTTAAATAACCCAGAAAATCCACCTTTGGGACGGAAAACGTGGAAAGAACATTATCGGCCACTTTGCTGGTGTGTCCTCCCACTCTGAGGGTGGACTGAAGGCGGATTAAACTGTAGGTGTGAACGCACCCCAGGTCTGTGACCACCTCCCCGGTCATCGGTGGTGCTGAGCTCTTCTGTGAATGGTTCCTCTGCACATTCCTGCCTCCTCTTCTTCGTCTCTTCTACTTCTCTTGGGTCCCTATCATTTTTGTCCTTCATTGGGCGCATTTTTTCATTCAGTGTTCCCTTGAGATGCTCGCATGGCCAGTTTCAGTCTTATTTGTGGTGTTTCTGGCTCTGTCACGCCACGATCCAGGTTTCAAAGACTCGCGTGGATCCACCCAAGCCGTAAGATTCGCCGGGGAGGGGGACCCTTGACGATTCCGCCACCCTCGGAGGTTAAGAGGTGAGCATAGGTGACAGGGACTCCTCCGTGATGGCCCCGTTGAGATGCACCCGACAGGCACCTTGAGCCCAGTTCTCGCTGCAGCCGCTTGCCCTCCCAAAGTGGCAGTGTGCGTAAACAGGGTGCTCCTGGCGGACATGGGTCCAAAGCTGCCTCTCTGCTGCCCGCCGCCCCCCCCAAGGGGATCCAAATGGGGGGCAGCAGGAAAGGGGAAGTGCCTAGAAGGAAGGAGGAGGGCCAGGGAATGACCCCCAGCCTCCCCACCCAGCCCCTTTGGACTGCAGGACTCAGTTCCTTTAACCCTTCCGTGGCTGCTTCCCCGGAAAATGCCCCCCCAGGCTGAATGAGAGCCCCCCTTGCTGTCAGTGCAGGGGCCGGACAGTGGAAGCTGCCAGTCCTTGCTGAGGCTCAACGTGCCCCCCCCCCCCCGCAACGCCAGGTTTGGCTCTGCATGCATGCTTTGGATCAAAGGGGGGAAGGGGGGCTGAGTCTGGGCATTGGGAGGGTGGGGGTGGCAGGGGGAAAGAAGGGGGGTCACACACACCCCCACAAATCTTCAAAACAGCTGTGCTTCTGCCGCAACCCCGCTCTCAGCCTGGTCTTCAAGGGGAGGGGTGCAGCCCCTCGGGTGGGGCTCCATCCTACAACGCAGACCCACTCACCCCCCAGCGGGATTTTAGCCCGGCACGGGAAGCAAGCGTGTGTGTCTAAATGGAGAAGCAATAGTGTTGCTCTTCCCTTCCTCGGGGCCTTCAGGTGGTGGCCCCGACGGGCGAGCGAAATGACGGGGAGAGGGATGGCCCCGCTCTGTCCATGCCTAGGACGGGGAGCTGATAAGGCCTTGGCCATTCATTGCTGTCCTTTTATTCCAATTGTGGGAGGCATGCGCTTGGGCGGCCTTCACACCGATGTTTCAATCCAGTTTCAGTCCACCTTCAGAGGGAGGGAACACATAAACAAGGCGACTGGCCATTTTCTCACCCAAAGGTGGATTTTGTGAGTTCGATAATGCAGGATGGAGGAAAACAGCTTGACGCCTCGCTCGTGTGTTCTCGCACTCTGAAAGTGGACCGAAACTGGATGTAAGATTTATTAAAGCGCTTTACATGACTAGTCACGGAAGGAGTCCTGGGTACTCCTTAACATACAAGAGATATGTCCCACTTATATAGCCAAAAATTAATGCCCCTTCCGGATAGTAACAGTACATCAGATATAGGTAAAAGATTAATAATGACGCAGAAACGTTAATTTGGTATACATTCAAAATAACTCAAGAGGCATAAAGAAACTATCTGAGATCTGTTCTGGAGATAGGAGTAGAACCAGTGCCAAGCATTGCCTCCCACTCCTAAACTCCGTAGTCTCTCCAAAAGGATACCATGGTCAATGGTATCAAAAGCCGCTGAGAGGTCCAGGAGAACCAACAGGGTAGCGTTCCCCCTGTCTCTCTCCCGGATAAGGTCATCAACCAGGGCGACCAAGGCGGTTTCCGTGCCATAACCGGGTCTGAAGCCAGATTGAAATGGGTCTAGATAGTCAGCTTCTTCCAAGCATGCCTGCAGTTGAGCAGCGACAGCCCTCTCCAGAACCTTGCCTAAGAAAGGTATGTTGGCTACCGGGCAATAATTGTTTAAATCTTCCGGATCCAGGGAGGCCCTCTTCAGGAGCGGGCGCACCACAGCCTGTTTCAGGGCCAGTGGAACCACCCCCTTCCTCAGAGAGGCATTCACTACCTCCTGGATCCACCAGGTCATACCTTGTCGGCTAGTCTTTATCAGCCATGAGGGGCAGGGATCTAGAGAGCACGTCGTCGGCCGCACCCCTGCAAGCAGCTTGTCCACATCCTCAGGCTGCAGCAATTGAAACTGATCCAACCAAACAGGACCAGACAGTTCTCTGGACGCCTCATCTGGACTCTGTCCAATTGTGACATCCAATCCCCTACGAATCTGGGCGACTTTGTCCTCAAAGTGCTTAGCGAATTTGTCACAGCAGATATTGCTTGGCCCTGGCTCATGCTTCTTTGAGCTTGGTTTTATGAGGCCATTCACTACTCTGAAAAGCTCTGCTGGACGGCTACTCGAGGACGCAATGGTGGCAGAGAAAAAATTCTTTTTCGCTGCCGTCACTGCCACATGGTAGGCACAATAGTGTCCTCTAACCTGTGTTCGGTCAGATTCACAGCCGGATTTACGCCACCTGCGCTCTAGCCGTCGACCTTCCTGTTTCATAGCCCGCAGCTCCATGGAGTACCAAGGAGCTTTTCGGGCTCCACAAGCATGCCGAGGGCACTTGGGAGCGATCATGTCAGTAGCCCTGGTCATCTCCTGATTCCAGAGACAAACCAGGGCTTCGACAGGCGCGCCAGTCATACCAACCGGAAAATCCCCCAGAGCATTCAGGAATCGCTCAGATTCTTGGAGCTACCCCTGACAGATTTCTACCCGACTCCCTCCTCGGCTTCTGTTCTCCTCCTCTCCACCACAACCCTGTGAGGTGGGACAGAGAGCGGGGACTGCAGTTTGCAGCAACCAGCGGAGCAGGGCCAAGAGGTGGTTACGCTCTTCTCAGTACATAACAGGTAAGTTTACTGTGGCAAATACAGGTCAATCTACTCCTTTTGATTCTTCCTTCCTCTGAATGAAGGACTCCAGTCCTTCATGGATTATTGCCTACAGTCTAGAGTACGTATAACCATTTAACTCTCTTTACTGCTAACCCAGCATAGAATCAATATAGTGTCCGGACCCTGTCGCCTGCTTCCCTCAGGACAGCCTGAGCCCGTTTCTCCCCTGTTAACCCCAGGCAGAGAACCTCAACCGGTTATCCAACCCCACTTTTAATATCTGCTGGCTCTGCTGCCTTTAATCTGCTTGGCTTACTCCTCTTTCTGGATTCTGTCCCCCCTCCCTGCTGGAGAGCTAGGACAAGCCCCTCCCTTTACCTACTTACCATTCAATTTTAAAACGGTTTGGTTCCACATTTGCCTGTGTAGACAATACGTTTTCACCACTCTTTAACTTTACATATAAAATTTAACTTTTTGGAGTTAGGACATGCATGTGGGCTCCAGACCCCTCCAATTCTTTTGATGTGGATTTGCAACACCATCAAGGAGCCCCTCCCTTCCTTGCTTCCCTACTGGGGTGATTTACTTTTGCTGGTAGGGCAGGGGGATGCAGAACTGCCGCCCCCCTGCCAGAGGAAAGCCCTGCAAGGCCTCATCCAACTCTTAGTCTTCCCGCCTTTTCTTTTATAGGTAGCTTGGATTTTTATAGCCTCCAACGTCAAAGTTCCAGGGCAGTTCAGCAGCAGGAAAGAATTTAGTAGAAACAGCAAAAGAAAAAGAAAAATAGGCTACAGAATTGTTATCCAATTATGTTTAAATCACCTATTGTTCGCGATTTATTTTTCTCTAAATCTCTTCTTTTACTTGCTCTCACCAAGAACTGACTTTCTCTAAATTGCCAAGCGGGAACTTGAAGGGCATGAACCAATAGCTCAACAGATGAAGGACTCATTGGGTTGTGGCCTGATCCAGCAAGGCTCCTCTGAGGTTCTTATGGACTAGATGGGCTGTGGCCTGATCCAGCAGGGCTCCTCTGAGGTTCTTATGGACTAGGTGGGCTGTGGCCTGATCCAGCAGGGCTCCTCTGAGGTTCTTATGGACTAGGTGGGCTGTGGCCTGATCCAGCAAGGCTCCTCTGAGGTTCTTATGGACTAGATGGGCTGTGGCCTGATCCAGCAGGGCTCCTCTGAGGTTCTTATGGACTAGGTGGGCTGTGGCCTGATCCAGCAGGGCTCCTCTGAGGTTCTTATGGACTAGGTGGGCTGTGGCCTGATCCAGCAGGGCTCCTCTGAGGTTCTTATGGACTAGGTGGGCTGTGGCCTGATCCAGCAGGGCTCCTCTGAGGTTCTTATGGACTAGGTGGGCTGTGGCCTGATCCAGCAGGGCTCCTCTGAGGTTCTTATGGACTAGGTGGGCTGTGGCCTGATCCAGCAGGGCTCCTCTGAGGTTCTTATGGACTAGGTGGGCTGTGGCCTGATCCAGCAGGGCTCCTCTTAGGTTCTTATGGACTAGATGGGCTGTGGCCTGATCCTGCAGGGCTCCTCTGAGGTTCTTATGGACTAGATGGGCTGTGGCCTGATCCAGCAGGGCTCCTCTTAGGTTCTTATGGACTAGATGGGCTGTGGCCTGATCCTGCAGGGCTCCTCTGAGGTTCTTATGGACTAGATGGGCTGTGGCCTGATCCAGCAGGGCTCCTCTGAGGTTCTTATGGACTAGATGGGCTGTGGCCTGATCCAGCAGGGCTCCTCTGAGGTTCTTATGAGCTCTGGCCAGACCCCTCCAACTCAGCTACCAGCAGGGACTCAGGGTGGGTGAGGGAAATATCCCTCAGTGGTGTTACGGTCAAATTACGCACTACACAAGGAATCAATGTCCAAAGGAATCTCCCAGTCCTGGAGGCCTTCCGGAGGGGGGAGGGAGAAAGTGGGGGGAGACCTTGGCATCATGTGCCCAGAGGAGTCCATTCTGTGCCATAGGGAGGGGAGGTGCTATGTGCTGGGTTTGGGGGCACCTCCCCCAGGCATTGCCTCCCTGGAGCCCACCAGTGGACCTTAATGGGTACTTAATGGGTACTTACTCCTAGTGGACCCCCCCCTTGTCTTTGCTTGAGATTCCCATGGGAATTTTGTGGGCCACTGTGTGCAACAGGATGCTGGACTAGCTGGGCTGTGCCCTGACCCAGCAGGGCTCCTCTGAGGTTCTTATGGACTAGATAGGCTGTGGCCTGATCCAGCAGGGCTACACTTAGGTTCTTAACACAGCAGCTCCATTTTTATAATGGGTAAGGTCATAATCTGGGACTGTGCCCCCCCCCCCAGATTTCCATTACTGCTGCACAGCCAGTCTCCACCTGGAGGGACATGGATTTTTCTGAGGGGCTTTGAATCTCAGCCACCATACATGGGATTCCTTTGCTGGAGGTAGATTAAAACAGAAGTAATATTTGCATTTCAACGTTCTTTTCACAAGCAATATCTTTCCAAACACACAACTGTTTAGCTTGTTCAATAAACACTTATATTTAATTGTGTTCAGTTTACAAAATGTATTCTAACCAGTACTGAATGATGGTGCCGTGAAAAATTAGGAGCCCAAGAAATCATCCTCTCATTTCCCCAAATTTCATTCTGCTAATCCTCATTTGCACTTTGGAATCTTTTGAACTTTAAGTTTTTGAATAAAGTCCTAATGCCATTATGAAGTATTCTGAAGCTTCAATTCAAGTCGGGATGACACTAAATCTTTCCTTTCCATTTATATTTGTATACCGCCTTTCCAAATGAAAATTTTGCCCAAGGCGGTTTACAACAAACAGAAAAAATACAATGCAAATACAATAATCACATCAGAAAAACACAATAACTAACACAAATATATATCATAAGTATTGTACAAAATTCTAATAATAAACTATGCAATCTAAAAAACCCTACAATTAACATTATAAACTAAAAAATAAACCATAAGACCCATTGACATTTAGAAATCTTGATATTTACAGTTTCCCAACCAGGCAGTGTTAAGTCAGCAGCCCCATTTCCCATAAGGCTATTGGCTTTCTGTGGCCACAACATAAAGCACACAAGATCGCTATTCTCCCCCCGACAGGACAAGGCCCCAATACTCGTGCTAAAAAGGGGTCACCTACGAAGGAAATCAATACCCACGGCCAAACAAACATTATTCAAAAGTCCTCATCATTGTTTCACTAAAACCCTTCAGGTTATCCAGTTCCTCAATTTATTGGCTTAAAAAAAAGAAGTCTCAAAATGCTGCAGACTTCATAATGCACACAGAGTAAAGATTTTATTCCCACACAAAACAGTCGTGCAACACACCATCTGTTACAGAAGAATTTTAAACAGACGAGTGCTCCTGGACAGGAAACCAATTGTTTATTGATACCTTGCAAGGTGAAGGGAAAAGATATAATCGTTTAGCTTACAGGTAAAGTTTTGAGAATGCAATTTATAGAAAACATAGAGACATATTCTAGCCAGCTACAAGCACGCAAGAGCTATGACACTTCCCGTTACTTCTTAAACCCTATTTTTTTTATTCCTAAAATAGTTGTGCCAGGTTTAAGTGGCAAGCCATATGAGGAAGCGAAGGTTCACTGTTTGCAGTTTGAGCCAGATACAATTTAACATGAGTAATATTTTCCTGAGAGTGTCTTATGATTATCACAGAAATAGAAGACCCCAGATGTTTTTCATTTTACAGGACAGATAATTTGGAAGGTTCTTAATAACCCACAGCATTTCCATTGTACCTATTACCTAAATTGGAGGCCAGTAGGAAGGCATTAATGAAATGACCCAGGGAAACTTTCTTCCCAGAATCCTTGTGTAAACAAAACTGAATGTGTTTGTGAGTTTGATGATAGATTGGTCAAAAAGGAAGGAATTGTAAAAAAAAAAAAGAGTCTGAAGGATTCTGAGAGATAAATAGCTTGGCCTGTCCTTAAAACACTGCATCCCCAAAGTTATGACTGAAGCTCTTTCTGCACACCATTTTCCCACTGTGTGTGTCTTTGATAAAGTCTTAAAAGTTTTGCCATCACTGAAGCACTTCCATTTATATGACTTCTCCCATGTGGGTTCTCTAATGTAAATTAAGTAAAGCTTTTTGCACTCGCCATGTATTTATATGGTTTCTCTCCTGTGTGGGTTCTGCGATGTGTTGTAAGGTTTCCTCTAATACTGAAGCTCTTTCCACAGTCCATACATTTATATGGTTTCTCCCCTGTGTGGGTTCTGAGATGAATTCTAAGATATTTACTTTGACTGAAACTCTTTCCACACTCCATACATTTATATGGTTTCTCCCCTGTGTGGGTTCCGAGATGAGTTTTAAGTCCACTGCTATCAGTGAAGCTCTTTCCACACTCCATACATTTGTATGGTTTCTCCCCTGTGTGGGTTCTGAGATGTTTTGTAAGGTTTCCTTTAATACTGAAGCACTTTCCACACTCCATACATTTATGTGGTTTCTCCCCTGTGTGGGTTCTGAGATGAGTTTTAAGTCCACTGCTAGTACTGAAGCTCTTTTCACACTCCATACATTTATGTGGTTTTTCTCCCGTGTGGATTCTTTGATGCCTATTAAAGTCTCCAAGTTTAGTAAAGCTCTTTCTGCACTCCATACATTTATGTGGTTTTTCCCCTGTGTGGGTTATAAGATGAGTTTTAAGCGTACTGGTAGTAATGAAGCTCTTTCCACACTCCATACATTTATGTGGTTTCTCCCCAGTGTGGGTTCTGAGATGAGTTTTAAGTGTACTGCTTCTAGCGAATGTCTTTCCACAGTCTATACATTTATGTGGTTTCTCTCCAGTGTGGGTTCTGAGATGGGATGTAAGTATAGTTCTTTGATTGAAGCTCTTTCCGCACTCCACACATTTGTACGGTTTTTCCCCTGTGTGGGTTCTGTGATGAGTTCTAAGAGTCTTGCTACCACTAAAACTCTTCCCACATTCCATGCATTTATAAGGTTTCTCCCCTGTGTGGGTTCTGAGATGAGCTGTAAGTCCACTTTTATTAATGAAGCTTTTTCCACACTCCATACATTTATATGGTTTCTCCCCTGTGTGGGTTCTGAGATGAGTTGTAAGTTCACTGGTAGTAATGAAGCTTTTTCCGCACTCCACACACTTATGTGGTTTCTCCCCTGTGTGGGTTCTGAGATGCGTTTTCAGTCCACTGCTACTACTGAAGCTCTTTCCACACTCCATACACTTATGTGGTTTCTCCCCTGTGTGGGTTCTGAGGTGATTTCTAAGTTGATCACCTCGTTTGAAGCTCTTTCCGCACTCCACACATTCATGTGGTTTCACGCCAGTGTGGGTTCTGAGGTGAATCTTAAGATTTCCGCTGAAGCTCTTTCCACATTCCAAACATTTATATAGTTTCTCCCCACTATGGGTTCTGTGATGAGTTTTAAGTCCACCTCTGTGACTGAAGCTCTTTCCACACTCCACACATTTATACGGTTTTTCTTGTGTGTGGGTTCTGTGATGACTTCTAAGTTGATCAGTTCGACTGAAGCTCTTGCCACACTCTATACATTTATATGGTTTCTCCCCTGTGTGGATTCTGTGATGAACAGAAAGGTTTCCACTGTAATTGAAGCTCTTGCCACACTCTAGACATTTATATGGTTTCATCCCTGTGTGGATTCTGTGGCGAATTCTAAGGCTGCTTCCACATTTTTCTGGCCTCCCTGCTGTAGAATTTTCCATTTTAGTACAATGGCTTTATTATCACTGAATATTTCTGTCATTAATTAGCCTTGTTTCCTCTCCAGCCTGTGAGGTTTCTCTTTCATTCTGGCTGCACTTCTAGGCAATATTCCCTTATTTGCAGCTTCTCTTTCCTTTTTCTCCTGGAAGTTCTTGGTCAGACGTTCTTGGATTTTTGCATCTTCTAATAGGGAAAATTCCCTTTTGATTATATTCCAGTTGTGAAATTTCAGTTCCCCTTCTTCTTGTGGAAGAGACTAAATGAAACGGAAAATAAGGGAAACTGATTAGAAATTCAAGGCCCAAAGCAAAGGATGCCAATTAAAAAAAGAGTGCTGGATCAGGCCACAGGCCACCTACTCTAGCATCCTTTCACACACAGTGGCCTTTCGGGTATAGGGTGGGATAGAAATACAAATAAATACATAAATAAAATAAGAGGAGCCCTGCTGGATCAGGACACAGCCCATCTAGTCCAGCGTCCTGTCTCACACAGTGGCCCACCAATTGCCAATGGGCATCTCAAGCAGAGACAAGGGCAAACCTTCTCCTCCCCAATCCCAGCAAACAGCCTTAGAGGCATCTTGCTTGTCCCCCCAGCCTGAAAGATGGACTTAGGCATCCATTCTAGTAGCCACTGATAGCCCTGTCCTCTGTGAATTTGTCCAACCCTTCCTTTTTCTTCCCTTTTAGTCATCATTGATCTTTCGTCACTTTTTTTCTTATTGTACTGTATATTCACTACCAAAAAAGGTTTCTTCTTATAGCGTTGCCACCAACTCTTATGGAAACTGACAACAGAGAATTAGAAGTCGGGACAAAAAAAGATTATTTAAAAACATTTCCATACACTTTTTTTTGCTTTATTTACCAGACTCGATTAGAAGTAACAGGAAAGCTCAAGGACAAAACCTGGTAAAATGTACAATGTTAGAAGAAAAGTTCTTTTTTCTTTTCATTTAGAGCATTTTTACCACATTATTTTTATTTTTTCACATTTAAACTGTGGCTTTATTTAATGCTTTAGCAGAAATAATTGGCAATACAGCATCAACTTTTACAAAACACATAATCACAGAGCAAATATTTGCATGGCACATTGCCAAAAGAATAAAATGATGTGTACTTCATTTACAAACAGTGTTAACAAACAAAACAAGGACCAGATGTGGGAATGAAACGTTAAGTCTACGTTTAAAACAAATTTGCATTGTTTAATCAGAGTGGCCAGCACACCGAGGCACACCTGGCTCACCATTCTGGGACCCGGCGAGGACGAGGTAAGTACCTCTCGTGCCCAGGCCCGGGAGGCTGGGTGCCCGGGGGGGGAGGTCTGCAGGCCCTAGGGGACCCGATCCTGTCCCCTAGAACCCGCAGGAACCTGGGGAAGGTCCAAACAGGCCTGCCTCCTCTTGGTCGGATTGGAGCCAAGGGCAGATAGGCCTGAGAGTGGGTCCCACCCCTGTCCCAGTCTTTTCAGGCTAGGGCAGTGGTTCTCAACCGTCCTAATGCCGCCACTCTTTAATACCGTTCCTCATGTTGTGGTGATCTCCAACCTAACCCTAACCCATAAATCATTTTTGGTGCTATTTCATAACTGTAATTTTGCTACAGTTATGAATCATAATGTAAATATCTAGGCAGGTTGCATTTTCATTGTTACAAATGGAACATAATTAAAGCATAGTATGCACATCAACCGCCGCTCCATCTCCCATGATGCTTTGCCCATCAGGGTCTCCTGTGCTCTTAGGGCTGGGGAAGGGGGAGGGGGAGGGAAGGGGATTTGCATGCAGGGAGGGAAGGGGGAGGGGCACCTGGGGGTGTCATTGCCTTTCCTGCCCGCCAAAGGGAAAACACCCGCAGGACCCTTGGGGATTTGGAGGCAAAGGGAATAGCCAAGCTGCAAAGTCCTAGGGCAAAGGATTGGGGGGGGCGCATGGGGGTATCTCTCCCCTCTCCTCCCTATGTCCAGTATTTGCAAAGGAAGCAAAAACCCCTCCGTCCCTTCCCCCCCATTTGCCAGCGCTATCACTCCCTGCGCGCTGCGTGAAATCGGCTGTCCATGTTTGCTTGCGCAGCTCCCCATCCTGAGGTTGTCACGATCCCCAATCCCCAGGTGGGAAGCTGGTTACGCAGAAGTGGAATTACTGTTTGGCTTCGGAGAGTTCCTAACTGGGACCCCCTAAGACAGTCATGTCAAAGATGCGGCCCGCGGGCTGTATGAATATGGCCCGCGGCCGCCGCTGTCCTCCTTGGGCGCGAAGGAGGCGAGGTGAGGGAGCGTGCGGCGGGACCCTCCACTGCCCGAGTGCGCAGGCGCCGCCATGGACAGCCAGCCCCTCCTCTGTGCCCTAGCCACGCCCCTGCCATGCCCCCAGCCCCTCCTCTGTGCCCTAGCCAAGCTCCTGGTCACACCCCCGGCCACACCCCAGCCCCTCCTCTGTGCCCTAGCCACGCCCCCTGGCCCTGACAGTACTTTTTTTTTTTTAATCCAGCCCTCTGCAAAATTGAGTTTGACACCTCTGCCCTAAGAGACCATATTTATCCTTCCATTTAAGGGAAATCATGTTCCACTCCAGTCCATAAATTGTGACCTTGCAGGCTGGGTGGCAGCCACTTTTTGTGAAGGGCCAAACTCCTCCCATCCCCCTGAGTTCCCTTTTGGACGCTCATGAAATAGGAAGGAGACCAGAATTGGGACAGAACAGGCTCCTGCAATGCTTTCTCTTTTTTGGGATGCAACCAGGCCCTGTTCTTTATTAACCAGTTATTCCTACTGAGATAGAGCCAACCCAAAGGAATACACACAAAAGGACTACATTTCCATTTTGGAGGTGTAGGGGAGGGGGAGATGTGGGTCCGGGATGGCAACTCCCATGGTTACAAATCATGTTATTGATCAAGAAAAGACATTCAACTTTGCAAGCAAATAACTAGGATTCAAAAGCCTCAAAAGAGAAAAGTGTAAAGTCCATTCAGCCGCAGTCTCTGCTCTTGGTGCCAGCAGAAAATGCTTCTCCCTGCAGCTGAACAACTAGCCCATCATGGGAGAAGCTCTTTTCCTCCTTTTCCAGAAGCAGGGATGGCTGCCTTGGAAATACTCAGATCTAGGGGTGTGCATGAATATTCCTATTTGGAATTCGTACAAATAGGCTGTGGTGCCCGCTAGGACTCCTCAACCTCAAAACTAAGTTATTCTACCCCAAAATACAAAGTGTTATGAGAACATGTTGTCCATACTGTTAAAAGTGTCATCAAAGTGGATTATTTAGAAATGGTAAGTTGGTAAAGGGAGGGGCTATTCCAGCTCTGCAGGAGACAGGGTGGAATAGAATCCTGGAGGAGCATCAACCAATCAGGTTGCAGCACACCGGCTAGGCGAGTATTTAAGGGAGCCTGAGGGAACTGTTAAGAGTTCTCTGCCTGGGGCTTAACTGACCAGAGGGGGCTAATGAAGGAGGGAAACGGGCTCTAAGCTGTCCTGAGGGAAGCTGGGGAATAGAGTCCTGAGTCATTAGTGAATATACGGTGCTTAGAAAGTAAAATAATTGAAATGGTTATACGTTACTTATGCTGCTGACATTAATCTGAATAGGATTGGAGTCCTTGGGCTGAGTGAGGAAGCAGGGGACAGTTCAGTCAGGAGACTGATTGAAATAGTGAACTTACCTGTTTATTATTAAGAAAGCTGTAACCAATAAACTTATTTATTGTTCGTAAAATGTGGAACAGTTTGGCTTTCTCTCATATAGAGTATTTTAAAGTCAAGCCTGCTTAAGGAAAGGGAAACTGTATCTTTAAGACACAGACTGAGCCAGTCTGTGGGGGAAGGGGCTGCCTGCTGCAGCACCAAGAAGGAGGCAACATTATTATCAAACTTAATAGTGGGGAAAGGGAAATGAGAGGCATGTCTCTTGGAAGGGAATAACAGAGTTTTAATCTAAAAAGTAAAACCAACGCTACCACAGTACCAAAGATATGCACACACTGTTTGTCCCTTCCACATCAAGGGAAAATATCTGAGTTCTTCATTTCTATTTTGCATTGTTAGTTCCTGTCACTTATTTTTTATTTTATTTCTAATTCCTGTAACTTAGGAACCACATAAGAGTCCTACACTGATGCCAAGTTGGAATAGACAGCTGCTAGAATGCAGAGCACAAAGACCCTTCCCAGAATCCCCTCATTTACCCACAATGCTCCACTAAATGTGGCTTCGCAATAGGGGGAGGCCATTGGGGCAATGAAATAATCAACCAAGAGTGACTGTTGCCTGGATCCCAGGCTGGGAATGCAGAATGGAAAAGCGTAAAACCTCCCAAACAATATAGATGAACTGGATAAGACTTGCCTGTCATTTCTTGCTTCTTTTCCAATTCATGAAAATCCTTCTTCACACCTTTCACTTCAACCACCTTTTTTCTTCCTTTTCCCTCCTCCCCCATTCCTTATATTCCCCCTTTCTTAATAAATCCTCCATTTTAGAGACAGAAGAATTGCTTGCTATAAACATATTTATACATAATGCCTTCCTGCCTTACCGTGGTGCAAATGGACTTAAAGATATTCAATTAAATATCAACGTTCTCCAAATCTTACATTTCTATTGAAGAAAAATAGCTTATTTTCAGCTTTTCAGAGGAGGCTTGTTACAACTAGATAATATTAAAAGAGCCTTCAGTCTGCAGTGGAGCCTCCAGCTGTCAGCGCAGCAGGCAGGTTAGCAGAGAAGCTTCCAAGATGAGAGAAACGAGTTGGAAATTCATCCAAAAGGAGGCTTTACTGCTTAGTTGTTGCAGAGTTACAAACAGGATACGCAATACACTACTTGGTGATTAAATGCAAGGACAGAAGAGTAAATGCAAAGAATATATGCATGTTCACAAGAGAACAGGCAGAAGAGAAAGATGAATCGAGCAGAAAGAGAATGTGAATGTGAATGCAGACATTATGTACCACACTGACCTCTATCAATCCCGTTTCAGGGTTGCTCCCGACGTCTGGTTAACCTTAATCTGTGAAGTTCTCAGAACAACGCTGGATGCCGGTGGGAGTGTTGTGGACTGAGTGTGGGGAAGAAGGGAGGGTGTGTGGATTTATCTGTAGTGATGCACTGAATGAGTTCAGGGGTAAACAAATGAGTGTTTGGGAGTAAACATGTAGGACATTGTGATTCAAAAGTGAAACCTCCAGCCCTAACAGATGTTTACCTGATAAAGCTGGATCTGACTCCAGAAACAGCCTGCAATTGATTTGACAAGGACTGCTTCCCTTTGGTAAGACAGGATTTCTCTGAATGCTTTCATCTATTATCTTTATTAATTACTGATGAAATAAATAATTCCTTGTTCTTTCCTTCTCTTTCCATGGCATTCTCCTTATTTAAGATTTTTACAACAACAGAATCTGCTTACAGGCTGTTTCAACACTTCTGGCCATCTGCCTGGCACCTTCAGAGGTGGACGTGGCACCACCAGGTCTCTTCCTGACACCAGCGGCTACCAGGCAAAAGGCAAATGGATGAGTTTCCTGTGTTGTTGGGGCTCTGATCAGGAGGAAATGGGGGGCTGTTTGGGGGGGCAATATTTCCCTCTTCCAGGCACCCCAGGCATCTCTCTCTGCCAGGGGACAAAGATACAGGGGAGACCAGGTCACCTTCGCCCGGTTCCCCCTCAGTCCGTTCCCCCCTTTCTCCCCATTGGCAGCCCAGATCCTGAGGCCCGCTGGAGCCCCTTCCCTCCCTGGGGGGCAGTGGGGGAGGGTCTTGGGGGGAAGGGAATCCAGAGTGCAGAGTAGGGGGTCCTGTCCCTATTGATCCTCCCTTTGGGGATGGAGGGGGAGGGAAATTGGGGGGGTCTTGAGATCCCCAGCGTCTCTGCCCCCTCCTGCCTGAACCTTGATACGCCCCTGTGGAGCCCAGGCTTGATTAATGCACCTGCTGTAGTATTTTTGATTGCATATGTGTAAATATTATACGTGTTGAGGGCAAATGGCACTGACCAGGAGGGTTGGTAAACAGAGAAGGAGGGGCTAAGCCCAGCTCAATTAGCATACTGAAGAAAGGGGGGGCAGCCCAGGGAGAAACAGCCAATCAGAAGGGATGGAACCCTGGCAGAGAGTATAAAAAGTGCCTTCCTGTCAGAGCTGTTGTTCTTTAACTGGGGCTAGCCGTAGGAAGAAGTTAGACAGTGCAGATCTGGGTCCTGAGGAGAATCCAGATAGGGATTAGTCACAGTCCTGAGTTAAGGAAATAAGTTATTGTGAACTGCTTGTGTTGAAGGTGAACTGACATAAAGGTTGTAAACAAAATAAAGATACACTTACATTTGTTTCAAAGACACTCTGCTTGAGGCCACGCTCAAGGGGGGGGGGGAAGGTGTCGTCATAGTAACGTAACCGTAACACTGTAACTGAAGTTAGAAGCTCAGTGCTGAAGAAGAAAAAGGCTCAGAGGCCTACTTAAAAAGGGAACTTGAAGTCTGTGGCTATAGTGGTCGGACTGGAGAGAGTTGGACACCAGCTGGGGACTTGCAACTGGTGGCCACCGGCCGTGGGCGTCACAAGGAACTTTTTGATTCCTTTCCCCTCCTCCCCCCTTCCTTATACTTCCCCCCTTCTTAATAGATTTGAATTTTGCAGACAGACGAACTGCTTTCTATAGGCATATTTATAAATAATGCCTTCCCTCCTCACCTTGCTGCAAATGGACTTAAAGAGACTGAGTGAAATATCAACCTTCTCCAAGTCTATTTAATTTCTATTTAAAAAATAGCTTCTTTTCAGCTTTTCAGAGTTAAGAAAATAAGTTGATGTGAACTGCTGGTACTGAGGTTGTACTAAGGTAAGAGTTGTAAACAAATAAAGTTACAATTGTTTCAAAGACACTCTGCTTGAGGCCTCAAGGGAGGGGGGAAGAGTTGCCATAGTAACGATAGGGCAATAGTGTAACAAGAGTTGGAGAAGGGAGAAAAAGGCCTAGAAACCGGCTATTTAAAAGAGAACTTGCACTCCGTGGCTATAGTGGCCGGAATGAAGAAAGCTGGACGCTCAGCTTGGACCTAGTAACTGGAGGCCGCCGGCTGCGGTCGTCACAGCCCCCCCACTTCTAAGCAGCCCCCCCCTCAATGACAGCTGTGCATTAAAGAGTGAAGAGAGTGGTTGCGGGGGGGGGAGAGAAATGTTCTGCAAAGAATCCCCCCCCCCGAGGTCCTGTTCCCTGCCCCAAATGCAGGCCCCCCCACAAGTGATGGGGGGAGGGAGGGATTGAAGCCCCCCCACCCCCCTGATCTCCCTCCCTCCCTGCCTTGGGTGCAGCTGGAGGCAAAGCAGGAGATCGTGCAAGGGGAGGGACGCCCCAGCCCCCCCCAGAAAGAAGAAACCCTTCCTTCCCCCCTCCCTGCTCTCCCCCCTTACCTGCTCCTGCCCCCCCTCCAGCCAGGGATCTCGTGCATTCGCTCCACCCACCCACCCACCCCCGCAAAGGGTCCCGAAGCGGGATCCGCCTCCTCCGTCTGCCTGCAAAGGGACAAAGAAGAGTCCCGCCCGGAAACCCCTTCCCTCCCTCCGTCCCTCCCTGCACTTCCGGTTCCCTTTCGGAGGCGGGAGGGGGGAACTGCTGCTCTGGGAGTTTATGGGGGGGAGGCGGGGGTGACTTTGCCCTTTGCAGCTGGGGGGGCAGTTTGCACTTCGGGACCCTTTGGGGGGGGGACAGGAGGGGCCTGGGGTTCCTCTCCTGCCAGGGAAGGAGAAGAATTGGCTTTTCTAGCCCGCTTTTCTCACCCACCTAAGGGGACTCAAAGCGGCTGACAAACCTTCTGTTCTTCTCCCTGCAATAGACACCCTGTGAGGTGGGTGGGGCTGTGGGAGCTCAGAAGAGAGCTGCAACTAGCCCAAGGTCACCCAGCTGGCTTTGTGTAGCAGAGAGGCAGAAGGATTAATAAAATATTGTAACCCGCCCAGAGACCTTCGGGTATAGGGCGGGATAGAAATACAAACAAACAAACAAACAAACAAATAAATAAATAAGGAGCAGCAGCCTAGGAGAAGAAGGCGGGCAGGGAGGGGGACCCCTCTTTGGGGTCGGGGTGTCCCTCTCCTTTCAGAATCTCCTGCCCAGGTCAGAAGCCACTTTGACTTCAACTACACCATGGCTGTGTCCGCACCTAAGTTTTAATCTGCTTCCAATCCACTTTCAGAGCGTGAGAACGTGCCAACAAAGTGACCAGGCGTTTCCCTTCATCTTTATTTATCTCAAAGACTTTTTATCTGGGTTTGATGATGCCAGAAGAAGGCGGATTGACGCTGGTGGTCGCACTCTGAAAGTGGACTGGAGCCGGATTGAAACCTAGGTGTGAACACAGCTCAAGGGGTACCCAAGGCCACGTGGGGAGGGGGAAGAGCAGGGGGGGGATTTGGGAGCTTCAGACCTTTTGGGGCTGGGAGGTGAGGAACCCCTAGAGGAATTCCTTGGCACCAATCCCCCCTCCCCTTGTTTATTGCACACCTGCCATTGAGGGAGGAATCCTTGGGCCTGGGGGGGCATATCAAGGTGCAGGCAGGAGGGGGTAGAGGCCCAGAGGAGCCCAAGATTACATGGACTGTGGCCTGATCCAGCTGGGCTCTCCTTAGGTTCTTATGGACTGGATGCACTGTGGCCTGATCCAGCAGGGCTCCCCTTATGTTCTTATGAGCTCTGGCCAGACCCCTCCCCTCCAGCTCAGCTACCAGCAGGGACTCAGGGTGAGTGAGGGAAGTATCCCTCAGTGGAAGCAGCAGCAAAGCCTGTGTGGGTGTGAAGTCAGGGAGGAGACCTGGCAGATGATGCTGTTAAGGGAAATATTGTCTGCTTGACCCAAGCTTCCCCCCTTCACAGGGATGGAGGGGAGAGGCGCTGCTGCACCCCTGCCAGGCTAGTCAGAGGGTCTGAGTGGCCCCCTGCCAGGCCCCGCTTACCTCCCCTTGATCCTGGATTACACCCGGTTTCCATTTTCCACTTTCTTGCGCACCAAATGCACCTCAGTGCTTGGGGAAGCAAAACCTGAGCAGAAGCTCACCATCCTGGAGGCCTTCCGGAGGGGGGGCAGGGAGAAAGAGGGGGGGAGACCTTGGCATCGTGTGCCCAGAGGAGTCCATTCTGTGCCATAGGGAGGGGAGGTGCTGTGTGCTGGGTTTTGGGGCACCTCCACTAAGAGGTGCCTCCCCGGAGCCCACCCCTGGACCCTAATGGGTCCTTAATGGGTCCTTAGTGCTAGTGGACCCCCCCCCCCCGCCCTTGTCTCTGCTTGAGATGCCCCTGGGCATTTTGTGGGCCATTGTGTGCAACACGATGCTGGACCAGATGGACTGTGGCCTGATCCAGGTTCTGTGGCTCCTCTGAGGTTCTTAATAGAGCGGCTCCATTTTTATAATAGGCTAGGCAGCTCAAAATCTGGGACTGTGCACCCCCCAGATTTTCATTACTGCTGCCCAGCCAGTCAGCACCTGGAGGGACCTGAATTTTTCTGAGGGATTTTGAACCTCAACATCGATACGTTGGATTTCTTTACTGGAGGTACGCTTTAAACAGAAGCAGTATCTGCATTTGAACATTCTTTTCACAATCAATATCTTTCCAAAGGCACAGCTCCTTAGCTTGATCAATAAACGCTTATACTGAATTGCATTCAGTGTATAAAACATATTCTAACCAGTGCTGAAAGATGGTGCTGTGAAAAATTAGGAGCCTAAGCAATCATCCTCTGATTTCCCCCAAATTTCATTCTGCTAATCCTCATTCTGCTAACTGCGCTTTGGAATCTTTTTGAACTTAAATTTTTTGAATTAAGTCCCAGTGCCATGATGCATCACATTAGGAAATATTCTGGAGCTTCAGTTCAGTTTCCAAACAAGGCCGTTCTTCAGTCTGCAGCCCCATTTCCCATAAAGGTACTGGCTCTCTGTGGCCACTGCATAAGGACAGGACAAACAAATCTCAGCGCTCCTCGAGTAAACACACACACACAAAATACAAAACAGCTATTCTCCCCCCAGAAAGACAAGGGCCCAATACTTGCATTAAAAAGGAGCCCCATAGGAATATATCAATACCCATGGCAGAAAGACATTTCGAAATTCTTATGGCAAGGAAAGAAAGCCAGAGTTAAGATTTAAATTAATGCAAGACTCAAAAGAAAGAGGAGGTTTTGGCTTACCTGACTAAGTTATATCATGCAGCGTTGTGTATGGGCTGGATTGCCAAGTGGTTTTGGCTGAAAGACCAAAGACTATTACAATTGGAAGAAGAGGAACGCAATGCCCCCCACCCCCACCCACGGGCGAAATCTCCCTCCCTCCCTCCGGCCTGCTCAAGGGTTTCCCGTCCAACGCACCATTAGGGAAAAATTTTAAACAGACAAGCGCTCCTGGAGAAGAAACCAATTGTTTATTGATACCTTGCAAGGTGAACCTTACAGGTAAAGGTTTGAGAATGCAATTTATAGAAAACATAGAGATTTATTCTAGCCAACCACAAGCACACAAGAGCTATGACATATCCCGTTTCTTCTTAAACCCTAGTTTCTTATTTCTAAAATAGTGCCAGGTTTGGTCTAGTGGTTAGAGAGCCAGACTCTTATCTGGGAATACCTGGTTCAATTCTGCCCTCCCCCATGAATCTAGCTGGGTGACCTTGGGCTAGTCACAGCTCTCTTCTGAGCTCTCACAGCCCCACCTACCTCACAGGGTGTCTGTTGTGGGGAGAACAGAAGGTTTGTCAGCCGCTTTGAGTCCCCTTAATTGGGTGAGAAAAGTGGGGTAGAAAAGCCAACTCTTCTTCTTCAAGTGGCAAGCCCTATGAGGAAGTGGAGTTTCCTTGTTGACGGTTTCAGCCAGCCACATTTTAACATGAGTAATATTTTCCTGAGTGTGTCTTGTGATTTTCACAGAAATAGAAGACCTCAGATATTTTTAATTTTACAGGACAGTAATTTGGAAGGTCGTGAAGGTCCTTAATAACTCACAGCATTTCCATTGTACCTATTACCTAAATTGGAGGCTGGTAGGGAGGAATTAATGAAATGACACAGGGAAATGCTCTTCCCAGTATCCCTGTAAGGGCAAAACTGAATGTGTTTGTGTGTTTGAGAATAAATAGATTCATCAAAAACAGACGAACTGTCAAAAAATCATGGTCTGAAGGATTCTGGGAGATAAATAGCTTGGCCTGTCCTTAAAAACTGGTCTCTCCATAACACACTGCATCCACAAAGTTATGACTGAAGCTTTCTACGCACTATTTTCCCCTTGTGTGTCTCTGTGATGAATTATAAAAGTTTTGCCATCACTGAAGCACTTCCATTTATATAGTTTCTCCAATGGGGGTTCTTTGACATAAATTAAGTAAAGCTTTTTGCACTTGCCATACATTTATATGGGTTTTCCCCTGTGTGGGGTCTGTGATGAGTTCTAAGCTCACGGATAGAACTGAATTTCTTTCCACACTCCGTACATTTATGTGGTTTCCCTCCTGTGT
The DNA here is from genome assembly GCA_023333525.1 of Aspidoscelis tigris stejnegeri. Taxonomy (NCBI): domain Eukaryota; kingdom Metazoa; phylum Chordata; class Lepidosauria; order Squamata; family Teiidae; genus Aspidoscelis; species Aspidoscelis tigris. The sequence continues at coordinate 5,380,678 of JALMGA010000024.1, forward strand.
GGGTTCTGAGATGAGCTCTAATGTTTCCTCTAATACTGAACAGTTTCCACAGTCCATAAATTTATGTGGTTTTTACCCCGTGTGGGTTCTCAGATGAGTTTTAAGTGAACTGCTCCTACAGAATCTCTTTCCACAGTCCATACATTTATGTGGTTTCTCTCCAGTGTGGGTTCTGTGATGACTTCTAAGAGAGTTGCTACCCCTGAAACTCTTTCCGCATTCCATGCATTTATAAGGTTTCTCCTCATTGTGGGTTCTGAGATGATATATAAGTCCACTTTTATTACTGAAGCTTTCCCCACACTCTACACATTTATGTGGTTTTTCTCCAGTGTGGGTTCTGTGATGACTTTTAAGTTGATCATATCGACTGAAGCTCTTTCCACACTCCACACATTTATATGGTTTTTCCCCTGTGTGGGTTCTGAGATGAGTTTTAAATCTACTGCTATCACTGAAGCTCTTTCCACACTCCACACATTTATGTGGTTTCTCCCCAGTGTGGTTTCTGAGATGAGCTGCAAGTCCACTTTTATCACTGAAACTCTTTCCACACTCCACACATTTATATGGTTTCTCCCCTGTGTGGGTTCTGTGATGTGTTCTAAGCTCACCGGTAGAACTGAATCTCTTTCCACACTCCATACATCTATGTGGTTTCTCTCCTGTGTGGGTTCTGAGATGAGTTCTAAGGTTTTGCTTAAAATGGAAACTCTTTCCACAGACCATACATTTATGTGCTTTCTCTCCAGTGTGGATTCTGTGATGACTTCTAAGTTGATCACATCGACTGAAGCTCTTTCCACACTCCAAACACTTATATAGTTTCTCTCCAGTGTGGGTTCTGTGATGCCTTTTAAGTCCACCTCTTTGAATGAAGCTCTTTCCACACTCCTCACATTTATAAGGTTTCTCCCCAGTGTGGATTCTGAGATGAGTTGTAAGTTCACTTTTATTAATGAAACTTTTTCCACACTCCTCACATTTATATGGTTTCTCCCCTGTGTGGGTTCTTTGATGACGTTTAAGTCCATTGGTAGTACTGAAGCTCTTTCCACACTCCACACACTTATGTGGTTTCTCCCCTGTGTGGGTTCTGAGGTGAATTCTAAGATGATGATCTTTACTGAAGCTCTTTCCACACTCCATACAATTATGTGGTTTCTCCCCTGTGTGTGTTCTGAGATGAGATGTAAGTCCACTGCTATTAAAGAAGCTCTTTCCACACTCGATACATTTATGTGGTTTCTTCCCAGTGTGGGTTCTGAGATGAGTTGTAAGTCCACTTTTATCACTGAAGCTCTTTCCACACTCCTCACATTTATATGGTTTCTCCCCTGTGTGGGTTCTGAAATGAGTTGTAAGTCCACTGCTATTAAAGAAGCTCTTTCCACACTCCATACATTTATATGGTTTCTCCCCTGTGTGGGTTCTATGATGAGTGCTAAGCTCACTGGTAGAACTGAATCTCTTTCCACACTCCATACATTTATGTGGGTTCTCTCCTGTGTGGGTTGTGAGATGCTTACCAAGGCATCCATGTTCAGTAAAGTTCTTTCCGCACTCTATACATTTATATGGCTTCATCTCTGTGTGGATTCTGTTGCAAATTCTCAGGCTGCTTCTACATTTATCTATTCTCTCTGCTGTACAATTTTCTAATCTAGTATAAAGGCTTTATTATCACTGAATATTTCTGTGCATTAATTAACCTTGTTTCCTCTCCAGCCTGTGGTGTTTCTCTTTAATTCTGGCTGCATTTCTAGGCAATATTTACTTATTTCCAGCTTTTCTTTGCTTTTTCTCCTGGAAGCTCCTGGTCAGACGTTTCTGGATTTTGCATCTTCTAAGAGGGAAAATTCTATTTTGATTATATTCCAGTTGTAGCGTTTCAGTTCCCCTTCTGTTTGTGGAAGATAGTAAATGAAATGGAGGAATAAGAGAAATTGATGAGAAATTCAAGGTCCAAAGCCAATGTTTTTATCAGGGTTCCAATTAAAAAGTCACCTCTTCTTTCATCAGAATAAAAGTTTATTCTCCTCTCATCCCTCCCAAGTGTCTTCTTTCACCAAATTGTTTCATAATAACATAAGACCCTTGGAGGAGTCCTGCAGAATTAGGCCACAGCCCATCTAGTCCAGCATCCCATTTCAAACAGTGGCCCACCAACTGCCCATGGGCATCTCCAGTAGAGACAAGGACAAACCTCCTGCTCTCGCATCCCAACAAATGGCCTTAGAGGAAAAAGAGAATGCCTAACCTAAATTAAGAAGTCTCTGTTATCGGAATACTGTAGCAACACAGCTGCATGAAAAGGAATACAAAAAAGATTAAGGAGAACCGGGACGAGCTGCATAAGGTGAGAAAAAGCACCTAGGAAGCTGATCCGGAGAGAAATGGCAGAAGATGATAGATAGATAGATAGATAGATAGATAGATAGATAGATAGATAGATAGATAGATAGATAGATAGATAGATAGATAGATAGATAGATAGATAGATAGATAGATAGATAGATAGATAGATAGATAGATAGATAGATAGATTAGATAGATAGATAGATAGATAGATAGATAGATACCTCACCTTTTCCCTGACAGGACTCAAAGCGGCACACAAGAGTTCACAACCAAATACAATAAAACATACAATTAAAAAGCAGGGGCAGTACCCGGCTTAGACTGCAAGTGCCGGTGATCACCCCCGCCCCCTGAGACACACAAAAAAGATATAGTTCATCCAACAGGGAAAGGCTTGAAATATACTCTGTCTTCATCTGTGGAGGTGTGATTTTTTAACATGTCTCTCGTCCAGCAATGAAGCCAATGAGGGATGTGCTAAAAGTCACAGCTCCTCCTCCCTCAAAAAGTAACAGGGCTTGGTCAGCCCATCGTTACTTTTGGGAGAGGGAAGGACTGCAGCCCCCCAGCCCCTGCTCTTCCTCCCCCCTCCCTCCCTCCCTCAGGTGCAGCAGCTCCCTCCCTCCTCCCTGCTGTCACCCCAGGTGGGGGGGGGGCAGTTTGCACTTCAGGACCCTTGCGGGTGTGTGTGTGTGTGGAGGCAAATGCAGGGGTGTGGCGCCGCCCATCCTCCAGTGCGAGCTGCCTTACTCTTTCTACCCGTCTTTTATGTCTGTAAGGGGCTCTTATAAATTTAAAACATTGGTAGCGTAAAGTGTTTATATTTCCGGTAGCGTGTTTTATAGTTTGTTCAAACCTCGCGCCCACAAGCGAACACCAGCAATGCTTAATTCGTTTCCCCACTTGCCAGTCTTTTGCACTGAGCGCCACATGTATGACTACCTGCCTACTGGGCAGAAGTCCTGGGAACCTGCCCTGAGACCTAAGGGTATAGGGCGGGATATAAATCTAAATAAATAAAATATATAAACTGGCCGACTCCCGTGAGGCTCTGCCTCCCCCACCACCACCACAGTGCAAACCAAGAACGGGTTACATAGATGTCCCCAAATAGGCTCAGAATCAGCGCCGGCAGAAGAAAAGAAAATCTTGCTGAATGGGATTATGTAGATCATGTCCATGTAGTGCTGAACAAACCATCTGAGACCTTGTTTTTCCTTTGTTATCATATCTATCTGTAGTGGTCAAGGAGCCGGACTCTTACCTGGGAATACTGGGTTCAATTACGCCCTCCCCCATGAAGCCAGCTGGGTGGCCTTGGGCGAGTCACAGCTCTCTTCTGAGCTCTCACAGCCTCAGCCACCTCACAGGGTATGTGTTATGGGTAGAGGAACAGAAGCTTTGTCAGTCACTTTGAGTCCCCTTAAATAGGTGAGAAAAGCGGGAGAGAAAAGCCAACTCTTCTTCCTCCTCCATGAAGCCAGCTGGGTGACTTTGGGCGAGTCACAGCTCTCTTCTGAGCTCTCACAGCCCCACCCACCTCACAGGGTACCTGTTGTTGTCCCTGCAAAGGCCCAGAGAGGAACCCAACACCCCCCTGGAGGGTCCAAAGGCGGAAAGGCAAAGAGCTCAGGAAGGGGGCAAAGCCCTAAATTCCCGGGAGGGTTCTGGGGGGGGGGAGAAGGAGCACCGCAGACTCTGAGGGTGGGGAGCCCCCGACCAGCTTCTCCAGCCCCGGAAAGGAGGAGCCCCCAGCAGGGCCTCACCTGTGTTGGCCCCATCCCTCCGGGGGAGCAAAGGGCCCCTTTGACACAAGCCTCCCCGCTACCCCCTTACTCACCTCATATCATAGTCCTGCCCTCCTTTCCCGCCTGCTTCCTCCTTCGCCCCCCCCAGAAAGAAAGAAGGCAAAAGGCCAACCGGAAATAGCTGCCTGTGTTTTTCCGGGGCGCTCTAGGGAACAGGACTCGTTGCCTTTAGCCCCTTAGGTCCCTGCCCAAGGCAGCCTCGCTCTCCCGGTGCCTCCGGTGCCAGGCGCTGCAGCATAGAGAGGAGCCCCTCGACCCCCCCCCCCAGCTTGGCAGGGTCTACCTTGCACCTTGAGAATGGAGGGAGCATCCACTTGGAGGACCCTGCAAGGATCCCCCTTGGACCCCTAGTGTCCCCTCTGAACAGTGGGGGAATGGGTGGGGAATGGGCAGGAATACCACGAGCCCTTCAGGGCATGGTCCGCTTGACGTTGGCCCCACTGAGGCCCCTGCAGGAACGCTCGGCCTGGCCCGGAGGGGGAGTTGGGGGGGAAGAATGAGGGGAAGGGGCGTCACCGGGGGGGGCACGGGGGTCCTCTTCCCTCTTGAAAAAAGTGGAGGGAGGGGGAGAAAAAGGCGGGGCGTAGAACAAGGGGGAGGGGCGCACCCTCTCTGCATAGAGACACCCCCTGCCCAATTTCAAGCTTCCACCACAACAAGGTGCAAATATCTCGGCGGCTGTTGCTGCCATGCGTGGGGGGGGGGGCGGTCAAGGGGGGGCTACTCTTAAGGAGAGGGTCTGTGAGTGGCATTCGAGAACAAAGCGCCTCCTTCCACCTGCTGGTTTCGAGGGGGAGCCGGAAGTGTGGAAGAAAATGCCTCCTCCTTCTCCTCTAGTTCCCTTTGCAGAGGCAGAGGCGGTTTGCACTCCGGGATCCTTGCAAGGTGGGGGGGGGGGCGAATGCATGAGATTCCTGGCGTGTGGAGGGGGCAGGAGCAGGTAAGGGGCCGCAGCATGGGGGGAGGAAGCAGAGAGGGCGTTTCTTCCGCATGGGGGGAGGCCGGGTGCGCCCCTCTCCTGCCCCCTCAGAAGCCGCTTTGTCTTCAGATGCACCCAGGGGGCTCCCGAGAGAGGGGGGGGAGAGAAGCGGGGGGGGAGGGGATTGTGGGGTTCAGGTCTTGGGGCTTGCGGGGGGGGGGTTGGATTTTGTGCAGGGATGAAGTGGGGGGAGGGACCCCCAGGAGGAATTCCTTGGCAGAAGCCCCTCCCTGCACGTCTCTTGGAGAAGACGTTGTTGGGGAGGGCGAAGGACTGCTTTCGGTGCTCCTTGCTCCAGCTTTGCTCCCCCCCCCAGTGCTCCCTCCCTCTTTCCTGTGCTATGGGTGGAAAGTCTTTGCAGGGGAAAGCGAGTGTCTCCTTGGCAGTGGCACCCACTTTTCTGGGTTCCCGATAGATCTTTCTTAGATGCCCCCCCCCCATTGCTACTTCCTGGGATCTTTCCAGAGAGGGGAGGCAAAGCCCTGCAAAGCAGCTCCACAGTCCCTGAAGTTCCTTCAGCATGATGGTCAGCTTCCCTGGAGGAGAACCATTGGGGTGCTGCCACCCCTTTCCATCTCCAGATAAAGGCCATCTGTCAGGGCAGCTGAGGTTGTCTCCATGCCACACTCTCACATGAAAGCAGACTGGGAGGTGCTGAGATGAGGACGCTGGTACTTTGGCAGCTTCCCCAATTGGATCAGCCACAGTGACGTCCTTTACCAGGTCCTTAGCATTACTTAGGATCAAGTCCAGGACTGCCTTTCCCCTGGTTGGTTCTGTGACCATTTGCTCCATGGAACAGACATTTAGCAGGTCTAGGAATCTTCTCTCTCTCTCTCCTGAGTTGAACAGGAGTTCACCCAGTCTATGTGAGGATAATTGAAGTCCCCCATTATAACGACCCTATCTTTATGGGATACCTCCTTTACCTCCTTCTCCAATTGTTGATCTCCTTCGGGCGTTTGGAGGACAGTAGCACGTCCCTATGGTTAGGCTTTCTCTTTGGCTTGCTATTTTTACCCACACTGCTTCTGTGACTTACCTAGACATTCCAGTTCGTAAGATTCTATCTCTTCCTTAATATACAAGGCTACACCACCTCCATGTCGCCCTTCCCTGTCTTTCCTGTACAGTTTGTAACCTGGGATGACTGCATCCCACTGGTTTTCACTGGTCTGCCATTGGTGTGCATTGCTCTGCTTGCATACTATTGATTAATCTCTCACTTTGCTCAGCATTGTGTGCACATTTCCAGCCCTCCTCACTTGAGGCTGGACTCTCCCAAACCGGATGCTGCCGAGTTCCTGTCGGCTTTCCCCCTGGGATCAGTTTAAAAGCTGCTCTTCAACCTTTTTAATGTTAATCGCCAGCAATCTGGTTCCATCTTGGTTCAAGTGTAACCCGTCCCTCTTGTACAGGTTTGGCTTGTCCCAAAATGTTCCCCAGTTCCGTACAAATCTAAACCCCTCCTCCCGACACCACTGCCTCATCCACGCATTGAGGTTCGTCAGCTCTGCCTGTCTGGCTGGTCCTGCATGTGGAACAGGTAGCATTTCTGAGAATGCGACCCTAGAGGTCCTGGACTTTAGTCTTCTACCTAACAACCTAAATTTGGCTTCCTGGATGCTCTGTTTCACCTTCCCAACATGATTGGTACCGATATGTACCATGACCACTGGCTCCTCCCTGGCATTTTCTGCTAACCTATCCAGATTCTGCTGATCCAGATGAAGCTGATGGGTAGGAGAATAAGGTCTGACAGGGGGAAGTATTTCTTCACCCAGAGGGTCATCGGCTTATGGAATGTGCTGCCGGAAGAGGTGGTGACAGCTACCAGTCTGGATGGCTTTAAGGTAGGGTTAGACAATTTTATGGATGACAGATGTATTAATGGATACTAGAATGAATGCCTAGGTGCATCCTTCAGGCTGAGGGGTGGGGGAGGAATTGGGGCGCTTCTAAGGCCATCTGCTGGGACTCGAGAGCAGGAGGTTTGTCCTTGTCTCTGCTTGAGATGCCCATAAGCATTTGGTGGGCCACTGTGTGCGACAGGATGGTGGACTAAATGGGCTGTGGACTGATCCAGCAGGGCTTCTCTTATGTTCTTATGATTCCGTGTTATGTCTACAACCTTTGCACCTGGCAGGCAAGTCACCATGCGGTCACCATGCCCATCGCAAACCTGTCTCTCTATATTCCTGATAATTGAATTGCCCACTACAAGAAGTCCTCCTCCCAGGACCGATGGAGAAGTATCCTCGGTGAAAGAGGGTACAGGCACATACAAGCAATAAGGTTGCCCTCCTAGGAAAGGGAGAACACTGCACCCTCTGTCCTCCCCCTTCACAATCTGGGCAGGAAGAGGCTTTAGTTGACTTCTGGTTTTACCCCGGAAGTGAAATAAAGCCTTTTCCTGCCCAGATCATGAAGGAGGTGGGGGGCAGAGGCTGGATTTTTCTCCCTTTTCCAGACATTGTAAATTCTATAACTGCATGTCTTAGATCCAGCATCTGAAGTTATTGACTTCCACCCTTGTATCTGTTTTGTGAATATCCCCTTTGGCTTGGCTAATATCCTAAGTGGTCTCAGTCCAGATCTTAATCCCGAAATAGATTATTGGATTAGTCTTAGTTTAGCATTCATAATAGAATGAGAATTTCAATTTTCATTTAATATTCTTTCCAAATTCACCTCAGTTTCAGAGCCCCTTCTTCCTTTTTTGGTTCCGTGAAAATCCCAAATTAGAAAAATACCAAAGAAGGAAGAGAAAAATACCCAGAGGTTGAGGAGATAATAAAAATCCTTTTAACAACAGATTTAAAAATCTATTATTGCATTCCTTGTCTTTTTGCCACCCAGTGGTCAATTCCAGCTTTTTCTTCTTAATTGAAATAACCAGAGAAAAATGAAGAGAAGAATGAAAGCCAAACTCTATGATTCTATTATGCAATTTCTGGTCTGATTCTCAATCAAAATGAAATGATAAGCTTTCTTCAAAGACCTTTTCTTGAAATACCATGCTCGTTAAAGATTTTGGTGGTCAATTCCTCTTATCTTCCTAGTTTCTTTATCTTAATATGTTTTTACCTGAACATGTACAGTTCTTGGCAGCTTGCCAAAATAATCGGAGCAAGCAATTCGTTTTCTTAAGAGTTCTTCCAAATGTCTGATTTTTTTTTCCAGAGGTTAAATTGAATCACATAAGTCTTAAAAATGGGAATTGGTCAGACCTTGTAACAGCATCCAGCTTTTTCGGGGTGTTGACTAGTTCCTCTGCCCTCCCGGCCAAAGTTCTGCTTCTGTAAGGAGATGGGATGTTAAAATCAATCCTAAAAGAGGAATCTCTTTGTCCTCCTGGCGCAGGGTAGTTGGTCAGCCATGTTCCACACCGGAAGTCATTTTCTGAACACATTCTCTAATAATTGTTCTGATATAAAGCTATGTTTTGTTTGGTCAATATTACTCCCAAGCATTTAACATTCTTTTCTGTATCAAATCCTGATTTCCCTGTTCCTTTTTATATTTTTCAACAATACTTTGGTTTTCTTCTCATTTATCTTTAACACAGCTACCTTTTTGTAAGCCTCTATTATCTGATTAAGTAGTTTAGTGAACTGTTTTGCTCTATTAAAATAATAGATAAATCATCTGCAAAGGCTCCTTTAATATCCAAGTTATGACTTTTTTAACACTATCTAAGACAAAGACTACCAATGTCATTGTAGGGTGTTTTTCCACCACACTCCTTTAATCTGGATCTAAGAAGATCTGGATCTAAGGAATGGGTACATTCCTTAATCTGGAACTAGTAGATCCAGATTAAGGGGAACACCCAATGTGTTTCCACAGGAGGTGTAGCACCCATTAGCAATGGGTGCTAAACCCCCTGCCGTGGAAAAACCTTTGCACCCATGTGGGGAATCCGGATCGACCCCAAGGGGTCGGTCCATCAACCCAGGTGTCTCTGGGGACAGGGGGGTGCAATCTCCGAAGTCCCAGCTTTGTTTTCAGAGTCATTTCAAAATGACTCCGAAGTCCCTCCGAAGAGATCGGCAGAGACTTCAGAGAGGCTCTGGAGCTGTCAGCGCGGTCCGTGCGCTATTAGCACAGACCGCGCGGACTCCCCTCCAAAGTCCCTCCGAAGAGATCGGCAGAGACTTCGAAGCTGCTTCGGAGTCCCTCCGGAGTGCCTCCAAAGTCTGCACTGATGTCTTTGGAGAGACCAGCAGTGAGACTCCGAAGTCTCTGCCAATTGCTTCGGAGGGACTTCAGAGTCTTGCTGCCGGTCTCTCCAAAGAGATCAGCACAGACTTCAGAGGTGCTCCAAAGGGACTCCGGAGCGGCTTCGAAGTCTCTGCCGATCACTTCGGAGGGACTTTGGAGTCACTTCGGAATTATTTCGAAATGACTCTGAAATCACTCTGAAGCTGGGACTTTGGGGCTCCCCCCCCCATGGGTGTATCCCCTCCCCCTAACCTCCTCTAGACCCCATTGCCTGTTTCCTGTGGAAACAGGCTCCCTTTAATCTGGATTTTCTGGCAGAAGACCCCACTGTAGACCCCATTAATGGGGTCTACAGAAAATCTGTGTTAAAGGGCAGAAAGTACCCATTTCATTTGGATTTCCCCCACGGCAGTGGAAACAGTTGGGTCCCAAATGGGTGCCATGGTGGAAATGGGGTCATCCAGCTCACACCCAAATAGGTCCTTGATGGGTGCAAAAATGGGTACTTTTTGACAGTGGAAAAACACCCATAAACAATAGAAGAGAAAGCACACGTCCCTGTCTAGTTCCTTTTTGAATAGCAAATTTTTCTGTAGTTTCTCCATTTATTAGTAGTTCTGCATACTGTTGGGTATAAATTTGAGCTCAAATTCGTTATTGAAGGTGTCCATCAACTACACCTTGCTAGCAGTGTTTCACCACTTTGTTTCAGAATGCACTGGGTGTATGTAAATGATCTCTTGGAGTAGTTTGACCAGAGGAGAACTCGTCCCTGTCTAGTTTGACCAGAGAAGACCAGGAAGGATTGGATGACCTTGGTTGATGAAGTTCGAGGTGGGAACTGAGGAACAAGAGTGAATTGTGGTGCTGATGAAATGACTCTGTAGGTTGGGGCTCTGATGAGAACATTTGGGTTGGGTCCAAATTTCTACTTAGACGGAGAGGAAAATCACAAAACACAAGAACAGAAATGGAAAAGTTGCTTTAAAGTGAAATGGAATCAAAATGTTACAATAAAAGAGAATCAGGGGCCTCACTATTAGAAGATGCGGAAATGCAAGGACTTCTGACCACAGAAAATCCAGAAGATAATGGAAAGGAGAACCAAAAAATATGGGAATGTCCAAGATATCAAACAAAATTAACTAGAAATCTAAAAAGCCACCCAGAAAAGAACATGAAGAAGCACATGGAAAGACTCACTGGTGCTAAAACTCTTACAACTGCTAAGAAAACCCAAACAGCAGAAAACACATGTAACTTTACTGAATGCGGAAAGAGCTTCAGTAACAATTCTAAATTAAAAATTCACCTCAGAACCCACACAGGGGAGAAACCATATAAATGCCTGGAGTGTGGAAAGAGTTTCAGTAGAAACGATACTCTTACTTTCCATGGAAGAACTCATACAGGGGAGAAGCCTTATAAATGCATGGAGTGTGGGAAGAGTTTCAGTAGATACGATATTCTTACTTTCCATGGAAGAACTCATACAGGGGAGAAGCCTTATAAATGCTTGGAGTGTGGAAAGAGTTTTAGTAGATACGATACTCTTACTTTCCATGGAAGAACTCATACAGGGGAGAAACCTTATAAATGCTTGGAGTGTGGAAGGAGTTTCAGTCGCAATTCTACATTAAAAACTCACCTCAGAACCCACACAGGGGAAAAACCATATAAATGCATGGAGTGTGGAAAGAGTTTCATTGATAGTGGTTCCCTTAAAATTCATCACAGAACCCACACAGGGGAGAAGCCTTATAAATGCATGGAGTGTGGAAGCAGCTTCAGTGATAGTAGTGGATTAAGAAAGCATGTCAGAATCCACACAGGGGAGAAGCCTTATAAATGCATGGAGTGTGGAAAGAGTTTCATTGATAATAGTTCCCTTAAAATTCATCAGAGAACCCACACAGGGGAGAATCCTCATAAATGCATGGAGTGTGGAAAGAGCTTCATTAACACAAGTGGACTAAAAACTCACCTCAGAACCCACACAGGGGAGAAACCATATAAATGCATGGAGTGTGGGAAGGGTTTCTGTTATAGCAGTGTCCTTAGAAGTCATCACAGAACACACACAGGTGAGAAACCTTATAAATGCATTGAGTGTGGAAAGAGTTTTGTTAGTAATGGTTCACTTAAATTTCATCGGGGAACCCACATGGGGGAGAAGACTTATAAATGCATGGTGCGTGGAAAGAGCTTCACTAATAGCAAGGGACTAAAAACTCAACTCAGAACACACACAGGGGAGAAACTATATAAATGCATGGAGTGTGGAAAGAGCTTCAGTAATACCAGTGGACTAAAAATTCACCTCAGAACCCACACAGGGGAGAAACCGTATAAATGCATGGAGTGTGGAAAGAGTTTCATTACAAGTCATGCACTTAAAAGGCATCTCAGAACCCACACAGGGGAGAAACCATATAAATGCATGGAGTGTGGAAAGAGTTTCACTGATAGTGGTTCCCTTAAAATTCATCACAGAACCCACACTGGGGAGAAACCATATAAATGCATGGAGTGCGGAAAGAGTTTCAGTCAAAGTGACCACCTTAAAATTCATCTCAGAACCCACACAGGGGAGAAACCTTATAAATGCATGGAGTGTGGAAAAAGCTTCCATTATAGCAGTGTCCTTAGAAGTCATCACAGAACCCACACGGGTGAGAAGCCTTATAAATGTATACAGTGTGGAAAGAGTTTCATTAGTAATGGTTCCCTTAAAATTCATCACAGAACCCACACCGGGGAGAAACCATATAAATGCATGGATTGTGGAAAGACCTTTATTGAACATGGAGATCTTAATCAACATCGAAGAATCCACTCAGGAGAGAAAGCATATAAATGCATTGAGTGTGGAAAGTGTTTCAGTACTAGAAGTCACTTTTTTATTCATCTCAGAATCCACACTGGGGAGAATCCACATAAATGCATCGAGTGTGGGAAGAGCTTCATTAATACGAGTCAGCTAAAAACTCACCTTAGGAACCACACTGGCGAGAAACCATATAAATGTGTGGAGTGTGGAATGAGCTTTTCTCAAATTACAGGTCTCAATGTACACCGAAGAATCCACTCAGGAGAGAAACCATATAAATGCATGGAATGTGGGATGAGCTTCAGTAGAAATAGTATTCTTACTTTACATGCAAGAACTCATACAGGAGAGAAGCCATATAAATGCATGGAATGTGGAAAGTGCTTCCGTTATAGCAGTGTCCTTAGAATTCATCTCAGGACCCACACAGGTGAGAAGCCTTATAAATGCATGGAGTGTGGAAAGTGCTTCTGTTATAGCAGTGTCCTTAGAAGTCATCACAGAACCCACACAGGAGAGAAACCCTATAAATGCATGGAGTGTGGGAAGGACTTCAGTCAAAAAACTCATCTAACTTCACATGCAAGAATCCATACTGGAGAGAAACCATATAAATGCATGGAGTGCGGAAAGAGTTTCACTGATAGGGGTTCTCTTAAAATTCATCAGAGAACCCACACCGGGGATAAACCATATAAATGCATGGAGTGTGGAAAGTGTTTCAGTAGAAATGATAATCTTACTTTACATGGAAGAACTCATACAGGAGAGAAGCCTTATAAATGCATGGAGTGTGGGAAGGTCTTTAGTCAAAAAACTCATCTAACTTCACATGCAAGAATCCATACAGGAGAGAAACCCTATAAATGCATGGAGTGTGGGAAGGACTTCAGTCAAAAAACTCATCTAACTTCACATGCAAGAATCCATACAGGAAAGAAAACATACACATGCATGGAGTGTGGAAAGAGTTTCAGTATAAACCATTCTCCTACTTTACATGGAAGAAATCATACAGGACAGAAGCTTTATAAATGCATGGAGTGTGGAAAGGGTTTCTGTTATAGGAGAGGCCTAAGAACCCATCACAGACCCTGCACAGAGGAGAAACCATATAAATGCATGGACTGTGGAAAGAATTTCAGTTCTAACGGTAATCTTAAAACTCACCAAAGAACCCACACAGGTGAGAAGCCCTATAAATGCATGGAGTGCGGAAAGAGCTTCTGTTATAGCAGTGACCTTAGAAATCATCACATAATCCATACAGGAGAGAATCCCTATAAATGCATAGAGTGTGGGAAGGACTTCAGTCAAAAAAGGAGTCTTACTTTACATGCAAGAATTCATACAGGAGAAAAACCCTATAAATGCATGGAGTGTGGGAAGGACTTCAGTCAAAAATATAATCTTACTTTACATGCAAGAATCCATACAGGAGAGAAACCCTATAAATGCATGGAGTGTGGGAAGGACTTCAGCCAAAAATGTGCTTTAACTTTACATGCAAGAATCCATCCATACAGGAGAGAAATTATATAAATGCTTTACTCATGCTGTAAGTCTTCAGATACACCAAAGAATCCACTCAGGAGAGAAGGCTTATAAATGCATGGAGTGCAGAAAGAGTTTCTGTTATTGTAGAAGCCTAAGAACTCATCAAAGGACCCACACAGGGGGATACACTAAGAACTCATAACAGAACCACTTTCGGAAAAGGGTGACCTGACACTGAAGGCAAAACTTTGAACTGCAATGCTGAAGGAACAACCAAGAAGGGCAATGCTCCTCTTTTTCAGACTTCCCACTTTTTGCATGAGCTCTTCAAGATCTGGATCTCCAGGAAGGCCCCATGCATTCCCGCAGGCCCGCTAGCACCGAATCCCAGTGGTGCTGAACAGGACACCATGGGGATGCCGAGGCGCCCTTTCCAGCTCCTTTTTAGCAGAGCCAGAAGAGGGTGAGGCGGATTGACAAGGCAGGTGGGCTGCCAGATCACGAACAGACTTTGGGGACTTGCCACTGTGGCCACTCTGGGTGGTGGGGGAGGGCCAATCTACATGCCACTCATGGGGGAAGGGGAGGTCACACTTGTGCCTCGGCATCCACTTGAGGCAGAGACAACAGACAGAGAGGCAGCGGAAGCATGCCCCTGCTGCCCCACCAACCTGCTGGCCCGAAGCACTCATGATTGCCGTACGGCCACCCCGTCTTGATGGCTGCTTCGGCGGGGGGCATCAGCACGGGGATCATGGTTACTAACTGTGCCCCCATGTTCCCCCTGCCTCCTCCTCCCAGTGCCGAAGCAGGTTTCTGGGGGTGGGATCCTGACAGCAGTGCTGGTGACAGGCAAGCGACACTGACAGAGGCAGTGGCAATCATTGCCTTGTCTTCTCCAGCATGCCCCCAAAGCTTCCATGGCCTCTGTCAGTGCAGCCTGACTGTTGCGGGCAGCCATGATTCAGCCCCCCTCTGCCTTGGGCAAATATGCCACTATGTAAGGTTGCGTGGCTGCGAGTGGCAGGGAGAGCCAGCGCACAGCTCTGCTCCTCCTGGCCCAACCCTTGGACATCTGGATCCCATTGAGTAAGTAAGTGGTGTGGACACGCATCCAACAGTGGGGGGCCCATTTTGGACACCTTTAAACGGGTCTGCAGAGGGTCAGGATGCTCGATGATGTCTTAAATGGGGTCTACGTGGCAACAGGGCCTTCCCAATTGGGAGCAGTGGATTTAGCACAGCCGCCACAAACGAGGGACCTCATGGCCAGAGAAACAACACTGACAATCACATTTGCATCTCTGCTTTTCAAGCAAGCTTCAGTTCTTCCAGGTATCTAGCCAATTAAGTACTGCTAAGGGTGAAGCGATTGAAGGAGTAGGATTGAACTGGGAAGGAGGACATTAAGAATGAAATAAAACGCATAAAAAGAGTAAAATATACAGTAATCGTCTCAAAGAGGTAAGAAGAAGAATATTGCAAATGGTACCAGAGTCTAGCAAATGTTAGCATGGATGGAGTTAAAGGTATTTTTTTCCATTTGATCTGGGAATGCCCCAAGGTAACTGAATTTTGGAATAAAATAGAGAAAAGAAATCAATGATAGGCTGAATACACAGCTGATAGTTCCAGGAAAAATGGGAGTATTACATGCAGATTTAAATAACCTTCCGACTATCCAATTGAAGGAAAAAGTAGAATGGTTAACATGTGCCCAGTTAGTCCTTCTAAGTGGATGGAAGGATAGAACAAAATGGTCTACTAATATAATTGGCACAATTATACAATTATATGATAGCAGAATTATTGAATTGTCATATTAATTATATTAATAACTTAGAATTAGAATATGCAAACAAAAATGGATTATTGTTAAAAGATATTTAGACACTAAGCTTAGGAGTGAAAGTGAAAAATTGGAACTGTTTAAGTTTCTCAGTGTTGTGTTATTATGTATTAAGTAGCATTTTCTAATAAATACATCTGAACTATGAGTTGTATTACCCTTTGGGGGTAGGGGGAATAAAACTTGTCAAAAACTAATAATTTTGTTTTTTAAAAATTATTAACTTATAATTTAAAGTTTTCATGAGCTGGAAGATCCAGAGTATGGACAGCATTTTAGAAGTCATGAAAGATGTGGGTGTAAATAATCCGGGTTAGAGGGGAATCACAATTGCTCACTGCTCAGTGTTAGAAATGGGGCCTAAAACCCCTGTTAATGCCGCACAAGATTGGGATTTCCCCCCCCCTCAAGAACCCTAATTTCCCCCTGACAATTCTGTCCAGTCCGCAGTGTCAGCCACTGACAGATCACACAAGATGGCAGCCACGGGGGAGGCAGAAAAAGAGAAACGAAAGGAGCAGACAGATAATGTGACAGAATTGGAACTCGTATGAAATATCAGCACTCTGGAATCTAAAATAGATTTGAACAGGGATGTGCACGAATATTTGTGCTATTCGGAATTTGTATGAATTCGTATGTATTCCGACATTCGTGGACAAATGAAATGGGCCCTACATTCATAGGCTGTATTCGTCCATAAAGTGGATCTTCTGGTGTTTGTTAAAGCTTTGGTTAAAGCTTCTGTGAAGGCTAGATACCCCCGCGGCCTCCTATTCCCCCATGGCCTCCTATCCCTCCCCCTGCGGCCTCCCATCCTCCCCTGCAGTTTCCCGTCCCCACAATTACCTTTGGGTGTGTTGCTGCCTCTGCAGCGGTAGCCAATGCCACCACTGAAGTCACTGCAATGTGTGTTGCCAATGCCGTTGGTGCTGCCGCTGGAACTAGTGCCATGCCTCCCGCTGTCTCAGCTGATGCCCCATATGAGTCATCCTGGCCAGGTACTAAGCTGGCCTAATGATTCCTTACCTACAACATTAACTTAAAATGACCGGTGTGTCTTATTGGCTGGCTTATATTTTGCCAAATCTGGCAACCCTGAGTCTGTGGTGTTGGGGCCACTGCGGCTGATTCTGCATCCGCTGCTGTCACCAAAATTGCGGCAGCAGCCTCAATGGTGGCATCACTGAGGTGGCCATTGGTTGCTGCTGCCGCCAAGGTTGTGTCTGCGGTTGCCAATGCTGCAACGGCGGCAGTAACCACTGCTGCAGATATCACCGCTGCTGCCACTGCCAATGGTGTCCTTCTGGCAAAAAGGGAGGAGATTCACAGAATCTAAGGCCAGAATTCACTCAAGTTAACTTTTCCAGGGAGACAATAAGGTGACCTCCCTTGTGACCCTTCCGCACCTTGCCTGTGAATACCCAGCCCTGGAAATCCACCAGCCGCCACTGACTGCCTCTCCCGCTACACTATCAGAACAGAATCAACTGAACGTGTCACAGAAGCCATTGACCAGCTGAGAAGTCTTCAAACCAAGACCAAAACAGCAAACCCCACATTGGAAGGCATGAGAGGAGACATGATAGCGGTCCAAGTCTGCTGAGGGATTGTCCCTATTCTCACTTGCACAAGATTGGAGAACTAGAAACAACAGGATGAAACTTCAAGGGAGACAATTGAAATCAGATATTAGGAAAAAGCTCCTGACGGTAAGGGTGATCAGTCAGTGGAATAGGTTGCCATGGGAGGTAGTGGGTTCTCCTTCACTGGAGGTCTTCAAGCAGAGGCTGGACCTACATTTGTCTGGGATGGTTTAGGAAATCCTGCATTGAGCAGGAGGGTGGACTAGATGACCCTGGAGGTCCCTTCCAACTCTATGATTCTATGACACAAGACAGCACCAATTCAGTTCTTTTCCTAAAAGATAAGAGAGTGTCCAACTGTTGGTATATAGCAAATGTATGCCACTTTAAAGCTGTTTCAAAACAGTTTGAACTCTCGTCATTCCCACCCCCAATCAATTAAAATGGTTTCACAATGGTTTGGATCCTCTTCATCCCCATTCCCAATCAATTTCAGGGGTATTTTGAAGATTATTTGGCTTAAAAACAGAATAAATAAAAACCTGATTTTTCAGCTGTTTTTTTTCCTCCCAGTTTTGGCTTTTAAAACTCTTCTTTCTTATTGCTGTGGGTACGCTAGAGCAGTATTTGGGCAAATATATCATGAAACGGGTGGGCTTTCACCCTGCAAGACAGACCCTTGTCAGTTAAAATGCTAGGTTTCCCTCATACAGCAGCCGGTTTCATTGTAACAATTCACCCACTTCACACCTTATAACAGTGTTTCCTTTCCCACCCACGATCGAGGAAAGATGCAGGTCCCAGCCTCCTTCCTTGACCTTTAAAAAGGGGAAAGGAGGAAGCTGCAGGAGAAGCAAGGAAGTGAAGTGGCCACTCAGTCCATCTCTCCCTTTCACCCGCCTGCTGCAGCGGCAACACCGCTCGCTCACTTGCACAGCTCCCATGGGGGGTGTGTGTGCTCAAGTGTGTATGTGTGTGCGCGCGCAGACGGTGGCAGTGGCAGTGGCAGCAGAGCGAGCACTGTGTTGATCCCGGGGAGCCTTGCCTCGCCTTGCCCGGGCGGGGAGGAGGAGGAGGTCGCCCAGCCTCCGCTTGATCTTTCTTACCGGCTAGTGCAGTGGTTCTCAACCTGGGGGTCGGGACCCCTTTGGGGGTCGAACTACCCTTTCAGAGGCGTCGCGACAAGTCTCCAGCCACCCTTCCCTCCCACTTCCCAGCTGCTCTACCCCTGTGGTTGGGGGTCTCCACAACATGCAGAACTCCACTAAGGGGTCACGGCATTAGGAAGGTTGAGAACCACTGGGCTAGTGGATCCAGTGAAGCGAGCAGGCGTCCCTCCCTCCTTCCTCTCTCTTCCCCAACCAGCCAGCCAGCCAGGGTGCATTTTTCGGGGGGAACCCCTGCTGGGGATGGTGACTGTGGAAGTGAGTGGGCAAACGGGACTTGAGTTGCTGCCGCCACCGCACACCCCAGGCAGTGGGGAGAGAGGAGTAGGAAAAGGCTGAGGAGGGGAAAAAATAGCTTTCCCCAATCCATTTTTGGAAGCGTTTTAAGTGTTTTAAGTGAGGGGACACAAAATCGAGGTTGAATCCGATTGCCAGATGCTCCTTTGCTTCCTTTTAACGCACTTTATATATTGATGTAAATAGCAATATAAATAGCCTTGTATGTAGCACTTTATTTCTTGGGAATTCAGTTTTAGTGTTGCAATATGGGAACTGCTGATTGGTTAACTCCGCTGTAATAGTTTGTATGTCACATGCTCTCACTCTTAATTATTCTTTATTTGTTGGAAGAACCTTCACACTGAACATCTGAAGGGTTCCTTCTATTTAAAAGGGAGCCAGAGAGAGCTAAGCTTGGGGAGAGCTAAGCTGTTTCCGTGCTTATGGTTATTTGTTTTTTCTGGCTACTTAAGTAATACTGAGCAACCTTTATTTTACATTACCGCTTATTCCTTTCCTTATTTATCTATCTGCTTGTAAATAATAAACAATTAGTGTTTGCATTACACTTGTGTTTATTGATCTGCTTCAGGGTGAAGGCTTGACAGCAAGCCTTTGAAGCACGACACCTGGGCAAGGGGGTGGTCTAGTTCATATAGACACCAGCCCTTTGGCAGGCAGTGGGGCCGTATGGCTTAACCACCACTTCCTCGACTGCATTACTCTGCTACCACTATTCCAAGAATGGGTGGGGAGGTGGAGTCGAGTCATCACATCCATCCTTTCAACTAGTGTTTTTCTAGCTATATTCTGTAGGCCATTGCAGGAGAACCTGGGCTGTCATGGTTCCACCTCTTTCCTGCAGACTTGACCTGAGAAAATAGGGTTGCCTCTGTGCCTGGAAATTGCCTTGGGGGTGACTTGTGGTCCAATTCTGTCTATCAAGGCTTCAGCAGTAGTGGCACCCAGGCCCAATTCATAGGACAAATGCCGGGAGAAGGGCATTATCTGTGATGGCCCCCATATTATGGAACAGTCCTCTGATGAGATCTACCAGGCTCGTCCTGTGGCTTCTTTCAAACTGTGAATCAGTGTGGTCTAGTGGTTAGGGAGCCAGACTCTTATCAGGGAATACTGGGTTTGATTCTGCACTGCTCCATGAAGTTAGCCTGGTAACCTGGGGCTAGTCACAGCTCTCTTTCTGAGCTCTCACTGTCCCACCTACGTCACAGGGTGTTTGTTGTGGGGAGAAGAACAGAAGGTTTGTCAGCTGCTTTGACCCCCCTTAAGTGGTTGAGAAAAGCGGAGTAAAATACTAACTCCTACTTGTCCTCTTCTTCTTTCAGATACATGTGAAATTACCCCTTAATTTCTCCAGGGTTTGGAGTCTTGAGTGGTTGTAGTGGTTGCTATTCTCTGTGGTGCCAGAGTGTGGCAGTGGTGTGGACATGGGCCAGTGAGTAGGACAGCAAAGGCATGTGTGTTCTGTCCTTGGGCCTCCTCTGGCAATTGCAACCCACTGAAAATGCGGCAGCCATGGTTGAGAGGGGTTCCTGCTTTTTGGTCACAACAGCCTTGTGAGGTAGGCCAGGCTGAAAAGCAGCAGTTACATAGCGAACAGACATGGCTGAGTGGAGGCTTGAACCAAAGGACGGAAGCTCCTGACGGAACCCCTAGAGCTCCCAATTTATAGTGCTCTTTATTGAAAAGTCCTCTTCCTTGGAAACACTGAGGCTGAACCACGTGGTGATTTCTGGATCCTTCCTGTCCCAGCCTGGTGCTGTATTTCCATTGGGCGATTTGGGGCAGGAGACGATGGTCAGCACACCCAATGGTGATTTCAAATAGGCCATTCGCACCTTCGCTGCTAACTCCCAAGAAATATTTATGACTTCTCTTTTTGGTATGAAGAGCCCTGGTCTCAAAGGGACCATCCAGAAGCTGAAAGTTGAAAGTGATGGGGTGGAGGTACAGCCTTGGGGGTGGGTGGGTTCCCCTCCTTCTTTTGAAAAAGAGGAAGAAAGGGGGGAAATGATCCCACCAACATTCGGGGGCGGGGGGAAATGTAAGAGTCACCTTTAGATGCTGTAAGGAAGCTCTTCCACCGCTTAGTATAAAAAGCACGGAAGGACACTGTGTTAGATATTTATGTCCTCCCGCCCTCTTTCTGAAGGCGAATGGAGAGTGTTGAAGAAAGTTCCTCCTTCGCCTCTGGTTCCTTTTGCAACCCAGACAGAGGCATATTCTGCATCACTTGAGACCCTTGCAACGGGGAGCAGAGTGCAAGGGATTCCTGGCTGAGGTGGGGCAGGAGGAAGTAAGGGGAAGAAGTAAGGGAGGGGGGTTTCTTCCTTCTTGGGGGGTGCTGGGATGCCCCTCCCCTTGCAAAATCTCCTGCCCGCTCAGAAGCCACTTTGCTTCAGATGCACCCAAGGGAATCTCCAGGGATGGAGGGAAGAGCAGCTGGGAGGATGCGGGAGTTCAGGATCTTTTGGGTCACCTGGGATTGTGGGGGGAATTTTTTATTTATTATTATTATTTACATTTCTATCCTGCCCCATACCCAAAGGTCTTTGGGTGGGTAACAACCTTAAAACAGATTAGAAACAGAATACATTAAAATACATTTTTTTAAAAACCCCACAAATATTAAACCGTACACAATATGTTTAAAATGATAGTGTCTGTGCTGGGGGGAATCATAAGCAGCTCAGCCAAAGGTACATCTTCACTGACTTCCAAAATATATATAAGGAAGGGGCATGATGCACCTCAAGGGGGAGGCTATTCTATAATCTGGGGGCCATCACAGAAAAGGCTCTCTCCCGGGTGCCCACCAACGTTACTATTGAAGGTGGTGGGACAACCAGGAGGGCCTCACCGCTTGATCTTAAGGCATGGGCAGATCATTATGGAAGGAGGTGTTCCTTTGATATTTGGGGCCCAAGTCATTTAGGGCCTTATGAGTCAGTCAAAACCTTGAATTGGGCTCAGTAGTAAATTGGCAGCCAATGCAACCCTTTTTTAAACTGGCATGATGTGCACCCAGCTAGATGTTCCAGTCAGCACTTTAGCGGCTGCAGTTTGCACTAGCTGCAACTTCCGAACCGTCTTCAAGGGTAGCCCCATGGAGAGTGCATTACAGCAGTCCAATATAGAGGTTACAAGAGCATGGATAACTGTGACCAAGTCATCTCTATCCAGAAGAGGCTTCACTTGACAGACTAGCCATAGTTGGGAGTAGGCACTCCAAGCCACGGCCTCCACCTGAGCTTCAAGTGGTAGTGCGGAGTCCAGGAGTACCTCCAAATTACACACCTGTCCCTTCCAGGGTATTGCAACCCCATCAAGGACGGTATATCTCAACTATACGGACCCAAGACCCTGTGACACACAGCAGCTCTGTCTTGTCTGGAGTCAGCTTCAATCTATTGGCCCTCATCCAGCCCATTACCGCCTCCAGACACCTGTCAAGCACTTCAACTACCTCTGCTGATTCAGATGGTACAGAGAGATAGAGCTGGGTATCATCTGCATACTGATGACAAACTCACTCCAAATCTCCTGATGACCTCTCCCAACGGCTTCATATAGAATGGCGGAATGAATGGCAGGGAGGGATGCCCAGGAGGGATTCTTCCACAGGGATTCATCTGGCTTCTCCACATCCGGCTTCTCCTTCTCCCCCTGGTCTGAAGCCCCTCTGGGACAGAGGTGCCAAGCCAGGAGGAACCCTCGAAAGTCAGGGCGGTCCCTCCAGGGCTGAGTCCTGGGCTCCAAGGTGGAACCAGACTCCCAAAGAGCCTTTGCTGCTGTCGGGATCCCAGATAAACCAGGGTCCCTCCCTGGAAAGTGACCAGGAATTTTCTTTCCACATTATCTATTCCAAAGGTGGATTTTCAGAGTTACTTTACACTGAAAGGAAGCAGGTTGTCATTTTGCTCATGTATTCTCTCACTCAGCCGGATTAAACCTCAAGTGTGCCCGCAGCCCTTGTGTCTCTTGAGGCCCCTGCTCTGGTGTGACGCGAGGGAAGCCATTTTGCTCTCCCAGGAACCTACTTTTCCCCTTGGCGCCCAAATTGGCTGCGACCAATGGGAATCGAGCTTACCTCAGAGCGCCTGATGACATCATGGGCCAAACTGTCAGTCAGTTGCCCTCAATAGCGGTGGCAGTTCCTGAGGGGGCTTAACGGTCTCCAAGAACCAGAGCAGTTGGCGGGGGGGGGGGGGGGGCGATGGTCTTCTTGTTTATTGAGGGCATTTATTTAAGAATGTATATCCTGCCCTTCACCCATGAGGGCCACAATAAGAATTAGGTCCTATCAAATATAGGAACATGATTAAGATGCCACCCTGTGCCTGCTGGTTCCCCCTGAGGCCCCTGGATGAGGCCTGCAGGGCGGCCATCTTGCCCACCTCCGGGCCCCTGAGGGAGGAGAGAAGGAGAAGGAGGAGAACGGGCCTTTCAGGGCACGGTCCGCTTGACGTTGGCCCCGCAGAACCCCCTCTACCCTCCCTCTGTTCTCCAGGAACGCAAGGTCTAGCCCTGAGGGGAGGTTTGGGGGGAAGGACGAGGGAAGGGGGTATGGGGGGGTCCTCTTTCCTCTTGAAAAAAGTGGAAGGAGGGGGAAATAAAGCGGGGGGAGAACAAGGGGAGGGGCGCACCCCCACCCTCCTCTCTGCACAGAGGCACCCCTCCCCAGTTTCAAGCCTCCACCACAACAAGGTGCAAACATCTCGGCGTCTGTTGGTGCCGTGGGTGGGGTGGGGGACCGATGAAGGGGGGGGTACTCTAAGGAGAGACTCTGTGAGTGGCATTCGAGATAAAGCTCCTCCTCCCTCCCCCCTGCTTGTGCTCCGAGGGGGAACCGGAAGTGGAGGAGAAAATGCCTCCTCCTTCTCCTTCGCCTCTAGTCCCCTTTGCAGATGCAGAGACGGTTTGCACTTCGGGCCGCTTGCAAGGGGGTGGGGTGAATGCGTGAGACTCCTGGCCTGAGGAGGGGGAGGAGCAGGTAAGAGGGCAGCAGCATGAAGGGAGGAGGCTTCTTCAGTATGGAGGGCGGCTGGGTGCGCCCCTCCCCTTGCAAAATCTCCTCCCCGCTCAGAAGCCGTTTTGCCTTCAGATGCACCCAAGGGGATCCCCAGGGAGGGAGGGAAGACCAGCGGTAGGGGGGGTGGGGGCTTTAGGTCTTTGTGCATCATTTGGGGCTTGCGGGGGGATTTGTATTTTGTGCAGGGATGAAGGAGGGGAGGGACCACCAGGAGGAATTCCTTGGCAGAAGTCCCCCCCTGCTCTTTTCTTGCAGATGACGTTCTTGGGGAGGGGGGGGCAGAGGACTTTGCTTTCTGGGCTTCCTGCTCCGGCTTTGCTCCCCCCCCAGTACCCCTCCCCTCTGGTGCTACAGGCCGAAAGGGTAAAGTGAGTAGGTCCCCTTCATTCGGGAATCTCTTTGGCACCCACTTTTCTGCGTTCCTAATATACCTTTCTTAGATCCCCCTCCCCCATTGCTCCTTCCTGGGACCTCTGGAGACAGGAGGCAAAGCCCTGAAAAGCAGCTCCTCTCATTCCCATTCTATGAAGCCCCTCCAGCAGGTCACTGGCCCTGGAGGCCTCAGAGGGACTGAGGAGAACCACTAGGCTCCCACCACCCATCAATCTTCCAAGAAAGGCCATCTGTCAGGGTAGCTGAGGTTGCCTCCATGGCAAATTTTCACATGAGAGCAGACTGGAATGTGCTGAGATGATCCGTGGCCTCTGAGACTGCCGGCATTGGACAGTATTTAATGATATAAGAACCTCATAGGGGCCCTGCTTGATCATACTGTGGCCCATCTAGTCCATAAGAACTTGAGCCTTGCAGGATAAGACCACAGCCCATCCTGACCAGTCGTATCCGTGGCCCTCCAATTGCTCATGGACATTGCAAGCAGAAGACAAGGGCAAACCCTTCACCTGCTCTCTACTCTCTGTAAAGCGCCTTTAGAGGCATCCTGCCTGTCTTTTTAACCTGATGGTAGTACCTAGGTTCCCATTCAAGTAACCATTGATGCACATGTCCTCCATGAATTTCTCAAAGCTCTCAAGATGGTTGCTGCCACCACCTCTAGTAGCAAATTCCTGAGGCCGACAACCCTTCCCTTGTCTGGCCAGACTCTCCTGCCTATCAGCTTCATAGGTGCCCCCTCATAACACATAGAAAGGTATGAAAACATAAAGTCTTAATAGATTAAAATCATTCTTCAATGTAATATATAAAAGCACAATTTAAATTAATCTGGATAGGCCTGCCGGAAAAGATAGGCCTTAGTGCAACCTTAAATTCAGTCAGCATTGTTAGCTGGCTAATCTCTCCTGGCAGGTCATTCCAGTCTAGGTGCAGCTTCATGTTCTGCCTGAAGATCTGCAGGAGCAGATGAAGGTTTTCCCTTTGTCTTCTGCCTGAGATGAACAGAAGCAATTGATGGGCCACTGTGGGAGTAAGTATGCTGGACTAGGTGTGCTGTAGTGTGGTCCAGCAAGGCTTCTCTTAGGTTCTTAGGTTCTTCAAGTCCCTTGACATTCCTGCAATGTCAGCAATTGGGAGCCAGAGAGTGACAATTATGGGGAATTTGAACCAATGTACGATACCATTTGTGGAGGATCTTTAACTTTGTTTCAGTAATATGTGGAGCCAGGGGGGATGGAGTACGAGAGAAGATCCGGTGCCAGCCATAATCAGAAGTAGGTTGTGACACGTCCACACCCCAAGAGGCCATTAAAGGAAAGAGATAGGGTTAGAGATAGTGCCCATTAATACATTATAGGTTTCCCTCATTATCCTTGCTGAAGAGAGTCTGGATCACTTGGTCAATTTTTCAGACCAAGTCAGGGCTCTTCTAGGGTGCATTCTCCAGACATCCTAAAAGCTTCGCAGCCGCTGCGCTACTACCATTCACGGGACAAATGATTGTCCGTGGCGGCAGCAGAGCGGCAGGGAAAGTGTGATGTAAAAATCTGAATGATCATATAGCAGCTGTGTACTTTGCGCTTTTTCTGTCATGCTGCAAAAATCCAACGGAACATCGATCATCCCGTTGGAGTGATGGGATGTGTCTCCTCGCCATTCATTCCGCCATTCCGCCCTCCCTATGCAGCTTTCCATTGTCTTGTCCAGACGATGGGAAGCAGCTGTGCTGCGCTTTCCCTCCCATGCCCAATAGAAGCAAGAGGAGGCAGAGTGGAGATTGGGTGAGGACATGCAGCCACAATGGGTTCTCTTTGGGCAAAAGTAAACAGACCTTTCAGAAGGTTTAGTTTTCATTTGCTCTTAGTTGCATTGGGCATCATGGATTCCCTTCATCCAAACTGCATGACATGATCCTCACCTTCTCTGGGGTCAGCAAGAGCAGTGGACCTATTTGAAGTCCTGCCAACTCCTGCCCATTTGAAATATGAATTAAGTTAGTTGCGCATGGTTTTATGTGCTACGCCCTTTGGAATCAGGTCTCCATATCTACTAATAAAACAACTCTGTGTACTTTTTAAAAAAAAGTTTCTATAGCAAATTGCCCAAATACGTATAGAATCAAATGCAAGAAAATTCATATTTGTTCAAATAGATACCATTCAAATGTAGTAGAATTCAATTCAGTATAAATGTGCCATGTGAATTTTAAAGTGCCACAGCAGGTTCCTGGAATTTTGCAGGAAAGTGACACTAATAGGCAGAGAAAGGGATAGCACAAATGGAGGATGTTTTTTTCTTTATTTTTAATAGTGCCTAAGGATATGTAGGTGATTCAGTAAGTGATTCAGAGTCCCTGAATCACAGTCTTTGGAAGTTTAGTTTCTTCCCATCCCAAAGTCACTCCTAGGGTGAGTTCCCACCTGAGTTTTATTGAGCTTTGAAAATGGTTTGAATTTTCTTTGCCCCCATTAAAAATTGGCTTCTCCGTTTCCGAGGAGTGAATCACCAAAAATTGCATCCCCCACCAAAAAAAAAACACAACAGCTCTCACTCTGGTTTTTTTCCTTTGGGATCAGTACTGCACTATTGTGGGGAGGATTGTGCATTTTGGGTTGTTCCCTCCCATAGCCTTCTGCCCAATGTCTGTCTGTTTGGGGTGCGTCATGAAACGGGTGGGGTTTCACCTGGTAAGACAGCCCTTGCCATCCCTCCTTTGCAGAGAAGTTTAAATTTTTAGAGCCACCCCCTCCCCTCTTTCCCTCCGTGGGCCACTTCACGATGAATAAAAAATTTCATTTTCACCCACTTCGCACTGGCTAAAAAGTTTCATTTCCTGCCCACAATTTCCCCCTCACTTTCTCCTTTTTCAGCTTTCTCCGCACTTGGGGAAAGATGGCTTCGCTGTCTCCTTCTACGTGAACCAACCATAGTGGGTGGGCAGGAAGTGAGGAGAAAAGCACAAGTAAAGAGAAAGTGAGGGGAAAGCCTGGGTGAGGGAGGTGATTTTGTGCAACATTGAAGCACTGTGGAAGTGATCTCCATGGTCATGGGGGAATCTCTTGCATCTGAAGCTTCCTTTCATCCAGTCCTCCTTTCTCACTTCCAGGCAGTCAGTCCACCCATCAGTTCCTTGAGGGCCAGAAAGTGAAGAGGTCAGAACAGGATGTATGTGTGTCTGCCTATGTGAAATCACTGCTTTTAGGGGTGTGTTTGGCTGGAGGAACTTGTGAACGAGGCAGCATTCTTTGGTCTTATGTGGCTGGCCCCCTTCAGATGGGGAATTAGGATAAGAAGAAGGGAGAGAGTTGTTTTCTTTGCTGACCTGGGTGTGGAAATCCCCGGTCTTACAAGACATGAGAAGGAATTGGATTTATGAGCCCTCTGGGAGGAGCAGGCAAGGAAAACCGCTTCCTCCTTCCCCACCTGCTTGCCTTAAGCAAACCTTAGCCTAACCTCTCAGCTGCCTGTCCGCGTGGACCGACCAAGTCAGTGAGAGTTGATTTCTCCTCCCTCCCCTCCCTTGGAAATTTCAGATCATTAGTCTGAAATTACACCACTGCGTAAAAATGGCTGGGAATAGGACCAAAGGATAGAGCTGTGATTCCCCATCCTCAGCCATGTCATCGCGGGAGTGAACCCAATCAGGAGAGAGGGGTGGGCACCCTGGCTGGCAAAGGGCAAAGAGAAGTGTGTTTTTGAAGCGTATTCTTTGGGAACAGCACAATCAGGGTTGACTGCGATTTAAAATTTAAAAAATGGGAATGGACAGAATGCGCATATGCATCAGGTTTAGCTTTGTTTTGTTTTTAAAAACAGGTGGGAACAAGCTCCTCCTTTCTTACAACCTTTACCGGTTCTCAGACTTGGCTTTGGATGATGACTCCAGTGCGGTCCCTGGAATCCTTCCTCACCAGCTCCCTTGTTTGGCCTCCACCTTCTCTTTTATCTGCTCCAGATCCTTTCTTGGCCAGGGCCTCGCCATTTCATATACTCCTGCTCCCAGGCGTCCCTGACGTCTCCACTCCTTTCTTTCTCTCTCCTCCTCCTATCTCCGATCTCTCTCTCTCTCTTTCCCTCTCAACCTTCCTGTCTTTAATTATCTAAAGTTTCCCCCTACACTTCATTTACTACCCACACCTGTGAGGGAGTTAAAGTGAACCCATCACACCAGTCCTCCTCTTTAAGTCCTGCATCAATTTGAGTTCTGCTGGTGGTTTTTCCCCCTGCCGTATGAATTTTGTCATATTGCCTTGCCATTGTTTAAAGTCTTTTTCATTCATCACTTTTGGTGGAGGTCTTGGAAGCAGCTTCATTTTTATCAGGGAAATCCTGCCCGTTAACAATAAATTCTGTTTGGCCATCTTTGTAGATCTTGTTTAATTTCTGATCACGTTCTCAGATAATTGTTCTGATATAAAGCTATGTTTTGTTTGGTCAATATCACTCCCAAGTATTTAACTTTCTTCTTTCAATCAAATCCTGATTTTTCTTGAAACTCTTCCCGTTCCTTGTTTGTCATTTTTTTCAACAATGCTTTGGTTTTCTCATTTACTTTTAATCCAGTTACCTTTCTATAAGCCTCTATTATCTGTTTAATTGGTTCTGTTTAATTGTTTGGCTCTATTAAAATGATAGCTGCAAAGGCTCTTATTTTCTTCTCTTTTAACTTTTACTTCTATCCAAGTATGTTTTCTTTAAGACTATTAAAAACTTCCAGTGTCAGTATAAACTATAGAGGAAAAAGTGAACACCCCTGTCTAATTCATTTTTGAATAGCAAAAATTTCTGTAGTTTCTCCATTTATTAGTAGTTCTGCATACTGTTGTATATAAATTTGAACTCAAATTTCCTGGTTGAGGGTGTCCATCAACTACACTTTGCTAGTGATGTTTCTCCACTTCCTACCTTCCAGAATGCACTGGGCTCCCTGGAGTAGTTTGAGAACTCATGGCAGAAACGACTAGAAAGGATTGGGTGTCCTTGGTTGGTGAAGTAACAAAACAAAGGAGGACTCCTCAGGGGTGGTATGAGAGAGAGGGGAGTAAATTTTGGTTTGGCTCTTTGTAGATGAGGGCCCCCATGAAATCATTTGGTTTATGTCCAAACTTCTAATTAGACTGATGTTTTCTTCCATTTTCTTCCATAGAAAATTTGGGGAGGAAAACCATGTCTGGGCTCTCATCACAAACACCAGAACAGGGAGGAGGAGAAAAGTTGCTTTCAAGCAAAATGGAATCAAAATGCTACAACAGAAGAGAATCAGAGGCCTCATTATTAGAAAATGCAGAAATGCAAGGATTTCTGACCACTGAAAATCCAGAAGAAAATAGATGGGAAACATCAAAAATCCACTCAGGAGAGAAACCACATAAATTTTTGGAGTATGGAAAGAATTCCTATAATTCCAATAATCTTCGAACTCATGAGAGAATACACACAGGGGAGAAACCATATAAATGCATGGAGTGTGGAAAGAGCTTTACTCAAAGTTCAAGTCTTAATGTACATCGAAAAATCCACTCAGGAGAAAAACCATATAAATGCATAGAGTGCAAAAAGAGTTTCAGTTCCAATGATATCTTAAAAACTCACCTCAGAAGAACCCACACAGGAGAGAAACCATATAGATGCATGGAGTGTGGAAAGAATTTCTATAGTTGCAGTAATCTTAACACTCATCAGAAAACCCATACAGGGGAGAAACCATATAAATGCATGGAGTGTGGAAAGAATTTCAATAGTTCCAGTTATCTTAGAACGCATCAGAGAACCCACACAGGGGAGAGACCATATAAATGCATGGTGTGTGGAAAGAATTTCTATACTTCCAGTCATCTTAGAACTCATCAGAAAACCCACACAGGGGAGAAACCATATAAATGTATGGAGTGTGGAAACAGTTTCAGTAGCAATCGTAACTTAAAAGTTCACATCAGAGTCCACACAGGGGAGAAACCATATAAATGCATGGAGTGTGGAAAGAACTTTACTAAAAGTGGAGGTCTTGATGCACATCGAAAAATCCACACAGGAGAAAAACCGTATAAATGCATAGAGTGCAAAAAGAGTTTCAGTTCCAATGCTGTCTTAAAAACTCACCTCAGAAGTATCCACACAGGAGAGAAACCATATAAATGCATGGAGTGTGGAAAGAGTTTCGCTAGTAAGGATTACCTTAAAATTCATCAGAGAATCCATACAGGGGAGAAACCATATAAATGCATGGAGTGTGGAAAGAATTTCAGTTGTTGTAGTAGTCTTAGAACTCATCAGAGAACGCACACAGGGGAGAAACCATATAAATGCATGGAGTGTGGAAAGAGTTTCAGTACCAATAATACCTTAAAAACCCACGTCAGAAGAACCCACACGGGAGAGAAACCATATAAATGCATGGAGTGTGGAAAGAGTTTCTATAGTAGTAGTAATCTTAGAACTCATCAGAGATTCCACAAAGGGGAGAAACCATATGAATGCATGGGGTGTGGAAAGAGCTTTACTGGTACTTCTGGTCTTAATGGACATCGAAAAATCAACTCAGAAGAGAAACCATGTAAATGCACGGAGTGTGGAAAGAGTCTCAGTAGCAATACTGTCTTAAAAGTTCACCTCAGAACCCACACAGGGGAGAAACCACACAAATGTATGGAGTGTGGAATGAGCTTCAGTCAAAGCGGTGTCCTTAGAACTCATCTCAGAACCCACACAGGGGAGAGACCATATAAATGCATGGAGTGTGGAAGGAGCTTTACTCGAAGTGCAAGTCTTAATGAACATCAAAGAATCCATTCAGAAGAGAAACCATATGAATGCATAGATTGTGGAAAGAGCCTCAGTAGCAATGCTGCCTTAAAAAATCACTTCAGAACCCACACGGGGGAGAAACCATATAAATGCATGGAGTGTGGAAGGAGCTTTACTCGAAGTTCAGGTCTTAATCAACATCGAAGAATTCACTCAGGAGAGAAACCATATGAATGCATGGAGTGTGGAAAGAATGTCAGTAGCAATGCTGCCTTAAAAGTTCACCTCCGAACCCACACAGGAGAGAAACCATATAACTGCATGGAATGTGGAAAGAATTTCAATAGTTGCAGCAATCTTAGAACCCATCAGAAAATCCACTCAAGAGAGAACCCATATAAATGCATGGAGTGTGGAAAGAATTTCAGTAGTTCTGGTAGCCTTGGAGTTCATTGGAAAATTCACACAAGGGAGAAACCGTATGGAGTGTGGATGGACCTTTACTTTAAGTGGAGGTCTTAATGAACATCGGAGAATCCACTCAGGAGAGAAATCATATAAATGCATGGAATGTTGAAAGTGTTTCAGTAGCAATGCTGCCTTAAAAACTCACCTCAGACCCCCGAAGGGAAGGAACCAAATAAATGCATGTAATGTGGAAAGAATTTCAATAGCTGCAGCGATCTTAGAACTCATCAGAAAAAACCATATAAATGCATGGAGTGTGGAAAAAATGTACATTGTTATGTACATCGCAGAATCCACTCAAGTGAGAAAAATAACTGGCTGGATTGTGGAAAAAACTTCTATCAGACTAGTTTAAAATCTCATCACTGAAGTCACCATATAAATACCTTGAGTGTGGAATAAGCTTCAGTCAAACACTTACTTTACATACAGAAGTCATACAGGAGAGAAGCCATATAAATGTGTGATGTGTGGAATGAGTTTCACTAGTAGCAGTCATCTTAGGCTCATTAGAAAACCCACACGGGAAAAACCATATAAATGCATGGAGTGTGGAGTTTCTCTTCTAGAAATTACCTTAAAATTCATCACAGAACCCACAGTGGGGTGTCAGGGGAATTTAAAGAAAACAAATTTTGATAAACAAGCAAAACCTGGTTTCAGAGATCAATTATTTTATTTACTTTTGCAAAAGGAAGAGAGATCCTGGTTTCATAAGAGAGGTGTTCCAGCTCCTTAATCATTTTGGTTGCCCTTTTCTGGACATTTTCCAGTTCCACAATATCCTTTCTGAGCTGTAGTGACCAGAACTGTACACAATATTCTAAATGTGGCCTCACCAGAGATTTATAGGGGCAAAATGACACGTGCTGACTTATTTTCTATTCCCTTCCTAATTATTCCCAGCATTGAATTAGCTTTTTTCGCTGCTGCCGCGCACTAAGTTGACACTTTCATTGAACTGTCCACCAGGACCCCGAGATCTCTTTCCTGGTGTGTTGCAGAAAGCTCACACCCCATCAGTTTATAGATGTAATTTGGGCTTTTAGCCCCGATGTGCATTACTTTGCACTTGTTAAGATTAAAGCACAAGTCTTAATATTCCCAGAATCCACTATTTCCTTCTCAGTTCCCCCCTTTGATCCTTTTTTAAAGCCTCACACCTTAGTGTTACATATGGATGGATTCTGGGAGAGAAATTCTTCTTCCGGGTTGTCAGATGACCCTGTGTCATTCAGACAACAGTCATCTCCTTTGTAGTTTACTGCAAGGTGTCATAACCCCCCTGTCAACAGGGCTACTGGTAACTAGCCTAAGCGTAGCACCCCAATGTGATAACTGGACGAATTCACCTCACCGATGCCACCTATGTGAAAATCCCCCTATCACCAATACCCTGGCCACCCGCCTAAGCGCAGTGCACCAATATTCCCGTGGCAAGGAGTATCCAAATGCCGAGTAGCACAGGGCGCTCTGGTGCAGAGCTAACTTGTAATTGCACTCCACTTGAACTGCTATCCAGAATAATCACTTCTCTCCGCTGTAGATATAAACTAGATAAGTATTTATTATATACAGTAATGGATAATGCAAAGTAAGCAATAAGCAAAACCAAAAGGTTCCCAATACAATCTTAATAAGTTCCTGTTGCAAAAATAGTTTGAGTTTCAATAGTCGAAATCAAGCCTCTGGTTCTCTTTAGCTCCCTAACGGTTTCTTGTCCGAACTAAGGAATCCGCCTCCACGTCCAGTCAGCAACAACTCCTCTAAGCCTCAGCTCCTGGTGAGCTGACATGTAGTCCAATCTTCAGCTCTCACCTCCTGCTAGCCCTATAAGCCTGCAGTAGCCCCTCACCTAGTCTGAGTAGAAACAGCAAAAGGCAAAATCAGCTTCAGCCCTCCGCTCTCCAGCTAGGCAAAACCCTCTGCCCGCTATCCTGAGGAAAACTACCCCCACCAAAGCAGCTTCTCGCCTAAGCTAAGAACCTCTGCTTTTCTAACACAAGCACTAGGCTTCAGCCCTTGTAAGCTTGCAAGATAAACCTGTCTGCAGCTTTCACCCGCAGCAAACTCCTGCTGCAGACCCCTGCCTATCCCTACCTGGAATGGAGGCAGTCCCAGGGAAGTTCTTCCTGAGACCGGCAACCCTTCCCTTGTCTGACCAGACTCTCCTGCCTATCAGCTTCATAGATGCCACCTCATAACACATATAAACGTATAAAAACATATAAAGTCATGATATATTTAAATCATTCTTCAACGTAATATATAAAAGCACACTTTTAATTAATTTGGATAGGCCTGCTGGAAAAGGTAGGCCTTAGTGGAACTTAAATTCAGTCAGCATTGTTAGCTGGCCAGTCGCTCCTGGCAGGTCATTCCACAGTCTCGGTGCAGCTTCATGTTCTGCTTGAAGATCTGCAGGGAGTCATGTGTTTATTGACAAGCCTCCTGCTTCTTTTGAGGTTTTCTCCCCTCTCCCTAGAGCAGTGGTTCTCAACCTGGGGGTCAGGACCCCTTTGGGGGTCGAATTACCCTTTCAGAGGGGTCATGACGAGTCTCCTACCACCCTTTCCTCCCACCTCCCAGCTGCTCCGCCCCTGTGGTTGGGGGGTCTCCACAACATGAGGAACTCCATTAAGGGGGCATGACATTAGGAAGGTTGAGAACCACTGCCCTAGAGAGTTTCCAAATCTCCCTCTCTGCTCCCTTAGCAAAGGGCACATGTTGGGATGGCTGTCAGGAGCTTTGCTAGCTCCTATCCTTGTTCTTGCTCTCCTCCACCCACACCGATCCCAGAGTGTCTGTAAGCCAGGCATGTCAAAGATACGGCCCGCGGGCCGGATGCGGCCCACGGGGCATTTTAATACGGCCTGCCACCGCCGCCGCCCTCCTTGGGCACAAAGGAGGTGACGTGAGGCGAGCGCGCGCGCGGCGGGACCCTCCATTGCCGGAGTGCATGGGTGCCGCCATGGACAGCCAGCCCCTCCCTAGCCATGCCCCAGCCACACCCCCAGACCCTCCTCTGTTCCCTAGCCACACCCTCAGCCACGCCCCCGGCCCTCCTCTGTTCCCTAGCCATGCCACGGCGGCGCGCCCAGCCATGCCCCCTGGCCCTCACAGTTTTGTTTTTTTTAATCCGGCCCTCGGCCGGATTGAGTTTGGCACTTCTGCTGTAAGCTTTATAGGGGCTTGTTTGGAGCCTCCTATTGGTCCCTGGGGATCAGGTGATCCTCCCTGAGGGCGGGAACTCCTCCCTTTCACCCCCTCCTCCCTCCTGGGGTGCAAAAAGCCCAGGAATTAGCAGAAAAAGGGCGGGGAAAATAGTTTTAAAAATGCAGTAGTTCCCTGTGGGCTTTTGCAAACCCCGGGATCATCACACAAGGCTTTTATTTTGTAACATTAGTATGGTTTCAGGCAGATGGGTTTTTCTCCTGAAGCATCTACTCCTGATACAGCACCCCGGTTGTACAAAGGGGTACAAGATCAAGATCCCGAAGAGAATCACAGCTGTTCCCATCTGGTTCCTGCAATGATTTGGTTTCTAACATCAGCCCTTTTGGATGACCCATCTTATGGGATGCTTACAGGTACTTTGATTTCTCACACTTCACTTACAGTTTTAACAGGTTTAACATATACACAACCAGATTTCTAGCCTCACAGGTTGTCCTCAATGGTTTTTTTTTGTTTTTCCTCCTACAGCCCCTGGGGCATCTTAGGCAGAAATCCAACAGGACATAATCAAGACAGACATAGACTGATAAAGGCGTGTTTACATCACACGTTGGTGTGTTCCAGACTGATAGACAAACACACGTTTACATCTTTTGCAAAAGAGATCCATTTAAATAGGAACAATAGACAAGTCTCATAGTCACAACACTGTATTGCGAACTGCAACAATTCTTACTACTCCAGCTTTTTACCATCACTTACCTTGGTCCCTAGAACAACATTTGCTAACTTTTGTCTTCTATTTGCATGGTTTCAGCATTTCTCGTTTCAGCATTGTGTTTAGTAATATGCTTGCAAAGGCTGTTTATGAATATAGAAATCTTAAGCCTAATTGATTCAAGCAAAAAGCAAGTTTTAATATTCCAAGAATCCATTATTTCCTTCTCAGAAGTATTTCTTCACCCAGCGAGTCGTCAGTTTATGGAATTTGCTGCGGGAAAATGTGGTAACAGCTACCAGCCTAGATGGCTTTAAGGTACGGTTAGACCAGCGGTTGTCAACCTGTGGGTCGTGACCCCTTTGGGGGTTGCCTCACTGTTTCAGAGGGGTCGCCACTCACTCACTCCTCTCCAGCAGCAGGCTTACACGCCCCTGCCTTCCCTTCTCCATTCGTCGGTGGAAGGAAGAGAAAGGGGGAGTTCAAGGGACCAGTGTGCCTCAGGTGGATGGAGCAAGGGCTGAAGTCACGTTGGGCACGTAATGCAGCCTTTGCTCCCACCGCCAAAGCCTCTTACCTGCCTGGGACAGCGTGAGGAGGTAGGGTGGGCTGAGACGGGGGTTTGAGCCCCTTCAGGTGGGTAACGTTGCTTCCTGAGCTCTGTAGCTTAAAATGCCTGATAAACTCAATAGCAGTAAGATAATAAAGCAGTAAAAGACCCACTTACTGTGGCTGCACACGACTGAAGAAAGAGGGGAATCCAAGTCTCAGACTGAGACACCCCCTTTGAGACAGGAGGGAAAACAAGGAAGTCCAGTGAAAGAGAGGGAGGGGATGGGTGGCTGCACAAGACAGAAGAAACTGGCACATATTTTTATAGCATGAGGACGGGCATCTCTTACTGAAGATGGGAGTATATCCATAGGATAAAAAGGACAAGGGAACAGATCAAAAGATGGATAGAGACGTCACACATATGTTTATTATTAGAAAGATGGTGTTTAAGAGGAGGCCTGGTTCAAGTAAAATCATGCATGGTATAGAAAAAGTTTCTCTTTCACACAACACTAGAACCAAGTGTGAATTTAACTTCACACTTGAGGTTGCCTTTTTACGCATACTGTTGCAAAATGGAATTTTTTTGGTAAGGTGATTGTTGATTTTCATTTTTGTTGGTGGCTAGCAGGCATAATTCTGGAGTTGATTTGATTTTGTGTTTGATAACGGTAGGGATTTCCTGATCGATGATTATCCAGTGAGATTGGATTAGCCTTGACATTAGTGCCACTCAAGATTTTCTTTTAGTTCACTGATTCCTAGTGGCCGAAGCAATCATCATACTCTTTACATTAGATAAGTGAAGCTAACTAGACCTGATCTTTACAGATGTGTAATGCTTGCCTGCACTCTCAACAAGAACCATTGGTTTGTGGGTTTACTTAGCATTTTTCTGATACTTTCTGCTGCCTCGTGACTCATCCTGGAAGAAAAGTGGCCTGTAAGTGGAAGTTCATGGGGCATGTTTAGTTTCCTGTGTTTTCAGCACCTTATAGATGTACTAGACTGCCAGGAGATGTCTAGGAATGCAGAATGCATATTTATAAAAACAGTACAATTATTTATTTTTGTATTTCTATCCCGCCCTAAACCCATCCTGAAAGACACTTCAAGATTTCTGTCAGAATTAAGACAAAACCTACCTGTAAGATTCTTGTTAGATAAAACTGGACTACAGACTATACCGCATCAAAATATTTAGACTTCCTTCCTACCTAGTTCCAACAGTTGCAGTTTCCTACAGTTCACATGTAGGGAAGTTTAAAATTGCAGGGAACCTCCATTTCCATTTTGCAAAATTAAAAAAAAAAATCTTTTTCCAAACCATTAGGAAGGTTGAGAACCGCTGGGTTAGACAAATTTATGGATGACAGATGTATCAGTGGCTACTAGAATGAATGCCTAGGTGCATCTTTCAGGCTGGGGTGGGGGGTGGGGAAGCAGGACACTTCCAAGGCCATTTGCTGGGATTCAAGAGCAGGAGAAGGTTTGTCCTTGTCTCTGCTTGAGATGCCCATGAGCATTTGGTGGGCCACTGTGTGCAACGGGACACTGGACTAGATGGGCTGTGGCCTCATCCCGCCAGGCCCCTCTTATGTTCTTATGCATCCCATATCAACCTGCCCGTGCCTTAAGATCTGTAAGGGAGGCTCTCCTGGATGTCCTATTACCCTCAGCAGCAAAAGGGGTGAGCACCCAGGAGAGGGCCTTCTCAGTGATGGCCCCTGGGCTGTGAATAGTCTTATCACCTTCACTGTACACATTTAGGAAGGCAATGAAGACACACCTCTTTGCCCTGGCCTTTGGTTAAATGGTGAAACACTTTCCCCTCCCCTCTTGCAGATGCTATTGTTTTAATACATGCTTTAATTGTTTTAATAATGTTTGTTTTAGATGTTGTTACCCACCCAGAGACCCCTGGGTATAGGGCGGGATAAAAAATGTAAATAAATAAATAAATAGGATGGTGGTTTGCCTCTTTTTCAACTGCATCACATTGCTGACTCATATTCATCCTGTGATCAGCCAGTCATCATGGCTTGGCTTCGCAAACGAAGATTTAGCAAGGACAGATGTATCAATGGCTACTAGAATGAATGCCTAGGTGCATCCTTCAGGCTGAGGGGAGGGAGGAACCGGGGCGCTTCTAAGGCCATCTGCTGGGACTCGAGAGCAGGAGATGGTTTGTCCTTGCCTCTGCTTGAGATGCCCGTGAGCATTTGGAGGGCCACTGTGTGCGACAGGATGCTGGACTAGATGGGCTGTGGCCTGATCCAGCAAGGTTTCTCTTATGTTCTTATGTTCTTAACCCATGCTTAATGGTGTGTGGGTAGCCCTCCGGCCTGCGCAGTGGCTTTTTCAAGTGAGGTACAGTGTGTGCAAAACCAACCCAGCCTTTACACCTAAGGTTCATCTGCCAGGGCCTAGCAAGCTTGGACGGTGGCAGCAAAATCCTCAACTCGTAGGTTTGGTTAGAGTTTCCTTCTCTTAGATCGGTGATGGCCAACCTATGACACGCGTGTCACAGGTGACACGCCAAGCCCTTTTGGGTGACACACATGGCCACCCTGGCACCTGGGCGTGTAGTGCTTGCTTGTTCTTGAAGTGTACGAAATACCAACTTTCAATTGAAGATTTAGCCACAAAAGTCACTAATGTAAAAAATTATTTGTTTTTGCTTTTAATAAAATACATATATCAAAAATATAACTTTTTTACTAGAGCTACAAATATCACAAAATTACGGATATTTCTAGATGTGACACAGCACCCGAGTTAAGCTAGGTTTTCTTGCGAATTTTGACACACCGAGCTCAAAAGGTTCACCATCACTGTCTTAGATGGATGGCCTTACAGGGCTAAGCGAGCACCATCTGCCCGGGTTTGACATTGTAGTTGTCCTTCTCCTAGGATGGTTGCTGAGGCTAATGAGCCCAACCTGCCCATGGCCACGCTTTGTCTGACCCTTCCGTTGAGACCTGTCTGGCATGGGGGAGCCTATCAGAGGCATATTCCACTGCCAGCACAGCTCACAACTTCTCAAGGGCACGCAAGCTCCTCCCCCATGACAAGGGGGTGCCCATCAAGGAGGATTAGCCAGTACACCCAGATATACTCCAACAATCGCAAATGGCTGAAACGGATTATTTTGAGCCACATCAGTCTGACTTCAGGCCTGCTGTGGAGACTGAATCGGTCTTAGTTACCCTGACTGAGGACCTTTGGGAGAGGGTTTCTCTTGATCCAACTTGATATCTAGTTGGTTTTTTCTTTGGTCAGCTGGGGTGTTTTCCCAGATCATCTTGGAGGGTCATTGCAGCTGGCATGGTATGACAGTGAATGCCCTCCTTTCCTGCAAAGACGACCTGAGAGAATAGTCGTGGATGACTGTGTCTCTAAGCCCTGTGGGGTCCAATTCTGTCACTAAATTGTCTAACTGTCATCATCTATAGGAAGCCCCTGGGAGCAGTCATCGGGGCTTCATCAATAGAGGTCTGCAGCCCAATTCAAGATATTAATATTGACCCATAAACTCCTGGAAGACATAGGCCCTCAACATCTGAAGGAACACCACCTCTTATTCACACCTGCACAAGACTTGAGATCTTCAGAGCGTGGCTGTACCGTTGATTTGACGGTCTCGTGTGATGTATGTTTTATGCTCTTCTGAGAAAAACAATTAAAAAAAATTTTTTTAACCTATAAAGTTTCATTTGACAACTTCCAGGAGCAGGGCATTCTCCGTGGTGGCCCCCGTGTATGGAACAGTCTTCTGGTGAGATTTACCGGGTGTCTAGTGTTGCTTCTTTCAGATACATAAGAAATTACCTCTCACCTCCCCAGGCTTTGGAGTCTCTGATGTCACCTCGATTTGCTTATTTATTCTATACTGTTTTTATCCTGTTTGCTCTTTTGTGCTTTTCTGGCATGCCTTGGCCTGAGAAGTCCCACAGATGCTCATGGCCCTCAGCTCTGTTTGTCGATCGCATCTGAATCCAGGGAGGCTGTGAGTGCTCTGGACGTGGCGATGGGATGGACGAGGGTCAGTGAGCGACCTGCATGGCTGGAGGAGTCCCTTCCTGGCTCTGGCTAACTGGATCCCTACGTGGACCAGAGCAAAGGCTTCCATGTTCCCTTCTTGGACCACAGTGTAGCATCCACGGTCCTGAGAAGGGTGCCTGCTCTATGGTCACAACATCCTTGTGAGGTAGGCCAGCCCAAAAGGCAGCCATTGGCCCAAGATTACGCAGTGATCTGATGCGGCCAAGTGGGGACCTCAACCAAAAGGCAGAAGGTCCTGGTGAAGACCCCTGGTGCTCCCAATGCGTAAACCTCCTTTAGTTCTTCCCCCATTCAACCGAAA
This sequence comes from Aspidoscelis tigris stejnegeri, assembly GCA_023333525.1. NCBI lineage: Eukaryota > Metazoa > Chordata > Lepidosauria > Squamata > Teiidae > Aspidoscelis > Aspidoscelis tigris. The sequence continues at coordinate 5,420,734 of JALMGA010000024.1, forward strand.
ACTCTTCTTGCTCTAAATCGTGAAGGTTCCTCCAGAAAGGTTTCTTAAATTCCTTCCTGTCCTAGCATGTGCTGTATTTTCACTGGGGCAATCCAGGCAATGGTCGGCATAGCCAATGGTAAGAAGTTCAGAGGAGCCTTTCTGCTGATTCACCCAGCGGCCCACCGATTACTTATGGGCATCTCAAGGAGAAGATGAGGGCAAAACCTTCACCTATTGGACCTTCAGCTCCCTGCAAATGGCCTTCAAGGGCCTCCTGCCTGGCTCTCCAGCCTGGAGGTGCTAGCAAGGCATCTGGGCATCCGCTCTATGGTAGTAGCCCTTGGTGCACCTGTCCTCCATGAATTTCCCCTTCTCCTTTTTTCTGCTGACCTGGAGAGATACTTGTGGCCTTCTGCTTTGCTATGACTCAAAGGGACCGTCCCGAAGCGGAAAGTGGTGATGGGTGGGGGAGGCCCTGTGGGTTGTCCCCATTCTTTGGGAAAGCCGAAGGGGAACCGGAAGTGTCTGAGAAAGTGCCTTCTCCTCCTTTGCTCTAGTCCCCTTTGCAGGCCCGGCGGAGGGGGGAGGCGGCGGCGCGCAGCACTTTGCGAGACCTTTGCAAAGGGGGAGCCGATGGCAGGAGCAGGTAAGGGGGGGAAAGGAGGACTTGAGAGTCGCCTTTGGGTGCTGGAGGGGAACCTCCCCTGCCACCCCTCGGGATAAAAAGCACATGGGGAGGAGCGGGGGAAAGAGTCTGTGTGAGTGGCATTCGAGAACAAAGCTCCTCCTCCCTCCCCCTTCTCAGTACGAAGGGGAACCGGAAGTGTGAGAGAAACTGCCTCCTTTGCCTCATTCCTCTTTGCAGAGGCGGTTCGCACTCCGGGATCCCTGCAAAGGGGGGGGGGGGGGCGAATGCATGAGATTCCTGGCCTGAGGAGGGGGCAGGAGCAGGTAAGGGGCAGCAGCGGGGGGGAGGAAGCAGAGAGGGCGTTTCTTCCGCATGGGGGGGCGGCTGGGTGCAACCTTCCCCATGCAAAATCTCCTGCCCCCCCCCAGAAGCCGCTTTGCCTTCAGATGCACCCAGGGGGTCCCGAGGGAGGGGGGAAAAGCAGCGGGGGGAGGAATTGGGGGCTTCGGGTCTTTGTGCATCCTTTGGGGCTTGCAGGGGATTTGCATTTTGTGCAGGGATGACGGGGCGGGGGAGGGACCCCCAGGGGGAATTCCTTGGCAGAAGCCCCTCCCTGCATTTCTCTTGCAGAGGACATTGTTTGGGGGGGGGGAGGACTTTGCTTTCGGTGCTCCTTGCTCCAGCTTTGCTCACCCCCCAGTGCCCCCTCCCTCTTTCCTGTGCTATGGGTGGAAAGTCTGTGCAGGGGAAAGCGAGCCTCTCCGTTCATTTAGGAACCTCCTTGGCACCCACTTTTCTGGGTTCCTAATACACCTTTCATAGATCTCCCCAATTGCCCCTTCCTGGGACCCTTCCAGAGAGGGGAGGCAAAGCCCTGCAAAGCAGCCCCCCAGTGCCTGAAGTTCCTTCGGCAGGACACAATGGTCAGCTTCCCTAGAGGAGAAGCATTAGGGTCCCGCCACCTCTTTCCATCTCCTGAGAAAGGCCATCTGTCAGAGCAGCTGAGGTCATCTCCATGCCAAACTCTAACACGAGAGCAGACTGGAATGTGCTGAGATGATCTGTCGCCTCCGAGACCGCTGGTACTTTGGCAGCTTCCCCAGCATCTTGGCCCAGGAGGAGATATGAGGCGCTGGACAGTATTTAACGATAGAAGAGCTTCAGATGAGCCCTGCTGCGTCCCCATGCAAGCCGGATGGCACTGTTTGGGCACGCATGGGCCGAGCATGGGACCGGGCATGCAATGGCATTCCCTGCAATGTGGGACAGGGACAGGTTCGGCGCAGATGCAGGTGTCCCCATAACAAGCGTGCCGAACCCTGGTACGGGGGAGCAGCGCCACCTCCTTTCTGCCCGCTGGAAGCCGGATTGATGTCAGCCCACCTCTGTGCCACATCCCCCCTCCGTTAGCGGCACGGACAGCCAGGACTGGGGTGGGAGGCACAGAAACAAGTACAAATGAAGCTTCATTAATAAAAAGAACTTTAAAAAAAAATTTAATGCTGAAAGCCGCAATGATTTGGTGGCAGTAGGCTCTTGACAGTTCTGACAGCTGACAGGAGGCGCTTGGACACTTTTGTGCACCCGCGCTCGACCGGGGACCATGAAACGCCTGTAAACTGAAATCAAGCCTTTCTTATTATCACCTTGCAATCGGGGAAACAGGGGTTGCGAATTGATCAAAAATCAAGTCATTATGCAGCCTGCCTTGGCATTCTTGAAACGGGGCTGGAATTACCTCTGTGGAAATGTCAGAAAATTAAAAAACCAAGTCTTTCTCCAGCCTGCCTTTCTGATTGGTATTTTTAAAAAGTTAGCAGCTGTGGGGGACAGCAAGCACACCCCACCTCCATGATGTTAGCCCACGAGGGTCCTCATGTGCGTTTCCGAGTTTCTGAGCAATGCGTGCCGGGCCTCTAAACCATGATGAGACTTCTTTAAACAGGTACCTAAGTCGGCACTCTTATGGCATGGTTTGGGGGGTGTTTGGTATGCTTTTCGTTTACCAAATTTAAAATCCATGGGGATGGACAGCGCCGATGCCGCACTCGGAACTGTACCACAGTTGCATGGGGACACGCACCTAGTCCATAAAAACTTGAGCCCTGCAGGATAAGGTCACAGCCCATCCTGACCAGGCTCATGGGCATTGCAAGCAGAAGACAAGGGCAAAAGCTTCACCTGTTCTCTACTCTCTGCAAAGTGCCTTTGGAGGCCTCCTGCCTGTCCCCTGAACCTGAAGGTAGTACCTAGGTTCCCATTCAAGTAGCCATTGATGCACGTGCCCTCCATGAAGATGGTTGCTGCCACCACCTCTTCTGGTAGCAAATTCCTGAGACCGACGACCCTTCCCTTGTCTGACCGGACTCTCCTGCCTTCATAGATGCCCCCTTACAACCCATATAAATGTATGAAGACATATAAAGTCATTATAGATTAAAATCATTCTTCAACGTAATATATAAAAGCACAGTTTAAATTAATCTGGATAGACCTGCCGGAAAAGAGAGGCCTTAGTGCAGTCTTAAATTCAGTCAGCATTGCTAGCTGGCTAATCGTTCCTGGCAGGTCATTCCACAGTCTAGGTGCAGCTTCATGCTGTGCTTGAAGATCTGCAGGGAGTCAAGAGCAGGTGATTTTCCCTTTGTCTTCTGCCTGTGATGAACAGAAGCAATTGGTGGGCCACTGTGGGAGTCAGGATTCTGGACAAGATGGTGCACAACTGTGGGAGTCAGGATGCTGGACAAGATGGGCTGTGGCCTGGTCCAGCAAGGCTCCTCTGAGGTTCTGTCTTAAGAGTCCTTGGCTTTATCCATGTGTTTATTGACACTCTCAAATAATTCTAGCAAATTTGTAAGGTATGATTTACCTTTGCAGAAGCCATGCTGACTTTTGTTCAGCAATGCTTGCTTCTTTGGTCTAGTGAGCCGGTTTGGTATAGTGGGTTGGCCGGTTTGGTTATAGTGGTTATGGAGCTGGACTCTTACCTGGTAATATTGGGTTTGATGCCGCCCTTCCCCATGAAGCCAGCTGGGTGACCTTGGACTAGTCACAGCTCTCTTCTGAGCTCTCACAGCCCCACCTACCTCACAGGGTGTTCTGTTGTGGGAAGAATAGAAAAGCTTTGTCAGCTGCTTTGCGTCCCCAGAAATGGGTGAGAAAAGTGGGGTAGAAAAACCAACTCTTCTTCTTCTACTTCTCCATATGCACACTAATTCGGTCTTTAATGATGGTTTCTATCACCTTACATGGAACCAACCTTAAGCTAACTGGTCTGTAATTGCCTGGATCCTTTTTTGAAGATAGGCGTTACATTTGCTACCCTCCAGTCCTCACGTACAGAGCCTGATGTCAGGGAAAGATTATATATTTTTGCTAGGTCAGCAATTTCGCATTTGAGTTCCTTAAGGACTCTTGGATGAATACCATCTGGTCCCGGTGACTTGTTAACATTTAGGGTGTTTTCCCACTGTCAATAGAAGTACCCATTATTAATGGCATTAAGTACCATTAATGGGTACTTAATGGGTACTTTTAGTGACAGTGGAAAACCACCCTTAGTTTAGTAAGACATGCAAGGACCTCTTCCTTGGTTATCTCTGTCCTGTTTAATTCTTCAGAAAATACAGGCTCAGCTACTGACATGTATCCTCTATCTTCCTCCATGAATACAGAGGCAAAGAATTGGTTTAGTCTCTCTTCAATCTCCATGTCTTCTTTAATTATCCCTTTCTGTCCTTTACCATCTAATGGTCCAACTGCTTTCCTGGTTGGATTCCTACTTCTGATATACTTGTAGAAGTTCTTGTTATTTCTTTTGATATGTTTAGCTATGTGCTCCTCAAAATCTTTCTTAGCTTTCCTAGTGGCCATCTTGCATTTGTGTTGCCAGTGTCTGTGCTCCCTCCTGTTCTCATTCAGACAAGCATTCCATTTTCTAAACCAACTCTTGTTTTTAATGACTTTATCTACCGCACTTGTGAGCCGCATTGGTTTCTTCTTGGACCTAGAAGTCCCCTTTCTTCTTTTAGGTATGCATTCCAGTTGCACTTCCATTATTGTGTTTTTAAGTTGTCGCCATGCATTTTGAAGTGACTGAACTCTTTTGACTTTCCCTCTCAATTTCCTTTTTACTAATTTCCTCATTTTGGGGAAGTTTCCCTTATGAAAGTTTAAGGTCTTTGTGTTAGACTTCATTAAGAACTTACTCCCTGTATTTAAGTTGAAGGTTGTTGCATTGTGGTCACTGTTCCCAATTGGATCAGCCACCGTGACATCCTTTACCAGCTCCTGAGCATTACTTAGGATCAAGTCCAGGATTGCATTTCCCCTGGTTGGTTCCATGACCATTTGCTCCATGGAACAGTCATTTAGCTGGTCTAGGAATTTTCTCTCTTTCCTGAGTTGAACAGGAGTTCACCCAGTCTGTGTGAGGATAATTGAAGTCCCCCATTATAACAACCCTGTCTTTATGGGATACCTCCTTTACCTCCTTTTCCAATTGTTCATCTCCTTCGGGCGTATGGTTGGGAGGACGGTAGCATGTCCCTATGGTTAGGCTTCCTTTTTGGCTTGGTATTTTTACCCACACCGCTTCCGTGGAAGAGTCAGACTTACCTAGACATTCCCATTCGTAAGAGTCCATCTCTTCCTTAATATATAAGGCTACACCACCTCCATGCTGCCCTTCCCTGTCTTTCCTGTATAGTCTGTAACCTGGGATGACTGTATCCCATTGGTTTTCATTGGTCCACCAGGTTTCAGTTATGCCAATAATATCAATCCTATGGGTAAATCCAGATTTGCCATATGGGTGCTCCGGTGTTTCCACTGCAGGCAGGTTAGCATCCATTGCTATTGGGTGCTAGACCGCCCATGGAAACACATTGAGTACTCCCCTTAATCCAGATCTACTAGATCCGGATTAAGGGAAGTACCTATTCCTTAGATCCGGATCTTCTTAGATCCGGATTAAAGGAGTGCAGTGGAAAAACACCCTAAGACTATTAAAGATTTCCAGTGTCATTATAAACAACAAAAGGGAAAGCAGACTCCCTGTCTAGTTCCTTTTTGAATAGCAATTTTTTTTTGTAGTTTCTCCATTTATTAGTACTGGGTACTGTTGGGTATAAACATGAGCTCAAGTGCCTTATTGAAGGTGTCCATCAACTATACCTTGCTAGCAATGTTTTTCTGCTACCTTTCAGAATGCACTCGGCATATGCAGATGATCTCTTGGAGTAGTTTGACCAGAGCAAAACTCATGGCACAAAAGACTGGAAAGGATTGGATGGTCTTGGTTGATGAAGTAATGAAGCAAAGGAGGACCGTTTGGGGTGGGAACTGAGAAAGGGGAGTTAATTTTGGTTCTGATGAAATTACTCTTTGTAGATTGGGGCCTTGATGAGAATATTTGTGTTAGGCCCAAATTTCTACTTAGACTGATGTTTTATTCCATTTTCTTCCACAGAAAATTTGGAATGGAAAATGATAAGGAGCTCTCTGGGCTCCCATCACAAACACCAGAGCAGGAAAGAGGAGAAAAGTTGCTTTCAAGTGAAATGGAAACAAAATGTTACAATAAAAGAGAATCAAAGTCCTCATTATTAGAAGATGTGGAAATGCAAGGACTTTTGACCACAGAAAATCCAGAAGAAAATGGAAAGGAAAACCAAAAAATATGGGAATGTCCTCCAAGAGATCAAACAAAATTAACAAGAAATCCAAGAAGCCACCCAGAAAAGAACATGAAAAAGTACATGGAAAGACTCATTGGTGTTAAAACTCTTACAACCCAAACAGCAGAGAACACATGTAACTTTACTAAATGTGGAAAGAGTTTCAGTAACAATTCTAAATTGAAAATTCACCTCAGAATCCACACAGAGGAGAAACCACATAAATGCATGGAGTGTGGAAAGAGTTTCAGTTACAATTCTAAATTAAACACTCACCTCAGAACCCACACAGGGGAGAAACCACATAAGTGCATGGAGTGTGGAAAGAGTTTTACGGATAGTAGTTCCCTTAAAGTTCATCAGAGAACCCACACAGGGGAGAAGCCTTATAAATGCATGGAGTGTGGAAAGAGCTTCATTAATACCAGTGGACTAAAAACTCATCTCAAAACCCACACAGGGGAGAAACCACATAAATGCATGGAATGTGGAAAGAGATTCATTAAAAGTTGTTCCCTTAAAATTCATCAGAGAACCCACACAGGGGAGAAACCATATAAATGCATGGAGTGTGGAAAGAGCTTCATTAATACCAGTGGACTAAAAACTCACCTCACAACCCACACAGGGGAGAAACCACATAAATGCATGGAGTGTGGAAAAAGTTTCAATTACAATTGTAAATTAAAAGCTCACCTCAGAACCCACACTGGGGAGAAACCATATAAATGCATGGAGTGTGGAAAGAGTTTCATTCAGAGTGGTGCCCTTACAAGTCATCTCAGAACCCACACGGGGGAGAAACCATATAAATGCACGGAGTGTGGAAAGAATTTCAGTTACAATTCTAAATTAAAAATTCACCTCAGAACCCACACAGGGGAGAAACCACATAAATGCATGAAGTGTGGAAAGAGTTTCATTGATAATGGTTCCCTTAAAATTCATCAGAGAACCCACACAGGGGAGAAGCCTTATAAATGCATGGAGTGTGGAAAGAGCTTCATTAATACCAGTGGACTAAAAACTCACCTCAGAACCCACACAGGGGAGAAACCATATAAATGTATGGAGTGTGGAAAGAGTTTCATTAAGAGTGGTATCCTTAGAAGTCATCTCAGAACCCACACAGGGGAGAAACCGTATAAATGCATGGAGTGTGGAAAGAGCTTCCGTTATAGCAGTGTCCTTAGAAGTCATCACAGAACCCACACAGGGGAGAAGCCTTATAAATGCATGGAGTGCGGAAAAAGTTTCATTAATAATGGTTCCCTTAAATTTCATCAGAGAACACACACAGGAGATAAGCCTTATAAATGCATGGAGTGTGGAAAGAGCTTCAATAATACTAATGGACTAAAGAGTCACCTCAGATCCCACACTGGGGAGAAACCATATGAATGCATGGAGTGTGGAAAGAGCTTCAGTAATACCAGTGGACTAAAGACTCACCTCAGAACCCACACAGGGGAGAAACCACATAAATGCATGGAGTGTGGAAATAGTTTCATTACAAGTGATGCACTTAGAAGACATCTCAGATCCCATACAGGGGAGAAACCACATAAATGCATGGAGTGTGGAAAGAGTTTCATTACAAGTGATGCACTTAGAAGGCATCTCAGAACCCACACAGGGGAGAAACCATATAAATGCATGGAGTGTGGAAAGAATTTCATTAAAAGTGATGCACTTAGAAGTCATCTCAGAACCCACACAGGAGAGAAACCATATAAATGCATGGAGTGTGGAAGGAGTTTCACTGATAGTGGTTCCCTTAAAATTCATCACAGAACCCACACTGGGGAGAAACCATATAAATGCATGGAGTGTGGAAAGAGTTTCAGTTACAATTCTATATTAAAAACTCACCTTAGAATCCACACTGGGGAGAAACCATATAAATGCATGGAGTGTGGAAAGACCTTTACTGGACGTGGAGATCTTTATCAACATCGAAGAATCCACTCTGAAGAGAAAGCTTATAAATGCATGGAGTGTGGAAAGTGTTTCAGGACTAGAGGTCACTTTTTTATTCATCTCAGAACCCACACTGGGGAGAATCCACATAAATGCATGGAGTGTGGAAAGAGCTTCATTAATACTAGTGGACTAAAAACTCACCTCAGAAACCACACTGGGGAGAAACCATATAAATGCATGGAGTGTGGGAAGAGCTTTACTCAAATTACAGGTCTCAATGTACACCGAAGAATTCATTCAGGAGAGAAACCATATAAATGCATGGAGTGTGGGATGAGCTTCAATAGAAACAGTATTCTTACTTTACATGCAAGAACTCATACAGGAAAGAAGCCATATAAATGCGTGGAGTGTGGAAAGAGCTTTACTCGTGCTGGAGGTCTTCATGGACACCGAAGAATCCACTCAGGTGAGAAGCCTTATAAATGCATGGAGTGTGGGAAGTGCTTCCGTTATAGCAGTGACCTTAGGAATCATCACAGAATCCACACAGGAGAGAAACCCTATAAATGCATGGAATGTGGGAAGGACTTCAGTCAAAGAACTCATCTTACTTCACATGCAAGAATCCATACAGGAGAAAAACCATATAAATGCATGGAGTGTGGAAACAGTTTCACTGATAGTGGTTCCCTTAAAAATCATCACAGAACCCACACTGGGGAGAAACCATATAAATGTGTGGAGTGTGGAAAGAGTTTCAGTAGAAATGATAATCTTACTTTACATGCAAGAATCCATACAGGAGAGAAACCATATAAATGCATGGAGTGTGGGAAGGACTTCAGTCAAAAAACTCATCTTACATCACATGCAAGAATCCATACAGGAGAGAAACTATATTAATGCATTGAGTGTGGAAAGTGTTTCAGTAGAAACGATATTCCTACATAACATGCAAGAATCCATACAGGAGAGAAGCCTTATAAATGCATGGAGTGTGGAAAGGGTTTCTGATATAGGAGAAGCCTAACAACCCATCACAGAACCCACACAGGAGAAACGGTAAGAACTCATAATAGAACAACTTTCCGAAAAGGGTGACCTGACACAGAAGGTGAAACTGAACTTCAATGTGGAAGGAACAACCAAGAAAGGGGCAATGCTCCTCTTTTTCAGACTTCCCACTTTTTGCAGGAGCGCTCCAAGGTCCAGATCTCCAATTGCAATTTGGTACACCGTGGGGATGTACCCTTTCCAGCTCTGTTTTATCGGAGCCGACAGAGGGCAGGGCAGAGTAGCAAGGTGGATGGGTTGGCTTATCACAAACAGACTTTAGGGGCTTGCCGCTGTGGCCACTCTGGGCAGTGGGGGAGGGCCAATCTATATGGCACTCATGAGGGAAGGGAAAGTGGCACTTGTGCCTTGCAATCCACTTGAGGCAGCCACAACAGGCAGAGAAGCAGTGGAAGCATGCCCCTGCTGCCCCACCACCCTTCTGCCCCAAAGCAGCTGTGATCGCCATCCTGCTACCCCATCTCAACGATGGTTGCTTCACTGGGGGCATCAGCACGGGGAGGTGGGGATCATGGCTGCCAAGTGTGCCATGTTCCAACTGCTGCCACCTTCCATCTCCTCCCCAGCGCCGAAGCGGACTTCTGGGGGTGGGGGGTCCTGATGGCAGTGGTAGTGATGACAGGCAAACCACAATGACAGAGGCAGTGACATGCCCCTTGTTGCCACCACCACCGCCACCACACCACCCCCACTCACACCAACAGAAACCTGCTTCATTGCTGGGGAGGAGCAGAGGGAGCATTGGGGCCACGATCCTGGCTGCCTTCCAAAGCAAGCAGCCATGATTCATCCCCGCTCCGCCCTGGGCAAGGATGCCACAAGGATGGAAGCCTCCATAACTGCAAGTGGCAGGGCAGAGGCAACACCACTTTTGCACACAGCTCTGCTCCTCCTGGCCCGGCCCTTGGACGTCTGGATCCCATTAAGTAATTAAGTAGTATGGACACGCCTCCAACTGTGGGATCCCCATTTTGGACGCGTTTAAATGGGTCCACGGGGGGTCAGGGCCTGCTTGATGGGACCTTCAGTGGGGTCCATGTGGCAACAGGACCTTCCCGATTGGAAGTGTTGGGTTTAGCACAGCCACCACAAACAAGAGGGACCTCAGGGCCAAGTGGAACAGCATTGCCCAATCACATTTGCATCTCTGCTTTTGAAGCAAGCAAGCTTGGCCCAGTTCCTTTTTTAACCCACTGAAGGGATGTAGAGGCTTCAGTTCTTCCAGGTACCTAGCCAGTTACGTATTGCTAAGGATGAAGCGATTGAAGAGTTATGTGGAGGACAGATATGAGAACTGAGAAGAAGAACATTAAGAATGAAATAAAACACATAAAAGGAGTAAAATAAAATCATCTCAAAGAGGTATAAAGGAAAATATTGCAAATGGTACAAGAGCCTAGGAAATGTTAGTATGGATGGAGTCATATGATCTGGGAATGCCCCAAGGTAACTGAATTTTGGAAGGAAATAGAGAAAGAAATCAATGATAGGCTGAATATACAGCTGATAATTACAGGAAAAATGGGAATCCTACATACAAATATAAATAACCTTACTATCCAATTGAAGTAAATAGTAGATGAATGGATAACGTGCTCAGATAGTCCTTGTAAGTGGATGGAAATATAGAACAAAATGGTCTATTAGTATAATTGGCGTAATTATATAATTAGTATGATAGCACTAGAATTATTAAATTGTCATATTAATCATAGTAATAACTTAGAATTAGAATATGCAAACAAAAATGGATTATTGTTAAAACATTTAGACAATAAGCTTAGGAGTGAAAGTGAAAAATTGAAACTTTTTCTCAATGTATTATTGTGTATTAAGTAGTTTTTTCTAAAGAATATATGTGAAGGGAGGGGGAGGGGAATAAAACTGTAAAAAACTAGTAATTTTGTTTTTTAAAAAAATCTTAAGGTACCATTTAAAGTACCACAACGTCAGCCACTGACGGAACACACAAGATGGCTGCCATGGGGGAGGCAGAGAAAGAGAAAGGAAAGGAGCAGACAGACAATGTGACAGAATTGGAACGCACATGAGACACCAGCACTCTGGAATCTAAAATAGAAGATTTGAACAGGGATGTGCACAAATATTTGTGGTATTCGGAATTAGTACAAATTCGTATGAATTCCAACATTTGTGGACAAATGAAATGGGGCCAACGTTCATAGGCCGTATTCATCCTTTAATTGGATTATCTGGCATTTGTTGAAGGTTTGGTGAACGCTTCTGTGAAGGCTAGACACTCCTGTGGCCTCCTATCCCCCGTTGGTGAGGCCAAGGTTGTGGTTGCAGTTGCCAATGCTACAATGGCGGCAGTAACCACTGCTGCATATATCACCGCCACTGCGACTGCCATGGTCTATGCACACGGCTCTCCATCCTAAAATTAGTAGGTCAAGGTAAGTGGGGGCAGTGCTTGTTATGAATATTCCTGCATGAATCTAAAGCCCCCCTCATTCCTGGGGGAGAGAATTTGGCAGAAGCTGAATATGTACCCATTTGGTTCGTGGCAAATCAAATGTGGGGGAAATGGCTTGGTGCACACCCTTAGATTTGAATAGTGTCCTACTGGCAAAAGGGAGGAGACCTCACAGAATCTACAGCCAGAACTCACTCAAGTTAAAAAGTCCTTGGACTCTTTAAAGAACGGAGACTCGGACTACTGCATATGAAGTGATGGATAATAGCCTTGCAAATGCTAAAACCATCCATAACCTATGCATAATTAACAAACCAGGTCACCAATCTTCAGAATCCGGCTTGCCGGTCTAATTTTGGGGTCCGTGGCATAAAGTAACTCACTGAAGGTAGGAATACTATCCATTTTTTAATAAGATTGTTCTCGGAATTTTGCCCAGAAGTCCCTGGGGCAGAGGAGGATAAAAGCTGGGCTCTGAGGAGCCTTGTTTCATGACCTAGTGATAACCGATGACCTTGGAACATTATCACCTTTGATAAAATTTCAGTCAAACATAAGCTCTTTAACACTTTGCAGGCAAAAGGATGACATGATTTTTGCCAGGAATAGAGTCTTTGTAGTCCCAGATCCTGCTTCTGAGACTCTAAAGCTCAAAAGAAAATCTCTACTCATTGGTGAGAGTATTGTTCCAATCAAATTTGCTTTTCCCGGGGCTTCCTGTGCAAAATTGTGGTCCAGGATGAAGACCCTTCAAGCAAAAATGGCCAAAGCATTAAACCTACATATTGCCTTTCCCGCTACACCATCAGAACAGAATCAACCGAATGCGTTGCAGAACCCAGTGAAACCAGCTGACAAGTCTTCAAACCAAGACCAAAAAGCAAGCCCCACATTGGAACACATGAGAGGAGACATGATACTGGTCTTCAAGTCTGAAGGGCTGTCACAGGGCAGAGGGCTTGTCCCTGGTCTCACTAGCACAAGATGGGAGGACTAGAAACAACAGGAGGAAACTTCAAGGGAGTCAATACAGATTAGATATTAGAGAAAACTTCCTGACAGTGAGGGGCATCAGTCAGTGGAATAGGTTGCCATGGGAGGTAGTGGGTTCTCCTTGGCTGGTGGTCATCAAGCAGAGGCTGGACCTACGTCTGTCTGGGATGTTTTAGAAAATCCTGTATTGAGCAGGAGGGTGGACTAGATGACCCTGGAGGTCCCTTCCAACTCTATGATTCTATGACACAAGACAGCACCAATTCAGTTCTTTTCCTCAAAGATAAGAGAGTGTCCAACTGTTGGTATATAGCAAATGTATGCCACTTTAAAGCTGTTTCAAAACAGTTTGAACTCTCGTCATTCCCACCCCCAATCAATTAAAATAGTTTCACAATGGTTTGGATCCTCTTCATCCCCATTCCCAATCAATTTCAGGGGTATTTTGAAGATTATTTGGCACAGAACAGCACCAATCCAGCTCTGTTCTCCAAAGATAAAGAGAGTGTCTAACTGTTGGTATGTAGCAAATGTACCAGCATAAAAGGGGTTAATTTTCTTCTGTGTTTGTGTTGCAATATGGGAACTGCTGATGGGTTAACTCAGTTGTAATTGTATGTCACTTGTGCTCTCTTCAAGTAAATAGATGGACTTCAGCATCTCTACACACTGTTGTAAAGAAGTTATAAGACTCACAGGTTTAGATAAATAAAATTATGTTGAAACAAATGAAAAAACTGTATGCTTTAAGTCTGTTCTTCGACATACTTTCTGCTATATATTTCTACCTTCACTCAGTCAGTTACATTTTTATACCGCCTATGCTCGAAGGTCTCGGATGGTGTAACAACATCTAAAATCAAACATAAAAACAATAACATTGCATATTATAACGACAGTGCCTGCAAGTGGGAAGGGAAAGTGTATCCCCATTTAACCGAAGGCCAGACACACCTCAAGGGAGAGACTGTTCCATAGCCTAGGAGCCATCACTGAGAAGGCCCTCTCCTAGGTGCCCACCCCTTTTGCTGCTGAGAGTTGTGGGCCAACCAGGTAGGCCTCCCCTTCAGATCTTAAGGCATGGGGAGGTTGGTATGAGAGTAGGCATTCCTTCAGCCAAGTCATTTAGGGCCTTAAAAGTTAAAGTTAACTCCTTTGAATTGGGCTCAGTAGCAAATCAGCCATTACACCTCTTTTAAGACTGGTATGATATGCATTCAGCCAGCTGTCCTGGTCAGCATTCTAGATGTTGCATTCTGCACTAGCTGCAGCTTCTGAACTGTCTTCAATGGCAGCCCTGTGTAGGGCACTTTACAATAGTCAAGTATGGAGGTTAGCAGAGCACGTATAACCATGGCCAAGTCATCTCTGTCCAGAAAAGGCTTCAACTGGCACACCAGCTATAGTTGGGAATGGGCATGCTGGTCACAGTCTCCACCTGAGCTTCAAGTGTCAGCCCAGAGTCCAAGAGCACCCCCAAATTCTGCACCTGTCCCTTCCAAGGCATTACGACCCCATCAAGGACAGGATGCCTCCTAACTTCACAGACCAGCATCAGTCTCTTCACTTGCACACATTTAGGAAGGCATACTGTTGTTGTTTTAATGATGTTTGATTTTGGAGACCTTCAGGTATAGGGTGGGATAAAATGTAAATAGATAGATAAGTAGGTGTTCCTTCAGCTATCAGGGACCCAAGTCATTTAGGGCCTTATTAGTTAAAGTTAACACCTTGAATTGGTAGCAATTCAGCACTAGCTGCAGCTTCTGAATAGTCTTCCATGGCAGCCCTGTGTAAAGCACATTACAATAGTCAAGTATGGAGGTTAGCAGAGCATGGATAACTATAGCCAAGTCATCTCTGTCCAGAAAAGGCTTCAACTGGCACACCAGCTATAGTTGGGAATGGGCATGCTGGTCACAGTCTCCACCTGAGCATCAAGCATCAGTGCAGAGTCCAAGAGCACCCCCAAATTCCGCACCTGTCCCTTCCAAGGACAGGATGCCTCCTAACTTCACAGACCGGCATCTCTCTCTCTCACTGTACACGTTTCGGAAGGCATACTGTGTGGGATAAACTGTAAATAGGTAGGTAGATAAGAAAGATGCTGTGGTTTGTGCTGTCCAGAAAAAGTCCTGTCAGGAACCAGAAATCTTAACAATCACAAATGTCGTCTTATGTGGGCGAGTTCAGAAGAAGGTTTTGGTTGAAGCAGATTATTTTGAGCCACCTCAGTCTGACTTCGGGTTTGGTTTGAAGATTGAATCCGTCATAGTCACCCTGACTGAGGACTTTCAGTTAAGAGATGAACGGGCAAGTGATACTGTTGATCTCCTAGCAGTTTTTCATCCTTCAACTAGAGTGTTTTTCTAGATAAATTCTGTGGGCCGTTGCAGGAGAAACTGGGCTGTCATGGTTCCACCTCTTTCCTGCAGGCACGGCCTGAGAAAATAGGGTTGCATGTCTGTGCCTCTGTGCCTGGAAATTGCCTTGGGGGTGCCTTGTGGTCCAAATCTGTCTATCAAGGCTTCAGTAATAGAGGCATCCAGGCCCAATTCATAGGACAACTGCTGGCAGAGGGATCAGCCCTGTTCTCACTCTCTCAAGGAAGGACTAGAAACAATGGGGTGAAACTGCAGGGGAAAAGATTTAGTTTAGATGTTAGGAAAAAATTTCTAACAGTAAGAGTGATCAACCAGTGGAACAGGCTGCCACGGGAGGTGGTTGGTTCCCCTTCGATGGAGGTCTTCAAGCAGAGACTGGACAGCCATCTGTCTGAGACGGTTTAGGAGATCCTGCCTTGAGCAGGGGGTTGGACTCGATGACCCAGGAGGTCCCCTCCAACTCTACCATTCTATGATTCTATGATTCTATGATTTTCTTTCCCCGTTATCTATTCCAAAGGTGGATTTTCTGAGTTACTTTACACCAAAAGGGAGCAGGTTGTCATTTTGCTCATGTATTCTCTCACTCAGCCGGATTAAACCTCAAGTGTGCCCGCAGCCCTTGTGTCTCCTGAGGCCCCTGCTGCAGTGCGACACGAGGGAAGCCATTTTGCTCTCCCAGCAACCTACTTTTCCCCTTGGCGCCAAAACTGGCTGCGACCAATGGGAATCGAGCTTACCTCAGAGCGCCTGATGACGTCATGGCTCAACCGTCTCCTCACTAGGTGTCTGTCACCCACAGCAGCAGCAGCACCTTAGGGGCCTTGGGGGTCTCCGAGAACCAGAGCAGTTGCGGGGAGGTGATGGGCTTCTTGTTTATTGAGGGCATTTATTTAAGAATATATATCCTGCCCTTCAGCCATGAGGGCCACAATAAGGATTAAATCATATCAACTATAGGAGCACGAGTGAGAAGGGAACAAAAGATGTTGTTCTATTGTGCTTTGTGTGTTTTTGCTGTTTTGCCTTGAAAAGGGATACAACTGAGATACATATTGTTGTCCGAGAGTTCTGGAGTTTGCTGGAAAGTTCTACGTCTCTGACATGCGCATTGTAACTTGGGCTAATGCCCCTCCCTTCTCTATAAAAGCTCCTTGCACGGTGTTCGCAATACGCTAGCTTTGCGGAGTTATCCCCTGGTGTTATCTGCATGCAAAATAAAGCTCTCTTTCTAACCTCCTTTGGTGTTTCGAGTAAGATGCCACCTTGTGCCTGCTGATTCCCCCTGAGGCCTGCAGGGCGGCCATCTTGCCCACCTTCGGGCCCCTCAGGGACGAGGGAAGGAGGAGGGAGGACGAGGAGCCCTTCAGGGCTTGGTCCGTTGGCCCCACAAAGGCCTCTCCAGGCACGCTCGGCCTGGCCCTGAGGGGGAGTTTCAGGGAAAGGGGCGTCACGGGGGGGGGGAGCGATGGGGGCTCTTCTCTTCCTTCTTGAAAAAGGTGGAGGAGGAGAACAAGGGGAGGCGCGCATGCGCACCCTCCTGTCTGCATAGAGACGCGCCCTCCCCAATTGCAAGCCTCCACCACAACAAGGGGCATATATCTCGGCGGCTGTTGGTGCCGTGGGTGGGGTGCGGAACCGACCAAGGGCGGGGAGGGCGGCTCCTCTGAGGAGAATCTGTGAGTGGCGTTACAGAACAAAGCTCCTCCCCACCCACCCCCGCTTGCTCCGAGGCGGAACCGGAAGTGTGGGAGATAGTGCCACCTACTCCTCCACACCCCTATGCACTTCGGGACCCTTCCAAGGTGGGGGGCGAATGCTGAGGAGGCGCGGGAGCAGGTAAGGGGGGGGGGGAAGGCAGGGGGAGGGGGGAGAAATGGGGAACTCGCCAAGGGCGATGGGGGCATTTGGGAGTCGCCTTTGGGTGCTGGAGAGGAACCACCACTGCCCCCCCCCCGCCCTTGGGATCCAACGCACATGAGAAGAACAAGAGAGTCTGTGAGTGCCATTCGAGAACAAAGCTCCTCCCCCTTCCCCCCCCCGCTTGCTCCGAAGGGGAACCGGAAGTTTGGGTTAAACTCCCTCCTCCTTCGCCTCTAGTCCTTTGCGGAGGCGGTTTGCACTTCGGGACCCTTGCAAGGGGGGGGGGGCGCGAATGCATGAGATTGCTGGCCTGAGGAGGGGGAGGAGCAGGTAAGGGGGCAGCAGCGGGGGGGGGGAAGCAGAGAGGGCGTTTCTTCCGTATGGGGGGGCCGGCTGGGTGCAACCCTCCCCATGCAAAATCTCCTGCCTGCTCAGAAGCCGCTTTGTCTTCAGATGCACCCAGGGAGCTCCTGAGGGAGGGGGTAAGAACAGCGGGGGGGGGGATTGGGGGCTTCAGGTCTTTGTGGATCATGGGAAGCAGCTGTGCTGTGCTTTCCCCCTCTTATATCCATTAAAGGCTAGAGGAGGTGGAGCAGAGATTGGGTGAGGACATTGGGTTCTCTTTGGGCACAGACCTTTCAGAAGGTTTGATTTCCAATTGCTCTTAGAAGAAGAAGAGTTGGCTTTTCTACCTCGCTTTTCTCACCCGTTTAAGGGGACTCAAAGCGGCTGACAAACTTTCTGTTCTTCTCCCCACAACAGAACATCCTGTGAGGTAGGTGGGGCTGTGAGAGCTCAGAAGAGAGCTGTGACAAGCCCAAGGTCACCCAGCTGGTTTCATGGGGGAGGGCAGAATTGAACCCAGTATTCCCAGATAAGAGTCCGGCTCCCTAACCACTACACCAAACTTAGTCGCATTGGGCAGCATGGATTCCTTTCATCCAAACTGCATGACATTATCCTCGCCTTCTCTGGGGTCAATAAGAGCAGTGGACCTATTTGAAGTCCTGCCAACTCCTGATAGTAAGGCCAAAAAATGGAGCCGTTTGCAATATGAATTGAATGAGTTGCACAGAGTTTTATGTGCTACGCCCTTTTCAATCAGGTTTCCACATCTACTAATAAACAACAATTAGTAAATTGCCCTAATGAAGATGAGCCTGTTTCTCAACATTCCTTCAGCTGAGTTCACATGTTGATTTGAGTAGCCCAGATTTTTGTCATTTATTGGGGAGCCAATGAATTTCTCCTGTGTTCTAGATATAGGCCACCAGCTTACTAATGTGAGTGTTGGTACAAGTATCATCCCTGTAAGCCCAAGAACTTGGGTGTCGCATTTATACCGCCTGCGACCCATGAGGGAAAAGAGAAGGGAATAAATTCATCAGCGCAGTGCACAGCAGTGGCAAAAAAAAGCTAATTCAATGCTGGGAATAATTAGGAAGGAACAGAAAACCAGTCAGCAACTGCCACTTTGCCTCTTTATTATTTATTTATTTATTTATTTATTTGCATTTGTATCCCGCCCTGTACCCGAAGGTCTCAGGGCGGGTTACAATATTATATTAATCTTAGACAGGTCCCTGCCCTCAGGCTTACAATCTAAAGAGACAAGAAACAAAAGGAAAATGGTGTGGGAGAGAACAGGAAGAAGCAAGCACTTCAGGTCTACAGATCCAATTCTTCAGTTCATTCCTTATTGCTGGAATTTTCTTATTCTCTTTACTTTGAATTTTCTCTTCAATGATGACAAACCGCAAGATGGTCAGCCGGCATCTACTCAGCCCCACCCCGCTCAGCCTCAGGACCAGACGTTTCCTCAACCGGTGGATTGGCCGCCGTAGTCTCTTTGCCATCTTGTGAAGGGAGCAGTTGGAAGAGGGAGGGGCGCTTCTGGGAGCAAGATGGCAGAGCAGCCCAGAACTGCTGCCTCTTCTCCACTCCTCTCAGGCAAGATGATTATCAGCCTGAATCTGTGGTGAGGCCACATTGGGAATACTGTGATCAGTTCTGGTTGCCACACCTCAAAAAGGATCTTGTGGAACTGGAAGAGGTGTGGAAGAAGCAACCAGAATGATTAAGGGGCTGGAACACCTTTTTTCTATTGCACAACAACACAACACCCAGGGGACCCCCTCCGATGGTCAAGAGAGTTAAGATAGAGGGTCATTGGTCTATGGTTTTTGCTGCCTTAAGAGGTGGAGACAGCAACGAACCTAGATGGCTTTAAGGAAGGGTTTGGCACAGTTCCTGGACTAGATGGGTTGTGGCCTCATCCAGCAGGGCTCCTGTTAGGTTCTTCTGTTTTTATTTCCTTCTTGATGGTTTCTTTGAACCTTTAACATTGAGAGTTCTTCTCCCCTTTGCCTAATTTCTTACCTGAGGGATGGTTTGCATACACTTTGTGCGGCTCCTCCACCATCCTGGGAACATCTAGCAGCAGCCAAGACCTTCCAAAGTTGTGGAGAAGTGAAAAAGGCTTCATTAGCAGCTGCTGGTGCCCCCCTGGACAACAGCATTCACACTGTGTGAGGGTGGGGTGAAGTGGCTGCAGAGTTGCACCCACAACCACGACAGTGTCCCAATATGCACCAGATGTTGTCATGACTGTTGCTGTCTCTGGTCTGGGACCAGAGAGTGAAGAATTATGGTACTTTTAAGTGGAAAGAAGCTCTTTGTAGTGGAGATCAATAGAGTGAAACTGATAAAGCTGGTAATTGTGATTTTTTTCAAATTTCATTTTTTTTAAAAAAAAGAACATTAAAACGTCTTACATTTCATATCACGCTATTATATTGTTTTAATGTTGTCTTTTTTAAAAATATATTTTATTAGTTTTTTACAATTGCTTTAAATCCCCCCTCCCCCTCATCCATTTTTGTTTACATATCCTGACTCTATCCTAACTACCAATATAGTTCATATGACTATTCTGTATTTCCACTATCACATTATACCATTTACTAATAGACCATTTTGTTCTATCTTTCCATCTACTAACTAAGACTATTTGAGCACATGCTAGCAATTCTTCCACTATCTCCTTCAGTTGGATAGTGGGAAGATTATTTAACTCCATATGTAACACTCCCATTCTCCCTGTTATTATACATTGTATATTCAACATGTCACTCATTTCTTTCTCTATCTTCTTCCAAAATTCAGATACTATCGGGCATTCCCAGAGCATATGAAAAAAAACCCTACCCATATTTACAAAGAAATGTGATAATTGTGCTGGGGTTCTATACCATTTATGTAATATTTTCCTTCTTAGATGAGATCATTATACTTTTTTATGCGTTTTACTTCATTCTTAATTTCCTCTCACTCAATCCTTATGTCTGTACTCCATATATTATATAACTCTTCCACCATTTCATCTTTTGCAGAACTTAATTAGCTATATAATCCTGCAATTTTGCTTTCTCCTTTAACACATTTTCTTATCAGTTTTTCAAATAGTGTATCTTCCTCTTTAATTTTTTTCTCTCATATCTGATCTGTTGATAAATGTTCTAATTGTCATCGCTTCTAACCAATATCTCTGTCTTATTATTCCTCGAATGGCATCCCCTTCCATTGGGTTCCCTTGATTTAAATATAAATCTTTTGTCTTAAATTATCTTTCTCTCATTATATTATCCTCAAGTTCCCATCCCCATTTTTATTTATTTCCCATATAGTTGCCATTTATATTATTTATTATTGTTTTTTTCCTTTTTTTCCATATCATCATTGTACCTTTCAATGGTTCTTTCATCAATCATTCCTCCCTCCTATTCCAATCTTTAAAAATGATTTCTTCTTCCCTCATTCTATTGATCTCTTTTTCTATTTCCCCCCAATTTTTGTATATTGTAATTCTAATTGTATTTGAAATGCATCATGATATGTCTGTATACTTGGTATTCCCCATCCTCCTTCATTTTCTCTTGCTATTAACCATTTATTTCTTAGTCTGCGTTTCTTTTCCCCCGCTATCCATTTTTTTTAGTCTTCTATCCCATCCCTGTAAAGTCCTCTAATCTACTATGGGTGACAAATACTCTAATTTTGTCTATTTTATTTAAATACTTCCCATTTTTAAAATTGTTTCTCTGTTGATTTCCAAACAATGTTATATTTCCCATTTATTATCTTTTTAGAATTTTTATAAATCCATACTCCTAAATATCTCATCTTCTTTATCCCCAATTTCAGCCCTTCTATCCTCTTCAACTCCAGTTGCTCTCCTGGTGGTGTATTTAGACATATTATTTCTGATTTTTTAAATGTTTAGAGATAATCCTGACTGTAATTTAAATTTCTGTAAAATTATTGTAACTTCTCTAACCATCCCTAATGGCTGAAACCTAAGAAGTATCATGTTGAGATAAAAATCTAGCAGGCTTAGGAATGATAGTGAAGATCAGCTTATTAGGAGTTAATACAAGATACTAGGGCTGCCTAGTAAACTCAAGGTTGGCATGGAGAGAGACGGGACCCCTATGTTTTGTTTTGTCAAAATTATTCCCAAGCATTTAACGTTCTTCTCTATATCAAATCCTGATTTCCCTGTTCCTTTTTATGTTTCTCATTTTTAAAAATCTTTTTATTAATTTTTTTTACAATTGCTTTAAACCCCCCTCCCCACTCCCCCCACGGGTAATACATAATTCCAAATTTTTATAACATACATTGAAAAGGCTACACAATTCATAATACTACATTGAGAAAATTAAACGTAACTTCATTTTCTCACTTTCACTAAGCTTATTATCTAAATATATTTTAACTATCATGCATTTTTGTTTACATATTCTAACCCTATCCAAATTACTTATATTATTCATACGACTATTCGATATTTCTACTGCTATCACATTAATTATATAATTATACTATTTATTAATAGCCCATTTTGTTCCGTCCTTCTATCCACTCACTAGGACTATTTGAGCACATGTTAACAATTGTTCTACTATTTCCTTCAGTTGGATAGTCGGAATGTTGTTTAACTCCATATGTAATACTCCCATTCTCCCTGTTATTGTACATTGTATATTCAGCATATCACTGATTTCTTTCTCTATCTTCTTCCAGAATTCAGATACTATAGGACATTCCCAAATCATGTGAAAGAAAATACCTCTTTGGTTACATCCATGCCAGCAATTACTACCTGTGTTTGTAAAGAAATGTGATAGTTGTGCTGGGGTTCTATACCATTTATGTAATACTTTCCTTCTTACTTCTTTAAGGTTATTATACTTCCCCATTTTTATACATTTTATTTCATTCTTAATTTCCTCTCTTTCAATCCTTATATCTGTGCTCCATATATTATATAACTCTTCCACCACTTCATCTTTTACCGAACTTAATTGACTATATAGTCCTCCTGCTATTTTACTTTCTCCTTTGATGCATTTTCTTATCATTTTTTCAAATACTGTATTTTCCTCTTTAATTTTTTTTCTTTAGTCTATTTATATATGTTCTAATTGCTATCGCTTCTAACCAATATCTCTGTCCTATTATCCCTCGAATAGCATCCCCTTCCATTGGATTCCCTTGATTAACATAAAAGTCTTCTGTTGTCTTGAATCCTCTTTCTCTCATTATTCCCAATATTATCCTCAAATTTCCATCCCCATTTTTATTTATTTTCCATATAGTTGCCAGTTTATTTATATTAGTTGTTATTAGTTGTTATTTCCTTTTTTTCCACACCATCATGGTGCCCTTTAATGTTTCTTTCATACTTTGTTCCTCCCTCCTGTTCCAATCCTTAAAGATAATTTCTTCCTCCCTCATTCTATTAATCTCTTTTTCTATTTCCCCCCATTTCTTTTTTTAATATTGCAACTCTAATAGTCTCTGTAGTTGGAATGCATCATGATAATTCTGTAAACTGGGTATTCCCCATCCTCCTTCATCCTCTCTTGCTATTAACCATTTATTTCTTAATTTTTTATGTTTCTCAACAACACTTTGGTTTTCTTCTCATTTACCTTTAACATAGCTACATTTTTGTAAGCCTCTATTATCAGTTTAAGTGGTTCTATTGTTTGGCTCTATTAAAATAATAGCTAAATCATCTGCAAAGGCTCCTTCAGTATCCAAGTTATGTCTTATTTAAGACTTTTCAAGACTAAGACTATTAAATACTCCAGTGTTATTATAAACAATAGAAGAGAAAGCAGACATCCCTTTCTAGTTTCTTTTTGAATAGCAAAATCTTTCTCCATTTATTAGCAGTTCTGCATACTGTTGGGTAAAAATTCGAGCTCAGATTCCTGGTTGAAGGTGTCCATCAACTATACCTTCCTAGCGATGTTCCTCAGCTTCCTCCCAGAATGCACTGGGCATACGCAAATGATGTCTTGGAGCAGGTTGACCAGAGGAGAATTCATGGCACAAAAGACCAGGAAGGATTGGTTGAAGAAGTAATGAAGCAAAGTAGGACCCTTTGAGGTGGGAACAGAGAAGGAGTGAATTTTGGTTCTGATTAAATGACACTTTGTAGATTGGGGCCCTAATGAGAACATGTGGGTTGGGTCCAGACTTCTTCAGACTGATGTTTTCTTCCATTTACTTCCACAGAAAATTTGAAGAGGAAAACCATAAGGAGCTCTCTGGGTTCCCATCACAAATACAGGAGCAAGAAGGAGGAGAAAAGTTGCTTTCAGGTGAAATGTGATCAATATGTTACAATAAAAGAGAATCGGGGGGCTCATTATTAGAAGATGCGGAAAAGCAAGGACTTCTGACCACAGAAAATCCAGGAGAAAATGGAAAGGAAAACCAAAAAAATATGGGAATGTCCTCCAAGAGATCAAACAAAATTAATGAGAAATCCAAATGCCACCAAGAAAAGAACATGAAGAAACACATGGAAAGACTCATTTATGCTAAAACTCTTCCAACTGCTAAGAAAACGCAAACAGCAGAAAACACATGTAATTTTACTGAATTCTAAGTTAAAAATTCATCTTGGAACCTACACAGGGGAGAAGCCACATAATTGCATGCAGTGTGGAAAGAGTTTCAGTTACAATTATGAATTAAAAACTCACCTCAGAACCCACACAGAGCAGAAACCTATAAATTCATGGAGTGTGGAAAGAGTTTGATTGATAATGGTTCCCTTAAAATTCATCAGAGAACCCACAAAGGGGAGAAGCCTTATAAATGCATGGAGTGTGGAAAGGACTTTAATTAAAAAAAACTATCTTACTTCACATGCAAAAATCCATACAGGAGAGAAACCATATAAATGCATGGAGTGTGGAAAGTGCTTCAGTCATAGCACTGACCTTAGGAATCATCACAGAATCCACACAGGAGAGAAACCCTATAAATGTATGGAGTGTGGAAAGGACTTCAATCGGAAAACTCATCTTACTTCACATGCAAGAATCCATACTGGAGGGAAACCATATAAATGCATGGAGTGTGGAAAGAGTTTCACTGATAGTTCTAACCTTAAAGGGCATCACAGAACTCACACCAGGGAGAAACCATATAAATGCATGGAGTGTGGAAAGAGTTTCAGTACAAACAGTTACCTTAACATTCATCAGAGAATCCACACAGGAGAGAAACCCTATAAATGTATGGAGTGTGGAAAAGCCTTCAGTCAGAGCTCTGCCCTTAGGATTCATCACAGAATCCACACAGGAGAGAAACCATATAAATGCATGGAGTGTGAAAAGAGTTTCAGTAATAGTCGTTGCCTTAAAGGGCATCTCAGAACCCACACAGGGGAGAAACCATATAAATGCATGGAGTGTGGAAAGAGTTTCACTACAAACAATTACCTTAACATTCATCAGAGAATCCACACAGGAGAGAAACCATATAAATGCATGGAGTGTGGAAAGAGTTTCAGTTTCAATTCTGTATTAAAAAGTCACCTTATGACTCACACATGGGAGAAACCATATAAATGCATGGAGTGTGGAAAGAGTTTCAGTTTCAATTCTGTATTAAAAACTCACCTTATAACTCATTCAGGGGAGAAACCATATAAGTGCATGGAGTGTGGAAAGAGCTTTTCTAGGGCTGGAGATCTTCGTGGACACCGAATAATCCACTCAGGAGAGAAGCCTTATAAATGTATGGAGTGTGGAAAGAGTTTTGCTAGAAATAATTCACTTAGAATGCACCTCACAACTCATTCAGGGGAGAAACCATATAAGTGCATGGAGTGTGGAAAGAGCTTTTCTAGGGCTGTAGATCTTCGTGGACACCGAATAATCCACTCAGGAGAGAAGCCTTATAAATGTATGGAGTGTGGAAAGAGTTTCGTTAGAAATAATTCACTTAGAATGCACCTCACAACTCATTCAGGGGAGAAACCATATAAGTGCATGGAGTGTGGAAAGAGCTTTTCTAGGGCTGGAGATCTTCGTGGACACCGAATAATCCACACAGGAGAGAAATCATATAAATGCATGGAGTGTGGAAAGAATTTCACTACAAACAATTACCTTAACATTCATCAGAGAATCCACACAGGAGAGAAACCCTATAAATGTATGGAGTGTGGAAAGGCCTTCAGTCAGAGCTCTCCCCTTAGGATTCATCACAGAATCCACACAGGAGAGAAACCCTATAAATGTAGGGAGTGTGGAAAGGACTTCAATCAAAAAAATCATCTTACTTCACATGCAAGAATCCATACAGGAGAGAAACCATATAAATGCATGGAGTGTGGACATAGTTTTACTAAAAGTTCTGGATTAAAAATTCATCTCAGAACCCACACAGGGGAGAAACCACATAAATGTACGGAGTGTGGAAAGAGCTTCATTAATAGCAGTGGACTTAGAACTCATCTCAGAATCCACACGGGAGAAACCACATAAATGTACGGAGTGTGGAAAGAGCTTCAGTCAAAGCAGTGGACTTAGAACTCATCTCAGAATCCACACGGGAGAAACCACATAAATGTACGGAGTGTGGAAAGAGTTTCAGTCAAAGCAGTGATCTTAAAATTCATCTCAGAACCCACACGGGAGAAACCATATAAATGCATGGAGTGTGGAAAGAGTGACAGTAGAAACAATATGCCTACTTTACCTGGAAGAACTCATATAGGAGAGAAGTCTTATAAATGCATGGAGTGCATAATGGGTTTTTGTTATAGGAAAAGCTTAAGAACCCATCACATAACGCACACAGGGAGGAACCCTAAGAACTCATAACAGAACTACTTTCGAAATAGGGTGACCTGAAACAGAAAGCTAAACACTGAACTGCAATGTGGAGGGAACAACCAAGAAAGGGACAATTCTCTTCATTTTCAGACTTCTCACTTTTTGCACAAGTGCTCCAAAATCTGTATCTCCAGGAGGACCCCATGCGCCCCTACAGTTGTGGTAGCACCCAATTGCAAGGCACTGTGGGGTTGCCGAGGCACCCTTTCCAGCTCTGTTTTATGAGAGCTGGAAGAGGGCAGGGTGTAGAGGCAAGGCGGGTGGGCTGGCCGATTTTGAAATGGGGGAGGGCAGATCTCCATGGTGCTCATCCTTTTGCCACCTGGAGTGGCAGAGGGGGAAGTGGAGGTGGCACTTGTGCCTCGCCATCCACTTGAGGAAAGCCACAATGGGGGGAGTGGCAGCAGAAGCATGCCCCTACTGCTCCACCCCCCTGCTGCCCCAAAGCTGCTCTGATCGCTGTCCTCCCACCTTGTCTTGTTAATGGCTGCTTCAGTGGGAAGCATCAGCTGTGCCCCCATGTTCCCTCCGCCACCACCTCCTACCTCCTCCCCACCGCTGAAGTGGGCTTCTGGGGTTGTGGGGTGCTGCCGGCAGCGGCAGTGGTGACAGGTAGGCCACATTGACAGAGGCAGCTGCAATCCCAAACTCTGTCTTCTCCAGCATGCCCCCAAAGCTGTCACGGCCTCTTGGCACCGAAGCCTGCCTGTTGCCACCATCATCAGCACCCCACTTCCACCCTCAGGAACCTGCTTCAGAGCTGGGGAGAAGGAGATGGAGGCGGTAATGGGTGGAGCATTGGGGCCACGATCTTGGCTGCCTTCCAAAGCAGGCAGCCATGATTCAGCCCCCCTCCGCCCTGGGCAAGGATGCCAATATGCAAGGCTCTGTAGCTACGAGTGGTGGGGCAGAGCCAGCGCCACTTGTGCACGCAGCTCCAGTCCTCCTGGCCCAGCTCTTGGATGTCTGGATTTCACCGAGCAAGTATGTGGTGCAGACTCACATCCACTAAAGGAGCCCTCATTGTGGACACATTTAAACAAGTCCCTTGGGTACAGGGCCTGTTCAATGGGGCCCACATGGGGACAGGGTCTTTCTGATTGGAAGCAGTGGATTTAGCGTAGCCGCCACAAACGAGAAACCTCAGGGCCAAGAGGAACAGCGTTGCCCAGTCATGTTTGCATCTCTGCTTTTGAAGCAAGCAAGCTTGGCCCATTGAAGGGATATAGAGACTTCAGTTCTTCCAGGTACCTAGCCAATTAAGTATTGCTAAGCGTGAAGCGGTTGAAGAGTTATGTGGAAGACAGATATGAGAACTGAGAAGGACATTAAGAATGAAATAATTGCAAATGGTACCAGAGCCTAGCAAATGTTACGGGTTTTTTTCCATATGATCTGGGAAGAAAATACTGTAGAGAATGAAATCAATGATAGGCTGAATATACAGCTGATAATTCCAGGAGAAATGGGTGTATTACAGATTTAAATAACCTTCCAACTATCTAATTAAAGAAATAGAAGAATGGTTAACATGTTCCCAGAAAGACTAAATGGATGGAAGGATAGAACAAAATGGTCTATTTGGCACAATTATATAATTATATGATAGCACTAGAATAATTTAATTGTCATAATAATTGTATTAATAACAGAATTAGCATAGGTAAACAAAAATGGATAATCCTTAAAACATTTAGACAATAAGCTTAGAAGTGAAAGTAAAAAATTGAAACTTTAATTTTTTCAATCTTGTATTATTGTGTATTAAGTAGCTTTTTCTAAGAAATATATAAGAGCTGTGAGTTGTATTACCCTCTGGAGAGAGGCAGAGGGGGAATAAACTGTCAAAACTAATTATTTTGTTTTTTAAAAAAATTTAAGGTACCGTTTAAAGTTTTCATGAGCTGGAAGATCCAGAGTATGGACAGTATTTTAGAAGTCATGAAAGATATGGATGTAAATAAACCTTATATGGAAGAGGTAGAACATGCACAGGAATCCGGGTTAGAGGGGAATCACAATTGCTCACTGCTCAGTGTTGGAAATGGGGCCTAAAACCCCTGTTAATGCTGCACAAGATTGGGATCCCCCCCCCCGGAACCCTAAGTTCCCCCCAACAATTCTGTTGGGTCCGTAATGCCAGCCACTGACAAAACTCACAAGATGGTATCCATGGGGGAGGCAGAGAAAGGAAAGGAGCAGACAATGTGACAGAATTGGAACTCGTATGAAACATCAACAGCAGCTCCCCTCTGTGGGGAAGTGGGACCTATTGAGATGGTCCGCCCTCGGAGACTTATGGAATCAGAGTGATTCCTGAATGCTTTGGGGGATTTTCCAGTTGGCATGACTAGTGCTCCTGTCGAAGCCCTGGTTTCCCTCTGCAATCAAGAGATGAGCAGGGTTATTGACACGATCGCTCCCAAGTGTCCTCGGCATGCTTGTAGAGCCCGTAGAGCTCCTTGGTATTCCATAGAGCTGTGAGCTATGAAACAGGAAGGTCGACGGCTACAGCGCAGGTGGCGTAAATCCGGCACAGAGTCTGACCGAACACAGGTTGATACCATGATATGATACCATGATATGATGGCATGATATAATATATGGATTTATGGAGAAATAATGAATCTGTGACTTCATGAAAGACTTAAGTGTCATTCTGGAAAACTACTGGCTTTGGGAAATGCTGACAAAAGGCCAGGAACAAGAGTTGACCTCATCTGCTGTTTGTGATAAGAGATAAAGACAAAAGGTTTACTCCTAGCCTTGGCAACAGGAAACCTGAAGTTTTGCATCTGTGTCCTCAAAAGGATGCTATCTCTGGCTCTCTTGATAAGAACATGCCAGAAACAATGGGTTTACGCTCGGAGCTGACCACTAAAACGTGGAATTTCTGAGTTCGAAATATATATATGTTTCTCCATTATTTTTAATTTCAAACTTTGATGGGTCTTTTGGACATCTAAAAGTTTAAAAGGAGTTTATATTGATATGATCAAGATACTAAGATTTCCAAGCATTGGCTGAGAATCTGTTTGTCTGTGTGAATGCTACTTCTTACAAGCTGGCTTTCCAGTTTGCATAATGGGATGGTTATCTGCCTAGCAGAATACCTTCTGCATCCTGTTTTTCAGTGGAAAAGACAAAGATCATGTGCTTTTGACTCCATTGCTTTGGGTTTTCTTCTTCCCAGAAATACTTGCATTTCTTGAATCATTTCCTATTTGAGTGTTTGGCCAATCTGAAGTAACTTCCTTTGGACAACCTCCAGGGATATCTTTTATAAGCGCTGGAGAAGTTTAGTTTCTTTCTCTTAGGATCTTGCTCTTTTTCTCTTTTGCTTATGGGTTGGTAAGGATGCTAAGTGTTTATCCTTTCTTTCTCCCCCCCCCCCCATTTCTTTTCCTTAAGAATGGCTCTGCAGGGGAAAAGATTTTTTCCTAGCTGCTACTTTTACTAACAGAGTGAGAAGCTGAATTTTTAAACCAGTTTAATTCTGCTTTTGGGGTTTTTTTTCTTTTCAGTTTAGTTGGGCTTGCAGAGATACAATGCAGTTCTTCTGCATTACTTTTAAATTGTTTTAAAGAACTTTAGACTCTTTTTACTTGTTCTGAGTCTTAACCTTTTGAATTCTTTTTGCAGTTTTACTAGTTTTAAAGAGCTTTAATCAGATTTGCTCCTGAATTAGAAGCATACCTATTAAAGGGGTATTTTTGTTTGTTTTTTTCAATTTTGGAAGAATACTTCTGAAGATATTCTGATATTTTCTGGATATCTCCATTTTTTAAAAATTCTTATGTGGAGTTAGGATTCTCTTCCATAGATTAGGGCTTTTTTAATTTCTTTTTCTTTCTTTTTGCTGGTTTTCTTGTTTCAAGCTAAATAAGTTTTATTTTGATATCTGTCTTCTTTTTGAGTCATTTTTAAGAGTTTTGCTGCATTTTTAGTGCATTTTTTTCAGTTTTGCTACATAATATGAAATGCTAGCAAGATAATTGTTAACTTTTGCACACATTTGTGTTCTTTTTGTCTGATTTGTACATCATATGAGCTATTTCCGGTTTTCTTTTCTGTACCCTAACAAATTTTTTTCCCCATTTTCTCTCAAAATAAATGATTTTCATTGTTCTAGGTGTCTCCAATATGTCCAATTTCTGCTATTTTTCATTTTTAAAGCCTTATCAAAAGATCTCGCTCCCCCCCTGGGATACAGAGTTTGGGGTACTTCTGGGTTTTAATTAATCCAGATTAATCCAAATTCAGTTCCCTGGTCAACAAGGTTAGAGCGCACTATAGTGCCTACCATGTGGTGGCGACGGTGGCGAAAAAGAGATGTTTCTCTGCCACCATTGCGTCCTCGAGTAGCCGTCTAGCAGAGCTCTTTAGAGTAGTAAATGGCCTTGTGAAACCGAGCTCAAAGAAGAATATCTGCTGTGACAAATTTGCAAAGCACTTTGAGGACAAAGTCGCTCAGATTTGCAGGGGATTAGATGTCACAATTGGGTATAGCCCAAATGAGGTGTCCAGAGAACTGTCTGGTCCAGTTTGCTTGGATCACTTTCAATTATTGCGGCCTGAGGATGTGGACAAACTACTTGTGGGGGTGCGGCCGATGACGTGCTCTCTGGATCCTTGCCCCTCCTGGTTGATAAAAACCAGCTGGCAAGGTATGACCCGGTGGATCCAGGTAGTAGTGAATGCCTCTCTGAGGGATGGGGTGGTTCCACTAGCTCTGAAACAGGCTGTGGAGCACCCCCTCCTGAAGAGGGCCTCCCTGGATCCAGAAGATTTGAACAATTGACTTTTCACGCATGCGTCGAGCTGGGTAGACGCTAGCTTGACCCGCTCTCTAAGTAATGAAAAGAAAGGGGAAAAAAATCTGATCCTCCAATTGAAAAATGAAGCAGATAATTAACTAAAGAAGTTGTAAAGTAGTTAACGATATAGTGTCAAAACGGCGACTGGAATAGTGTCAAGATTGATCTGCATGAACAAAGGAAAGAATTCCTCCCTGCGGCTGAACTCAATAGGGGATGAGATGGCGGCTGGAGCTATAGAGATTTCCGGAGCGGATAAAATGGAGCAAATGTTTCAGCTGATTCAAAACATCTCCATAACTGTGAGTGATCTTTCCAAAGACATGAAAACAGTGAAGGAGGAGTTAAAAAAGGCTAATAAACAGGGAGAAGGAAATTCGATTCAACTTAAAAAGCAGGCAGAGGATATTAAAGCAAATAAAGAAACTTTGGAAAAGTTATTACAGGAAAATAAAGAGCAAGCAAACCGAATTAGTTATTTGGAGGACAGACAGAAATGCAAAAACATGAGGCTCAGAAATTTCCCAAATTCTGTACAGGGGAATCTTGAGCAGATTATAGTGGACTGGTTAAAACAAAATAATGTGCAAATTGAAATGTCTGATTTAGAGAGAGTTCACTGGATTTCAAGAGGTCCAGCCAAACCAAAGGACATTATTATACGTTTTGTAAGGGAAAGACAGAGGGAACAAATATTTCGGTTGCTGAAGGCAAGAAAAGATTTGGATTTTAATGGCGTTAAAGTATGGCCACTCCTAGATCTTTCTCTGGGCACAGTACGGAAGAGGGGAGAATTAAGGGAAACGATAGAAATATTAAAGAAAAACCAAATAAAATTTCATTTCGCGTTTCCCGCATTATTAATTGTATATAAAGATGCCCGTAAATATACGGCGGCAAGTAAAGAGGAGGGGATGCAGATGATTGTGGATCTTGGGTTGCAAGCCTCTGACTCAAGCGCAATAAATGAAGAGATCCCGGGAACTTCTGAAACTCAAAGAGAGCCCCGTTTAGTACATCAATCAAGAGAGAAAGGACAATCGGACAGTGATTCTAATCAATCATCAATTGACAGTCTGGAAACACAAAATTTGCAACACTTAAGAGATTTGGAGAGACAAGTTAAAGAACTTAGAAAGGAAAATCCAAAAAAACTTAAGTCGATCACCAGACGAGGGAAAGCGAAATGACCTTTAAGAGCCTCAAGATGGCGGCAAACAACAAGTTATATAAGGGAAAAGAGTTTTATATATGGAAGAGAGGGGGGAAAGCAGGGTGAAAGTCCGTGAGTTTTGTTTTTTTCTTTTCAGCCTGGAAGATCTAAAGTTGGAATATAATGTCAAAGTATTTATTAATTTTGTATGGTATGGGCTGGAAAAAGGGGGGGGGTAAAAGGGAGAGGGCATTTGGGAAGGTAAATAGAAATTCTTGGGATATGGGGGATGAAGATGGGGAAAAAAATAAATGGAAGACTTAATAATATTATCTTTGAATGTAAACGGGCTGCAGAACCAAACAAAAAGATATAAGATTCAACAGTTAATTAGAAAAGAAAGGGCACAAATCATTTTTCTACAGGAAACACACAAACAACGAAATGGAAGACCATTATTACCTGAGATAAGATGGAAAAATATTTATGAATCAAGAGGAACGAATCAGGCACGAGGAGTAGCAATTATTATAGGTGAAAAGGTGAATTTCCAACTGTTGGGGAAAAAAATTGATAGAGAAGGAAGATGGATTATGTTAAAAGGGAAAATAAATAATGAAGTGTTTACTTTTGTTAATATATATGCTCCAAATAGAAATCAAAAAAGATTTTTAAAAGCTGTTTTACAAAAGATGGAAAATTATTCAGAAGGCGAAGTGTATGTGGCAGGAGATTTTAATTTTAAATGCATAGAAGGAGGAAGGGAAACAGGTAGGGATTTAAATATTAGACGATATGGGTTGGAAGATTTAAATTCGATGGAAGATCTGAGTAAAAGGAAAACATGCTACTCTTCTAGGCATGCTTCATATAGTCTTATTGATTATTGCTTAGCAAAGATTACAAATAGATGTCAAGTGATAGAGGCTATAACATTACCAATATGGATATCGGATCATGCGCCAATAAAGGTCAAAATTAAATTAGGGGTAAAGAAAAGGGAAAAGATATGGAGATTTAACCCATGGGTATTAACTCAAGAGAGAGAGTATAATATTTTAAAAATGGAAATTAGAAATTATTTTTTAAATAACAATGGGACTGCTAGTACACAGGTTGTATGGGACGCATTGAAGGCCACAATTCGAGGAAAATGTATTAGTTTGGAAACTGCTAAGAAGAGAGAATGGTGGCATAGAAGGGATCAATTATTAATGCAAATTGAACAGGAACAGGCGATTTATATAAGAACACGTAATAGAAGAGATTATAGGAAATTACAAGAGTCAAAAAAACAGTTGGATATTTGGATGCAAAAGAAGTTGGAGATGAAGCAGATGTATTATAAAGGTGAAATAAAAACTTGGAATGCAAGATCGATGCGGAGATTAGCTAGAATGTTAAAAAAGAGAGAGGAAAAGAATTATATAAAATGTCTTATAGATAAGGGGGGAAATAGAGTGATAGATGAACCGGGAAAATTACATATAATGAAAGAATTCTACACAAACTTATATAAAGCGGAGCAGGTGGATAATTCATTATTAAAAATAAATAAAAAATTGGACCAGGATGATCAAAGGAGATTAAACGCCAGGATTACAAGGGGAGAAATTAATGAAATTATACAAAGTTTAAAGCTTCGAAAATCTCCTGGGAATGATGGATATAGTGCAGAATTTTATAAAATATTTAGAGAGGAATTATTGCCCCATATGGAAGCTCTATTTAATAAGATATATGAAGAGGGGGAAATTCCAAATACTTGGAGAGAAGCTGAGATAATTTCTCTCTTGAAACCTCAGAAGAACCCGGAATTGGTAGGCTCATTTCGTCCAATAAGTTTAATTAATCAAGATTATAAAATATTCACCAAGATAATGGCAAAAAGACTGGAAGATATAATGGGAAAGTTAATACATAGGGACCAGTATGGATTTATGAAATATAGAAAAATTGGAGATCCGATAAAAACGGTAATAAATGTGCTAGAGCATGCATATAGTAGTAAGGGAAAGGCTGCTCTTCTAAAGCTAGATTTTTTTAAAGCTTTTGACAGTTTAAATCATATATATTTAGTCAGATTATGTAGAGAAATAGGGTTAGGAAATAAATTTTGTAATATGTTAGAAAATTTATATAGTAATATGACAGCAAGGATAAGAATGAATGGATATAGAACAGATAAGATAAAAATTCTAAGAGGAACTAGACAAGGGTGCCCTTTGAGTCCCAGTTTATTTTTATTAGCAATAGAAGTATTAGCAAATGAAATAAGAGATAGGGTACAATGGAAGGGGTATAAAATTGGGTTGGAAGAAGTTAAGTTAAATCTCTTTGCAGATGATGCGATAATTATTACAGGGGAACCTTTGGAGATGATTAGGGATGTTATGCAGATACTAGAGAAGTTTAAACAGCAGTCAGGGTTGTCAGTTAATGTACAAAAATCAGAAATTATATTTTTAAATACAAATCCAAGAGAACAATTAGAGATAAGAAGTTTAACGGGGTTGAAATTGGGAATTAAAAAGATGAAATATTTAGGGGTATGGATATATAAAAACCCCGCAAAAATTCTAGAAGGAAATTATAAAAAAATCTGGAAAAAAATAGAAAAGTTATTGAGGAATTGGGATAAGAAAGGTTTGAGCAGAATGGATAGGATAAGAGTTATAAAGATGTTTATAATACCAAAGATATTTTATGCAATGCAAACGATTCCATATAGTATATCGATCAGAATGTTGAAAACGTGGGATAGAAAACTGAGAGAATGGATGGGAAATGGGAAGAGGCCCAGATTAAGATATAAATGGTTATATGCCAAGGAAGAGGAGGGAGGCTGGGGATTACCCAGTTTAGAAACATATCATAAGGCTTTTCAGATTCAGAGGGTAATAGAAATACAATATAGAGATGAAATTTGGGTTAGAATAGAAAAAGAAATGAATAATATGAAATATAAAGAAATTATATATAAGGATTGGTCATTAGGAGATGAAAGGACATGGGTAGAACCATTAAAGGGTTCAATGAAAATATGGAAACAGGTAAAAGGAAAATTAGTTAGGGAATTAGGGAAATTAGCCCCCATATGGATAATAAACAAGAGTGATGAAAATAGTATGAAAGGGGCCTTAAAAATATTATATAAGCAGGGAATACAGGTCATTGAACAGTTATATACATCAGATAAGATACCTTATGATATAGTGAGAATAGAAAATTGGTTAGGGGGTAGATGGCTCCAGGCAAGGGGGATATGGACATTTATAGATGGTACACTAGTAAAACAGTTGATAAGAAGGGAGGATACAGATTTTGAAAAAATAATTAGAAAAATTTTGAAAAGAGAAAAAGGAATAACAGGAGATATATATAGAATGTTAATAACAGTAAAAGGGGAAATTTATGAAGAATTGCAAGGATTATGGAATGACGATATGAATTTGAATATGGAAGAAGTAAAAAAGGAGATATTTAGAATTAAGAATTGTAACTTCAACAGAATGAAAGAGACTAAAAGAAAGATAATACATAAATGGTATAGGACACCTATGCAATTAGCACATATTTTTCGGAATTTGCAAAATATAGATGGTAGATGTTGGCATGGATGCCATAATAGGGGAACATTCAAACATATGATATGGGACTGTGTTGAGATACAGAGATTCTGGGGAAGGATTGAAACTATGATAAATGATATATTCCCGATCCAAATTGTCATAACAGAAAGGATGGCAATCTGGAATAGAGATTTAGACGATATAAGACCGAGAGAAGTAAGGGAGGTGATTCATATCATAATTATGGGTGCACAAATAACGTTGGCAGGAGGGTGGAAAGATAAAACGAAATGGGAAATGCAAAAAGTATATTATTATATTATGGAAGCAATGGCGGTAGAATTGACCAATTTGAAGGCAAAGTGTGAAAATATTAATAGACTGAGGAATTGCAAACGAAAATGGTTCCCAATTAAGGAATATTTACAAACTAGGATTGAAGAAGCCCAGAAAATGAAATTACAATTAATTATGCAAAAATGACCCAGATGTATCCCAAGAGGTTATATGTAGAAAAGGGGGTGGGGGGTGGGTGGGAAAAAAGGAGGGGAGGACACATATGTAACCAATTATACTGTCTGTAAACTATAACTTTAATAAAATAAAAAAAAATAATTAAAAAAAAAAAAAAGAAGATTTGAACAATTGTCGCCCGGTGGCTAACGTACCTTTTCTAGGCAAGGTTCTAGAGAGAGCTGTCGCTGTTCAACTGCAGGCATGTTTGGAACAAGCTGATTATCTAGACCCATTTCAGTTGGGCTTCAGGCCCAGTCATGGCACAGAAACCATCTTGGTCACCCTGGTTGATGACCTACTCTGGGAGAGAGACAAGGGGAATGCCACCCTGTTGGTCAGGAGTGCCTACTCCCATTTATGGCTGGTGTGCCAACTGAAGCCTTTTTTGGATAGAGACGACCTGGCCACAGTTACCCATGCTCTGGTAACCTCTAGATTGGACTACTGTAATGTGCTCTATATGGGGCTGCCCTTGAAGACTGTCCAGAAGTTGCAGTTAGTGCAAAATGCAGCAGCCAGAGTGCTGACTGGAACATCTAGCCGGACACATATCACGCCGGTTCTAAAAAAACTGCACTGGCTGCCAATTCACTACTGAGCCCAATTCAAGGTGCTAACTCTGACTTATAAAGCCCTAAATGACTTGGGCCCCAGATGTCTAAAGGAGCGCCTTCTCCCATACCAACCTGCCCGTGACTTAAGATCCAACAATGAGGCCCTCCTGGTTGTCCCACCACTTTCAGTAGTGAGGTTGGTGGGCACCCGGGAGAGAGCATTTTCAGCGATGGCCCCAAGAATGTGGAATGGTCTCCCCCTTTAAAATATACATATATCCTAATACTCCTGATCAGATTCAGTCTTTTGCTTGGTGGTCAAGTGCTCCTTTGCATTCAGCTGGGGCCTCAGGAGAATAATGTAGCACTTGGGGAGGAAGATACAGCCCAGTAGACTAGCGCTGGAGGCCAAGATGGAGAAGATCTGCACGGCCACCATGTACTTCCCCTTGGTACTAAGGTAGGTGGGAACAAAGGAGATCCAAACGCTGCAGAAGACCAGCATGCTGAAGGTGATCAGCTTGGCCTCATTGAAGGCCCCTGGGAGATTCCTGGCTAGGAAGGCCACCGTGAAGCAGATGGCAGCCAGGAAGCCCATGTAGCCGAGGGAAAGGTAAAACATGGCAATGGAGTCTTCATTGCACTGCAGGATGATCTGTCCAGGCAAGGAGTGGAAATCTGAGTCTGGGAAGGGGGGAGAAGTAGCCAGCCAGATGGTGCAGATGACCACTTGGACACCCGACTTAGAAATGACAATGGAGTTGGCTAGTTTTTTCCCCAGCCATCTCCGTACGCTGTTGCCCAGCTTTGTGGCCAGAAAGGCCATCACTACCATGATGCTCTTTGCCAGGAGAGAAGAGACTGCCACAGAGAAGATGATGCTGAAGGTTGTTTGTCGGAGGAGGCAAGTCACTTCCTTTGGTGGTCCAATGAAGAGGAAGGTAGAGAGGAAGGAAATAGTAAGGGACACGAGGAGGAGGTAGGAGAGATCCCGGTTATTGGCTTTGACTATTGTAGTGTCTTGATATTTGATGAAAATTCTTAACACAAATCCAGTGGTCAAGGTCAGGAATATAGCCAAGCCAGCCAAGGTGATCCCCAGTGGTTCACTGCGGGAAAGGAAAGTAATTTGTTTAGGAACACATTGAGCTTGGTCCTTGTTGGGATGTTGATTTTCTGGGCATTTAATACAACGTTCTGAATCTGAGAGGAAAGAAAGAATGAT
Source organism: Aspidoscelis tigris stejnegeri (assembly GCA_023333525.1). NCBI lineage: Eukaryota > Metazoa > Chordata > Lepidosauria > Squamata > Teiidae > Aspidoscelis > Aspidoscelis tigris. The sequence continues at coordinate 5,458,742 of JALMGA010000024.1, forward strand.
TTCAGCATTACTTACATTCCACATCTGTGTTAGCTTTCACACACATTTTATGTCTCTGTTCCCAGGAGATGGAGGTGGCAGCTTTCACTCAGGTCTGAATGAAGGTTTTTGATCGAGGGAATCCTGGGGGAATTGGGTGCCTGACTCCCAAAGCAGAGACATTAAGACCCTTGATAGGACTTCCTCTGAGAATGACTCTGGCTACTTTTGGAACGTGCCATGAAGTCTCCTCTGCTGATCATGTCCTTTACCTTCTCTAGGACAATTCTTTGTGAAATTTGACCTCGATCACTGTACCTTCCTGAGTGGAGACGGTCCCTTCTTGACATGATGTACAACCATAACAGCAGATGGGCTTTCCTTCTAGTATCTCCTTGTTGGACCCAGGGAGGCAACTCTTGCTGCACCTTGATGATGGGAAGGTCTGTCTCAGAGACAATGAACATCAAGGGAAAGGCTTTGTCGTTCCCTCCTCTTTTTTACATCACTGGAATCAAGTTATACACCTGAAACTCATACAAGTCGATCTGGAAGTTCCAGACCCATTTCCTCCATTAAATAATAGTTTTGTTTCCTGATGTTCTTTAAGGAGGCCTGTCTAGCCCACATCCAAGTATGTATTGGGCCTTTCTGCACATTATTCTGGAATATGAGTGCCTAGACTCTGACTGGTCCCGCTGGCCAGCTGAACATTGCACTGGTCCTAAAAGAGTGACACTAGCTGTCTATTCACTACCCCTTTCATGGTTTTAACATCATTTATAAGGCCTGCATCAAGAAGAAGAGTTGGAAGAAGAGTTGGCTTTTCTACCCTGCCCCATTTAAGGGGACTCAAAGTGGCTGGCAAACCATCTGTTCTTCTTCCCACAATGGGCACCCTGTGAGGTAGGTGGGGCTGGGAGAGCTCAGAAGAGAGGTGTGACTAGCCCAAGGTCACTCAGCTGGCATCATGGAGGAAGGAGAAGAAGAATTGGCTTTTCTACCCAGCTTTTCTCACCCATTTAAGGGGGCTCAAATGGCTGACAAACCTTCTCTTCTTCTCCCCACCACAGACACCCTGTAAAGTGCCTCTGGTTTTGAGGGCTCAGAGAACTGTGACTCACCCAAAGCCACCCGTCTGGGTTTATGGTGGAGTGCGGAATTGAACTGGGAGACTTCCAAATACGGGTCCAGCACTCTAACCACACCCTCCCACAATTATATATAATGATAATTGCCTTATGATTTGCCACTGAGGCCATTTTGGTTGTGCTGAGGGTGGGGATGCATGAGGGCCTTCTCAGTGGTGGCCCCAGGGGTGAAGAACACTCTTGCCTTTGATGTACATCAGGCACCTTCACTGTGTGCATTCAGATGCCTGGTGAAGATGCACCTTTTCTTCCTCTCCTTTGGCTGGAGAAACAGCCTCCCTCTCTTTTCAGGCACCTTTGGTTTCAAGGAAGGATGGAAATAGAATTAATTAACTAATTAATCTGAGTCAATGATGGCTCATTGGATACAGCTGATGGTGCATTTGCTGCCGCTCGTCCTTCTCTCCATGCAGCTCCTGCCTGCCATTTAAGATTCACCAGGACCAAAGGTCTGGATCCTTCCTGCAAGGCACACTTAGCCAGGGACTTTATTTATTTATATTTATATTTATATCCCGCCCCATACCCTAGGGTCTCTGGGGGGCTCACAACATTTAAAACACACACATATCAAGACTGTATAGAACAATGCTAAAACCAATACGAAATTTAGAAAACCAGCATAATAATAATAATATTGAAAAAAAGAGAGAGAGCAAGAAAGAGAGATACAAGAACAGTTTAAAAAACAGTAGAGTGTGCAATGGGGAGAAGCGGAGGGGGCATTTAGCCAAAGGCCTGGGAGAAGAGGTACGTCTTCACTGCCTTCCTGAACATAGGCAGAGCATTTGACAAAGCATTTGACAAAGTATCTCATGCGATCCTCATTGAAAAATTGATCAAATATGGGTTTGACAAGGCAACTATAAGGTGGGTTCAAAACTGGCTTAGTAATCGTACTCAAAGAGTGGCTTTAAATGGCTGCACATCCAAATGGAAGGAAGCGTCAAGTGGAGTACCACAAGGTTCTGTCCTGGGCCCAGTTATGTTTAATGTTTTTATAAACGATCTGGACGAGGGAGTTGAAGGGAAACTGATCAAATTTGCTGATGACACAAAGCTAGGGGGGATTGCAAACACCAGAGAAGAGAGAGAGAGGATCCAAAAAGATTTAGAGAAACTCGAACAATGGGCTGCAACTAATAAAATGGTATTTAACAAAGAAAAATGCAAGGTTCTGCACCTGGGCAAGAAAAATGAAAAAAGCACATATACAATGGGAGGAATTCGGCTGAGCAGCAGCACATGTGAAAAAGACTTGGGTGTCCTGGTAGATCATCAACTGAACATGAGTCAACAGTGCAAGGCAGCTGCAAAAAAGGCAAACGCAATCCTGGGGTGTATTAGGAGAAGCATAGAGTCCAGATCACGTGAAGTTATTATCCCCCTCTACTCTACCTTGGTCAGACCTCATCTGGAGTACTGTGTCCAGTTCTGGTCACCCCAGTTTAAAAAAGACACTGACAAGCTGGAGCAGGTTCAAAGGAGAGCTACCAAGATGGTGAACGGTCTGCAAACCATGTCCTATGAGGAACGGCTTAAGGAACTACGTAGGAATGTTTAGTCTACCAAAAAGAAGACTGAGAGGAGACATGATAGCTGTCTACAAATACCTCAAGGGTTGTCACAAGGCAGAGGGATCAGCCCTGTTCTCACTCTCTCAAGGAAGGACTAGAAACAATGGGGTGAAACTGCAGGGGAAAAGATTTAGTTTAGATGTTAGGAAAACATTTCTAACAGTAAGAGTGATCAACCAGTGGAACAGGCTGCCACGGGAGGTGGTTGGTTCCCCTTCGATGGAGGTCTTCAAGCAGAGACTGGACAGCCATCTGTCTGAGATGGTTTAGGAGATCCTGCCTTGAGCAGGGGGTTGGACTCGATGACCCAGGAGGTCCCCTCCAACTCTACCATTCTATGATTCTATGATTCTAAGGGGCCTGACGTACCTCCAAGGGGAGACCATTCCACAATCTGGGGGCCACTGCCAAGAAGGCCCTTTCCCGGGTGCCCACCTGCCTAGCTGCTGAAGGCGGACAATTAGAAGGGCCTCCCCTCCAGATCTTAGAGCACGGGCAGGTCAATATGGGAGAAGGCGCTCCTTTAGATATCTGGGGCCCAAGCCATTTAGGGCTTTATAAGTCAGAGTTAGCACCTTGAATTGGGCTCAGTAGTAAATTGGCAGCCAGTGCAGTTCTTTTAGAACCGGCGTGATATGTGTCCGGCTAGATGTTCCTGTCAGCACTCTGGCGGCTGCATTTTGCACCAGCTGCAACTTCCGAACCGTCTTCAAGGGCAGCCCCATGTAGAGTGCGTTACAATAGTCCAACCTGGAGGTTACCAGAGCGTGGATAACTGTGGCCAGGTCATCTCAGTCCAAAAAAGGTTTAAGTTGATGCACCAACCGTAGTTGGGAGTAGGCACTCCTGGCCATGGCCTCCACCTGAGCTTCAAGTGTCAGCCCAGAGTCCGAGAGCACCCCCAAATTCTGCACCTGTCCCTTCCAAGGCATTACGACCCCATCAAGGACAGGATGCCTCCTAACTTCACAGACCAGCATCAGTCTCTTCACTGCACACATTTAGGAAGGCATACTGTTGTTGTTTTAATGATGTTTGATTTTGGAGACCTTCAGGTATAGGGTGGGATAAAATGCAAATAGATAGATAAGTAGGTGTTCCTTCAGCTTTCAGGGACCCAAGTCATTTAGGGCCTTATTAGTTAAAGTTAACACCTTGAATTGGTAGCAATTCAGCACTAGCTGCAGCTTCTGAGTAGTCTTCCATGGCAGCCCTGTGTAGAGCACATTACAATAGTCAAGTATGGAGGTTAGCAGAGCATGGATAACTATGGCCAAGTCATCTCTGTCCAGAAAAGGCTTCAACTGGCACACCAGCTATAGTTGGGAATGGGCATGCTGGTCACAGTCTCCACCTGAGCTTCAAGCATCAGTGCAGAGTCCAAGAGCACCCCCAAATTCCGCACCTGTCCCTTCCAAGGACAGGATGCCTCCTAACTTCACAGACCGGCATCTCTCTCTCTCACTGTACACGTTTCGGAAGGCATACTGTGTGGGATAAACTGTAAATAGGTAGGTAGATAAGAAAGATGCTGTGGCTTGTGCTGTCCAGAAAAAGTCCTGTCAGGATCCAGAAATCTTAACAATCACAAATGTCGTCTTATGTGGGCGAGTTCAGAAGAAGGTTTTGGTTGAAGCAGATTATTTTGAGCCACCTCAGTCTGACTTCAGGTTTGGTTTGAAGATCGAATCCGTCATAGTCACCCTGACTGAGGACTTTCAGTTAAGAGATAAACGGACAAGTGATACTGTTGATCTCCTAGCAGTTTTTCATCCTTTCAACTAGAGTGTTTTTCTAGATAAATTCTGTGGGCCGTTGCAGGAGAAACTGGGCTGTCATGGTTCCACCTCTTTCCTGCAGCCACGGCCTGAGAAAGTAGGGTTGCAAGTCTGTGCCTCTGTGCCTGGAAATTGCCTTGGGGGTGCCTTGTGGTCCTGTCTATCAAGGCTTCAGTAATAGAGGCATCCAGGCCCAATTCATAGGACAACTGCCGGGAGAAGGGCATTATCTGTGGTGTCCTGTGGCTTCTTTCAAACTGTGAGCTCGTTTGGTCTAGTGAGTAGGGAGCCAGATTCTTATCTGGGAATACTGGGTTTGATTCTGCACTGCTCCATGAAGTCAGCCGGGTAACCTTGGGCTCGTCACAGCTCTCTTTTCTGAGCTTTCACAGCCTCACCTACCTCACAGGGTGTTTGCTGTGGAGAGAAGAACTGAAGGTTTGTCAGCTGCTTTGACTCCCCTTAAATAGGTGAGAAAAGTGGGGCGCGTCTTCATGGCATGTGTTATTTCAGTTTAAAGAATTCGAAATAAAAGAAACGGAACAAAGCTGTCCAGACGACTTGCAAGTTGATCCGGTTCCGATGGCAGCCTTAACGCGGGATTAATACTCGGAGTCCACACGGCGGCATTGTCCTCCTGCCCATTGCCCACACTCTCTCCTGTGATTGGTTTTCCCTGCCAGGATCCCACCCTCCCTTCTCTTTGCGTCATTCCCTGCCCAATCCACCCTCCCCCTTCCCAGCAGCAGCAGCAGCATCCATCCATCCATCCACCCATCCACCCATCCATCCATCCATCCATTCATCCAGGCGCTGCGGCATGAGGAAGATGAGGATGGGGGGAGAGGGGGCAGCAGCAGCTGGGTGGGGGTGGGGAGGGGAAGGGAGGCATTGCTAAGGCACCAAGGAAAAGAGTCTTGGGGGGGACTAGCAAAGGGGGGGTGTCGTCCTTGCACAGACGGGATTCTAAAGTGAGAGAAGCCCCCCTTTCCCAAAAAGAGAGAGGGAGGAAGGAAGGAGGGGTATCTGAGAAGCCCCCCTTTCCCAAAAAGAGAGAGGAGAGAGGGAGGGGTTCCTAAGAAGCCCCCCTTTTCCCAAAGAGAGAGAGGAAGGGGGGGTATCTGGGGGGTGGGAGACATTGCATGAGCATCTCACGTCTCCCGCCCTCCCGAAGCCGGTGTATATGGTACACTCCTGATTATCAATGTTGCAAATTTCCGCAATTTCAATACAGCTCTGTATCAAAGGACCGGGGCTTTAAACATTAAAGAGGCATAGGGTGGGGTGTCATTCATTCATATTTTTATCCCACTCTATACACAAGGCTCTCAGTGCGGGTCACAACACATTGGTTTTAATGTGTTCATATTAAACATATTAAAGCCATAACTTTGCCTGAACGTGGGGAGGAAAAAGCTGTTTCTTTAGTCCACCCTCAGAGCCAGAAAACATGAGCAAAGTGACCAGTAATTTTCTTTCCACATTATCTCTCCCAGAGGTGAATTTTACCCTAAAAGAAAACAGCTTGCCACTTTGCTGATATATTCTCTCACTCTGAAACTGGACTGAAAGTGGATTAAACCTTAGGTGTGACCACATATTCTCTCATTCTGAAAGTAACAGAGATCAGAACTTTCCCCATGCACAGAACTTTATTGACCCATGGCCAGGCCTGGTAGTGGGGTGCAGGATTTTGGGACATGATTGATCCTGCCCTATTGGATTTCCTAGTGGTCACCTATCCATGGTCCGCTTTGCCCTAATATCCTGGCAACTGGAATCTTATCTGGGAATTCCAGATTAGATTCCACTTCCCATCCTGAAGCAGGCTGCCCCTGGCCTCCCATTGCATCACCACCCACTCCTCCTGGGCTTGCATGGCACTGCCACCCCCAAACAAAGGATGCCCAATCTGGGGCAGAAGGCAAAAAAAGACACTTCTTTTTTTAACTGTATGAAAATGCTGCCCACATGAGATCTTTAAAACACTCTCATGCTCTGGTGCTTGGCCATTGGTCTAGTGGTTAGCGAGCCAGGCTCTTATCTGGGAATATCAGGTTTGATTCCACCCTCCTCCATGAACCCAGCTGGGTGACTGTGGGCTAGTCATGGCTCTCTTCTGAGCTCTCACAGGGTGTGGGGAGGAGAACAGAAGGTTTGTCAGCAGCTTTGAGCCTCCTTAAATGGGTGAGAAAAGTGGGGTAAAAAAGCCAACTCTTCTTCCTCCTCCTCCGTGAAGCCAGCTCAGTGGCCTTGGGCTAGTCACAGCTCTTACAGGGCATCTGTTGTGGGGTGAAGAATGGAAGCTTTGTCAGCCTCTTTGAGTCACCTTAAATGGGTGAGAAATGCCAATTCCTTCTCCTCCTTCTGGGAGGTTTGGTATGGGGTAGCATTATTATAAAGAGGTATAGAAATCCAAGTCAAGGTTCCTATCTTTTTTTAACAGTTGTGCAAAGCATGGAACTTCAGCAAGTGCATCCTTCCTTCCTTCCTTCCAGCCTCGCGCCGAGGGAAGAGCAGCCGGCGGCGGAGGCGGCAGCGGTGGCATCCATCCATCCATCCATCCATCCATCCATCCATCCATCCATCCATCCATCCATTCATCCAGGCGCTGCGGCGCTGCGGCGCTAGCGGCTTCTCCCTGGGGCTCCGCCGCCGCTTTCCCCCCGCTTTGCGGCCACTTTGCCCCGCAGAGGAGGAGAGCCAAGGGGTGGACAAGAGGGCGAAGGGGACTCCTCGCTTGCTCTTCCCCCCGTGGCCGGGAGGGAACTCCGCCCCCCCACCTCACAGGGACCGAAGCTGGATTAAAACCTTGGCTTGTGGTCACACCTAAGGTTTAATCTAGCTTCACTCCACCTTCAGAGTGAGAGAACACATCAGCAAAGTGACCAGTAGTTTTCTTTCCACATTATCTAGTCTAAAGGTGGATTTTCTGAGTTATTAACCCTGAAAGAAAACCAGCTTGTCAGTTTGCTGGTGTATTCTCTCACTCTGAAAGTGGACTGAAGCTGGATTAAACCTTAGGTGTGACCACAGTAGCCTAGAGGGGGCTCAAAGCGGTTGACATTCTGTTTTCACCCTTCAAGGGACTAAGTGGCTGACAAGCCTTCTCACCCTTAAGGGGGCTGAAAGCGCCTGTTCCGAACCTTCAAAGGTCTGAAATTGCGCAAAATTGCAACATTGTTTTTAAGGTGTGAAGTGCTTAGATTGATACAGTGTTTCAGCTTTAAGGACTGGAGGTTTATAGTGGGTGTTTGAGGGTGGATTTTTTCAATGAAGGAAACCCTAAACATGACGTGCTTCTAATACGTTCAGCCATTGGTTACAGTGCGATTGGGGGGGCGGGACAGCCTTAACACTGAATCTCATCCCGGAACGATACTGTCCACACAGTTAAAAAGGAAACACGTATCGACGCACGATCCGGAGTGAGACCTGTTGAGATCAGGATTTATTTCTAATCGGGATAACGTCCTTTAACACGGAAATACCGTGTTAATCCGAAGTGCCGTCTGAACTGCGCAAACTCAAAACGTTTTGAATTCGAGATAACTATGCCATGAAGACGCACCCTAGGTGTTGCATGCATAAAAAAACAAAGCAATTGGAAAAGCAATTCCTCAATATAGCCAATTTCTTGTTTCCACGTAACTACTCTCTAGATACACCATACAAACAACTGATCTATTCTTATTTCCTAGTAGCAGTTGCAATGAGGAAAGGGCCACTCTGTAAGCTCTCAAGTACTCCAAAATTAGTTTCATTCTACCATTAGTTCCTAAAACCTCCCTTGGGTTGTAACATACATAGACTCACACTCACCAGCCTAAAGCCCTACTCTGCATCTTGTACTGTTAAGTAGATGTGCAGACAAGTATTTCCAACTGTCATCATCTTTCATAATCCTCCATTCCTCTCAGATAACACTATTTAGCCAAATTGAGCTATCCCATAACAAACGTTTGACAAAACATCGCCCCCACCTAACTAATTTGCTCTCTGGTCTCTGCCTTATTGCAACTGGGTGTATTCATTCACCAATCTAATTTTCCCTTGTATCTAAACCTTCAGACATGTGGACAGCTTAGTGGGCGGAAACACCACTAATTACCTTGGTTATTGTCCTTTTTCCCCCATTTGCTTGTCATGACCTCAATACCTACGAAATTTCACATCTTCAAATCTCTGTCATCCACTATCACTATCCACTGTTTGCTTTGCGTCAAATAACATTCAACCAATTTGAGATCTCGTCAATAAATGACTTATAAGAGACAATATACCCAGTAAAACATCACAAAAGAAATACACATTAGTGTAATAACTCAACACTTAATTCTTATCCATGATATATGTATATCTAAAAAACATATTTTTCATTAAAAACCCATGTTCTTCACTTTAATAATATTCAGTTCTTCTCATCAGCTCATTAATGAACCATGGGCAAAAATGGGTTAAAAAAAATAGAAAGATTACCACAGTCTGATTTCCAATGTTTAATCCACTCTCGTTCATTCTAGAAATAGAGTAGCAAATCTTAGAGTAAAAGATTAAAGTTTCTTCTAATAACCCATGTTCAAGTTTCATTGTTGGTGGGTCCATCCTCATAGTTCAACCCATCTCATGATGAGAGACTAAGAACACTACTAGGAGTCCCATACAACAAAAACAAATGGAATAGTATCTACCCATTTTAAATTGGTAACAGCACACAAATTTTAGCTGATTAATTCTTCATTATCCCAATTTGTCTCTCCCCTACCCTAGCTGACTGAGAGAAGTATGCATAGTGAAAATGTTGATGAATATTAAAAGCTTTTAGTACATTATGAACGATTATGGCCCATAAAGAAGCTACCCTGATCCGCAAAGGAAGGGTACCCAGCACATGGTGACATGTGTATAAAGTCAATTTGTATATAAATAAAGGGTCCTACGGACACTTGGGGGCTCAAACCCTTCCTAATTCATCTATATTATTAAAACGACAACACCCAACATAGTGCATCCTTCAACACAGTGTTTGCAATAAACCTTATGAATACTTTAAATCATTATCTTATAATAAACTATGTATGTTCTTCACCTTGCAAAATCAATCACCACCATGGAAGAAAGTTTATGGCTAGCACCCCCTTTCTGCAATGACTATATAATTTCATTCAAACACACAATTTAGAAAAAGAAGGATTGACTTTTACATCCTGTTTGTCTCACCCATACAATTATTGACTTAGGGAACTCAAAACGTCTGACAAACCCTCCTGTTCTCCTCACAACAGAACAAGCTGCAAGGCAGGTGGGGCTGCGAAAGCCCAGAAGAGAGCCGCGACCAGCCCTAAGGCAACCCAGCTGACCCAATGGGGAAGGGTAGAATTAAACCCGGTATTCCCAGATAAGAGTCCTGTTCCCCAACACTCAACCAAACAGGCTTATTCATTTATAACATTGTCCAACACATACATACTTTCCCTGAACACTCATACAATATTTAAAACATCATTCCAAACACTCATCCACCAGCTATTTAACCCAATTATACGTTCTTCACATTTGCACCCAACATTGCTGTTTAATCAGTCGACTACTAGAGGGAAATGAGTCTCCCTCAATATTCATACTACAGAAAGTTTAAACTGGGATAAAACAAAACTTACCCAAATACTAATATACATCACAAACCTAAATATTCTGAAGCTTCATTTCAAGAGGCTAGCAGTTTAACACAAGCCTCGGCATGCCAGTATTTCTTGAACATTACAATCCACAAACAAGACAATTATTGGTCAATATAAGACATGGTAACAGTTCTGAATGTCTCAGTGTTTCTTAATCAAACACAACAGAAAACGGAAAACATACAAGACAAGGGCCCCTATTCACAGTTTAGATAAAAAGAAAATTAATACTTACAGACAGACAAACGTTATCCAAAACAGTCATCAAATAAAAACTGCACTTTTTCTTAGTTCCTAAATTTGCATACAGCTTAAAAAAAGGAAGTGTCAAATGCTGTGTGCCTTCTATATAATGTCACAGGGACAAAATGATTTGATGCCTATATGCCCTCAATTCCCGTATAGGGTAGAGGGAGGTTGGGGAAACCATGCTGCTATACTGAGGTGGTTCCCCAGAATGACGATTCTTTTCTTGCTCTTTCCATTGTTCTTTTAATTTTTTCTTTCTTTCATTATTTTCAAAGCTCCTTCGTTGTGAAGCTGATTTTCTTTCTGCAGCCTCTTCCAACAATAAGATCAAACAAGTTAATTGCTTTGGAATGGCTTTAGTTGTAGTCAACTGTTTTCTGAGGTACTCTAATTTATCAGTATTAAAATTCCCCTCTAATGGGAATCTCAATTTAGGGTCTTTTGCTGTTATCAAATTCCAGCTATCTAAATAACAACAGGACTTAGGGTCCTTTTTGTACATAAACCATGCTGGTGTCTGTCTTGGTGGTTCCTTAGGCTGTTTTGAAGTAGCACTGCCCATTTTCCACCGCTATCTATCCGTTTATTCTTTTCATTTCACTACTACCAAGCCAACACCCACATACCTGAGCTTGGCAACATAATCCATACTCTCCACACAGCATATATTCACTCATTCGCACTCTCTCACCATTTCATTCGTAGCTCACACTCATTGTGCACAATTATTTGCATTTTATACCATACTAAGTCTCACCATTCAACCTCAAAAGGTTTATACTTACCACTCCAAAGAATAGTGTTACCTTCCGGTCGCAGGTCCTTCTCCTGCCTTTCCCCAAGTCTTCTCTCGGTTACGCGCAGGGGCCTCTCCACCTGTCGCCGTTTACTTCTTCTGTCGAAACAGCCCTATGTAACCGGTACACTTGTGCAAGTATGATGCGTGCGTGTCAGCCTTGGTCTCCGAGCAGACCCCCCTTGGGGAATTTAGGTCCCACTTGGTGGCCCCTCCACCAATCCTCAGTGCTCCTTTTCAACCTATTTATTTTTTCCCAATTCAGGTGGGACCTCCACCATATATACCTGGCCTGATTCAAAAAAATCCAACACCTTTTGGTGGTACCTCCACCTACCTAACAATTAACCCAATCCTTTTGTTTTTGCTGGACTATGGTCAGCTTTGGTCAATATGGTGCTGGTGTCCCTTTGGACTTCCAGACCATCCCCGTACGGGCCACCAAAACTGTCAAAGAAAACTGACCATAGTACAATACCACATCAATTGTTTATTTGTACATATCAGAAATCAAACATGCATGCATGGAAGGAGAAAGTTTCTCCTTCCCAGAATGAACAAGAATAAAACCTTTTATAATGTCATTACCTGAGATCAAGAAATACGTAAAGAAAGAGTCATGAAATATGTCAAGAAAGCATCATAAAGTTACTGGAAGAAAACTTATCATAATGGAATTTCCCTGATAAACAAGCTAGTTACTGGAACCTACTAAATAAGCTACGTGCATCCTAAACTTCCCCTATGATGGTTCCTTCTTTCACAGGTAGCAATGCAAGCTAAGATCATGGTTTCCTGTTTTCACCCTATTTGCCCCGTTGCAAAAGCAGTACATCCTGATTACAAATCTTTCTGTAAGCTGTCTCTATAACGGTAGAAAGGAGAAGAAAGAAATACACTCTTAAAGCAAATGAAAGCTCCTAATTATAAAATACCACATTGATCAGAATTCCCATTTTTCCCTCACAACCTTCATTGAACTGTCCACCAAAACCCTGAGATCCCTTTCCTGGTGTGTTGCAGAAAGCTCAGACCCCATCAGTTTATAGACGTAATTTGGATTCTTGGCCCCGATGTGCATTACTTTGCACTTGTTAAGATTAAAGCACATTTGCCACTTGGTTGCCCACTCACCCAATGCTAAGAGATCCCTCTGGAGCTCTTGGCAATCTCTTTCAGATTTTACTACCCTAAATAATTTAGTATCATCAGCAAACTTTGCTATTTTACTATGTACCCCTTCTTCTAGATCATTGATAAATAAATTAAAAAGCATTGGTCCCAGTACTGAGCCTTGAGGGACCCCACTTTTTACTTCTTTCCACCCTGAGAATTTGCCGTTTATTACTACTCTCTGCTTTCTGCCCTTAAGCTAGTCACAAATCCAGGACAGAACTTGTCCTTTTATTCCATGGCTGAAGGGTTTACTCAGTAGCCTTTGATGTGGGACTTTGTCAAAAGCCTTCTGAAAGTCCAGATAGACAATGTCTACTGGTTCACCTTTATCCACGTGTTTATTGACACTCTCAAAGAATTCCAACAAATTTGTGAGGCATGATTTACCTTTGCAGAAGCCATGCTGGCTTTTGTTCAGCAATGCCTGCTCCTCCATGTGCACACTAATTTTGTCTTTAATAATGGTTTCCATCACCTTACACGGAACTGACGTTAAGCTAAATGGTCTGTAATTGCCTGGATCACCCCTGGATCCTTTTTTGAAGATTGGTGTTACATTTGCTACCCTCCAGTCCTCAGGTACGGAGCCTGATGTTAGGGAAAGATTATATATTTTTGCTAGAAGGTCGGCAATTTCGCATTTGAGTTCCTTAAGGACTCTTGGATGAATACCATCTGGTCCCGGTGACTTGTTAACATTTAGTTTATTAAGACATGCCAGGACCTCTTCCTTGGTTATTTCTGTACAGTTTAACTCTTCAGAAAACACAGGCTCAGCTACTGGCATGTGTCTTCTGTCTTCCTCCGTGAATACGGAAGCAAAAAATTCGTTTAGTCTCTCTGCAATCTCCGTGTCTTCTTTAATTACCCCTTTCTCTCCTTTACTATCTAGTGGTCCAACTGCTCTCCTGGTTGGATTCCTACTTCTGATATACTTAAAGAAGTTCTTGTTATTTCTTTTGATGTTTTTAGCAATGTGCTCTTCAAAATCTTTCTTAGCTTTCCTAATGGCCGTCTTGCATTCGTGTTGCCAGTGTCTATGTTCCCTCCTGTTCTCCTCTTTTGGACAAGCCTTCCATTTCCTAAATGAACTCTTCTTGTTTTTAATGACTTCATCTACTGCATTTGTGAGCCACATTGGTTTCTTCTTGGACCTAGAAGTCCCCTTTCTTCTTTTAGGAATGCATTCTAGTTGCACTTCCGTTATTGTGTTTTTAAGTAGTCTCCATGCATTTTGAAGTGATTTAACTCTTTTGACTTTCCCTTTCAATTTCCTTTTCACTAATTTCCTCATTTTGGGGAAGTTTCCGTTATGAAAGTTTAAGGTCTCTGTGTTAGACTTTATTAAGAACTTACTCCCTGTATTTAAGTTGAAGGTTATTGCATTGTGGTCACTGTTCCCAATTTGATCAGCTACAGTGACGTCCTTTACCAGCTCCTGAGCATTACTTAGGATCAAGTCCAGGACTGCCTTTCCCCTGGTTGGTTCCATGACCATTTGTTCCATGGAACAGTCATTAAGTAGGTCTAGAAATTTTCTCTCTATCCTGAGTTGAACAGGAGTTCACCCAGTCTATGTGGGAATAATTGAAGTCCCCCATTATAACTACCCTATCTTTATGGGATACCTCCTTTACCTTCTTCTCCAACTGCTCATCTCCTTCGGGCGTATGGTTGGGAGGACGGTAGCATGTCCCTATTGTTAGACTTCCTTTTTGGCTTGGTATTTTTACCCACACTGCTTCTGTGGAAGAGTCGGACTCACCTGGACATTCCAGTTCGTAAGATTCTATCTCTTCTTTAATATACAAGGCTACACCACCTCCATGTCGCCCTTCCCTGTCTTTCCTGTACAGTTTGTAACCTGGGATGACTGCATCCCATTGGTTTTCACTGGTCCACCAGGTTTCAGTTATGCCAATAATATCAATCCCATTTTCCATAACTAAGCTTTCTAGCTCCCCTATTTTGGCTCGAAGGCTCCTGGTATTTGCATATATACATTTATATTCACTCTTCTTGTCCAACTTGGCATCCTGTGCCCATAGGAACCAATTCTGTGCTAGGGAAGGGACGGGGAAGGGGGAGTGTTCCTCTTCATATCTCCCCCCTCCTGCAGACACTTCACGGGGGGGGGGGAACCCAGTTCCAACTGCCTCCCCCTCTCCCCCCCCCCTCAGCAGATGGGGTCCCAGTGAGTGTGAGGCCCTCCCCAAGTCCCAGGGGTTTGGGGACCCCGCATTGGGCCACGGGGGGGGGGCTGATGGGGGCCGCTGGGCGGGGGCAGAGGAGTCGAATCAGGCTGCAAGGCAGAGGAGGAATCCTGCAAAGGTCACCATGGACTGACTGTCCTTTCTCTGCGCTTCTGTCCTTGTGATTCACAAAGAAAGGAAGGAGGGATCCGCTGGGATTCCTTTCCCACTTTCCCTGCTAAGTTCCTGGGCAGATCAGCAGCAAGGGCTGCGTCCACACCTGTTTTAAGTTACCCTGGGCCCAAAGGGCCCCGTTCGGTGCCAGAGAGGGGAAGAGATGAAGCAGGGAGAGAGGGCTGCGAAGCTGAAAATGCTCTGGTTGGTGGGTGCCCAGGTCTACCTGCCTCCCCCCCTCAGCAGACACAGGGGTACTGAGTATCAGGTCATCCCCGAATCTCATGGGTCTTTGGACCTCTTGGGTTCTAGGCCTCCTTTGTGGTGGCCCCATAATTCAGGGGCCATCAGAGGGGAAACAAGACCAGAGGAATCAGGAAAATACTCTGGATGAAGGGGAACAAGAAGAGGCGCCTCAGGAACCAAGGGGCCCGGGCAGAGAAGGGCAAATGCGGCCAAATTGTGTGCGATGGAGTGGAACTGAAGAGCCGCTCACACTGGCAGTCCGTGGCTGATTCAGCTCCGGAACAGATCAGGCGTCCGCCTTTCGCTTCACCAAGCGCAGGCAAAAGTGCGAATTGCGGCACCGCGTCATTAGTGATGAAGAAGAGTTGGCTTTTCTACCCGGCTTTTCTCACCCATTCAAAGGGACTCAAGGTGGCTGACAAGCCTTCTGTTCTTCCCACAACAGACACCCTGTGAGGCAGGTGGGGCTGTGAGAGCTCAGAAGAGAGCTGTGACTCTCCCAAGGTCACCCAGCTGCCTTCATGGAGGAAGAAGAGTTGGCTTTTCTACCCAGCTTTTCTCACCCATTGAAAGGGACTTACTTTGAGAACCAAGTGGGTCTCACTACCCCTGACCCTCTCCTGATAAAAGTCATTCCCAGGGTGATCAAGGGACTGCTAAACCCCCACCGGTAACCAGACTGAAATGGGTCAGGAGAATCTGCTTCCACCAGGCACACCTTTGTGTGAGTGGCCAACACCTTCTCCAGCACCTTGCTCAGGAAGGGAATATCAGCCCCTGGATTGGGTGGCATAAAGACCCTGGCACCTCTCCCACCCAGAGAGAGCCATTTTTCACACCCTGAAGCCACCCAGCCATACTCTCCCTGGGCTAGTTTTCATTAGTGGTGAAAAACAAGGCTTCTCTCCATCCGAAAGTGGGCTGAAGACAGATTAAATCTTACGTGTGACCACAGCCCTACTGGCAGTTCATTAATGAATATATTAAAACAAGAGAGCAACTAAATTCAGAGGAGAAAAAATATACAGTGGTTTGCGCGCAGCACCCAGGCAATCTGGCCGCTCAATGCGGCCTCCCCGCATGTGTACGGATGCATGAGGGCTCTTCGGATCCGTCCAAAATAGAGACGGATCTTCAGGAGGCTGGACTGCTGGGAAACAGATTTTGTTAAATCCGTTTCCTGGTAGCAAATGCGGAAGCACCCTTAAACAGTTTCTGACAAGTACTGGGCATAATGTTTGCATTTAAAAAGGAGAGGAAAAAAGAAGAAAGGCTGAAAAAAGACAGTTTAAGCTGATGACAAAACATCTTAAAGGTGATAAGTGGAAGAGGAGGAAGAACTTAGAAGACTATTAACTTCAGATGATCATGCAGCCTACAAAATATAAAGATTAAGGACATTATAGCAGTTTGGAACTTAATTCCGAAAGCCTGATGTCCTGGAACTATCCCGACTGAACATATAAGTGATTTTCCTGTCTTTAGAGTATGGAGAGTGATGAGGAAGAGGAGGAAGAGTTTGTTCTTGGCTTCCTGAAGTTGTTGGCGATTCCCTTGAAGCAGGATGGTCTCGGCATGATGCTGCTGTAGAGCCAGCATTCAGGTTGATCAGATTCCAAATATGAGCAGCTTCTTCAGGATCATTGGCCATTCCATTATTCCCTGAATATAATTAAGTAACATGGAAATCCCCAGCAGTACCTCCTATTATTTTTTGCAAGAGGTTGAGTGGTAACCCAAAAAGATTTGCACTGGTATGTCTTGGTATAATTCTAATTTTTGTTCATCGTCATGAAAATTATGAAGCTGAGAAAGTCTTTTATACACGAGCGATTTAATGCAGAATTATTCAAACACTATTATAATGTCATTAGCCCGGTCTAAGGCTGCTATAGCTGTTTCCTTGACAACATCTATTTCTGAGCCTAGAGCTTCTAAGCGCTTTGTCTATTTGTGAAACAAAATCTTTTATTTCTTATTTGAATGCTGATCTTATTTGCTCTAGTGAAGGAGGAAGAATCTCTTTTACTTAAAGTTTTGGAGGGATTGCTAGCTGTTTTATCATTGTCAGCAGAAATGGGGGGAATAGCTGAGTTGGCCATTTTGAGATCCTGCAAGGGCACCTCTTTTTGATTTTTAGTTTTTCTTCTTGAAACTCCCATTTTGGCGATCACACACAAAGATATATAGAGAAAAATAAAAGCTTTACCTTCCTTTAAAGAGATGTAGTGAAGAAGTGTTGCAATCTGGCTTTGCAACCTGAATCCTTGGCTCTGGGAAACCTGGGGGAGGTAGTTTATGGCTACCTCGATCTTGGCTGCAGTCCTGAGAACCACAGCGATACGTGGTTACAACCCAAGGGGCTGCAACGATCTTGGTAAAAGTAGACTGGTATGATCACCGGGTGTTGCGACAGTATTCCCTTATAAGCCACCGGCATGCCTATAAGGGATCACAATGTGCTCTTATGGTGATTTAAAGACAGAGAGCACAGGAGAAAGAAGTCAGGCGGGAGACAAGATGGGCTGGAAAAGAGAGTTTATTACTCTGCAAAGCTTTTTATATCCCCCACAAGAAGGCGGGGAAGGAAGTGACCTCAGGATAAAATCCAGGTAGGTGATAGGTGAAGTGCATCAGCTGGGCAGGTCAGAAGTCCTTCCGATGTCATATCCTGTGGCAGGCAGGAAGAGGGAAGTTGTTCTTTTATGCTTGCCATGCGGCCAGGTGGCCATTCTGCCCTCAGGCTAAAAGTCCATCCCCTGCTGGTGCCAAATGTGCACTGCAAGCTTCTGGAAGCAGGGAGAATCCTTTTACCTGGAGGCTAGAGAAGCTGGTGGAAAACCTGGGCAAACTTGCAATTGCTACAAAGAAGCAGTATATTTATGCTTTAAAAGGCTGCTTTTGTCCCGTGCCTGAGAGAGGAATAAAAAACACTTCTAGCTCGCCATCCTTGTAGCTCCTCCATGGGCCTTTTTCAGCCCAACCTGGCATCTGAACTCGGCCTCCTTGGGGCCTGGGAAAACCAAACCCAGAACAGGAAGGCCTGGTTCACCCCAGGAAAGCCTATTTCCATGCCTGGATGGCGCCGGAAAAGGCCCACAGATGCCAGAGGAGCCGCAAGAGAAGGTAAGGGGATGCATGGGGTCGGCTGGATGCATCCAGTATCTGCAGGACCTTCTACCAAAGCTGCTACGGATGCTGGATAATACGAATAGGGCCCTATTCAATTTGTCCACAAATCTAGGAATTCCTATACATTCATACAAATTTCGAATGTCATGGATATCTGTACACATCCCTAATGCTGGCAAGGTAGTGTCAGCACAACTCAGCTCCTTACGACTCAGCTCCGGCTGTTATGGCAACGGCTTTGCACACCAAAAAATCCAGCAGGGACACCAATTCTCTGGGCCCCTAACCTGTTAAAATCTTGATAACTTGCAGAACTTGCACTTGGCAAGATACACAGCAGATAGCATGCACGCTTGGAGTTCGCATGCATAAAACAGGCATATAGTTGCATTCCAAAAGGAAAGATTTATTTGTTTCACAATTGCAGAGTAAATGCTGGCTAACTACAATGGATATGTAGGTGCATGGATATGCGAAATAAAATACAGGTTAACAATTTATCCACTAAGGTTCTGCATTATAAAAATCAGCTACATTCTCAAGCATACTTATTGAGTTCTATAGCAAACAGTTATACTTGTGGGTGAGCATGATGCCACTGAACTCAGACCCCACGTGCACATATTCGGCCTATCCACAACTGGATTGCTCTCCCGTGTAACACAGAGTCTTAGTTTTCATAACATCATCCGATTCCCCCAGGAACACTACTTTATTTTGTCTCGCTTACAGAAATAGCACATCACCTGATGTTTACCAGTACAGCCTAGTGAGGCAATTGACAAACACAATCGCACCTAGTCTTGGACGTTCTAACAATTTCTTGCTTTTGTAACAGCAGAGGATCTAAAGGCCAAACCCTGGGTTTTGTTTTATTGTCTAATTTGAATACTACCATATACGGGGCATGGTCTGAGAATGGAATAGGGTCAATTGTTGTTGAGGAAATAAATTGTATTAGTGGCTTAGCTAATAATATGTAATCTAGTCCGGACCTTGTTTTGTGGACATGAGAAAAATAAGTGTATTCTTTGCTTGAGCCATGGTGAACTCTAAAACAATCTTGCAAGTTTTGTGAATGAATTAATTCTTGGTTACTCCCTTTTTTATTATTTTTTCTGAACAACCGCCAATCTAAATTTAAGTCCATCACTGTTTTACGTCCCCTACTACAATGAGGTGTGCAGTTAAGAATTTTTTTATTGTGTTAGTGCATGTTGCAAAAATTTCTTTTGATTTTTTTAGGCCCCTACAGATTTGCAAAAGTATATTTTTGTCCTTCGTGTAAGGATCACGTGAGCTTTAGAAGTTAATAGGTACTTTTCTTCCCTTGAACGCTTCATAGGATTGCATGTATCTCTTATATTAATAGTTAAAAAGTTTAATATTAGACATCTATAAAAAGAAAAATTTGTATAACTTGCCAGTTATCCTTGGGTGACACAATCATCATAGTTTGTAAAAACAACCAGAAAATCATTGTAACCCAACTATAATACCAAACATGCAGTCGTAGGACTAGACTATTTGAGATGTTGATGGACATTTGCAATGCCATCTAAAGTGGTTTTATCTTTAGCACTGTCAAATAGCATTCAAGTAGGATGCTATTTATTTATTTATTTATTTATTTATTTATTTATTTATTTATTTATTTATTTATTTTACATTTCTATCCCCCCCATACCTGAAGGTCTCTGGGCGGGTAACAACAGATTAAAACATTAAAACAGGATACAAGTTAAAGCAGATACAGATTAAAATGAAATACAGATTAAAACAAGATGCACGTTTAAAAACACCTTAAAAATTCAACAAATTTAAAACCGTGCACTCCCTAGTGCATTAATAGTGATGTCAATGTAACTGGAGAGGGAGAATAAAACCTTAATCAAAGGCCAAGGAAAAGAGGTATGTCTTTACGGCCCTCCTAAATAAATACAAGGGGCATGGTGCACCTCGAGGGGGAGGCCATTCTATAGTCTTGGGACCACCACCAAAAAAGCTCTCTCCGGGGTGCCCACCAACCTCACTACTGAAGGTGGCGGGATGACAAGGAAGGCCTCATTGTTGGATCTTAAGGCACGGGCAGGTCGATAGGGGAGAAGGCGTTCCGTTAGAAATTTGGGGCCCAAGCCCGATACCATAGTGATGGTGTAACCCTGGCACATCTCTCCCCCTCTTGCCTGGCCTAAACACATGAATCCCTCCTCATAACAAACAAAAGAAAATAAAAGAAGTAGCGACAGGGTTAAAACAAGATTTTCAAAACCAACTATCCACCCTCTATGGGAGTTTCAACTTGTCACATTCTTCCCAGTCCCACATAACTGGGGTGTCTACTCTCTCCACTCTATTAACTCTCTGATCAAAATGGCAGCATCGCATTTTCTAAATGGTATCTAATGACCTTTCCAGTTTCCAGGCTATTGGGCTCTTCCATCATGGCCCGAGAATCCGTTTGTAGCACGTAATCAAGGGTTCTTGCATCCTTCCTCTCTTTAGGACTCCTATAGTTGGAAACTGATTTTGGTAGAATCTTGTAATAGAAATGTTCCAGAGGAAGAATAGGTCCCAATGGTTAAGTATTTTAGTTACTGCGCTCTTTGATATAAAAGTCACAATAGCTTTTACTCGCCAGGAATGTTGGAAAAGGTATTGTACATTCTTAATTTCAGTAAAAAAGCCTTGCAGGTTGGTAAGTGACCTAATGAAGTCTATAAAATGAAGTTTATGTTCTCTGTGTGTAAGGTAGATAACAGACTTAGGATAGTTTATGAAGACTAACTTATTTGACACAGGTTGTTAGGACCATGTTTGTTTATAAACTTGAATTTAACATACTGCGACGATGTTAACCTCTTGCCTTGATTTCTTAGGTTCTTTGTATGGTATGGTAGAAATTGGTGTTGTTCTATTTAACATTTTCTCCAAGATCTTGGGGCCATTCCTCCTAGGCTTCCAAGACAAACCTCTGAGAACAAAAGGAGAAAGAGGTGCATATTAATGAGGCTGACTCATCTCTGCTCACAAGGAGCTAATTAATATGCATCTTTTTCCATGCCTGAAGTTAACAGGATGAGTCAGCCTCATTAATATGCACCTGTTTCTGTGCTTGAAGGTAACAGTTTGCTTTGTTCTCTGAAGGGGTTTGTCTTCAGAGCCTTTGCTAACCTCCAAAGGCAACTTAGGAAGGACTTTGGTGATTACACCCCCTGTCCCCCAAAACATATATATTGAAAACCCTTTTCATTCTCTGTGACTGGGATATCTGGGCAAATGTCTGCAAATATTTTGTTCAGATATGGGTTAATGCTTCAGGAAGTCCTCTCACCCGGAATTTGGACCTTTTAAGTCTGTTCTTTAAATCTGTAATTTCGTTGGCAAGAATTTGAACATTGATCTTTAATATTTTAATGCTATTTGCATTTGCTATAGAGTTGTCCATAGACCCAAAAACTGTTACTTGTATTTCCTGCGTGTTATTTTTAATTCAGTCTATGGAGGCTTCCACTCGTTGAAGCTCCGATTTTAGGCTCTAAGAATTTTTATCCTATTACCATGCATTTATGTGGCTTCTCCTCTGTGTGCGTTCATTAATGTAAATTAAGATTCCCACTTTCAGCAAAGCTCTTTCCACATTCCACACACTCATATGGCTGCTACCCTGTGTGTTTTTTTGTGTTGATTTAATGTACTACTCTTAGTAAAACCCTTTCCACACTCCATGCATTTATATGGCTTCTCCCCTGTGTGGGTCCTTTGATGTACTTTGAAGGTTCCCCCGTCAGCAAAGCTCTTTCCACATTCCACACACTCATATGGCTTCTCCCCTGTGTGGGTTCTTTTATGTAGCTTTAATGAATTACTGTGAGTAAAACTCTTTCCACATTCCACACATTTATATGGCTTCTCCCCTGTGTGGATTCTTTGATGTAAATTAAGATTTCCACTTTCAGCAAAACTCTTTCCACATTCGGTGCACTTATACGGCTTGACCCCTGTGTGAATTCTTTGATGGCTATTAAGATGCTGACTTCGAGAAAAGCTCTTTCCACATTCCACACACTTATACAGCTTCTCCCCTGTGTGGGTCCTTTGATGTAAATTAAGAGACCCACTTTGAGCAAAGCTCTTTCCACATTCCACACACTCATATGGCTTCTCCCCTGTATGGATTCTTTTGTGTAAATATAATGAACTACTGTGAGTAAAACTCTTTCCACATTCAATGCATTTATATGCCTTCTCCCCTACGTGGGTCCTTTCATGTACTTTGAAGGTTGCCCTGACAGCAAAGCTCTTTCCACATTCCACACACTCATACGGCTTCTCCCCTGAATGGGTTCTTTTATGTAGATTTAATGAATTACTGTGAGAAAAACTCTTTCCGCATTCCACACATTTATACGGCTTCTCCCCTGTGTGGGTTCGTTGATGTGAATGAAGATGCTCACGTCGAATAAAGCACTTTCCACATTCGATGCATTGAAATGGCTTCTCCCCTGTGTGGATTCTTTGATGTAAATTAAAATGCCCACTTTGAGAAAAGCTCTTTCCACATTCCACACACTCATACGGCTTCTCCCCTGTGTGGGTCCTTTGATGTAAATTAAAATGCCCTCTTTGAGAAAAGCTCTTTCCACATTCCACACACTCATACGGCTTCTCTCCTGTGTGGGTCCTTTGATGTACTTTAAGTTTTCCACTCTGATTGAAGCTCTTTCCACATGCCACACACTCATATGGCTTCTCCCCTGTGTGGGTTCTTTTATGTAGATTTAATGAATTACTGTGAGAAAAACTCTTTCCACATTCCACACATTCATACAACTTCTCCCCTGTGTGGGTTCGTTGATGTAAATTAAGATTTCCACGCTGAGCAAAGCTCTTTCCACATTCTGAACATTTATATGGCTTCACCCCTGTGTGGGTTCTTTGATGTAACTTAAAATGCCCACGTTGAGCAAAGCTCTTTCCACATTCTGAACATTTATACGGCTTCACCCCTGTGTGGATTCTTTGATGTAAATTAAGATGCCCACTTACAGCAAAGCTCTTTCCACATTCCAAACACTCATATGGCTTCTCCCCTGTGTGGGTTCTTTGATGCAGATTTAATGAACTACTGTGAGTAAAACTCTTTCCACATTCCATGCATTTGTACGACTTCTCTCCTGTATGGGTTCTTTGATGTACTTTAAGGTGTCCACTGATAGCAAAGCTCTTTCCACATTCCATGCATTTATACGGCTTCTCCCCTGTGTGGATTCTTTGATGTAAATTAAGATGCACACGTTGAGAAAAGCTCTTTCCACATTCCATGCATTTATATGGCTTCTCCCCTGTGTGGGTCCTTTGATGTAGTTTAAGGTTTCCCCTCTGAGAAAAAGTCTTTCCACATTCCACACATTTATACGGTTTTTCTCCTGTGTGGGTTCGTTGATGTAAATTAAGGCTTCCACCATCAGCAAAGCTCTTTCCACATTCCACACATTTATACTCTTTCTCTCCTTTGTGAGTTTTAGGATGTCTGTTGAACTGTGATTTATTTTTAAATATTTTTTTGGCCACTGGAAACTCCATTCTGTTGTCCAGTAATCTTCTACCTACAGAGCTTTGCAAATGTTAATATACCTAAAGCAGGAAATTATTCATTTGTTTATTTTCTACAGTTTTCAGAGATATTTTCTTTTCAGTTTTAAAAATTGGTTCTTCAGGTTAAATAGCTGCTATTCCTTGTAAATATCCTAAAGAAATGGAAAAGAAAAGATATGATTGAGCATTCTGAGCCTAACCTGCTTGCGTCTTTTTCTCTACGAAGGCTCTTCTATATCCTGAAGCTAATATTCTGCCTCAACTCAAACCCAGGACTACAAGAACACTTGCCTTCAATCCCTTATCCCTGGTCATTTTGCCCGTGACAGAAGGGTGGAGAATCATATTCTAGCATTCTGTCTCATTATTAATTAATTACATTTCTATCCCGCCCCATACCTGAAGGTCTCTGGGTGGGTAACAAGAGGTTAAGAACAACATATACATTAAAAACCCTTTAAAAATTCAATACAACTAAAACAATACACAACATATTTAAAATGGTGGTATTTGTGCTGGGACAGAAGATATAATAATCTCAGCCAAAAGCCAGAGAAAAGCGAGGTGTTTTCACTACCTTCCTAAATATATGTAAGGAAGGGGCATGACGCACCTCGAGGGGGAGACAATTCCATAGTCTGATGGCCATCACTGAAAAGGCTCTCTCTTGGATGCCCACCAACTTCCCGACTGAAGGTGGTGGGACGACCAGGAAGGCCTCACCACTAGATCTTAAGGCACGGGCAGGTTGGTATGGGAGAAAGTGTTTCTTTACATATTTGGGGCTCAAGTCATTTAGGGCCTCATAAGTCAGAGTCAGTACCTTGAATTGGGCTCAATACTAAACTGGCAGCCAGTGCAGCCTTTTAAAAATCAGTGTGTTATGCATCCGGCTAACTGTTCCGGTCAGCACTCTAGCGGCTGCATTTTGCACTAGCTGCAACTTCCCGACCGTCTTTAAGGGCAGCCCCATGTAGAGTGAATTATAATAGTTCAATCTAGAGGTTACCAGAGCATGGATGACTGTAGCCAAGTCATCTCTATCCTGGAAGGGTGTGAGTTGATGAACCACCTGTAGTTGGGAGTAGGCACTCCTGGCCATGACCTCCACCTGAGCTTCACGTGTTAGCACGGAGTCCAGGAGTACCCCCAAGTTACACACTCGTCCCTTCCAGGGCATTGCAGCCCCATCAAGGACAGGGTATCTCCCAACCACACAGACCTGAGACCCTGTGACGTGCAACACCTCTGTCTTGTCTGGATTCAGCTTCCGTGCATTGGCCCTCATCCAGCCCATTACTGCCTCCAGACAAGTGTCAAGCACTTCCACCGCCTCTCCTGATTCAGATGGTACAGAGAGATAGAGCTGGGTATCATCTGCATACTGATGACATACTCAGTGCAAATCTTCCGATGATCTCTGCCAATGGCTTCATATAGATGGTAAATAGCATAGGAAATAAAATTGACCCCTGAGAGACCCCCACAAGTGAATTCCCAGGGTGTTGAATCAGTATTTCCCATAGCCACTATCTGGGATCTGCTCTGGAGATAGGAGCGGAACCAGTACCAAGCATTGCCTCCCACTCCTAAGCTCCACAGTCTACAAAAGGATACCGTGGTCAGTGGTATCGAAAGTCGCTGAGAGCTCCAGGAGAATCAGCAAGGTTGCATTCCCCCTGTCTCTCTCCCGGAGAAGGTCATCAATGAGGGCAACCAAGGCAGTTTCCGTGTCATAACCGAGTCTGAAGCCAGACTGAAATGGGTCTAGATAATCAGCTTCTTCCAAGCAAGCCTGCAGTTGAACAGTGATGGCCCTCTCTAGAACCTTGTCTAAAAAAAAGGTATGTTGGCCACTAGGCGATAGTTATTTAATTCTTCTGGGTCCAGAGAGGCCTTCTTCAGGAGGAGGGGCACCACAGCCTGTTTCAGGGGCAGTGAAATGAACCCATCCCTTAGAGCAGCCATGTCAAAGATACGGCCCGCGGGGTGTTTTAATACGGCCCGCCTCCGCCGCCGCTGTCCTCCTTGGGCGCGAAGGAGGCGAGGCGAGCGAGCGTGCGGCGGGACCCTCCATTGCACGAGCACCGCCATGGACAGACAGCCCCTCCTCTGTTCCCTAGCCACGCCCAGTCCCTCCTCTGTTCCCTAGCCACGCCCCCGGCCACGCCCCAACCCCTCCTCTGTTCCCTAGCCATGCCCCCGGTCACACCCCCGGGCCCTCACAGTATTTTTTTTTAATCCGGCCCTCGTCAAAATTGAGTTTGACACCTCTTCCTTAGAGAGACATTCACTACCTCCTGGATCCTTGCTGGCTAGTTTTTATCAGCCAGGAGGGGCAGGGATCCATAGAGCACGTCGCCAGCTGCACCTCCGCTAGCAGCTTGCCCACATCCTCAGGTCACAACAAATGTATTTATATTGATTTATTTATATGCCACCCCATACCCGAGGGTCACTCGGCTGCTCACAACATTTAAAAACAGACATTTAAAAATTATATCAGCCATAAAATCAGAAACAAGTTTAAAAATGCAACTTTAGAAAAATACAAAAATAGTTAAAAGCAACAGTAATTTTCAATGGGAAAGTGTGGGAGACATTTACCCAAAGGCCTGCGTGCAGAGGAACGTTTTCACCGCCCTCCTAAATAGGAACAAAGAAGGGACCTGATGCACACGGAGGGGGAGACCATTCCATAGCCTGGGGGCCACTACCGAGAAGGCCCTCTCCCGGGTGCCTACTGAAGGCGGAGGGATCACCAGAAGGGCCTCCCCTCCAGATCTTAAAACACGGGCAAATGAAACTGATCCAAACAAATTGGAACAGACAGTTCACTGGATGCATCGTTTGGGCTCTGTTCAATTGTGACATCCAATCCCCTATGAATCTGGGCGACTTTGTCCTCAAAGTGCTTCACAAATTTGCCACTGCAGATATCTGGCCCTGGCTCATGCTTCTTTGAGCTTCCTGTAGGTTTTATGAGGCCACCTGTGCTCTGGCCACTGACCTTCCTGTTTCATAGCCCATAGCTCCATGGAGTACCAAGGAGCTTTTTGAGCTCCACAAGCATGCCAAGGGCACTTGGGAGTGATCGTGTCAATAGCCCTTCTCATCTCCCTGTTCCAGAGAGTTCCAGTCATGCCAACTGGAAAATGACCCAGAGCATTTACGAATCATTTGGATTCCATAAGTCTTTGGGGATGGACCATTTCAATAGGTCCCACTACCTTAAATAGTGAGGTTCGTGGGCACCCAGGAGAGAGCCTTTTCGGTGACGGCCCCCAGACTATGGAATGTTCTCCTCCTCGAGGTGCATCATGCCCCTTCCTTATATATATTTAGGAAGGCGGTAAAGACTCACCTCTTTGCCCTGGCCTTTGGCTGAGCTTATTATATCCCCCCCCCCAGGACAGACACTACCATTTTAAACATATGTTTATGTTTAAGTAAATCTGGCTGTGTAGACATTATCATGCCTACCACGTGGCGGTGATGGCGGCAAAAAGTAGTTTTTTCTCCACCGCCATTGCATCCTCGAGTAGCCGTCCAGCAGAGCTCTTTAGAGTAGTAAACGGCCTTATAAAACCTGGCTTGATGAACCATGAGCCTCAGCCATCTAATATCTGCTGCGACAAATTGCTCAGAGTCACAGTGGATTAGATGTCACAATTGGACTCAATCCAAGGGAGGCGTCCAGAGAACTGTCTGGTCCAATTATTTTGGATCAGTTCCAATTACTGCGGCCTGAGGACGAGGAAGCTGCTTGCAGGGGTGCGGCCGACCACATGCTCTCTAGATCCCTGCCCTTCCTGGCTGATTAAAGCTAGCTGGCAAGGTGTGACCGGGTGGATCCAGGAAGTGGTAAATGCCTCTCTGAGGGAGGGGGTGGTTCCATTGGCCCTTAAACAGGCTCTGGTACACCCCCTCCTGAAGAAGGCCTCCCTGGATCCAGAAGATTTAAACAACTATCGCCAGGTGGCCAACAGACCTTTCCTAGGCAAGGTTCTAGAGAGGGTTGTCGCTGTTCAGCTGCAGGCATGCTTGCCTTATTTTACTGTGACACACACACATACCTGAGGGGCCTTTTGACATAGAACAGGGAAGAAATAGACAAATAAAGGTAACAGAGTTTATAAGTGGCCACTAACACTGGTGGGGTTGTGAGAGCTCAGAAGTGAGTTATGACTAGCCCAAGGGCACCCCACTGGATTCATGGAGGAATGCAGAATCAAACCCTGTCCAGCACTCAAACCACCAGACCAAAGTGGCTCATGTGAAGGCAAGAACAGAGGGTTATGTATTAACTATCTTCTAGTCATCACTAATTTTATCTTTTCCTGCCCTTGGGTTTTCAAGTGCATGGGGAGGGCAAAAGGTTAAGGTACCAAATGCCACAAAATATTTTATTGTATCGTTATTAAAAACTTTTATATACTTCTTCCCTTTAGAAAACATAACGCCCTTTCCTGGAATGCCCATGGATTTTTTGATATTCCTAAATACGGTAACGGTAAAAACATTTTATTGATTAGTCCATGTGACCATATCAAAAACAGAAATATAATACAATAGATAAAAAGAAAAACTTAAAATCTGATAAAATGAACACGTATCTTCATTGCCCTCAGGGTAAAAAGTGCAACCTTTATAACAGACTGCCTGTCTGAGCCCCTGAGCAGAATATAGAGTTTCCCAGTATCATCCATTGGGCTATAGTTGTCAAAAAGAGGGTCTATATAGTAGCCCCTTATTTTCTCGTAAAGCTGGCAATGCAGGAATAGATGTGCTAAGTCCTATTCCTAAATGAGAAGCTGCACAGAAGAGTTTGAAATGTCAATCTTTGAAAATACCTTTTCCCCTCCTTGCCTGTTTCAGCCTCTCCTGCACAGAGTTAGTCCTTCCTCTTTCATGGGAGAATAAGCCCCGTCAAATGCCTGGATTCCCTGTGATCTCCAGCTCTAGCTCTTCTGCCTCTCTAGCTATCCTCTGGAGGACAAAGAAGCAGAATATGTCCTGCAAAGGTCAAAGACATCTTGAACATTCATGGACCCTCTTGCTTCCTCCTTCCCTTCTTGGCTGAAATCAGTTCAGGGAATCCTTGCACTGTAGGACTGATGGCAAAGCAAGTGATTTTTATCCGAGGAAATATCCAGGGAAATAATAGGTTAATCATCTCCTAGTTTTGGTTGAAGGACCAAATACCAGGCAATATATTATTTCACCTTCTTTTAAAACAATTATTTACTACTTCCCATCAGAAAATATGATGCCCTTTCCTGGATTCCCATCAACTTCTTTCCCATCTGTATTTATATATGGTTCTTCTTACCAATGACGTCGACGCCTGGATCTTGCTGTCTCTCCGTCCAGACAGGCGACAGTTACAGGTGAAGTGGGAAGATGCACCTTGTCCTAGGAAGGTCCAAAGGGTGAAATTAATAGAGTGAATGCGGAAGGGGAGCAACCATGTCTATTTAAGGCTTCTTCTCGGCTCTCTTGAAGCCTCTTTCACTGTATAACTTCCTAGGCAAGGCAGGGAGAAAAGGCCCCAAGGGAGAAGCAGGAAAACATGGCCCCCTTTAGGGCTCTGGGTATAAGCTGGGAGGGGGCAGGATGGACTGGTTCCTGTTCTCCCATGGCAAGGGGGTCTCGCCTTTCATGGGTTTACTGGCAAATATGACTCCCTCCCACCCACCCACCCACCCCATACAAAGGCTCTGGGCCACTTTCCCCTTAACACTCCTGGGGCTTTTTCAGAAGGAAGGTGGGACTGAAGTGCCAACCAGGGACAGGATGAGGACTCTTTCCACGCTCAACTGCAGCAGAGGAGCAGCCCAGAAAGCCCAAGGTCAGAGATTTGCCCTCCCATCCCCAGATCTCCAACAGGCACCTCTCAGCCTCTTCTCATGGAGAATAATGGTTGGCTGCAGGATCCAGGTTTCTTGGCAGAAGTAGTTTGCCATTATCTAACTCCATGCAGGTTTCTTGGCAGGAATACAGAAGTGGTTTGCCATTCTTTCTTTAGGGTTAACGTGGGGGACAACCCTTTTGCTCCCCATGCAGTTTCCCCTCCCAGCTAGCTGCGCCCTCCCTCCCTGGTGCCCCCCAGGCCTCTGTCTCCATTCCCCCCCAGCCCTGAGCACCCTGCCCCCCCCCACGACCCACCCCCAGCCCCTCTCAGGCCTGCCGCCCTGGGCTGCTTCCTGGAGCAAGTCGGGGAAGCCCAGGAGGCCACGGGCAAGACCGGCTGCAAGTCCTGCAAACTGCGCGGCTGGAGCTCCGTCTCCCTCCCGAGGCTCAGGGCGGCAGAAGGGGGACTGGGCTGGTGGGTCCCCCTTGGTCCCTCGGTGGGGGAAAGCGGGGCCCCCCTCTCCCCACTCCTTCTCCCCTTAGAGACCCTCCTGCCTCTCACCTTCCTGCACCACAATCCAGTCCCTGCTTGAGCGCATGCAGGCAGGAAATGGCTCCCGCCTCATCACTTCCTGCCGCTCTAGGCTGCAGCACTCTACTGTCCCTGAGCGCTCTTCAAGTCTCCCTGCCTCTCTAGGCCTCAGCGCCCCACTGTCCCTTGGAGGACCCAGCAGCCTCCCACCTGGGCAGGTGGTCCCTTCCCTTCCCGCTCCTACTCCTCCCCTCTTTGTACCCCGAAGAAAGGATGGGAAAAGGCCGGGATGGATTGTGGGAAGGGGGGGCATAGAATTGCAGGAGGTTCAGAGTACCATTAGGAAGATGAGGTGAAGTCAAAGAAGAGGGGGAGGGGCCTTGCAGCTGCTGATGACCAAGAGGCAGGGGCTGGGGGGGGGGGGTTGTCCGAGAGCTGAAAGGGCCTCTCCCCCATTTTTGGAGTGCAATCGAGCAAGTGAATTCCCCATAGCTCCCCCAGGCTGTGCCCACACCTAAAGTTCAGTCCAGACTCACTCCTCTCGCTCTGAAGGTGTACTGAAGCTGGATTAAACCTCAATGTGACCACAGCCCCAGAGGCAGAGGACAGGCAACTGACAAGATTTGCAGTGTAGGCTTCTGTTATGGCTGGATCAGGCCCTATCTAATCTAGCATCTGATCTCACAGAGTGGAACCCCAATTGGCCGAGGGAATCTCCAGCAAAAAAGACCAGGGCAAAACCTTCACCTGCTCTGGACTTCCTCCCAATGGCCCTCAGAGGCCTCCTGCCTTCTCCCCAGCCTGGAGGTGGGACCTGGTCACCCATTCTAGGAGCCTTTGATGCACCTGCCCCCACCCCACCCCTTTGCCTGACCCTTCCTTGAGGCCGTCCAGGCTGGTGTCTGTTTCCACCTCTCCTGGCAGCCAGTTCCACAGACCAATGACCCTCTCGGTGAGGAAATCCTTCCTATCCCCTTGTCTGATCCGACTCTCCTGCCCATCAGCTTCATAGGTGCCCCCTGGTCCTGGTCTTCCCCATCCACCTTTTCTATACCATGCAGGATCTTATATCCTTTGCATTTCCCATTCTGCATCCCAAGCTGAGTCTTCCCCCACCCCCAAATAACTACCTGCCCCCCCTTTCTTGGGGAGACTCCTGAGTCCCCCCCTCATGCTGCTCAGAACCTTCACGGGGAAACAACAAGGGTGTGTAACGATGTTTCTTGCCCTCCATTTCTTGGCAACCGATGCTACCACACCCTGGTGGCTTTCATTCTCTGCTGACTCTTTGTGGTGATGCTTCTCCGAGGGGGAAGTTTCTGCTGGGGGGACTAGACAGAGGAAAAGGCCACAATCCCCCCCTCCGTTGGAGAAACAGTAGCCCAGCATTTCAATAGAGGGGATCAACCTCCTGGGTGGGCTTAGAGGTTTGGCCCCGCCTCCCCTCCTGATGATCCCCCCATCCTGATGCTTCCCATGAGCCAGGCAAGACCAAGGAAGTTGCAGGCAAGGGGGGAGCGAAGGCATTCCCCCCCCAGCTCCTCCCTCTTCCACTGCAGAGCTTTGGCTTCTGTGAGAAATGGGGGGCAAATGTTGCATCCTTGTTGCCAGTATTGAAGGATGCCCTATCATTTGGGGGTGGGACACTCACTGCCCCCCTTTTGCATGACGCTGCTTCTCCCAACAGGTTTGCCATTCCACTCCCATCCAAGGTACCGCTTGGGGACACCTGGCGCATCTTTTCCTCATGGAGGGGGCCAAGGTGGGGAGGGCCTCTGGAACTCAGCTTGGAGGGGATTTTTTTTTTTTAAAGCGCTCCCTGTAAGTTCCCCTTGGCCCTTAGGAACACAGCCTGAACAGAGAAATGTCCGCAATGTTTCTGTTTTTATAAGCTTTACTTATAAATACAAACCTCAAATACAAACCAAGGATTTAGAATTCTCATTTTAAAAAGTCCCTTTTTATACTTGCTGTTCACTTTCTCTGTCGATTGGCTTTCTTCTTCTTGTGAACTAACTTTCCCATCAAAAAAGATAGCTCTCTCCAGTCTGTCCCCCAAAGCTGCACAAACTAACCTACAGGGTCAAAATAACCATCTTGCCTGAGAGGAGTTGAGAAGAGGCAGCAGGCTTGGCTGCTCTGCCATCTTGCTCCCAGCAGTGCCCCTCCCTCTTCCGACTGCCATCATCACAGGGCTGTGAATGACCTTGCCTGAGAGGAGTGGAAAAGAGGCAGCAGGCTGGGCTGCTCTGCCACCTTGCTCCCAGCAGTGCCCCTCCCTCCTCCAACTGCCATAACAAGGCTGAGAACCATCTTGCCAGAGAGGAGGGGAGAAGAGGCAGCAGGCTGGGCTGCTCTGCCATCTTGCTCCCAGCAGTGCCCCTCCCTCTTCCGACTGCCATCATCACAAGGCTGTGAATGACCTTGCCTGAGAGGAGTGGAAAAGAGGCAGCAGGCTGGGCTCTGCCATCTTGTTCCTGTAAGGGTTAAAAGATACCATAAGGAGATATGTTTAAGCTAGTAATTGTATTGAGAGAATTAAGGTAGTTGAAATATTATGCCTAGAGTGTTGATATGCTGAAAGTTTCTTATGTGGGCAGAGCTAACTTGAGCTACTGTCCCTCCTTCCTATAAAACCTGTGAACTCTTTGTTCTCACTGCGCAGTTGAGAAAGCAATTCTCTGTGCCTATTTGCATCCAAATAAAGACTCACTTTCTGAAGAAACAACTTTTCCTTTTGAATAATTGCTCCAACCCTTAACATTCCCAGCAGTGCCCCTCCCTTTTCCAACAGCTGCCATCACAAGATGGCAAAGAGACTATGGCAGCCGATCCACCAGTTGAGGAAATGTCTGGTTCTGAGGCCAAGCAGGGCGGGGCTGAGTAGATACTGGCTGACCATCTTTACCATCATCTGGTTTGTCATCAATGAAGAGAAAATTCAAAGTAAAGCGAACAGGAAAATTCCAGCATTAAGAAACAAACAGAAGAATTGGAACTAAAGACTTCAGGCGCTTGCTTTTTGCTGTTCCCTGTACCATTTCCTTTTATTTCTAGTCTCTTTAGATTGTAAGCCTGAGGGCAGGGACCAGTCTAAGATTCATATAATATTGTAAACCACCCCGAGACCTTCGGGTATAGGGCGGGATTGAAATACAAATAAATAAATAAATAATGGAACAAGAAGCTCGATTTATCGAGAAATGGGCACCTTTTATCATTCAGGCACAAATCGATCCCAGACTTCGACCATCTTCCTCTTTCTCAGTACCATTTTTGAAAGAAAAAATATTGATGCTTTTTCCAGATTTTCCATCCTAGACTGCACTGGATAAATCTTGATTGAACTGTATGGACTATGCGATCCTCAGAAGTGTATATTTGGTTTATGTTATCGGTTTTTGATGTTTGTTTTTATATATTAAAAATAATAAAAAATTAAAAGAAAAAGGAATAGCTTGTTCGATGATTCCGAGTTGCCAGCCGTTTCCGGGAACTTTCTTTTCTCGCAACAGCACAACACCTCCAGTTTTCAAGTTGGGCTGATCATTCAACCATTTCATGTGTTTTTGCAGGAGTGGTAGGTACTCTTGACGCCACCTCTTCCAGAAGGCATTAGCAAGTGCTTGACTCGGCTTCCAATGATTTTTACAGATACCCTGCAGGTCTGACACTCTTGCCGGGTCTGACCGTTGTGCAGTTTTAAACATGAGAAGGGTGGCCGATGACAACAAAAATGGGTTCTCTGCATCTGTAGACTCTGGCACAAGTGAACAGCTATTTAAAAAAAAACTTTTTTGCAATTAATTGTTTATTAAAAGATTTTTTCTTTGACAACTTAAAACAGTACACAATACATTAATTCATCCCTTATCATAAAGTCCATTTTCTTGTTGTCTTTGATGACTTCCTGTTTCTCCAGCATCTCTCGGTCTTCTTGTTTTTTCTGCTTTCTTTTTTTGTTTATCAGCTGACTTTGTCAGAGCTAGCCTTGCTTATTTTCATTCTTCATAATTCATTCGACCAGGAAATACCAACCTTTTATTGATATCTTATAATATATATCTAAATTACTAATACTAAAAATGGGAGATCGGATAAGATAAAACAGAAGGAAATATTCTAGTCTACCTAATGCATTCATAACCAGATTATATTTCTATCATAGCAATATATTTCCTTTAACATCTATCTATAACATTATTACCTTCCTAATCTGAACTCTTACACTTAATATTGTTTTACTTTATATTGTATTCCACCCAGCTTTCTTATTCTAATCCTTTTTAAACCCAGACTGTACATGTTTAGCTCGAGACTATCTCAACCTCCTTACCTTCTAATACAAAAATATTTTACACTACCTTATTTCAATAATGCTAACTGTATAACTCATTTTCCTAATTTCCAAAGAAAGAAAGAAAAAAGAAACAGAAAGAAAAAGGAAAGGGGAAAAATATTTTCTTCTTAATTTTCACAATAGTTATACCTTATTATGATGATGGAGGAAACTTCTGCCATAAGTGTGACTAATACTTTGTGTGTTAGGCAGTTCACCTTTGACAGCATTGAGGTTAAAATTTTTCTGGGTATATTAACTTCTTCTAGAAGTTGAAGTGAACTCTTCCACACTTTCCATTCCTCTCGATCATGAGATGATAAAGGGCAATCCCAATTTATTGTTTTCTGGGTCAGTAACCGAAGCAGGTATTTACCTTGTATGATAACAGGTGCTACAAAGCCTAGAGGATCCAGTAGGCTGTTAACTGTCGAAAGAACTCCACAATGAGTAAATTTCTTTTGAGTCTTGGTACATTAAAGGTAAAAGTCCTTAATGGTGTCCCAGCAGATGTCTAAGATTCTTTGAACACAGGAACTTTCTACATCCAGGTCTAGGTTCTGTATACTTTTCACTCTACCTTCTGCAGAGAAAGCGTGTAGACATGTTTGTTGTTAGACACTATTTTGGGCAGAAAACGGCAACCTGAATGATTAATGGGCTGGAAGACCTTCCTTACGGAACCAGGCTGCAACATCTAGGCCTCTTCAGTCTGGAGAGACGGCATTTAAGAGGGGACCTAACTGAAGTATATAAAATTATGCATGTTATCGAAAAAATGTATAAAGAAAATTTATTTCCTCTGTCACACAACACTAGAACCAGGGGGCGCTCTATGAAGCTGATGGGTGTGCATTCCTTTGATGTCTAGTAAGGGTCCTAGTTGCAGTAAAGCTTTTTCCACACTCAATATATATCTGTGGTTTCTCCCTTTTGTGGATTCTGAGATGAGTTCTACGGTTTCCTCAAATACTGAAGCTCTTTCCACACTCCATACATTTACATAGTTTCTCCCCTGTATGGGTTCTGAGGTGTGTTTTAAGTCCACTGCTATTAATGAATCTCTTTCCACACTTCACACATTTATGTGGTTTCTCCACTGTGTGGGTTCTTGAGATGAGTTTGAAGTCCACTGCACTTAATGAAGCACTTTCCACACTCCACACATTGATATGGTTTCTCCCCTGTGTGGGTTCTATGATGAGTTTTAAGTGCACTGCTATGACTGAAGGTCTTTCCACACTCCATACATTTATATGGTTTCTCCCCTGTGTGGGTTCTGAGATGAATTTTAAGTCCCGTGCTTCGACTGAAGCTCATTCCACACTCCATGCATTTATACGGCTTCTCCCCTGTGTGGGTTCTGAGATGAATTTTAAGACCACTGCTTTGACTGAAGCTCTTTCCACACTCCATACATTCATATGGTTTCTCCCCTGTGTGGGTTCTGAGATGAATTTTAAGTCCAGTGCTTCGACTGAAGCTCATTCCACACTCCATGCATTTATACGGCTTCTCCCTTGTGTGGGTTCTGAGATGAATTTTAAGACCACTGCTTTGACTGAAGCTCTTTCCACACTCCATACATTCATATGGTTTCTCCCCTGTGTGGGTTCTGAGGTGAATTCCTAGGATTCTACTCTGATTGAAGCTCTTTCCACATGCCACACATTGATATGGTTTCTCCCCTGTGTGGGTTCTGAGATGAATTTTAAGTCCAGTGCTTCGACTGAAGCTCATTCCACACTCCATGCATTTATACGGCTTCTCCCCTGTGTGGGTTCCGAGATGAATTTTAAGACCACTGCTTTGACTGAAGCTCTTTCCACACTCCATACATTCATATGGTTTCTCCCCTGTGTGGGTTCTGAGATGAATTTTAAGACCACTGCTATGACTGAAGCTCTTTCCACACGCCACACATTTATGTGGTTTCTCCCCGGTGTGGGTTCTGAGATGAATTTTAAGGCCACTGCGATGACTGAAGCTCTTTCCACACGCCACACATTTATATGGTTTCTCCCCTGTGTGGGTTCTGAGATGAATACTAAGGTATTGACTCTGACTGAATTTCTTTCCACACTCCACACATTGATATGGTTTCTCCCCTGTGTGGGTTCTGAGATGAGTTTTAAGTTTATCACTTCGACTGAAGCTCTTTCCACACTCCATACATTTATGTGGTTTCTCCTCTGTGTGGGTTCTGAAGTGAACTCTAAGGTGATCAATTCGACTGAAGCTCTTTCCACATTCCATACATTTATACGGTTTCTCCCCCGTGTGGGTTGTGAGGTGAATTTTAAGTCCTATGCGTTGACTGAAGCTCTTTCCGCACTCCATACATTTATGTGGTTTGTCCCCTGTGTGGGTTCTGAGATGAATTTTAAGTCCTATGCGTTGACTGAAGCTCTTTCCGCACTCCATACATTTATGTGGTTTCTCACCTGTGTGGGTTCTGCGATGAATTTTAAGTCCACTTTTATGCCTGAAGCTCTTTCCACACTCCGTACATTTATATGGTTTCTCCCCTGTGTGGGTTCTGAGATGACTACTAAGGTATTGACTCTGACTGAATTTCTTTCCACACTCCATACATTTATATGGTTTCTCCCCTGTGTGGGTTCTGAAATGAACTCTAAGGTCATCAATTCGAATGAAGCTCTTTCCACACTCCATACATTTATGTGGTTTCTCCCCTGTGTGGGTTTTGAGGTGAATTCTAAGGTTTCCACTCTGATTGAAGCTCTTTCCACACTCCGTACATTTATATGGTTTCTCCCCTGTGTGGGTTCTGAGATGACTACTAAGGTATTGACTCTGACTGTAGCTCTTTCCACACTCCATACATTTATGTGGTTTCTCTGCTGTGTGGGTTCTGAAGTGAACTCTAAGGTGATCAATTCGACTGAAGCTCTTTCCACACTCCATACATTTATATGGTTTCTCCCCTGTGTGGGTCCTGAGATGAATTTTAAGTCCACTTTTATGACTGAATCTCTTTCCACACTCCAAACATTTATGTGGTTTCTCCATTGTGTGGATTCTGTGACTGATTCTAATGCTACTTCTACATTTATCTGTACTCACCTGTAGCATTTTCTAATCTAATATACAGGCTTTATCATCACTGAACATTTCTGTACATTAATTAAATCTTGTTTTCTCTCCAGCCTCTGGGGTTTATCTTTAATTTTGGCTGCACTTCTAGGCAATATTCCCTTATCTGCAGCTTCTCCTTCCTTTTTCTCCTGGAATCTCCTGGTCAGACCTTCTTGGATTTTTGCATCTTGTAAAAGGGAAAATTCCCCTTTGATCCTCCGATCCTCTTCCACCTGTGAAGTTTCAGTTCCCCCGCAGCTGAAGTCTGCAGCTCCCTTTGTCTTTCCCCCTGGTGTCTTCTGTGGAAGAGATGAAATAAAAAGGAATAATAAGCGAAATATGTGGAAGGGAAAAAATACATGTAAGAAAATGGCAATTCTTGGATGCATATGATAAGAAGCAGATTGGGGTGAAGGCACGTCTTCCTACTCGCATAAACATAAGGTCTTTACCACAATAGATTATATAATGTTCAACAAAGCATATAACACGATTAGATAAGAAATTAGTGTTGATACCATGTGCATATCTGACCGTGCTGTTTTAAAGTTAGAAATTACATTGAAAGAGAAAAACAATAAAATTTGGTGCTTTGATCCAACAATAGTATTGGAAGAAAAAGACATAAGAAAATTGCAAGATGAGATTATAAACTTTTTTGAGCTAAATGATGATGGTAACCTCTCAGAAAGTATGATACGGGATGCCTTTAAGGCTACAATAAAAGGATGGGGATAGGATCTAGGAGGCAAAGGAGAAATCATCAGGAAAGAATAAGAAGACAAACAGAAATAGCTTACAAGGCATACCTGAGAACTGGGGCAATAAGGCATAGAAGAGAAAGGATCAAATTAAATAAAGATTTGGAAAAAAACAAGTTAAAAGATGGAAAAGTAATTCTTATACATTAAAAATCAAGTATGGCATAACACAGTATTACGACAGTAATGAGATGATTGAAAAAGATGAAGGATAAGAAATAGGGTTAGGAAAACCTTTTCTCTGCACAGTTATTAATAAATGGAGAGATCATTTGCTATTCAAAAAGGAACAAGCCAAGGATGCCTCCTTTCACCTTTATTCTTTATATTGACACTTGAAATGTTAAACAGAGGTATTAGACATAATTCAGATATTAAAGGAATTAAAGTGAAAAAGAATATAAGAGCCACTGCAGACAACTTAGCTATGATATTAAAAGATCCAAACAATTCAATAGAGAAATTTAGACAGGTCATCCAAGAATATGGAAAGGTGGAAGGCCTAAAAGTAACTGAGAGAAAAACTAAAGTCATAGGTAAAAGTATGACGAAGCAGGAGCAAGAATGATTTCAAATGAAATCACAATTTGTTGTGGAAAAGAATGTCAAATAGGATACTGACCAATCCAAATATTGCATTGTACCAGAATAACTATTTTAATGTTTGGTCAGAAATTAAACAAATTCTCCTGAAATGGACCAGCTTGAACGATATCAGTGATAAAAAAACTAGCATACTCTGGGGAATGATGTTTTTATTTCAAGAATTACCCATTGTGATTCATCGAAAAAACATTGCAAAATGGAAAAAAAATCTCTACCTTTATATGGCAAGGGAAAAAGTAGAGGATAAGATTAATATTGATGCAAGACTCAAGAGAAAGAGGAGGATTCGGACTACCAATATCATGCAGCATATTGTCTAGGGTGGATTGCAAAATGGTTTTGGCTGAAAAATCATAGACTATTGCAATTGGACGGAGAAGGTTTGAGACATGGGTGGCATGGTTAGCTATGGCATGAAAAAGCAATTCGGACTTTAAAAATCACTTTGTGAGGAATGCTCTGTATAAGATCTGGCTGAGATATAAAAATACCTCTATAGGTGTCACCACTTGAAGGGTTATTAAAAGAATTTGGAGAAAGAAAAAATTGGATAAAGTATGAAGATTTGCTGCATAGAAATGAAGTGAATAATGAATTTGATTTAAAAACAAGAGAACAAGAAGGTAAAAATAAACTATGGTTTTACATATGTACGACATATAAATATATATAGAAGAGATAAAGAAAAACCAATTTGGGAACAACAGCTTAAACAGGCAGAAAGAGAAATAATTGGTATTATGTACAAATTGTTATTGCAGATTGAAATGGAACATG
Organism: Aspidoscelis tigris stejnegeri; assembly: GCA_023333525.1. Classification (NCBI taxonomy): domain Eukaryota; kingdom Metazoa; phylum Chordata; class Lepidosauria; order Squamata; family Teiidae; genus Aspidoscelis; species Aspidoscelis tigris. Next base: position 5,498,438 of record JALMGA010000024.1, read on the forward strand.
AACAGGTTAAAGAATGTATGATTATGTGGGCAAGGGATTTTGGATATAACATGCAAATACAGTGGTACCTCGACATACAAGTGCTTTGAGATAAGAGTGTTTTGAGATACGAGCTGCTGAGCGAGTGATATTTTGCTTTGAGATAAGAGCAAGATTTGAGATACAAGGAATCGCACACTACACCGCTGCACACGACCCCAACAGCTGCACACGACCCCAACAGGCACCCCGCTGTTGCTTTGAGATACAAGCAATTTGACATACGAGCAAGGTTACGGAACGAATTAAACTCGTAGTCAAGGTACCACTGTAGATTAATGGGAAATGCTTTAGACAAAAAATATAAAATTCAGTACTTGCATGGCATTAAAAGAAAACGTATATAAGATGATGTGTAGATGGTATTTAACACCACACAAATTAGCAAAGATATATCATGATGTGTCAAATAAATGTTGGAAGTGTAAAAAGACCGAAGGAACTTTTTATCATATGTGGTGGACTTGTTAAAAAGCAAAAAAAATTGATTACAAATACACAGCATGATGAGACAGATCTTAAGGATAAGTATGCCTTTTAGAACACAAATGTTTTTGTTAGGAATATTAGATGAAAGTTGAGATAAAATGAACTCTTTGGTGTTATATATGACAACTGCAGCAAAATTGGAAATATGTTACAAGAATATTAAATGAAAAGAATGAAGTTGTAGTGGAGGATGGGAAGACTGCCGAGGTTTTTAGGCAGTATTATGAAAAGCTATATACTGCTGATATATAGGAGACACTCTAAGACAGAGGTGTCAAACTCAATTTTGCAGAGGGCCATATATTAAATTTAGAATGTGTAGGCGGGCCGGATTCAAATAAAAAAAATGTACTGAATTATTATAACATTTTTTTTATTTAATTATATAGTATAGTATATTATATACTCAAAGCAGCTGACAAAGCTTGTGTTCTCTTCTGAGCTCTCACTGGTCCAACTACCACCCTGTGGGGAGAACAGAAGCTTTGTCAGCTGCCTTGAGTCACCTTTAATGGGTGAGAAAAGCAAGTATAAAAGCCACCTCAATCCAGATTTCCGGAGGCCCTTCCCCGGCCTGCCATGATTGGCTCTGCCAGAGCCGACCATGGCGAGCTGGGGGTCTCCGATTTTGGGGCTCACCCTTGCCCTAGAAGCCGCGGATTGTAGCTTCTGGAGCCAGGGGGGGCTTTCCCCCCCCCAGCTCCCCCTCTGGAGAGCATAACGGATCCCCTCCTTACTTTAACGCAGCCAGGCCAATTCTGGCTGCAGGGTTCCAGTTGCCAGGGCCTCCCGATTAGCCAGGGCCAGTGCCTGTGCAGAGAGCCTCCTGAAGCCAGGCGCGGCCCTGGCCAATCGGGAGGCGCGCAGGATGCATGTGCGAAGGCAACTGGAACCCTGCAGCCAGAATCGGCCTGGGTGCGTTAAGGTAAGTAGGGTATCCCTCGCGCTCTTCCCAGGGTGGGCTGGGGGGGGGAGAGGAAGCCCCCCTCCCCGGCTCAAGAAGTGGCGATCAGTGGCTTCTGGGGCGAGGGGGAGCCGCAAGATAGGATTCCACCACCTCGCCATGCTCGGCTCTGGAGGAGCCAATCATGGCGGGCCGGGGGAGGGCCCAGTTAGGGACCCTTTCGTAATCCTAACTGTGAGAACACCCATTAAGACTACACTCTATGTAGTCTTCTAGGAAACCGGTTTAAGGGGCACTTCGTACCCATTAACGATACATTGTGGGCGAGCCAATGCGGAAGTGTACTCCCCAATGTGTCTCTAATGGGTGCTGCAGTGCAGACGCGTTTTTCTGAAGTGTTTAAAATGTGTGCTTAATGGGTGTTAAATGGTCAGTGCGGAAGCACCCATCATGTCAGATGGAACAATGCAACAGAGGAATGAATCAACCAAAGAAAATGAGAGAAAATACCATACCTGCAATGTCTGGAAAAGATAAGCCAGAAAGAAAGAATGAGAAAACTACAGTCAAAATGGGGGGTGGGGGGAGGTCAAAGGGAGGGAAATCTGGGTGGTAGAATAATAACGTAAACTTGAAGAAAACAAATGTCATTTGGGTTTAGGGAGAGGCATCTTTGGGCTTTGAGGGAGGGAAGGGGGGAAGTGGGGACAAGGAATTCCGACTACATGCAATCTATTTAAATTGGAAAGATGATTAGGGGATATTAAGAAGGGAAAAGATGGGAAGAGGGAGTAAAACATTTTATCAAGTGACCATAAGGTCAATTAAAATTTTGTCCCTAAATGTAAAAGGGACTAATAATAGAGGGAAGAGGATGCTGCTAAGAGAGAAGGCACACATTGTTTTGCTCCAGGAAACTTTCAAATCAAAAAATATAAACAGAAAAGGCCAACCAGAATGATTAAGGGGCTGGAACAAAATCCCTTACTAAACCAGGCTGCAACACCTGGGCCTCTTCAGCCTGGAGAGACGGTGTTTAAGAGGGGACCTGACTGAGGGATATAAAATCATGCAAGTGGAGAGAGAGATCACCCAACCCTAGAACCCTAGAACCAGGGGCACCTATGAAGCTCGTGGGCAGGGGAGCCAGACCAGTCAAGGGGAACGATTTCTCTACCCAGAGGCTCAGTGGTCTGTGGAATTGGCTGCCAGGGGAAGTGGTGACCTTTGGAGGCCTCCTGCCCATCTCCCCAGCCTGGAGGACCTACCTGGGCACCCATTCCCGGGCCATGGCCACACCTGTCCTCCAGGAATTCCTCCCACCCTTCCTTAAAGCCACCAACCTGGGAGCTGTCAGGACCTTTTTTGGCAGCCAATTCCACGGACCGATGACCCTCTTGGCCAAAATGGCTTCCTTTTCCGTCCTCAGGACTCTCCTGCCCATCGGTTTCCAAGGTGGACGTGGTGCCACCAGGTCTCTTCCTGGCACCTGAGGCTACGAGGCAAAAGGTGAATGAATGAGTTTCCTGTGTTGTTGGGACTCTGATTGGGGGGGGGGGAATGGGGGGCTGTGGGGGGGCGAGATTTCCCTCTTCCAGGCATCCCAGGCGTCTCTCTGCCTGGGGACAAAGGCACAGGGGGGACCAGGTCATCTTCGCCCAGTTCCCCCTCAGTCCGTCCCCTTCCTTCTCCCCATTGGCAGCCCAGATCCTGACGCCCCCTGGAGCCCCTTCCAAGCCCCTTCCCTGGGGTGGGTCCTGGGGAAGGGGAGGGAATCCAGAGGGCAGAACCGGTGGGTGGGTTAGAATTTCCCTTCAGGGTCTCTGGGGAGGGAGGAGGAATTGTGGGGGTGTCATCAGCCCCCCTGGCTCTCTGCCCCCTCCTCCCTGGACCCTGATACGCCCCTCAGTTCCGTGCAGCCCCCCTTAAAGACAGCTGTGCATCAAAGAGTGGAAGGGGTGGAAGGAGTTCTGCAAAGAATCCCTCCCCGCGACCCTTTCCCTCCCTGCACAGAATGCAGCCCCCCAGGCAAGTAATCCGGGGGAGGGAAGGATTGAAGCCCCCCACCCTGCTGTTCTTTCTCCCTCCCTCCCTTGGGTGCAGGAGATTTTTCAAGGGGAGGGACCCCCAGCCCCTCCCTCCCTTTTGCTGCTGTTCCTCCTCCTGCCCCCCCTTACCTGCTCCTGCCCCCCCAGCCATTGGGCCCGGGGAGTTGATGGGGGCCGCTGGGCGGGGGGCAGAGGAGTCGAATCAGGCTGCAAGGCAGAGGAGGAATCCTGCAAAGGTCGCCATGGACTGACTGTCCTTTCTCTGCACTTCTGCCCTTGTGATTCACAAAGAAAGGAAGGAGGGATCGGCTGGGATTCCTTTCCCACTTTCCCTGCTAAGTTCCTGGGCAGATCAGCAGCAAGGGCTGCGTCCACATCTGTTGTAAGTTACCCTGGGCCCAAAGGGCCCCGTTCTGTTCGGAAGAGAGCAAGCGGGGAGAGAGGGCTGCGGAGCTGACAATGCTCTGGTTGGTGGGTGCCCAGGTCTACCTGCCTCCCCCCCTCTGTAGACACAGGTCTACTGAGTATCAGGTCATCCCCGAATCTCAGGGGTCTTTGGACCTCTTGGGTTCTAGGCCTCCTTTGTGGTGGCCCCAAGAGGGCCGGTTGGGAATCAGGAAAAGACTCTGGATGAAGGGGAACAAGAAGAGGCGCCTCAGGAACCAAGGGGCCCGGGCAGAGAAGGGCGAATGCGGCCAAATTGTGTGAGAAGGAGTGGAACTGAAGAGCCGGGCACACTGGCAGTCCGTGGCTGGTTCAGCTCCGGAACAGATCAGGCATCCGCCTTTCGCTTCACCAAGCGCAGGGAAAAGTGCGAATTGCGGCACCGCATCATTGGTGATGAAGAAGAAGAGTTGGCTTTTCTACCCGGCTTTTGTCACCCATTCAAAGGGACTCAAGGTGGCTGACAAGCCTTCTGTTCTTCCCACAACAGACACCCTGTGAGGCAGGTGGGGCTGTGAGAGCTCAGAAGAGAGCTGTGACTCGCCCAAGGTCACCCAGCTGCCTTCATGGAGGAAGAAGAGTTGGCTTTTCTACCCGGCTTTTGTCACCCATTCAAAGGGACTCAAGGTGGCTGACAAGCCTTCTGTTCTTCCCACAACAGATACCCTGTGAGGCAGGTGGGGCTGTGAGAGCTCAGAAGAGAGCTGTGACTCGCCCAAGGTCACCGAGCTGCCTTCATGGAGGAAGAAGAGTTGGCTTTTCTACCCAGCTTTTCTCACCTGTTGAAAGGGACTTACTTTGAGAACCAAGTGGGTCTCACTACCCCTGACCCTCTCCTGATAAAGGTCGTTCCCAGGGTGATCAAGGGACTGCAAAAGCCCCACCGGTAACCAGACTGAAATGGGTCAGGAGAATCTGCTTCCACCAAGCACACCTTTGGGTGAGTGGCCAACACCTTCTCCAGCACCTTGCTCAGGAAGGGAATATCAGCCGCTGGATTGGGTGTCATAAGGACCCTGGCACCTCTCCCACCCAGAGAGAGCCATTTTTCACACCCTGAACCCACCCAGCCGTACTCTCCCTGGGCTAGTTTTCACTAGTGGTGAAAAACAAGGATCAAGGAGGTACCTTGATGGGGGATTTCTGCTACATGACGCCACAGCCCATCAAGTCCATAAAAACATAAGAGGAGCCCTGTTAGCCTGGGGAAGAGTAAGGAAAAAAAACACACGTTCGGATGTGCATTTGAAAACACATTGATAGTGTGTTCTGTCTCCTGGGAAAGACAGTGAAGCTGATATGCTACAAGGTCAGATGTACGAAAAGCTTATGCCGGAATCAGATGACCAGGTAAACTACTCTGCAACTAGTTCCAATCTTGATCTTAATCAAAAAATATCAACAAGCCCTGCTGCAGCAGGCCACAACCTGTCTAGTCCATATGAACCCAAGAGCAGCCCTGCTGGACCAAGCCACAGCCCATCTAGTCCATAAGGACCTAAGAGGAGCCCTGCTGGATCAGCCCGCAACCCATGTAGTCCATAATGACCTAAGAGGAGCCCTGCTGGATCAGGCCACAGCCCATCTAGTCCAGCATCCTGTCTCACACTGGTCCACCAACTGCCCATGGGCATCATTCCTATTTTCCATAACTAAGCTTTCTAGCTCCCCTATTTTGGCTCGAAGGCTTCCAGCGTTTGCATATATACATTTATATTCACTCCTCTTGTCCAATTTCCACCGTCGAGGAACTTGTGAAACTAATCCCTCGCTTAGCTCAGCATTATCTGCATATTTCCAGCCCTCCTCACTTGAGGGTGCATGCTCCCAAACCGGATGCTCCCCAGCTCCTTTCCGCTCTATATATTCCTGATAATCGAATCGCCCACTACAAGAAGCCCCCTTCCCGCTACCCATGGAGGACTATCCTCGGTGCAAGAGGATACAGGCACAAATGTTGATGGACATTTGCAAAGCCATCTAAAGTGGTTTTATCTTTAGCACTGTCAAATAGGTACTTTCCCAATTCCAGTAGGATGCTATTTATTTATTTATTTACATTTCTATCCCGCCCCATACCTGAAGGTCTCTGGGCGGGTAACAACAGATTAAAACATCAAAACAGGATACAAATTAAAACAGATACAGATTAAAATGAAATACAGATTAATACAAGATGCACGTTTAAAAACACCTTAAAAATTCAACAAATTTAAAACCGTGCACTCCCTAGTGCATTAATAGTGATGTCAATGTAACTGGGGAGGGAGAATAAAACCTTAACCAAAGGCCAAGGAAAAGAGGTATGTCTTTACGGCCCTCCTAAATAAATACAAGGGGCATGGTGCACCTCGAGGGGGAGGCCATTCTATAGTCTCGGGACCACCACCGAAAAAGCTCTCTCCGGGGTGCCCACCAACCTCACTACTGAAGGTGGCGGGATGACCAGGAGGGCCTCATTGTTGGATCTTAAGGCACAGGCAGGTCCATAAGGGAGAAGGCATTCCTTTAGATATTTGGGGCCCAAGTCATTTAGGGCCTTATAAGTCAGAGTTAACACCATCAAGTTTTCTAACGCCCTTTCTCCGAACCTGTCTCTTCTGCCTCCCAATGCCATATCTCCCCCTGCCCGATACCATAGTGACGGTGGAACCCTGGCATATCTCTCCCCCTCTTGCCTGGCCTAAATACATGAATCCCTCCTCATAACAAACAAAAGAAAATAAAAGAAGTAGCGACAGGGTTAAAACAAGATTTTTAAAACCAACTATCCACCCTCTATGGGAGGTTCAACTTGTCACATTCTTCCCAGTCCCACATAACTGGGGTGTCTACTCTCTCCACTCTATTAACTCTCTGATCAAAATGGCAGCATCGCATTTTCTAAATGGTATCTAATGACCTTTCCAGTTTCCAGGCTATTGGCCCGAGAATCCGTTTGTAGGATGTAATCAAGAGTTCTTGCATCCTTCCTCTCTTTAGGACTCCTATAGTTGGAAACTGATTTTGGTAGAATCTTGTAAGAGGAAGAATAGGTCACAATGGCTAAGTATTTTAGTTACTGCGCTCTTTGATATAAAAGTCACAATAGCTTTTACTCACCAGGAATCTTGGAAAAGGTATTGTACATTCTTAATTTCAATAAAAAAGACTTGCAGGTTGGTAAGTGACCGAATGAAGTCTATAAAATGAAGTATACGTTTTCTGTGTGTAAGGCAGGCTTAGGATAGTTTATGAAGACTAACTTATTTGACACACGTTGTTAGGACCATGTTTGTTTATGAACTTGAATTTAACATCCTGTGACAATGTTAACCTCTTGCCTTGATTTCTTAGGTTCTTTGCATGGTATGGTAGAAATTGGTGTTGTTCTATTTAACATTTTCTCCAAGATCTTGGGGTTATTCCTCCTAGGCTTGGAAGACAAACCTCTGAGAACAAAGGGAGAAAGAGGTGCATATTAATGAGGCTGACTCATCTCTGCTCACAAGGAGCTAATTAATATGCATCTTTTCCCATGCCTGAAGTTAACAGGATGAGTCAGCCTCATTAATATGCACCTGTTTCTGTGCTTGAAGGTAACAGTTTGCTTTGTTCTCTGAAGGGGTTTGTCTTCAGAGCCTTTGCTAACCTCCAAAGGCGACTTAGGAGGGACTTTGGTGATTGCACCCCCTGTCCCCCAAAACATATATATTAAAAACCCTTTTCATTCTCTGTGACTGGGATATCTGGGCAAATTTCTGCAAATATTTTGTTCAGATATGGATTAATGCTTCAGAAAGTCATCTCACCTGGAATTTGGACCTTTTAAGTCTGTTCTGTAAATCTGTAATTTCGTTGGCAAGAATTTGAACATTGTTCTTTAATATTTTAATGCTATTTGCATTTGCTATAGAGTTGTCCATAAACCCAAAAACTGTTACTTGTATTTCCTGCGTGTTATTTTTAATTCAGTCTATGGAGGCTTCCACTCGTTGAAGCTCCAATTTTAGGCTCTAAGAATTTTTCACCTATTACCATGCATTTATGTGGCTTCTCCTCTGTGTGCATTGGTTAATGTAAATTAAGATTCCCACTTTCAGTGAAGCTCTTTCCACATTCCACACACTCATATGGCTGCTACCCTGTGTGTTTTTTTGTGTCGATTTAATGTACTACTCTTAGGAAAACCCTTTCCACACTCCATGCATTTATATGGCTTCTCCCCTGTGTGGGTCCTTTGATGCACTCTGAAGGATCCGCTGTCAGCAAAGCTCTTTCCGCATTCCACACACTCATATGGCTTCTCCCCTGTGTGGGTTCTTTTATGTAGATTTAATGAATTACTGTGAGTAAAACTCTTTCCACATTCCACACATTTATATGGCTTCTCCCCTGTGTGGATTCTTTGATGTAAATTAAGATTTCCACTTTCAGCAAAACTCTTTCCACATTCGGTGCACTTATACGGCTTGACCCCTGTGTGAATTCTTTGATGGCTATTAAGATGCTGACTTCGAGAAAAGCTCTTTCCACATTCCACACACTTATACAGCTTCTCCCCTGTGTGGGTCCTTTGATGTAAATTAAGAGACCCACTTTGAGCAAAGCTCTTTCCACATTCCACGCACTCATACGGCTTCTCCCCTGTATGGATTCTTTTGTGTAGATATAATGAACTACTGTGAGTAAAACTCTTTCCACATTCAATGCATTTATATGGCTTCTCCCCTACATGGGTCCTTTGATGTACTTTGAAGGTTGCCCTGATAGCAAAGCTCTTTCCACATTCCACACACTCATACGGCTTCTCCCCTGTATGGGTTCTTTTATGTAGATTTAATGAATTACTGTGAGTAAAACTCTTTCCGCATTCCACACATTTATACGGCTTCTCCCCTGTGTGGGTTCTTTGATGTGAATTAAGATGTGCACGTCGAGTAAAGCTCTTTCCACATTCGATGCATTGAAATGGCTTCTCCCCTGTGTGGATTCTTTGATGTAAATTAAAATGCCCACTTTGAGAAAACCTCTTTCCACATTCCACACACTCATACGGCTTCTCCCCTGTGTGGGTCCTTTGATGTACTTTAAGTCTTGCACTTTGAGCAAAGCTCTTTCCACATTCCACACACTCATACGGCTTCTCTCCTGTGTGGGTCCTTTGATGTACTTTAAGTTTTCTACTCTGATTGAAGCTCTTTCCACATTCCACACACTCATATGGCTTCTCCCCTGTGTGGGTTCTTTGATGTAGATTTAATGAATAACGGAGAGTAAAACTCTTTCCACATTCCACACATTCATACAACTTCTCCCCTGTGTGGGTTCGTTGATGTAAATTAAGATTTCCACGCTGAGCAAAGCTCTTTCCACATTCTGAACATTTATATGGCTTCACCCCTGTGTGGGTTCTTTGATGTAACTTAAAATGCCCATGTTGAGCAAAGCTCTTTCCACATTCTGAACATTTATACGGCTTCACCCCTGTGTGGGTTCTTTGATGTACTCTAAGGTGTCCACTGACAGCAAAACTCTTTCCACATTCCATGCATTTATACGGCTTCTCCCCTGTGTGGGTTCTTAGATGTAATTTTAGGCTTCCACCATCAGCAAGGCTCTTTCCACATTCCATGCATTTATATGACTTCTCCCCTGTGTGGGTTCTATGATGTACTTTAAGGTTTCCACTGATAGCAAAGCTCTTTCCACATTCCATGCATTTATACGGCTTCTCCCCTGTGTGGGTTCTTTGATGTAAATTAAGATGCACACTTTGAGAAAAGCTCTTTCCACATTCCACGCATTTATATGGCTTCTCCCCTGCATGGGTCCTTTGATGTATTTTAAGGTTTCCCCTCTGAGAAAAAGTCTTTCCGCATTCCACACACTCATATGGCTTCTCTTCTGTGTGGGTTTGTTGATGTAAATAAAGATTTCCACGTTGAGCAAAGCTCTTTCCACATTTCACACACTCATACGGCTTCTCCCCTGTGTGGGTTCTTTGATGTAAATTAAGATGCGCACTTTGAGAAAAGCTCTTTCCACATTCCACGCATTTATATGGCTTCTCCCCGGCATGGGTCCTTTGATGTATTTTAAGGTTTCCCCTCTGAGAAAAAGTCTTTCCGCATTCCACACACTCATATGGCTTCTCCCCTGTGTGGGTTTGTTGATGTAAATTAAGATTTCCACATTGAGCAAAGCTCTTTCCACATTTTACACACTCATACGGTTTCTCCCCTGTGTGGGTTCGATGATGTAAATTAAGGCTTCCACCATCAGCAAAGCTCTTTCCACATTCCACACATTTATACTCTTTCTCTCCTTTGTGAGTTTTAGGATGTCTGTTGAACTGTGATTTATTTTTAAATATTTTTTTGCCCACTGGAAACTCCATTCTGTTGTCCAGTAATCTTCTACCTACAGAGCTTTGCAAATGTTAATATACCTAAAGCAGGAAATTATTCATTTGTTTATTTTCTACAGTTTTCAGAGATATTTTCTTTTCAGTTTTAAAAATTGGTTCTTCAGGTTAAATAGCTGCTATTCCTTGTAAATATCCTGAAGAAATGGAAAAGAAAAGATATGATTGAGCATTCTGAGCCCAACCTGCTTGCGTCTTTTTCTCTACGGAGGCTCTTCTATATCCTGAATCTAATATTCTGCCTCAACTCAAACCCAGGACTACAAGAACACTTGCCTTCAATCCCTTATCCCTGGTCATTTTTCCTGTGACAGAAGGGTGGAGAATCATGTTCTAGCATTCTGTCTCATTATTAATTAATTAATTACATTTCTATCCTGCCCCATACCCGAAGGTCTCTGGGTGGGTAACAAGAGGTTAAGAACAACATATACCTTAAAAACCCTTTAAAAATTCAATGCATCTAAAGCAATACATAACATATTTAAAATGGTGGTATTTGTGCTGGGACAGAAGATATAATAATCTCAGCCAAAAGCCAGAGAAAAGAGACGTGTTTTCACTACCTTCCTAAATATATGTAAGGAAGGGGCATGATGCACCTCGAGGGGGAGACAATTCCATAGTCTGATGGCCATCACTGAAAAGGCTCTCTCTTGGATGCCCACCAACTTCCCGACTGAAGGTGGTGGTGGGACGACCAGGAAGGCCTCACCACTAGATCTTAAGGCACGGGCAGGTTGGTATGGGAGAAAGTGTTTCTTTAGATATTTGGGGCTCAAGTCATTTAGGGCCTCATAAGTCAGAGTCAGTACCTTGAATTGGGCTCAATACTAAACTGGCAGCCAGTGCAGCCTTTTAAAAATCAGTGTGTTATGCATCCGGCTAACTGTTCCGGTCAGCACTCTAGCGGCTGCATTTTGCACTAGCTGCAACTTCCAGACCGTCTTTAAGGGCAGCCCCATGTAGAGTGAATTGCAATAGTCCAATCTAGAGGGTACCAGAGCATGGATGACTGTAGCCAAGTCATCTCTACCCTGGAAGGGTGTGAGTTGATGAACCACCTGTAGTTGGGAGTAGGCACTCCTGGCCATGGCCTCAACCTGAGCTTCACGTGTTAGCACGGAGTCCAGGAGTACCCCCAAGTTACACACTCGTCCCTTCCAGGGCATTGCAGCCCCATCAACGACAGGGTATCTCCCAACCACACAGACCTGCAACACCTCTGTCTTGTCTGGATTCAGCTTCCGTGCATTGGCCCTCATCCAGCCCATTACTGCCTCCAGACAAGTGTCAAGCACTTCCACCGCCTCTCCTGATTCAGATGGTACAGAGAGATAGAGCTGGGTATCATCTGCATACTGATGACATACTCAGTGCAAATCTTCCGATGATCTCTGCCAATGGCTTCATATAGATGGTAAATAGCATAGGAAATAAAACTGACCCCTGAGAGACCCCCACAAGTGAATTCCCAGGGTGTTGAATCAGTATTTCCCATAGCCACTATCTGGGATCTGCTCTGGAGATAGGAGCGGAACCAGTACCAAGCATTGCCTCCCACTCCTAAGCTCCACAGTCTACAAAAGGATACCGTGGTCAGTGGTATCGAAAGTCGCTGAGAGCTCCAGGAGAATCAGCAAGGTAGCATTCCCCCTGTCTCTCTCCCGGAGAAGGTCATCAATGAGGGCAACCAAGGCAGTTTCCGTGTCATAACCGAGTCTGAAGCCAGACTGAAATGGGTCTAGATAATCAGCTTCTTCCGAGCAAGCCTGCAGTTGAACAGTGATGGCCCTCTCTAGAACCTTGTCTAAAAAAAGGTATGTTGGCCACTGGGCGATAGTTATTTAATTTTTCTGGGTCCAGAGAGGCCTTCTTCAGGAGGAGGGGCACCACAGCCTGTTTCAGGGGCAGTGAAATGAACCCATCCCTTAGAGCAGCCATGTCAAAGATACAGCCCGCGGGGTGTTTTAATACGGCCCGCCTCCGCCGCCGCTGTCCTCCTTGGGCGCGAAGGAGGCGAGGCGAGGGAGCGTGCGGCGGGACCCTCCATTGCACGAGCACCGCCATGGACAGACAGCCCCTCCTCTGTTCCCTAGCCACGCCCCCGGCCACGCCCCAACCCCTCCTCTGTTCCCTAGCCATGCCCCCGGTCATGCCCCCGGGCCCTCACAGTATTTTTTTTTTTAATCCGGCCCCCGGCAAAATTGAGTTTGACACCTCTGCCTTAGAGAGACATTCACTACCTCCTGGATCCTTGCTGGCTAGTTTTTATCAGCCAGAAGGGGCAGGGATCCAGAGAGCACGTCGCCAGCTGCACCTCCGCTAGCAGCTTGCCCACATCCTCAGGTCGCAACAAATGTATTTATATTGATTTATTTATATGCCACCCCATACCCGAGGGTCACTCGGCGGCTCACAACATTTAAAAACAGACATTTAAAAACTATATCAGCCATAAAATCAGAAACAAGTTTAAAAATGCACCTTTAGAAAAATACAAAAATAGTTAAAAGCAACAGTAATTTTCAATGGGAAAGCGTGGGAGACATTTACCCAAAGGCCTGCATGCAGAGGAACGTTTTCACCGCCCTCCTAAATAGGAACAAAGAAGGGACCTGATGCACACCCAGGGGGAGACCATTCCATAGCCTGGGGGCCACCACCGAGAAGGCCCTCTCCTGGGTGCCTACTGAAGGCGGAGGGATCACCAGAAGGGCCTCCCCTCCAGATCTTAAAATATGGGCAAATGAAACTGATCCAAACAAATTGGAACAGACAGTTCACTGGATGCATCGTTTGGGCTCTGTTCAATTCTGACATCCAATCCCCTATGAATCTGGGCAACTTTGCCCTCAAAGTGCTTCACAAATTTGCCACAGCAGATATCTGGCCCTGGCTCATGCTTCTTTGAGCTTCCTGTAGGTATTATAAGGCCACCTGTGCTCTAGCCACTGACCTTCCTGTTTCATAGCCCATAGCTCCATGGAGTACCAAGGAGCTTTTTGAGCTCTACAAGCATGCCAAGGGCACTTGGGAATGATCATGTCAATAGCCCTGCTCATTTCCCTGTTCCAGAGAGAAACCAGGGCTTCTACAGAAGCGCCAGTCATGCCAACTGGAAAATCACCCAGAGCATTTAGGAATCATTTGGATTCCATAAGTCTTTCGGGACAGCCCCAAGACTATGGAATGGCCTCCTCCTCGAGGTGCATCATGCCCCTTCCTTATATATATTTAGGAAGGCGGTAAAGACTCACCTCTTTGCCCTGGCCTTTGGCTGAGCTTATTATATTCCCCCCCCCCCGGACAGACACTACCATTTTAAATATATGTTTATGTTTAAGTGGCGTAAATCTGGCTGTGAATCTGACCAAACACGAGTTAGAGCACATTATCATGCCTACCACGTGGCGGTGATGGCGGCAAAAAGTAGTTTTTTCTCCACCGCCATTGCATCCTCGAGTAGCCGTCCAGCAGAGCTCTTTAGAGTAGTAAACGGCCTTATAAAACCTGGCTTAATGAACCATGAGCCTCAGCCATCTAATATCTGCTGCGACAAGTTGCTCAGAGTCACAGTGGATTAGATGTCACAATTGGACTCAATCCAGGGGAGGCGTCCAGAGAACTGCCTGGTCCAATTATTTTGGATCAGTTCCAATTACTGAGGCCTGAGGACGAGGACAAGCTGCTTGCAGGGGTGCGGCCAACCACATGCTCTCTAGATCCCTGCCCTTCCTGGCTGATTAAAGCTAGCTGGCAAGGTGTGACCGGGTGGATCCAGGAAGTGGTAAATGCCTCTCTGAGGGAGGTGGTGGTTCCATTGGCCCTTAAACAGGCTCTGGTACACCCCCTCTTGAAGAAGGCCTCCCTGGATCCAGAAGATTTAAACAACTATCACCCGGTGGCCAACATACCTTTCCTAAGCAAGGTTCTAGAGATGGTTGTCGCTGTTCAGCTGCAGGCATGCTTGCCTTATGTTACTGTGACACACACACATACCTGAGAGGCCTTTTGACATAGAACAGGGAAGAAATAGACAAATAAAGGTAACAGAGTTTATAAGTGGCCACCAACTCTGGTGGGGTTGTGAGAGCTCAGAAGTGAGTTATGACTAGCCCAAGGGCACCCCACTGGCTTCATGGAGGAATGCAGAATCAAACCCTGTCCAGCACTCAAACCACCAGACCAAAGTGGCTCATGTGAAGGCAAGTAGAGAGGGTTGTGACCTGCCCTTGGGTTTTCAAGTGCATGGGGAGGGCAAAAGGTTAAGGTACCAAATGCCACAAAATATTTTATTGTATCGTTATTAACAACTTTTATATACTTCTTCCCTTTAGAAAACATAAGGCCCTTTCCTGGAATGCCCATGGATTTTTTGATATTCCTAAATGAGAAGCTGCACAGAAGAGTTTGAAATGTCAATCTTTGAAAATACCTTTTCCCCTCCTTGCCTGTTTCAGCCTCTCCTGCACAGAGTTAGTCCTTCCTCTTTCATGGGAGAATAAGCCCCGTCAAATGCCTGGATTCCCTGTGATCTCCAGCTCTAGCTCTTCTGCCTCTCTAGCTATCCTCTGGAGGACCAACAGGCAGAATATGTCCTGCAAAGGTCAAAGACACCTTGGACATTCATGGACCCTCTTGCTTCCTCCTTCCCCTCTTGGCTGAAATCGGTTCAGGGAATTCTTGCACTGTAGGACTGATGGCAAAGCAAGTGACTTTTATCCGAGGAAATATCCAGGGAAATAATAGGTTAATCATCTCCTAGTTTTGGTTGAAGGACTAAATGCCAGGCAATATACTATTGCACCTTCTTTTAAAACAATTATTTACTACTTCCCATCAGAAAATATGATGCCCTTTCCTGGATTCCCATCGACTTCTTTCCCATCTGTATTTATATATAGTTCTTCTTACCAATGACGTCGACGCCTGGATCTTGCTGTCTCTCCGTCCAGACTGGCGGCAGTTACAGGTGAAGTGGGAAGATGCACCTTGTCCTAGGAAGGTCCAGAGGGAGAAATTCATAGACTGAATTGGGAAGGGGAGCAAGCAGTCAATCTGAGGCTTCTTCTTCCCTCTCTTGAAGCCTCTTCTCCTGTATAACTTCCTAGGCAATGCAGGGAGAAAAGGCCTCAAGGGAGAAGCAGGAAAACATGGTCCGCTTTAGGGCTCTGGGTATAAGCTGGGAGGGGGCAGGATGGACTGGTTCGTGTTCTCCCATGGCAAGGGGGTCTCGCCTTTCATGGGCTTACTGGCAAATATGACCCACGACCCCCCAAAGCCCCTCTCAGGCCTGCCGCCCTGGGCTGCTTCCTGGAGCAAGTCGGGGAAGCCCAGGAGGCGACGGGCAAGACCGGCTGCAAGTCCTGCAAACTGCGCGGCTGGAGCTCCGTCTCCCTCCCGAGGCTCAGGGCGGCAGGAAGGAGCTGGGCTGGTGGGTCCCCCTTGGTCCCTTGGATGGGGGAAAGGGGGTCCCCTTCTCCCCCTTCTCCCCTTAGAGACCCTCCTGCCTCTCACCTTCCTGCACCACAATCCAGTCCCTGCTTGACCGCATGCAGGCAGAAAATGGCTCCCGCCTCATCACTTCCTGCCTCTCTAGGCTGCAGCACTCTACTGTCCCCGGGGCACTCAAGTCTCCCTGCCTCTCTAGGCCTCAGTGCCCCACTTGGAGGACCCAGCAGCCTCCCACCTGGGCAGGTGGTCCCTTCCCTTCCCGCTCCTCCTCCTCCCCTCTTTCCACCCCGAAGAAAGGATGGGAAAAGGCCGGGATGGATCCCTCCCCGGAGGCTCCGTGCGGCATCAAGAGGCGATGGGGGCGGAAGGGGAGCAAAGCCACGAATTCCCCCGAGAGAAGGCAGAGCGAGAGACCCTTCCAGGAGCCCTGGCTGCCACCACCGCCCTGCCTGGTCTCTTGGGGCTTCAGGCCTGGCATGGGGGGTCTCCCTCTCCAGGGAAGCAAGCAAGGGGATCCCCAAAGAGAGCCCTCAGCCCCCCCCCAGCTCATGTGCCTGGTGGGGCAGGGAGTTCCCAGGCGGGCAGGCAGGTGTCCCACAGGTGGAGCTCTTGTGACCGCCTTCCTCACCTGAGTGTCTCCAATTGAACCCGGCAAGGAGGAATCTGGATCCTCGGGCGCCTTCGGCAAGAGCAGCCTGGGCGTCTCCGTCCGCCTGGGAAACCGGAGCCAAGCGCAAACGCAGCTCCTCCGCGTGGCAAAGGCTCCTCCAGGTGGGCTACTCAGGGCGGTGGGGGGAGGGGACTTTGGATTTGCAGGAGGAGGGGGGAAATCATGCCTCCCCCCTCCCATTCCTTCCTGGCATTGCATTGTGGGAAGGGGGGGCATAGAATTGCAGGAGGTTCAGAGTACTATTAAGAAGATGAGGTGAAGTCGAACAAGAGGGGGAGGGGCCCTGCAGCTGCTAATGACCAAGGGGCTGGGGGGGGGGGTGTCCGAGAGCTGAAAGGGCAATCGAGCAAGTGAATTCCACATAGCTCCCCCAGGCTGTGGCCACTCCTAAGGTTCAGTCCAGACTCACTCCACTTTCGGAGTGAGAGTGTAGATCAGTGATGGTGAACCTTTTGAGTCCGGTGTGTCAAAATTCACAAAAAAAACTAGCTTAACTCAGGTTCTGTGTCACATCTAGAAATATCCATAATTTTGTGATGTTTGTAGCTCTAGTAAAAAAGTTACATTTTTGATATATGTATTAAAAGCAAAAACAAATAATTCTTTACATTAGTGACTTTTGTTGCTGAATTTCGTTTGCTAAATCTTTAATTGAAAGTTGGTATTTCGTACATTTCAAGAACAAGCAAGTACTACATGCTCAGGTGCCTGGGTGACCAGGTGTGCCACCCAGAAGGGCTTGGCGTGTCACCTGTGACACACGTGTCATAGGTTGGCCATCACCGGTGTAGATCAACAAAATGTCCAGTGATTTTCCTTCAGGGCTAAATAACTCAGAAAATTCCCCTTTGGGATAGATAATGTGGAGAGAAAATTTCTGGTCACTTTGATGTTGTGTACTCTCGGTCTCAAGCTGCACTGAAGCTGGATTAAACCTCAGGTGTGACCACAGCCCCAGAGGCAGAGGACAGGCAACTGACAAGGTTTGCAGTGTAGGCTTCTGTTATGGCTGGATCAGGCCCTATCTAATCCAGCATCTGATCTCACAGAGTGGAACCTCAATTGGCCGTGGGAATCTCCAGCAAAAAAGAGGAGGGCAAAACCTTCACCTGCTCTGGACTTCCTCCCAATGGCCCTCAGAGGCCTCCTGCCGTCTCCCCAGCCTGGAGGTGGGACCTGGTCACCCATTCTAGGAGCCCTTCATCCATCTGTCCTCCATCCCTTTGCCTGACCCTTCCTTGAGGCCGTCCAGGCTGGTGTCTGTTTCCACCTCTCCTGGCAGCCAATTCCACAGACCAATGACCCCCTTGGCGAGGAAATCCTTCCCATCCCCTTGTCTGATCCGACTCTCCTGCCCATCAGCCTCATAGGTGCCCCCTGGTCCTGGTCTTCTCCATCCACCTTTTCTATACCATGCAAGATCTTATGTTGCATCTCCCGTTCTGCATCCCAGGATGAGTCTCCCCCCCCCCCAATAACTACCTGCCCCCCTTTCCTGGGGAGACTCCTGATTTCTCCCCACCCCACCCCAAAGATGCTGCTCAGAACCTTCACAGGAAAACAACACGGGTGCATAACCATGTTTCTTAGTCTCTTTTACTTGGCAACCGATGATGCTACCACACCCTGGTGGCCCATTGGGCGCCCTGGGGAGCCTCAACCAATCGTAGGGCGGAGTTTAACTGGAATTTGCATGTCCTGCCTGGGGCTTTCATTCTCTGCTGACTCAGGCGTGGAGGCCATGATGGGGCTCTTTGTGGTGAAGCTGCTCCTGCTCCTGGGTGGGGGAGCTTCAAGGAGTAGGGGAAAGGAGTGCCAGGCACAAGGGGAGATGGATCCCCATTTGAGGGACTAGACAGAGGAAGGGGCCACAATCCCCCCTCCATCAGAGAGGGGATCCTCCTGGGTGGGCTTAGACGTCTGGCCCCCTTCTCCGCTCCTGATGACCCCCCCCATCCTGATGCTTCCCATGGGCCAGGCAAGACCAAGGAAGTTGCAGGCAGGGGGGAGGGAAGGCATTCCCCCCCCCAGCTCCTCCGTCTTCCACCGCAGAGCTTTGGCTTCTGTGAGAAATGGGGGGCAAATGTTGCATCCTTGTTGCCAGTATTGAAAGGTTGCCCTATCATTTTGGGGTGGGACACTCACTGCCCCCCATTGCACACACTGCCTCCCTTTTGCATGACGCTGCTTCTCCCAATAGGTTTGCTATTCCACTCCCATCCAAGGTACCGCTTGGGGACACCTGGAGCATCTTTTCCTCATGGAGGGGGCCAAGGTGGGGAGGGTCTCTGGAACTCAGCTTGAAGGGGATTTAATTTTTTTTTTAAAGCGCTCCCTGTAAGTTCCCCTTGGCCCTTAGGAACACAGCCTGAACAGAGAAATGTCCGCAATGTTTCTGTTTTAATAAGCTTTACTTATAAATACAAACCTCAAATACAAACCAAGGATTTAGAATTCTCATTTTTAAAAGTCCCTTTCTCTGTCGATTGGCTTTCTTCTTCTTGTGAACTAACTTTCCCTAGCTTCCTTTTGCTTGTGAACTAAATTTCCCATCAAAAGAGATAGCTCTCTCCAGTCTGTCCCCCAAAGCTGCACAAACTAACCTACAGGGTCAAA
Organism: Aspidoscelis tigris stejnegeri; assembly: GCA_023333525.1. Taxonomy (NCBI): domain Eukaryota; kingdom Metazoa; phylum Chordata; class Lepidosauria; order Squamata; family Teiidae; genus Aspidoscelis; species Aspidoscelis tigris. Next base: position 5,517,511 of record JALMGA010000024.1, read on the forward strand.
ATAACCATCTTGCCAGAGAGGAGGGGAGAAGAGGCAGCAGGCTGGGCTCTGTCATCTTGCTCCCAGCAGTGCCCCTCCCTCCTCCAACTGCCATCACAAGGCTGGGAACCATCTTGCCTGAGAGGAGTGGAGAAGAGGCAGCAGGCTGGGCTGCTCTGCCATCTTGTTCCCAGCAGTGCCCCTCCCTCCTCCAACTGCCATCACTAGGCTGCGAACCATCTTGCCTGAGAGGAGGGGAGAAGAGGCAGCAGGCTGGGCTCTGCCATCTTGTTCCCAGCAGTGCCCCTCCCTCCTCCAACTGCCATCACTAGGCTGCGAACCATCTTGCCTGAGAGGAGGGGAGAAGAGGCAGCAGGCTGGGCTCTGCCATCTTGTTCCCAGCAGTGCCCCTCCCTCCTCCAACTGCCATCACTAGGCTGCTAACCATCTTGCCTGAGAGGAGGGGAGAAGAGGCAGCAGGCTGGGCTCTGCCATCTTGTTCCCAGAAGCGCCCCTCCCTCCTCCAACTGCCATCAGTAGGCTGTGAACCATCTTGCCTGAGAGGAGTGGAGAAGAGGCTGCAGGCTGGGTTGCTCTGCCATCTTGTTCCCAGCAGTGCCCCTCCCTCCTCCAACTGCCATCACTAGGCTGAGAACCATCTTTCCTGAGAGAAGAAGAGGCAGCAGGCAGGGCTCTGCCATCTTGTTCCCAGCAGTGCCCCTCCCTTTTCCAACAGCTGCCATCACAAGATGGCAAAGAGACTATGGCAGCCGATCCACCAGTTGAGGAAATGTCTGGTTCTGAGGGCGGGGCTGAGTAGATAGTGGCTGACCATCACTACCATCATCTGGTTTGTCATCAATGAAGAGAAAATTCAAAGTAAAGGGAACAGGAAAATTCCAGCATTAAGAAAGAAACAGAAGAATTGCAACTGAAGACCTCGAGTGCTTGCTTTTTGCTGTTCCCTGTACCTTCCCACACCATTTTCCTTTTGTTTCTAGTCTCTTTAGATTGTAAGAGAGAACACAAAAGATCTATCAAGGAGAAAAAAACCAAGGTCCTTCTTATATGAGAAAACTAAATAAAGTGCCCTGATGCCAAAAAAGGGGAGGAAAAGATATACATCCTTATATACAAATAATAGTAAATTTACTGGTAAAAATATAATATCTTAAAAAAGTTAATAACAGTTTACAAAAGACAAAAAGAATGGTGTATAGAAAAACAAATAATGGGGATCTAAAGCCAGACGCGTTTCGACAAGTCGTCTTCCTCAGTGGCTTTTAACGATCATCCCAAATGGTGACTTCTTTCGTCTATGCCGCAATGGGCTATAACAAATACACCAAACGTACAAGTATTTATAAAAAGGCAAATAAGAAGATTCTCTGAGTAAAACAGTATAATACTATCTTTCATTAGAATATTTGTTATAGCCCATTGCGGCATAGACGCAATCACTAAGATGGGGCCACAGGAGGAATCAGGGAATCTGGGCCGGAATGGTTAATCTGGAAAGGCCTGCCGGAAGAGATCCGTCTTGACCGCCTTTTTAAAGCTGTCTAATGATGTTATCTGACGGATCTCATCCGGCAGGTCGTTCCAGAGTTTGGGGGCGACAGCAGAGAACGCCCTCTGGGAGGTCGCCGCAAACCTAGATTTTAGAGGTTGCAGTAAGTTCCTCCCAGAGGACCGGAGAGTGCGGGGAGGATTATACGGGAGGAGGCAGTCCCTGAGATAGCTTGGACCCAAGCCATTTAAGGCTTTAAAGGTGATAACCAACACCTTGTACTGGGCCCGGAAGCTGATAGGCAACCAGTGGAGGGACCTCAAAACGGGAGTGATGTGGTCCCTCCTAGATGTTCCTGAGACAAGCCTGGCTGCCATGTTTTGAACCAGCTGTAATTTCCGAGTCAAGCACAGGGGTAGCCCCATGTAGAGTGCATTACAGAAGTCAAGGCGTGAGGTTACCAGCGCGTGCACCACAGTCTCGAGATCCCTTACTTCCAGAAAAGGGCGCAGCTGGCGTATCAGCCGAAGCTGATAACAGGCACTCCTGACCGTCGCATTTACCTGATTTGTCATCAGGAGCGACGAGTCAAGGAGGACCCCCAGGCTGCGAACACAGTCACTGGAGGAGAGTGTGACCCCATCCAGGACTGGAGGTTGCAACCCAATTCTTGGTTTCGGGGCCGCTACCATGAGCACCTCCGTCTTGTCTGGATTCAGTTTCAATCTGTTTTTCCTCATCCAGCCCATTACCGCCTGAAGACATTCATTGAGAGAAGAGATGCCATCGGAATTCGAGACTTGACGAACGAGACACGGAGAAATAGATTTGGGTGTCATCAGCGTACTGATAACACCCAGCACCATGACTCCGTATTATCTCACTCAGCGGCTTCATATAGATGTTAAATAACATCGGGGACAAAATAGCCCCCTGAGGAACCCCACAAGTTAGATACCTCTTACTGGAGCTACAGTCCCCGAGCAGCACCCTCTGAGACCTGCCCGAGAGGAAGGACCGGAACCACTGCAAAGCAGTGCCCCCGATACCTAACCCCTTCAGGCGGTCCAAGAGGATGCCGTGATCTATAGTGTCAAAAGCCGCTGAGAGGTCTAGAAGCACCAACAGGGTCACACTCCCCCTGTCAATGCTCAGACGCAGATCGTCAGTCAAGGCAACCATGGCGGTCTCAACCCCAAAGCCTGTCCTAAAGCCGGTTTGAAATGGGTCTAGATAATCGGTTTCACCCAAGACAGCTTGGAGCTGAAGGGCAACCGCCCTCTCGATCACCTTGCTCAAGAATGGCAGCAATGACACTGGCCTATAGTTCCTCATATCCAGGGGGTCTAGGGAAGGTTTTTTCAGGAGCGGCCTAACCGCCGCTTCCTTTAAACAAGATGGAACATATCCTTCCCTAAAGGATGCACCGATGATATCCGTGAGGAATCTCATCAATGCATCCCCCCCCTGGACGGCCAGCCATGATGGGCAAGGGTCAAGAGGGCAAGTTGTCTTCCTCACCTTACCGAGCAGCTTGTCCACGTCATCGGTACTCACAGACTGGAACTGATCCAGTATGACTACATCGGCGGAGTCACTGGACGCCTCGCCTGTCGACTCTGTTTCAACGGTGGCATCTAAGTCGGCTCTTATCTGAGAGATTTTGTCTGCAAAGAAGTTATTAAACGCGTCACAGCAGGCCGTCGTCGGGTTAAGTAAGGGATTTGGCGCAGGGGGCACCTGCGTCATTTCCCTCACCACCTTAAACAGCTCTGCTGGACGGAACTCTGCAGACGCAATACGTGCAGAGGAGAAGGCTCTCTTCGCTGCACGTATTGCCTCCCGGTAGGAACGAAGAAAGTTCCTATGGCGAGTTCTGTCGGATAAGAGTCGAGTCTTCCGCCACCTGTGCTCTAGCCGTCGTCCAACCCGCTTCATCTTCCTCAGCTCTGGCGTGAACCAGGGCCTCCGATTTGGAGCGGGATGGCAAGGGCGCTTGGGAGCGATCGTGTTGATAGCCCTGGTAAGATCGGTGTTCCAAGTATTGACCAGAGCATCGACAGGATCACCGGCATTCCCAACCATTAAGCCCTCTAAGGCTGTCTGGAATCCAATGGGCTCCATCAGCCTACGAGGGCGGACCATTCTAGTGGGTCCGCCACCCCCGGTGGGGCAGATATTGGCTCTAAGTTTCGTCTTGACCAGGAAATGATCCGTCCATGACAATGCAGAGGTACTTACCACCTCCGCCCACGGATACTCATGTTCCGTACTAAAGACCGCATCGAGTGTATGTGTTGGCGCTGTTTTATAATTGGGATAGGCCCATGTTTGTCATGGTCTCCATGAACTCCCGAGCCGCACCTGTTAAACTGGTCTCAAGCGGGATGTTGAAGTCCCCCAGAACTAAGAGTCTGGGGGTCTCCAACAACAGCTCAGAGACCAGCTGTGTCAGCTCAGTCAGGGAGTCTGCTAGACAACGGGGTGGCCGGTAGACTAGCAAAATCCCCAGACTATCCCTGGTCTTCAGGCTGAGGTACATATACTCAAAGTGTACTGTGTTCCGGACAGGTATCCTGGTCAAGGTTAAAGTGTTCTTATAAACCAGAGCCACTCTGCCCCCTCACCCACTTCCCCTCACCTGCGCCCATATGGCAGTGCTACCCTCTCCCAGCCAGGTCTCTGTGAAGCAAGCCAGGTCGGCATCTTCATCCAGGAGGAGGTCCTGGATGATATAGGTCTTGTTTTTTACCGACCTGGCATTGCAAAGGAGCAGAGTGAGGTTCTGTGGAATGGTTGGTCTGCTCTCCAAGCCATTCTGGGAAACAGAGGGAACTGAAGACGGGATAGCTTTCAGACAGCAATCCCGTCTTCTTTTGTAACATCTGTTCCCTCTGTTACAACCATACCTCCCATTCCCCAGCACAACTCGAATGGCCGCCCCCACCACATTCCCGGCCTCAGGAGAGATGGTAAGAGATCAAAGCCCCCTGAATTGGGAGGGTGGTGGTGTTCCCTGGGCCCTCAAGGGAGACCACTACGTCCACAACTCTCCCTCTGCCAGAACCGCTACCGCTGAGCTCTGCTTGAGAAGTCCCAATGGAGTGGGGAAGCTAGCTGCTGGCTCCAGCTGCTGGCTTCAGGGCTGGAGTGGTGTTCCTGAAGGCAGTGTTTGGGGAGGGTATAAATATCTCACCCAAGCCACGCCCCTTTTCCTCAGCTTGCTGCCTCTGCCTTTGCCTTGCCTCTACTTGCAGTCCCAATGGTGTGGGGAAGCTAGCTGCTGGCTCCGGCTTCTGGCTTCAGGGCTGGAGTGGTGTTTCTCCCGTGTGGGTTCTGAGATGATATTTAAGTCCACTGCTACGACTGAAGCTCTTCCCACACTCCAAACATTTATGTGGTTTCTCCCTTGTGTGACTTCTGAGATGAACTTTAAGTGCACTGCTATGAATGAACCTCTTTCCACACTCCATACATTTATATGGTTTCTCCCCTGTGTGAGTTCTGAGATGAGTTTTAAGTCCACTGCTATTACTCAAGCTCTTTCCACACTCTATACATTTATATGGTTTCTCCCCTGTGTGGGTTCTGAGGTGAATTCCAAGGTATTCACTTTGACTGAAGCTCTTTCCACACTCCATACATTTGTTTGGTTTCTCCCCTGTGTGGGTTCTGAGGTGAATTCCAAGGTATTCACTTTGACTGAAGCTCTTTCCACACTCCATACATTTATATGGTTTCTCCCCTGTGTGGGTTCTGAGATGATTTTTAAGTCCACTGCTTTGACTGAAGCTCCTTCCACACTCCATACATTTAAATGGTTTCTCCCCTGTGTGGCTTCTGAGATGAATACTAAGGTGTGCATTCAGACTGAAGCTCTTTCCACACTCCACACATTTATGTGGTTTCTTCCCTGTATGGGTTGTGAGATGATTTTTAAGACCACCGCTTTGACTGAAGCTCTTTCCACACTCTATACATTTATATGGTTTCTCCCCTGTGTGGCTTCTGAGATGAATACTAAGGTGTGCATTCAGACTGAAGCTCTTTCCACACTCCACACATTTATGTGGTTTCTTCCCTGTATGGGTTGTGAGATGATTTTTAAGACCACCGCTTTGACTGAAGCTCTTTCCACACTCTATACATTTATATGGTTTCTCCCCTGTGTGGGTTCTGAGATGAATACTAAGGTATGCATTCTGACTGAAGCTCTTTCCACACTCCACACATTTATGTGGTTTCTTCCCTGTATGGGTTGTGAGATGATTTTTAAGACCACCGCTTTGACTGAAGCTCTTTCCACACTCTATACATTTATATGGTTTCTCCCCTGTGTGGGTTGTGAGATGAGTTTTAAGTCCACTGCTATTACTCAAGCTCTTTCCACACTCTATACATTTATATGGTTTCTCCCCTGTGTGGGTTCTGAGGTGAATTCTAAGTTCTATGCGTTGACTGAAGCTCTTTCCGCACTCCATACATTTGTTTGGTTTCTCCCCTGTGTGGGTTCTGAGGTGAATTCCAAGGTATTCACTTTGACTGAAGCTCTTTCCACACTCCATACATTTATATGGTTTCTCCCTGTGTGGATTCTGAGATGAGTTTGAAGTCTACTGTTTTTACTGAAGCACTTTCCACACTCCATACATTTATGTGGTTTCTCCCTTGTGTGGATTCTGTGACTCATTCTAATGCAGTGGTTCTCAACCTTCCTAATACTCTGACCCCTTAATGGAGTTCCTCATGTTGTGCAGACCCCCAACCACAGGGGCAGAGCAGCTGGGAGGTGGGAGGGAAGGGTGGCAGGAGACTTGTCGCGACCCCTCTGAAAGGGTAGTTCGACCCCCAAAGGGGTCCCAACCCCCAGATTGAGAACCACTGTTCTAATGCTGTACCCACCTGTAGGATTTTCTAATTTAGTATAAAGGCTTTATCATCACTGAACATTTTTGTGTATTAATTAACCTTGTTTCCTCTCCAGCCTCTGGTGTTTCTCTTTAATTCTGGCTGCACTTCTAGGCAATATTCCCTTATCTGCAGCTTATCTTTCCTTTTTCTCCTGAAATCTCCTGGTCGGATGTTCATGGATTTTTGCAGCTTCTCATAGAGAAAACTGCCCTTTGATCCTCTGATTCTCTTCCAGCTGTGAAATTTCAGTTCCCCCTCAGTGGAAATCTGCAGCTCCCTATGACTTTCCTCCCGGTGTCTTCTGTGGAAGTGATTAAAAAAATGGAAGAATAAGAGGAACGGATGAAAGGGAAAAAATAGATGTAATAAAATGGCAATTGTTGGATGTATATGATAAGAAGCAGATAGGGGTGAAGGCACGTCTTCCTACTCACACAGACATAAGGTCTTTACCACAATAGATTATATACTGGTTAATAAAGCATTTAACACATTAGAGAAGAAATTAGCATTGATACCATTTGCATATCCGACCATGCAGCTTTAATGTTAGAAATTAACTTGAAAGAGAAAAACAATAAAATTTGGTGCTTTGACCCAACAATAGTATTGGAAGAACAAGGCATAAGAAAATTGTGAGATGAGATTATAAACTATTCTAAGTTAATGGTGACAGTAACCTCTCTGAATGTATAATATGGCAAGCCTTTAAGGCTAGAATAAGGGGATGGGGTTGGGATCTAGGAGGCAAAGGAGAAATCATCAGGAAAAAATAAGAAGACAAATAGACATAGCTTATAAGGCATACCTGAGAACAAGGGCAATAAGGAATAGAAGAGAAAGGATCAAATTAAATAAAGATTTGGAAAAAAAGGAAAGTTGGAAAAAAATTATTATACATTAAAAATCAAATATGGCGGAAGAGACACAGTATTACAACAGTAATGAGACGATTGAAAAAGATGAAGGATAAGAAATAGGGTTAGAAAAACCTTTTCTCTGCAAAGTTATTAATAAATAATCATTTGCTATTCAAAAAGGAACAAGCCAAGGATGCCCCCTTTCGCCTTTATTTTTTATATTGACACTTGAAGTGTTAGAGGTATTAGACATAATTCAGATATTAAAGGAATTAAAGAGAAAAAGAAGAATATAAGAGCCACTGCAGATGACTTAGCTGTGATATTAAAAGATCCAAACAATTCAATGGAGAAATTTAGACAGTTCATCCAAGCATATGGAAAGGCGGAAGGCCTAAAAGTAACTGAGAGAAAGACTAAAGTCAAAAGTAAAAGTATGACAAAGGAGGAGCAAGAATGCTTTCAAATGAAATCAAGATTTGTTGTGGAAAAGAATGTCAAATAGGAGTGATACTGACCAATCCAAATATTGCATTGTACCAGAATAACTATTTGAATGTTTAGTCAGGAATTAAACAAGGGGTGTTTTTCCACTGTCACTAGAAGCACCCATTAAGTACCCATTCATGGGTACAAAAATGCAATTTCGTACCCATTAATGGCTACTTAATGGGTACTTTTAGTGACAATGGAAAAACACCCAAGATCTCCTGAAATGGACCAGCTTGAAGGATATCAGTGATAAAAAAATGAGCATACTCAGGGGAATGATGTTTTTATTCCAAGAATTACCCATTGTGACTAATTGAAAAGACATTGCAAAATGGCAAAAAAAAAAACCTCTACATTTATATGGCAAGGGAAAAAGTCAAGGATAAGGTTAATACTGATGCAAGACTCAAGAGAAAGAAGAGGATTCGAACTACCAATATCATGCAGCATATTGTCTAGGGTGGATTGCAAAATGGTTTTGGCTGAAAAATCATAGACTATTGCAATTGGACGGAGAAGGTTTGAGACATGGGTGGCATGGTTAGCTATGGCATGAAAAAGCAATTCGGACTTTAAAAATCACATTGTGAGGAATGCTCTGTATAAGATCTGGCTGAGATATAAAAATACCTCTAAGGCAGAGGGCCGGATTAAAAAAAAAAAGTAGTGTCAGGGCCAGGGGGCGTGACCGGGGGCATCACCAGGGCCCAGAGGAGGGCTGGGGGCATGGCTAGGGCACAGAGGAGGGGTTGGGGTGTGGCTGGGGCGCGGCTAGGGCACAGAGGAGGGGCTGGCTGTCCATGGCGGCGCCCGCGCACTCGGGAAGTGGAGGGTCCCGCTGCGCGCTCGCTCGCCTCGCCTCGCCTCCTTCCCGCCCAAGGAGGACAGCGGTGGTGGCGGCAGCGGGCGGCCGCCGCGGGCCGTATTAATACACCCTGTGGGCCGCATCCGGCCCGCGGGCCGTATCTTTGACATGCCTGCTCTAAGGGTATCACCACTTGAAGGGTTATTAAAAGAATTTGGAGAAAGAGAAAATTGGATAAAGTATGAAGATTTGCTGCATAGAAATGAAGTGAATAATGAATTTGATTTAAAAACAAGAGAACAAGGAGGTAAAAATAAATGATGGTTTATATATGTATGTATATATGTACGATGTATGAATATCAGTTCCAGCTTGGGTGAAGTGAAAGCAGGAGCTTTTCTCAGAGCACACGGCGAGAGATAGAAACAGGAAGTTTTTCTTAGAGCACACGGCGAGAGATAGAAACAGGAAGTTTTTCTCAGAGCACACGGCGAGAGATGGAAACAGGAAGTTTTTCTTAGAGCACACGGCGTGAGGTAGAAACAGGAAGTTTTTCTTAGAGCACACGGCGTGAGGTAGAAGCTTTCTCAGACCAATCAGAGCAGCGGACCAATAGGAATTAGCCACACCCTCAGGGAGGAGGAGTTACTCTGCTCAGCAAGGCTTAAATAGAAGCTCAAGTGGGAGGAGTTTGTCAGTTCCAGCTTGGGTGAAGTGAAAGCAGGAGCTTTTCTCAGAGCACACGGCGAGAGATAGAAACAGGAAGTTTTTCTCAGAGCACACCGCGAGAGATAGAAACAGGAAGTTTTTCTTAGAGCACACGGCGAGAGATAGAAACAGGAAGTTTTTCTCAGAGCACACGGCGAGAGATAGAAACAGGAAGTTTTTCTTAGAGCACACGGCGTGAGGTAGAAACAGGAAGTTTTTCTTAGAGCACACGGCGTGAGGTAGAAGCTTTCTCAGACCAATCAGAGCAGCGGACCAATAGGAATTAGCCACACCCTCAGGGAGGAGGAGTTACTCTGCTCAGCAAGGCTTAAATAGAAGCTCAAGTGGGAGGAGTTTGTCAGTTCCAGCTTGGGTGAAGTGAAAGCAGGAGCTTTTCTCAGAGCACACGGCGAGAGATAGAAACAGGAAGTTTTTCTCAGAGCACACCGCGAGAGATAGAAACAGGAAGTTTTTCTTAGAGCACACGGCGAGAGATAGAAACAGGAAGTTTTTCTCAGAGCACACGGCGAGAGATAGAAACAGGAAGTTTTTCTTAGAGCACACGGCGTGAGGTAGAAACAGGAAGTTTTTCTTAGAGCACACGGCGTGAGGTAGAAGCTTTCTCAGACCAATCAGAGCAGCGGACCAATAGGAATTAGCCACACCCTGAGGGAGGAGGAGTTACTCTGCTCAGCAAGGCTTAAATAGAAGCTCAAGTGGGAGGGGTTTGTCAGTTCCAGCTTGGGTGAAGTGAAAGCAGGAGCTTTTCTCAGAGCACACGGCGAGAGATAGAAACAGGAAGTTTTTCTTAGAGCACACGGTGAGAGATAGAAACAGGAAGTTTTTCTTAGAGCACACGGCGTGAGGTAGAAACAGGAAGTTTTTCTTAGAGCACACGGCGTGAGGTCGAAGCTTTCTCAGACCAATCAGAGCAGCGGACCAATAGGAATTAGCCACACCCTGAGGGAGGAGGAGTTACTCTGCTCAGCAAGGCTTAAATAGAAGCTCAAGTGGGAGGAGTTTGTCAGTTCCAGCTTGGGTGAAGTGAAAGCAGGAGCTTTTCTCAGAGCACACGGCGAGAGATAGAAACAGGAAGTTTTTCTTAGAGCACACGGCGAGAGATAGAAACAGGAAGTTTTTCTCAGAGCACACGGCGAGAGATAGAAACAGGAAGTTTTTCTTAGAGCACACGGCGTGAGGTAGAAACAGGAAGTTTTTCTTAGAGCACACGGCGTGAGGTAGAAGCTTTCTCAGACCAATCAGAGCAGCGGACCAATAGGAATTAGCCACACCCTCAGGGAGGAGGAGTTACTCTGCTCAGCAAAGCTTAAATAGAAGCTCAAGTGGGAGGAGTTTGTCAGTTCCAGCTTGGGTGAAGTGAAAGCAGGAGCTTTTCTCAGAGCACACGGCGAGAGATAGAAACAGGAAGTTTTTCTTAGAGCACACGGCGAGAGATAGAAACAGGAAGTTTTTCTCAGAGCACACGGCGAGAGATAGAAACAGGAAGTTTTTCTTAGAGCACACGGCGTGAGGTAGAAACAGGAAGTTTTTCTTAGAGCACACGGCGTGAGGTAGAAACAGGAAGTTTTTCTCAGAGCACACGGCGAGAGATAGAAACAGGAAGTTTTTCTCAGAGCACACGGCGAGAGATAGAAACAGGAAGTTTTTCTTAGAGCACACGGCGTGAGGTAGAAACAGGAAGTTTTTCTTAGAGCACACGGCGTGAGGTAGAAGCTTTCTCAGACCAATCAGAGCAGCGGACCAATAGGAATTAGCCACACCCTCAGGGAGGAGGAGTTACTCTGCTCAGCAAGGCTTAAATAGAAGCTCAAGTGGGAGGAGTTTGTCAGTTCCAGCTTGGGTGAAGTGAAAGCAGGAGCTTTTCTCAGAGCACACGGCGAGAGATAGAAACAGGAAGTTTTTCTTAGAGCACACGGCGAGAGATAGAAACAGGAAGTTTTTCTCAGAGCACACGGCGAGAGATAGAAACAGGAAGTTTTTCTTAGAGCACACGGCGTGAGGTAGAAACAGGAAGTTTTTCTTAGAGCACACGGCGTGAGGTAGAAGCTTTCTCAGACCAATCAGAGCAGCGGACCAATAGGAATTAGCCACACCCTGAGGGAGGAGGAGTTACTCTGCTCAGCAAGGCTTAAATAGAAGCTCAAGTGGGAGGAGTTTGTCAGTTCCAGCTTGGGTGAAGTGAAAGCAGGAGCTTTTCTCAGAGCACACGGCGAGAGATAGAAACAGGAAGTATTTCTTAGAGCACACGGCGAGAGATAGAAACAGGAAGTTTTTCTCAGAGCACACGGCGAGAGATAGAAACAGGAAGTTTTTCTTAGAGCACACGGCGTGAGGTAGAAACAGGAAGTTTTTCTCAGAGCACACGGCGAGAGATAGAAACAGGAAGTTTTTCTTAGAGCACACGGCGTGAGGTAGAAACAGGAAGTTTTTCTTAGAGCACACGGCGTGAGGTAGAAGCTTTCTCAGACCAATCAGAGCAGCGGACCAATAGGAATTAGCCACACCCTCAGGGAGGAGGAGTTACTCTGCTCAGCAAGGCTTAAATAGAAGCTCAAATGGGAGGAGTTTGTCAGTTCCAGCTTGGGTGAAGTGAAAGCAGGAGCTTTTCTCAGAGCACACAGCGAGAGATAGAAACAGGAAGTTTTTCTCAGAGCACACGGCGAGAGATAGAAACAGGAAGTTTTTCTTAGAGCACAGGGCGTGAGGTAGAAACAGGAAGTTTTTCTTAGAGCACACGGCGTGAGGTAGAAACAGGAAGTTTTTCTTAGAGCACACGGCGAGAGATAGAAACAGGAAGTTTTTCTCAGAGCACACGGCGAGAGATAGAAACAGGAAGTTTTTCTTAGAGCACACGGCGTGAGGTAGAAACAGGAAGTTTTTCTTAGAGCACACGGCGTGAGGTAGAAGCTTTCTCAGACCAATCAGAGCAGCGGACCAATAGGAATTAGCCACACCCTCAGGGAGGAGGAGTTACTCTGCTCAGCAAGGCTTAAATAGAAGCTCAAGTGGGAGGAGTTTGTCAGTTCCAGCTTGGGTGAAGTGAAAGCAGGAGCTTTTCTCAGAGCACACGGCGAGAGATAGAAACAGGAAGTTTTTCTCAGAGCACACGGCGAGAGATAGAAACAGGAAGTTTTTCTCAGAGCACACGGCGAGAGATAGAAACAGGAAGTTTTTCTTAGAGCACACGGCGTGAGGTAGAAACAGGAAGTTTTTCTTAGAGCACACGGCGTGAGGTAGAAGCTTTCTCAGACCAATCAGAGCAGCGGACCAATAGGAATTAGCCACACCCTCAGGGAGGAGGAGTTACTCTGCTCAGCAAGGCTTAAATAGAAGCTCAAGTGGGAGGAGTTTGTCAGTTCCAGCTTGGGTGAAGTGAAAGCAGGAGCTTTTCTCAGAGCACACGGCGAGAGATAAAAACAGGAAGTTTTTCTCAGAGCACACGGCGAGAGATAGAAACAGGAAGTTTTTCTCAGAGCACACGGCGAGAGATAGAAACAGGAAGTTTTTCTTAGAGCACACGGCGTGAGGTAGAAACAGGAAGTTTTTCTTAGAGCACACGGCGTGAGGTAGAAGCTTTCTCAGACCAATCAGAGCAGCGGACCAATAGGAATTAGCCACACCCTCAGGGAGGAGGAGTTACTCTGCTCAGCAAGGCTTAAATAGAAGCTCAAGTGGGAGGAGTTTGTCAGTTCCAGCTTGGGTGAAGTGAAAGCAGGAGCTTTTCTCAGAGCACACGGCGAGAGATAGAAACAGGAAGTTTTTCTCAGAGCACACGGCGAGAGATAGAAACAGGAAGTTTTTCTCAGAGCACACGGCGAGAGATAGAAACAGGAAGTTTTTCTTAGAGCACACGGCGTGAGGTAGAAACAGGAAGTTTTTCTTAGAGCACACGGCGTGAGGTAGAAGCTTTCTCAGACCAATCAGAGCAGCGGACCAATAGGAATTAGCCACACCCTCAGGGAGGAGGAGTTACTCTGCTCAGCAAGGCTTAAATAGAAGCTCAAGTGGGAGGAGTTTGTCAGTTCCAGCTTGGGTGAAGTGAAAGCAGGAGCTTTTCTCAGAGCACACGGCGAGAGATAGAAACAGGAAGTTTTTCTTAGAGCACACGGCGAGAGATAGAAACAGGAAGTTTTTCTCAGAGCACACGGCGAGAGATGGAAACAGGAAGTTTTTCTTAGAGCACACGGCGTGAGGTAGAAACAGGAAGTTTTTCTTAGAGCACACGGCGTGAGGTAGAAACAGGAAGTTTTTCTCAGAGCACACGGCGAGAGATAGAAACAGGAAGTTTTTCTCAGAGCACACGGCGAGAGATAGAAACAGGAAGTTTTTCTTAGAGCACACGGCGTGAGGTAGAAACAGGAAGTTTTTCTTAGAGCACACGGCGTGAGGTAGAAGCTTTCTCAGACCAATCAGAGCAGCGGACCAATAGGAATTAGCCACACCCTGAGGGAGGAGGAGTTACTCTGCTCAGCAAGGCTTAAATAGAAGCTCAAGTGGGAGGGGTTTGTCAGTTCCAGCTTGGGTGAAGTGAAAGCAGGAGCTTTTCTCAGAGCACACGGCGAGAGATAGAAACAGGAAGTTTTTCTTAGAGCACACGGTGAGAGATAGAAACAGGAAGTTTTTCTTAGAGCACACGGCGTGAGGTAGAAACAGGAAGTTTTTCTTAGAGCACACGGCGTGAGGTAGAAGCTTTCTCAGACCAATCAGAGCAGCGGACCAATAGGAATTAGCCACACCCTGAGGGAGGAGGAGTTACTCTGCTCAGCAAGGCTTAAATAGAAGCTCAAGTGGGAGGAGTTTGTCAGTTCCAGCTTGGGTGAAGTGAAAGCAGGAGCTTTTCTCAGAGCACACGGCGAGAGATAGAAACAGGAAGTTTTTCTTAGAGCACACGGCGAGAGATAGAAACAGGAAGTTTTTCTCAGAGCACACGGCGAGAGATAGAAACAGGAAGTTTTTCTTAGAGCACACGGCGTGAGGTAGAAACAGGAAGTTTTTCTTAGAGCACACGGCGTGAGGTAGAAGCTTTCTCAGACCAATCAGAGCAGCGGACCAATAGGAATTAGCCACACCCTCAGGGAGGAGGAGTTACTCTGCTCAGCAAGGCTTAAATAGAAGCTCAAGTGGGAGGAGTTTGTCAGTTCCAGCTTGGGTGAAGTGAAAGCAGGAGCTTTTCTCAGAGCACACGGCGAGAGATAGAAACAGGAAGTTTTTCTTAGAGCACACGGCGAGAGATAGAAACAGGAAGTTTTTCTCAGAGCACACGGCGAGAGATAGAAACAGGAAGTTTTTCTTAGAGCACACGGCGTGAGGTAGAAACAGGAAGTTTTTCTTAGAGCACACGGCGTGAGGTAGAAACAGGAAGTTTTTCTCAGAGCACACGGCGAGAGATAGAAACAGGAAGTTTTTCTCAGAGCACACGGCGAGAGATAGAAACAGGAAGTTTTTCTTAGAGCACACGGCGTGAGGTAGAAACAGGAAGTTTTTCTTAGAGCACACGGCGTGAGGTAGAAGCTTTCTCAGACCAATCAGAGCAGCGGACCAATAGGAATTAGCCACACCCTCAGGGAGGAGGAGTTACTCTGCTCAGCAAGGCTTAAATAGAAGCTCAAGTGGGAGGAGTTTGTCAGTTCCAGCTTGGGTGAAGTGAAAGCAGGAGCTTTTCTCAGAGCACACGGCGAGAGATAGAAACAGGAAGTTTTTCTTAGAGCACACGGCGAGAGATAGAAACAGGAAGTTTTTCTCAGAGCACACGGCGAGAGATAGAAACAGGAAGTTTTTCTTAGAGCACACGGCGTGAGGTAGAAACAGGAAGTTTTTCTTAGAGCACACGGCGTGAGGTAGAAGCTTTCTCAGACCAATCAGAGCAGCGGACCAATAGGAATTAGCCACACCCTGAGGGAGGAGGAGTTACTCTGCTCAGCAAGGCTTAAATAGAAGCTCAAGTGGGAGGAGTTTGTCAGTTCCAGCTTGGGTGAAGTGAAAGCAGGAGCTTTTCTCAGAGCACACGGCGAGAGATAGAAACAGGAAGTATTTCTTAGAGCACACGGCGAGAGATAGAAACAGGAAGTTTTTCTCAGAGCACACGGCAAGAGATAGAAACAGGAAGTTTTTCTTAGAGCACACGGCGTGAGGTAGAAACAGGAAGTTTTTCTCAGAGCACACGGCGAGAGATAGAAACAGGAAGTTTTTCTTAGAGCACACGGCGTGAGGTAGAAACAGGAAGTTTTTCTTAGAGCACACGGCGTGAGGTAGAAGCTTTCTCAGACCAATCAGAGCAGCGGACCAATAGGAATTAGCCACACCCTCAGGGAGGAGGAGTTACTCTGCTCAGCAAGGCTTAAATAGAAGCTCAAATGGGAGGAGTTTGTCAGTTCCAGCTTGGGTGAAGTGAAAGCAGGAGCTTTTCTCAGAGCACACAGCGAGAGATAGAAACAGGAAGTTTTTCTCAGAGCACACGGCGAGAGATAGAAACAGGAAGTTTTTCTTAGAGCACACGGCGTGAGGTAGAAACAGGAAGTTTTTCTTAGAGCACACGGCGTGAGGTAGAAACAGGAAGTTTTTCTTAGAGCACACGGCGAGAGATAGAAACAGGAAGTTTTTCTCAGAGCACACGGCGAGAGATAGAAACAGGAAGTTTTTCTTAGAGCACACGGCGTGAGGTAGAAACAGGAAGTTTTTCTTAGAGCACACGGCGTGAGGTAGAAGCTTTCTCAGACCAATCAGAGCAGCGGACCAATAGGAATTAGCCACACCCTCAGGGAGGAGGAGTTACTCTGCTCAGCAAGGCTTAAATAGAAGCTCAAGTGGGAGGAGTTTGTCAGTTCCAGCTTGGGTGAAGTGAAAGCAGGAGCTTTTCTCAGAGCACACGGCGAGAGATAGAAACAGGAAGTTTTTCTCAGAGCACACGGCGAGAGATAGAAACAGGAAGTTTTTCTTAGAGCACACGGCGTGAGGTAGAAACAGGAAGTTTTTCTTAGAGCACACGGCGTGAGGTAGAAGCTTTCTCAGACCAATCAGAGCAGCGGACCAATAGGAATTAGCCACACCCTCAGGGAGGAGGAGTTACTCTGCTCAGCAAGGCTTAAATAGAAGCTCAAGTGGGAGGAGTTTGTCAGTTCCAGCTTGGGTGAAGTGAAAGCAGGAGCTTTTCTCAGAGCACACGGCGAGAGATAGAAACAGGAAGTTTTTCTCAGAGCACACGGCGAGAGATAGAAACAGGAAGTTTTTCTCAGAGCACACGGCGAGAGATAGAAACAGGAAGTTTTTCTTAGAGCACACGGCGTGAGGTAGAAACAGGAAGTTTTTCTTAGAGCACACGGCGTGAGGTAGAAGCTTTCTCAGACCAATCAGAGCAGCGGACCAATAGGAATTAGCCACACCCTCAGGGAGGAGGAGTTACTCTGCTCAGCAAGGCTTAAATAGAAGCTCAAGTGGGAGGAGTTTGTCAGTTCCAGCTTGGGTGAAGTGAAAGCAGGAGCTTTTCTCAGAGCACACGGCGAGAGATAGAAACAGGAAGTTTTTCTTAGAGCACACGGCGAGAGATAGAAACAGGAAGTTTTTCTCAGAGCACACGGCGAGAGATGGAAACAGGAAGTTTTTCTTAGAGCACACGGCGTGAGGTAGAAACAGGAAGTTTTTCTTAGAGCACACGGCGTGAGGTAGAAACAGGAAGTTTTTCTCAGAGCACACGGCGAGAGATAGAAACAGGAAGTTTTTCTCAGAGCACACGGCGAGAGATAGAAACAGGAAGTTTTTCTTAGAGCACACGGCGTGAGGTAGAAACAGGAAGTTTTTCTTAGAGCACACGGCGTGAGGTAGAAGCTTTCTCAGACCAATCAGAGCAGCGGACCAATAGGAATTAGCCACACCCTCAGGGAGGAGGAGTTACTCTGCTCAGCAAGGCTTAAATAGAAGCTCAAGTGGGACCTTGTCGTCGACTCTTCAGATGTGTTGTTTTCCTGACTGAGTATCTGGAACTGGTTGTTTAATTGCAAGGGTTCCGAATGTCTCCTGTTCTTCCTGCTCCTTTGGGTCACATGCTTCCATAACTCATTTTCTGCAACTACAGAAGGATGTTCTTCTATCCCTTCATTTAGAAGTGTTTCCTCCATGCTGTCGAGGAAGTTCTCTTCTTCTCTAATCTGCTTCAGTGTCTTGACTCTCTCTTCTAGACTTTTAACCCTTTCCTCCAGGAGAGCGACAAGCTTGCATTTGTGGCAGGTAAAATGTGGCATCTGTTGTGGTAGGGTCATAAACATGCCGCATACATTGCATGTGACAATACAGGTGTTCTCGCCTTCCATATTGCTTTTAGGGTAAGGATTTTAAAGATGTGATGCTAAGGTATGAATGAATTTTTTTTTTTACCCCAATGTACCTTTTTTTATTTTTTTATTTTTTTATTTTTTTGTTTTGTTTTGTTTTATTTTTTAAATTTCGCGCGCCATTAGGCGCGCGGGCCGTTTCTATTTAAGCCCTGCTGAGCAGAGTAACTCCTCCTCCCTGAGGGTGTGGCTAATTCCTATTGGTCCACTGCTCTGATTGGTCTGAGAAAGCTTCTACCTCACGCCGTGTGCTCTAAGAAAAACTTCCTGTTTCTATCTCACGCCGTGTGCTCTGAGAAAAACCTCCTTCTTAGCTTTCCTAATGGCCATCTTGCATTTATGTTGCCAGTGTCTATGTTCCCTCCTGTTCTCCTCATTAGGACAAGCCTTCCATTTCCTAAATGAACTCTCTGCAATCTCCGTGTCTTCTTTAATTACCCCTTTCTCTCCTTTACTATCTAGTGGTCCAACTGCTCTCCTGGTTGGATTCCTTCTTCTGATATACTTAAAGAAGTTCTTGTTATTTCTTTTGATGTTTTTAGCAATGTGCTCCTCAAAATCTTTCTTAGCTTTCCTAATGGCCGTCTTGCATTCGTGTTGCCAGTGTCTATGTTCCCTCCTGTTCTCCTCATTTGGACAAGCCTTCCATTTCCTAAATGAACTCTTCTTGTTTTTAATGACTTCATCTACTGCATTTGTGAGCCACATTGGTTTCTTCTTGGACCTAGAAGTCCCCTTTCTTCTTTTAGGAATGCATTCTAGATGCACTTCCATTATTGTGTTTTTATGTAGTCTCCATGCATTTTGAAGTGATTTAACTCTTTTGACTTTCCCTTTCAATTTCCTTTTCACTAATTTCCTCATTTTGGGGAAGTTTCCCTTATGAAAGTTTAAGGTCTCTGTGTTAGACTTTATTAAGAACTTACTCCCTGTATTTTAAGTTGAAGGTCATTGCATTGTGGTCACTGTTCCCAATTTGATCAGCTACAGTGACGTCCTTTACTAGGTCTTGAGTATTACTTAGGATCAAGTCCAGGATTGCATTTCCCCTGGTTGGTTCCATGACCATTTGCTCCATGGAACAGTCATTTAGCTGGTCTAGGAATTTTCTCTCTTTCCTGAGTTGAACAGGAGTTCACCCACTCTATGTGAGGATAATTGAAGTCCCCCATTATAACAACCCTGTCTTTATGGGATACCTCCTTTACCTCCTTCTCCAACTGCTCATCTCCTTCGGGCGTATGGTTGGGAGGACGCTAGCATTTCCCTATTGTTAAGACTTCCTTTTTGGCTTGGTATTTTTACCCACACTGCTTCTGTGGAAGAGTTAGACTCACCTGGACATTCCAGTTCATAAGATTCTATCTCTTCTTTAATATACAAGGCTACACCACCTCCATGTCGCCATCAGAGGGGAAACAAGACCAGAGGAATCAGGAAAAGACTCTGGATGAAGGGGAACAAGAAGAGGCATCTGAGGAACCAAGGGTTCCAGGCAGAGAAGGGCGAATGCGGCCAAATTGTGTGCGAAGGAGTGGAACTGAAGAGCCGGGCACACTGGCAGTCCGTGGTTGGTTCAGCTCCGGAACAGATCAGGCGTCCGCCTTTCGCTTCACCAAGCGCAGGGAAAAGTGCGAATTGCGGCACCGCGTCATTGGTGATGAAGAAGAAGAGTTGGCTTTTCTACCCGGCTTTTCTCACCCATTCAAAGGGACTCAAGGTGGCTGACAAGCCTTCTGTTCTTCCCACAACAGACACACTGTGAGGCAGGTGGGGATGTGAGAGCTCAGAAGAGAGCTGTGACTCGCCCAAGGTCACCCTGCTGCCTTCATGGAGGAAGAAGAGTTGGCTTTTCTACCCGGCTTTTCTCACCCATTGAAAGGAACTTACTTTGAGAACCAAGTGGGTCTCACTACCCCTGACCCTCTCCTGATAAAGGTCGTTCCCAGGGTGATCAAGGGACTGCAAAACCCCCACCAGTAACCAGACTGAAATGGGTCAGGAGAATCTGCTTCCACAAGGCACACCTTTGTGTGAGCGGCCAACACCTTCTCCAGCACCTTGCTCAGGAAGGGAATATCAGCCACTGGATTGGGTGGCATAAAGACCCTGTCACCTCTTCCACCCAGAGAGAGGCATTTTTCACACCCTGAACCCACCCAGCCGTACTCTCCCTGGGCTAGTTTTCATTAGTGGTGAAAAACAAGGATCAAGGAGGTACCTTGATGGGGGATTTCTGCTACATGACGCCACGGCCCATGTAGTCTGGGGGAACCTAAGAGGAACCCTGGTGGACCAGGCCATAGCCTGTCTAGTCCGTATTAACCTCAGAGGAGCCCTGCTGGAGCAGGCCACAGCCCATGTAGTCCGTAAAAATCTCAGAGGAACCCTGGTGAACCAGGCCACAGCCCATCAACTCCATAAGAAGATGAGCCCTGCTGCAGCAGGCCGCAGCCCATTTAGTCCATATGAACCCAAGAGCAGCGCTGCTGGACCAAGCCACAGCCCATCTAGTCCATAAGGACCTAAGAGGACCCCTGCTGGATCAGCCCGCAACCCATGTAGTCCATAAGTACCTCAGAGGAGCCCTGCTGGATCAGGCCACAGCCCATCTAGTCCAGCATCCTGTCTCACACTGGTCCAACAACTGCCCATGGGCACCATTCCTATTTTCCATAACTAAGCTTTCTAGCTCCCCTATTTTGGCCCGAAGGCTTCCAGCGTTTGCATATATACATTTATATTCACTCCTCTTGTCCAATTTCCGCCGTCGAGGAACTTGTGAAACTAATCCCTCGCTTAGCTCAGCATTATCTGCATATTTCCAGCCCTCCTCACTTGAGGGTGCATGCTCCCGAACCAGATGCTGCCCAGCTCCTGTCAGCTCCCTATATTCCTGATAATCGAATTGCCCACTACAAGAAGCCCCCCTCCCGCTACCTGTGGAGGACTATCCTCGGTGCAAGAGGATACAGGCACATCCACTGAGGAAGGGGTCCCGACTAAGGGGGCCTGTCCCTCTTCCTTGGCGTGATGTCCTCCCTGCCTGAGGCTTCCACTCTCTGAGGCAGCTGGAGAGCTGCTTGTCATGGAGTGGGATGCTCCTACTGCATCCCTGAAGGCCTCACCCTCAGCCCTGTTACTCTCTACCTGCTTCTCCAGGTCCGCTAAGTTGGCCTCGAGGGAAGAAACACGTTCCCTGAGAGCCCGGACCTCATTGCACCGAGCACAGACCCAAGACTTCTGCAACACTGGGAAGACCCCCTCCCCCTGCTGGCATTCTACCTTCATTTTATTTAATGGATTTGTGTTATATTTGAAAAATTACCTTAAAAAACTATTAAATACTTGCAGTGTCCAGTCCCTACAAGGACGGCGAGGGGGGAGTTCTCACTCAGCCTGGAGGGTGCGTTTACAGGAGAAGCAGTGATGGAAGGGTTAAAGGAACTGAGTCCTGCAGCCCAGAGGGGCTGGGGGGGGAGGTTGGGGGTCATTCCCTGGCCCTCCTCCTTCCTTCTGGGCACTTTCCCTTTCCTCCCTCCACTTTGGATCCCATTGGATGGACAGCAGAGGGGTAGCTTCGAACCTGTGTCCGCCAGGAGCTTCCCGTTTATTACAGCACCACATGGGAGGAGGGGGGAAGGCAAAATATAATAGACTGATATTTTTTCTTGAATGGGGAGAGCCTGCCTGGTGCATCTCAACGGGGCCATCACCCAGGAGTCCCTGTCGCCTATGCCCACCTCTTAACTTCCAAGGGTGGCCGAATAGTCAAGGGTCCCGCTCCCTGGTGATCTTATGGCTTGGGCGGATCCACGCGAATCTTTGAAACCCGGAACGTGGTGTAACAGAGCCAGGAACACCACAAATAAGACTGAAACCGGCCGTGCGAGCATCTCAAGGGAACACTGAATGAAAAAATGTGCCCAACGAAGGACAAAAACAATAGGGACCCAAAAGAAGTAGAAGAGACGAAGAAGAGGAGGCAGGAATGTGCAGAGGACCATCCACAGAAGAGCTCAGCACCACCAATGACCGGGGAGGTGGTCACAAACCTGGGGTGCGGTCACACCTACAGTTTAATTCGCCTTCAGTCCACCCTCAGAGTGGGAGGACACACCAGCAAAGTGGCTGATAATGTACTTTCCACATTTGCTGTCCCAAAGCTGAATTTTCTCGGTTATTTAACGCTGAAGGAAAACAGCTTGTACCTTTGCTATTGGGTTCTCTCCCTCCGAAAGTGGGCTGAAGGCAGATTAAATCTTACGTGTGACCACAGCCCTACTGGCCGTTCATTAATGAATATATTAAAACAAGAGAGCAACTAAATTCAGAGGAGAAAAAATATACAGTGGTTTGCGCGCAGCACCCAGGCAATCTGGCCACCCAATGCGGCCTCTCCGCGGGTGTACGGACACGCGAGGGCTCTTTGGATCCGTCCTAAATATAGACGGATCTTCGGGAGGCTGGACCGCTGGGAAAGATTTTGTTAAATCCATTTCCTGGTAGCAAATGCGGAAGCACCCTTAAACAGTTTCTGACAAGTACTGGGCATAATGTTTGCATTTAAAAAGGAGAGGAAAAAAGAAGAAATGCAGAAAAAAGACAGTTTAAGCCGATGACAAAACATCTTAAAGGTGAGAAGAGGAAGAGGAGGAAGAACTTAGAAGACTATTAACTTCAGATGATCATGCAGCCTACGAACTATAAAGATTAAGGACATTATAGCAGTTTGGAACTTAATTCCGAAAGCCTGATGTCCTGGAACTATCCTGACTGAACATATAAGTGATTTTCCCGTCTTTAGAATATGGAGAGTGATGAGGAAGAGGAGGAAGAGTTTGTACTTGGCTTCCTGAAGTTGTTGGCGATTCCCTTGAAGCAGGATGGTCTCGGCGTGATGCTGCTATAGAGCCAGCATTCAGGTTGATCAGATTCCAAATATGAGCAGCTTCTTCAGGATCATTGGCCATTCCATTATTCCCTGAATATAATTAAGTAACATGGAAATCCCCAGCAGTACCTCCAATTATTTTTTGCAAGAGGTTGAGTGATAAATGTTAGGCATTAAGGCTAGAATATGAAATGTACAGATGTGCACAAAAGGTAACCAGGAATCATGGACATAATTGTCTGCAGCTGAAGGCTGGGACAGCAGACAGTGTTCAAGGTCAGCTATGTGCTTGACTGCACGTAGGCCTGGGTAACATAAAAAGTCTTCCAGACAGAGGGGACAACATTGATGGTGGCACAAGGAAAAAGAGTCACCAAAAGGGGGTGGGTTTGTGACCGCATGGCACAAGTCTATAAATAGCCTGCACACCGCAGTGTGGGTTGTTGGGTAGTTGAGTAGTCGGAGTGGAAAGATGGTTGGAGAGTTTTGTTGGACGAGCGTATATATATATTTGTAAATACAGCAACATTAAGAATAAATACCTCTGAGGAGAGAGAATTGGCTCCAGTCTGTTTCATCCGCAGCGGGCAGGAGGAATTCCTGATAAAGCCGAACAGATCCAAGGTTGCCAGTAGTTCCAAAGGCATCAGAGATTACTTTACCCGTGCGTCTGCTTGTTTACATCAACAATAACCCAAAAAGATTTGCACCGCTCTAACACCTCTGGAGTGATGTCTTGGTATAATTCTAATTTTTGTGCATCGTCATGAAAATTAGGAAGCTGAGAAAGTCTTTTATACATGAGCGATTTAATGCAGAATTATTCAAACACTATTATAATGTCATTAGCCTGGTCTAAGGCTGCTATAGCTATTTCCTTTACAACATCCATTTCTGAGCCTAGAGCTTCTAAGCGCTTGTCTATTTGTGAAACAAACTCTTTTATTTCTTATTTGAATGCTGATCTTATTTGCCCTAGTGAAGGAGGAAGAATCTCTCTTTTACTTAAAGTTTTGGAGGGATTGCTAGCTGTTTTATCATTGCCAGCAGAAATGGCGGGAATAGCTGAGTTGGCCATTTTGAGATCCTGCAAGGGCACCTCTTTTTGATTTTTAGTTTTTCTTCTTGAAACTCCCATTTTGGCGATCACACACAAAGATATATAGAGAAAAATAAAAGCTTTACCTTCCTTTAAAGAGATGTAGTGAAGAAGTGTTGCAATCTGGCTTTGCAACCTGAATCCTTGGCTCTGGGAAACCTGGGGGAGGTAGTTTATGGCTACCTCGATCTTGGCTGCAGTCCTGAGAACCACAGCGATACGTGGTTACAACCCAAGGGGCTGCAACGATCTTGGTACCAGTAGACTGGTACGATCACCGGGTGTTGCGACAGTATTACCTTATAAGCCACAGGCATGCCTATAAGGTATCACCATGTGCTGTTATGGTGATTTAAAGACAGAGAGCACAGGAGAAAGAAGTCAGGCAGGAGACAAGATGGGCTGGAAAAGAGAGAGTTTATTACTCTGCAAAAGGTTTTTATATCCCCCACAAGAAGGCAGGGAAGGAAGTGACCTCAGGATAAAATCCAGGTAGGTGAATGGTGGGCACGATTGGAACTAGAGTCACCAGAAATACAATCTTACAATCCACTATTTTCAGATACAAACACTTTATTTAAAAAAAAAAATTCTCCTTATTTATTAAGTAACTTAATGGTCTGGAAAAAAGTAAGAATTAAGTTGCTTCCATATTTATCCAAAAATATGCCTCTCCAATATGTAACTGAGCTTCATTCTATAATATCAGAAGAAAAATGGTATGCTACCCCTATTTGGTTAAACCATATCTCATCCACTCACACAAAAAAATGTTGGCATGGTTGCGGATCACCAGGTACCTATATACACCTCTGGTGGTTCTGTCCCCATATCAGCAAATTTTGGATGGAAGTAAATCAGATGATTGCCAAAATATTAAGGATACACATCGAATTTTCTCCATCCATATTCATATTACATATTTTCCCATCAGAGAACATATCCAAAAATGAGGCCCATCTCTTGCATTTTCTGCTATTGGCAGGACAAAATGTTATAGCCAGAAACTGGAAAAAGTTAGAAACATTAAACATTCAGTCCTGGTTTAATAAAGTAGCAGAATATGCAATAAATGAACTTATTACCTCTCAGTACTATAAATATACAAATAGAAAAGAACGATATGTGTTTCTAGAAGTGTGGAAACCGCTGTTAGACTTTCTGACATGCAACATGGAGGAGCTAACATTATCAGAAACTGCCATAAAATTTTTGTTGAAATGATAGTATCATTATAATTGTATTATTATAAGATATATGTTTCTCGTGTAAAATCTGGTCAGTGCCAATCTAAGGTTTATACAATTGCATAACTTACCTGTAACACAACTCAAGTTTTGATATAATTTTGGTTATTCTTTTATTTAAATTTGTGTATTAAGTTGTATTACAATTGTTAAATAAAAACATTTTAAAAAATCCAGGTAGGTGATAGGTGAAGTGCATCAGCTGGGCAGGTCAGAAGTCCTTCCGATGTCATATCCTGTGGCAGGCAGGAAGAGGGAAGTTGTTCTTTTATGCTTGCCATGCGGCCGGGTGGCCATTCTGCCCTCAGGCTAAAAGTCCATCCCCTGCTGGTGCCAAATGTGCACTGCAAGCTTCTGGAAGCAGGGAGAATCCTTTTACCTGGAGGCTAGAGAAGCTGGTGGAAAACCTGGGCAAACTTGCAATTGCTACAAAGAAGCAGTATATTTATGCTTTAAAAGGCTGCTTTTGTCCCGTGCCTGAGAGAGGAATAAAAAACACTTCTAGCTCGCCATCCTTGTAGCTCCTCCATGGGCCTTTTTCAGCCCAACCTGGCATCTGAACTCGGCCTCCTTGGGGCCTGGGAAAACCAAACCCAGAACAGGAAGGCCTGGTTCACCCCAGGAAAGCCTATTTCCATGCCTGGATGGCGCCGGAAAAGGCCCACGGATGCCAGAGGAGCCGCAAGAGAAGGTAAGGGGATGCATGGGGTGGGCTGGATGCATCCAGTATCTGCAGGACCTTCTACCAAAGCTGCTACGGATGCTGGATAATACGAATAGGGCCCTATTCAATTTGTCCACAAATCTAGGAATTCCTATACATTCATACACATTTCGAATGTCATGGATATCCGTACACATCCCTAATGCTGGCAAGGTAGTGTCCGCACGACTCAGCTCCTTACGACTCAGCTCCTGCTGTTATGGCAACAGCTTTGCACACCAAAAAATCCAGCAGGGACACCAATTTTCTGGGCCCCTAACCTGTTAAAATCTTGATAACTTGCAGAACTTGCACTTGGCAAGATACACAGCAGATAGCATGCATGCTTGGAGTTCGCATGCATAAAACAGGCATATAGTTGCATTCCAAAAGGAAAGATTTATTTGTTTCACGATTGCAGAGTAAATGCTGGCTAACTACAATGGATATGTAGGTGCATGGATATGCGAAATAAAATACAGGTTAACAATTTATCCACTAAGGTTCTGCATTATAAAAATCAGCTACATTCTCAAGCATACTTATTGAGTTCTATAGCAAACAGTTATACTTGTGGGTGAGCATGATGCCACTGAACTCAGACCCCACGTGCACATATTCGGCCTATCCACAACTGGATTGCTCTCCCGTGTATCACAGAGTCTTAGTTTTCATAACATCATCCAATTCCCCCAGGAACACTACTTTATTTTGTCTCGCTTACAGAAATAGCACATCACCTGATGTTTACCAGTACAGCCTAGTGAGGCAATTGACAAACACAATCGCACCTAGTCTTGGACGTTCTAACAATTTCTTGTTTTTGTAACAGCAGAGTATCTAAAGGCCAAACCCTGGGTTTTGTTTTATTGTCTAATTTGAATACTACCATATACGGGGCATGGTCTGAGAATGTAATAGGGTCAATTGTTGTTGAGGAAATAAATTGTATTAGTGGCTTAGCTAATAATATGTAATCTAGTCCGGACCTTGTTTTGGGGACATGAGAAAAATAAGTGTATTCTTTGCTTGAGCCATGGTGAACTCTAAAACAATCTTGCAAGTTTTGTAAATGAATTAATTCTTGGTTACTCCCTTTTTTATTATTTATTCTGAACAACCGCCAATCTAAATTTAAGTCCATCACTGTTTTACGTCCCCTACTACAATGAGGTGTGCAGTTGAGAATTTTTTTATTGTGTTAGTGCATGTTGCAAAAATTTCTTTTGATTTTTTTAGGCCCCTACAGATTTGCAAAAGTATATTTTTGTCCTTCGTGTAAGGATCACGTGAGCTTTAGAAGTTAATAGGTACTTTTCTTCCCTTGAACGCTTCATAGGATTGCATGTACCTCTTATATTAATAGTTAAAAAGTTTAACATTAGACATCTATAAAAAGAAAAATTTGTATAACTTGCCAGTTATCCTTGGGTGACACAATCATCATAGTTTGTAAAAACAACCAGAAAATCATTGTAACCCAACTATAATACCAAACATGCAGTCGTAGGACTAGACTATTTGAGATGTTGATGGACATTTGCAATGCCATCTAAAGTGGTTTTATCTTTAGCACTGTCAAATAGCATTCAAGTAGGATGCTATTTATTTATTTATTTATTTATTTATTTATTTATTTATTTATTTTACATTTCTATCCCCCCGATACCTGAAGGTCTCTGGGCGGGTAACAACAGATTAAAACATTAAAACAGGATACAAGTAAAAGCAGATACAGATTAAAATGAAATACAGATTAAAACAAGATGCACGTTTAAAAACACCTTAAAAATTCAACAAATTTAAAACCGTGCACTCCCTAGTGCATTAATAGTGATGTCAATGTAACTGGAGAGGGAGAATAAAACCTTAATCAAAGGCCAAGGAAAAGAGGTATGTCTTTACGGCCCTCCTAAATAAATACAAGGGGCATGGTGCACCTCGAGGGAGAGGCCATTCTATAGTCTCAGGACCACCACCGAAAAAGCTCTCTCCGGGGTGCCCACCAACCTCACTACTGAAGGTGGCGGGATGACAAGGAAGGCCTCATTGTTGGATCTTAAGGCACGGGCAGGTCGATAGGGGAGAAGGCGTTCCGTTAGAAATTTGGGGCCCAAGCCCGATACCATAGTGATGGTGTAACCCTGGCACATCTCTCCCCCTCTTGCCTGGCCTAAACACATGAATCCCTCCTCATAACAAACAAAAGAAAATAAAAGAAGTAGCGACAGGGTTAAAACAAGATTTTTAAAACCAACTATCCACCCTCTATGGGAGTTTCAACTTGTCACATTCTTCCCAGTCCCACGTAACTGGGGTGTCTACTCTCTCCACACTATTAACTCTCTGATCAAAATGGCAGCATCGCATTTTCTAAATGGTATCTAATGACCTTTCCAGTTTCCAGGCTATTGGGCTCTTCCATCTTGGCCCGAGAATCCGTTTGTAGCATGTAATCACTGAGTTCTTGCATCCTTCCTCTCTTTAGGACTCCTATAGTTGGAAACTGATTTTGGTAGAATCTTGTAATAGAAATGTTCCAGAGGAAGAATAGGTCCCAATGGTTAAGTATTTTAGTTACTGCGCTCTTTGAGATAAAAGTCACAATAGCTTTTACTTGCCAGGAATCTTGGAAAAGGTATTGTACATTCTTAATTTCAGTAAAAAAGCCTTGCAGGTTGGTAAGTGACCAAATGAAGTCTATAAAATGAAGTTTACGTTTTCTGTGTGTAAGATAGATATCAGGCTTAGGATAGTTTATGAAGACTAACTTATTTGACACAGGTTGTTAGGACCAAGGTTTGTTTATGAACTCGAATTTAACATCCTGCGACGATGTTAACCTCTTGCCATGATTTCTTAGGTTCTTTGTATGGTATGGTAGAAATTGGTGTTGTTCTATTTAACATTTTCTCCAAGATCTTGGGGCTATTCCTCCTAGACTTCGAAGACAAACCTCTGAGAACAAAGGGAGAGAGAGGTGCATATTAATGAGGCTGACTCATCTCTGCTCACAAGGAGCTAATTAATATGCATCTTTTTCCATGCCTGAAGTTAACAGGATGAGTCAGCCTCATTAATATGCACCTGTTTCTGTGCTTGAAGGTAACAGTTTGCTTTGTTCTCTGAAGGGCTTTGTCTTCAGAGCCTTTGCTAACCTCCAAAGGCAACTTAGGAGGGACTTTGGTGATTGCACCCCCTGTCCCCCAAAACATATATATTAAAAACCCTTTTCATTCTCTGTGACTGGGATATCTGGGCAAATTTCTGCAAATATTTTGTTCAGATGTGGATTAATGCTTTGCCTTCAGAAAGTCCTCTCACCCGGAATTTGGACCTTTGAAGTCTGTTCTGTAAATCTGTTATTTCGTTGGCAAGAGTTTGAATATTGTTAATATTTTAATGCTATTTGCATTTGCTATAGAGTTGTCCATGGACCCAAAAACTGTTACTTGTATTTCCTGCATGTTATTTTTAATTCAGTCTATGGAGGCTTCCACTCGTTGAAGCTCCGATTTTAGGCTCTAAGAATTTGTCTCCTATTACCATGCATTTATGTGGCTTCTCCTCTGTGTGCATTGGTTAATGTAAATTAAGATTCCCACTTTCAGTAAAGCTCTTTCCACATTCCACACACTCATATGGCTGCTACCCTGTGTGTTTTTTTGTGTCGATTTAATGTACTACTCGTAGTAAAACCCTTTCCACACTCCATGCATTTATATGGCTTCTCCCCTGTGTGGGTCCTTTGATGTACTTTGAAGGTTCCACTTTCAGCAAAACTCTTTCCACATTTGGTGTGCTTATACGGCTTGATCACTGTGTGAATTCTTTGATGGCTATTAAGATGCTGACTTCGAGAAAAGCTCTTTCCACATTCCACACACTCATACGGCTTCTCTCCTGTGTGGATCCTTTGATGTACTTTAAGTTTTCCACTCTGATTAAAGCTCTTTCCACATTCCACACACTCATATGGCTTCTCCCCTGTGTGCGTCCTTTGATGTACTTTGAAGGTTCCGCTGTCAGCAAAGCTCTTTCCACATTCCACACACTCATATGGCTTCTCCCCTGTGTGGGTTCTTTTATGTAGATTTAATGAATTACTGTGAGTAAAACTCTTTCCACATTCCATACATTTATATGGCTTCTCCCCTGTGTGGATTCTTTGATGTAAAGTAAGATTTCCACTTTCAGCAAAACTCTTTCCACATTCGGTGCACTTATACGGCTTGATCCCTGTGTGAATTCTTTGATGGCTATTAAGATGCTGACTTCGAGAAAAGCTCTTTCCACATTCCACACACTTATACAGTTTCTCCCCTGTGTGGGTCCTTTGATGTAAATTAAGAGACCCACTTTGAGCAAAGCTCTTTCCACATTCCACACACTCATACGGCTTCTCCCCTGTATGGATTCTTTTGTGTAGATATAATGAACTACTGTGAGTAAAACTCTTTCCACATTCAATGCATTTATATGGCTTCTCCCCTACGTGGGTCCTTTCATGTGCTTTGAAGGTTGCCCTGACAGCAAAGCTCTTTCCACATTCCACACACTCATATGGCTTCTCCCCTGAATGGGTTCTTTTATGTAGATTTAATGAATTACTGTGAGAAAAACTCTTTCCGCATTCCACACATTTATACGGCTTCTCCCCTGTGTGGGTTCGTTGATGTGAATGAAGATGCTCACGTCGAGTAAAGCTCTTTCCACATTCGATGCATTGAAACGGCTTCTCCCCTGTGTGGATTCTTTGATGTAAATTAAAATGCCCACTTTGAGAAAAGCTCTTTCCACATTCCACACACTCATACGGCTTCTCCCCTGTGTGGGTCCTTTGATGTAAATTAAAATGCCCTCTTTGAGAAAAGCTCTTTCCACATTCCACACACTCATACGGCTTCTCTCCTGTGTGGGTCCTTTGATGTACTTTAAGTTTTCCACTCTGATTGAAGCTCTTTCCACATGCCACACACTCATATGGCTTCTCCCCTGTGTGGGTTCTTTTATGTAGATTTAATGAATTACTGTGAGAAAAACTCTTTCCACATTCCACACATTCATACAACTTCTCCCCTGTGTGGGTTCGTTGATGTAAATTAAGAGTTCCACGCTGAGCAAAGCTCTTTCCACATTCTGAACATTTATATGGCTTCACCCCTGTGTGGATTCTTTGATGTAAATTAAGATGCCCACTTACAGCAAAGCTCTTTCCACATTCCAAACACTCATATGGCTTCTCCCCTGTGTGGGTTCTTTGATGCAGATTTAATGAACTACTGTGAGTAAAACTCTTTCCACATTCCAAACACTCATATGGCTTCTCCCCTGTGTGGGTTCTTTGATGCAGATTTAATGAACTACTGTGAGTAAAACTCTTTCCACATTCCATGCATTTGTACGATTTCTCTCCTGTATGGGTTCTTTGATGTACTTTAAGGTGTCCACTGATAGCAAAGCTCTTTCCACATTCCATGCATTTATACGGCTTCTCCCCTGTGTGGGTTCTTTGATGTAAATTAAGATGCACACGTTGAGAAAAGCTCTTTCCACATTCCATGCATTTATATGGCTTCTCCCCTGTGTGGGTCCTTTGATGTAGTTTAAGGTTTGCCCTCTGAGAAAAAGTCTTTCCACATTCCACACACTCACACGGCTTCTCCCCTGTGTGGGTTTGTTGATGTAAATAAAGATTTCCACTTTGAGCAAAGCTCTTTCCACATTTCACACACTCATACGGCTTCTCCCCTGTGTGGGTTCGTTGATGTGAATTAAGATGGCCACTTTGAGCAAAGCTCTTTCCACATTCCACACACTCATAAGGCTTCTCCCCTGTGTGGGTTCGTTGATGTAAATTAAGATTTCCACTCTGAGCAAAGCTCTTTCCACATTCCACACATTTATACGGCTTCTCCCCTGTGTGGGTTTGTTGATGTAAATAAAGATTTCCACTTTGAGCAAAGCTCTTTCCACATTTCACACACACATACGGCTTCTCCCCTGTGTGGGTTCGTTGATGTGAATTAAGATGCCCACTTTGAGCAAAGCTCTTTCCACATTCCACACATTTATACGGTTTTTCTTCTGTGTGGGTTCGTTGATGTAAATTAAGGCTTCCACCATCAGCAAAGCTCTTTCCACATTCCACACATTTATACTCTTTCTCTCCTTTGTGAGTTTTAGGATGTCTGTTGAACTGTGATTTATTTTTAAATATTTTTTTGCCCACTGGAAACTCCATTCTGTTCTCCAGTAATCTTCTACCTACACAGCTTTGCAAATGTTAATATACCTAAAGCAGGAAATTATTCATTTGCTTATTTTCTACAGTTTTCAGAGATATTTTCTTTTCAGTTTTAAAAATTGGTTCTTCAGGTTAAATAGCTGCTATTCCTTGTAAATATCCTGAAGAAATGGAAAAGAAAAGATATGATTGAGCATTCTGAGCCCAACCTGCTTGCGTCTTTTTCTCTACGAAGGCTCTTCTATATCCTGAAGCTAATATTCTGCCTCAACTCAAACCCAGGACTACAAGAACACTTGCCTTCAATCCCTTATCCCTGGTCATTTTTCCTGTGACAGAAGGGTGGAGAATCATGTTCTAGCATTCTGTCTCATTATTTATTAATTAATTACATTTCTATCCCGCCCCATATCCGAAGGTCTCTGGGTGGGTAACAAGAGGTTAAGAACAACATATACCTTAAAAACCCTTTAAAAATTCAATGCATCTAAAGCAATACATAACATATTTAAAATGGGTGTATTTGTGCTGGGACAGAAGATATAATAATCTCAGCCAAAAGCCAGAGAAAAGAGAGGTGTTTTCACTACCTTCCTAAATATATGTAAGGAAGGGGCATGACGCACCTCGAGGGGGAGACAATTCCATAGTCTGATGGCCATCACTGAAAAGGCTCTCTCTTGGATGCCCACCAACTTCCCGACTGAAGGTGGTGGGACGACCAGGAAGGCCTCACCACTAGATCTTAAGGCACGGGCAGGTTGGTATGGGAGAAAGTGTTTCTTTAGATATTTGGGGCTCAAGTCATTTAGGGCCTCATAAGTCAGAGTCAGTACCTTGAATTGGGCTCAATACTAAACTGGCAGCCAGTGCAGCCTTTTAAAAATCAGTGTGATATGCGTCCAGCTAACTGTTCCGGTCAGCACTCTAGTGGCTGCATTTTGCACTAGCTGAAACTTCCAGACCGTCTTTAAGGGCAGCCCCATGTAGAGTGAATTGCAATAGTCCAATCTAGAGGGTACCAGAGCATGGATGACTGTAGCCAAGTCATCTCTATCCTGGAAGGGTGTGAGTTGATGCACCACCTGTAGTTGGGAGTAGGCACTCCTGGCCATGGCCTCAACCTGAGCTTCACGTGTTAGCACGGAGTCCAGGAGTACCCCCAAGTAACACACTTGTCCCTTCCAGGGCATTGCAGCCCCATCAAGGACAGGGTATCTCCCAACCACACAAACCTGAGACCCTGTGACGTGCAACACCTCTGTCTTGTCTGGATTCAGCTTCCGTGCATTGGCCCTCATCCAGCCCATTACTGCCTCCAGACAAGTGTCAAGCACTTCCACCGCCTCTCCTGATTCAGATGGTACAGAGGGACAGAGCTGGGTATCATCTGCATACTGATGACATACTCAGTGCAAATCTTCCGATGATCTCTGCCAATGGCTTCATATAGATGGTAAATAGCATAGGAAATAAAATTGACCCCTGAGAGACCCCCACAAGTGAATTCCCAGGGTGTTGAATCAGTATTTCCCGTAGCCACTATCTGGGATCTGCTCTGGAGATAGGAGCGGAACCAGTACCAAGCATTGCCTCCCACTCCTAAGCTCCACAGTCTACTAAAGGATACCGTGGTCAGTGGTATCGAAAGTCACTGAGAGATCCAGGAGAATCTGCAAGGTAGCACTCCCCCTGTCTCTCTCCCGGAGAAGGTCATCGATAAGGGCAACCAAGGCAGTTTCCGTGTCATAATCGAGTCTGAAGCCAGACTGAAATGGGTCTAGATAATCAGCTTCTTCCAAGCAAGCCTGCAGTTGAACAGTGATGGCCCTCTCTAGAACCTTGTCTAAAAAAGGTGGGCCACTGGAGGATAGTTATTTAATTCTTCTGGGTCCAGAGAGGCCTTTTTCAGGAGGAGGGGCACCACAGCCTGTTTCAGGGGCAGTGAAATGACCCCATCCCTTAGAGCAGCCATGTCAAAGATACGGCCCGTGGGGTGTTTTAATACGGCCCGCCGCCACGCTCCGCTGCCGCTGTCCTCCTTGGGCGCGAAGGAGGCGAGGCGAGGCGACGCAAGTGAGCAGCAGGACCCTCCATTGCGCGAGTGTGACCCCATCCCTTAGAGAGACATTCACTACCTCCTGGATCCTTGCTGGCTAGTTTTTATCAGCCAGGAGGGGGAGGGATCCATAGAACACATCGTCATCTGCACCTCCGCTAGCAGCTTGCCCACATCCTCAGGTCGCAAGAAATTTATTTATAGTGATTTATTTATATGCCACCCCATATCCGAGGGTCTCTCGGCGGCTCACAACATTTAAAAACAGACATTAAAAAATTATATCAGCCATAAAATCAGAAACAAGTTTAAAAATGCACCTTTAGAAAAATACAAAAATAGTTAAAAGCAACAGTAATTTTCAATGGGAAAGTGTGGGAGACATTTACCCAAAGGCCTGCATGCAGAGGAACGTTTTCACCGCCCTCCTAAATAGGAACAAAGAAGGGACCTGATGCACACGGAGGGGGAGACCATTCCATAGCCTGGGGGCCACTACCGAGAAGGCCCTCTCCCGGGTGCCTACTGAAGGCGGAGGGATCACCAGAAGGGCCTCCCCTCCAGATCTTAAAATACGGGCAAATGAAACTGATCCAAACAAATTGGAACAGACAGTTCACTGGATGCATCGTTTGGGCTCTGTTCAATTCTGACATCCAATCCCCTATGAATCTGGGCAACTTTGTCCTCAAAGTGCTTCACAAATTTGCCACAGCAGATATCTGGCCCTGGCTCATCCTTCTTTGAGCTTCCTGTAGGTATTATAAGGCCACCTGTGCTCTAGCCACTGACCTTCCTGTTTCATAGCCTATAACTCCATGGAGTACCAAGGAGCTTTTTGAGCTCTACAAGCATGCCAAGGGCATTTGGGAATGATCATGTCAATAGCCCTGCTCATTTCCCTGTTCCAGAGAGAAACCAGGGCTTCTACAGAAGCGCCAGTCATGCCAACTGGAAAATCACCCAGAGCATTTAGGAATCGTTTGGATTCCATAAGTCTTTCGGGACAGCCCCAAGACTATGGAATGGCCTCCTCCTCGAGGTGCATCATGCCCCTTCCTTATATATATTTAGGAAGGCGGTAAAGACTCACCTCTTTGCCCTGGCCTTTGGCTGAGCTTATTATATCCCCACCCCCCGGACAGACACTACCATTTTAAACATATGTTTATGTTTAAGTGGCGTAAATCTGGCTGTGAATCTGACCAAACACGAGTTAGAGCACATTATCATGCCTACCACGTGGCGGTGATGGCGGCAAAAGTAGTTTTTTCTCCACCGCCATTGCATCCTCGAGTAGCCGTCCAGCAGAGCTCTTTAGAGTAGTAAACGGCCTTATAAAACCTGGCTTAATGAACCATGAGGCTCAGCCATCTAATATCTGCTGCGACAAGTTGCTCAGAGTCACAGTGGATTAGATGTCACAATTGGACTCAATCCAGGGGAGGCGTCCAGAGAACTGCCTGGTCCAATTATTTTGGATCAGTTCCAATTACTGCGGCCTGAGGACGAGGACAAGCTGCTTGCAGGGGTGCGGCCAACCACATGCTCTCTAGATCCCTGCCCTTCCTGGCTGATTAAAGCTAGCTGGCAAGGTGTGACCGGGTGGATCCAGGAAGTGGTAAATGCCTCTCTGAGGGAGGTGGTGGTTCCATTGGCCATTAAACAGGCTCTGGTACACCCCCTCCTGAAGAAGGCCTCCCTGGATCCAGAAGATTTAAACAACTATCACCCAGTGGCCAACATACCTTTCCTAAGCAAGGTTCTAGAGAGGGTTGTCGCTGTTCAGCTGCAGGCATGCTTGCCTTATGTTACTGTGACACACACACATACCTGAGAGGCCTTTTGACATAGAACAGGGAAGAAATAGACAAATAAAGGTAACAGAGTTTATAAGTGGCCACCAACTCTGGTGGGGTTGTGAGAGCTCAGAAGTGAGTTATGACTAGCCTAAGGGCACCCCACTGGCTTCATGGAGGAATGCAGAATCAAACCCTGTCCAGCACTCAAACCACCAGACCAAAGTGGCTCATGTGAAGGCAAGTAGAGAGGGTTGTGACCTGCCCTTGGGTTTTCAAGTGCATGGGGAGGGCAAAAGGTTAAGGTACCAAATGCCACAAAATATTTTATTGTATCGTTATTAAAAACTTTTATATACTTCTTCCCTTTAGAAAACATAACGCCCTTTCCTGGAATGCCCATGGATTTTTTGATATTCCTAAATGAGAAGCTGCACAGAAGAGTTTGAAATGTCAATGTTTCAAAATACCTTTTCCCCTCCTTGCCTGTTTCAGCCTCTCCTGCACAGAGTTAGTCCTTCCTCTTTCATGGGAGAATAAGCCCCGTCAAATGCCTGGATTCCCTGTGATCTCCACCTCTAGCTCTTCTGCCTCTCTAGCTATCCTCTGGAGGACCAACAGGCAGAATATGTCCTGCAAAGGTCAAAGACACCTTGGACATTCATGGACCCTCTTGCTTCCTCCTTCCCCTCTTGGCTGAAATCGGTTCAGGGAATCCTTGCACTGTAGGACTGATGGCAAAGCAAGTGACTTTTATCCGAGGAAATATCCAGGGAAATAATAGGTTAATCATCTCCTAGTTTTGGTTGAAGGACTAAATGCCAGGCAATATACTATTGCACCTTCTTTTAAAACAATTATTTACTACTTCCCATCAGAAAATATGATGCCCTTTCCTGGATTCCCATCGACTTCTTTCCCATCTGTATTTATATATAGTTCTTCTTACCAATGACGTCGACGCCTGGATCTTGCTGTCTCTCCGTCCAGACTGGCGGCAGTTACAGGTGAAGTGGGAAGATGCACCTTGTCCTAGGAAGGTCCAGAGGGAGAAATTCATAGACTGAATTGGGAAGGGGAGCAAGCAGTCAATCTGAGGCTTCTTCTTCCCTCTCTTGAAGCCTCTTCTCCTGTATAACTTCCTAGGCAATGCAGGGAGAAAAGGCCTCAAGGGAGAAGCAGGAAAACATGGTCCGCTTTAGGGCTCTGGGTATAAGCTGGGAGGGGGCAGGATGGACTGGTTCCTGTTCTCCCATGGCAAGGGGGTCTCGCCTTTCATGGGCTTATTGGCAAATATGACCCACGACCCCCCCAAAGCCCCTCTC
This sequence comes from Aspidoscelis tigris stejnegeri, assembly GCA_023333525.1. Classification (NCBI taxonomy): domain Eukaryota; kingdom Metazoa; phylum Chordata; class Lepidosauria; order Squamata; family Teiidae; genus Aspidoscelis; species Aspidoscelis tigris. Next base: position 5,554,494 of record JALMGA010000024.1, read on the forward strand.
AGGCCTGCCGCCCTGGGCTGCTTCCTGGAGCAAGTCGGGGAAGCCCAGGAGGCGACGGGCAAGACCGGCTGCAAGTCCTGCAAACTGCGCGGCTGGAGCTCCGTCTCCCTCCCGAGGCTCAGGGCGGCAGGAAGGAGCTGGGCTGGTGGGTCCCCCTTGGTCCCTTGGATGGGGGAAAGGGGGTCCCCTTCTCCCCCTTCTCCCCTTAGAGACCCTCCTGCCTCTCACCTTCCTGCATCACAATCCAGTCCCTGCTTGAGCGCATGCAGGCAGGAAATGGCTCCCGCCTCATCACTTCCTGCCGCTCTAGGCTGCAGCACTCTACTGTCCCTGAGCACTCTTCAAGTCTCCCTGCCTCTCTAGGCCTCAGTGCCCCACTTGGAGGACCCAGGAGCCTCCCACCTGAGCAGGTGGTCCCTTCCCTTCCCGCTCCTCCACCTCCCCTCTTTCCACCCGGAAGAAAGGAAGGGAAAAGGCCGGGATGGATCCCTCCCTGGAGGCTCCGTCCGGGCATCAAGAGGCGATGGGGGCGGAAGGGGAGCAAAGCCACGAATTCCCCCGAGAGAAGGCAGAGCGAGAGACCCTCCCAGGGAGCCCTGGCTGCCACCACCGCCCTGCCTGGTCTCTTGGGGCTTCAGGCCTGGCATGGGGGGGGTCTCCCTCTCCAGGGAAGCAAGGAAGGGGATCCCCAAAGGGAGCCCTCAGCCCCCCCCCAGCTCTTGTGCCTGGTGGGGCAAGGAGTTCCCAGGCGGGCAGGCCGGTGTCCCACAGGTGGAGCTCTTGTGACCGCCTTCCTCACCTGAGTGTCTCTGCCTGATCGATGCCCCAATTGAACCCGGCAAGGAGGAATCTGGATCCTCGGGCGCCTTCGGCAAGAGCAGCCTGGGCGTCTCCGTCCGCCTGGGAAATCGGAGCCAAGAGCCGGCGCAGCTCCTCCGCGTGGCAAAGGCTCCTCCAGGTGGGCTAGTCAGGTCGGGGGGGGGGAGGGGACTTTGGATTTGCAGGAGGAGGGGGAAAATCATGCCTCCCCCCTCCCATTCCTTCCTGGAATTGCATTGTGGGAAGGGTCCATAGAACTGCAGGAGGCGAGGTTCAGAGTACTATTAGGAAGATGAGGTGAAGTCAAAGAAGAGGGGGAGGGGCCCTGCAGCTGCTAATGACCAAGGGGCTGGGGGGGGGGTGTCCGAGAGCTGAAAGGGCAATCGAGCAAGTGAATTCCACATAGCTCCCCCAGGCTGTGGCCACACCTAAGGTTCAGTCCAGACTCACTCCACTTTCGGAGTGAGAGTATAGATCAGCAAAGTGTCCAGTAATTTTCCTTCAGGGCTAAATAACTCAGAAAATTCCCCTTTGGGATAGATAATGTGGAGAGAAAATTCCTGGTCACTTTGATGTTGTGTCCTCTCGCTCTGAAGGTGTACTGAAGCTGGATTAAACCTCAGGTGTGACCACAGCCCCAGAGGCAGAGGACAGGCAACTGACAAGGTTTGCAGTGTAGGCTTCTGTTATGGCTGGATCAGGCCCTATCTAATCTAGCATCTGATCTCACAGAGTGGACCCCAGCAAAAAAGACCAGGGCAAAACGTTCCCCTGCTCTGGACTTCCTCCCAATGGCCCTCAGAGGCCTCCTGCCTTCTCCCCAGCCTGGAGGTGGGACCTGGTCACCCATTCTAGGAGCCTTTGATGCACCTGCCCCCACCCCACCCCTTTGTCTGACCCTTCCTTGAGGCCATCCAGGCTGGTGTCTGTTTCCATCTCTCCCGGCAGCCAATTCCACAGACCAATGACCCCCTTGGCGAGGAAATCCTTCCCATCCCCTTGTCTGATCTGACTCTCCTGCCCATCAGCCTCATAGGTGCCCCCTGGTCCTGGTCTTCTCCATCCACCTTTTCTATACCATGCACGATCTTATATCCTTTGCATCTCCCGTTCTGCATCCCAAGCTGAGTCTTCCCCCCCCCCAATTAACTACCTGCCCCCCCTTTCTTGGGGAGACTCCTGAGTCCCCCCCCCATGCTGCTCAGAACTTTCACAGGGAAACAACATGGGTGCATAGCAATGTTTCTTGCCCTCCATTTCTTGGCAACCGATGATGCTACCACACCCTGGTGGCCCATTGGGCACCCTGGGGAGCCTCAACCAATCGTAGGGTGGAGTTTAACTGAAATTTGCATGTCCTGCCTGGGGCTTTCATTCTCTGCTGACTCTTTGTGGTGATGCCGCTCCGAGGGGGAAGTTTCTGCTGGGGGGACTAGACAGAGGAAAAGGCCACAATCCCCCCCTCCGTTGGAGAAACAGTAGCCCAGCATTTCAATAGAGGGGATCAACCTCCTGGGTGGGCTTAGAGGTTTGGCCCCGCCTCCCCTCCTGATGATTCCCCCATCCTGATGCTTCCCATGAGCCAGGCAAGACCAAGGAAGTTGCAGGCAAGGGGGGAGCGAAGGCATTCACCCCCCAGCTCCTCCCTCTTCCACTGCAGAGCTTTGGCTTCTGTGAGAAATGGGGGGCAAATGTTGGATCCTCGTTACCAGTGTCGAAAGGGGCCCTATCATTTGGGGGTGGGACACTCACTGGCCCCCTTTTGCATGACGCTGCTTCTCCCAACAGGTTTGCCATTCCACTCCCATCCAAGGTACCACTTGGGGACACCTGGCGCATCTTTTCCTCATGGAGGGGGCCAAGGTGGGGAGGGCCTCTGGAACTCAGCTTGGAGGGGATTTAATTTTTTTTTTAAAGCGCTCCCTGTAAGTTCCCCTTGGCCCTTAGGAACACAGCCTGAACAGAGAAATGTCCACAAGGTTTCTGTTTTTATAAGCTTTACTTATAAATAGAAACCTCAAATACAAACCAAGGATTTAGAATTCTCATTTTAAAAAGTCCCTTTTTATACTTGCTGTTCACTTTCTCTGTCGATTGGCTTTCTTCTTCTTGTGAACTAACTTTCCCATCAAAAAAGATAGCTCTCTCCAGTCTGTCCCCCAAAGCTGCACAAACTAACCTACAGGGTCGAAATAACCATCTTGCCTGAGAGGAGTTGAGAAGAGGCAGCAGGCTGGGCTCTGCCATCTTGTTCCCAGCAGTGCCCCTCCCTTTTCCAACAGCTGCCATCACAAGATGGCAAAGAGACCAAGGCAGCCAATCCACCAGTTGAGGAAATGTCTGGTTCTGAGGCCGAGCAAAGTGGGGCTGAGTAGATGCCGGCTGACCATCTTCTGGTTTGTCACACCTACAGTTTAATCCGCCTTCAGTCCACCCTCAGAGTGGGAGGACACACCAGCAAAGTGGCTGATAATGTACTTTCCACATTTGCTGTCCCAAAGCTGAATTTTCTGGGTTATTTAACGCTGAAGGAAAACAGCTTGTACCTTTGCTATTGGGTTCTCTCCCTCCGAAAGTGGGCTGAAGGCAGATTAAATCTTACATGTGATCACAGCCCTACTGGCCGTTCATTAATGAATATATTAAAACAAGAGAGCAACTAAATTCAGAGGAGAAAAAATATACAGTGGTTTGCGCACAGCACCCAGGCAATCTGGCCGCCCAATGCGGCCTCCCCGCGGGTGTACGGACACGCGAGGGCTCTTTGGATCCTTCCGAAATATAGACGGATCTTCGGGAGGCTGGACCGCTGGGAAACAGATTTTGTTAAATCCATTTCCTGGTAGCAAATGCGGAAGCACCCTTAAACAGTTTCTGACAAGTACTGGGCATAATGTTTGCATTTAAAAAGGAGAGGAAAAAAGAAGAAAGGCAGAAAAAAGACAGTTTAAGCCGATGACAAAACATCTTAAAGGTGAGAAGAGGAAGAGGAGGAAGAACTTAGAAGACTATTAACTTCAGATGATCATGCAGCCTACAAACTATAAAGATTAAGGACATTATAGCAGTTTGGAACTTAATTCCGAAAGCCTGATGTCCTGGAACTATCCCGACTGAACATATAAGTGATTTTCCCGTCTTTAGAGTATGGAGAGTGATGAGGAAGAGGAGGAAGAGTTTGTACTTGGCTTCCTGAAGTTGTTGGCGATTCCATTGAAGCAGGATGGTCTCGGCATGATGCTGCTGTAGAGCCAGCATTCAGGTTGATCCGATTCCAAATATGAGCAGCTTCTTCAGGATCGTTGGCCATTCCATTATTCCCTGAATATAATTAAGTAACATGGAAATCCCCAGCAGTACCTCCAATTATTTTTTGCAAGAGGTTGAGTGATAAATGTTAGGCATTAAGGCTAGAATATGAAATGTACAGATGTGCACAAAAGGTAACCAGGAATCATGGACATAATTGTCTGCAGCTGAAGGCTGGGACAGCAGCCAGTGTTCAAGGTCAGCTATGTGTTTGACTGCACGTAGGCCTGGGTAACATAAAAAGTCTTCCGGACGGAGGGGACAACATTGATGGTGGCACAAGGAAAAAGAGTCACCAAAAGGGGGTGGGTTTGTGACCGCATGGCACAAGTCTATAAATAGCCTGCACACCGCAGTGTGGGTTGTTGGGTAGTTGAGTAGTCGGAGTGGAGAGATGGTTGGAGAGTTTTGTTGGACGAGCGCGTATATATTTGTAAATACAGCAACATTAAGAATAAATACCTCTGAGGAGAGAGAATTGGCTCCAGTCTGTTTCATCCGCAGCGGGCAGGAGGAATTCCTGAGAAAGCCGAACAGATCCAAGGTTGCCAGTAGTTCCAAAGGCATCAGAGATTGCTTTACCTGTGCATCTGCTTGTTTACATCAACAATAACCCAAAAAGATTTGCACCGCTCTAACACCTCTGGAGTGATGTCTTGGTATAATTCTAATTTTTGTGCATCGTCGTGAAAAGTAGGAAGCTGAGAAAGTAGCAGAATATGCAATAAATGAACTTATTACCCCTCAGTACTATAAATATACAAATAGAAAAGAACGATATGTGTTTCTAGAAGTGTGAAAACCGCTGTTAGACTTTCTGACAAGCAACATGGAGGAACTAACATTATCAGAAACTGCCATAAAATTTTTGTTGAAATGATAGTATTATTATAATTGTATTATTATAAGATATGTTTCTCATGTAAAATCTGGTCAGTGCCAATCCAAGGTTTATACAATTTCATAACTTACCTGTAACACAACTCAAGTTTTGATATAATTTTGGTTATTGTTTTATTTAAATTTGTGTATTAAGTTGTATTACAATTGTTAAATAAAAACATTTTAAAAAATCCAGGTAGGTGATAGGTGATGTGCAACAGCTGGGCAGGTCAGAAGTCCTTCCGATGTCATATCCTGTGGCAGGCAGGAAGAGGGAAGTTGTTCTTTTACGCTTGCCATGCGGCTGGGTGGCCATTCTGCCCTCAGGCTAAAAGTCCATCCCCTGCTGGTGCCAAATGTGCACTGCAAGCTTCTGGAAGCAGGGAGAATCCTTTTACCTGGAGGCTAGAGAAGCTGGTGGAAAACCTGGGCAAACTTGCAATTGCTACAAAGAAGCAGTATATTTATGCTTTAAAAGGCTGCTTTTGTCCCATGCCTGAGAGAGGAATAAAAAACACTTCTAGCTCGCCATCCTTGTAGCTCCTCCATGGGCCTTTTTCAGCCCAACCTGGCATCTGAACTCGGCCTACTTGGGGCCTGGGAAAACCAAGGCCAGAACAGGAAGGCCTGGTTCACCCCAGGAAAGGCTATTTCCATGCCTGGATGGCGCCGGAAAAGGCCCACAGATGCCAGAGGAGCCGCAAGAGAAGGTAAGGGGATGCATGGGGTGGGCTGGATGCATCCAGTATCTGCAGGACCTTCTACCAAAGCTGCTACGGATGCTGGATAATACGAATAGGGCCCTATTCAATTTGTCCACAAATCTAGGAATTCCTATACATTCATACACATTTCGAATGTCATGGATATCCGTACACATCCCTAATGCTGGCAAGGTAGTGTCCGCACGACTCAGCTCCTTACGACTCAGCTCCTGCTGTTATGGCAACGGCTTTGCACACCAAAAAATCCAGCAGGGACACCAATTCTCTGGGCCCCTAACCTGTTAAAATCTTGATAACTTGCAGAACTTGCACTTGGCAAGATACACAGCAGATAGCATGCATGCTTGGAGTTCGCATGCATAAAACAGGCATATAGTTGCATTCCAAAAGGAAAGATTTATTTGTTTCACAATTGCAGAGTAAATGCTGGCTAACTACAATGGATATGTAGGTGCATGGATATGCGAAATAAAATACAGGTTAACAATTTATCCACTAAGGTTCTGCATTATAAAAATCAGCTACATTCTCAAGCATACTTATTGAGTTCTATAGCAAACAGTTATACTTGTGAGCATGATGCCACTGAACTCAGACCCCACGTGCACATATTCGGCCTATCCACAACTGGATTGCTCTCCCGTGTAACACAGAGTCTTAGTTTTCATAACATCATCCGATTCCCCCAGGAACACTACTTTATTTTGTCTCGCTTACAGAAATAGCACATCACCTGATGTTTACCAGTACAGCCTAGTGAGGCAATTGACAAACACAATCGCACCTAAGGCATTTCCGCACTGCATCGCGTTCGAAACGGAACGCGTTCAGGCGGAAAGCTTAAGCCAGCTTCGGGCGCTTTCCCCTTTCACACACAGACGCGCCAGAACGCGTGTAAACGCGTTCCGGAGCGTCTGGGTGCGAATGCTCAAAGCGCCCGAAGCTGGCTTAGCCGGCAAATGCCGGCAAGGGGCGCGCAGACAGCCGCGGAGGCAGATCGACAATCAGCTGTTTGACAAACAGCTGATTGTCAAAGCCGCGCGGCGTCGGAGGCGAGCCCGCAGGCGTTCGGGAGACAGAAGCGGCGCGAACGCTTCTCCTCCCGAACGGCTGCGGGCGGCTCGTCCGCGTTGGAACGCATGTAGAGCACTTCGAAGTGCTCTACATTTCGAACGCGGAAAAGACAGCTGCGGACACGTCGGAACGCAAGCCGCGCGCGGGCAATGCGGATGACGTGTCCACAGCTGTCTTTTCCGCGTTCCGTTCAGCCCCGTGCGAAAACGTCTCTAGTCTTGGACGTTCTAACAATTTCTTGCTTTTGTAACAGCAGAGGATCTAAAGGCCAAACCCTGGGTTTTGTTTTATTGTCTAATTTGAATACTACCATATACGGGGCATGGTCTGAGAATGGAATAGGGTCAATTTTGTTGAGGAAATGAATTGTATTAGTGGCTTAGCTAATAATATGTAATCTAGTCCGGACCTTGTTTTGTGGACATGAGAAAAATAAGTGTATTCTTTGCTTGAGCCATGGTGAACTCTAAAACAATCTTGCAAGTTTTGTGAATGAATTAATTCTTGGTTACTCCCTTTTTTATTATTTTTTCTGAACAACCGCCAATCTAAATTTAAGCCCATCACTGTTTTACATCCCCTACTACAATGAGGTGTGCAGTTGAGATTTTTTTTATTGTGTTAGTGCATGTTGCAAAAATTTCTTTTGATTTTTATTAGGCCCCTACAGATTTGCAAAAGTATATTTTTGTCCTTCATGTAAGGATCACATGAGCTTTAGAAGTTAATAGGTACTTTTCTTCCCTTGAACGCTTCATAGGATTGCATGTACCTCTTATATTAATAGTTAAAAAGTTTAACATTAGACATCTATAAAAAGAAAAATTTGTATAACTTGCCAGTTATCCTTGGGTGACACAATCATCATAGTTTGTAAAAACAACCAGAAAATCATTGTAACCCAACTATAATACCAAACATGCAGTCGTAGGACTAGACTATTTGAGATGTTGATGGACATTTGCAATGCCATCTAAAGTGGTTTTATCTTTAGCACTGTCAAATAGCATTCAAGTAGGATGCTATTTATTTATTTATTTATTTATTTATTTATTTATTTATTTATTTTACATTTCTATCCCCCCCCATACCTGAAGGTCTCTGGGCGGGTAACAACAGATTAAAACATTAAAACAGGATACAAATTAAAGCAGATACAGATTAAAATGAAATACAGATTAAAACAAGATGCACGTTTAAAAACACCTTAAAAATTCAACAAATTTAAAACCGTGCACTCCCTAGTGCATTAATAGTGATGTCAATGTACCTGGAGAGGGAGAATAAAACCTTAACCAAAGGCCAAGGGAAAGAGGTATGTCTTTAAGGCCCTCCTAAATAAATACAAAGGGCATGGTGCACCTCGAGGGGGAGGCCATTCTATAGTCTCAGGACCACCACCGAAAAAGCTCTCTCCGGGGTGCCCACCAACCTCACTACTGAAGGTGGCAGGATGACGAGGAAGGCCTCATTGTTGGATCTTAAGGCACGGGCAGGTCGATAGGGGAGAAGGCGTTCCGTTAGAAATTTGGGGCCCAAGCCCGATACCATAGTGATGGTGTAACCCTGGCACATCTCTCCCCCTCTTGCCTGGCCTAAACACATGAATCCCTCCTCATAACAAACAAAAGAAAATAAAAGAAGTAGCGACAGGGTTAAAACAAGATTTTTAAAACCAACTATCCACCCTCTATGGGAGTTTCAACTTGTCACATTCTTCCCAGTCCCACGTAACTGGGGTGTCTACTCTCTCCACACTATTAACTCTCTGATCAAAATGGCAGCATCGCATTTTCTAAATGGTATCTAATGACCTTTCCAGTTTCCAGGCTATTGGGCTCTTCCATCTTGGCCCGAGAATCCGTTTGTAGCATGTAATCACTGAGTTCTTGCATCCTTCCTCTCTTTAGGACTCCTATAGTTGGAAACTGATTTTGGTAGAATCTTGTAATAGAAATGTTCCAGAGGAAGAATAGGTCCCAATGGTTAAGTATTTTAGTTACTGCGCTCTTTGAGATAAAAGTCACAATAGCTTTTACTTGCCAGGAATCTTGGAAAAGGTATTGTACATTCTTAATTTCAGTAAAAAAGCCTTGCAGGTTGGTAAGTGACCAAATGAAGTCTATAAAATGAAGTTTACGTTTTCTGTGTGTAAGATAGATATCAGGCTTAGGATAGTTTATGAAGACTAACTTATTTGACACAGGTTGTTAGGACCAAGGTTTGTTTATGAACTCGAATTTAACATCCTGCGACGATGTTAACCTCTTGCCATGATTTCTTAGGTTCTTTGTATGGTATGGTAGAAATTGGTGTTGTTCTATTTAACATTTTCTCCAAGATCTTGGGGCTATTCCTCCTAGACTTCGAAGACAAACCTCTGAGAACAAAGGGAGAGAGAGGTGCATATTAATGAGGCTGACTCATCTCTGCTCACAAGGAGCTAATTAATATGCATCTTTTTCCATGCCTGAAGTTAACAGGATGAGTCAGCCTCATTAATATGCACCTGTTTCTGTGCTTGAAGGTAACAGTTTGCTTTGTTCTCTGAAGGGCTTTGTCTTCAGAGCCTTTGCTAACCTCCAAAGGCAACTTAGGAGGGACTTTGGTGATTGCACCCCCTGTCCCCCAAAACATATATATTAAAAACCCTTTTCATTCTCTGTGACTGGGATATCTGGGCAAATTTCTGCAAATATTTTGTTCAGATGTGGATTAATGCTTTGCCTTCAGAAAGTCCTCTCACCCGCAATTTGGACCTTTGAAGTCTGTTCTGTAAATCTGTTATTTCGTTGGCAAGAGTTTGAATATTGTTAATATTTTAATGCTATTTGCATTTGCTATAGAGTTGTCCATGGACCCAAAAACTGTTACTTGTATTTCCTGCATGTTATTTTTAATTCAGTCTATGGAGGCTTTCACTCGTTGAAGCTCTGATTTTAGGCTCTAAGAATTTGTCTCCTATTACCATGCATTTATGTGGCTTCTCCTCTGTGTGCGTTGGTTAATGTAAATTAAGATTCCCACTTTCAGTAAAGCTCTTTCCACATTCCACACACTCATATGGCTGCTACCCTGTGTGTTTTTTTGTGTCGATTTAATGTACTACTCGTAGTAAAACCCTTTCCACACTCCATGCATTTATATGGCTTCTCCCCTGTGTGGGTCCTTTGATGTACTTTGAAGGTTCCTCTTTCAGCAAAACTCTTTCCACATTTGGTGCGCTTATACGGCTTGATCCCTGTGTGAATTCTTTGATGGCTATTAAGATGCTGACTTCGAGAAAAGCTCTTTCCACATTCCACACACTCATACGGCTTCTCTCCTGTGTGGATCCTTTGATGTACTTTAAGTTTTCCACTCTGATTAAAGCTCTTTCCACATTCCACACACTCATATGGCTTCTCCCCTGTGTGCGTCCTTTGATGTACTTTGAAGGTTCCGCTGTCAGCAAAGCTCTTTCCACATTCCACACACTCATATGGCTTCTCCCCTGTGTGGGTTCTTTTATGTAGATTTAATGAATTACTGTGAGTAAAACTCTTTCCACATTCCATACATTTATATGGCTTCTCCCCTGTGTGGATTCTTTGATGTAAATTAAGATTTCCACTTTCAGCAAAACTCTTTCCACATTCGGTGCACTTATACGGCTTGATCCCTGTATGAATTCTTTGATGCCTATTAAGATGCTGACTTCGAGAAAAGCTCTTTCCACATTCCACACACTTATACAGTTTCTCCCCTGTGTGGGTCCTTTGATGTAAATTAAGAGACCCACTTTGAGCAAAGCTCTTTCCACATTCCACACACTCATACGGCTTCTCCCCTGTATGGATTCTTTTGTGTAGATATAATGAACTACTGTGAGTAAAACTCTTTCCACATTCAATGCATTTATATGGCTTCTCCCCTACGTGGGTCCTTTCATGTACTTTGAAGGTTGCCCTGACAGCAAAGCTCTTTCCACATTCCACACACTCATACGGCTTCTCCCCTGTATGGGTTCTTTTATGTAAATTTAATGAATTACTGTGAGAAAAACTCTTTCCGCATTCCACACATTTATACGGCTTCTCCCCTGTGTGCGTTCGTTGATGTGAATTAAGATGCGCACGTCGGTTAAAGCTCTTTCCACATTCGATGCATTGAAATGGCTTCTCCCCTGTGTGGATTCTTTGATGTAAATTAAGAGACCCACTTAGAGCAAAGCTCTTTCCACATTCCACACACTCATATGGCTTCTCTCCTGTGTGAGTCCTTTGATGTAAATTAAAATGCCCGCGTTGAGAAAAGCTCTTTCCACATTCCACACACTCATACGGCTTCTCTCCTGTGTGGGTCCTTTGATGTACTTTAAGTTTTCCACTCTGATTGAAGCTCTTTCCACATTCCACACACTCATATGGCTTCTCCCCTGTGTGGGTTCTTTGATGTAGATTTAATGAATAACGGAGAGTAAAACTCTTTCCACATTCCATACATTCATACAACTTCTCCCCTGTGTGGGTTCGTTGATGTAAATTAAGATATCCACGTTGAGAAAAGCTCTTTCCACATTCCACACACTCATACGGCTTCTCTCCTGTGTGGGTCCTTTGATGTACTTTAAGTTTTCCACTCTGATTGAAGCTCTTTCCACATTCCACACACTCATATGGCTTCACCCCTGTGTGGGTTCTTTGATGTACTTTAAGGTGTCCACTGACAGCAAAGCTCTTTCCACATTCTGAACATTTATACGGCTTCTCCCCTGTGTGGGTTCTTTGATGCAGATTTAATGAACTACTGTGAGTAAAACTCTTTCCACATTCCATGCATTTGTACGACTTCTCTCCTGTATGGGTTCTTTGATGTACTTTAAGGTGTCCACTGATAGCAAAGCTCTTTCCACATTCCAAGCATTTATACGGCTTTTCCCCTGTGTGGGTTCTTTGATGTAAATTAAGATGCACACGTTGAGAAAAGCTCTTTCCACATTCCATGCATTTATATGGCTTCTCCCCTGTGTGGGTCCTTTGATGTAGTTTAAGGTTTCCCCTCTGAGAAAAAGTCTTTCCACATTCCACACACTCACACGGCTTCTCCCCTGTGTGGGTTTGTTGATGTAAATAAAGATTTCCACTTTGAGCAAAGCTCTTTCCACATTTCACACACTCATACGGCTTCTCCCCTGTGTGGGTTCGTTCATGTGACTTAAGATGCCCACTTTGAGCAAAGCTCTTTCCACATTCCACACATTTATACGGTTTCTCTCCTGTGTGGGTTCGTTGATGTAAATTAAGGCTTCCACCATCAGCAAAGCTCTTTCCACATTCCACACATTTATACTCTTTCTCTCCTTTGTGAGTTTTAGGATGTCTGTTGAACTGTGATTTATTTTTAAATATTTTTTTGCCCAGTGGAAACTCCATTCTGTTGTCCAGTAATCTTCTACCTACAGAGCTTTGCAAATGTTAATATACCTAAAGCAGGAAGTTATTCATTTGCTTATTTTCTACAGTTTTCAGAGATATTTTCTTTTCAGTTTTAAAAATTGGTTCTTCAGGTTAAATAGCTGCTATTCCTTGTAAATATCCTGAAGAAATGGAAAAGAAAAGATATGATTGAGCATTCTGAGCCTACCCTGCTTGTGTCTTTTTCTCTATGAAGGCTCTTCTATATCCTGAAGCTAATATTGTGCCTCAACTCAAACCCAGGACTACAAGAACGCTTGCCTTCAATCCCTTATCCCTGGTCATTTTTCCTGTGACAGAAGGGTGGAGAATCATGTTCTAGCATTCTGTCTCATTATTAATTAATTACATTTCTATCCCGCCCCATACCTGAAGGTCTCTGGGTGGGTAACAAGAGGTTAAGAACAACATATACATTAAAAACCCTTTAAAAATTCAATACATCTAAAACAATACATAACATATTTAAAATGGTGGTATTTGTGCTGGGACAGAAGATATAATAAGCTCAGCCAAAAGCCAGAGAAAAGAGACGTGTTTTCACTACCTTCCTAAATATATGTAAGGAAGGGGGATGACGCACCTCGAGGGGGAGACAATTCCATAGTCTGATGGCCGTCACTGAAAAGGCTCTCTCCCGGGTGCCCAACAACTTCCCGACTGAAGGTGGTGGGACGTCCAGGAAGGCCTCACCACTAGATCTTAAGGCACGGGCAGGTTGGTATGGGAGAAAGTGTTTCTTTAGATATTTGGGGCTCAAGTCATTTAGGGCCTCATAAGTCAGAGTCAGTACCTTGAATTGGGCTCAATACTAAACTGGCAGCCAGTGCAGCCTTTTAAAAATCAGTGTGTTATGCATCCGGCTAACTGTTCCGGTCAGCACTCTAGCGGCTGCATTTTGCACTAGCTGCAACTTCCCAACCGTCTTTAAGGGCAGCCCCATGTAGAGTGAATTACAATAGTTCAATCTAGAGGTTACCAGAGCATGGATGACTGTAGCCAAGTCATCTCTATCCTGGAAGGGTGTGAGTTGATGAACCACCTGTAGTTGGGAGTAGGCACTCCTGGCCATGGCCTCCACCTGAGCTTCAAGGGTTAGCACAGAGTCCAGGAGTACCCCCAAGTTACGCACTCGTCCCTTCCAGGGCATTGCAGCCCCATCAAGGACAGGGTATCTCCCAACCACACAGACCTGAGACCCTGTGACGTGCAACACCTCTGTCTTGTCTGGATTCAGCTTCCGTGCATTGGCCCTCATCCAGCCCATTACTGCCTCCAGACAAGTGTCAAGCACTTCCACCGCCTCTCCTGATTCAGATGGTACAGAGAGATAGAGCTGGGTATCATCTGCATACTGATGACATACTCAGTGCAAATCTTCCGATGATCTCTGCCAATGGCTTCATATAGATGGTAAATAGCATAGGAAATAAAATTGACCCCTGAGAGACCCCCACAAGTGAATTCCCAGGGTGTTGAATCAGTATTTCCCATAGCCACTATCTGGGATCTGCTCTGGAGATAGGAGCGGAACCAGTACCAAGCATTGCCTCCCACTCCTAAGCTCCACAGTCTACAAAAGGATACCGTGGTCAGTGGTATCGAAAGTCGCTGAGGGCTCCAGGAGAATCAGCAAGGTTGCATTCCCCCTGTCTCTCTCCCGGAGAAGGTCATCAATGAGGGCAACCAAGGCAGTTTCCGTGTCATAACCGAGTCTGAAGCCAGACTGAAATGGGTCTAGATAATCAGCTTCTTCCAAGCAAGCCTTCAGTTGAACAGTGATGGCCCTCTCTAGAACCTTGTCTAAAAAAGGTGGGCCACTGGAGGATAGTTATTTAATTCTTCTGGGTCCAGAGAGGCCTTCTTCAGGAGGAGGGGCACCACAGCCTGTTTCAGGGGCAGTGAAATGACCCCATCCCTTAGAGCAGCCATGTCAAAGATACGGCCCGCGGGGTGTTTTAATATGGCCCGCCGCCGCCCGCCGCCACGCTCCGCCGCCGCTGTCCTCCTTGGGCGCTAAGGAGGCGAGGCGAGGCGACGCAAGCGAGCAGCGGGACCCTCCATTGCACGAGTGTGCGGGCGCCGCCATGGACAGACAGCCCCTTCTCTGTTCCCTAGCCACGCCCTGGCCACGCCCCCAGCTCCTCCTCTCTTCCCTAGCCATGCCCCGGCTACGCCCCCAGTCCCCCCTCTGTTCCCTAGCCACGCCCCCGGTCACGCCCCCGGGCCCTCACAGTACTTTTTTTTTTTTAATCCGGCCCCCGACAAAATTGAGTTTGACACCTCTGCCTTAGAGAGACATTCACTACCTCCTGGATCCTTGCTGGCTAGTTTTTATCAGCCAGGAGGGGGAGGGATCCATAGAACACATCGTCATCTGCACCTCCGCTAGCAGCTTGACCACATCCTCAGGTCGCAAGAAATTTATTTATAGTGATTTATTTATATGCCGCCCCATACCCGAGGGTCTCTCGGCGGCTCACAACATTTAAAAACAGACATTTAAAAACTATATCAGCCATAAAATCAGAAACAAGTTTAAAAATGCAACTTTAGAAAAATACAAAAATAGTTAAAAGCAACAGTAATTTTCAATGGGAAAGTGTGGGAGACATTTACCTAAAGGCCTGCGTGCAGAGGAACGTTTTCACCGCCCTCCTAAATAGGAACAAAGAAGGGACCTGATGCACACCCAGGGGGAGACCATTCCATAGCCTAGGGGCCACTACCGAGAAGGCCCTCTCCTGGGTGCCTACTGAAGGCGGAGGGATCACCAGAAGGGCCTCCCCTCCAGATCTTAAAACACGGGCAAATGAAACTGATCCAAACAAATTGGAACAGACAGTTCACTGGACGCATCGTTTGGGCTCTGTTCAATTCTGACATCCAATCCCCTATGAATCTGGGCGACTTTGCCCTCAAAGTGCTTCACAAATTTGCCACAGCAGATATCTGGCCCTGGCTCATGCTTCTTTGAGCTTCCTGTAGGTTTTATAAGGCCACCTGTGCTCTGGCCACTGACCTTCCTGTTTCATAGCCCATAGCTCCATGGAGTACCAAGGAGCTTTTTGAGCTCCACAAGCATGCCAAGGGCACTTGGGAGTGATCGTGTCAATAGCCCTTCTCATCTCCCTGTTCCAGAGAGTTCCAGTCATGCCAACTGGAAAATGACCCAGAGCATTTAGGAATCATTTGGATTCCATAAGTCTTTGGGGATGGACCATTTCAATAGGTCCCACTACCTTAAATAGTGAGGTTCGTGGGCACCCAGGAGAGAGCCTTTTCGGTGACGGCCCCCAGACTATGGAATGGTCTTCTCCTCGAGGTGCATCATGCCCCTTCCTTATATATATTTAGGAAGGTGGTAAAGACTCACCTCTTTGCCCTGGCCTTTGGCTGAGCTTATTATATCCCCCCCCCCAGGACAGACACTACCATTTTAAACATATGTTTATGTTTAAGTGGTGTAAATCTGGCTGTGAATCTGACCAAACACGAGTTAGAGCACATTATCATGCCTACCACGTGGCGGTGATGGAGGCAAAAAGTAGTTTTTTCTCCACCGCCATTGCATCCTCGAGTAGCCGTCCAGCAGAGCTCTTTAGAGTAGTAAACGGCCTTATAAAACCTGGCTTGATGAACCATGAGCCTCAGCCATCTAATATCTGCTGCGACAAATTGCTCAGAGTCACAGTGGATTAGATGTCACAATTGGACTCAATCCAAGGGAGGCGTCCAGAGAACTGCCTGGTCCAATTATTTTGGATCAGTTCCAATTACTGCGGCCTGAGGACGAGGACAAGCTGCTTGCAGGGGTGCGGCCGACCACATGCTCTCTAGATCCCTGCCCTTCCTGGCTGATTAAAGCTAGCTGGCAAGGTGTGACCGGGTGGATCCAGGAAGTGGTAAATGCCTCTCTGAGGGAGGGGGTGGTTCCATTGGCCCTTAAACAGGCTCTGGTACACCCCCTCCTGAAGAAGGCCTCCCTGGATCCAGAAGATTTAAACAACTATCGCCAGGTGGCCAACAGACCTTTCCTAGGCAAGGTTCTAGAGAGGGTTGTTGCTGTTCAGCTGCAGGCATGCTTGCCTTATTTTACTGTGACACACACACATACCTGAGAGGCCTTTTGACATAGAACAGGGAAGAAATAGACAAATAAAGGTAACAGAGTTTATAAGTGGCCACTAACACTGGTGGGGTTGTGAGAGCTCAGAAGTGAGTTATGACTAGCCCAAGGGCACCCCACTGGATTCATGGAGGAATGCAGAATCAAACCCTGTCCAGCACTCAAACCACCAGACCAAAGTGGCTCATGTGAAGGCAAGTAGAGAGGGTTATGTATTAACTATCTTCTAGTCATCACTAATTTTATCTTTTCATACTTGTGACCTGCCCTTGGGTTTTCAAGTGCATGGGGAGGGCAAAAGGTGAAGGTACCAAATGCCATAAAATATTTTATTGTATCGTTATTAAAAACTTTTATATACTTCTTCCCTTTAGAAAACATAATGCCCTTTCCTGGAATGCCCATGGACTTTTTGATATTCCTAAATGAGAAGCTGCACAGAAGAGTTTGAAATGTCAATCTTTGAAAATACCTTTTCTCCTCCTTGCCTGTTTCAGCCTCTCCTGCACAGAGCTGGTCCTTCCTCTTTCGTGGGAGAATAAGCCCCGTCAAATGCCTGGATTCCCTGTGATCTCCACCTCTAGCTCTTCTGCCTCTCTAGCTATCCTTTGGAGAACAAAGAGGCAGAATATGTCCTGCAAAGGTCAAAGACACCTTGAACATTCATGGACCCTCTTGCTTCCTCCTTCCCCTCTTGGCTGAAATCGGTTCAGGGAATCCTTGCACTGTAGGACTGATGGCAAAGCAAGTGATTTTTATCCGAGGAAATATCCAGGGAAATAATAGGTTAATCATCTCCTAGTTTTGGTTGAAGGACCAAATACCAGGCAATATATTATTGCACCTTCTTTTAAAACAATTATTTACTACTTCCCATCAGAAAATATGATGCCCTTTCCTGGATTCCCATCGACTTCTTTCCCATCTGTATTTATATATAGTTCTTCTTACCAATGACGTCGACGCCTGGATCTTGCTGTCTCTCCGTCCAGACAGGCGACAGTTACAGGTGAAGTGGGAAGATGCACCTTGTCCTAGGAAGGTCCAAAGGGTGAAATTAATAGAGTGAATTGGGAAGGGGAGCAACCATGTCTATTTAAGGCTTCTTCTCGGCTCTCTTGAAGCCTCTTCTCCTGTATAACTTCCTAGGCAAGGCAGGGAGAAAAGGCCCCAAGGGAGAAGCAGGAAAACACGGTCCCCTTTAGGGCTCTGGGTATAAGCTGGGAGGGGGCAGGATGGACTGGTTCCTGTTCTCCCATGGCAAGGGGGTCTCGCCTTTCATGGGCTTACTGGCAAATATGACTCCCTCCCACCCACCTACCCTATACAAAGGGTCTGGGCCACTTTCCCCTTAACACTCCTCGGGCTTTTTCAGAAGGAAGGTGGGACTGAAGTGCCAACCAGGGACAGGATGAGGACTCTTTCCATGCTCAACTGCAGCAGAGGAGCAGCCCAGAAAGCCCAAGGTCAGATATTTGCCCTCCCATCCCCAGATATCCAACAGGCACCTCTCAGCCTCTTCTCATGGAGAATAATGGTTGTCTGCAGGATGCAGGTTGCCATTATCTAACTCTGGGAAGTCGGTGGGAATCAAATCTGCGGCCTTCTGATTTCCACCCACTTTGCTCTATCTCTGAGCTACAGCCACTCTGATTCCAGGGGCAGCTCCAAGCAGTTTTCTTGGCATCAGTACAAATGTACTTTACCATTCCCTAGTTTTGGGGAGAATGCAAGGATCAACCCTGCATCCCTCAGCTTTCCAGGCAGTTTCCTCTGATGCAGATCTACCACCACTCCCGGATTCCATGGGTGCCTCCATGCAGGTTCCTTGGCAGGAATACAGATGCGGTTTGCCATTCTTTCTTTAGGGTTAACGGGGGGTCCAAACCAGCCCCCTTTTGCTCCCCATGCACTTTCCCCTCCCAGTTAGCTGCCCCCTCCCTCCCTGGTGCCCCCCAGGACTCTGTCTCCATTCCCCCCCAGCCCTGAGCACCCTGCCCCCCCCCACGACCCCCCCCCAGCCCCTCTCAGGCCTGCCGCCCTGGGCTGCTTCCTGGAGCAAGTCGGGGAAGCCCAGGAGGCGACGGGCAAGACCGGCTGCAAGTCCTGCAAACTGCGCGGCTGGAGCTCCGTCTCCCTCCCGAGGCTCAGGGCGGCAGAAGGGGGACTGGGCTGGTGGGTCCCCCTTGGTCCCTCGGTGAGGGGAACGGGGTCCCCTTCTCCTCCTTCTCCCCTTAGAGACCCTCCTGCCTCTCACCTTCCTGCACCACAATCCAGTCCCTGCTTGACCGCATGCAGGCAGAAAATGGCTCCCGCCTCATCACTTCCTGCCGCTCTAGGCTGCAGCACTCGACTGTCCCCGGGGCACTCATGTCTCCCTGCCTCTCTAGGCCTCAGTGCCCCACTTGGAGGACCCAGCAGCCTTCCACCTGGGCAGGTGTCCCTTCCCTTCCCGCTCCTCCACCTCCCCTCTTTCCACCCCGAAGAAAGGATGGGAAAAGGCCGGGATGGATCCCTCCCCGGAGGCTCCGTCCGGGCATCAAGAGGCGATGGGGGCGGAAGGGGAGCAAAGCCACGAATTCCCCCGAGAGAAGGCAGAGCGAGAGACCCTCCCAGGGAGCCCTGGCTGCCACCACCGCCCTGCCTGGTCTCTTGGGGCTTCAGGCCTGGCATGGGGGGGGGGTCTCCCTCTCCAGGTAAGCAAGCAAGGGGATCCCCAAAGAGAGCCCTCAGCCCCCCCCAGCTCATGTGCCTGGTGGGGCAGGGAGTTCCCAGGCGGGCAGGTAGGTGTCCCACAGGTCGAGCTCTTGTGACCGCCTTCCTCACCTGGGTGCCTCCAATTGATCTCGACAAGGAGGAATCGGGAAACCTGGAGCGGGATCCTTGGGCGCCTTCGGCAAGAGCAGCTTGGGAAACCGGAGACAAGAGCCGGCGCAGCTCCTCCGCGGGGCTATTCAGGGCGGTGGGGGGAGGGGACTTTGGATTTGCAGGAGGAGGGGGGAAATCATGCCTCCCCCCTCCCATTCCTTCCTGGCATTGCATTGTGGGAAGGGGGGGCATAGAATTGCAGGAGGTTCAGAGTATTATTAAGAAGATGAGGTGAAGTCGAACAAGAGGGGGAGGGGCCTTGCAGCTGCTGATGACCAAGGGGCTGGGGGGGGGGGTTGTCCGAGAGCTGAAAGGGCCTCTCCCCCATTTTTGGAGTGCAATCGAGCAAGTGAATTCCCCATAGCTCCCCCAGGCTGTGGCCACACCTAAGGTTCAGTCCAGACTCACTCCACTTTCGGAGTGAGAGTATAGATCAGCAAAGTGTCCAGTAATTTTCCTTCAGGGCTAAATAACTCAGAAAATTCCCCTTTGGGATAGATAATGAGGAGAGAAAATTCCTGGTCACTTTGATGTTGTGTCGGCTCGCTCTGAAGGTGTACTGAAGCTGGATTAAACCTCAGGTGTGACCACAGCCCCAGAGGCAGAGGACAGGAAACTGACAAGGTTTGCAGTGTAGGCTTCTGTTATGGCTGGATCAGGCCCTATCTAATCCAGCATCTGATCTCACAGAGTGGAACCCCAATTGGCCGTGGGAATCTCCAGCAAAAAAGACAAGGGCAAAACCTTCACCTGCTCTGGACTTCCTCCCAATGGCCCTCAGAGGCCTTCTTCCCAGCCTGGAGGTCGGACCTGGTCACTCATTCTAGGAGCCCTTCATCCATCTGTCCTCCATCCCTTTGCCTGACCCTTCCTTGAGGCCGTCCAGGCTGGTGTCTGTTTCCACCTCTCCTGGCAGCCAGTTCCACAGATCGATGACCCTCTGGGTGAGGAAATCCTTCCCTTCCCCTTGTCTGATCCGACTCTCCTGCCCATCAGCTTCATAGGTGCCCCCTGGTCCTGGTCTTCTCCATCCACCTTTTCTATACCATGCACGATCTTATGTTCTTTGCATCTCCCCTTCTGCATCCCAGGATGAGTCTCCCCCCCCATAACTATCTGCCCCCCCTTTCCTGGGGAGACTCCTGATTTCTCCCCACCCCCCCAAAGATGCTGCTCAGAACCTTCACAGGGAAACAACACGGGTGCATAACCATGTTTCTTGGTCCCTTTTACTTGGCAACCGATGATGCTACCACACCCTGGTGGCCCATTGGGCACTCTGGGGAGCCTCAACCAATCGTAGGGTGGAGTTTAACTGGAATTTGCATGTCCTGCCTGGGGCTTTCATTCTCTGCTGACTCAGGCCTGGAGGCCATGATGGGGCTCTTTGTGGTGAAGCTGCTCCTGCTCCTGGGTGGGGGAGCTTCAAGGAGTAGGGGAAAGGAGTGCCAGGCACAAGGGGAGATGGATCCCCATTTGAGGGACTAGACAGAGGAAGGGGCCACAATCCCCCCTCCATCAGAGAGGGGATCAACCTCCTGGGTGGGCTTAGACGTCTGGCCCCCTTCTCCGCTCCTGATGACCCCCCCATCCTGATGCTTCCCATGGGCCAGTCAAGACCAAGGAAGTTGCAGGCAGGGGGGAGGGAAGGCATTCCCCCCCCCAGCTCCTCCCTCTTCCACCGCAGAGCTTTGGCTTCTGTGAGAAATGGGGGGCAAATGTTGCATCCTTGTTGCCAGTATTGAAGGGTGCCCTATCATTTGGGGGTGGGACACTCACTGCCCCCCACTGCACACACTGCCCCCCTGTTGCTTCTCCCAATAGGTTTGCTATTCCACTCCCATCCAAGGCACCGCTTGGGGACACCTGGTGCATCTTTTCCTCATGGAGGGGGGCAAGGTGGGGAGGGCCTCTGGAACTCAGCTTGAAGGGGATTTAATTTTTTTTAAGCGCTCCCTGTGTTGGACTGACAAAGAATAACCACTAGACTCTTTCTTTAAAAAGATGAACAGTGGTTTATCTCAGCTCAGGGTTAGGCAGGTTTTGTTGGAAGCAGCTTTGAACAGAAAGCCCAGCATATTTATGTTTCAACCAATCAACAATAACTATTGTTCAAAACTCAGTTTAAACTTGGAGCGAAAATGTATCACTCGACCCCAGGAGGGAGGGGCGGAGTCAACTGTCACTTCCAAACAACTTCTATATACATATATACAGAATCACATAGATGGCAGATATCTCACATTCAAATATTATGGCAGGCAGGTAGCCCTGCCTGACACCCTGTAAGTTTCCCCTGGGCTTTTCTTCCTCAGATACAAACCAAGGATTTAGAATTCTCATTTTAAAAAGTCCCTTTTTATACTTGCTGTTCACTTTCTCTGTAGATTGGCTTTCTTCTTCTTGTGAACTCTAACTTTCCCTAGCTTCCTTTTGCTTGTGAACTAAATTTCCCATCAAAAGAGATAGCTCTCTCCAGTCTGTCTCCCAAAAGCTGCACAAACTAACCTACAGGGTCAGAATAACCATTTTGCCTGAGAGGAGTTGAGAAGAGGCAGCAGGCTGGGCTGCTCTGTCATCTTGCTCCCAGCAGTGCCCCTCCCTTTTCCAACTGCCATCACAAGGCTGGGAACCATATTGCCTGAGAGGAGTTGAGAAGAGGCAGCAGGCTGGGCTGCTCTGTCATCTTGCTCCCAGCAGTGCCCCTCCCTTTTCCAACTGCCATCACAAGGCTGGGAACCATATTGCCTGAGAGGAGTTGAGAAGAGGCAGCAGGCTGGGCTCTGCCATCTTGTTCCCAGCAGTGCCCCTCCCTTTTCCAACAGCTGCCATCACAAGATGGCAAAGAGACTATGGCAGCCGATCCACCAGTTGAGGAAATGTCTGGTTCTGAGGCCGAGCAGGGCGGGGCTGAGTAGATACTGGCTGACCATCACTACCATCATCTGGTTTGTCATCAATGAAGAGAAAATTCAAAGTAAAGCAAACAGGAAAATTCCAGCATTAAGAAACAAACAGAAGAATTGGAACTAAAGACTTCAGGCGCTTGCTTTTTGCTGTTCCCTGTACCTTCCCACACCATTTTCCTTTTGTTTCTAGTCTCTTTGGATTGTAAGCCTGAGGGCAGGGACCTGTCTAAGATTCATATAATATTGTAAACCACCCCGAGACCTTCGGGTATAGGGCGGGATAGAAATACAAATAAATAAATAAATAATGGAACAAGAAGCTCGATTTATCGAGAAATGGGCACCTTTTATCATTCAGGCACAAATCGATCCCAGACTTCGACCATCTTCCTCTTTCTCAGTACCATTTTTGAAAAAAAAAAATATTGATGCTTTTTCCAGATTTTCCATTCTAGACTGCACTGGATAAATCTTGATTGAACTGTATGGACTATGCGATCCTCAGAAGTGTATATTTGGTTTATGTTATCGGTTTTTGATGTTTGTTGTTATATATTAAAAATAATTTAAAAAAATTAAAAGAAAAAGGAATAGCTTGTTCGATGATTCCGAGTTGCCAGCCGTTTCCGGGAACTTCCTTTTCTCGCAACAGCACACCACCTCCAGTTTTCAAGTTGGGCTGATCATTCAACCATTTCGTGTGTTTTTGCAGGAGTGGTAGGTACTCTTGACGCCACCTCTTCAAGAAGGCATTAGCAAGTGCTTGACTCGGCTTCCAATGATTTTTACAGATACCCTGCAGGTCTGACACTCTTGCCGGGTCTGACCGTTGTGCAGTTTTAAACATGAGAAAGGTGGCCGATGACAACAAAAATGGGTTCTCTGCATCTGTAGACACTGGCACAAGTGAACGGCTATTTAAAGAAAAACTTTTTGCAATTAATTGTTTATTAAAAGATTTTTTCTTTGACAACTTAAAACAGTACACAATACATTAATTCATCCCTTATCATAAAGTCCATTTTCTTGTTGTCTTTGATGACTTCCTGTTTCTCCAGGATCTCTCGGTCTTCTTGTTTTTTCTGCTCACTGAAAGTTTCTCTTTTTGTTTATCAGCTGACTTTGTCAGAGCTAGCCTTGCTTATTTTCGTTCTTCATAATTCATTTGACCAGGAAATACCAACTTTTTATTGATATCTTATAATATATATCTAAATTACTAATACTAAAAATGGGAGATCGGATAAGATAAAACAGAAGGAAATATTCTAGTCTACCTAATGCATTCATAACCAGATTATATTTCTATCATAGCAATATATTTCCTTTAACATCTATCTATAACATTATTACCTCCCTAATCTGAACTCTTACACTTAATATTGTTTTACTTTACATTGTATTCCACCCAGCTTTCTTATTCTAATCCTTTTTAAACCCAGACTGTAAATTTTTAGCTCGAGACTATCTCAACCTCCTTACCTTCTAATATAAAAATATTTTACACTACCTTATTTCAATAATGCTCACTGTATAACTCATTTTCCTAATCTCTAAAGAAAGAAAAAAGGAACAGAAAGAAAAAGGAAAGGGGAAAAATATTTCTTCTCCTCATGATTAATATATACCCTCTTTACCAAGATATTTTTATTAGTATCCTAATTATCTTTCATAAATGAAACCCATCTTTTCAGTTTTTTTCTCCAGTACAGGGGGGGGGGTGATTAAAATCTAAAAACCATCAATACAGTCATATATTTGCTTCTGTGGTGCCCACAGGCTTGGTGTAACTAAAGAGGAGTGGGATAGTTAGGAATAAGAAAAGTGTTGCGAATACATAACCGTCCAGGCAGGCGAAGATGAAGTCAAAGTGTTTTAAATGAAGGGTTAGCGAAGTAAAGAAGTTTCTCCCCAGCAACAGTGGGAGTGGGGATGGAACTCTCAGAAGGAGCCAACCAATCAGGTGAAGGCTAGCAGAGCCAGAGCTTATAAAAGCAAGGACAGAAAAACTATTGGTTGTTCTATGCTTCCGGACCCACGAAGGGTGGTTAGGTAAATAACTGTCCAGGAGCTTGGAGAGGCTCCAAGATAGATCCAGGGATTCTATGTAAGATTGTCAGGGAAGGAAGGTACACGTGCCCTAACCGGAAGAGAACAATCCTTACGGGTTAGAATCCAAGAGCTTAGGTCATTAAGCTCATATGGTCTCTGGTGTGGCAGCTAAGGCAGAGAAAGTGCAATTGTTTGTTATGGCCCATATGAAACACACCAATAGTCTACAAAGAAGTCTGTAATCAATAAAACTGTTGTTAGTTTGACAAGAGAAAGTGCCCAAGTCTTTTATTAACCCAAACATAAGCCGGCAGAAAGAAGATTTACTGTAGCTGCTGGCGTGGTGGGGGGAGGTGCCTCACCTTACAGTTGGAAACAGTTTCAACTATCTATTGAAGAAGAAGAAAGAAGTGGTGTGCCTTTTGGCTGGAGGAAGACATTTGAAAGTTAAGCTAAACACACCTACCATCACTTCAGGCAATAAATAAACAAATAAAAGGAACAATAAGCCCCTTCGTCTAAGGGTGGCGACACAGCTTCACTATTTCGATCTTCCTCCACCATATTACTTTTATTTACTAATTGCAATCATAATAATTAAAAGCCCTCAAATTTCATAATATTGCCAATCTTTACTATAATCCCATTCAACAGCTTTTCTTCATTAATCTTCCCAATTCTAAACCCAAATTAGTGTTGCTTTAAATTTTCTAATTACATTTTTAAATAATAGTGTCTCTTAGGTTTCGCTTTCCCCCTTTTACTGACTTTGAGGGAGGGTCATCTTCAATGCCAGCTGCAACTGTTCCACAGATTTCCCATCCTCTGCCAGTCTCCAGATTTGAGGTGTTGTAAATCTCCATTCCATTTGCATTCCCAGCCATTTGCCTTTTTCCTGGGTTCTTTTTCCTTCGTCCCTCACTCCTGGCAGCAGTTATCTTTCTGTGTAGGTTGAGTTTCTTTTTGCCTTTTTCCTCAGTCACCACTCTTTTTTTCATCTACATCAGTGATGGCGAACCTTTTGAGCTTGGTGTGTCAAAATTTGCAAGAAAACCTAGCTTAACTCAGGTGCTGTGTCACATCTAGAAATATCCATAATTTTGTGATATTTGTAGCTCTAGTAAAAAAGTTATATTTTTGATATATGTATTTTATTAAAAGCGAAAACAAATAATTCTTTACATTAGTGACTTTTGTTGCTGAATTTTGTTTGCTAAATCTTCAATTGAAAGTTGGTATTTTGTATATTTATTTATTTATTTATTTATTTACATTTCTATCCCGCCCATACCCGAAGGTCTCTGGGCGGGTTACAACAGATAAAAATAAATTAAAACAAGATACAAATTGAGAGTAATACAGATTAAAATGAACTACAAATAAAACAAGATGCACACTTTAAAACATCTTAAGATTCAACAAATTTAAAACCGTGCACTCCGTAGTGCATTAAAATGATGCCATTATAGCTGGGGAGGGAAAATAAATCCTTAACCAAAGGCCGAGGTAAACAGGTGTGTCTTTAAGGCCCTCCTAAATAAATATAAGGAGGGGGCATGGCGCACTTCGAGGGGGAGGCCATTCCACAATCTTGGGGCCACTGCAGAAAAAGCTCGCTCCCGGGTGCCCACCAGCCTCACTACCGAAGGTGGTGGGACGACCAGGAGGCCCTCATTATTGGATCTTAAGGCACGGGCAGGTCGGTATGGGAGAAGGCGTTCCTTTAGATATTTGGGGCCCAAGTCATTTAGGGCTTTATAAGTTAAAGTTAACACCTTGAATTGGGCCCGGTAGTAAATTGGCAGCCAGTGCAATTCTTTTAATACTGGAGTAATGTGTGTCCAGTTAGTTGTACCAGTCAGCACTCTAGCTGCTGCATTTTGCAGTAACTGCAACTTCCAGACCGTCTTCAAGGGCAGCCCCATGTAGAGCGCATTACAATAGTCCAATCTAGAGGTTACCAGAGCATGGGTAACTGTGGCCAAGTCATCTCTATCCAAAAAAGGCTTCAGTTGGCGCACCAGCCGTAGATGGGAGTAGGCACTCCTGGCCACAGCCTCCACCTGAGCTTCCAGTGTTAGTGTGGAGTCCAGGAGCACCCCCAGATTACGCACCTGTCCCTTCCAGGGCATAACAACCCCATCGAGAACAGGGTGTCTCCCAACTACACGGACCCGAGATCCTGTAACACACAGCACCTCTGTCTTGTCTGGATTCAGCTTCAATTTATTGGCCCTCATCCAGCCCATTGCTGCCTCCAGATACCTGTCAAGCACTTCAACCGCCTCTCCTGATTCAGATGGTACAGAGAGATAGAGCTGGGTATCATCTGCATACTGATGACACCTCACTCCAAAACTCCTGATGACCTCTCCCAGCGGCTTCATGTAGATGTTAAAAAGCATGAGAGATAAGATCGACCCCTGAGGAACTCCACATTTGAGCTCCCAGGGTGTCGAGTCCACATCCCCCACAGACACTATCTGGGATCGGCTTTGGAGATAAGAGCAGAACCAGTGCCAAGCATTGCCTCCAACTCCTAAACTCCATAGCCTTTCCAGAAGGATACCATGGTTAATGGTATCAAAAGCCGCTGAGAGGTCCAGGAGAACCAACAGAGTGGCATTTCCCTTGTCTCTCTCCCGGAGTAGGTCATCAACCAGGGCGACCAAGACGGTTTCTGTGCCATGACCGGGCCTGAAGCCAGATTGAAATGGGTCTAGATCAGTGATGGCGAACCTTTTGAGCTCGGTGTGTCAAAATTCGCAAGAAAACCTAGCTTAACTCGTGTGCTGTGTCACATCTAGAAATATCCATAATTTTGTGATATTTGTAGCTCTAGTAAAAAAGTTATATTTTGATATATGTATTTTATTAAAAGCAAAAACAAATAATTCTTTACATTAGTCACTTTTGTTGCTAAATCTTCAATTGAAAGTTGGTATTTCATACACTTCAAGCACAAGCAAGCACTACACACCCAGGTGCCAAGATGACCATGTGTGTCACCCAAAAGGGCTTGGCGTGTCACCTGTGAAACACGTGTCATAAGTTGGCCATCACCGGTCTAGATAATCAGCTTCTTCCAAACATGCCTGCAGTTGAACAGCAACAGCCCTCTCTAGAACCTTGCCCAGATAAGGTATGTTAGCCACCGGGCGATAGTTGTTCAAATCTTCTGGATCCAGGGAGGCTCTCTTCAGGAGGGGGTGCACCACAGCCTGTTTCAGGGCTGGTGGAACCACTCCATCCCTCAGAGAGGCGTTCACTACTCCCAGGATCCACCCGGTCATACCCTCCCGGCTGGATTTTATCAGCCAGGAAGGGCAAGGATCCAGAGAGCACGTCATTGGCCGCACCCCCACAAGTAGTTTGTCCACATCCTCAGGCTGCAATAATTGAAACTGATCCAAGCAAACTGGACCAGACAGTTCTCTGGACACCTCATCTGGACTATAACCAATTGTGACATCTAATCCGCTACGAATCTTCAAG
The DNA here is from genome assembly GCA_023333525.1 of Aspidoscelis tigris stejnegeri. NCBI lineage: Eukaryota > Metazoa > Chordata > Lepidosauria > Squamata > Teiidae > Aspidoscelis > Aspidoscelis tigris. The sequence goes on from JALMGA010000024.1 coordinate 5,582,212, forward strand.
GACAAGCATGCACTACATGCCCAGGTGCCAGGGTGACCTTGTGTGCCACCCAAAAGGACTTGGCATGTCTGTCGCAAAGCTTTGGGTCTAACTTGATTTCTTTCTGAATTTTTAGTGTTAACTTTTCAAGGTTATTCGTTTTGTTTATCAGTCTCAATACAAAGGACTTTAATTCTGTGTAAAATCCTTCTTTCCCCATCTTGTTTACTTTCTCTTAAGCAAAATTTTCTTCTTAATTTTCACAATAGTTATACCTTATTATTGATGATGGAGGAAACTTCTGCCATAAGTGTGACTAATACTTTTTGTGTTAGGCAGTTCACCTTTGACAGCATTGAGGTTAAAAATTTTCTGGGTATATTAACTTCTAATAGAAGTTGAAGTGAACTCTTCCACACTTTCCATTCCTCTCGATCATGAGATGATAAAGGGCAATCCCAATTTTTTGTTTCCTGGGTCAGTAACCGAAGCAGGTATTTACCTTGTATGATAACAGGTGCTACAAAGCTTAGAGGATCCAGTAGGCTGTTAACTGTCGAAAGCACTCCACGATGAGTAAATTTCTTTTGATTCTTGGTACATTAAAGGTAAAAGTCCTTAATGGTGTCCCAGCAGATGCCTAAGATTCTTTGAACACAGGAACTTTCTACATCCAGGTCTAGGTTCTGTATACTTTTCACTCTACCTTCTGCAGAGAAAGCGTGTAGACATGTTTGTTGTTAGACACTATTTTGGGCAGAAAACGGCAACCTGAATGATTAATGGGCTGGAAGACCTTCCTTACGGAACCAGGCTGCAACATCTAGGCCTCTTCAGTCTGGAGAGACGGCATTTAAGAGGGGACCTAACTGAAGTCTATAAAATTATGCATGTTATCGAAAAAATATATAAAGAAAATTTATTTCCTCTGTCACACAACACTAGAACCAGGGGGTGCTCTATGAAGCTGATGGGTGCGCATTCCTTTGATGCTAGTAAGGGTCCTAGTTGCAGTAAAGCTTTTTCCACACTCAATATATTTCTGTGGTTTCTCCCTTTTGTGGGTTCTGAGATGAGTTCTACGGTTTCCTCAAATACTGAAGCTCTTTCCACATTCCATACATTTACATAGTTTCTCCCCTGTATGGGTTCTGAGGTGTGTTTTAAGTCCACTGCTATTAATGAACCTCTTTCCACACTTCACACATTTATGTGGTTTCTCCCCCTGTGATGGTTCTGAGAAGAGTTTTAAGTCTGTTATCAATGAAACTCTTTCCACATGCCACACATTTATTTGGTTTCTCCACTGTGGGTTCTGAGATGAATGCTAAGCTGTGAACTCTGACTGAAGCTCTTTCCACACTCCACACATTTATGTGGTTTCTCCACTGTGTGGGTTCTGAGATGAGTTTGAAGTCCACTGCAATTAATGAAGCACTTTCCACACTCCACACATTTATATGGTTTCTCCCCTGTGTGGGTTCTGTGATGAGTTTCAAGTGCACTGCTATGTCTGTAGGTCTTTCCACACTCCATACATTTATATGGTTTTTCCCCTGTGTGGGTTCTGAGATGAATGCTTAAGTGTGGACTTTGACTGAACCTCTTTCCACATGCCACACATTGATATGGTTTCTCCCCTGTGTGAGTTCTGAGATGAATTTTAAGTCCAGTGCTTTGATTGAAGCTCATTCCACACTCCATACATTTATGTGGTTTCTCCCCTGTGTGGGTTCTGAGATGAATTTTAAGACCACTGCTATATCTGAAGCTCTTTCCACACTCCATACATTCATATGGTTTCTCCCCTGTATGGGATCTGAGGTGAATTCCTAGGATTCTACTCTGATTGAAGCTCTTTCCGCATTCCATACATTTATATGGTTTCTCCCCCGTGTGGTTTCTGAGGTGAATTCTAAGGTGTCCACTCTGATAGAAGCTCTTTCCACACTCCATACATGTATGTGGTTTCTCCCCTGTGTGGGTTCTGAGATGAATTTTAAGTTCTGTGCGTTGATTGAAGCTCTTTCCGCACTCCATACATTTATGTGGTTTCTCCCCAGTGTGGGTTCTGAGATGAATTTTAAGACCACTGCTATGAGTGAAGCTCTTTCCACATGCCACACATTTATATGGTTTCTCCCCTGTGTGGGTTCTGAGATGAATACTAAGGTATCGACTCTGACTGAATTTCTTTCCACACTCCACACATTGATATGGTTTCTCTCCTGTGTGGGTTCTGAAATGAGTTTTAAGTTTATCACTTCGACTGAAGCTCTTTCCACACTCCATACATTTATGTGGTTTCTCCCCTGTGTGGGTTTTGAGGTGAATTCTAAGGTTTCCACTCTGATTGAAGCTCTTTCCACATTCCATACATTTATACGGTTTCTCCCCCGTGTGGGTTGTGAGGTGAATTCTAAGTTTTCCACTCTGATTGAAGCTCTTTCCGCACTCCATACATTTATGTGGTTTCTCCCCTGTGTGGGTTCTGAGATGAATTTTAAGTCCTATGCGTTGACTGAAGCTCTTTCCGCACTCCATACATTTATGTGGTTTCTCACCTGTGTGGGTTCTGCGATGAATTTTAAGACCACTGCTATGCCTGAAGCTCTTTCCACACTCCGTACATTTATATGGTTTCTCCCCCGTGTGGGTTGTGAGGTGAATTTTAAGACAACTGCTATGACCGTAGCTCTTTCCACACTCCATACATTTATGTGGTTTCTCCCCTGTGTGGGTTTTGAGGTGAAGTCTAAGGTTTCCACTCTGACTGAAGCTCTTTCCACACTCCAAACATTTATATAGTTTCTCTGCTGTGTGGGTTCTGAAGTGAACTCTAAGGTGATCAATTCGACTGAAGCTCTTTCCACACTCCATACATTTATATGGTTTCTCCCCTGTGTGGGTCCTGAGATGAATTTTAAGTCCACTTTTATGACTGAATCTCTTTCCACACTCCAAACATTTATGTGGTTTCTCCATTGTGTAGATTCTGTGACTGATTCTAATGCTACTTCTACATTTATCTGTACTCACCTGTAGCATTTTCTAATCTAATATACAGGCTTTATCATCACTGAACATTTCTGTACATTAATTAAATCTTGTTTTCTCTCCAGCCTCTGGGGTTTATCTTTAATTTTGGCTGCACTTCTAGGCAATATTCCCTTATCTGCAGCTTCTCCTTCCTTTTTCTCCTGGAATCTCCTGGTCAGACGTTCTTGGATTTTTGCATCTTGTAAAAGGGAAAATTCCCCTTTGATCCTCCGATCCTCTTCCACCTGTGAAGTTTCAGTTCCCCCTCAGCTGAAGTCTGCAGCTCCCTTTGTCTTTCCCCCTGGTGTCTTCTGTGGAAAAGATGAAATAAAAAGGAATAATAAGCGAAATATGTGGAAGGGAAAAAATACATGTAAGAAAATGGCAATTCTTGGATGCATATGATAAGAAGCAGATTGGGGTGAAGGCACGTCTTCCTACTCGCATAAACATAAGGTCTTTACCACAATAGATTATATACTGTTCAATAAAGCATATAACACGATTAGATAAGAAATTAGTGTTGATACCATGTGCATATCTGACCGTGCTGTTTTAAAGTTAGAAATTAAATTGAAAGAGAAAAACAATAAAATTTGGTGCTTTGATCCAACAATAGTATTGGAAGAAAAAGACATAAGAAAATTGCAAGATGAGATTATAAACTTTTTTGAGCTAAATGATGATGGTAACCTCTCAGAAAGTATGATACGGGATGTCTTTAAGGCTACAATAAAAGGATGGGGATAGGATCTAGGAGGCAAAGGAGAAATCATCAGGAAAGAATAAGACAAGTAGACACTGCTTATAAGGCATACCTGAGAACAGGGGCAAAAAGGCATAGAAGAGAAAGGATCAAATTAAATAAAGATTTGGAAAAAACAAGTTAAAAGATGGAAAAGAAATTCTTATACATTAAAAATCAAGTATGGCATAACACAGTATTACGACAGTAATGAGATGATTGAAAAAGATGAAGGATAAGAAATAGGGTTAGGAAAACCTTTTCTCTGCACAGTTATTAATAAATGGAGAGATCATTTGCTATTCAAAAAGGAACAAGCCAAGGATGCCCCCTTTCACCTTTATTCTTTATATTGATAGTTGAAGTGTTAAGCAGAGGTATTAGACATAATTCAGATATTAAAGGAATTAAAGTGAAAAAGAAGAATATAAGAGCCACTGCAGACAACTTAGCTGTGATATTAAAAGATCCAAACAATTCAATAGAGAAATTTAGACAGGTCATCCAAGAATATGGAAAGGTGGAAGGCCTAAAAGTAACTGAGAGAAAGACTAAAGTCATAGGTAAAAGTATGACAAAGCAGGAGCAAGAATGATTTTAAATGAAATCACGATTTGTTGTGGAAAAGAATGTCAAATAGGAGTGATACTGACCAATCCAAATATTGCATTGTACCAGAATAACTATTTGAATGTTTGGTCAGAAATTAAACAAATTCTCCTGAAATGGACCAGCTTGAACGATATCAGTGATAAAAAACTAGCATACTCTGGGGAATGATGTTTTTATTTCAAGAATTACCCATTGTGATTCATCGAAAAAACATTGCAAAATGGAAAAAAAAATCTCTACCTTTATATGGCAAGGGAAAAAGTAGAGGATAAGATTAATATTGATGCAAGACTCAAGAGAAAGAGGAGGATTCGGACTACCAATATCATGCAGCATATTGTCTAGGGTGGATTGCAAAATGGTTTTGGCTGAAAAATCATAGACTATTGCAATTGGACGGAGAAGGTTTGAGACATGGGTGGCATGGTTAGCTATGGCATGAAAAAGCAATTCGGACTTTAAAAATCACTTTGTGAGGAATGCTCTGTATAAGATCTGGCTGAGATATAAAAATACCTCTATAGGTGTCACCACTTGAAGGGTTATTAAAAGAATTTGGAGAAAGAAAAAATTGGATAAAGTGTGAAGATTTGCTGCATAGAAATGAAGTGAATAATGAATTTGATTTAAAAACAAGAGAACAAGAAGGTAAAAATAAACTATGGTTTTACATATGTACAACATATAAATATATATAGAAGAGATAAAGAAAAACCAATTTGGGAACAACAGCTTAAACAGGCAGAAAGAGAAATAATTGGTATTATGTACAAATTGTTATTGCAGATTGAAATGGAACACGAACAGGTTAAAGAATGTATGATTATGTGGGCAAGGGATTTTGGATATAACATGCAAATACAGTGGTACCTCGACATACAAGTGCTTTGAGATAAGAGTGTTTTGAGATACGAGCTGCTGAGCGAGTGATATTTTGCTTTGAGATAAGAGCAAGATTTGAGATACAAGGAATCGCACACTACACCGCTGCACACGACCCCAACAGCTGCACACGACCCCAACAGGCACCCCGCTGTTGCCTTGAGATACAAGCAATTTGACATACGAGCAAGGTTACGGAACGAATTAAACTCGTAGTCAAGGTACCACTGTAGATTAATGGGAAATGCTTTAGACAAAAAATATAAAATTCAGTACTTGCATGGCATTAAAAGAAAACGTATATAAGATGATGTGTAGATGGTATTTAACACCACACAAATTAGCAAAGATATATCATGATGTGTCAAATAAATGTTGGAAGTGTAAAAAGACCGAAGGAACTTTTTATCATATGTGGTGGACTTGTTAAAAAGCAAAAAAAATTGATTACAAATACACAGCATGATGAGACAGATCTTAAGGATAAGTATGCCTTTTAGAACACAAATGTTTTTGTTAGGAATATTAGATGAAAGTTGAGATAAAATGAACTCTTTGGTGTTATATATGACAACTGCAGCAAAATTGGAAATATGTTACAAGAATATTAAATGAAAAGAATGAAGTTGTAGTGGAGGATGGGAAGACTGCCGAGGTTTTTAGGCAGTATTATGAAAAGCTATATACTGCTGATATATAGGAGACACTCTAAGACAGAGGTGTCAAACTCAATTTTGCAGAGGGCCATATATTAAATTTAGAATGTGTAGGTGGGCCGGATTCAAATAAAAAAAATGTACTGAATTATTATAACATTTTATTTATTTAATTATATAGTATAGTATAGTATATACTCAAAGCAGCTGACAAAGCTTGTGTTCTCTTCTGAGCTCTCACTGGTCCAACTACCACCTGTGGGCAGAACAGAAGCTTTGTCAGCTGCCTTGAGTCACCTTTAATGGGTGAGAAAAGCAAGTATAAAAGCCAACTCTTCTTTCTTTCTTTCCTGCCTGCGTGCCTTCCCTCCCTCCCTCACAAAGCCAGCTGGGGGAACTAGTGGCTTCGGGAAGGAGGGAAGGAAGAGTTGGCTTTTACACCTGCTTTTCTCACCCATTAAAGGTGACTCACAGCAGCTTCTGGGGAGAACAGAAGCTTTGTCAGCTGCCTTGAGTCACCTTTAATGGTTGAGAAAAGCAGGTATTAAAACCAACATTTCTCTCTCTCTCTCTCTCTCCTGCCTGCCTGCCTGCCTGCTTCCTTCCTTCACGAAGCCAGCTGGGGGAACTGCCGATCTCTATGGAGCGAACAGCGGCAAGACTTCTAAGTCTATGTCGATCGCTTTGGAGGGACTTCGGAGGGAAGTCAGTGTGATCTCCGCTAATAGCGAACAGATCGCGCTGACAGCTCCAGAGCCCCTCCGAAGTCCGTGGCGATCACTTCGGAGGGACTTCGGAGTCATTTCGGAATGAATCCAAAATGACTCCAAAGTCACTCCGAAGCCGGGACTTCGGGGCTCCCCCCACAAAGTTGGATCCCTTCCCTTTGCACCCATTGCCTGTTTCCAGTGGAAACAGGCTCCCTTTAATCCGGATTTTCTGGCAGAAGACCCCATTGTAGACCCCATTAATGGGGTCTACAGAAAATCCGGATTAAAGGCCAAAATATACCCATTAGATCCGGATTTCCACCATGGCAGTGGAAACAATCGGGTCCCATATGGGTGCTGTAGTGAACATAAGAACATAAGAGAAGCCTTGCTGGATCAGGCCACAGCCCATCTAGTCCAGCATCCTGTCGCACACAGTGGCCCACCAAATGCTCATGGGCATCTCAAGCACAGACAAGGACAAACCTTCTCCTGCTCTCGAGCCCCAGCAGATGGCCTTAGAAGCGCCCCAGTTCTTCCCCCCCCCCCCAGCCTGAAGGATGCACCTAGGCATTCGTTCTAGTAGCCATTGATACATCTGTCATCCATAAATTTGTCTAACCCTACCATAAAGCCATCCAGACTGGTAGCTGTCACTACCTCTTCCGGCAGCACATTCCATAAGCCGATGACCCTCTGGGTGAAGAAATACTTCCCCCTGTCAGACCTGACTCTCCTACCCATCAGTTTCATAGAGTGCCCCCTGGTTCTAGTGTTGTGCGATAGAGAAAAGAAATTTTCTCTCTCCATCCTTTCTATACCGTGCATAATTTTATATACTTCAATCAGGTCCCCTCTCAAACGCCGTCTCTCCAGACTGAAGAGGCCTAGACGTTGCAGCCTGGTTTAGTAAGGGAGGTGTTCCAGACCCTTAATCATTCTGGTTGCCCTTCTCTGTACCTTCTCTAGTTCCACAATATCCTTTTTGAGGTGTGGTGACCAGAATTGTACACAATACTCCAAATGTGGCCTCACCATAGATTTATAAAGGGGCAAAATGACACTTGCTGTCTTATTTTCTATTTCCTTCCTAATTATTCCCAGCATTGAATTTGCTTTTTTCGCTGCTGCCGCGCACTGGGTTGACACCTTCATGGAACTGTCCACCAGAACTCCAAGATCCCTTTCCTGGTGTGTTGCAGAAAGCTCAGACCCCATCAGTTTATAGACGTAATTTGGATTCTTGGCCCCAATGTGCATTACTTTGCACTTGTTAAGATTAAAGCACATTTGCCACTTGGTTGCCCACTCACCCAATGCTAAGAGATCCCTCTGGAGCTCTTGGCAATCTCTTTCAGATTTTACTACCCTAAATAATTTAGTATCATCAGCAAACTTTGCTATTTTACTATGTACCCCTTTTTCTAGATCATTGATGAATAAATTAAAAAGCATTGGTCCCAGTACTGAGCCTTGAGGGACCCCACTTTTTACTTCTTTCCACCCTGAGAATTTGCCGTTTATTACTACTCTCTGCTTTCTGCCCTTAAGCCAGTCACAAATCCAGGACAGAACTTCATAGAATCATAGAATCATAGAATGGTAGAGTTGGAGGGGACCTCCTGGTTTGTGGAGGTGACTGCATTTGTGACTTGTCCTTTTATTCCATGGCTGATGAGTTTACTCAGTAGCCTTTGATGTGGGACTTTGTCAAAAGCCTTCTGAAAGTCCAGATAGATAGACAATGTCTACTGGTTCACCTTTATCCACGTGTTGCCTGGATCCCCCCTGGATCCTTTTTGAAGATTGGTGTTACATTTGCTACCCTCCAGTCCTCAGGTACAGAGCCTGATGGACTGTTTTTTGTTTTAATGGACTTGCTAGAAGTTTGGCAATTTCGCATTTGAGTTCCTTAAGGACTCTTGGATGAATATCATCTGGTCCAGGTGACTTGTTCACATTTAGTTTATTAAGACATGCCAGGACCTCTTCCTTGGTTATTTCTGTACAGTTTAACTCTTCAGAAAATACAGGCTCAGCTACTGGCATATGTCTTCTGTCTTCCTCCGTGAATATGGAAGGAAAAATTCATTTAGTCTCTCTGCAATCTCCGTTTCTTCTTTAATTACCCCTTTCTGTCCTTTACCATCTAGTGGTCCAACTGCTCTCCTTGTTGGATTCCTACTTCTGATATACTTATAGAGGTTCTTTTTATTTCTTTTGATGTTTTTAGCAATGTGCTCCTCAAAATCTTTCTTAGCTTTCCTAATGGCCGTCTTGCATTCGTGTTGCCAGTGTCTATGTTCCCTCCTGTTCTCCTCATTTGGACAAGCCTTCCATTTCCTAAATGAACTCTTCTTGTTTTTAATGACTTCATCTACTGCATTTGTGAGCCACATTGGTTTCTTCTTGGACCTAGAAGTCCCCTTTCTTCTTTTAGGAATGCATTCTAGTTGTACTTCCGTTATTGTGTTTTTAAGTAGTCTCCATGCATTTTGAAGTGATTTAACTCTTTTGACTTTCCCTTTCAATTTCCTTTTCACTAATTTCCTCATTTTGGGGAAGTTTCCCTTATGAAAGTTTAAGGTCTCTGTGTTAGACTTTATTAAGAACTTACTCTCTGTATTTAAGTTGAAGGTTATTGTATTGTGGTCACTGTTCCCAATTGGATCAGCTACAGTGATGTCCTTTACCAGGTCCTGAGCATTACTTAGGATCAAGTCGAGGACTGCATTTCCCCTGGTTGGTTCCATGACCATTTGTTCCATGGAACAGTCATTAAGTAGGTCTAGGAATTTTCTCTCTCTATCCTGAGTTGAACAGGAGTTCACCCAGTCTATGTGAGGATAATTGAAGTCCCCCATTATAGTGGAAATGGCATCATGCTGCTCACACCCAAAAGGTACAAAAATGGGTGCAAAAATGGGTACTTTTGACAGTGGAGAAACACCCTAAGTAAAAGGAACACTGGACAATGTTAGAGACAATATAAGAGATACCCAAACCTTTGCGTCAGAGGCTTTTGATACAGCATTGGATGCTTTTGATAAGGAACTCAAACAAGATGAAACAAATGGAAACAGTGATAAAAGATATAAATAAGTGACTTCTTTACAGAACAGACTGGGATGGGGAAATATTACGGTCCGTGGTTTGAAAGAATAAATTGAAGGGGGAAATCTGACTGCCTTGTTATTAAAATGGCTCAGTGAATTTTACCGTGAGATTCAACTAACAGAAATGGACATAGGACGTGTTCACAGAAGTTTAGCCCCTAAACCAGCACCGGACCAACGTCCCAGGGATGTAATAATTGCCTTTGATAGGTATTCTATAAAAAATAAAATCTTTCAGGCATCAAGGGCTAAGAATGACATGCCAGTGGATGGAAAAGGAGTATTTGTACGTCAGGATCCGGCCCCTGAAACGATCAGAAGCAGGAGAAACTGCAAAATTAAGGACATCCCTGTTTAGATCAAATATCAGGTTCAGGTGTGGGGTTTTCCCTGTGAAGTAATAGTCAACTCAGGAGGGAAGATTCTTAGAGCTTCTACTCAAGAGGAGGCCAGAGAAATGGCAGACTTTGAATATCCAGGTGCAAAGTCCATAAACTTCAACGGACTCTAATCCACTCTCCACACCAGAAATTGGTAACAGCACATGGGGTGCTTCCGCACTTACCTCCAAAATCTGGATCTATTTAGATCCGGATTTCGGAGATCAGTGGTAAGTAGATCTGTATCTAGTAGATATGGATCTACTGCCACCAATTCCATCCACACACGCAAGGGTGGGGCAGAATTAGATCCGGATCTGAGGTGGGTGCAGTGCGGAAGCACAGCACCCACCTCAGTCCAGATCTCCGGAGGCCCTCCCCCGGCCCACCATGATTGGCTCTGCCAGAGCCGAGCATGGCAAGCCGGGGGTCTCCGATTTTGGGGATCGTATCTTCTGGAGCCAGGGGGGGCTTCCCCCCCCCAGCTCCCCCTGTGGAGAGCATAAGGGATCCCCTCCTTACTTTAACGCAGCCAGGCCAATTCTGGATGCAGGGTTCCAGTTGCCAGGGCCTCCCGATTAGCCAGGGCCGGTGCCTGAGCAGAGAGCCTCCTGAAGCCAGGCGCGGCCCTGGCCAATCGGGAGGCGTGCAGGATGAAGGCACGAAGGCAACTGGAACCCTGCAGCCAGAATTGGCCTGGCTGCGTTAAGGTAAATAAGGTATCCCTCGCGCTCTCCCCAGGGTGGGCTGGGGGGGGGGAGAGGAAGCCCCCCCCCCAGCTCCAGAAGTGGCGATCCACGGTTTCTGGGGCGAGGGGGAGCCGCAAGATAGGAGTCCACCGGCTCGCCATGCTCGGCTGTGGAGGAGCCAATCATGGCGGGCCGGGGGAGGGCCCAGTTAGGGATCCTTTCGTAATGGGGACACATCCAAAATGGATGTGTCCTAACTGTGAGAACACCCATTAAGACTACACTCTATGTCAGTGGTTCTCAACCTTTTTAAGGCCTCAACCCCAAAATGAAGTTCCAAAAGCCTTTGCGACCCCAGGGGCGTGGTGGGGTGGGGCAGAGCCGGGGGCGTGGCGGGGCGGAGCCGGGCTGGGGGGACGCTCTGGCTGCCTGTTCCTCCAGCCTCTCTCTGGTGGAAGTGGGAGAGCCGGCTGCCGGGGGCGTTTGTTCGTTCTTTGTGGCCAGCGGCAGAGGGACGTTGCAGGGCGGGCCGGAGAGGCAAGGGAAGGAAAGGGGGCAGAGGAATGTGCCGGGGGGCACCAGGCGGCGGCAGCCGCAGCCGCCGTCAGGGGGCATCGCAGAGCGCACGGGGGGGGGGGCAGAGGGACATGCCGCGACCCCGGGAAAAGTGTGGTTCAACCCCGCGTGGGGTCGCGACCCACAGGTTGAGAACCACTGCTCTATGTAGTCTTCTGGGAAACCGGTTTAAGGGGCACTTAGTACCCATTAACGATACATTGTGGGCGAGCCAATGCGGAAGCGTACTCCCCAATGTGTCTCTAATGGGTGCCGCAGTGCAGACGCGGTTTTCTGAAGTGTTTAAAATGTGTGTTTAATGGGTGTTAAATGGTCAGTGCGGAAGCACCCATCATGTCAGATGGAACAATGCAACAGAAGAATGAATCAGCCAACGAAAATGAGAGAAAATACCATACCTGCAATGTTTGGAAAAGATAAGCCAGAAAACAAATGTCCTTTGGGCTTTGAGGGAGGGAAGGGGGGAAAGGGAGGACAAGGAATTCTGACTAATAAATAAATAATAAATAAAACGTTTATTTCTAATGCCCTTTCTTCCAAAGGGCCTGACAAAATAAAACATATACAATCAATGAGAATTACACAGACAACATGCAATCTATTTAAAATCGAAAGATGATTAGGGGATATTAAGAAGGGAAAAGATGGGAAGAGGGAGTAAAACTTATCAAAAACAGAGTATAAATTAAGTATCACATAAGTTAAGACAGAATATTTGTACAGTATTTTGTTCAGAAGGTGACTATTTAAGCAAAAATGTTTATAAATAAGGTTTGCCAAGACAGTAATTTGAAAACACAAAATTTATTTTGGGTTAAAGAATCTAATAAATATAGATTATATAAAAGAAAACAATGCTATATAAAAATGATGACAAGTATATTTTTACACAGGCCCTGGGTAGTGGAAATATTGAACCTTAAAAACAGTACATGAGCACCCCTTTCCCATTTCCTTATGTGGCAGTGACAGGAGTCAGTCACCGGACTGGTCACCTTTATAGACCAATAAAGAGGAATAAGGGAATTCCTGGCCGAATGGTGTCATCCGGCACTTTGGCAGCGCTAAATTGTGATCACTAAAGGCGTAAAAGCCCGTAAGAAAGAAAGAATGAGAAAACTACAGTCAAAATGGGGGGTGGGGGGAGGTCAAAGGGAGGGAAATCTGGGTGGTAGAATAATAACGTAAACTTGAAGAAAACAAATGTCATTTGGGTTTAGAGAGAGGCATCTTTGGACTTTGAGGGAGGGAAGGGGGGAAAGGGAGGACAAGGAATTCTGACTACATGCAATCTATTTAAATTGGAAAGATGATTAGGGGATATTAAGAAGGGAAAAGATGGGAAGAGGGAGTAAAACATTTTATCAAGTGACCATAAGGTCAATTAAAATTTTGTCCCTAAATGTAAAAGGGACTAATAATAGAGGGAAGAGGATGCTGCTAAGAGAGAAGGCACACATGGTTTTGCTCCAGGAAACTTTCAAATCAAAAAATATAAACAGAAAAGGCCAACCAGAATGATTAAGGGGCTGGAACAAAATCCCTTACTAAACCAGGCTGCAACACCTGGGCCTCTTCAGCCTGGAGAGACGGCTTTAAGAGAGGACCTGATTGAAGCTTATAAAAACATGTAAGTGGAGAGAGAGAAAACCTTGATCACCCAACCCTAGAACCCTAGAACCAGGGGCACCTATGAAGCTCGTGGGCAGGGGAGCCAGACCAGTCAAGGGGAAGGATTTCTCTACCCAGAGGCTCAGTGGTCTGTGGAATTGGCTGCCAGGGGAAGTGGTGATCTTCGGGGGCCTCCTGCCCGTCTCTCCAGCCTGGAGGACCTACCTGGGCATCCATTCCAGGGCCATGGCCACACCTGTCCTCCACGAATTCCTCCCCCCTTCCTTAAAGCCACCAACCTGGGTACTGTCAGGACCCTTTCTGGCAGCCGATTCCACGGACCGATGACCCTCTGGGCCAAAATGGCTCCCTTGTCCGTCCTCAGGACTCTCCTGCCCGTCGGCTTCCAAGGTGGACGTGGTGCCACCTGGTCTCTTCCCGGCACCTGAGGCTACGAGGCAAAAGGCGAATGAATGAGTTTCCTGTGTTGTTGGGACTCTGATGGGGAGGAAATGGGGGGGGCTGTGAGTGGGGGGTGGGGGTGATATTTCCCTCTTCCAGCCATCCAGGTGTCTCTCTCTGCTGGGGGACAAAGGCACAGGGGAGACCAGGCCACCTTCGCCCGGTTCCCCCTCAGTCCGTCCCCTTCCTTCTCCCCATTGGCAGCCCAGGTCCTGACGCCCCCTGGAAGCCCTTCCAAGCCCTCTCCCTGGGGGGTCCTGGGGAGGGAATCCAGAGGGCAGAACGGGGGGGTCTCTGGAGAGGGAGGGGGAATTGTGGGGGTGTCTCCAGCTCCCCTGGCTCTCTGCCCCCTCCTCCCTGGACCCTGATACGCCCCCCAGTTCCGTGCAGCCCCCCCTTAAAGACAGCTGTGCATTAAAGAGTGGGGGAGGGAGAATGAGTTCTGCAGAGTTCCCTCCCTCGCGACACTTTCCCTCCCTGCACGAAATGCAGCCCCCCCGCACGTAATCCGGGGGAGGGAAGGATTGAAACCCCCCACGCCCACGGTCTTCCTCCCTCCCTCCCTTGGGTGCAGGAGATTCTTCAAGGAGAGGGGCGCCCCAGCCCCTCCGTCCCTTTTGCTACTGTTCCTCCTCCTGCCCCCCTTTACCTGCTCCTGCCCCCCCAGACAGGATCCCGGGCCTTCGCCGCCGCCCCCGCTTGCAAAGGGTCCCGAAGCGCGATCCGCCTCCTCCGGCTGCAAAGGGAGGAAGAGAGAAAGGAGACCAGCCTGGAAGTCACGCGGAGCCCCCCCCCGTCCCTCCCTCCCTGCACTTCCGGTTCCCCTTCGGAGGAGGGAGGGGGGAAGATCTGCTCTTTGCAGCCATGCGGGAGGGTGGGGGCGCTTTGCACGTCAGGACCCTTGCGGGGCGGGGGGAGACAGGCGGGACGGGGGAGTGAAGCAGGGAAGGGATTTCTTCCTTGGGGGGGCAGGGACGTCCCTCCCCCAGCAAAATCCCCAAACTTCCCCTGGTTCCTTTCCTGTGCTTTTGGTGACTCCCCTATGGGCAGGGGTGGCCGGTGGGCTCCAGGGTGGGGGGTCCTTGTGAGCGCTGGCCAGACCCCTCCACTCCCCTCCCGGCCCGAGTGGCCCCCGCGCAGGCCCCGCTTCCCTCCTCTTGATCCTGGATCGCGCGCAGCTTCCGTTCCCCGCTTTCTTGCGCCCAAAGCGCATCTCAGTGCGTGGGGAAGCGACACCGGAGCAGCATCTCAGCATCCTGGGGACCTTGGGGGGGGGGCGGAGAAGGAGGGGGGGAGACCCTGGCCTCCTGTCCCCATAGGAGCCCATTCTGTGCTGGGGAGGGGAGGGGGAAAGGGGAGTGTTCCTCTTCATCTCTCCCCCCTCCTGTAGAGCTGAACACACGCCACGTGGGGGGGGGCACCCAGTTCCAACTGCCTCCCCCTCTCCCCCCTCAGCAGATAGGGTGTGAGGCCCTCCCCAAGTCTCAGGGGTCTTGGGACCCTAAATCAGCAAGGAAGAGTTAGAAGAAGATGGCCCAAGGAGAAAACTAGAGTCAGTACTGAAAGTCAAGTTCCAATGAGGTCAAGGAACAGTGGGGGAGAACTTACAGATTACTGGTAAAAGACCAATATAATTATAGGGATCAAATGCTCAACCTCTGGAAAACGGAGCCGAACCTGAGGTTGAAGAACAACAGATCAAATGAATAAGCGCTCCACCACGGCAGGTTCCAGTCAGGTGAATGGAGAAAGGAGTGGCCAGGTGAGTGGCGGAGGAGGGGACACTGGTGACCAGGAATGAACTTTGCTGATGTCTGAACTGAAAACGGTTCCGTATTGGGATATTCTGCTGCAGAATCTACAGCCATTTCAGCCCTGGACCAGTCCGGATGGGCAAGATGGATGCCCCAGGGTGGAAGGGGTCCCGCTGCGCCCACGGAGCTGAGAAGAGCGGGAAGGAAAGTTCCCAGGATTCCATGACCTTATGTGATAGTGACAGGTGTCAGTCGCTGGATTGGTCTCCTTTGTGGACCAAGAAAGAGGAATAAGGGAAATTCCTGCAGCTGAACAACGAGCTCGTCATGGGAGGGACTCTTTCCCTCCTCTTCCAGAAGCAGGGAGGGCTACCTTGGCAATACTCAGATCTAGGGGTGTGTAGGAATATTCATGCTATGTGGAATTTGAACAAATATGCATGAATTCATAGATTCATGGCTGAATCATCCACAAATCAGATTATCCAGTATTTGTAGAAGCTGCAGTCGAAGCTTCAGTGGATACCAGATGCCCTGGTGTCTCCCCCCTCCCCCATGGTCTCCCATCTTGCCCCCTGCAGCATCCTTCTTGCCCTCCTACTACCTGCAGGACATCCCAGAGATGTCCAAGGCTTCCTTCCACATTTTCTGGATGGCAAAATAGGCCTTCCAGAGGAGAGAAAAGGCACACACACATATTGTTTGTCCCTTCCACATTAAGGGAAAAGTGTAGTAACCACAAAAGGCTGCACAGCTTTCCCCCTGACTTTTCTTCAACTTTCCATTTCTCAAGCCTCTGTCAGGCTGGCAAAGAAAGGCCACGAGACTATTTTGTTTAAAAAGATGAACAGTGATTTATTCCAGCTCAGCGTAAAGGCATGTCTTGTTCGGAGCAACTTAGAACAGAAAACCCAGCATATTTATATATTTCATAGCTGGGTGGGCTTTGGCCCTCAACCAATGAACAATAATTCTTTTTCAAAACTCAGTTTAAACCTGGAGTCAAAATGTATCAGTCGACCCCAGCAGGGAGGGGGGAGTCAACTGTCACTTCCAAACAACAGGCAGCTACTATATACATATGTACAGAATCACATAGGTGGCAGAGATCTTACATTCAAATATTATGGCAGGCAGCTAGCCGTGCCTGACAGCCTCAGAGTAAAAGCAACAACTATTTTCCTTTTCAATAAGCTTGCAGTACACAATCAGAAAAGACTCTGAATTCTTCATTTCTATTTTGCCTTGTTAGTTCCTGTCACTTATTTTCATATTTTTTTAATTCCTGTAACTTAGGAACCACAGATGAGTCCTACACTGATGCCAAGTTGGAATAAACAGCTGCTAGAATGCAGAGCACAGATCCTTCCCAGAATCCCCTCATCTACCCACAATGCTCCACTAAATGCAGCTTCTAAATAGGGGGAAACCACTGGGGCAACAAAATAATCAACCAAGAGTGACTGTTGCCTGGGTCCCAGGCTAGGCATGCAGAATGGAAAAGTGTAAAACCTCACAAGCAATATCCATGAACTGGATAAAACGTGCCTGTCATTCTTGCTTTCTTTTCCAATTTTTCTTTCACTTCAAGCTACCTTTTCCTTCCTTAGTTCACTCCATACTTTCATGTGGCTTCTCCCGTGTGGGTTCCGTGATGATATTTAAGTCCATTGGTTTGACAAAAACTCTTTCCACACTCCATACACTTATATGGTTTTTCCCCAGTGTGGGTTCTGAGATGAATTCTAAGTTGATCACTTCGACTGAAGCTCTTTCCACACTCCATACACTTATGTGGTTTCTGCCCTGTGTGGGTTCTGAGATGCATTTTAAGTCCACTGGTATTACTGAAGCTCTTCCTACACTCTGTACATTTATATGGTTTCTCTCCTGTGTGGGTTCTGAGATGGGTTTTCAGCCCACTGCTCCTACTGAAGCTCTTTTCACACTCCATACATTTATGTGGTTTCTGTCCTGTGTGGGTTCTGAGATGAGTTTTAAGTCCACTGCTAGTACTGAAGCTCTTCCCACACTCCATACATTTATATGGCTTCTCCCCCGTGTGGGTTCTGAGATGAACTCTAAGGTGTTCACATTGACTGAAGCTCTTTCCACACTCCATACATTTATATGGTTTCTCCCCTGTGTGAGTTCTGAGATGAGTTCTAAGGTATGAACTTCGAATGAAACTCTTTCCACAGGCCATACATTTATGTGGTTTCTCCTCTGTATGGGTTCTGAGATGAATTCTAAGTTCAAAGGCAGTAATGAAGCTCTTTCCACACTCCATACATTTATGTGGTTTCTCCCCTGTGTGGGTTCTGAGATGAACTCTAAGGTGTTCACATTGACTGAAGCTCTTTCCACACTCCATACATTTATATGGTTTCTCCCCTGTGTGGGTTCTGAGATGAATTCGAAGTTGAGAGCCAGTAATGAAGCTTTTCCCACATTCCATACATTTATGTGGTTTCTCCCCTGTGTGGCTTCTGAGATGAACTCTAAGGTTTTCACATTGACTGAAGCACTTTCCACACTCCATACATTCATATGGTTTCTCCCCTGTGTGGCTTCTGAGATGAATTTCAAGTATATTTCTTTGAGTGAAGCTCTTTCCACACTCCATACATTTATGTGGTTTCTCCCCTGTGTGGGTTCTGAGATGAATTTTTAGTCCACTGCTAGTAGTGAAGCTCTTTCCACACTCCATACATCTATATGGTTTCTCCCCTGTGTGGGTTCTGAGATGAACTTTAAATCCACTGTTATTACTGAATCTCTTTCCACAGTACGTACATTTATGTGGTTTCTCCCCTGTGTGGGTTCTGAGATGAGTTCTAAGTACACTGCTTTGACTGAAGGTCATTCCACACTCCATACATTTATGTGGTTTCTCCCCTGTGTGGGTTCTGAGATGAATTTTAAGACCACTGCTATGACTGAAGCTCTTTCCACACTCCATACATCCATGTGGTTTCTCCCTTGTGAGGATTGTGGTATGAGTTTTAAGTCCACTGCTACTAGTGAAGCTCTTTCCACACTCCATACATCTATGTGGTTTCTCCCCTGTGTGTGTTCTGGGGTGAATTCCAAGTTTAATGTTTTCACAGGAGCTCTTTCCACAATGCATACATTTATGTGGTTTCTCCCCTGTGTAGATTCTGTGGTGAATTCTAAGGCTGCTTCTACATTTATCTGTCCTCTGTGGTGTACAATTTTCTCTTCTAATATAAAGGCTTTATTATCAATGAATATTTCTGTGCATTACTTAATCTTGTTTCCTCTCCAGCCTGTGGAGCTTCTGTTTCGTTCTGGCTGCACATCTAAGCAATAATCCCTTATCTGCACCTTCTCTTTCCTTTTTCTCCTGGAACCTCCTGGTCAGACATTCTGGGATTTTTGCATCTTCTAATAGGGAAAATTTCCCTCTGATCCTCTTCTAATTTGAAATTTCAGTTCCCCTTCAGCTGAAATCAGCAGCTCCCTATGATTTTCCTCCCCGTATCTTCTGTGGAAGAGACTAAATAAAATGGAAGACTAAAAGCAAATGTTTCTATCAGAATGTCAATTAAAAAGTCATCTCCTCTTTCATCTGAATAAGTTTATTCTTCTCTCTTCCATCAAAAATGTCTTCTTTCACCAAATTATTTCATAAAGCATAATACCCTTGAAGCAGATGTGCAGGATGAGGCCACCACCCTTCTAGTCCATAAGAACATCAGAGGAGCCCTGCTGGATCAGGGCACAACCCATCTAGTCCAGCATCCTGTCCCATACCATGAGCCGCCAATTCCCCATGGGCATCTCAAGCAGAGACAAGGGAAACCTCCTGCTCTTGAATCCCAGCAAATAGCCTTAGAGGCCTCCTGCTTGTCTCTCCAGCCTGAAAGATGTACCTAGGCATTGATGCTAGTAGCCATTGATCCACCTCTCATCCATAAATTTGTCTAACCCTTTCTTAAAGCCATCTAGGCTGGTTTTATTTTATTTTATTTATGATTTATATTTCTATCCCGCCCTATACCCGAAGGTCTCTTGGCGAGTAACAAACCTAAAATCCACCATGTCAAAAAACCAATATATAATAAAACAGTAAAAACCTAACATGTTAAAAACAAAACATTATTGATTAAAACAGTGGTGTTTTCATTGGGGGAAACATGACTGACATTTATCCAAAGGCCTGAGCAAAGAGGTGTGTCTTTGCAGCCTTCCTGAACATAAGCAGAGAATGAACCTGACGCCCCTCAAGGGGGAGACTATTCCACAGCCTGGGGGCCATTACCGAGAAGACCCTCTACCAGGTGCCCATCAGCCTGACTGCTGAAGGCGGTGGGACAACCAGGAGGGCCTCTCCTGCAGATCTTAGGGCATGGGCAGGTTGGTATGGGAGAAGGCGTTCCTTTAGATATTTAAGGCCCAAGTCATTTAGGGCCTTATAAGTCAGAGTTAAGACCTTAAATTGGGCTCGGTTGTATATTGGCAGCCAGTGCAACTCTTTTAAGACCAGTGTGATGTCCATCTGGCCAGCTGTCCCAGTTAGCACAATGGCGGCTACATTTTGCACTAGCTGCAGCTTCCGAACTGTCTTCAAGGCAGCCCCATGTAGAGTGCGTTACAATAGTCCAATCTAAAGGTTACTACAGCATGGATCACTGTGGCCAAATCATCTCTGTCCAAAAAAAGGCTTCAGTTGACGCACCAGCCTTAGTTGGGTGTAGGCGCTCCTGGCCAAGGCATCTGCCTGAGCTTCAAGCATCAGTGTGGAATCCACGAGTACCTCCAAGTTACGCACCTGTCCCTTCCAGGGCATTGCGGCCTGTGACATACTGCACCTCTGTCTTGCCTGGATTCAGCTTCAATTTATTGGCCCTCATCCAGCCCATTGCCACCTCCAGGCTCCTGTTAAGCATTTCTACTGCCTCTCCTGATTCAGATGGTACAGAGAGATAGAGCTGGGTATCATCTGCATATTGATGACACCTCATTCCAAATCTCCTGATGACCTATCCCAGCACCTTCATATAGACATTAAATAACATGGGAGATCAGATTGACCCCCGGGGAACCCCACAAGTGAGTTCCCAGGGTGATGAATCACTATCTCCCATGACCACTATCTGAGATTGTTTCTGGAGATAGGAGTGGAACCAATGTGAAGCACTGCCTCCCACTCCTAAGCTCCTTAGCCTCTCCAAAAGGATACTATGGTCAATGGTATCAAAAGCCTCTGAGAGATCCAGGAGAACCAACAGGGTAATATTCCCCCCGTCTCTCTTCCCAAGGAGGTCATTAACCAGAGCGACCAAGGTGGTTTCCATGCCATTATCAGGCCTGAAGCCAGACTGAAATGGGTCTAGATAGTCTGCTTCTTCCAAGCATGCTTGCAGTTGAGCAGCGACCACTCTCTCTAGCACCTTGCCTAAATAAGGTATGTTGGCAACTGGGCGATAGTTGTTTAGATCTGCCAGATCCATGGAAGCTCTCTTCAGGAGGTTGGGGGGGAGGGGGGTACCACAGGCTGTTTAAGGGCCAGTGGAACCACCCCTTCCCTCAGAGAGGCATTCACCACTTCCTGAATCCACCCGGTCATCCCTTCATGGCTAGCTTTTAGTAGCCAGGAAGGGCAAGGGTCCAGAGAGCATGTAGTTGGCCGCAACCCTGCAAGTAGCTTGTCCAGGTCCTCAGTATCTCAGTTTTGTAGTCTGAGGGTGGGTGTGGCAGGGCAAATGCGCAGTCAGTTCTTCCCTCCTGGCCAGTTCTCCTGCTTCTCCTCTTAAGTTCAATTTTGTAGCCTGAGGTGTAGCATCTACTGGCAGCAGCTGCCATAGACCTTTGACCCTCTGGGCCAAGAAATACTTTCACTTCAGTGAAGACATTGGCCTGGTACACACCCACAGTGTGAAACACAAATGCAACTCTTGGGAAAATGAGGATGTTGGAGTAGTTGGGAAGGAGAATTCAGACCAACACAGGAAAGTATTTTGCACTCAGGGAGTCATTGATTTACTAAATTCACTACCAATAGAGGCAGTGAGAGCAACCAGACTAGATAGCTTTAAAAAAGGGTTAAAGAAATTCATGAAGAACTAGAGCAGGCATGTCAAAGCTACGGCCCGCGGCCGCCCGACGCCGACACGAGACGCCGACGCCTGACGCCGTCCTCCTTGGGCGCGAAGGAGGCGAGGCGAGGCGACGCGAGCGAGTGCACGGCGGGACCCTCCGCATGGACAGCCAACCCCTCCCTAGCCACGCCCCCAGCCCCTCCTCTGTTCCCCCTGCCACGCCCTGGCCATGCCCCCAGCCCCTCCTCTGTTCCCCCGGCCACACCCCCTGGCCCTCACAGTAATTTTTTTTTTAATCCGGCCCTCAGAAAAATTTAGTTTGACACCTCTGAACTAGAGTATCATTGGCTGCCAGAATGGATGCCCAGGTCCACCCTCCAGGTTGGAAAGCCAGGCAGGAGGCCTCCAAGGGCCATTTGCAAGGATTCAGGAACATCTTCTGCCCATGGTGCCCAAAAGCAATTGGTGAGCCACTCATGAGACAGGATGCTGGTCTAGATGGGCTGTTGCCTGATCCAGCAGGAATTCTCTTATGTTCTTATAGACTTTTTAGGCAGATTCAAGGAGGACAGGAGTATCAGTGGCTGCTGAAACCAATGCCCAAGCCCTGGTCACAAGCAGAAGGGTCAAGGGAGGCCTCTAAAGGCCGTCTGCCAGGTCGGTCTACATAAGATGCCTGTAAAGCCCATCTGGCGGGAGTCCATGGCATCCTGCCCGTCCCTCCATCCCAGAGGTGGTTGGTCATGGGTCATACAAAATGTGTGATTGGCCTAAGTGCCATTATAACTCTTTACAAATCTCTGGAATATTTGGAATATTTGCACAATTCTAAGGGATTTCCGCACTGCAACGCGTTCCAAACGGAACGCGTTCAGGCGGAAAGCTTAAGACAGCTCCCGGCGCTTTCACCTTTCACACACAGACGCGCCAGAACGCGTGTAAACGCGTTCCGGCGCGTCTGTGTGCGAATGCTCAAAGCGCCGGGAGCTGTCTTAGCCGGCAAAGGCCGGCCAGGGGCGCGGAGACAGCCGCGGAGGCAGATCGGCAATCAGCTGATTGTCAAACAGCTGATTGTCGAAGCCGCGCCGGCGTCGGAGGCGAGCCCGCAGCTGTTCGGGAGACAGAAGCAGGCGCGAATGCTTCTCCTCCCGAACGCCTGCGGGCGGCTCGTCCGCGTTCGAACGCATGTAGAGCACTTTAAAGTGCTCTACATTTCGAACGCGAGAAAGACAGCTGCGGACACGTCGGAGCGCAAGCCCCGCTCGGGCAATGCGGATGCCGTGTCCGCAGCTGTCTCCCACGCGTCCCGTTCAGCCCCGTGCGAAAACGTCTCTAGTCACTACATCTCAAAAAGGATAGTGGTGGGATGAATGAATGAATGAATGAGTGAGTGAGAATGTGAATGAGTGAGAATGGCTAAGAAAAGATGGAGACCTGTGTGATGCCCCCAGACTTGGTGTAACTAACAGGAAGTGGAGTATTTAGGATTAATGAAAGTGTAATGAGCACACAACCATCTACACCAGTCAATGTGGGGTCAAAGTGTTTTAAACTGAGAGCTAGAGAGGTGAGTGGAGAAAGATTTCTCCCCAGCAACAGCAGGGAGAGAACTCTCAGAAGGAGCCGACCAACCAGGTGAAGGCTAGCAGAGCCAGAGCTTATATAAGCAAGAGCAGGAAAACCGTTAGTGGTTCTATGCTTGGGGACCCAGGGAGGGAGGTTAGGTGGAGAACTTGTCCAGCAGCTGGGGGAGGCTCCAAGGTAGATCCAGGGATTCTAAGGAGGATTATCAGGGAAGGAAGGTACACGGGGAAACGTGCTCTTAGCTGAAACAAGTAATCCTCATAGGCAGAATCTATAAGCTGATATGATCTCTGGTGTGGCGGCTAAGATAGAGAAAGTCATATTGTTGGTAGTTGTTCATTGAAACTTACTGATTTAATCCCACGAAGTCTGTATACAATATTGTTGTTTGTTTGATAAAAGAAGCTACAAAGCCTGTTATTAGCACATTCAGACACAAGCTTGAGCAGTGAAAGCATACAGTAACTGCTGGAGTGGGGAAGGTGCCTGACCTTACAGCAGGTAACATTTTCAACCAGCTATAGCAGGAGCAGAAATAAAGAAGTGGCGTGCCTTTTGGCTGGGGAAAAGATATTTGAAAGTTAATCTTAACGCACCTACCACGCTTCAGGCCATAAATAAACAAGTAAAAGAAATCATGAGCCCCTGGTCAGAAGGTGGTGACACAACATGCAGTGCATTGATATGGGAGTTACCTTGAGAAGCAAAGCAGGTGTCATTGGCATGACGTCAAATTCCTCAGTAGTTCCGGGTAGTGTCACACCAATACTTTTCCTGTATCCAAAAGAACCTAGGCCCAAACCTAGGCCATGACAGTGTTCAGCTGGAAAAGGTGCAGAAAAGGGCAACCAGAATGATTAAGGGGCTGGAACAAAAGCTTATAAGATCATGCAGGCGGACAGAGAGAAAACCTTTATCACCCAACTCTAGAACCAGGAGGCACCTATGAAGCTGATGGGCAGGAGAGTCAGACCAGTCAAGGGGAAGGATTTCTCCACCCAGAGGGTCATCGGCCTGCGGAATTGGCTGCCAGGGGAAGTGGTGACCCTTGGAGGCCTCTTGCCCATCTCCCCAGCCTGGAGGACCTACCTGGGCATCCATTCCATTGGCCATGGACACACCTGTCCTTCATGAATTCCTCCCACGCTTCCTTAAACCCACCAACCTCGGTGCTGTCAGGACCTCTTCTGGTAGCCAGTTCCGCAGACCAATGAGCCTCTGGGCCAAAATGGCTTCCTTCTCCATCCTCAGGACTCTCCTGCCCATCGGCTTCCAAGGTGGACGTGGTGCCACCAGGTCTCTTCCTGACACCTAAGGCTATGAGGCAAAAGGGGACCGAATGGGTTTCCTGTGTTGTTGGGACCCTGATGGAGAGGAAGTGGGGGGGGGGAATATTTTCCTCTTCCAGGCACCCCCGGCGTCTCTCTCTGCCAGGGGACAAAGGCGCAAGGGGGACCAGGTCACCTTCACCCGGTTCCTCCTCAGTCCATCCCCCCCTTTCTCCCCATTGGCAGCCCAGATCCTGAGGCCCGTTGGAGCCCCTTCCCTCCCTGGGGGGCAGTAGTGGGTCTTGGGGGGAGGGAGGGAGGGAATCCAGGGGGCAGAACGGGGGTCCTTTCCCGACTGACCCTCCCGGGAGCCCCTTTGGCCAAGGGACCCAGAATTCCCCCCCCCCCCCCTGCATGTCTGCCCCAGATTTCCCTCCCCTCCGCCTTGCAGCTCAGGGTCTCTGGGAATGGGGGGAGAGGGAAATTGGGGGGGGGGTCTTGAGCTCTCCTGTCTCTCTGCCCCCTCCTGTCTGGACTTTGATTCACCCTGCCCATTTCCAAGCAGCCCCCACCCCTCAACAACAGCTGTGCATTAAAGAGTGAAGGGAGGGGGGAGAATGAGTTCTGCAAAGAATTCCCCCCCCCGTGTCTTTTCCTCCCTGCCCCAAATGCAGCCCCCTCGCAAGTGATCCAAGGAGGGAAGGATTTAAGCCCCCACCCCCCACCCGCTCTTCCTCCCTCCCCCCCTCCCTCCCTCCCCGTTGCTGCTGTCCCCCCTTACCTGCTCCTGCCCCCCCAACCAGGAATCCTGTGCATTTGCCCCCCCCCCTTGCAAAAGGTCCTGAAGCGCGATCCGCCTCCTCCGGCTGCAGAGACACAAAGAACTCCCTCCCAGCAGCCTCGAAGTAACGGCCCCTTCCTGCCTCCCTCCCTCCACTTCCGGTTCCCATTCGGTGGCGAGAGGGGGGAACTGCTGCTTCGGGACAGGAAGGGGCGGGAGGCAGGGCGTGGCTTCTTCTTGGGGGGTGCAAGGTTAGTGTTAGCCGCCCCCCCCCCCCCCGAACAAAATCTTATGGGTCAGCAGCCAGTTGGGAAGCCAGGACCACGTGGGCCATGGAAGCATCATTAAAGCGGCGCCTCACCTACCTGCCTGCAAACTCCAGGTGCACCTGGGAAACACCTGAGTCCCCTTTGCCTTTGCACCTGCGACTCCCTTTCCTGGCGGAGGTTCCATCATGGGGGTGACAAGACGAGGGCAGGGTGGACTGAGAATCCCCGTCCAGACGGACTTTGCACAGGCAAAGAAGCCCAAGAGGAGGAAGAAGTGAATCATGTCCCCCCAAAGGCACTTTTTGCAACAGGATCAGAGCATCCAGGGTCCTCTCTGCAGCCCGTGATCAGCCGCTGGGTCCCAGAGATCAAGCGCACAGGCCCTGAGTGGATCCATCGATCCAGCCCTCCCCCAGCAGAGTCCGGGAGATGCTGTTTCGATCAGGGTGGAATTCGACTTCACTTGCGCTTTGCCTTGTATCCATTTATGTCAGGAGATGGTCAGAGGATGAATTACTACTATTTATTATTTATTTATTGTTTGCATTTCAGTCCCATCCTATACCTAAAGGTTGCAGGGCAGGAAACAACATTTAAAACCAGCATATTAAAACAATAACAGTTTATATTAACACAACAGCATCTGCAAGTGGGAAGCGAAAGTCTCCCCCCATTTAACCGGATCCAGGGAGCGGGGCGTCTTCACTGCCTTCCTAAACGTGCAAAGGAGACAGATGCACCTCGAGGGGGAGACTATTCCACAGCCTGGGGGGCCATCACTGAGGGTGGTGGGACAACCAGGAGGGCCTCCCCTCCAGATCTTAAGGCACGGGCAGGTCGATATGGGAGTAGACGCTGCTTCAGATATTTGGGGCCCAAGTCAATGGGGCCTGATGAATTAAAGCCTTTTGGTAGCAAATTGTCAGCCAGTGGAACTCTTTTCAGAGTGGCATGATGCGCGTCCGGCCAGCTGTCCCAGTCAGCAGTCTAGCGGCTGCATTCTGCACCAGCTGCAGCGTCCCACGTGTCTTCAAGGGCAGCCCCACGTAGAGCGCATCACAGCAGTCCAGCCTGGAAGCATCCAGGGCAAGGCAGGGGAGAAGGAGAACATCATGGACTCCCCGTGGTGGCCCCAAACTCCCTGTGAGCCCAAAGGTGAGGACACCTGCCTGCCAGGGTTCTCCTTCTCCCCTCCTTTGCTTCCTCTGGTGCAGCTCCTGGCCTTCCATGGAGTCCCTCGGCTGTGGTCAGACCGACGGTTTCATCCGGCTTCAGTCCGCTTTCAGAGTGAGGGGATGGGTGGGGATGGAGCCTCCACCTGGGGGACTTTCTTCCGACCTTTTCCAGCCTGGCACCCACAGGTGGCCTTCAGGCTAAGTGAAAGGGAGAGGAGGGTGGGGGTCTCCCCCTCTCCCTCCTCTTCCTCGGGGGGGGGGGGGCTCCTCCAGCCCTCTCTGAAGGGAAAGGGAAGGAGGAAGGTGCTGTGAACGTGTGATAGTGGGTATGAATGGAGGCCGAAACCAAGCAAGGACTTGCAATGCGTGATAAAATGGCAATTTGGCACTTGAAGCGAGAACGGCAGAAACTGCAACGTGGCAAGGTCAAAAGAAGTCACTAGTAACTGAATAACAGGAGAGATAAACTGAGTAACAGCAAAGGCAGATAAGAGACTATGAGAACAACATATCATCGGCCGTACGTCGGACACGCCTTGTAAAGAGCATAAAAAGCAGGACTTCGGAACGGACATTTTCCCACCAGAGCAGCTGCAACGGTGTGTGCCCACCGCCCTACGTTGGAGTGATCGCCCACGCGAGTCGGCTTGTGTGAGTATTGAATGAGTGAATGAGGGTCCCTCTGTTTGTATTGTGTTCTGCTAAATAAATGTTACATGAAAAGTGGTTGAAATCCAGATCTGATCTCCTATTTCTCCATGTGCTTGTCTGGGTTGGGTTCCGAGCATATACTTCTCTCTGGTTACGTACCTATAGAGGCACATGACACACCCACAGGTGGTCTTCAGGTGGCCTTTAGGCTAAGTGAAAGAGAGGAGGGCTGGGGTCTCCCCCTCTCCCTCCTCTTCCTGGGGGGGGGGGCTTCTCCAGCCCTCTCTGAAGGGAAAGGGAAGGAGGAAGGTGCCCAGGTGAGAGAGCCCAGGTAGGCTCACCTGAGTCAGGAGGGGCGCCCACCTGAGCATGAGGCTTCCACACCCCGCGCAGTCTTGCCTTCTAATGTGGCTTCTGGTGGGGGAGATTTTGAGAGGGGAGGGACGCCCCAGACCCCCGCAAGTTGAAACCCCCTCAATGCAAGAGTCCCGAAGTGCAAACTGCCCCTCCGTCTGGCTGCCAAGGGCAAAGTCACCCCGACCCCACTCAGCCCTGTCCCAGAGCAGCAGTTACCCTCTCCCGCCTCCGAAAGGGAACCGGAAGTGCAGGGGGGAGGGAAGGGGCTTCCGGGCGGGATTCCGTTCTTTGCCCCTTTGCAGGCGGAGGAGGCAGATCGCGCTTCGGGAGTCTTTGCAAGGGGGGGGGGAGCGAATGCACGAGATCCCTGGCTTGGGGGGGGGGCAAGAGCAGGTAAGGGGGGACAGCAGGGAGGGGGAAAGGGGGAGCTGGGGGTTCCCCTCCCCTCGTAGGAATTCCTGTTTTACCTTCAGCTGCACCCGAGGGGGGGAGGAAGAGCAGGGGGGAGGGGGGCTTCAATCCTTTCCTCTCCGGATCACGTGCAGGGGGGGCTGCATTGGGGGCAGGGAAGAAAAGGCACAGTGGGGAATTCTTTGCAGAACTCTTTCTCCCCCCTTCACTATTTAATGCACAGCTGCTTTTGGGGGAGGGCTGCTTGGAAATGGGGGGGGCATTTCAGAGTCCAGGCAGGAGGGCGAAGAGACCCATGGGAGCTCAAGACCCCTCCACAATCCCCCCCCCGCCCCCAAGACCGTGAGCTGCAAGGCGGAGGGTGGGGAATCCAGGACAGGTGGGGGAGGGGCTCCCGGGAGGGTCAGTGGGGAAAGGACCCCCAATCTGCCCCCTGGATTCCTTCCCTCCACTCAGGACCCCCCAGGGAGGGAGCTTGGAAGGGGATCCAGGGGGCGTCAGGATCTGGACTGCAAATCGGGAGAAAGGGGGAGACAGATTCTCCCCCCCCTTCATCATTTAATGCACAGCTGCCTTTAGGGGGGCTGCATGGAACTGGGGGGCATATCAAGGTCCAGGCAGGAGGCCGCAGAGACCCAGGGGTGCTCAACCCCTCCCACAAGTTCCCTCCCCCTCCCTCCTCAGAGACCCCGAGCTGCAATGGGGAGGGGAGGGAAATCTGGGGCAGGCGGGGGGGGGAGCTCCTGTTCCCTTGGCCAATGAGGCTCCCGGAATGATCAGTGGGGACCCCCCATTTGCCTCCAGGACCCCCCTCCCTCCCCCCCCCCGGGGCTGGAAGGGGCTCCAGTGGGCGTCAGGATCTGGGCTGCAAATGGGGAGAAAGGGGGCGATGGACTGAGGGGGAACCGGCCGGAGGTGACCTGGTCTCCATCTAGACCAGCATCCTGTCCCACCAGTGGCCCACCAGTTGCTTCTGGGCATCTCGGGCAGGAGATGAGGGCAAAACTTTTGCCTGCCCTTGACTTCTAGCAAAGGGCCTTTGGGGGCCTCCTGCCTGGCTCTCCAACCTGGAGGGTGGACCTGGGCATCCATTCTGCGATCCGTTGAGACTCCTGGCCCCCACAGATGTCTTTAACCCTTTCTTAAAGACATCTGGACTGGCTGCTCTCACTGCCTCTACTGGTAGTTAATTTAGTAAAGCCGTGGGTGGTGGTGATCTTATCCCTGGGGTGGTGGGAGTCAGTGAGAATGGGATGCCCCCTCCCTTCCTGCCTGGGTTGCCCCCCTCCCCTGCCCCTCCGGTTTTCCCTCTGCCCCTTCCAGGCTGAGGCCCTGTGTGTGTCCTGCAGGCCAGACCTCGTCCCGTCCCTGCCGTCTGGGCGTCACAGCAAATCCCTCAGCGGGTGCCTGGATGCTTCCTGGGTGCTGGTGCTGCCTGAAGTGTTTGCTATGGCAGGTCGCTTTCAAGCTGGTGGCTATCAAGGGCCCTTTCCTCAAATGAATGGCCTGGATTAAGCTACAGGGGAAGCCAATTATGGCTTTGCTTTGGTCTCCCTAATCATGGGCTGTATTCATACCTTAAATTTTAATCCAGTTTCAGTCCTCTTTCTGAATGAGAAAATCTATCTGTAAAGTGTCCAATTATTTTCCTCCAGCACGATCCAACTCAGAAAAATCACATTTGGGCTAAATAATGTGGGGAAAACCTTGACTAGTCACTGTGCTGATGATTTCTCTCACTCTGAAAGTGGACTGAAGCTGGATTAAAACTTTAGGTGTGAACACCACCTTGTCTTTGTAAGACAAAATAACAAGCTGATGTATCAAGTGATATTAAAATATGTCAGATTACTTTGTGTGAAAATCTGTTTTTCCAGTGGATTTATTCATTCATTCATTCACAATCAAGCTTGTTTATTTAACTTCTCTGTTAAAATTTCTGGCTGCTCTCTTTCTAGTTCTTGGATCAGGTAATTAGGCTTTTTCATACCAGGGGCCTATTCGCACTTGGCCTTTTTTCTGAAGTATATCTCAGGATAGGGGCCTGTGGTCCACATGCTAATGCAGACTCTGGCAGACCTCATGTTGGGCCTGCTGAAGCCTGAGGCTTTTTCGCACTGCAACGCGTTCCATGTGGAACGCGTGCAGGCGGGAAGCTTAAGACACTTCCGGGCGCTTTCACCATTCACACACAGGCGCGCCGGAACGCGTTCCGGCGCGCCTGTGTGTGAACGGTAAAAGCGCCCGGAACTGTCTTGGCCGGCAAAGGCCGGCCAGGGGCGGGGATTCGGCCGGCAGCGCTGCCACCCATTGGGTGAGAGCACCCAAGGGGCGGCAGCGCTGTCAAGCCAGCCGCCGCGCTTCGTACCAGGTCTACGGGCCCGGATCGGGCCCTGGGGACCTGGCACGAAGATGCCCGGGCACCCGGGCACCCATCATGGGGCCCGGGGCAAGGCCCCTATGGGGCAGGACGCCTTTGGAGATCAGAGTCCCTGGCTCTGATCTGCAAAGGCTTCACCCCGCGCCCCGATCTCGCCCATCTACGGGCTGCAGGCGCCTGGATCTAGGCGCCTCCAGCCCGCAGATGAGTCCCCCGCCCCCCCCAGTCCCCAAAACCCCCACCCCAACCACCCTCCGACCCGGATCGGGCCGATCTTCGCGGTGAAGGTGCTTACAGCGAGGCACCTTCACCGCGAAGATGTTTCCCCCCCCCCTCCCCCAGGGCCCGGGGATGGGACGCGCGCGACAGATCACCTACCTCGTGGCCGTCCGCCGTCCAACTGAGGGGTGCATGCCGGGATCGCGCAGCACGCAGCCCACCTAGGCCCCCTATTGGACAAGCAGTTCACGTGAACTGCTTGTCCAATAGGGGGGCTAGGGGGGCTGCGTCCTGCGCGCTCCCACAATGCCACCCTCAGTCGGAGACTGCACAGCGACGAGGTAAGACCTCCGTCGTGCGCGTCCCATCCCTGGGCCCTGGGGGGGGGGGAATCATCTTCGCGGTGAAGGTGCCTCGCTGTAAGCACCTTCACCGCGAAGATCGGCCCGATCCGGGTCGGAGGGTGGTTGGGGGTGGGGGTTTTGGGGACTGGGGAGGTGGGTGGCTGATCTGTGGGGCACGCGCGCCCTGCAGATGGGGGCGGGGGGGACCCTTGGGGGACCAGAGCGATGCGCTCCGGCCGCCCAAGGCGTTCCTCGCCCCCAGCCAGCCCAACATCGACCTCCTGCCACCCCAGAAAGGGGCGACAGGACGCCGATGCTGGTGGCTCGTCGGCTTCGGCAGCCCCATTGGGGCTGCCAGACCCGGGAAGGAGCCACGTCCCAGCGGCCGTCGGAGACGACAGACGGGACGCACCGAATCGGGGTTCCCCTGTCCCATCTGCCAGGATCACTGACCCTGGCAGATGGGAAAAGGGAACCCCGATTCGGTGGGTCCCGTCTACCGGCTTCGCCGCGCCGGCGCAATCGCCGGCCCGGCAAGTCGGGCCCTGGGGGCGTGCCGACGGCTGTCAGGGAGAGAAGCGTGAGCAAACGCTTCTCTCCCGGAACGTGCCGGGGCGGCTCGTACGCGTAGGAACGGATGCAGAGCACTTTAAAGTGCTCTGCATCCGGAACGCGTGGAGGACAGCTCCGGACACGCCGGGACGGAAACCCGGCCGCAGCAATGCGTATGCTGCGGCCGAAGCTGTCCTCCACGCGTTCGGGAAAGGCCTGTGCGAAAAGGCCTCTGCACTAGCATATGGACAGCAAGTCCCTATTCCGGGATATATTCCAGAATAAAGCCAAGTGCAAATAGGCCCCTGGTCTCTAAAGTTCTAAGTTTATCTAAACTGCATAAACTGCTGGATTTGTCAGAGATGTTTTGCAAATCATGCGTAGTAAGGATGGTTGGTGTAGCATCACTTGTAGATCCAAGGATAGTTTAAGAAGATTATCAGTCTCTTTCCCCTGTGAAGACAGTTCCACACCATTTCTCTGGATCTCAAAAGGAGTACAATTGATACTTTTGCTTTTGAAAGCTAGTAGGATCAAGGCCCTTTGCTCCCTCTTCTTTACATTAGGACTATGGCTGTGTTCACATCAGTTTCAGCCCACTTTCAGAATGGGAGAACACATCAGCAAAGTGACAAGCTGATTTCTTTCAGCATTATCCAACTCAGAAGATCCACCATTGAGCTGGATCATGTGGAAAGAAGGTGACTTCAGTTTGCTGATGTGTTCTTCCATTCTGAAAATTGACTGAAGATGAATTAAAACTTAGGTGTGAACACAGCCTATGTTTCTGATCTTGATCTTGATTTCTCAGATTTAATCTCTAATAAATTTGTGGTGGCTCTTCTCGGGTTTGTTGGGCTTTAAGGCTTGTTAGACAAATTCATGAATTAACAGGTATCAGCGGCTACTAGAATGGATGCCTAGGTAGGTCTTTCAGACTCGGGGGCCAGCAAGATACCTCTAAGGCCATTTGCTGGGATTTGAGAGCAGGAGAAGGTTTGCCCTAGTTTCTTCTTGAGATGGCCATGGGCAATTGGTGGGCCACTGTATGAGACAGGATGTGCTATGTCCATTTCTGTTAGTTGAATGTCAGGGCAAACTTCATTGAACCATTTTAATAACAAGGCAGTCAGATTTTCCCCTTCAGACTGTACAGGGAAGACAGGGAAGGGCCGCGTGGAGGTGGTGTAGCCTTGTATATTAAGGAAGAGATAAAAGCTTACAAATTGGAATGTCTAGGTGAGTCTGACTGTTCCACAGAAGCAGTATGGGTAAAATAGCAAGCCAAAAAGGAAGCCTAACAATAGGGACATGCTACTGTCCTCCGAACCGAACGCCTGAAGGAGATCAACAATTGGTAAAGGAGGTGAAGGAGGTATCCCAAAAAGATAGGGTAGTTATAATGGGGGACTTCAATTATCCTCACACAGACTGGGTGAACTCCTGTTCAAAGATAAGATTCCTAGACCTGCTAAATGACTGTTTCATGGAGCAAATGGTCATGAAACCTACCAGGGGAAATGCAGTCCTGGACTTGGTCCTAAGTAATGCTCAGGACCTGAGGCTTTTTCGCACACGGGGTTTTGGAACGCGTGCAAGACAGCCTCGAACGCGGCATACGCCTTGCCGCAGCAGGGCTTGCGCTCCGACGTGTCCGGAGCTGTCTTGCACGCGTTCGAGATGTAGAGCACTTTAAAGTGACCCAGGATATATCATTTGTCCTAGTTACTCAGCTTAGCAAGAGTTGCTTTAGCTGAGATGGGCAAATTGCACCCCCACAATTTCTCTTTCAAGTTAATTTCTAACATTAAAGCTGCATGGTCAGATATGCACATGGTATCAACACTAATTTCTTATCTAATCGTGTTAAATGCTTTATTAACCAGTATATAATCTATCGTGGTAAAGACCTTATGTCTATGTGACTAGGAAGACGTGCCTTCACCCCTATCGGCATCTTATCATACGCATCCAAGAATTGCCATTTTGTTACATCTGTTTTTTCCCTTTCACACATTTCGCTTATTATTCCGTTTTATTCCATCTCTTCCACAGAAGACACCGGGAGGAAAGTCATAGGGAGCTGCAGATTTCAGCTGAGGGGGAACTGAAATTTCACAGCTGGAAGAGAATCATAGGATCAATGGGGAATTTTCCCTTGCAAAAATCCAAGAACGTTTGACCAGGAGATTCCAGGAGAAAAAGGAAAGAGAAGCTGCAGATAAGGGAATATTGCCAGAATTAAAGAGAAACCCCACAGGCTGGAGAGGAAACAAGGTTAATTAATACACAGAAATATTCAGTGATGATAAAGCCTTTATACTGGATTAGAAAATCCTACAGGAGAGAGTACAGATAAATGTAGAAGTAGCATTACAATGAGTCACAGAATCCACACAAGGGAGAAACCATATAAATGTTTGGAGTGTGGAAAGAGATTCAGTCATAAAAGTGGACTTAAAATTCATGTCAGAAGCCACACAGGGGAGAAACCATATAAATGTATGGAGTGTGGAATGAGCTTCAGTCATAGGAGTGGACTTAAAACTCATCTCAGAACCCACACAGGGGAGAAACTACATAAATGTATAGAGTGTGGAAAGAGCTTCAATCGAAGTGATCACCTTAGAATTCACTTCAGAACCCACACAGGGGAGAAACCACATAAATGTATGGAGTGTGGAAAGTGTTTCAGTCAAAGCAGTGGACTTAAAATTCATCTCAGAACCCACACAGGGGAGAAACTACATAAATGTATAGAGTGTGGAAAGAGCTTCATTAATAGCAGTGGACTTAAAAGTCATCTCTTAACCCACACAGGGGAGAAACCGCATAAATGTCTGGAGTGTGGAAAGAGCTTCATTAATAGCGGTGGACTTAACACTCATCTCAGAAGCCACACAGGGGAGAAACCATATAAATGTTTGGAGTGTGGAAAGAGCTTCAGTCAAAGCAGTGGAATTAATACTCATCTTAGAACCCACAGAGGGGAGAAGCCATATCAATGTATTGAGTGTGGAAAGAGCTTCAGTCAAAGCAGTGGACTTAAAACTCATCTCAGAAGCCACACAGGGGAGAAGCCACATAAATGCATGGAGTGTGGAAAGAGCTTCATTCGAATTGATCATCTTAGAGTTCACTTCAGAACCCACACAGGTGAGAAACCACATAAGTGTATGGAGTGTGGGAAGAGCTTCAGTCGAGGTGAACATCTTAGTCTTCATCTCAGAAGCCACACAGGGGAGAAACCATATCAATGTATTGAGTGTGGAAAGAGCTTCAGTCAAAGCAGTGGACTTACAACTCATCTCAGAACCCACACAGGGGAGAAACCACATAAATGTTTGGAGTGTGGAAAGAGCTTCTATCAGAGTGGACACCTTAGAATTCACCTCAGAAACCACACAGGTGAGAAACCACATAAATGTATGTGGTGTGGAAAGTGCTTCAGTCAAGGTGAACATCTTAGTATTCACCTCAGAACCCACACAGGGGAGAAACCACATAGATGAATGGAGTGTGGAAAGAGCTTCAGCACTTCCCATGGGCTTAAAATTCATCACAGAACCCACACCGGTTCTCTCGGATTCAGTTATATTAAAGATACAATTTTATTTAAGAAAAGAAATAAGTTCTATCATTTGTAAATGCAAGAATATTTCTCTTCTTCTTCCTCTGTCTGTGGAATTTGCTGCCAGAAGAGATGGTGACAACAACCAGCTTAGATGGCTTTAATGAAGGATTAGACAGGTTCATGGAGGACCGATGTATCAATGGCTACTAGAAAGGATGCCTAAGTACATCATTCAGGCTGTGGGGACAAGCAGGATGTCTCTTGAGGACCATTTGCCTGGATTTGAGAATGCCCATGGGCAAGTGGTACAGCACTGTGTGAGACAGAATGCTGGACTAGATGGCCTGTGGCCTGATCCAGCAGCTCTCCTCTGACCTTCTTTTATGTTCTTATGTCAATATGCCTATTGGCTAATATTGTTGTTAAATTTTATTATTATTATTGAACCGTTGTTATTATACAAAATAAACAGTTTTACATAATCTAACAATGCAAGCAGTGTCAACTCAATTTAGCTGGTTTAAGAATCGGTCGTGGAACTTCGTTGAAATAGATGTGGGAACGTCCTTTGAAGCTCCCTAAACAAGGGAGGAAGAATTAGTTCTCACCAAAGAGCCAAGTTCAGCTGCTTCCATAAGCAGAAACCACAACTCTCGCAGATGAGGGGAGGGGAGAGATACCCCCTGCACCCCCCTCAATCCTTTCGCCTAAGACTTGCAGCTTGGCGAGTCTCTCTCCCACCAAAGCCCCAAGGATCCTGCATATGTTTTGCCTTTTGGGGGCTGGGAAGGCAAGGACACCCCCAGGGGCCCCTCCCAAATCCCCCTTCCCTCTTCCTCCCCGACCCTACGAGCGTGGGAGACCTTGGTGGGCAGAGCATCATGGGAGATGAAGTCCAAAGAGGTCGGGCGGATGCTGTCGGGCTCTCAGTTCCCCTTCTGGACGCGCAATGATGCCTTTGCCGCCTGGAGGATCTGCGCCTGCTCTTGGCTCCGGTTTCCCAGGCGGACGGAGACGCCCAGGCTGCTCTTGCTGAAGGTGCCCGGGGATCCCGCTCCGGCTCTCCCGATTCCTCCTTGCCGGGATCAACTGGGGCATCAATCAGGTGAGGAAGCCGGTCCCAAGAGCTCAACCTGTGGGATGCCTGCCTGCCTGCTTGGGAACTCACTGCCCGCCACGTGCATGAGCTGGGGGGGGTCTCTTTGGGGATCCACTTGCTTGCTCCCCTGGAGAGGGAGACGCCCCACCCTGAAGCCTGAAGACCCAAGAGACCAGGCAGGGCAGTGGAAGAAGCCGAGGGTCCCTTGTGGGGTCTCCTGCTCTGCCTCCTCCCAGGCAGGGGTTTCGTGGCTTTGCTGCCCTTTCACACCCATCACCTCTGGCTGTCCAGATGGGGCCTCCAGGAAGGGGATCCATCCCGGCCTTTTCCCCATCCTTTCTTGAGTGAGGCAAAAGGGGAGGAAGGGGAGGAGGAGGAGCAGGAAGGGACCACCTGCCCAGGTGGGAGCCAAGAGAAGGGGGCAAAGGGCGGGGGGAAGAAATGTTCTCCTTTCAGTCTTCCAAGGGAAGCGGAGCTCCAGCGGCGCAGTTTGCAGGACTCGCAGCCAGCCTTGGCCCTGCCGCCTCCTGGGCTTCCCAGACGTGCTCCAGGAAGCAGCCCAGGGGGGGCAGGCCTGTGGGGGAGGTCGTGGGTGGGGGTCAGGGTGCCCAGAGGTGGGGTGGCGTGTTCCCTGCATGAGACAGAGACCTGGGGAGCGCCAGAGAGGGAGGGAGCAGCTAGCTGGGAGGAGAAACTACATGGAGAGCAGAAGGCTGCTGGTTTGATCCCCACGTTAACCTTAAAGAAGTAATGGCAAACCGCTCCTGTATCCCTGCCAAGAAACCTGCCTGGGGATGCCCATGGAATCTGGGATTGGCTGTAGGTCTGCAGCAGAGGGATGCAGGATTGATCCCCACATTCTCCCCAGAGCTAGGGAATGGTAAAGCACATTTGCACCCATGCCAAGAAAACTGTTCAGAATCTGAATGGCTATAGCTCAGTGATAGAGCAAAGTGGTGTCAACGTGATCAGTAAGAGGACTGCATATAAATACAAATGGGAAAAAAGTCAATGGGCAATCCAGGAAAGGGCATCATATTTTCTGATGGGAAGAAGTAGAGGTTTTGAATGAATGTGTAATAATGTAATTATGGAATGTGCTGCCGGAAGAGGTGGTGACAGCTACCAGTCTGGATGGCTTTAAGGTAGGGTTAGACAAATTTATGGATAACAGATGTATCAATGGCTACTAGAACGAATGCCTAGGTGCATCTTCCAGGCTGAGGGGGGGGGGAGGAACTGGGGCACTTCTAAGGCCATCTGCTGGGACTCGAGAGCAGGAGAAAGTTCATCCTTGTCTCTGCTTGAGATGCCCGTGAGCATTTGGAGGGCCACTGTGTGCGACAGGATGCTGGACTAGATGGGCTGTGGCCTGATCCTGCAGGGCTTCTCTTATGTTCTTATGTAGCCCATTTCCTCCATACCTTCCCAGGACACGCTTGATGAACCAAAACCAGCAGACGATGAACCTATTATTAACCCTCCTTGGCTTCAAGTGGGGCTTGCTATTTCCTCGGATATATGGTTCGGTTTGGAGTGTCTTAAAAGAAGTGTTTAATGTGATAATGTCTTTAATTCTGATGTTGTGTATCCATGTTCTGAAAATAATTTCCTTTGCAGGTTTAAGTTCCCTTTCTTCTGGAAATATCCTAATAACCTAACCTAATCCTTGTTTCTTATTAACATTTGAAGTTATGAATTTCAGTTTATCATGAGTTCTGAGTGGTGATGTTATTGATCTTGGTAAATGTGAACGCTGTGTATTTTTGTTCTTTGAAAAAAAAGTTTTGTCTTACAGGTTTTGAAGTTTTTCCTTTTGGGCGTGTTTATAGTTTAGATTCAGTTCTTTGCTAATTTTATTATGGATTAACATTTGAAGTCATAATGGTTTGGTTTAATTTGGTGTGTGTGTGTGTGTGTGTGTGTGTGTGTGTATATATAACTCCATTAAATGAATATAAACACCATTTGAGGCCAACAACTCTGTTCCTCCGTTAATTTACCTGATTTCCCATACATACATATATATATATGTATGTATGGGAAATCAGGTAAATTAACGGAGGAACAGAGTTGTTGGCCTCAAATGGTGTTTATATTCATTTAATGGAGTAGTCAGGATAAGAAGCAAGGAGAAGGAGTTCTGCCTTAAGTGAAGGCAAGTTTGATTGGAGCAAGGATGTAAACTGCCCCTCCGTCTGGCTGCAAAGGGCAAAGTCACCCCGACCCCACCCAGCTCTGTCCCAGAGCAGCAGTTCCCCCCCTCCCGCCTCCGAAAGGGAACCGGAAGTGCAGGGGGGAGGGAAGGAGGGCTGGGGCTTCCGGGCGGGATTCCCTTCTTTGTCCCTTTGCAGGCGGAGGAGGCAGATCGCGCTTCAGGACCCTTTCAAGTGTGTGTGTGTGGGGGGGGAGCGAATGCACGAGATCCCTGGCTTGGGGGGGGCAAGAGCAGGTAAGGGGGGACAGCAGGGAGGGGGGCGGAGGAGTTTGTTCCCCCTGGGGGGGCTGGGGGCGCCCCTCCCCCTGCAGGATCTCCTATTTTGCCTTCAGGTACACCCGAGGG
Organism: Aspidoscelis tigris stejnegeri; assembly: GCA_023333525.1. Taxonomy (NCBI): domain Eukaryota; kingdom Metazoa; phylum Chordata; class Lepidosauria; order Squamata; family Teiidae; genus Aspidoscelis; species Aspidoscelis tigris. Next base: position 5,620,715 of record JALMGA010000024.1, read on the forward strand.
AGGGAGGGAGGAAGAACAGGGGGGAGGGGGGCTTCAATCCTTTCCTCCCCCGGATCACGTGCAGGGGGGGCTGCATTGGGGGCAGAGAAGAAAAGGCACGGTGGGGATTTCTTTGCAGAACTCTTTCTCCCCCCTGCACTATTTAATGCACAGCTGCTTTTGTGGGGGGGGGGGGGGGCTGCCAGGAACTGGGAGGGCATTTCAGGGTCCAGGGTGGAGGGCACAGAGACCCATGGGAGCTCAAGACCCCTCCACAATTCCCCCCTCCCCAGAGACCGTGAGCTGCAAGGCGGAGGGTGGGGAATCCAGGGCAGGCTGGGGGAGGGGCTTCCAAGAATGTCAGTGGGGAAGCCCCCCCCCCCCGTTTGCCCCCAGGAACCCCCTTCCTGTCCCAGGGCTTGGAAGACTGCAGTGGGCGTCAGGATCTGGGCTGCAAATGGGGAGAAAGGGGGCGATGGACTGAGGGGGAACCGGGCAAAGGTGACCTGGTCTCCATTTAGACCTGCATCCTGTCTCACCAGTGGCCCACCAGTTGCTTCTGGGCATCTCGGGCAGGAGATGAGGGCAAAACCTTTGCCTGCTCTTGGCCCCATGCAAATGGCCTTTGGAGGCCTCCTGCCTGGCTCTCCAACCTGCAGAGCGGACCTGGGCATCCATTCTGGGAGCCATTGAGACTCCTGTCCCCCAAATATGTCTTTAACCCTTTTTTAAAGTCTGGTGGTTCTCACTGCCTCTATTGTTAGTTAATTTAGTAAATCAGTGACTCTCTAAGTGAAAAATACTTTCCTTTGTTGGTCCGAATTCTCCTTCCAAACTACTTCAACATCCTCATTTTCCCCAGAGTTGCATTTGTGTTTCACACTGTGGGTGTGTACCAGACCAATGTCTTCATTGAAGTGAAAGTATTTCTTGGCCCAGAGGGTCAAAGGTCTATACAATCTGCTGCCAGAAGAGGTGGTGGTAGCAACCAGCCTAGATGGCTTCAAGGAAGGGGTGGACAAATTTATGGATTAGACCCCTTTTGATTTTAAGGTGCCAATACCTGCAATAGCTCGGCCCTGGGCAGGGGAGCTCCAGGTGTAAGCCAAGTGCACAGGTAGCCGCTAAGGCTTTACTTCACTTCAAGATTTAAATGCGAAGTGACTAAAGGCTTTTTCTGCCGAGATCTTGAAGGGGGGAAGCAGAGGGTGCAGTCTTCTCCCATTCCCAGGGGAGCAATAAGGTTGCCCCCTCCCCAGGAAAAGAGAGAACACAGCATCCTATTCCCCCCACCCCCGCTTCATGATGTTGGCAGGAAAAGACTTCACTTTGGGATTAAAACACAAAGTGAAGTGAAGCCTTTTTCTGCCTCCCCACAAGGCTCTGCCTCAAGGCAGCAGAATAATCAGCAGGAGAGAGGGAAGGCAACTCTGGCCTTTCCAGACCAAGTTGAGCCCTGCCGCTGTTGCTGCATCCGTACATTTAATGCCAGCCAAGCAGTGGCGTCAGCAGCAACCCTACTAGGCTCGGCAAGCCCAGCCACACACAGCCAGGAAGCGGAGGAGGAGGAAGAGTTGGCTTTTCTACCCCACTTTTCTCACTTTAAAATTGGGGACTCAGAGTGACTGGGAGAAATAACAGACACTCTGTGAGGTGGGTGAGGCTGTGAGAGGTCAGGAAAAGCTGTGAGTAGCCCAAGGTCACCCAGGTGGCTTTGTGGGCAAAGGCAGAATCAAACCCAGTATTCCCAATAAGAGTCTGGCTCCTTTTGGTCTAGCCACACCATTTCTCTGTATCTCAAAAGGAGTACAATTGATATTTTTGCTTTCGAAAGCTAGTAGGATCAAGGCCCTTTTCTTCCTCTTCTTTACATTAGGATTATGGCTGTGTTCACATCAGTTTCAGCCCACTTTCAGAATGGGAGAACACATCAGCAAAGTGACAAGTTGATTTCTTTCAGCATTATCCAACTCAGAAGATCCACCATTGAGCTGGATAATGTGGAAAGAAGGTGAAAGAAGATGTTTTTGATGGAAGAGAGGAGAATAAACTTCTTCAGATGAAAGAGAAGATGACTTTTTAATTGACATCCTGATAGAACTGTTTGCTTTTCTTTTTCTATTTTATTTAGTCTCTTCCACAGAAGACATGGGGAGGAAAATCATAGGGAGCTGCTGATTTCAGCTGAAGGGGAACTGAAATTTCACAACTGGGAGAGAATCAGAGGATCAAAGGGGAATTTTCCCCATTAGAAGATGCAAATATCCAAGAACATCTGACCAGGATGTTCCAGGAGAAAAAGGAAAGAGAAGCTGCAATAAGGGAATATTGCCTAGAAGGGCAGCCAGAGTTAAAGTATTTATACTAGACTATAAAATTCAACAGAAGAAAGTATAGATAAATGTTGAAGCAGCCTTAGAATTCAGCGCAGAACCTACACAGGGATGGAGCCATATAAAAGTCTAGAGTGTGGCAAGAGGTTCAGGCACAGTGGAAACCTTTCTCTTCATCACAGAACCCAGACTGGGGAGAAACCAAATAAATGTATGGAATGTGGAAAGAGCTTCAGTCAAAGAGGCGACCTTAGAACTCACCTCAGAACCCACACAGGGGAGAAACCCTATAAATGCATGGAGTGTGGAAAGAGCTTCAGTAGTGACAATGGTCTTAGTATTCATCTCAGAACCCACACAGGGGAGAAACCATATAAATGCATGGAGTGTGAAAAGTTCTTCAGTAATCACAGTGGACTTAAAACTCATCTCAGAACCCACACAGGGGAGAAACCCTATAAATGCATGGAGTGTGGAAAGAGCTTCAGTAGTGACAATGGTCTTAGTATTCATCTCAGAACCCACACAGGGGAGAAACCATATAAATGCATGGAGTGTGAAAAGTTCTTCAGTAATCACAGTGGACTTAAAACTCATCTCAGAACCCACACAGGGGAGAAACCATATAAATGCATGGAGTGTGAAAAGTTCTTCAGTAATCACAGTGGACTTAAAACTCATCTCAGAACCCACACAGGGGAGAAACCATATAAGTGTATGGAGTGTGGAAAGAGCTTCAGTAGAAGTGACTGCCATAGAATTCATCTCAGAACCCACACAGGGGAGAAACCATATAAATGCATGGAGTGTGGAAAGAGCTTCACACAAAGCTGTAAACTTAGAGCTCATCTCAGAATCCACAGAGGGGAGAAACCATATAAATGTATTGAGTGTGGAAAGAGCTTCACTGATAGCAGTGGACTTAAAACTCATCTCAGAACCCACACAGGGGAGAAACCCTATAAATGCATGGAGTGTGGAAATAGCTTCAGTAGTGAAAATGGTCTTAGTATTCATTTCAGAACCCACACAGGGGAGAAACCCTATAAATGCATGGAGTGTGGAAAGAGTTTTCGTCAAAGCAATGGACTTCAATATCATCACAGAACCCACACGGGAGAAGCCACATGAAAGTATGGAGTGAACTAAGGAAGGAAAAGGTAGCTTGAAGTGAAAGAAGAATTGGAAAAGAAAGCAAGAATGACAGGCACGTTTTATCCGGTTCATGGATATTGCTTGTGAGGTTTTACACTTTTCCATTCTGCAGCCTGATGTCCAGCTTATCCTAAGAAGCCTCATTTTATCAGATGGACGCTTCTGCCTTGGAGCGTCGACTGTTCTTGGATTCTGCACCTCGCCTTGGACAGGGAAGAGTCCGAAAGAGGGGAACGGCTGAGGAGGCAGGAAACTGAAGTCTCTGGTCTGCCTGAGGAAGCCGCCGTGGCGAAGAGACACGTGGTAAAAACCTCCTGGCAGCAGCTGTGCTTTCACTTTGACGGAAATGCGAAGAAGGCGAAAGTGTCCTGCATCTTCCAGGTGGGCTCCCACTGGCACGGTGACACCTCCGGGAGATTCCTCCATTCTGCCCATTGACCAAGCTATGGATAAAGAGGCTCCTGGCCCTGGCGTAAGTCACTGACATGCCCTTGCCCCACCCTGAGATTTTTGCCCCTTACTCTGGATCTGTTCCCTGATCCCCTCATCTTGCCTCTGAGCAGGCTTTTCTCCACCAAAGGGGGAAAGGGGATCAGAGCAGCTCCACCACTGTGGTCCCCGGAGGGAATTTGGGTTCCTTCTCTCTGGGTACCTATGGGGCACCCTGCAGGGGATGCTGAGTTAGATAGTGCTGAAAGAGAAGAGCCGGACAATTTGCTGATGTATTCTCATTCTGAAAGTGGACCAAAGCTGGATTAAAACTTAGGTGTGGAGACAGCCCAAGTGTTTAATGTATATTCCTCTTAACAGACACTAGCAGAGTCCTCTAGGAAAATCCCACCCTTATAAGATTATTACTTTTCTCCCACCCTTTTCTTGAAGGCCTCAGGGCTGGTGATGCAACAGGAAGGACCCCCTTCCCTAAGGCCATGGGGCCACCAGACTCCCAGGTACCCCTGGGGGTGACCTGAAGGTCCCAGGAGGCAGCAGGAGGAACCCAGCAAAGGAGGCACAAGTGGTTAAGGGGAACAAGCCGATCTGGATTGAAGGGCCTTTGTTCGCTCTCTGTCCCAAATCAGTTTGCTAAAAGGCTTTTTCTTTTAAAGATGGGATGGAGAAGCCCTCCTGCCTCCCCACTTACTCCACGTCCTCTGAAGGGGCTTCGCAAAGCCTGGGGGTTCAGGCTCCCCCTCTCCCCCCTAAGCAGGTGTCTAGTCTGTCTAGTCCATAAGAACCTGAGAGGACCACAGCTCATCCATCCCAGGATCCATCTCACCCGGTGTCCACCAGTCACTTCTGCCCATCCAGATGTGTTTTCTCTCCTCTCCTCTCCTGCCACCCAGTGAAGGGTCCCAAAGCAGAGAAGGGGGGAGAAGCTTCACTTCCACCAGATCTCTGGGGTCCCACTGAGGGACGGAGCTTCTCCCCAGGGCTCCTGGAGCACCTCAAGCCCCCCACCCTCTCTCATTATACACAAGGTTATATCCAAATCCAAATCCATTTTTATTTTCCATATAGTCGCCAATTTATTTATATTGTTTGTTTTTTCCTTTTTTCCCCCCATACCATCATTGTGCCCTTTGATGGTTCTTTCGTCAATCCTTCCTCCCTCCTATTCCAATCTTTAAAAATAATTTCTTCTTCCCTCGTTCCATTCCAAGAGTGACTGTTGCCTGGATCCCAGGCTGGGAATGCAGAATTAAAAAGATGAAGTGTTAAACCTCCCAAGCAATATATATGAACTGGATAAGACTTGCCTGTCATTTCTTGCTTTCTTTTCCGCTTCATGAAAATTCTTCTTCACACCTTTCACTTCAAGCACCTTTTTTCTTCCTTTTCCCTCCTCCCCCATTCCTTACTTCCCCCTTGTTAATAAATCCTCCATTTTAGAGATGGAACAATTGCTTTCTATAGTCATACTTATACATAATGCTTTCCCTCCTCACCATGGTGCAAGTGGCCTTAAAGATATTCAATGAAATATCAACTTTCCCCAAATCTTAATTTCTATTAAACAAAAATAGCTTATTTTCAGCCTTTCAGAGGAGGTTTGTTGCTACTATATGATATTAGCAGAGCCTTCAGTCTGCAGTGGAGCCTCCAGCTGTCAGCCCTGCAGGCTGGTTAGCAGAGAAGCTTCTCAGATGAGAAAAAGGAGCTGAAGATTCATCCAAAACAGGGCTTTATTTCTTAGTTGTTGCAGAGTTACAAGCAGGATACGTGATACACTACTTGATTAAATGCAGTGACCCGAGAGTAAATGCAAAGAATATATGCATGTTCACAAGAGAACAGGCAGAAGAGAAAGATGAATCGAGCAGAGAATGTGAATGCAGACATTATGAACCACATTGACCTCTTATCAGTCCCGTTTCAGGGTCGTTCCGGATGTCTGGCTAACCTTAATCTGTGAAGTTCTCAGAACAACGCTGGATGCCGGTGGGAGTGTTGTGGACTGAGTGTGGGGATGGGGAAGAAGGGAGGGTGTGTGCATTTGTCTGTAGTGATGCAGTGAATGAGTTCAGGGGTAAACGAATGAGTGTTTGGGAGTAAACATGGAAGACATTGTGATTCAAAAGTGAAGCCTCCAGCCCTAACAGATGTTTACCTGATAAAGGTGGATTTGAGTCCAGAAACTCAGCATGCAATTAATTTAACAAGGACTGTTTCCCTTTGGTAAGAAAGGATTTCTCTGAATGCTTTCATCTATTATCTTTATTATTTACTGATGAAATAAATAATTCCTTGTTCGTTCCTTGCTCTTTCAATGGCATTCTCCTTATTTAAGACAGAAATTTGTCTAACAGTCTAAGATTTTTACAACAGAATCTGCTTACAGCCTGTTTCAACACTTTCGGCCATCTGCCTAGCATGAGTTCGCGGTTCACGCTCCATGCCTGACAGATAAAGATTAAATATACATTTTCTCCAGCTTGGGCAAAATGTTCCCTATGAAATAGCTTGCTTAATTAGTTTGCTTAAGAAACCTCCCCTCTTCCACTCCATGCCTTCATATAGCTTCTCCGTTGTGTGGATTCCCTGTTGAACAACCGCACTATATTCCCAATGTTATCGAACATTTGACAGATTTCCCCCTAGTGTGTATGTGATGAATTCTAAAAGTTTTGCCATCATGGAGGAACTTGCATCTATATGGTTCCTCCCATGCAGGTTATTTGATGACATTTACAGAAGGCTTTTGGCTCACTCCATACTTTGATATGGTTTTTGCACAGTGTGAGTTCTGTGATGATTTCTAAGGCTCCAGGAAGTACTGAAGTTCTTTCCACACTCCACACATTTATGTGGTTTCTCCACAGTGTGGGTTCTGCGATGAAGAGAAAGGTTTCCACTATAACTGAAGCTCTTGCCACACTCTAGACATTTATCCCTGTGTGGATTCTGTGATGAATTGTAAGGCTGCTTCAACATTTTCTATACTCTCTGCTGTAGAATTTTCTAATCTAGTATAAAGGGTGCATTATCACTGAATATTTCTGTGCATTAATTAACCTTGTTTCCTCTCCAGGCTGCGAGGTTTCTCTAATTTTATTTATTTATTTATTTGCTTACATTTCTATCCCACCCCATACCCTAAGGTCCCTGGGCGGGTAACAGCAGATTAATCAGCAGATTAAAAACAATATAGACATTAAAACAAGATACACATTAAAAATGGAATACAGATTAAAAACACTTTAAAAATTCAGAAAATTTAAAACAGTATGCTCCAGATTGCGTTTGTTGTGCCTGTGACTGGGGAAGGGGGAGAATATGACCACCTCAGCCAAAGGCCAGGGCAAAGAGGTGCGTCTTTACCACCTTCCTAAATAAATGTAAGGAAGGGGCATGACACACCTCAAGGGGGAGGCTATTCCATAATCTGGGAGATATCGCTGAAAAGGCCCTCTCCCGGGTGCCCATCAGCCTTAATGAAGGTGGTAGAATAACCAGGAGGGCCTCACTACTTGATCTTAAGGCATGGGCAGGTTGGTATAGGAGAAGGCACTCCTTTAGATATTTGGGCCCCAAGTCATTTAGGGCCTTATAGGCCAGAGTTAACACCTTGAATTGGGCTCAGTAGTGAATTGGCAGCCATTGCAACTCTTTTAAGACCGGTGTGATGTGCATCCAGCTAGCTGTTCCGGTCAGTACTCTAGCAGCTGCATTCTGCACTAGCTGCAACTTCTGAACCGTCTTCAAAGGCAGCCCCATGTAGAGTGTGTTACAATAGTCCAGTCTAGAGGTTACCAAAGTATTGATAACTGTGGCCAAGTCACCTCTATCCAGAAGAAGCTTCAGTTAACGCACTAGCCGCAGTTGGGCGTAGGCACTCCTGGCCATGGCCTCCGCCTGGGCTTCAAGCATTAGCGCTGAGTCCAGGAGTACCCCCAAGTCATGCACCTGTCATCAAGGACAGGGTGTCTCCCAACTACCTGGACCCGAGGCCCCGTGACACACAGCACCTCTGTCTTGTCTGGATTCAACTTCAATTTAGTGGCCCTCATCCAGCCCATAACCGCCTCCAGACACCTGTCAAGCACTTCAACCGCCTCTCCTGATTCAGATGACAGAGAGAGATAGAGCTGGGTATCATCTGCATATTGGTGACACTTCACTCCAAAACTCCTGATGACCTCTCCCAGTGGCTTCATATACATGTTCAATAACATGGGAGATAAGATCGACCCCTCAGGAACCCCAGAAGTGAGCTCCTAGGGTGTCGAATCAGTGTCTCCCACAGTCACTATTTGGAATCTACTATGGAGATAGCAGAACCAGTGCCAAGCATTGCCTCCCACTCCTAAACTCTGTAGTCTCTCCAAAAGCATACCATGGTCAATGGTATCAAAAGCCACCGAGAGGTCCAGGAGAACCAACAGGGTAGCGTTCCCACTTTCTCTCTCCCGGAGTAGGTCATCAACCAGGGCAACCAAGGCGGTTTCCGTGCCATAGCAAGGCCTGAAGCCAGATTCAAATGGGTCCAGATAATCAGCTTCTTTCAAGCATGCTTGCAGTTGAACAGCAACAGCCCTCTCTAGAATCTTGGCTAGAAAAGGTATGTTCTGGGTCCAGGGTGGTCTTCTTCAGGAAGGGGCGCACCACAGCCTATTTCAGGGCCGGTGGGACCACCCCCTCCCTCAGAGAGGCATTCACTACCTCCTGGATCCACCCAGTCATGCCTTGTTGGCTAGAATTTATCAGCCATGAAGGGCAGGGATCCAAAGAGCACGTCATCGGCCGCACCCCCACAAGCAGCTTGTCCGCATCCTCAGGCCACAATAATTGAAACTGATCCAAATAAATTGGACAAGACAGTTATCTGGCTGTACTTCTAGGCAATATTCCCTTATTTGCAGCTTCTCCTTCCCTTTTCTCCTGGAAGCTCCTGGTCAGACGTTCTTCAAGTTTTGCATCTTCTAAGAAGGAAAATTCCCCTTTGAACCGCTGATCCTCTTCCAGTTGTGAAATTTCAGTTCCCCTTCAGCTGAAATGAGCAGCTCCCTATTATTTTCCTCCCCGTGTCTTCTGTGGAAGAGATTAAATAAGACAGAATAAGAGAAACTGATTAGAAATTCATGGTCCAAAGCAAACCATTCTATGAGGGTGTCAATTAAAAGGTTGTCTCCTCTTTCATCAGAAAAAAAGTTTATTCCTCTCTCTTCCCTCAGATGTGTCTCCTTTGACCAAAATATTTCATAAGAACATAAGACGCTCAGAGGAGACCTGCAGGATGAGTCCAGAGTCCATTTAGTCCACAAGAATCTAAGATAAGCCGTGCTAGATCAGGCCACAGTCCATCTACTCATGGGCTTCTCTTAGGTTCTTATGGACTAGATGGGCTGTGGCCTGGTCCAGCAGGGCTTGTTCTTCTGTGGCATTCTGAAACTACGGCAGCAGTAGTAAAGGCAATGGCTCACCAATTGGGCCCCAGACTCTTACCCTGGGAACTGGGAGCAGATGATAGTTCCAGTAGGGCTTCTGGCCAATTCCAGTAAAGGTTCCGTACAGAATGCTGAAATGGGCAACAAACTTTCCAGATAATATCCAGGTGGAACAATGGGGAAAATGTGGTCAAGAAACATGAAGTTTATACTGTTCGCCAGAAATAAGGCTTCCATAAAATGATGTACAGGGGGCATTTAACTGCCACAAAACTGAACAAAACCTGAAAAACTTTTTAAATACCAAATCAACTATGGCACTACAATCCCAATGTGCTGACTGAAACTCTTTCTGCACTCCATTTCCCCTTGTGTGTGTTTGTGATGGTAACTCCTAATGAGGGTATTTGAGGTATATTAAATAAACTTTTTGCACTCACCATGTATTCATATGGATTTTCCTCAGTGTGGATCCTTTGATGCCTAGTAAGGTTCCTACTTTCAGTAAATTTTTTTCCACACTTCACACATTTATATGGTTTCTCCCCTGTGTGGGTTCTGAGGTGAATAGTAAGGTGTGGACTTTGACTGAACGTCTTTCCACACTCCGTACATTTATGTGGTTTCTCCCCTGTGTGGATTCTGAGATGAATTTTAAATCCACTGCTTTGACTGAAGCTCTTTCCACACTCCATGCATTTATATGGTTTCTCACCTGTGTGCGTTCTGAGGTGAATTTTAAGTTGACTGTTTTCACTGAACCTCTTTCCACACTCCACACATTTATATGGTTTTTCCCCTGTGTGGATTCTGAGGTGAATTCTAAGGTTTTCACTTTGACTAAAACACTTTCCACACTCCATACATTTATGTGGTTTCTCCCCTGTGTGGGTTCTGAGGTGAATTCTAAGATGTTCACTTTGACGGAAGCTCTTTCCACACTCCATACATTTATATGGTTTCTCCCCTTTGTGGGTTCTGAGGTGAATTTTAAGTTTACTGTTTTCACTGAAGCTCTTTCCACACTCCACACATTTGTATGGTTTCTCCCCCGTGTGGGTTCGGTGATGAGTTTTAAGTCCATTGCTATTAATGAAACTCTTCCCACACTCCTCACATTTATGTGGTTTCTCCCCGGTGTGGGTTCTGTGATGAATTTTAAATCCACTGCTTTGATTGAAGCTCTTTCCACACTCCATACATTTATGTGGTTTCTCCCCTGTGTGGGTCCTGAGATGCATTTTAAATGTACTGCTATCTCTGAAGCTCTTTCCACACACCGTACATTTATGTGGTTTCTCCCCAGTGTGGGTTCTGAGATGTGTTTTAAGTCCAGTGCTATCACTAAAGCTATTTCCACACTCCACACATTTATGTGGTTTCTCCCCTGTGTGGGTTCTGTGATGAGTTTTAAGTCCACTGCTATTACTGAAACTCTTTCCACACTCCACACATTTATGTGGTTTCTCCCCAGTGTGGGTTCTGTGATGTGCTTTAAGTCCACTGCTATTACCGAAGCTCTTTCCACACTCCACACATTTATATGGTTTCTCCCCAGTGTGGATTCTGTGATGAGTTTTAAGTCCACTGCTATTAATGAAACTCTTTCCACACACCACACATTTATATGGTTTCTCCCCTGTGTGGATTCTCAGATGAGTTTTAAGTTCACTGCTATTAATGAAACTTTTTCCGCACTCCACACATTTATGTGGTTTCTCCCCTGTGTGGATTCTGAGATGAGCCCTAAGTTTACAGCTTTGTGTGAAGCTCTTTCCACACTCCATGCATTTATATGGTTTCTCCCCTGTGTGGGTTCTGAGGTGAATTTTAAGATGACTATTTTCATTGAACCTCTTTCCACACTCCACACATTTATATGGTTTCTCCCCTGTGTGGGTTCTGACATGGTTTTCAAGTCCACCGTTTTGTCTGAAGCTCATTCCACACTCCATACATTTATGTGGTTTCTCCCCTGTGTGGATTCTGAGATGAATTTTAAGTGCACCGCTTTGTGTGAAGGTCATTCCACATTCCATACATTTATGTGGTTTCTCTCCTGTGTGGGTTCTGAGGTGAATTTTAAGTCTACTGTTTTCACTGAACCTCTTTCCACACTCCACACATTTGTATGGTTTCTCCCCTGTGTGGATTCTGAGATGAGTTTTAAGTCCACTGCTATTAATGAAACTCTTCCCACACTCCACACATTTATGTGGTTTCTCCCCGGTGTGGGTTCTGTGATGTGTTTTAAGTCCACTGCTAGAACTGAAGCTCTTTCCACACTCCACACATTTATGTGGTTTCTCCCCTGTGTGGATTCTGAGATGAGTTTTAAGTACACCGCTTTGTGTGAAGGTCATTCCACATTCCATACATTTATGTGGTTTCTCCCCTGTGTGGATTCTGAGATGAATTTTAAGTGCACCGCTCTGTGTGAAGGTCATTCCACATTCCATACATTTATGTGGTTTCTCTCCTGTGTGGGTTCTGAAATGAGTTTTAAGTCCACTGCCATTACTGAAGCTCTTTCCACACTCCACACATTTATATGGTTTCTCCCCCGTGTGGGTTCTGTGATGAATAGAAAGGCTTCCACTGTAATTGAAGCTCTTGCCACACTCTTGACATTTATACGGCTTCATACCTGTGGGAATTTTGTGGTGAATTCTAAATCTGCTTTCTATCCTAGTACAAAGAACATTTCTTGCATTAATTAGATTTGTTTTCTCTTCAGCATGAGGGATTTCTCTTTATTTCTGGCTGTACTCCTAGGCAATATTCCCTTATTTGCAGCTTTTCTTTCCTTTTTCTCCTGGAAGCTCCTGGTCAGACATTCTTGGATTTTTGCATCTTCTAATAGGGAAAATTCTCCTTTGATCCTCGGATCCTCTTCCAGTTGTGAAATTTCAGTTCCCCTTCAGCTGAAATCAGCAGCTCCCTATGATTTTCCTCCCGGTGTGTTCTGTGGTAGAGACTAAATAAAATGGAAGAAGTAAGAGAAACGTGTGAAAAGGAAAAAAATAGATGTAACAAAATGGCAATCATTGGATGCATATGATAAGCAGATACAGGTGAAGGCACCATCTTCCTACTCACATAGACATAGGGTCTTTATGACAATTGATCATATACTGGTTAATAAAGTGTTTAACACAATTCTAGAAGAAATTAGTCTTGATACCATTTGGATATCCGACCATGCACCTTTAATGCTAGAAATTAACTTCAAAGGGAAAAAGAATAAAATTTGGAGGTTTGATCCAACAATAGTAGTAGAAGAATAAGACATAAGAAAATTGCGAGATGAGATCATAAACTTTTTTGAGATAAATGATGATGGTAACCTCTCAGAAAGTATAATATGGGATGCCTTTAAGGCTGCAATAAGAAGATGGAGATAGGATCTAGCAGGAAAAGATCATCAGGAAAGAATAAGAAGACAAAGGGTGTTTTTCCACTGTCACTAGAAGTACCCATTAAGTACCCATTAATGTGTGCCCAAATAGACACAGCTTATAAGGCATACCTGAGAACAGGGGCAATAAGGCATAGAAGGGAATGGATCAAATTAAATAAAGATTTGGAAATAAGTGAAAGTGATAAGTTGGAAAAGAAATTCTTATACATTAACAATCAAAGTATGGTGGAAATGACACAGAATATTAAGACACTAATGAGATGATTAAAAAAATGAAGGAATAGAAATATGTTAGGGTTAGAAAAACCTTTGCTCTGCACAGGTATTAATAAATAGAGAGATCATGGATAAATTTGCTATTCAGAAAGGAAGAAGACAAGGATGCCCCCTTTCACCTTTATTGTTTATACTGAAACTTTAAGTGTTAAACAGAGGTATTAGACATAATGCAGATATTAAAGGAATTAAAGTCAAAAAAGAATATAAGATAAGAGCCTTTGCAGACGACTTAGCTATGATATTAACAGATCCAAACAATTCGATAAATTTAGACAGGTTATCCAAGCATATGGAAAGGTGGCAGGCCTAAAAGTAAATGAGAAAAAGATTAAAGTCATAGTTAAAAGTATGAAAAAAGAGGAGCAAGAATGCTTTCAAATGAAATCAAGATTTGTTGTGGAAAAGAAAGTCAAATACTTAGGAGTAAAATTGACCAATCAAAATATTGCATTGTACCAGAATAACTACCTGAAAGTTTGGTCAGGAATTAGACAAGATCTTCTGAAATGGACCAGTTTAAACTTATCATTAATGGGAAGGCGATCAGGGATAAAAATGAACATGTTCCCAAGAATGATGTTTTTATTCCAAGTATTACCTGTTGCGATTAATCGAAAGAGTTTGCAAAATGGCAAAAAGATATCTCAACATTTATATGGCAAAGGAAAAAGCCGAGGATAAGATCTGAATTGATGCAAGACTCAAGAGAATGAGGAGGACTCAGATACCAATATCATGCATCATATTGTCTAGGGTGGATTGCAAAATGTTTTTGGCTGAAAGATCATAGACTATTGCAGTTGGAAGGAGAAGGTTTGAGATATGGGTACCTGTGGCATGAAAAAGCGATAATTAATTTGGACTTTAAAAATCATTTTGTGAGGAATGCTCTGTATAAGATCTGGCTGAAATGTAGCTCACAAATGCAGTAGACGAAGTCATTAAAAACAAGAAGAGTTCATTTAGAAAATGGAAGGCTTGTCCAAATGAGGAGAACAGGAGGGAACATAGACACTGGCAACACAAATGCAAGACGGCCATTAGGAAAGCTAAGAAAGATTTTGAGGAGCACATTGCTAAAAACATCAAAAGAAATAACAAGAACTTCTATAAGTATATCAGAAGTAGGAATCCAACCAGGAGAGCAGTTGGACCACTAGATGGTAAAGGACAGAAAGGGGTAATTAAAGAAGAAATGGAGATTGCAGAGACTAAACGAATTTTTTGCTTCCATATTCACGGAGGAAGACAGAAGACACAAGCCAGTAGCTAAGCCTGTATTTTCTGAAGAGTTAAACTGGACAGAGATAACCAAGGAATAGGTCCTTGCATGTCTCAATAAACTAAATGTTAACAAGTCACCGGGACCAGATGGTATTCATACAAGAGTCCTTAAGGAACTTGCTGAGCTTCTAACAAAAATATATAATCTTTCCCTAACATCAGGCTCTGTACTTGAGGACTGGAACGTAAATGTAACGCCAATCTTCAAAAAAGGATCCAGGGGTGATCCAGGCAATTACATACCAGTTAGCTTAACATCGATTCCATGTAAGGTGATGGAAACCATCATTAAAGACAGTATAAGTGTGTACATGGAGGAGCAAGAATTGCTGAACAAAAGCCAGCATGGCTTCTGGAAAGGTAATGCCTCACAAACTTGTTGGAATTCTTTGAGAGTGTCAGTAAACATGTGGATAAAGGCAAACTAGTAGACATTGTCTATCTGGACTTCCAGAAGGCTTTTGACAAAGTTCCACATCAAAGGCTATTTAGTAAACTCATCAGCCATGGAATAAAAGGACAGGTTCTGTCCTGGACTGGCTTAAGGGCAGAAAGCAGAGAGTAGCAATAAACGGCAAATTCTCAGGGTGGAAAGAGGTAAAATGTGGGGTCCCTCAAGGTTCAGTGTTGGGACCAATGCTTTTTAATTTATTCATCAATGATCTAGAAGAAGGGGTACATAGTAAAATAGCAAAGTTTGCTGATGATACTAAATTATTTAGGATAGTAAAAACCAAAAGAGATTGCCAAGAGCTCCAGAGGGATCTCTTAGCATTGGGTGAGTGGGCAACCAAGTGGCAAATGTGCTTTAATCTTAACAAGTGCAAAGTAATGCACATCGGGGCCAAGAATCCAAATTACGTCTATAAACTGATGGGGTCTGAGCTTTCTGCAACACACCAGAGGCATTTCCGCACTGGATCGCGTTCGAAACCGAACGCGTTCAGGCGGAAAGCTTAAGCCAGCTTCGGGCGCTTTCCCCGTTCACACACAGACGCGCCAGAACGCGTGTAAACGCGTTCCGGAGCGTCTGGGTGCGAATGGTCAAAGCGCCCGAAGCTGCCTTAGCCGGCAAACGCCGGCCAGGGGCGCGCCGGCAGCCGCGGAGGCAGATCGACAATCAGCTGTTTGAAAAACAGCTGATTGTCAAAGCCGCGCGGCGTCGGAGGCGCGCCGGCAGCCGTTCGGGAGACAGAAGAAGCGCGAACGCTTCTTCTTCCGAACGGCTGCCGGCAGCTCGTCCGCGTTGGAACGCGTGTAGAGCACTTCGAAGTGCTCTACATTTCGAACGCGGAAAAGACAGGTGAGGACACGTCGGGACGCAAGCCGCGCGCGGCCAATGCGGATGACGTGTCCTCACCTGTCTTTTTCGCGTTCCGTTTTCCCCCGTGCGAAAACGTCTCAGGAAAGGGATCTCAGGGTTTTGGTGGACAGTTCAATGAAGGTATCAACCCAGTGCGCAGCAGCAGCGAAAAAAGCAAATTCAATGCTGGGAATAATTAGGAAGGGAATAGAAAATAAGGCAGCAAGTGTCATTTTGCCTCTTTGCAAGTCTATAGTGAGGCCACATTTGGAATATTGTGTACAATTCTGGTCACCACACCTTAAAAAGGATATTGTGGAACTAGAGAAAGTGCAGAAAAGGGCAACCAGAATGATTAAGGGTCTGGAACAAAATCTCTTATGAAATCAGGCTGCAACATCTAGACCTCTTCAGTCTGGAGAGACATTGTTTAAGAGGGGACCTGATTGAAGTATATAAAATTATGCATGGAATAGAAAAGGTGGATAGAGAAAACTTCTTTTCTGTATCACACAACACTAGAACCAGGGGGCACTCCATGAAGCTGATGGGTAGGAGAGTTGGATCCAACAAGGGGAAGTATTTCTTCACCCAGAGGGTCATCGGTTTATGGAATGTGCTGCCGGAAGAGGTGGTGACAGCTACCAGTATGGATCGCTTCAAGGTAGGGTTAGACAAATTTATGGATGACAGGTGTATATATGGATACTAGAATGAATGTCTAGGTACATCTTTCAGGCTGGGGGGGGCAGAAGCAGGACGCTTCTAATGCCATTTGCTTGGATTCGAGAGCAGGAAAAGGTTTGTCCTTGTCTGTTTGAGATGCCCATGAGCATTTGGTGGGCCACTGTGTGCGACAGGACACTGGACTAGATGGGCTGTGGCCTGATCCAGCAGGGCCTCTCTTATGTTCTCATGTAAATATAAAAATAACTTACACAGGAGAATACCTCTATGGGTGTCACCACTTGAAGGGTTATTAAAAGAACAGATAAGTTTGCAAATTATTGGAACCCCTTTATCAACTATCTTCAACAAACTGTTGTAATCACGGATGGATTGTTAATCAAAGGGTTGGCAGACAAGAAAAAGGAAACACTGATGAGAGCAAAAGAAGAGATACCAAAATGAGATCCAAAAAAATGAAGGAAGTCATCTATAACAACAACTGAAAGATGTAAAAATAATCTATAATGCCATTGTATGAAAATTCTAAGAAAAAGTATTTTTACAAAAGGAAATATGTTACAAGAATACTAAATGAAAAAAATGAAGTTGTAGTGGACGATGGGAAGATTGTCGAGGTTTTTAGGAGGTCTTATGAAAAGCTATATACTGCTGGTAGCGTAGAACACATAGACTTGGATATAGGAAAGAAAATAAGTCAAGAGCAAAAACAAAAACTGAATGCCCAAATAACGATGGATGAAAATAAAGAAGTGTTTAGTAAATTAAAAGTTGGGAAGTCGCTGGAACCAGATGGGTTTTCAGCTATCTTCTATAAGAAATATCAGGACTTGCTAATGCCAAGATTATGCTTACTATTTAATGAGATATTGAATATGCAACGAATTCCTGAGACCTGGAAATGCCCTACCATAATAACGATGCCCACTTTGGGCAAAGCTCTTTCCACGTTCCACCCATTTATACCCTTTCTCTCCTGTGTAAATTTTAGGATATCCCTGTGTGGAGACCACAGGCTTTTTACAGCCCAGCAAGGACTCAGCTATGCAGATTTTTCTTTCCTTACCAAGCTTCCAGGACTTTAGGGAAGTAGGAGGCAGGGTTCCCGCCCAAAAAGGAGGGTCAGCTGACTTTCCTGCCCTATCAAGAGCTGGGGGGAACCCATATAAAAAGGAGAGACACAGTGAGAGCAGTGTGGGTGGTTTTAGAGCAGAGGAGAAGGCAGGAGCCAACTAACTCCTTGCAGCCATTCACCACGTGCTCTGTGCAAACGCAGCAGAGAGTGGAGGTTTGGAAACTCTCAGAGGGGAGAGCAGAGAACCTCAGGAGAGAGGCAGGAGGCTTCTCTCTGTTTTTGCTGTGTCTCCTAGCTCAGTGTTTCCCAAAGTGTGGTACGCGTACCCCCAGGGGTACGGGAAGAGTTTGGTGGGGGTATGCGTTGCACCGGAGTTTGGTGGGGATCATGTGGGAATATCCACTGCACCATGCTTATTTTGATTTTTATTAAAGCATATGTTTTTATGAGGGGTACTCAGTGTTACAAAAATTATAGAAGGGGTACACATATGTCAAAAGTTTGGGAAACACTGTCCTAGCTAGAAGCTAAGCAAGGGAGTGAGTTGCAGACAAGCTTGTCCTGAAGCCTAGAGAGGCAGTCAGTTGCTTGTGTTAGAAAGCAGAGATTTCTTAGCTTAGGCAAAAAGCTGCTTTGGGGGAGGCACAGAGGCTTTATTTTGATCTAGTGGAGCTCAGTCTATTTTGCAACAGGAACTAAAGAGTGTATTAGGAACCCTGCAGCCTAGCCAGCTGACAAGAGAGGCAAATACTACATTTATTCTTTTACTTGGACTGAAGCTGAATTAAGCTATTTCTTTTGTTTTGGCTATTTGCTTACTTTCTATTATTCATTGCTGTACTTAATAAACCCTTATCTAGTTTATATCTACAGCTGAGAGAAGTCATGATTCTGGATAACGGTCCAAGTGGGCGTGCAATGACAAGTTAACTTTGCACCAGGGTACACTATACTACTCGGCATTTGGATACTCCTTGCCATTGGTCATTTTGCCAGTACCGGAAGGGTGGAGAATCATGTTGTAGTATTCTGCCTTATGGGGAAAAGAGGCAAGGTTTGGAGGTGGGAGAGACCAAAGCGAACAAATATCAGGCTTCCCAGGATATGGACACTGAAGCCAGTCGGGTGCCAGACAAATACAGGGGCCTCATACTGCTGGCCAGGATTGTAACCCTCCGTGTTCCCCGCAGGGCCTGGTGAGGGACTTGAAGGGCAGAAGCCCCATAGCCACCAGGGGGGAAACATCAAAAGGAAGTCAATTTGCAGCCAGGTAGAACCTTCACAAATCCTAAAAATGGGGCCCACATCTCTTTATTTGGGTTACATTCCAGTACAGATAAAGTCCTTTTATAGGCACTGTCCCATTAATACTCCAAGTGACTAATCCTCTGGAGATACATCTGGAACCTTTTCCCCACAGCAACTGCAGTTTCTGGGCTGAAAGTGGGAGTGAGGAGAGAATGGGCCACACTACTGGCTTCCTCTGATGGAGAATTGGTGCTGTCCTCTCTCAATAGAGGACAACCCTAGATGGTCTAGGCCAGGCATGTCAAAGATGCGGCCCGCAGACTGTATTAATATGGCCCGCGGCCGCTGGCTGCGGCCACCGCCGGCCACGGCCGCTGTCCTCCTTGGGCGCGAAGGAGGAGCGAGGCGAGGCGAGGCGGGACCCTCCGCGGCCGCCCGCCGCCGCGGCCACTCGCCGCTGTCCTCCTTGGGCGCGAAGGAGGAGCGAGGCAAGGCGAGGCGAGTGCCCGAGTGCATGGGCGCCGCCAGGGACAGCCAGCCCTGGCCACACCCCCAGCCCCTCCTCTGTGCCCCAGCCATGCCTCCAGCCCCTCCTCTATGCCTTAGCCACACCCCCGGCCACACCCCCAGCCATGCCCCAGCCCCCCCTCTGTGCCCTAGCCATGCCCCCCGCCACGCCCCCTGGCCCCCACAGTACTTTTTTTTTTTTGGATCTGGCCCTCTGCAAATTTGAGTTTGACACCTCTGGTCTAGGCCTTCTGAGTGGTAACCACCAGGTCTTGGAATCATCTCCCCTCTGAGATGCGTCAGGCAATATATTATTCCACCTTCTTTCAAAACCTTTATTTACTTCTTCCCATCAGAAACCATGATGCCCTTTCCTGGATTCCCACTGACTTCTTTCCCATCTGTATTTATATATAGTTCTTCTTACCAATTACGTCGACACCTGGATCTTGCTGTCTCTCCGTCTCCACTGGCGGCACTTACAGGTGAAGTGGGAAGACGCACCTTGTCCTAGGAAGGTCCAAAGGGTGAAATTAATAGTGTGAATTGGGAAGGGGAGCAACCATGACTATTTGAGGCGTCTTCTCGGCTCTCTTGAAGCCTCTTTCACTGTATAACTTCCTAGGCAAGGCAGGGAGAAAAGGCCCCAAGGGAGAAGCAGGAAAACATGGTCCCCTTTAGGGCTCTGGGTATAAGCTGGGAGGGGGCAGGATGGGCTGATTCCTCTTCTCCCATGGCAAGGGGGGGTCTCCCCTTTCACGGGCTTACTGGCAAATATGACTCCCTCCCTCCCTCCCACCACATACGCAGGCACTGGGTCACCTTCCCCTTAACACTCCTGTGGCTTCTTCAGAAGGAAGGTGGCACAGAACTGCCAGCCAGGAATGGGATGGGGACTCTTTCCATGCTCAACTGCAGCAGAGGCGCAGCCCAGAAAGCCCAGGCAGATTCTAGGAGGACAGGCGTAGCAGTGGCTGCTGAAATCAGTGCTCAAGCCCTGCCCCCAGGTTGAAGGCTCAGGCCATCTGCCGGGGTCCAGGGTGTCCTGCCTGTCTCTCCATCCCAGAGGTGGTCGGTCATGGGTCATAAAAAAGATACAATTGCCCTAAGTGTCATTTTACCTCTTCACAAATCTCTGCCGAGGCCACACTTGGAATACCTGCAGGATTCTGGTCACCACACCTCAAAAAGGATACTGTGGAAAAGGAGCAGAAAAGGTCAACCAGAATGATTAAGGGCGTGGAACAAAATCCCTCCCAAACTCAGACTCGAACGTCACTCAACCCTAGAACCAGGGGGCACCTAGGAAGCTGATGGGCAGGAGAATCAGACCAGTCAGGGGAAGGATTTCTCCACCCAGAGGATCATCAGTCTGTGGAACTGGCTGCCAGGGAAGTGGTGACCTACCTGGGCATCCATTCCAGTGGCCACGGACACACCTGTCCTCCATGAATTCCTCTAACCCCGCCTTAAAGCCACCAGGCTGGCTGCTGTCAGGACCTCTTCTGGTGGCCGATTCCATAGACCGATGACCCTCTTTGCCAAAATGGCTTCCTTCTCCGTCCTCAGGACTCTCCTGCCCGTTGGCTTCCAAGGTGGACGTGGTGCCACCTGGTCTCTTCCCGACACCTGAGGCTACGAGGCAAAAGTCGAATGAATGAGTTTCCTTTGTTGTTGGGACTCTGATGGGGAGGAAATGGGGGGCTGAGGGGGGGCATATTTCCCCCTTCCAGGCATCCCAGGAGTCTCTCTCTGCCAGGGGACAAAGGAACAGGGGGGACCAGGTCACCTTCGCCCAGTTCCCCCTCAGTCTCGCCCCCTTTCTCCCCATTGGCAGCCCACATCCTGACGCCCACTGGAGCCCCTTCCCTCCCCAGGGGGAATGGGGGAATCTTGAGAGGAAGGGAGACAATCCTGGGGACAAAATGGGGGGTCCTCTCCCCCCTGCCCCTCCCGGGAACCCCTTTGGGCAAGGAAACCGGAAATCCCCCCCTGCCCCGGTTTTCCATGCCCTCTGCCTTGCAGCTCAGAGTCTCTGGGAATGAGGGGGAGGGAAATTGTGTGTGTGTGTGGGGGGGGTGTTCTTGAGCTCTCTTGTGTCTCTTCCCCCCTCCTGCCTGCACCCCCCAGTTCCAAAGAGCCCCCCCTCAAATGCAGCTGTGCATTAAAGAGTGAAGAGAGCGGAGGGGGGGAGGGAGTAGTTCTGCAAACAATTCCCCCCCGGGGTCCCTTTCCGTCCCTGCCCCCAATGCAGCTCCCCCTGCAAAGTGATCCGGGGAGGGAAGGATTGCAGCCCCCCCACCCCCCTGCTCTCCCTCCCTCTCTCCGGTGCAGCTGGAGACAAAGAGGAGATCCTGCAGGGGGAGGGGCGCCCCCAGCCCCCCCCCAGGAGGAAGAAACCTCTCCCTCCCTGCCCCCCTTTACCTGCTCCTGCCCCCCCCAGCCAGGGATCTCCTGCATTCGCCCCCCACCCTTGCAATTCGCCTCCTGTGGCTGCAAAGGGACGCAAAAGGCAAACGCCCCCCCGCGGCCTGGAAGTCTCGCAAAGGCTCCTCCCTCCCCCTGCACTTCCGGTTCCCTTTCGGAGGGGGGAGGGGGAACTGATGTTCTGGGACCGGAGGGGGCGGGGGGGGGGCTTTGCCCTTCGCAGCCAGGAGGGGGGCGCTTTGCACTTCGGGACCCCTGCGGAGGGGGGGAGGCGAATGCAGGCGGGTCCTGGCTGAGGGGGAAGGAGGGGAGGGGGAGCGAGCAGGGAGTGGCTTTCTTCCTGGGGGGGGGCTGGGGCGTCCCTCCCCTCGCAAAACTTCCCCGCTGCAGCCACGTGGGAAGCCTCATGCCAGGTGAGCCCCTCACCTGGCACCTCCCTCCTTCACCCCCCCCCCCGGGGAAAGGAGAGCAGGAGCCCCGCTATGAGGAAGAGGAGGAGGGGAGGGGAGGAAGACCCCCCCGGGGCTGCTCCCCCTTTTCACGTCTACCTGAGTCGCCCAAAGGGCACCTGAAGGCTCCTGTCCTTCCATGGAGTCCCCTCGGCTGTGGTCACACGGAAGTTTTAATCCGGCTTCAGTCCGCTTTCAGAGTGAGGGACACATCAGCCAAGCGAGAAGCTCTTTTCTTCCAGGGGTAAAGAACTCAGAGATAATGTGGGAAGGAAATCCCTGGTCGCTTCGCTGAGGCGGACTGGAACCGGATTGAACCTCCGGTGTGGCCACAGCCCTTGTGGCTTCAGGGTGGGGAAGAGCCCTGGATCGTCACTGGAACCAGGGGGCACCTATGGAGCTGATGGGGAGAGAGTCAGGCCAGGTGAGGGAAGGAGTCCTCCACCCGGAGGGCCACTGCGATCCTCCATGAAGCCGGCTGGGCGGCCCTGGGCGAGTCTCAGCTCTCCTGAGCTCCCACAGCCCCACCGACCTCACAGGGGGTCTGTGCTGGAGAGAAGAGCAGAAGATTTGTCAGCCGCTTTGAGTCCCCTTCTTCCCATAACAGACACCCTGTGGGAGCTCAGGAGAGCTGAGACTAACCGAAAGTCACCTAGGTGGCTTCGTGGAGGGTTGTGGAATCAAACCCAGTATTTCCACATAAAGAGTCTGGCTCCCTAACCACTAGTCCAGACTGGTGGCCCTCTGGGTGGAGAAATCCTTCCCCTTGACTGGTCTGACCCTCCTGCCCATCAGCTTCATAGGTGCCCCTGGTTCTAGGGTTGGGTGACAAAGAAAATACATTTTCTGCATCCACCTTTTCTATGCCCTGAATGATTTAATGTCCTTCAGTCAGGTCCCCCCTTAAACACCATCTTTTCAGGCTGAAGAGGCCCAGATGTTGCAGTCTGATTTCGTGAGGGATTTTGTTCCAGCCCCTTAATCATTCTGGTTGCCCTTCTCTGCACCTTTTCCAGTTCCACAATATCCTTTTTGAGGTGTGGTGACCAGAATTGTACACAGTATTCCAACGGTGGCCTCACCATACATTTGTAAAGAGGTAAAATGACACTTAGGCCAACCATATCCTAAGGGAAGGCCTGCTGGATCAGGCCACCGCCTTCCTTAAAGCAGCGGCGGCGCGGCAGCGGTGCGGCGGACGCGGGGGGGCCTGCGCACACTTTGGCGACCCCGCCGAAATGGGTGCACGACCCCCAATGGGGTCGCGATCCACAGGTTGAAAACCACTGTCCTAAGGGAAGCCCTGCTGGATCAGGCCACAGCCCATCCAGTCCATAAGGACATCAAAGGAACCCTGCTGGATCAGCCGACAGGCCTTGCAGTCCAGTACCGCACCTCACACAGTGGCCACCAGTTGCTGTCAAGGTCTTTGCTAATTCAGAAAGCGATTGCTGTGCTCTGTCTGTCGCCAGAATGTCCTGGAGCTGTTCCCTTCCTGTAACTGCGTCTCTGTGCGTTTCCAGTCACAAAGAAGTTTCTATTCTGCCGTGGGAAAGATGAGATCAGAACTGCCAGGCGTCTATTGTGCTCGGAGGAGAATCCCAGACAGGAATGTCCATGTTTGTACAATTGGAGGCCGGGCTGTTTATTGCATCCATTTTGCTGCTTTATAGATGCCTTCCGAGCTGTATGTACCTGCTGCGAAGATGTAGTCTTTTAGGCTGTTAAGTTTTTTATTTTCACACTTACACACACGTCACCTGCATTTACTCTGGTCACCTGCTATCAGGAAGGCAACAAAAGCTTTCCATTTTGGAAAGAATTGCTGTGCCAGTGAATACTGCCTTCACGTTTGTTGTGCTGTGATCTCAGCAATATGCTTTCTCTGCCAATCGATCAATCAATCGATCGATCAATCAAGGGATTAATACCCTGGATTTAACCGTTGCTTCCGGGCGTCTCAAGCAGAAGACAGAATCAAAGCCTTCACTTGCTCTCCACTTCCTGCAAGTGGCTTTTAGAGGCCTCCTGCTGGTCTCTCCAACCTGGAAGTTCTTTTGTCTCTTTCTCAGTGCCCGGGTTTCACCATCCTACATTACCATAGGCAAGACTTACTGCTTTAATTATTCTGTCCCTTTTCCTTTTCCCTCTTTGTCTGAGGAGGCCATAATAGGATACTGGATGGTAGTGGATCCCCAATAGTTTCAGTATAACACGTAATCTGGCGATCTCAATACACACAGTACGTGTTGGAAGAGATGGAGAAATGCTAGAATAATGAGAGAAAACGTCTGTGCCCCATGGGAATGTTTCATTAAACTGGAAATAAGGTGAATTGGTTATCCCGCTGTCTGGCTCTGCTCGCCCCCCCAGCTTTTCTTTATCACACAACACGAGACCCAGGGGGCATCTATGAAGCCAATGGGTAGAAGAGTCAGATCAGAGAAGGGGAAGGATTTCTTCACCCAGAGGGTCATCAGTTTGTGGAATTTGCTGCCGGAAGTGGTGGTGACAGCTACCAGCCTACATTGCTTTAAGGACAAATTTATGGTCAACAGATGTATCGATGGCTACTAGAATGGACGTCTAAGTCCATCTGTCAGCCTGGGGGGGAGCGGGACAGGAGGCCACTAAGGCCATTTGCTCGAATTGGAGAGCAGAAGGTTTGCTCTTGTCTCTGCTTGAGATGCCCATGGGCAATTGGTGGGTCACTGTGTGAGACAGGATGCTGGAGTAGATGGGCTGTGAGCTGATTCAGCATGGCTCCTCTGAGGTTCTTATGGACTAGATGGGCTGTGGCCTGATCCAGCAGGGCTCCTCTGAGGTTCTTATGGACTAGATGGGCTGTGGCCTGATCCAGCGGGGCTTCTCTGAGGTTCTTATGGACTCAATGGGCTGTTGCCTGATCCAGCAGGCTTCCTCTTAGGTTCTAATGGACCAGATGGGCTGTGGCCTGATCCAGCAGGGCTCCTCTGAGGTTCCTATGGACTGGATGGGCTGTGGCCTGATCCAGCAGGGCTCCTCTGAGGTTCTTATGGACTAGATGGGCTGTGGCCTGATCCATCAAGGCTCCTTTGAGGTTCCTATGGACTGGATGGGCTGTGGCCTGATCCAGCAGGGCTTCCCTTATGTTCTTATATTCAGCATACCTGCCAATACGGGAGTCACCGAAAGCACAGGAAAGGAACCATGTGTTCCCTGTTCCCTCCCACACCATTTTCCTTTTGTTTCTTGTCTCTTAGATTGTAAGCCTGAGGGCAGGAACCTGTCTAAGATTAATATAATATCGTAACCCGCCCTGAGACCTTCGGGTATAGGGCGGGATAGAAATACAAATAAATAAATAAATAAAGGTCCCAAGGTCCAGGGGTGTCTGGTGCTCCGTGGGGGCCTCTGGCCTGATGGCCAACTTAGCCTATGCAGCTTCGTTTTGTCAGACGGATGCTTCTGCCTTGGAGCGTTGACCGCGAAAGCATCCTGCATCTTCCAAGTGGGCTGATAAAGAGGCTCCTGGCCTCCTGGCCCTGGTGTAAGTCACTGGCAGGCCCTTGCCCTCCCCCCCAAGATTATTGACCCTTACTCTGGATCTGTTCCCTGATCCCTTCGTCTTCCCTCTGACCAGTCCTTTCTCCACCAAAGGGGGAAAGGGGATCAGAGCAGCTCCACCCCTGTGGTCCCCTGGGGAATTTGGGTTCCTTCTCTCTGGGTACCTGTGGGTCGCCCTGCAGGGGAGGCTGAGTTAGATAGTGTTGAAAGAAAAGAGCTGGTCACTTTGCTGATGTATTCTCTCACTCTGAAAGTGGACCGAAGCTGGATTAAAACTTAGGTGTGGACACAGCCCAAGTTGTATATTCCTCCTTAACAGACACTAGCAGAGTCCTCTAGGAAAATCCCACCCTAATTTGTTTATTACTTTTCTCCCACCCTTTTCCTGAAGGCCTCAGGGCTGGAGATGCAGCAGGAAGGACCCCCTCCCCTAAGGCCATGGGGCCACCAGACCCCCAGGGACCCCAGGGGTGACCTGAAGGTCCCAGGAGGCAGCAGGAGGAACTCGGCAAAGGACACAGAAGTGGTTAAGTGGAACAAGCCGATCTGGATTTAAGGGCCTTTGCTCCTTCTCTGCCCAAAACCAGTTTCCTAAAAGTCTTTTCCTTTTAAAGATGGGATGGGGAAGCCCTCCTGCCTCCCCACTTATTCCATGTCCTCTGAAGGGGCTTCGCAAGGCCCAGGGGTTCAGGGTCCGCCTCTCCCCCCTCAGAAGGTGTCTAGTCCATCTAGTCAATAAGAACCACAGATGATCACTGCAGGATCAGGCCACGGCGCATCCATCCCAGGATCCGTCTCACCGGGTGTCCACTGGTCGCTTTCTGCCCATCCAGATGTGTTTGGTCTCCTCTCCTCTCCTGCCGCCCAGTGAATTTCCTTCCAGGCTTGCGCAGCCATTTTCCCCTTTCATGTGGGGCAGAGAGGGGGGAGCTGGGGGGGGAGGAGGGCAGCTTCAGGGGCAGAATGGGGGGGGGTCTTTCCCCCGCTCATCCTTCCTGGCAGATCCTTTGGGCAAGGGTCCCAGAGCCCCCCCCCCCCCCGCCTGCCCTGATTTCCCTCCCCTCCGCCTTGCAGCTCGGGGTCTTTGGGATGGAGGGGGAGGGAAAGGGTTCCTCTGGGTCTCTGCCCCCCGCTGCCTAGACCCTCCCTCCGTCCCTCCCGCTCCTTCTGCCCCCCCAGCCAAGAATCTCCTGCATTGCCTCCCCCCCCCCGGAATCCCAAAGCAGAAACCTCCTCATGGGGCTGCCATAAGAGGGGGGATCCTGTCCAGGGAGGGGGGAGAAGGGGGAGAGGCTTCACTTCCCCCAGATCTCTGGGGTCCCATTGAGGGACGGAGCTTCTCCCCAGGGCGCCTGGAGCACCTCAAGCCCCCCACGCTCTGGGGGAAGAGGCAGGGTGGCCTAGTGGTTAGGGAGCCGGACTCTTATCTGGGGATACGGGAGAGCAGGTTTGCCCTTGTCTCTGCTCCCACACTCCCCCACGAAGCCAGCTGGGTGACCTTGGGAGGGTCACAGCTCTCTTCTGAGCTCCTACAGCCCCACGTGCCTCACAGGGTGCCTGCTGGGGGAAGAACAGGTTTGTCAGCAGCTTTGAGTCCCTTAAATGGGTGAGAAAAGCGGGTAGAAAAGGCGACTCTCCTCCTCCTCCTTCTTCTTCCCTGGCAGGAGAGGAACCCCAGGTCCCTCCTGCCCCCCACAAGGGTCCCGAAGTGCAAAACGCGCCCCCGTCTGGCTGCAAGGGGCAAAGTCGCCCCGCCCCCCGTCCCGCCCGGGAGCAGCAGTTCCCCCCTCCCCCTCCGAAAGGGAGCCGGAAGTGCAGGGGGAGGGAAGGAACGAGGGGCTTCCGGACGGGGACGCCGTTCTTTGTCCCTTCGCAGTTGGACTGGGGAGGCGGATCGCGCTTCGGGAGCCTTTGGAAGGGGGGGTCGAATGCACGAGATCCCCGCATGGGGGACCGAGCAGGTAAGGTGGGGGCAGCAGGGAGGGGGGGTTTCTTCCTCCGGGCGGGGGCGCTGGGGGCGCTCCTCCCCTTGCGGGATCTCCTGCTTTGCCTCCCGCTGCACCCTAGGGAGGGGGGGGAGGGAGAGCGGGGGTGGGGGCTTCAATCCCTTCATCCCCTGGATCACTTGCGGGGGGGGCTGCATTTGGGGCAGGGAACGGGACCTCGGGGGGGGGATTCTTTGCAGAACATTTCTCCCCTCCCCCCCTCCCTTCACTCTTCAATGCACATCTGTCGTTGAGGGGGGGCTGCTTGGAAGTGGGGGGCATATCAAGGTCCAGGCAGGAGGGGGCAGAGACACTGGGGAGCTCAAGACCACCAATTTCCCTCCCCCTCCATCCCCAAGGGAGGGTCAATAGGGACAGGTCCCCCCATTCTGCCGTCTGGATTCCCTCCCTCAACCAAGACCCCCCCACTTCCCCCCTGGGAGGGAAGGGGCTCCAGCAGGCATCAGGATCTGGGCTGCCAATGGGGAGAAAGGGGGGGAGGACTGAGGGGGAACCGGGCAAAGGTGACCTGGTCTCCCCTTGGCGTTTGTCCCCTGGCAGAGAGAGACTCCTGGATGCCTGGAAGAGGGAAATATCGCCGCCCCCCACAGCCCCCCATTCCCCCCCCCCAATCAGAGTCCCAACAACACAGGAAACTCATTCCTTCACCTTTTGCTTCATAGCCTCAGGTGCCGGGAAGAGACCTGGTGGCACCACGTCCACCTTGGAAGCCGACGGGCAGGAGAGTCCTGAGGACGGAGAAGGAAGCCATTTTGGCCCAGAGGGTCATCGGTCTGTGGAATTGGCCCCAGAAGAGGTCCTGACAAAACCCAGGTTGGTGGCTTTAAGGAGGGGTCAGAGGAATTCATGGAGGACAGATGTGTCCATGGCCAATGGAAGGAATGCCCCGGCTGGGGAGACGTGCTTGTCAGGTGCCTGGAGGCGGCAATGGGCTGGATGAGGGCCACTAAATTGAAGCTGAAGCCAGACAAGACACAGGTCCTTTGTGTCACAGGGTCTCGAGTCCATGTAGTTGGGAGACATCCTGTCCTTGAAGGGGTCGCAATGCTCTGGAAGGGACAGGTGTGTAACTTGGGGGTACTCCTGGATTCCACGCTGATGCTCGAAGCTCAGGTGGGTGCCTTGGCCAGGAGTGTTGATGCCCAACTACAGCTGGTGCATCAACTGAAGCCTTTTTTGGGCAGAGATGATTTGGCCACAGTAATCCATGCTCTGGAGACCTCTAGATTGGACTACTGTAATGCATTCTACATGGGGCTGCCCTTGAAGACAGTTGGAAGCTGCAGCTAGTGCAGAATGTAGCTGCTAGGGTGCCAACTGGGACAGCTAGCAGGATGCACACCCCACCGGTTTTAAAAGTGTTACACTGGCTGCCAATATAATACCGAGCCCAGTTTAAGGTGTTAGCTCTGACTTATAGGGCCCTAAATGACTTGGCCCCCAAATATCTAAAGGAACGCCTTCTCCCATACCAACCTGCCTGTGCCGCTTCTTAAGATCTGCAGGAGAGACCCTCCTAGTTGTTCCACCATCTTCAGTGGCGAGGCTGGTGGGCACCCGGGAGAGGGCCTTCTCCGTAATGGCCCCCAGGCTGTGGAGTAGTCTCCCCCTTGAGGTGCGTCTTCACCGCCTTCCTGAACATAAACAGAGAAGGGGCCTGACGCACCTCCAAGGGGAGACCATTCCACAGCCTGGGGGCCACTACTGAGAAGGCCCTCTCCCGGGTGCCCACCCATCTAACCGCTGAAGGCGGTGAGATAACCAGGAGGGCCTCTCCTGCAGATCTTAAGACGCGGTCAGGTCGATATGAGAGAAGGTGCTCCTTTAGACATCTGGGGCCAAGCCATTTAGGGTCTTATACGTCAGAGTTAGCACCTTGAGTTGGGCTCGGTAGTAAATTGGCAGCCAGTGCAGTTATTTTAGAACTGGAGTGATATGCGTCTGGCTAGCTCTTCCATTCAGCACTCTGGCAGCTGCATTTTGCACTAATTGCAGCTTCCGAACCTTCTTCAAGGGAAGGCACTGTGAAGATTTTTACTGTTTTATTATATATTGGTTGTACAATATGGTGGCTTTTAAGTGTGTTGCCCACCCAGAGACCTTCGGGTAGATGGCAGGATAGAAATATAAATAATAAAATAAAATAAAACCAGCCTAGATGGCTTTAAGCAAGAGAAATTTATGGATGAGAGGTGGATCAATGGCTACTAGAATGAATGCCTAGGTACATCTTTCAGGCTGGAGGGACAGGAAGAAGGCTTCTAAGGCTATTTGCTGGGATTCAAGAGCAGGAGGTTTCCCTTGTCTCTGCTTGAGATGCCCAGGGGAATTGGTGAGTCAAGGTATGGGACAGGATGCTGGACTAGATGGGCTGCGGCCTGATCCAGCAGGGCTCCTCTGACGTTCTTATGGACTAGATGGGCTGTGGCCTCATCCTGCAGATCTGCTTCGAGGGTATTATGTTTTTATGAAATAATTTGGTGAAAGAAGACATTTTTCATGGAAGAGAAGAGAATAAACTTATTCAGATGAAAGAAGAGGACTTTTTAATTGACATCCTAATAGAATAGTTTGCTTTTATTCTTCCATTTTATTTAGTCTCTTCCACAGAATACAAGGGAGGAAAATCATAGGGAGCTGCTGATTTCAGTTGAAGTGGAACTGAAATTT
Organism: Aspidoscelis tigris stejnegeri; assembly: GCA_023333525.1. Classification (NCBI taxonomy): domain Eukaryota; kingdom Metazoa; phylum Chordata; class Lepidosauria; order Squamata; family Teiidae; genus Aspidoscelis; species Aspidoscelis tigris. The sequence continues at coordinate 5,650,969 of JALMGA010000024.1, forward strand.
CACAACTGGAAGAGGATCAGAGGATCAAAGGGGAATTTTCCGTATTATAAGATGCAAAAATCCAAGAACGTCTGACCAGGAGGCTCCAGGAGAAAAAGGAAAGAAAAAGTGCAAATAAGGGAATATTGCCTAGATGTACAGCCAGAATTAAAGGGAAACCCCACAGGCTGGAGAAGAAACAAGGTTAATTAATGCACAGAAATATTCATTGATTGTAAAGTATTTATACTAGAATAGAAAATTCTACGGCAGAGAGTACAGATCAATGTAGACGCAGCCTTAGAAACCATTCTGTTCATCACAGAACCCACACTGGAGGGAAAAGATATAAATTTATGGAGTGTGGAAAGAGCTTGAGTCAAAGCACCGGACTTAAAATTAATCTCAGAACCCACGCAGGGGAGAAATCACATAAATGTATGGAGTGCGGAAAGAGACTCAGTAGTAGCAGTGGACTTAAAAGTCATCTCCAGACCCACACAGGGGAGAAACCACATAAATGCATGGAGTGTGGAAAGAGCTTTATTACTAGCTTTGAACTTAAAACTCATCTCAGAACCCACACAGGGGAGAAACCACATAAATGCATGGAGTGTGGAAAGAGCTTCAGTCAAAGTGGAAACCTCTCTTGTCATCTCAGAACCCACACAGGGGAGAAACCACATAAATGTATGGAATGTGGAAAGAGCTTCCGTAATATAAGTGGACTTAAACCCCATCTCAGAACCCACACAGGGGAGAAACCATATAAATGTACGGAGTGTGGAAAGAGCTTTATTACTAGCTCTGAACTTAAAACTCATCTCAGAACCCACACAGGGGAGAAACCACATAAATGCATGGAGTGTGGAAAGAGCTTTATTACTAGCTTTGAACTTAAAACTCATCTCAGAACCCACACAGGGGAGAAACCACATAAATGTATGGAATGTGGAAAGAGCTTCCGTAATATAAGTGGACTTAAACCCCATCTCAGAACCCACACAGGGGAGAAACCATATAAATGTACGGAGTGTGGAAAGAGCTTTATTACTAGCTCTGAACTTAAAACTCATCTCAGAACCCACACAGGGGAGAAACCACATAAATGCATGGAGTGTGGAAAGAGCTTTATTACTAGCTTTGAACTTAAAACTCATCTCAGAACCCACACTGGGGAGAAACCACATAAATGTGTGGAGTGTGGAAAGAGTTTCATTAAAAGCAGTGGACTTAAAATTCATCTCAGAACACACACAGGGGAGAAACCCCATAAATGTATGGATTGTGGAAAGAGCTTCAGTACTAGCAATGGACTTAAAATTCATCTCAGAACACACACAGGGGAGAAACCCCATAAATGTATGGAGTGTGGAAAGAGTTTCAGTCAAAGCAATGGACTTAAAATTCATCTGAGAACACACACAGGGGTGAAACCCCATAAATGTATGGAGTGTGGAAAGAGCTTCAGTCAAAGCAATGGACTTAAAACTCATCTCAGAACCCACACTGGGGAGAAACCACATAAATGTATGGAGTGCGGAAATAGCTTCAGTAAAAATGATCATCTTAGAATTCATCTCAGAACCCACACAGGGGAGAAACCACATAAATGTATAGAGTGTGGAAAGAGCTTCACTCAAAGAAGTGTACTTGAAACTCATCTCAAAACCCACACAGGGGAGAAACCACATATATGTATGGATTGTGGAAAGAGCTTCAGTACTAGCAGTGGACTTAAAACTCATCTCAGAACCCACACAGGGGAGAAACCATATAAATGTATGGAGTGTGGAAAGAGCTTCAGTCAAAGTGGAAACCTCTCTTGTCATCTCAGAACCCACACAGGGGAGAAACCACATAAATGTATGGAATGTGGAAAGAGCTTCCGTAATATAAGTGGACTTAAACCCCATCTCAGAACCCACACAGGGGAGAAACCATATAAATGTACGGAGTGTGGAAAGAGCTTTATTACTAGCTTTGAACTTAAAACTCATCTCAGAATCCACACAGGGGAGAAACCACATAAATGTATGGAATGTGGAAAGAGCTTCCGTAATATAAGTGGACTTAAACCCCATCTCAGAACCCACACAGGGGAGAAACCATATAAATGTACGGAGTGTGGAAAGAGCTTTATTACTAGCTCTGAACTTAAAACTCATCTCAGAACCCACACAGGGGAGAAACCACATAAATGCATGGAGTGTGGAAAGAGCTTTATTACTAGCTTTGAACTTAAAACTCATCTCAGAACCCACACTGCGGAGAAACCACATAAATGTGTGGAGTGTGGAAAGAGTTTCATTAATAGCAGTGGACTTAAAATTCATCTCAGAACACACACAGGGGAGAAACCCCATAAATGTATGGATTGTGGAAAGAGCTTCAGTACTAGCAATGGACTTAAAATTCATCTCAGAACACACACAGGGGAGAAACCCCATAAATGTATGGAGTGTGGAAAGAGTTTCAGTCAAAGCAATGGACTTAAAATTCATCTGAGAACACACACAGGGGTGAAACCCCATAAATGTATGGAGTGTGGAAAGAGCTTCAGTCAAAGCAATGGACTTAAAACTCATCTCAGAACCCACACTGGGGAGAAACCACATAAATGTATGGAGTGCGGAAAGAGCTTCAGTAAAAATGATCATCTTAGAATTCATCTCAGAACCCACACAGGGGAGAAACCATATAAATGTATGGAGTGTGGAAAGAGCTTCAGTCAAAGCAGTGGATTTAAAATTCATTTCAGAACCCACACGGGAGAAACCACATAAATGTATGGAGTGCGGAAAGAGCTTCAGTAAAACTGATCATCTTAAAACTCATCTCAGAACCCACACAGGGGAGAAACCACATAAATGTATGGAATGTGGAAAGAGCTTTAGTCTAAGTGAGCATCTTAGAATTCATCTCAGAACCCACACGGGAGAAACTATATAAATGTGTGCAGTGTGGAAAGAGCTTCAGTGGTAGCAGTGGACTTAAAAGACATCTCAGAACCCACACAGGGGCGAAACCACATAAATGTATGGAGTGTGGAAAGAACTTCAGTCAAAGAGGCGACCTTAGAATTCACCTCAGAATCCACACAGGGGAGAAACCATATAAATGTATGGAGTGTGGAAAGAGTTTCATTCAAAGCAATGGGCTAAAAATGCATCTCAGAACCCACACAGGGGAGAAACCACATAAATGTATTGAATGTGGGAAAAGCTTCATTACTGGCTCTAAACTTAGAATTCCTCTCAGAACCCACACAGGGGAGAAACCATATAAATGTATGGAGTGTGGAAAGAATTTCATTCAAAGCAATGGACTAAAAATGCATCTCAGAACCCACACAGGGGAGAAAGCATATAAGTGTATGGAGTGTGGAAAGAGCTGCAGTACTTCGCAGAGTCTTAGAAATCATCACAGAACCCACACTGAGGGAAAACCACCTCAAAGTATGGAGTGAGCAAAAAGCCTACCTTAAATGTCATCAACGAACCCGCACGGGAGAAACCATATAAATGCAAGTGCTTCAGGGATGGCAAATCTTTTAGAATTCATCACAGACAGAAGGGGAAGATCTGTCAGTTTTTGATAACTTTGGGAATATAGTGCCGTTTTTCAACAGGGAATCCACACAACGGAGAAGCCATATGAAAGCATGGCCTGGAAGAAGGGAGGGGTCTTAAGCAACCTGTTTACAAAGGCCGGAGAGTAAGCTAGGTATGTTTCGGAGCGGGTAGAAAATAGGTGAATATACATGTATTCTATAAAATGATTATATTCCAGGCGTGAAAATATATATTTAAATTGCTACCAGTGATAACTGAAAACAAACTTTTTCAGTTAAGTGGACATTTTTAGAAGCTGGAGAAAATGTATATTTAATCTTTATCTGTCAGTCATGGAGTGGGAACAGAGATCTCATGCTAGGCTCATGGCTACAAATGTTGAAACTGCCTGTAAGCAGATTCTGTTGTTGTAAAAGTTCTTTTTTCATTTCATTTTTATTTATATACTGCCTTTAAAAAAAATGTTTTGTTCAACGCGGTTTACAACAGGGAAAACAAAACAGCAAATCAGTACAACAGTAAAAAATCACAATAAATAATCATTGCATCAAAGAAGTACAACAAATCAATACAAGTAAAAAACAATCTCAGTAAATACAAAGTAATACACCATACACTGAATGAGTAGATTAATACATTAGATAATATAACATTATATATCTGCAACCACCAACAGTGGCTGGCCAAGATGATCCTCCATCTTCTAACTAGACTAAATGTCAAGCAGGGTGGGGCTAAATCAGACGCACAGCAATGTCTGGCAGTGATGGTTCTTCCACATTCTCTCAACAACTTTTATTGGCCTTTTATCTTGGTGGTGGGAGGGCCCAGGTAGCAAACACATGCAGTGGCACTGGCAGATGTTTCTCCCCAAAGAAGGAGAATGCTGTGGAAACAAGAGCATAAAAGAATCCCTGCTGCATCAGGCCACAGTCCATCCAGTCCAGCGTCCTGTCGCACACAGTGGCCCACCAAATGCTCATGGGCATCTCAAGCAGACACAAGGACAAACATATTCCTGCTCTAGAATCCCAGGAAATGGCCTTAGAAGCGCCCCGGTTCCCCCTCCCAAGCCTGAAAGATGCACCTAGGCATTCATTCTACAGTAGTAGAATTCTACATCTGTCATCCATAAATTTGTCTAACCCTACCTTAAAGCCATCTAGACTGGTAGCTGTTGCCACCTCTTCCGGCAGCACATTCCATAAGCTGATGACCCTCTGGGTGAAGAAATACTTCCCCTTGTCAGATCCGACTCTCCTACCCATCAGCTTCATAGAGTGCCCCCTGGTTCTAGTGTTGTGTGATAGAGAAAATAAATTATATATATTATGTGTGTGTGTGTGTGTATGTGTATGTATATGTATATGTATATGTATGTATGTTAAAGAAAGGACGGAGAGAAAAGGGAGAGAAAAATAGAGAGAAAAAGAAGAAAAAGAAAAAAATTATAAATAAGCTAAGATGTTGGAGAGCGTGAACAGTCATAAATCTAGTAATTAGGAGTGATAATCCAAATCCTAAATGAGGTTATGAAGGATTTTGTATAGAAGAAGTTACAGGCAATTTTACTCCTCCTGAATTGCAAAATGAAGGGATATAATTCACCCAGAATCCAAGCCCTTTTAAAGTTTGAGGAAGCTTTGGACCAATGGACAGCTTTCTTTGGCATAAAGCCAGTGGAATTTGATCACACACAAAAAAAAAAATTTAAAGGAGGATGTAAAGAAGAAATTACTGAAACCGAGATTTGTCAAAAGAACAGAGCATGTCTGCAAACGCAAAAAGGAACATCGATTTATGAAGCATGGACACAGGAAGAATAGCTGGGGCAAAGATGGCAAAAGAAAACAATGTCCAGCCAGAAATATTTCATCGCAACCATTTTAAGGCAGGAAAAAAGAAGCTGTTTAGCAAGAACTGTAAAAAGAAGGGCAACAAATTATCCAGAACTCAAGCCCTTGCAAAGTTTGAGGAAGGCATTTTTTGGCATAAAGCCAGTGGAATATGAAAAGAACTTAAAGGAGGTTGTAAAGAAGAAATCGCTGAAACTGAGATCTGCCAAAAGAACAGAGCATGTTTGCAAACGCAGAAGTTGCAAGCTGATGGAGGGCTTTTCTTCGAATAGAGGAGATGTTTATCTAGAAGGGACTTCCAAGCAGCGATCACTTAAACTGTCTGTCTTCTAAGGGGGGGGGGGGCACGGAACTAAGACGGACTTGAAGATTTATGGTATAAGAAACTTTAAGACTTTAAGAAAGGGGAAATAAAAGAGGAATGACGAATATGGATGCTAAAATTGCAAGGAATCTATTCTAAAGGGGTTTAGATGTATAAGAGCAACATTTTGATTATATAGGTTAGGTGAAAAGAAATTATGGCAAGAAGGGGAAAAATGAATACTAAAATATTTATATTTATTAGGCAAAGTTTTTTTTCTTCTTTAGGCATATGGTCTATAGTAGGTAGGGCAGGATAAGTCGAAGATTACAGAGAGAAAGGAGATAAGGATTTAATTGGGAGGGGTTTCTTAATGGGAACTTAGAAAGAAGATGTGTATGGTGGACTTTGATAAATTTGAGCAATATGTTAGCATAGAGGTCTATATAAGTAAGAAGAATGCTTTGGAGATAAAGTAAGAAAAATAGTAATAACAGTAATAGAAATGTATCAGTGTATTGATTACTTAGGGGAAGGACTACAAAGCACTATAAGACATTTTAATGTTTTATTACTTTTATTATTTTTCTCTCTTGTACTTAACTGTGTCTCTTTTTATGCTATTACTTAGTTTGGATGAAGTAGTATAGTTAAAGTGATAGAACTTGGTTATTTTTCTTTTTCTTTCTAAATGCTGTTAAAAAATAATGTAAGTTCGGGAAACTGAGAGGTTAGCTGCCTAAATATATATTTAGAGATTTAGGGGGGCAGATGCGGAAAGGTGAAGCAAGAAGATGTTTGATCAGATGATTGGAAGTCACAACGAAAAGAAAAGAAGATGGATATATTGATATAAATTCTATAATTTCTATTTCCTGTTTTGTTTATTTTTGTAAAATCAATAAAGAATATAAAACAAAAAAAGGCTCCATCAATATTATCTAGTAGTAACAAACGTCCTCTGAAAAGCTGAAAATAAGCTATTTTTGTCTAAAAGAAATTACGATTTGGAGAAAGTTGCTATTTCATTGAATATCTTTTAAGTCCATTTGCACTATGGTGAGGAGGGAAGGCATAAATATGTCTATAGAAAGCAATTCTGTCTCTACAATGGAGGATTTATAAAGAAAGGGGGAAGTATAAGGAATGGGAGAAGGAGAGAAAAGGAATAAAAAAGGTGCTTGAAGTGAAAGGTATGAAGAAGAATTTTCATGAATTGGAAAAGAAAGCAAGAAATGAAAGGCAAGTTTTATGCATTGCTTGTGAGGTTTTACGCTTTATCTTTTTAATTCTGCATTCCAAGCCTGGGATTGAAGCAACAGTCACTCCTGGAATGGAATGAGGGGAGAAGAAATTATTTTTAAAGATTGGAATAGGAGGGAGGAAAGATTGATGAAAGAATCATTACAGGGCACATTGATGGTATGGGGAAAAGCAAAAAACAAAAACTATATAAATTGGTGACTATATGGAAAATAAACAAAAATAGGGATGAAATTTGAGGATAATCTTGGGTATAATGAGAGAAGGAGGATTTAAGATAGAAGATTTAAATATAAATCAGGGGAACCCAATAGGAGGGGATGCCATTTGAGGAATAGTAGGAAGGAGATATTGGTTAGAAGCGATAGCAATTAGGACATTTATGAGACTAGAGATGGGAGAAAAGATTAAAGAAGAAGAGACATTATTTGAGAAATTGATAGGAAAATGTATTAAAGGAGAATTATATAGCCAGTTACATTCTGTTAAAGACAAAGTGGCAGAAGAGTTAGATACTAGATGGTGTACAGATATGAGGATTGAAAGAGAGGAAATTAAGAATGACATAAAAGGTATAAAAATAGTAAAGTACGATAATCTTAAAGAGGCAAGAAGGAAAATATATAAATGGTACAGAACCCCAGCACAATTATCACACTTCTTTGTAAATAGGGGTAGTAATGGCTGGCAGGAATGTAATAAAGAGGTATTTTATTGGAAGAAGATAAGAGAACGAAATTAGTGATATTGTTACAGTCAAGTTTACGCATATTAACGCTATCACGCAAGGAATCAATAAAGGAATATTCAGAAAGAGGGTCTTTATTTGCATGCAAATGGGCACAGGGGAATAAGTTCTTCCTGTCCATCCCTGTCCCTGATGTCTCTCATGTTTCTGATGTCTCTGATGACTCTCTAGAACAAAGGAAACTCCAACTTTTATAAGAAGGAGGGGCAATAGCACAAGTTAGCTCTGCCCTTACAACAACATTTCAGCATATCAACACTCTAGGCATAATATTTCAGCTACCTTAATTCTCTCAATGCAGTTACTAGCTCAGGTATCATATTGCTTCTAAAACAGCAGCATCTATTGATTATTTAGCACATACATCTCCTTAATTTCTCTTATCTCATTTTCCTATCACACTCCCCCCTTTCAATATTGAAAATATTGCTATCTGTGTCATCTCCAGGCTCTAGCAAGATTCTCTCTGTCTATACTAATATCTGATAAGCTATCTGATCACTTTCAATTACCTTCGCTTACTAAACCATACTTCAGCATGCTACAAAATGATACTAAGCAAAAAGCAAATCACATAATTAATTTTAAACTAATTTCAAGCTTTCAGTACATAAGCAATCAAAAGAAAACAGCAGTTACATTTAGCCAGTGTAATATTGTGTAAGCAGCACAATTTACTTTTGCTTATCAAGCTTTGTGCAGGAAAAACGTGTTCACATACTAAAATCTCAATGTTCTGGGGTTACCTACTAAGGACTGTGGCATGTCAGCTCAGGCTGATTCACTATGTGTGGTTGTTGTTTTGTGTTTCACTATTACTGACAATCAGATTCTTAACAATCCTTACTGGAATAGATGCTAACAATGGAATATGGCTTCATCTTCAGCTGGCATTCTTCAGGTGTCTTTACTAAGGATGGGTTTATCTGGGTGTATCTGGTTAAGGAGGTGTGTTAGTGTCCCCCCTTTTTGCACTTCTAAGTGAAAATGCCTTGCTTGGTGCTTAGGGTCAAAACATTACTTTACCAAAGATTAATGTTATATTCACAGTACATTCATACAGTTTCAATACACAGGTTACATAAGCTTGGTTACTATAACAATGCAAAGAAAAAAGCAAAAACATTAAAGCGAAAAACAACAAGACAATAACAATAACAAATTCTTGCTGGATGGGCTGCAAGGGGCTGATAGATGATCTCCTCAGCTTCGCGGTAGCTTCTCTCTTTCTCCAGGTCAAGAGAAGCTATAACGCCTTTTGGTTGCATCTGATGTCTCAGCACGCCTCAGTGGACTTGGTGTTGCCCACAAACTCAGGAGAATTGTCTCTTAAACTTTTAAAACAACAAATAATGAATAACAAATAACAGAGTAATGGTACAGGTCCCACCTATTCTATTCTATTCCCCTATTTTTCTACTCTATTTCCCTTTTTGAAAATAATTCTATACTGGGGTGACTGATCAAATGTCAGGGAGTTGATAGTGGCTGGGCAAATGTTTCTCTTCTAATCAGGGCAATAATTTCCTTTTCTCTTGCTTCCATGTAAAGCTTGCTCAAAATGCATTTTTCAAAAGTCTGTCTTTGGCTTCTCCGAGGGAAAGAACACAGATGGGCTATTCTATGCCAAAAACTAGATAACAAGTTTCAAAATTAGAAAAGGTAATAGGGCTTCTTTGTTGCACATCATTAAAAATGATTTACTATCAGAATACAGAATAGTATCTTGCTTCTTGTAAGCTGCATCCTGTTGCAAATACTATGTTTGCCAAAATTAGGACTTATCTCTTAAGGGTCAGTACTTTGGCAAGAAAAACTTCAAAACTAGCTTGGAATCTGTCAGGAAAACTAGCAGCTTGTAAAAATACACAGACTAGGGTCTTTTTGGAAAACTATTCAGGCCTAAAATCTTCATTGTTTGATTGCTTCTTGATCATTTGCATTGCTCTGCTGGCCATTTTGCTCGTACTGATTGATACAGTCTGATACTTAAATCTATTTTGCACAGATTTTTGCACTTATCTAGGGTTAGCTTCGCACACATTTATATCATGGCTCAGTGATATTCTGTAACTGTGGACAGGTTCATAAGTGCTATTAACTTTGCCTTCTGGCTGATGTTCCAAGTGGCAAGGCTCATTGTCTTAGGCTTTTGCTGGTTCACTTTAACATTCTCAATCTTGCATGTAATGCTCTTCTGAAGAGGGGTGTCTCTTCTAGGACTGATATTAAGATAGTTGGTTCAAAATAATACGATCCTCTACAATACAGCTGGGTTTCATACTTCACTAAACAGGAATTTGGGGCTCCTATTTAGGGCTTTGCTTTTTGATCTTGTCCAGGCGGTCTTGTTCTTTTGCAGCTGGACAGGTGAAAGGTTTCAGTGATGTCAAGGCTTCTCCTCCTGGCTCCCAGGTCAACCGAACTCGCTCCTGCAGTTTTCCACAAAGGGATTTGGCTAGGGCAGCGAAATCCGAGATCCAAATTCTGCAATGGTCAATCATCCCCAGGAACATGCAAAATTGCTTAGTTGCTGGTTGGGGCAAAAACAGCTTGCTTGTCTGCAATGCACAACTGTCATCAAACAGGTCATGAAGGAGCCATCTTGCCAGAATGAACGGGTTGGCTGGTGTCATATCAGCTGTGATCTCACTGATGGCTTGCAGATTTTGCACTGGCTGGCATTTATTCTGGATTCTAGGTTCCTCAACAGTTAAGAGAGGTGCGTTCCAATCAGGGGCAGTTTCTCCTGTTCTCAGCGATCTGTCCAAGTGCACCTGGGTGGCAGCATACTGTGGCAGTGAGATGCCTAGCAGTGACAATGGAACATCTTTGAGAGGGGTATAAATCGGTTTGGCTGTGATTGCTAAGCTTGCTGGGTCAGCTTCAGCCCATACTCCGGGCGGTACCTCCTGTAGTAGTTCTCTGACAGCTGGTGAGGTGTCAGGATTGGCTAGCATTCACTGAACTTGAGGGTTGTAACATCTCCAGGATTCTTGAACTGGGCACAAAAGCACATCTCCTCCAGGGCTAGTTAGGCTGGCCTGCCCACTCTTCTCAAAAGAAATGGTGGCTTGCATCTTGTACAGCAAGTCTCTCCCAATAAGGGGTATGGGGCAATCAGGCAAGAGTAAGAATTCATGTTTGATCACCTTGGTGCCAATTTGAACTATTTGAGGCTTGAGAAGGGTCGCTGTGGTTGGGGTGCCTGAGGCTCCAATGATATTCACACTTTCCCCAGATTTGTGGCCTATGGGCTGTATCAAAACAGATCTTTGGGCTCCTGAGTCTACTAGGCCTCTGATGAGCGTGCCCTCTACTTCAGTCTCCAGAACTGGCTTTGGAGTCAGTGGTGGGGTTACTGGTGCAGATGGGTCTTCTGTCTGATAGCAATCATGGCTTTCTGGTGCAGATTGCTCTTCTGGCTGATAGCAACTGTGGCTTACTGGTACAGACTGGTTTTCTCTAGACTGGACTGGACTGACATCTCCTTGTGTCTCTCGAGGGGCAGCTAGAGGCAAATAGGCTGTCTCCTTCTCTAGTTTGGCTTTAGTATGGCACTCGCTTCCCCATTGCAAAGGCAAATCAGGCCTTTCTTTGTCCACAATGAGTGGAGGGCTGGTCTGGGCATAATTGGGGAACAAGAAAAGGTGGATAGAGAAAATTTCTTTTCTCTATCGCACAACACTAGAACCAGGGGGCACTCTATGAAGCTGATGGGTAGGAGCGTAAGGTCTGACAGGGGGAAGTATTTCTTCACACAGAGGGTCATTGGCCTATGGAATGTGCTGCCAGAAGAGGTGGTGACAGCTACCAGTCTGGATGGCTTTAAGGTAGGGTTAGACAAAATTATGGATGACAGATGTATCAATGGCTACTAGAACGAATGCCTAGGTGCATCTTTCAGGCTGGGGGGGGGGGAGGAAATGGGGCGCTTCTAGGGCCATCTGCTGGGACTCGAGAGCAGGAGAAGGTTTGTCCTTGTCTCTGCTTGAGATGCCCATGAGCATTTGGTGGGCCACTGTGTGCGACAGGATGCTGGACTAGATGGGCTGTGGCCTGATCCAGCAAGGCTTCTCTTATGTTCTTATGTTCTTATGCTTGGCTGCTGTCCAGCAGCTGCATCCTTTCGTTTCTTTGTTCTAGGAGGGGGGCAAGGGGCTTGGCTTCTCGCTTCACAACTGTGTGGCCTGTCCTTCATGGGAGTTGGCCTCTGGGCTACGTCACAGTTAAATGATCCGTCTTCCTTGGGGGCTGTCCGTTCCTGCTTTACATCGTTATCTCTTTGCTCTTCCTGCTCTTCCTCCTTCTCTGCTGATTTTTCCCTCTCCCCCCTTTTTGATCTCAAGTTAATTGTCTCTTTGTTCTCTGGTCTTGCATCTCCAGGAATGTAGGGGGCTGGGCTGGGCTGTAGTTTGCTTTCTTCAGTGAGACATCGGAATTGCTCTTCACAACCTCCTTCTAAAACTCTCTCTTCAGCTAGCCTGGGTCTCAATTCAAAGGCTTTGTCAGCAACTAACGACTGAACTTTTCCTGTCTCTGGCAGATCTTCGCTGAATGAAACGCACGGGGAAGTGGGCGTTTCCTCAAGATTTACTTCTTCCAGAATCTTAAGCTTCTCAGCCTCTTTGAAACTTTCACTGTGCAAGGTACACGGAGCAAGTTTCTTACTAGGCAGTGTTGGCGTCCTGCCATCTCTTTCTCCCTTATCTCTCTGCTCGTCTGTCTGGTCAGGAGAGATGGAAAAAAGCATGTTGCTTCTTTCAGATTGTTCCTCTGCTGATTGTTTTATGGCCATTCCCTCAGCTGGAGGTTTACAAAGGGCCTTTTTAGTCTTTACCATTTGCTTAATAGCTCGTCTTGTATCCCATTCTAGTAGCTTAAGTTTCACTGTGTGGCGCAAGTTTTCGCTTAGTCTGAGCCAGCCTTCTGCATAAATCATTTGAAAGGCAGCGACCGTCTTGGTTGGCTTTAAGGAATTTACAGAGTTTAGAGATGGCTGGAGGAAACAACGTTCCTTCTCTTGGCCACCACACATGTTCAGGACAAAGAAAAACCCAACAATTTTCACATTTGTCTTTCAGGACTGGTATTGAACAAGTCTTAGTGTCGAAATAATGCTTAAAATGCTTCACTGCGAGGTCCAAGGGAGTTTTCTTGGGACTTTCAGCTCCAGGCTCTCCTAGTTTCGATTCTCCCTCCCCCATCTTACTATCTCTAACAAAGGACAGCAGAGAGACAAGACACAAACACGGGAATTTCGGGCACTACACAGTGAATGGGGTCTGTGTAGGGAGGGTAACATGAAGGGTTAAACATCACGCACATACCCTAGGCCACTTGCCCCGGAACCTCAACGGCAACAAAGTGGAATCTCAAGGGTCAATCTCGGTCATCATTCACACTCTCACAGGCATTCCAAACAAATCGACCAGAAACCCACAACCCAGTTTCCACCCAAAGCTAGAAAGATTTCTCTTTCTTAGGATAGAGAGACAAGCTCCCTTAGGATAGAGAGACAAGCTCTCTCAGGATTCCAAAGGCCCCTCTCATACTCGCCCGGTCAGAGGCTTGCATGAAGCAGGAACAGACGGAATTTTCAGGCTGATCCCATGTCTTCCGGATAGACGTAAGGGATTTACAGGTTCAAGATGCTTCAGGCAGACTTGTTGGTCTCCAGGTTCAGGCAGATCTGCATCAGGTTTCACACTTCAAACCGACCAGCGGCTGGCTTTCTCTTGGACTGTCTTTCTGTTCCTTTTCTTCCCAAAACTACTTCTCAGGTTACAAACGATGGCAGGACGGCTGTGCACTTCCGCTCTGTCAGTCTTTTGAGGTTAGGAAGCTGAAATGGTTGCAGAATACTGCTGTATTGTTCCTTGGTGTCAGGGTTCTCTTTTTGCGCTGCGTTTGCACTTTCCTGGCTGCGTTAATTTGCGTTCTGATGAGTCCTGCCGCGGTCGCCAAATGTTACAGTCAAGTTTACGCATATTAACGCTATCACGCAAGGAATCAATAATCAAAGGAATATTCAGAAAGAGGGTCTTTATTTGCATGCAAATGGGCACAGGGGAATAAGTTCTTCCTGTCCATCCCTGTCCCTGATGTCTCTGATGTCTCCGATAACTCTCATGACTCTGATGACTCTCTAGAACAAAGGAAACTCCAACTTTTATAAGAAGGAGGGGCAATAGCACAAGTTAGCTCTGCCCTTACAACAACATTTCAGCATATCAACACTCTAGGCATAATATTTCAGCTACCTTAATTCTCTCAATGCAGTTACTAGCTCAGGTATCATATTGCTTCTAAAACAGCAGCATCTATTGATTATTTAGCACATACATCTCCTTAATTTCTCTTATCTCATTTTCCTATCACAATATGTTGAATATACAATCTATAATAACAGGGAGAATGGAGTTAAACTTCCAACTATCCAACTGCTCAAGTAGTCCTAGTTTGTGGATGGAAGGAAAGAACAAAATGGTCTATTAGTAAATGGTATAATTATATAATTAATGTGATAGTGGTAGATTTATTGAATAATCATATTGTGGTACAGATTTTGCCCATTTCAGCTAAAGTAAAAGTTACTAGTTACTAGACCAAGGAGAATTTCCTAGGTCACAGTAACTTTGCCATATCTCTCTTAAAGGCCTCAAGAAGTCATAACATCTACAGTACATGTAAACAATGTACAGCACACAAGGATAGTCCACATGCATAAGCAAGGCCCAGAGACAGGCTTCTATTGGTCCCTGAGTTTCCTCACCATACCACCATATATGGCACTTCCTGTGTAGCAACATCCTTGCATTAGGTTGTTCAAACTGGTTGTATCCAGATTCCCCCCCCCCCTTACAGTTATGAGCATCTTCTAGTGATTTTTCCACCCTGTAACTGTCTGCTGTGTGGAAGGGTATAAAGAGCCCTGACTCTTAACAATAATAAAATGAACCTGCAATAAACTAGAACATACTTGCTGATAGACCTGCCGGCTAGCTAGTTCATTACTACAAAGGAGGGAGAGGGACTCAAAGCAATTACAAAAAAACTAATAATTTTTTTTTAAAAAAAATTCTTGCGCACCTCTCAGTTTGAGAATTTCCAAGGCAGCCATCCCTGCTTCTGGAAAAGGAGGATAAGAGCCCCCTCCCAGGTTCAGCTGCAGGGAGGAGCATTTTTCTACTGGCATAAGATCAGAGACTGTGGCTGAAGGGACCTGCCAATTTTCTCTTTTCAGGCTTTGTGACCACAGCCTGGGGGAGCTAAGGGGAATTCACTTGCTCTTTCAGCTCTGGGACCGCCACAGCCCCATGGTTTCCCCCAACCACAGCTCCCTCTTTGACTTAAGCTCATCTTTGGGAGGGGGGGGGAGGAAATGCTAGACCTGATTCAACTCTGAACCTCCCCTCCACATCTGTACCTTGCCAGGGCTTCCCCTCCTGCAATCCTGTGGATGCCCCTTCCCACAATGCAATGCCAGGAAGGGTGGGGGGAGGGATCCTTTTTCCCTTCTCCTGCATCTCTGCAGAAATGCAAATTCCAAAGCCCCCCCCCCTATGCCCTAAATAGCCCAGGGAGAGAGATACCCCCATGCACCCCCCCAATCTTTTCCCCTAAGACTTTGCAGCTTGGTGATTCTCTTTCCCTCCAAAGCCTCAAGGATCCTACAGGCCTTTTGCCTTTTTTGGGGGGGGCAGGAAAGGCAAGGACCCCCCAGGTGCCACTCCCCCTCCCCTCCCCCAACCCTAAGAACGCAGTAGACCCTGTTGGGCAGAGCATTATGGGAGATGGGAGTCCAGAGAGGTCAAGCAGACACTGCTGGGCTCTGAGTTCCCCTTCTGCAGGTCTCAGAGCTGGAGTAGGGGCTGGGGGTCTCTGGGAATCCCCTTGCTGGCTCCCCTGGAGAGGGAGACTCCCCCCCCCCCGCATGCCAGGCTGAAGCCCCAAGAGACCAGCGGGGTGGGGGGGGGGAGATGCCGAGGGCCCTTGGAAGGGTCTCCTGCTCTGCCTCCTCTCGGGGGGGGGGGGATTTTGTGGCGTTGCTCCCCTTGGCCTTCCGGACCGAACCTCCAGGGAGGGGATCCATCCCGACCTTTTCCCATCTTTTCTTGGGGTTGAGAAAAGGGGAGGAAGGGAAGGAGGAGGAGCCAGGAGGGAAGGGGAGGGACCAACTGCCTCCTGGGTCCTCCAAGGGAGAGCAGAGCACTGAGGCCCAGAGGGGCAGGATGAGGGAAAGAGTTCCCAGGGACAGTAGAGTGCTGCAGCCTAGAGGGGCCGGAAGTGATGAGTGAGAGCCATTTTGCACCTGCATGCGGCAGAGCAGCTGTCTTTGCCAGCAGGGACTCCATTGTGGTGCAGGAAGGTGAGTGGCAGGAGGGTTTCTAAGGGGGGTGAGGGAGAGGGGGACCCCCTTTCCCCCCCCAAGGGACCACGGGGGGATCCACCAGCCCAGCCCTCTTTCTGCCGCCTCTTGGGCTCCCCAGACATGCTCCAGGGAGCAGCCCAGGGAGGACAGGGCTGGGGGAACGGCAGCTGGGGGGATCATGGGAGGGGGCAGGGTACCCAGGGTGGGGTGGGGGTTCCCTGCATAGAGGCAGGTCCCTGGGGGCGCCAGGGAGAGCAGAAGGGTGCCGAAGAAGGAATGGCAAACCACTTCTGTATCCCTGCCAAGAAAGCTGTATGGAGGCGCCGATGAAATCCGGGAGTGGCTGTAGCTCAGTGATAGAGCAACGTGGCTGGAAATCAGAGGGTGGCAGGTTTGATCCCCAATGGCTTCCCAGAATAAGGCAATGGCAAACTACTTCTGCCAAGAAACCTGCGTCCTGCACACAACCATTATTCTCCATGACAAGAAGCTGAGAGGTGCCCTGTTGGATATTTGGGGATGTGGGGGGGGATAAACTCTGACCCTGTGCTTTCTGGGCTGCCCCTCTGCTGCAGTTGAGCATGGGAAGAGTCGTCATCCCATCCCTAGTTGGCAGTTCTGCCCCACTTTCCTTCTGAAGAAGCCAGAGGACTGGGGTGGGAGTGAGTGAGTCATATTTGCCAGTAAGCCCATGAAAGGGGAGACCCTCTTGCCATGGGAGAAGAGGAACCAGTCCATCCTGCCCCCTTCCAGCTTTTACCCAGATGCAACCCCAGAACCCTAAAGGGGACCATGTTTTCCTGCTTCTCCATTGGGGCCTTTTCTCTCCTTCCCAATTCACTCTATGAATTTCGCCCTCTGGACCTTCCTAGGACAAGGTGTGCCCACTTTGCCTGTAACTGCTGCCAGCGGGGATGAAGAGACAGCAAGATCAAGGCGTCGATGTCATTGGTAAGAAGAACTATATATAAATACAGATGGGAAAGGAGTCAATGGGAATCCACGATAGGGCGTCATATTTTCTGATGGGGAGAAGTAAATAAAGGTTTTAAATGAAGGTCTACTAATACATTGCCTGGCATTTGGTCCTTCAACCTTTTAGCCCATTTCCCCCACACCTCCCCAGTACTTGCTTTGCCATCAGTCCTACAGTGCAAGGATTCCGTGAACTGAATTCAGCCAAGAGGGGAAGGAGGAAGCAAGAGGGTCCATGAATGTTCAAGTTGTCTTTGACCTTTGCAGGACATATTTTTCCTCTTGGTCCTACGGAGGACAGCTTAACTCTCCTACTCTTTTCAGCCAACAGCCAATGCTTGCTCTTTGCAGCCTGCAAATTGAATCTGTCACGCCTTCCATTTTCTAAATAAACTCTTCTTGTTTTTAATGACTTCATATACTGCGCTTGTGGGCCACATTGGGTTCTTCTTGGACCTAGAAGTCCCCTTTCTTCTTTTAGGTATGCATTCCAGTTGCATTTACATTATTGTGTTTTAAAGTAGTCTCCACCCATTTTGAAGTGATTGAACTCTTTTGACTTTCCGTTGCAATTTTTCCTTTTTACTAATTTCCTCATTTTGGGGAAGTTTCCCTTATGAAAGTTTAAGATCTCTGTGTTGGACTTTATTAAGATCTTGCTTCCTGTATTTAAGTTGAAGGTTATTGCATTGTGGTCACTGTTCCCAATTGGATCAGCTACAGTGACGTCCTTTATCAGGCCCAGAGCATTACTTAGGATCAAGTCCAGGACTGCATTTCCCCTGGTTGGTTCCATGACCATTTGCTTCATGGAACAGTGATTTAGCAGGTCCAGGAATCTTCTCTCTCTTTCCTGAGTTGAACAGGAGTTCACCCAGTCTATGTGAGGATAATTGAAGTCCCCCATTATAACAACTCTATCTTTTTGGGATACTTCTTTTACCTCCTTTTCCGATTGTTGATCTCCTTTGGGCGTTTGGTTGGGGGACGATAGCATGTCCCTATTGTTAGGCTTCCTTTTTGGCTTGGTATTTTTACCCACACTGCTTCTGTGGAAGAGTCAGACTCACCTGGACATTCCAGTTCATAAGATTCTATCTCTTCTTTAATATACACGGCTACACCACCTCCATGCCGCCCTTTCCTGTACAGTTTTTAACCTGGGATGACTGTATCCCATTGGTTTTCACTGGTCCACCAGGTTTCAGTTATGCCAATAATATCAATCCTATTTTCCATAACTAAGCTTTCTAGCTCCCCTATTTTGGCTCGAAGGCTTGAGTATGAGAAGAACTTTACGAAACCATAATCAGGACTTTCATAACAACATGCTCTATTTTCCCAGTCACAAGTTTAGCACACAGAGATGGTTTCTCTTTATCTTGTCCTGGTTTCTCAGTGGTTTTATTCACTACCTCTGTGATCTTCTGCACTATTGCCTTCCCAATACTTGTTTCTTTTTCTACCCGTTTTCCTAGTCTGTTTCCAATTACAAAAGGCACTTCCAGAGAATCACAGATGGCAAAATGCTGTATGCCCTCCCAAGAGCCAATTTTCACTCTTAACCGGGCCACTTGCGTGTGTAGTACTGTATTGTCAATCCCTTTGAGTTTGACATTCGCCCCTTCCAGAATATCACTGGATTGTACAACCCCAGATTTAACAAGGTTCACCATTGCCCCGGTATCTCGCAACGCTACAAATTTCTGTCCTTTGGTTTCCAGGGTCCACAAATAGCCTGTATCAACTTCTTATCCTATGGTCTCACAAACTAGAGCTCTGGCTACTGCCTCTACTGGCTCATCTTGCTTCAACATTCCACACACCTGGCAGCCATTTTGTGTTCTAACTGCCATTCTATTGTCATCCCAACTGTCACTTTGACCCTTTAACGGTTCTTTTGCTTCTTGAATATAGAAATTGGTGTGTGTTTTGGGTTTCCTTTCTGGATTGTTCATTTTTGCTTTAAAACACTGGGCTTTCACGTGCCCATATTGTTGACAGAGAAAACACTTCCTTTCTTTATTAAATTGTTGTGTATCTCTTTCCTTAAATGTCTGGAAATATCTTTCTTTTGGACTCTGCCTCTCAACCGCGTCACCTTCTCTGACATTCCTTTTTTGCACTGTTACATTTCTGGTGGTGTTGTTTCTAGCGTAGCGTGTCTCGTGTTTTTTGAAACAGTCTTCCCGCGATTGAATTACGTGGTCAGCCCAAGCTGACATTTGGCTCACTTCTTTAAACTCTTTATCAGCCATCAGCCACCTGATCAGTACTGGAACTAGTTCAGTCATCCGTTCCATCAAAATTAACTGCCTCATCTGTTCTAAATCTGTGACCTGAGACTCTCGCATCCAATCGGTCAGGTGTCGCTCTAACCTAGCCCCCACCTGTGCAAAAGTCTCTCCATTTTTCCTAGTCACTGCTTGAAAAGCCTTGCGATGGTATTCCGCATTGAGGTTAAAACGCTTCTTTACAGTTAGTTTGAACTGTTGGTAAGACCTCACATCATGGTCACTCAAATTAGCATAAATGTCCAGCAATACCCCTGAAAGTTTCGGTCTTAGATAAGTCATCCTTTCCTCAGGTATATTGAACTCCAAAGAAGTTCATTCAAATGATTGGAGGAAAGATTCAATTCCATCCCCTTGGGTAAACTGGGGAAATCTTTTTAGATCTACTTTGGTCGAGTCTCTGTGATTTGTCCCCACAGTGTGTGTGTTACTTTGTGGAGGCTGTTGTCCTTCCCGTTGCAATTGGGCTAAGGCAAGCTCGTGTTCCCTTCGCTCTCATTCCAGTGTCAATTCCATATTTATTTTCATTTCCTTTTCCTTCATTTCAAGAAGCCTCAGTTCCCTTTGATGTTCTAGTTTAACTTTCAAAACCTCTATATTCTCCCTTTCTATATCAGAGCCTTGGCTCAGTGTTTCAGGATCCTTTTAAAACAGCTACTGTGGCTTGCTGAGTGTTCTTACTTTTTACCCAAAATTCAGTACCTCAGAACACCAGCTCTACCACTTGCCAATCCCCTTACCATACGCAAACCATACCTCAGAGGATGGCTGAATTTGTTTTAAATAATTATAGTTTTGTTTTGTTTTTCTGGCTTTAAAGCTCACTTTGCTTATGTTGAAACTGCTGATTTAAACAAGGCACTAGATTAGATTCTTATCCCAGCGTCTGCTCACCAGTTACACTGTGGTGCTGCCCATCCCCCAGCGCAAGCTGTCTACACTCTTCACCCCTGTCTTTAAACACAGTAAAGGGGCTTTTATAATTTTAGAATCTTGGTAGCGTGTTTTATATATGTTTCTGGTAGCATGTCTATATACTGGTTTTAGCCTCGCACCCCACAATGCTTACTCCGTTTCTTCACTTGCCAGCCTCTTTAAACTTCTGGCTTCTGTTTTATTTTAACTCCTCCCAGCTTCCATGGTTGGTCTCTATAGAGAGCTCTGCTACTGTAACCCCTTCTGAGTTAGAATAAGGAAAGCTGGCAGAGACCCGTCAAAGGATTAAATAGTTTTTATTCTTTGTAGCAGGAAACACAATAATAGATCTGAAGAAGATTACACGTCTGACAGTTCAAAGCCACACCCCTTAGTTCTTAGACTTCACACTTAAGTCTTAACTTCACAGTTCCTTTTCCTTTCTACCCCCTTCTGGCCTTATCCCCAGCTCAGAAGTTCGGGACCAATGCTTGGTTCTTTCCCCTAGGTAAAGAGACAGTCTAACCCGTCTTCTCCCCCCAAAAACCCAAAAGCAAGGACATTTCTTTCTTCTAGCAGACAGGTTTTATACCCCCTCACTAGTCTTAACTCGATGCCTGATTGGTGGAGTGGGCTTCGCCCCCTCCTTACCTGTGTAAGCTGTCAGTTTAAACTCTCTTCCTCAAAGCACATTGAATGCGCTTTCACCGCATTTTTAAAATTACGTCTCCCAGCACTAGAAATTTAGTGTGGGCACCACACCAGTACTTGTAACTTTTAAACAGACATTTCACAACTTAGCTAGTAATTCCAAATTTTTATATATCTTAATTTACCCAGATCTTTTCAAAAATCTATTCCATTTTATTCTTTATCATTTTATTAAAATTGGGCAAACCATCTCTGTCCCAGTTTCTATGTTCCTTTCATTATTTAAAAATCTGTTACACGAAAAAGAGAGAAAAAAGGGCTTTGCAGGTGCCAGTTCTCTTCCTTCATCTAAGAAGATTATTCAACCTTACAGACAGCCTTTAACATAAGAGAAAAAAATGTCCTTTTAAAATTCCAAGCTTTTCAGACAAATATGGAGACAATTTTGTTATATCCAGGCCTTTCCATTTTCATGGTCCAAGCCTCTTCCAATTATGAAGCCAAATTCATAAATGAAAACCCTGTACATTTCAAATTCAGTTTTTTCAACCATAACTTCTAATGATGCCTGTACAACTTAAGCACCTCTTGAGGGAAGAGAGGAGAATAAACTATCATTAGGATGAAAGAGATTATTGTTTAATTGACACTCTGATAGGATGGTTTGCTTTGGACCTTGAATTTCTAATCAGTTTCTCTTATTCTTCAATTTTATTTAGTCACTTCCACAGAAGACACGAGGAGAAAACCCATAGGGAGCTGCTGATTTCAGCTGAAAGGGAAATGAAATTTCACAACTGGAAGAGGATCCCGGGATCAAGGGGGAATTTTCCCTATTGGAAGATGGAAAAATCCAAGTATGTCTGACCAGGAGCTTCAAGGAGAAAAAGGAAGGGAGAAGCTGCAAATAAGGGAATATTGCCTAGAATTACAACCAGAATTAAAGAGAAACCCCACAAGATGGAGAGGAAACAATGTTAATTAATGTACCGAAATATTCAGTGACGATAAAGCCTTTATACTAGAATAGAAAATTCTACAGCAGAGAGTACAGATAAACGTAGAAGCAGCCTTAGAATATGTCACAGAACCCACACAGGGATGAAACCATATAAATGTATGGAGTGTGGAAAGAGCTTCAGTTATAGCGGTGGACTTAAAACTCATCTCAGAACCCACACAGGGGAAAAACCGTATAAGTGTATGGAGTGTGGAAAGAGCTTCAGTCAAAGTCAACACCTTAGAACCCATTTCAGAACCCACACAGGGGAGAAACCACATAAATGTATGGAGTGTGAAAAGAGCTTCAGTCAAAGTAAATACCTTAAAACTCATCTCAGAACCCACACAGGGGAGAAACCATATAAATGTATGGAGTGTGGAAAGAGCTTCACTCAAATCAGTGGACTTAAAACTCATCTCAGAACCCACACAGGGGAGAAACCACATAAATGTGTGGAGTGTGGAAGGAGTTTCATTAATAGCAGTGGACTTAAAACTCATCACAGAACCCACACAGGGGAGAAACCGCATAAATGTGTGGAGTGTGGAAAGAGTTTCATTAATAGCAGTGGACTTAAAACTCATCGCAGAACCCACACAGGGGAGAAACCACATAAATGTGTGGAGTGTGGAAAGAGCTTCATTACTAGCAGTGAACTTAGAATTCATCTCAGAACCCACACAGGAGAGAAACCATATAAATGTATGGAGTGTGGAAAGAACTTCAGTACTAACAGTGGACTTAAAACTCATCTCAGAACCCACACAGGGAAGAAACCACATAAATGTATAGAGTGTGGAAAGAGTTTCATTACTTCCCAGAAACTTAGAAATCATCACAGAATCCACACAGGGGAAAAACCATATAAGTGTATGGAGTGTGGAAAGAGCTTCAGTGATCACAGTGGACTTAAAACTCATCTCAGAACCCACACAGGGGAGAAACCACATAAATGTATGGAGTGTGGTAAGAGTTTCAATCATAGTGAATACCTTAGAAGTCATCTCAGAATCCACACAGGAGAAACCACAATGATGTATGGTGTGTGGAAAGGACTTCAGTCAAATCAGTGGACTTAAAACTCATCTCAGAACCAACACAGGGGAGAAACCATATAAATGGGTGGAGTGTGGAAAGACCTTAGTCAGCATGAACACTTTAGAATTCATCACAGAACCCACACTGAGGGAAAGCCACATCAAAGCATGGAGTGAGCAAAAAGCCTACCTTAAATGACATCAAAGAACCTGCTTGGGAGAAACTGTATAAATGCAAGTGCTTCAGGGATGGCAAATCTTTTAGAATTCATCACAGACGCAGAAGGGGAAAATGTCAATGTTCGATAATGTTGGGAACATAGTGCCCTTGTTCAACAGGGAATCCACACCATGGAGAAGCCATATGAAGGCATGGAGCGGAAGAGTGCAGGGGTCTTAAGCAAACTATTTACAAAGGGCTGAGAGTAAGTTAGGTATGTTTTGGAGGGGGTAGAAAACAGCTGAATACACATGTATACTATAGAATGACTTTATTTCAGGGGTGAAAATAAATATTTAAATTGCTACTAGCAATAGCTGAAAACAAACTCATTTAAGGGGACATTTTGTAGAAGCTGGAGAAAATGTATATTCTTATCTGTCAGGCATGGAGCGGAACGGAGATCTCATGCTAGGCTCATGGCCACAAGTGTTGAAACAGTTTGTAAGCAGATTCTATTGTAAAAGTCTGTTAGACTGTTAGAGAAATTTATGTCTTAAATTTCTTTTTTCATTTCATTTTTATTTGTATACCACCTTTCCAAATACAGTTTTGTTCAATGTGGTTTACAACAACAGGGAAAAGAAAACAGCAAATCCATGCAGCAGTAAAAATTGTTGCGTCAAAGAAGTACAACAAATCAATACAAGTAAAAAACAATCCCAGTAAATACAAAGTAATACACCATACATTCAATGAGTTCACTAATACATTAGATAATATATTATAAAATTATATTTTTACCACCACCACCAAGGGCTGGCCAGGACGATCCTCCCTCTTCTAACTAGACTAAATGCCAAGCAGGGTGGGGCCACACAGGTGCACAGCGGTGTCTGGCAGTGATGGTTCTTCCGCATTCTCTCACCAACTTTTATTGGCCTTTTATCTTGGTGGTGGGAGGACCCAGGTGGCAGACACACGCAGTAGCACTGGAAGATGTTTATCCCCAAAGAAGGAGAATGCTGTGGAAAGAGCAAGGAATTATTTATTTCATCAGTAAATAATAAAGATAATAGATGAAAGCATTCAGAGAAGTCCTGTCTTACCAAAGGGAAACAGTCCTTGCCAAATTAATGGCAAGCTGAGTTTCTGGACTCAAATCCAGGTTTATCAGGTCAACATCATTTAGCACTGGAGGCTTCAATTTTGAACCATAGCGTCCTATATTTTTACTCCCAAACACTCATTTGTTTACCCTTTAACTCATTGAATGCATCACTACGGACAAATCCACACACCCTCCCTTCTTTCCCATCCACACACTCAGTCCACACACTCCGACTTGCATCCAGCATTGTTCTGAGAACTTCACAGATCATGGTTAACCAGACATCGGGAGAAACCCTGAAATGGGATTAATAGAGGTCAATGTGGTTCGTAATACCTGCATTCACATTCACATTCTCTGCTCAATTCATCTTTCTCTTCTGTCTGTTCTCATGTGAACATGCATATATTCTTTGCATTTACTTTTCTGTCCTTGCATTTAATCATCGAGTATTGCGTATGCTGTTTGTAACTGCAACAACTAAGCAATAAAGCCTCCTTTTGGATGTTTTCCATGCGTTCGAGATGTAGATCAGTTAAAACTGTTTTACATCCGTCCTCCTGCATTCCAGCCATCCCCAGCTGTCCAGGGAGGGAAGCATTCGTACACGCTTCCCTCCCAGACAGCCGTGGGCACACACACCCTCCACCATTGGCTGAAAATTGGCCGAACAGGTGGTGGGGGCCACGCTAATCACCTTGCCTGGCCAGGGTTATCATTGCGCAGGCGCGCTGAGCCTGGTAGACCGGACCCACAGGGCCAGTCTACTGGGAGCACACATTCCTGTGCCATGGCAACCCTGGCTGGGCAAGGTAAGTGATGGCCTCATGTGGGGGGAGGTGGTTTGCTCCCGGCTCCTGCAGAACCCAGATCAGCTTCCCCTCACTCCTTTAGGGGGTGGAGGAAGGCCGATCTGCAGCTGCCTATGGGCCAGGGAATGTAGGACCCCTTGGTAGACCGGACCCCTCCCCCGCCAACCCTGGCCGATTGTGAGCCTCTGCAAATCCCAAGCCTCGGTCTGCTCAATCAGAAGCCGCGCCGCATGCACGTGGTACGTGTTCCAGCTTCCCCAGATCAGAGAGACCCGGGACAGCGAGGAGGTAAGACCTGCTTGCACGCAGGTGCGTCCCCCGGGTGGGGGGTGGGGGTGCCATGGCGGCTAGACCCCGCAGAGGCTCACAATCTGCTGCGGTCAGCGAGGGGATGTGGGATCCCGTTAAACCAGACCCACGTGGGTCTGGTCTGCCAAGGGGTCCCACATCCCCTGGCCCATAGACAGCCATCCCCGGCCCTGAGGTGTGTGTGTGGGTTCCCAGGTAGGTTGGTGGGTGCCCAATGGTGTCCTGTACAGCTGGCAGGAACCGGGGGAAGCCGCCTGACTGGGCTGCCTGCCCCTGGGTGCTCCCACCCAATGGCGAGGAAGCCTGAGAGAGGCATCCCCCCCCCCCCGTCTGTCCTTTCCCTGCTAGGACACTTTGGGACAGTTTCCCCATTTGCAGATAGGCAGGTAGGAACATGTGTAAACGCGTTCTTTCCTGCCTGGGTCTGAATGGGGAAACTGTCCCAAAAGGCCTCAGTCTGCTGCACTGACAGCTGGAGGCTCCACTGAAGACTGAAGGCTCCGTTAATATTATCTAGTAGTAAGAAACGTCCTCTGAAAAGCTAAAAATAAGCTATTTTTGTTTAAAAGAAATTACGATTTGGAGAAAGTTGCTATTTCATTGAATATCTTTAAGTCCATTTGCACTATGATGAGGAGGGAAGGCATAAATATGTCTATAGAAAGCAATTCTTCTGTCTCTAAAATGGAGGATTTATAAAGAAAGAGGGAGGTATAAGGAATTGGTTAGAAGCAAAAGCAATTAGGACGATTATAAACAGATTAGAGATGGGAAAAAAGATTAAAGAGGAAGAGACATTATTTGAGAAATTGATAAAATGTATTAATGAGAAAGTAAAATTGCAAGAGGATTATATAGCCAGTTGAGTTCTGTTAAAGACGAAGTAGCAGAAGAGTTAGATAATATATGGAGTACAGATGAGGATTGAAAGAGAAGGAATTAAGAATGACATAAAAGGTATAAAAATAGTAAAGTACAATAATCTTAAAGAGGCAAGAAGGAAAATATTACATAAATGGTACAGAACCCCAGCACAATTATCACACTTCTTTGTAAATAGGGGTAGTAACTGCTGGCTGGGATGTAATAAAGAGGTATTTTATTCCATATGATCTGGGAATGCCCTATAGTATCTGAATTTTGGAAGAAGATAGAGAAGAAAATTAGTGACATGTTGAATATACAATCTATAATAACAGGGAGAATGGGAGTGTTACATATGGAGTTAAACTTCCATCTATCAAACTGCTCAAATAGTCCTAGGGTGTTTTTCCACTGTCATTAAAAGTACCCATTAAGTACCCATTAATGGGTACTAAATGGCATTTTTATACCCATTAATGGATACTTAATGGGTACTTCTAGTGACAGTGGAAAAACACCCCTAGTTTGTGGATGGAAGGAAAAAACAAAATGGTCTTTTAGTAAATGGTATAATTATAAAATTAACGTGATAGCGTCAGATTTATTGAATAATCGTATGAATCATATTAGTAATTTGGATAGGGTTAGAATATGTAAACAAAACTGGATAATAGTTAAAACATATTTACACAATAACCTCAGAAGTGAAAGTGAAAAAGTGAAGTTACTTTCATTTTCTCACTATAGTTTTTATGCTCATATTTCGGGGCGGGGGGAGGACATGCTGAACCTGATTCACAACTGTGAACCTCCCCTCCACGACTGTACCCTGCCAGGGCTTCTGCTCCGGCAGTCCTGTGGACCCCCTTCCCACAAGGCAACGCCAGGAAGGATAGGAGGGGGGGGAGAGATCCTTTTTCCCTCCTCCCGCATCTCTGCAGAAATGCTAATTCCCAAGCCCCCCTACCCTAAATAGCCCAGGGAGGAGAGGGATACCCCCATGCACCCCCCCCCAATCCTTTCCCCTAAGACTTTGCAGCTTGGCGATTCTCTTTCCCTCCAAAACCTAAAGGATCCTGCAGGCCTTTTGCCTTTTTGAGGGGGCAGGAAAGGCAAGGACACCCCCAGGCACCCCTCCCTTTCCCCAATACTAAGAGTGCAGGAGACCCCGTTGGGCAGAGAATCATGGGAGATGGAGTCCAGAGAGGTCGGGCGGATGCTGCCGGGCTCTACGTTCCGCTTCTGGAGGCAGCAGCGGATGTGCTATGAAGCCTTTACTGCCCGGAGGATCTGCGCCTGCTCTTGGCTCCGGTTTCCCAGGCGGACGGAGACGCCCAGCCGGCTCTTGCCGAAGGCGCCTGAGGATCCCGCTCCAGGTGTCCTCATTCCTCCTTGTCGGGATCAATTGGGGCCTCAGTCAGGTGAGGAGGGTGGTCCAGGAGCTCCACCTGTGGGGTGCCTGCCTGCCTGCCTGGAAGTCCCTGGGAGAAGGGCTGGGGGTCTCTGGGAATCCCCTTGCTGGCTCCCCTGGAGAGGGAGACCCCCTCCATGCCAGGCGGAAACCCAAAAGACCAGCCAGGGGGTGGGAGAAGCCGAGGGTCCCTGGGAGGGTCTCCTGCTCTGCCTCCTCCCGGGCAGGGGTATGTGGGATTTCATGGCTTTGTTCCCCTTGGCTGCCCGGAGGGAGCCTCCAGGGAGGGGATCCATCCCGACTTCCTTCCCATAATTCCTTGGGGGTTTAAAGAGGGGAGGAAGGGAAGTAGGAGGACCGGGAAGGGAAGGGCCCACCTGTCCAGGTGGGAGGCTCCTAGGTCCTCCAAGGGAGACTTGAGCACTGAGGCCTAGAGAGGCAGGAAGACCTGAAGAGTGCCCGGGGACAGTAGAGTGCTGCAGCCTAGAGGGGCAGGAAGTGACAAGCTCAGCCATTTTGCTCGGTCACGCAGCTTCCTTTGGCAGCAGGAACCCGATTGTGGTGCAGGAAGGTGAGAGGCAGGAGGGTCTCTAAGGGGAGAAGGGGGAGAAGGGGACCCCCTTTCCCCCATCCAAGGGACCAAGGGGGACCCACCAGCCCAGCACCCGTCCTTCCGCCCTGTGCCAAGGGAGGGAGACGGAGCTCCAGCCGCGCAGTTTGCAGGAGTTGTAGCCAGTCTTGCCGTCGCTTCCTGGGCTTCCCAGACGTGCTTCAGGAAGCAGCCCGGGGGAGCAGGCCTGGGAGGGGCTGGATGGGTCGTGGGTGGGGGGCAGGGTGCCCATGGCTGGGGGGGGGGGTTCTCTGCATGGAGACAGAGGCCTGGGGGGCACCAGGGAGGGAGGGGGTAGCTAGCTGGGAGGGGAAACTGCATGGAGAGCAGAAGGATGCTGGTTTGATTCCCACGTTACCGCTAAAGGAATGGGAAACCACTTCTGTATCCCTGCCAAGAAACCTGCATGGAGGTGCCCATGGAGTCTGGGAGTGGATGGAGATCTGCAACAGAGGAAACTGTCTGGGAAATAGAGGGATCCAGGATTGATCCCCACATCCTCCCCAAAACTAGGGAATGACAAAGCACGTTTGTACCCACGCCAAGAAAACCGCTTGGAGCTGCCCCTGGAATCAGAGTGGCTGTAGCTCAGTGAGAGAGCAAAGTGGCTGGAAATCAGAAGGTTGCATGTTTGATTCCCACTACATAAGAACATAAGAGAGGCCCTGCTGGATCAGGCCACAGCCCATCTAGTTCACCATCCTGTCGCACACAGTGGCCCACCAAATGATCATGGGCATCTCAAGCAGAGACAAGGACAACCTATTCCTGCTCTAGAATCCCAGCAAATGGCCTTAGAAGCACCCCGGTTCCACCCCCACCCCCCCAAGCCTGAAAGATGCACCTAGGCATACCTTCTAATAGCCACTGATACATCTGTCGTCCATAAATTTGTCCAACTGTACCTTAAAGCCATCAAGACTGGTAGCTGTCACCACCTCTTCCGGCAGCAAATTCCATAAACTGATGACCTTCTGGGTGAAGAAATACTTCCCTTTATCGGATCTGACACTCCTACCCATCAGCTTCATAGAGTGCCTTCCTGGATCTCTATCCACCTTTTCTATACCATGCATAATTTTATATACTTCAGTCAGGTCCCCTCTCAAACGCCGTCTCTCCAGACTGAAGAGGCCTAGACTTTGCAGCCTGATTTCGTAAGGGAGGTGTTCCAGACCCTTAATCATTCTGGTTGCCCTTCTCTGCACCTTCTCTAGTTCCACGATATCCCTTTTGAGGTGTGGTGACCAGAATTGTACACAATATTCCAAATGTGGCCTCACCATAGATTTATAAAGAGGCAAAATGACATTTGCTGACTTATTTTCTATTCCCTTCCTAATTATTCCCAGCATTGAATTTGCTTTTTTCGCTGCTCTCGCAAACTGGGTTGACAGCTTCATTGAACTGTCCACAAGAACCCCGAGATCCCTTTCCTGGTGTGTTGCAGAAAGCTCAGACCCCATCAGTTTATAGACATAATTTGGATTCTTGGCCCCAATGTGCATTACTTTGCACTTGTTAAGATTAAACGGCAAATTCTCAAGGTGGAAGGAAGTAAAAAGTGGCGTCCCTCAAGGCTCAGTATTGGGACGAATGCTTTTTAATTTATTCATCAATGATCTAGAAGAAGGGGGTACATAGTAAAATAGCAAAGTTTGCTGGTGATACTAAATTATTTAGGGTAGTAAAATCCGAAAGAGATTGCCAAGAGCTCCAGAGGGATCTCTTAGCATTGGGTGAGTGGGCAACCAAGTGGCAAATGTGCTTTAATCTTAACAAGTGCAAAGTAATGCACATCGGGTTGGATTCCTACTTCTGATATACTTATAGAAGTTCTTGTTATTTCTTTTGATGTTTTTAGCAATGTGCTCCTGAAAATCTTTCTTAGCTTTCCTAATGGCCGTCTTGCATTCGTGTTGCCAGTGTCTATGTTCCCTCCTGTTCTCCTCATTTCGACAAGCCTTCCATTTCCTAAATGAATTCTTGTTTTTAATGACTTCATCTACTGCATTGTGAGCCACATTGGTTTCTCCTTGGACCTAGAAGTCCCCTTTCTTCTTTTAGGTATGCATTCTAGTTGCACTTCCATTATTGTGTTTTTAAGTAGTCTCCTAAGTTATTTAACTCTTTTGACTTTCCCTTTCAATTTCCTTTTCACTAATTTCCTCATTTTGGGGAAGTTTCCCTTATGAAAGTTTAAGATCTCTGTGTTAGACTTTATTAAGAACTTACTCCCTGTATTTAAGTTGAAGGTTATTGCATTGTGGTCACTGTTCCCAATTGGATCAGCTAGTGACGTCCTTTACCAGGTCCTGATCATTACTTAGGATCAAGTCCAGGACTGCATTTCCCCTGGTTGGTTCCATGACCATTTGTTCCATGCAATAGTCATTTAGCAGGTCTAGGAATTTTCTCTCTCTTTCCTGAGTTGAACAGGAGTTCACCCAGTCTATCTGAGGATAATTGAAGTTCCCCATTATAACAACCCTATCTTTATGGGATACCTCATTTACCTCCTTCTCCAGTTTTTGATCTTCTTCAGGCGTATGGTTGGGAGGACAGTAGCATGTCCCTATTGTTAGACTTCCTTTTTGGGTTGGGAATTTTACCCACGCTGCTTCTGTGGAAGAGACAGACTCACCTGGACATTCCAGTTCATAAGATTCTATCTCTTCTTTAATATACATGGCTACGCCACCTCCATGTCGGCCTTCTTTCCTGTACACTTTGTAACCTGGGATGACTGTATCCCATTGGTTTTCACTGGTCCACCAGGTTTCAGTTATGCCAATAACTGTCTTCCCACTGTCTTCCGAGAATTAGGCAATGGCAGACTACTTCTGCCGAGAAACCTGCGTCCTGAAGACAACCATTCTTCGCCATGACAAGAGGCTGAGATGTGCCCATTGGGTATTTGGGGATGGGAGGACAAATCTCTGACCTTAGGCTTTCTGGGCTGCCCTCTGCTGCCGTTGAGCGTGGAAAGAGTCCTCATCCCATCCCTGGTTGGCAGTTCTGTCCCACCTTCCTTCTGAAGAAGCCAAAGGAGTGGGTTGGGTGGGTGGGTGGGAGGGAGGGAGTTATATCTGCCAGTGAGCCCATGAAAGGGGAGACCTTCTTGCCATGGGAGAAGAGGAACCAGTCCATCCTGCCCCCTTCCAGCTTTTACCCAGATACAACCCCAGAGCCCTAAAGGGGACGTTTTCCTGCTTCTCCAATGGGACTTTTTCTCCCTGCCTTGCCTAGGAAGTTATACAGGAGAAGAGGCTTCAAGAGGGGGGAGAAGAAGCCTCAAATAGACATGGTCACTCCCCTTCCCAATCCACTCTATAAATTTCACCCTTTTGACCTTCCTAGGACAAGGTGTGTCCTCCCACATTGCCTGTAACTGCTGCCAGGGGGGACGAAGAGACAGCAAGATCCAGGCTTCGAGGTCATTGTTAAGAAGAACTATATATAAAGACAGAAGTCAATGGGCAATCCAGGGAAGGGCATCATATTTTCTGATGGGAAGAAGTAAATAAAGGTTTGGAATGAAGGTGTAATATATTGGCTGGCATTTGGTCCTTCAGCCTTTTAGCCCATTTCCTGCACACCTCCCTAGTACATGCCTGGAAAACCAAAACTAGAACATTATTAAAATATTATTCACCCTCCTTGACTTGAGGGGCTTGATTTTTTCCTCATTTAAAAATCACTTTCTTTGCCATTAGTGCAAGGATTCTGTGCATTTCCCTGAATTGATTTCATCCAAGAGGGAGTGAGGAATTAAGAGGGTCCACAGAAAGAGTACAGATAAATGTAGAAGCAGCTTTAGAATTTGCTGCAGAATCCACACAGGGATGAAGCCATATAAATGTATCGAGTGTGGAAAGTGCTTCAGTAAAAAGAGTAGACTTCAAACTCATCTCAGAATCCACACAGGGGAGAAACCATATAAATGTATGGAGTGTGGAAAGACCTTCAGTCAAAGTGGAAACCTTAGAATTCATCTCAGAACCCACACAGGGGAGAAACTGTATAAATGTGTGGAGTGTGGAAAGAGCTTGACTACTAGCCATGGACTTAAAATTCACATCAGAACCCACACAGGGGAGAAACCATATGAATGTATGGAGTGTGGAAAGAGCTTCAGTCAGCCTTAGAATTCATCTCAGAACCCACACAGGGGAGAAACCGTATAAATGTGTGGAGTGTGGAAAGAGCTTCATTAATAGCCGTGGACTTAAAATTCATCTCAGAAGCCACACAGGAGAGAAACCGTATAAATGTATGGAGTGTAGGAAGAGCTGTGTTCGGTGCAATGAGCTCCGGGCTCTCAGGGAACATGTTTCTTCCCTCGAAGCCAAGGTAGCGGACCTGGAGAAGCAGATAGAGAGTAGGAGGGCTGAGGGTGAGGTCTTCAGGGATGAAGTAGGAGCATCCCACTCCATGACAAGCAGCTCTCCAGCTGCCTCGGAGAGTCGAAGCCTCAGGCAGGGAGGACATCAAGCCGAGGAAGAGGGGCAGGCTCCCTTAGTTGGGACCCCTTCCTCAGTGGATGTGCCTGTGTCCTCTTGCACCGAGGATACTCCTCCACGGGTAGTGGGAGGGGGGCTTCTTGTAGTGGGCGATTCGATTATCAGGAATATAGAGAGCCGGGTTTGTGATGGGCGTGTTGACCGCATGGTGACTTGCCTGCCTGGTGCAAAGGTTGCGGACATCACGCGACATCTAGATAGGTTAGTAGACAGTGCTGGGGAGGAGCCAGTCGTCATGGTACATGTCGGTACCAATGATGTTGGGAAGGCAAGACGGAGCGTCCTGGAAGCCAAATTTAGGTTGTTAGGTAGAAGACTAAAGTCCAGGACCTCTAGGGTCGCATTCTCAGAAATGTTACCTGTTCCACGTGCAGGGCCAGCTAGACAGGCAGAGCTCAGGAGCCTCAATGCGTGGATGAGGCAGTGGTGTCGCGAGGAGGGGTTTAGATTTGTAAGGAACTGGGGAACTTTTTGGGACAAGCCAAACCTGTACAAGAGGGACGGGTTACACTTGAACCAGGAGGGAACCAGATTGCTGGCGATTAACATTAAAAAGGTTGCAGAGCAGCTTTTAAACTGATCCCTGGGGGAAAGCCGACAGGAGCTGGGCAGCATCCGGTTCGGGAGAGCGCACCCTCAAGTGAGGAGGGCTGGAAACATGCAGAAAATGCTGAGCTAAGTGCGGGATTAGTTTCACATGTTCCTCGACGGCAGAATTTGGTCAAAAGGAGTGAATATAAATGTATATATGCAAACGCCAGGAGCCTTCGAGCCAAAATAGGGGAGCTAGAAAGCTTAGTTATGGAAAATAGGATTGATATTATTGGCATAACTGAAACCTGGTGGACCAGCGAAAACCAATGGGATACAGTTATCCCAGGATACAAACTGTACAGGAAAGACAGGGAAGGGCGACATGGAGGTGGTGTAGCCTTGTATATTAAAGAAGAGATAGAATCTTATGAACTGGAATGTCCAAGTGAGTCTGGCTCTTCCACAGAAGCAGTGTGGATAAAGATACCAAGCCAAAAAGGAAGTCTAACAATAGGGACATGCTACCGTCCTCCCAACCATACGTCCGAAGGAGATGAACAATTGGAGAAGGAGGTAAAGGAGGTAGCCCATAAAGATAGGGTAGTTATAATGGGGGACTTCAATTATCCTCACATAGACTGGGTGAACTCCTGTTCAACTCAGGAAAGAGAGAGAAAATTCCTAGACCTGCTAAATGACTGTTCCATGGAACAAATGGTCATGGAACCAACCAGGGGAAATGCAGTCCTGGACTTGATCCTAAGTAATGCTCAGGACCTGGTAAAGGACGTCACTGTAGCTGATCCAATTGGGAACAGTGACCACAATGCAATAACCTTCAACTTAAATACAGGGAGTAAGTTCTTAATAAAGTCTAACACAGAGACCTTAAACTTTCACAAGGGAAACTTCCCCAAAATGAGGAAATTAGTGAAAAGGAAATTGAAAGGGAAAGTCAAAAGAGTTAAATCACTTCAAAATGCATGGAGACTACTTAAAAACACAATAACGGAAGTGCAACTAGAATGCATTCCTAAAAGAAGAAAGGGGACTTCTAGGACCAAGAAGAAACCAATGTGGCTCACAAATGCAGTAGATGAAGTCATTAAAAACAAGAAGAGTTCATTTAGGAAATGGAAGGCTTGTCCAAATGAGGAGAACAGGAGGGAACATAGACACTGGCAACACGAATGCAAGACGGCCATTAGGAAAGCTAAGAAAGATTTTGAGGAGCACATTGCTAAAAACATCAAAAGAAATAACAAGAACTTCTTTAAGTATATCAGAAGTAGGAATCCAACCAGGAGAGCAGTTGGACCACTAGATAGTAAAGGAGAGAAAGGGGTAATTAAAGAAGACACGGAGATTGCAGAGAGACTAAACGAATTTTTTGCTTCCGTATTCACGGAGGAAGACAGAAGACACATGCCAGTAGCTGAGCCTGTGTTTTCTGAAGAGTTAAACTGTACAGAAATAACCAAGGAAGAGGTCCTGGCATGTCTTAATAAAATAAATGTTAACAAGTCACCGGGACCAGATGGTATTCATCCAAGAGTCCTTAAGGAACTCAAATGCGAAATTGCCGACCTTCTAGCAAAAATATATAATCTTTCCCTAACATCAGGCTCCGTACCTGAGGACTGGAGGGTAGCAAATGTAACACCAATATTCAAAAAAGGATCCAGGGGTGATCCAGGCAACTACAGACCAGTTAGCTTAACGTCAGTTCCGTGTAAGGTGATGGAAACCATTATTAAAGACAAAATTAGTGTGCATATGGAGCAGCAGGCATTGCTGAACAAAAGCCAGCATGGCTTCTGCAAAGGTAAATCATGCCTCACAAATTTGTTGGAATTCTTTGAGAGTGTCAATAAACACGTGGATAAAGGTGAACCAGTAGACATTGTCTATCTGGACTTTCAGAAGGCTTTTGACAAAGTCCCACATCAAAGGCTACTGAGTAAACTCACCAGCCATGGAATAAAAGGACAGGTTCTGTCCTGGATTTGTGACTGGCTTAAGGGCAGAAAGCAGAGAGTAGTAGTAAACGGCAATTTCTCAGGGTGGAAAGAAGTAAAAAGTGGGGTCCCTCAAGGCTCAGTACTGGGACCAATGCTTTTTAATTTATTCATCAATGATCTAGAAAAAGGGGTACATAGTAAAATAGCAAAGTTTGCTGATGATACTAAATTATTTAGGGTAGTAAAATCTGAAAGAGATTGCCAAGAGCTCCAGAGGGATCTCTTAGCATTGGGTGAGTGGGCAACCAAGTGGCAAATGTGCTTTAATCTTAACAAGTGTAAAGTAATGCACATTGGGGCCAAGAATCCAAATTACGTCTATAAACTGATGGGCTCTGAGCTTTCTGCAACACGCCAGGAAAGGGATCTCGGGGTTTTGGTGGACAGTTCAATGAAGGTGTCAACCCAGTGTGCGGCAGCAGCAAAAAAAGCCAATTCAATGCTGGGAATAATTAGGAAGGGAATAGAAAATAAGTCAGCAAGTGTCATTTTGCCCCTTTATAAATCTATAGTGAGGCCACATTTGGAATACTGTGTACAATTCTGGTCACCACACCTCAAAAAGGATATTGTGGAACTAGAGAAGGTGCAGAGAAGGGCAACCAGAATGATTAAGGGTCTGGAACACCTCCCTTACGAAACCAGGCTGCAACGTCTAGGCCTCTTCAGTCTGGAGAGACGGCGTTTGAGAGGGGACCTGATTGAAGTATATAAAATTATGCACGGCATAGAAAAGGTGGATAGAGAAAATTTCTTTTCTCTATCGCACAACACTAGAACCAGGGGGCACTCTATGAAGCTGATGGGTAGGAGCGTAAGGTCTGACAGGGGGAAGTATTTCTTCACACAGAGGGTCATCGGCCTATGGAATGTGCTGCCAGAAGAGGTGGTGACAGCTACCAGTCTGGATGGCTTTAAGGTAGGGTTAGACAAATTTATGGACGACAGATGTATCAATGGCTACTAGAACGAATGCCTAGGTGCATCTTTCAGGCTGAGGGGGGGGGAGGA
Source organism: Aspidoscelis tigris stejnegeri (assembly GCA_023333525.1). Lineage (NCBI taxonomy): Eukaryota > Metazoa > Chordata > Lepidosauria > Squamata > Teiidae > Aspidoscelis > Aspidoscelis tigris. The sequence continues at coordinate 5,687,309 of JALMGA010000024.1, forward strand.
AATGGGGCGCTTCTAGGGCCATCTGCTGGGACTCGAGAGCAGGAGAAGGTTTGTCCTTGTCTCTGCTTGAGATGCCATGAGCATTTGGTGGGCCACTGTGTGCGACAGGATGCTGGACTAGATGGGCTGTGGCCTGATCCAGCAAGGCTTCTCTTATGTTCTTATGTTCTTATGTTCAAAGTGTCAACCTTAGAATTCATCTCAGAACCCACACAGGGGAGAAACCATATAAATGTGTGGAGTGTGGAAAGAGCTTCAGTAATAGCCGTGGACTTAAAACTCATCTCAGAACCCACACAGGGGAGAAACCATATAAATGTATGGAGTGTGGAAAGAGCTTCATTAATAGCTGTGGACTTACAAATCATCACAAAATCCACACAGGGGAGAAACCATATAAATGTATGGAGTGTGGAAAGAGCTTCAGTAATAGCCGTGGACTTAAAACTCATCTCAGAACCCACACAGGGGAGAAACCACATAAATGTATGGACTGTGGAAAGAGTTTCAGTGAAAGTGGAAACCTTAGAATTCATCTCAGAACCCACACAGGGGAGAAACCATATAAATGTTTGGAGTGTGGAAAGTGTTACAGTACTTCCCATTGGCTTAGAAACCATTAGAGAACCCACACGGGGTGAAATCACATCAGTGTATGGAGTGAGCAAAAAGCCTTCCATGCATTAATCACCAGTTCATGTATCGCATATCCTCTTTGTAACCCTCCAACAACTAAGAAATAAAGCCTCCTTTTGCATGAATTCCCAACTCGTTTCTCTCATCTCTGAAGCTTCTCTGCTAACCAGCCTGCTGCACTGACAGCTGGAGTCTCCACTGTAGGCTGAAGGCTCCGTTAATATTATTTAGTAGCAACAAACCTCCTCTGAAAAGCTGAAAATAAGCTATTTTTTAAATAGATTTGGAGAAAGTTGATATTTCACTGAGTATCTTTAAGTCCATTTGCACCAAGGTGAGGAGGGAAGGCATTATTTATAAATATGTCTATAGAAAGCAGTTAGTCTGTCTCCAAAATTCAAATCTATTAAGGAGGGGGGAAGTATAAGGAAGGGGGGGAGGAGGGGAAAGGAACCGAAAGTTCCTTGTGACGCCCATGGCCAGTGTCCACCAGGTGCAAGTCCCCAGCTGGTGTCCAACTCTCTCCAGTCCGACCACTATAGCCACAGACTTCAAGTTCCCTTTTTAAGTAGGCCTCTGAGCCCTTTTCTTCTTCAGCACTGAGTCTCTAACTATTGTTACACTCTTAGCGTTACGTTACTATGACGACAGTATCAGGCCTCAAGCAGAGTGTCTTTAAAACAAATGTAAGTGTATCTTTAACCCTTATGTCAGTTCATCTTCAACACAAGCAGTACACAATAACTTAATTTTTTAACTCAGGACCCTGACTAATCCCTATCTAGATTCTCTTCAGGACCCGGATCTGCACTGTCTAACTTCTTCCTAAGTCTAGCCGCAGTTACAGAACAACAGCTCTGACAGGAAGGCCCTTTTTATAGTCTCTGCCAGGGTTCCATCCCTTCTGATTGGCTATTTCTCTCTGGGCTGCCCCCCTCTTTAATATGCTAATTGGACGGCTTGCCCTTCTCTGTTTACTAACCTTCCTGGTTGGCGCCTTTTACCCTCAACACATATAACTTATACACATATGCAATTAAAGTTACAACTGGTGCATTAATCAAGCTTGGGCTCCACAGTCTTTGAAGTGAAGGGTGTGAAAAAGAGGGTGTGTGGGATGCTGCAGGGGGCAGGATGGGAGTGGGAGTGGGAGTGGGGTAGACCCCAGGGCCTCTTTTGTGAATACCGGATAATCTGATTCGTGGACGATTCAGCCACAAAACTACAAATTTGTGCCTGTTTGTACAAATACCAAATAGCACAAATACTCAATCTGAGTATTTCCAAGGCAGCCATCCTGGCTTCTGGAAAAGGAGGAAAAGAGCCCCCTCTCACATTCAGCTGCAGGGAGGAGCATTTTTCTGCTGGCACCAAGAGCAGAGACTGTAGCTGCACTGACTTTGCAATTATCCTTCTGAGGCTTTTGAATCCTAGTTCTTTGCTTGCAAAGTGGAAATGCTTTTCTTGAACAATAATGCGATTTGTCACCATGCGAGTTGCCACCCTGGAACCATGTCTCCCCCTCCGCACACCGCAAAAGGGAAATGTGGTCTTTGGGTTGTGTGTTGGGAAAAGGTTAGGGGTGTGAAGAAGAAGCAAAGGAGGAAGTTTTGTTTACCGGACGTGGCTGGATTTAAAAAAGGAAAATGGACACGATTGGACTGGCTTCTTTGGACTGGACGTTTTATCAATGTGGGGATCAGAAGAAATGGGTTTAGATACTATTTATTTATTTATTGCAGTTTGCCTTCTATGCAGGTGGGAAATGGGGATCTGGGAGAGGGAAGCCCAGAGGATCAATCCGCGTTCGGTGAGTGGAACCATCATGGGTTCAGGGCAGGACTGAGGATAAGGGAACTAGTGCCAAGGACAGTCAAAGGGTTTGAGCATATCAGGACAGGTGCTGGTGATGCTTCGCTTTGGGGAGTCCCAAAAGCATTGCATGTGGCAAAAAGAAAGGGTCTTGGGAGGGAAACCTGGAAGAGATGGAGAATCTGTGGCCTTTCTGTCCAAGCAATTGGACCTGACAGCTAAGGGAGGCTGTGAAAGGGACAAACAAGGCTAGAAAAAGAAGGACTGAGAGGATGTTACTAGGGGAAAAGAAGAGATGGCTTTTCTACCCTGCTTTTCTCACCCATTTAAGGGGGCTCAAAGCAGCTGACAAACCTTCTGTTCTTCTCCCATAGCAGACTCCCTGTGAGGGGGTGGGGTAGTAGAGCTCAGAAGAAAGCTGTGACTCGCCCAAGGTCACCCAGCTGGCTTCGTGGAGGAGGTCAGAGTCAAACCTGGTATTCCCAGATAAGAGTCCCGTTCCTTAATGGTTAGAACAAACTGGCTCTAGGAGGCACATGTGTTTTAGGAAGAAACCTTAAAATCTAAAGAATCTAAGAATAAATCCATATTTCCACCCAGGACTGAAACAGGAGTATGTGGTGAAAGGGGCATCAAAGTCCAAAGGAGTCCCCATAGTTGCGCATCATGTGCTTCTGCCATTTAAGTCTGAGACTTAATTTGTAGAGAGTTAAACTTTGTCCCAGCCTTTGGCTAAGTCAAGGAAGAGCCTTTTCCCCCCCACATTCAGACACTGCAGTGATTTTAAAATGTTTAATAGTTTATTGGTTTTAATGTCATTTTTTAAACAAGCTTTATTTATCAAAAACTCCCATTAATCTGAAATAATATTTGATGAAAGCATTAATAATAATCATAATAGGGTCACAGGGTCTCGGGTCCGGGTAGTTGGGAGATACCCTGTCCTTGATGGGGTTGCAATGCCCTGGAAGGGACAGGTGCATAACCTGGGTGTACTCCTGGACTCCACGCTAACACTTTTTTTTTATTATTTTTTTATTTTTTAACTTTTACAATAAAAATTTTACATAGTTATGCACTTATACATTCTTCCCTTTTTTCCCCCCCTCCCCACCCCCTCCCACCCCTAAATAATGAATATTCAATAACATTTATGAGCTAAGGGTTACATTTGGAATACAATTCTTAACTGTAATTTAACTAATTCACTTCTGACACTCGCTTCCAGGTAATTCTTAACCTCCCTCCATTTGTTTTTACACCTTCTTATTTTTACTAAATCATTTTCAAAATTTTCCCGACATTCTCGAACCTCTACTGCAATCGAGGCTATTATATATTCATACAGTTTCTGTATTTCCCATTTAGTTGCATCCTTCCATCCATTTACTACTACCAATTGAGCCGACCTAAGTATGGAACAAACTACTTCCCTAGTCTCTTTTGGCCTTATATTCTCCAGATCCAATTGAAATATTACTATCCTTTCATTTAAATTAATATTAAGTGCATATATATTATTGATCATGTTTTCTACTTCCTTCCAAAACACCTGAACTCTCTGACAATGCCAAATCATATGTAAAAATATTCCTCTTTCTTGACATCCATGCCAGCATTCTTCGGTTACATTTGGAAAGAAGTGTGACAATTGTATTGGTGTTCTGTACCATTTATGTATTATTTTCATTCTTGTTTCCCATATTCGTCCATATTTTATTTTTTCCATTCTCTGTATTTCCTTTTTGACTTCTTCTCTGTTTATTCTTATATCATCACTCCATATTCCTCTTATTTCTTCATATATTTCCTCTCCCACTGTCATTAACCCCTTATATATAATTCCTGCAATACCTTTTTCACTCTTCCTCACTTTTCTTATTATTTTATCAAATATTTCGTCTTCCTTATTAACTATCTCTCTAATTCTTACTTGATCTATATAAGTCTTTATTCCCCTCGCTTGCAGCCAGCTTCCTCCCAATAATTGTTCTAATTCCCTTAAATTTTTGGGATTACGTCCCGTATCATATAAATCTTCAATTACTTTTATTCCTCTCCTATATAATCTATTTAATGCCCATTGTAAACCATCCTCAGCTCCCACATTTATTTTCCAGATTGTAGCTAATTTCCCTTCCTCCTGTGCAATTTTTCTTTTCCTTTTACTCCATATTTTCATTGTGCCCAAAAAAATTTTACTCCAATACCTTTGTTCTCTTGGTAACCAATTTCTATATATTAATTCCTTTCCTTCTATGTTGTTTATTTTTTTTTCTAATTTGGCCCATTTAGACTCTCCATATTGTAATTCTAATAATCTTTGTATCTGAAAAGCATCATGGTAGCCCTCTATACTAGGTATTCCCCATCCACCTTCCTGCTTTATTGTCGTCAACCACTTATATCTCAATCTCGGTCTTTTCTCATCTGCCACCCATACTTTAATTCTTCTATCCCAATTTTTTAACATCTTCTCTGATACTGCTATAGGGAGTGTCTGAAACAAATAAAATAACTTGGGCATTATAAATATCTTTAACACTCTTATTTTATCTAACCTGCTCAAAAATTTTACATTCCATTTTTTCAATAATTTTTCAATCTGTTTCCAAATTCTTTTATAATTTCCTTCCATTATTTTACAGGGGTCCCTATATATCCATACCCCTAAATACTTTATTTTTTTAACTCCTAGCTTCAATCCGGTCCTTTTTCTTATTTCCAATTGCTCTCTCGGTGGTGTATTCCAAAATAATATTTCTAATTTCTGTATATTCACAAACAGCCCCGACTGCCTCCTGAAGTTCTCCAATGTCGGTATTATCACTTCTATCATTCTCTGAGGTTCTTCAGTTATAATCATTGCATCATCTGCAAACAAATTCACGCTAACACTTGAAGCTCAGGTAGAGGCCGTGGCCAGGAGCGCCTACTCCCAACTGAGAAGGATTAGAACTGATAAGAAGATAAGATAAGGAAGATTCAGGAGATATGTGCCAAACAATCAATAGATGCTGCTGTTTTAGAAGCAATATGATATCTGAGCCAGTAACTGCATTGAGAGAATTGAGGTAGCTGAAATACTATGCCTAGAGTGTTGATATGCTAAAATCTTGTTATATGGGCAGAGCTAACTTGAGCCACTGTCCCTCCTTTCTATAAAACCTGTGAACTCTTTGTTCTGATTGCGCAGCGCAGTTGTGAAAGCAATTCTCTGTGCCTATTTGCATGCAAATAAAGACTCTCTTTCTGAAGAAACAACTTTTCCTTTTGAATAATTGCTCCAACCCTTAACATTCTTGGTGACCCCGGCGTGAAAATAACGACAACGCAACCCAGTACCGGGAAGAAAATTGCAAACTGATTCTATAAGGAGCAAGCACCCTTTGATGTCCTGACCCCGGCAGTTGAAGAGGCGAGAAAGCGCGCTCCGTTTCTTCAGCAGCTGTAACCTGAGACGCCGTTGGTGTGAGAGAGAAGAGAAAAAAAAGGAGCAGAAAGTTGAGTCAAATCTGATATCTGAAATCTGAAGCTCTGATTCTGGCCCTTCCTTATAGTACTACGCCCTTGATCAAGGCGAGTAAAGGAAGCGTATTCTGTCTGACTGGTCTTTGCAAGGCCAGTAATATCTGTGGGCCCAAATCTGTGTGCCAGCCGCTGGTCGGCTTGAATTCTGAAACCTGATACAGATCTGTCTGAACCTGAAGACAAGTCTGCCTGAAGAAACTCTGAATCTGAAGATCCTTACGTCTATCCGGAAGACTGGGGTCAACCTGAAAATTCCATCTGTTCCTGCTTCATGCAAGCCTCTGACCCGGCGAGTATGAAAGGGGCTTTTGGAATCCTGAGAGAGCAAGCAAGCTTGTCTCTCTAATCTGAGAAGGAAAAGTCCTTCTAATAAATTGGGCGGGAAACGGTTTGGGGGGTTTCTCTGTCTGTCAGATGAATGTGGAGTGCTTGAGGCCTGCGTTTTCGCGTCTGCTGCCGTTGATCTTCCGGAACAGCCGGCCAGGCCTAGCGTGAATGGTGTTTAACCCTTTATGTTATCCTCATTAAGCAGACCCCTTACTGCTTAATGCCCGACACCCGTATTTGTGCCTTGTCTTTCTTGCTGTCCTTTGTTAGAAATAGTAAGATGGGGGGAGGGAAATCGAAATTAGAGAGAAAATTAGGCCCCAAAGTGACAAGATCAGAAACAGGCCCTGCAAGCCCCAAGCAAAGTCCTTTAGACATCGCTCTGTGGCAATTTGAAGTCTATTTCGATCAGGAGATGTGCTCCCAAACAGTTTTGAAGACAAAATGCCAATATCACTGGCCAAACTTGTCAAATTGGCCGAGAGAAGGAACCCTGCACAGCCAAACTGTCCTTGAGCTTCAGAAATTTCTTAAAGACAGCAAAGACAGCCGCTGTTTGCCTGATGATTTGCTCTATGTAGAGGCTTGGCTTGAACTGAGTAAAAATGTGGCCCAAGTCCTTTGTGAACAGCTGCCACCGCCCCCCTCTTCGAGAGGAAAAGCCGAAAAAGTTTTAAAAGGCACCAAACAGCCAGCAGAGAAACTGTCTGAAAGGAGCACCATGCCCCCTCCCTCCTTTCCCAGCCAGTCAGTCCAGCTGCAGCTCAAAGAGGCTGAGAGGTTTGAGATTTTGGAACGAATAAATCTTGAGGAAACGCCTCCTTCTCCGCGCGTTTCATTCAGCGAAGACCTGCCAGAGGCAGAAAAAGTTGAAAAAGCCTTTGAATTAAGACCCGAGTTAGCTGAAGAGAAAGTTTTGGAAGGAGGTTGTAAAAAGCAATTCCAGCATCTCACTGCAGAAAGCAGATTACAGCCCACCCCGCCCCCCTTCTTGAGCACAGACAGGGGGGAGAGAGGAAATGTCGGTGGAAGGCAGCAGCAAAGTGACGTCACCAAAAGCCACTTTCCTGGGAAAGAAAAGGGAGTGAGAGATAGCGGAGTTGCTAAGCAACGACTCTTGCCATGTATTTCAAGTTTTTTTGGAGATACAGAGCTAAAAGTTCAGCCTGGCCTAGAGACTGCTGGAATTTTGCCAGGAAGTGATAAGGAGTGCTGTTTGCTCTCAGGACAGGAAAAAAGCATGAATTGGGAAGGAGAAATCAAGCAGGCAGAGAGCCACACAACAGCCCTGCAAAGGAAACTGTCCCAGGTTAAGAAAGTCACAGAAGGAGAAAAGCCTTTTGCCGCAGAGGCACAGGAAGACCAGCTGATACGGCCCATGCTTAACAGCCAACCTTTGCCTCCTTCGCACCAGTCAAACAAAGACACAAGCATAGGACTGAGAGAGAGCCCCATCTGTCCAGCCAACCATGATGAGAGATTGATTGACAATCCAGCCAGTGAGGGCAGCCATCTGTCAGGAGAAACAACAGCCTTGCAGAGCAGGCTAGGCCAGGTCAAGAAAGTTGCAGACCAGGAAAAGCTTTCTGCTATAGGCACAGGGCAAGGGACTCAGCCCTTGTTCCCCAATTATGCCCAGACCAGCCCTCCACTCATTGTGGACAAAGAAAGGCCTGATTTGCCTTTGCAATGGAGAAGCGAGTGCCATGCTAAAGCCGAACCAGAGAAGGAGACAGTCAATTTGCCTGCAGCTGCCTCTACAGAGACGCGGGTTTCAGGAAGAAGCCAGCAGGAACCTAGAGAAGACCAGTCTGTACCAGTAAGCCACGGTTGCTATCAGCCAGAAGAGCAATCTACACCAGAAAGCCATGATTGCTATCAGACAGAAGGCCTAACTACACCAGTAACCCCTCCACTGCGAGACAGGGAAGGCCAACAGGCTAACCTGATTCCAAAGCCCATTCTGGAAATTGAAGCAGGGGACAAAGAAATCAGAGACTTAGACCTAGTAGCCCAGAAGTCCGCTTTGACACGACCAGTGGCCTTTATTGGGAGAGACTTACTGTATGAGATGCAAGCCAGCCTAGTTCAGGCAGGAGTGAATCCTGTGAATCTGACAACTGAGCCAATTCAGGAATCCCAGAAATGCTGCAGCCCACAAATTCAGCCAATGCTAGCCAGTCTTCGCGTCTCACCAGCCATCAAGGAACCGGCAGACACAGCTGAATTTGTTTATATCCCTCCCAAAAATGGAGTTAGCTCTGTTTCATTGTCACTGCTGAGTATCTCACTGCCACAGTACGCAGCCATTCAGATGTACTTGGACAGATTGCTGAGAACAGGAGAAACTACCCCTGATTGGAACACACCTCTCTTAACTGTTGAGGAACCTAGAATCCAGAATAAATGCCAGCCAGTGCAAAATCTGCAAGCCATCAGTGAGATCACAGCTGATATGACACCAGACAAGCCGTTTATTCTGGCAAGATGGCTCCTTCATGGCCTGTTTGATGACAGTTGTGCATTGCAGACAAGGAAGCTGTTTTTGCCACAACCAGCAACTAAGCAATTTTGCATGTTCCTGGAAATAACTGACCATTGCAGAATTTGGATCTTGGATTTCGCTGCCCTAGCCAAATCCCTTTGTGGAAAACTGCAGGAGCGAGCTCGGTTGACCTGGGAACCGGGAGGAGAGCCTACTCTGAGAATTCCAGACCCTAGTACCTTTCACCTGTTCATTGGTGACTGCAAGAGAACAGCCATGAACGTTCTAAAGCAAGCCCCATTGCCTGCCTGAGTAAAGCAAAGCCCTAAATAGGAATTCCAATTTCCTGTTTAGTGAAATATGAAGCCCAGCTGTATTGTAAAGGATCGTATCACCTTGAACCCAAACATCTTGGTATCAGTCCTAGAAGAGACACCTCTTCGGAAGGATTGAAAGCAAAGAGCCTTGCCACTTGGAACATCAGCCAGAAGGCAAAGTTAATAGCACTTATGAACCTGTCCACAGTTACAGTCTTGAGTATCAGGCTGCATCAATCAGTAAATGGCCAGCAAAAGATCTTAGGCCTATATGGTTCAAAAGGTCTGTGCAGTTTTACAAGCTGCTGCATTCCAAGCTAGCCTCAAAGTTTTTTTTTGACAAAACACTGACCCTTGAGAAATAAGACTAAAATTGGCAAACGTAATATTTGTAACAAGATGAAGCCTTAACAGAGTTCTGTAAAGTAAAGTACTTACACAGAAAGCAGAAGAGGCCCTCTTACCTTTCCTAAATTCGAAACTTGTTATCTAGTTTTTTGGCATAGCCCATCTGTTTTCTCTCTCAGAAGAAGCCAAGGTCAAGATCAAAGACAGGATGCTACATCCTAGCAGAACAGTTACCACTATGCACCAGTAGTTATCACCTTGGAAGAATGCCATCAAGAAAAAGTTTACCCCACCTTTGCAAGAAGTTTCAAGGCACTACAAGTAATGTATTTTGCCCCCAGAGAAAGAAGTAAAAGACACTGTTGTTTTGATGAGAAATATTTGCCCAGCCACTATCAACCCCTGACATTTGAAAAAGGGAGACAGAGTAGAATAGAGTAGAATAGGCGTCGTGTTAAGTTTATTGTTTTGTTATTTGAGATATTATTCATTGTTTGTTGTTTTAAAATTTGAGAGACAATTCTCCTGAGTTTGTGGGCAAATGCCCAACACCAAGTCAAGTGTCAACTGAGGCGTGCCAAGACATCAGAGGCAACCAAAAGGCGTTATAACTTCTCTTGACCTGGAGAAAGAGAGAAGTTACCGCGAAGCTGCTAACAGCCCCTTGCAGCCCATCCAGCAAGAATTTGTTATTGTTATTGTCTTGTTGTTTTTTATTTTAGTGCCTTTTTCTTTTTCTTTGCATTGTTGTAGTAACCAAGCTTATGTAACCTGTGTATTGGAACTGTATGAATGTACTGTGAATGTAACTATTGATTAATGTATATTGATCTTTGAAAAAGTAATGTTTTGACCCTCAGTCCCAAAGCAAGGCAATTTCACTTAGAAGTACAAACAGGGGGGACACCAACACCCCTCCTTGACCACACACACCCCTGCTTAAATAGACACATCCATCCTTAGTCAACTGAAGGCCCATTCCAAAGTCTTGTGCAGTAATTTGATTAATTGAATCATAGAGACACTTGACACACTGTTAGCCTTTTGAAGTTCCTGAAATAGTATAAGAGAGCACAATGCATCAATTCCAGCAAGAATTGCTAAGAACCTGATTGTCAGTAATAAAACACGAAGTAACAGCCACACACAGTGAATTAGCCTGAGTTGATATGCCACAGTCCATAATAGATAACCCCAGAACATTGAGATTTTGGTAGAATGTGAATATGTTTTTCCTGCACAAAGCTTAATAAGCAAAAGTATTTTTTTAAACTGTGCTGCTTACACAATATTATATTGGTTAAATGTATTTGCTGTTTCTTTTGATCGCTTATGCACTCAGAGCTTGAAATTAGTTTGGAATTAATCATGTGATTTGCTTTTTGCCCAATGTTATTTTGTATTGTGCTGAAGTATGTTTTTGTAAGTGAGAGTAATTAAGAATAATCAGAGAGCTTATCAGATATTAGCGATACTTCGTATCGACAGGGGGGAAATGAGAAGGATTAGAACTGATAAGAAGATAAGATAAGGAAGATTCAGGAGATATGTGCCAAACAATCAATAGATGCTGCTGTTTTAGAAGCAATATGATATCTGAGCCAGTAACTGCATTGAGAGAATTGAGGTAGCTGAAATACTATGCCTAGAGTGTTGATATGCTAAAATCTTGTTATATGGGCAGAGCTAACTTGAGCCACTGTCCCTCCTTTCTATAAAACCTGTGAACTCTTTGTTCTGATTGCGCAGCGCAGTTGTGAAAGCAATTCTCTGTGCCTATTTGCATGCAAATAAAGACTCTCTTTCTGAAGAAACAACTTTTCCTTTTGAATAATTGCTCCAACCCTTAACACAACTACGGCTAGTCCGTCAACTGAAGCCTCTTCTGGATAGAGACGACCTGGCCACAGTTATCCATGCTCTGGTAACCTCTAGATTGGACTACTGTAAAGCTCTCTACATGGGGCTGCCCTTGAAGACGGTTCGGAAGTTGCAGCTAGTGCAAAATGCAGCCGCTAGAATGCTGACCAGAACATCTAGCCGGATGCACATCACGCCGGTCTTAAAAGAGTTGCACTGGCTACCAATTCACTACCGAGCCCAATTCAAGGTTTTGACTCTGACTTATAAAGCCCTAAATGACTTGGGCCCCAAATATCTAAAGGAACGCCTTCTTCCGTATCAACCTGCCCGTGCCTTAAGATCAAGTGGCGAGGCCCTCCTGGTTGTCCCACCGCCTTCAGTAGTGAGGTTGGTGGGCACCCGGGAGAGAGCCTTTTCTGTGATGGCCCCCAGACTGTGGAATAGTCTCCCCCTCGAGGTGCGTCAAGCCCCTTCCTTATATATATTTAGGAAGGCAGTGAAGACGCACCTCTTTGCCCTGGCCTTTGGCTAAACTATTAATGTTCCCTCTCCCAGTACAAACATTATCATTTTAAACATGTGCTATATTGTTTTATATGTACTGAATTTTAACGTCTTTTAATATGCATTCTGTTTTAATCTGTTGTTTTAATATTGTAACCCACCCAGAGACCTTCGGGTATGGGGCGGGATATAAATGTAAATAAATAAATAAATAATAAATAAATAATAAGGAGTGTAGCCTGAGTGTGAGTCAAGGCCTGTATGCCTCCTGCCAGCTCCGTGATCTGTTCAACCAATTCAGCTTAAAACTAAAACTTCCCTGGGAGAGACTGATCTATTTCTTCACCTTTTGAACAATTAAGACTCCTGGAAGGTCAGGGAGTCTTTGACTGAACTGCAAAGACAGCAAGAAATAATAAATCCAGAAAGAAAGTCCCTCCTGGATATGAGGAGAAAGAGAGAGGATCTCAAAATGGCGGCAGGCAGGAAAGCCGACAGCACTGCAGGAAGGCTGCCAAGGGAATTGGAGCAGGGGTGGCGTTAGGAGGGCCACAAACACTCTTAGGCTACTTCCAGGGCAGCCAGACTTTCTAGGAATAATGGGGGAAAGCCAAAGCGCCTCCAAACAGCCATTTTTAGGGAGTTTCAAGTGCAACTTCATCCATTGAGCCTGGAGATGGCAGCCATGAAAAGTTGTCTGGCAGAAGCAACTCTATCAAAGAGACTCAGAAAAGCGCAGCAGAAGCATTAGAAAACTCCGCTGAGAACTCCACACAAACTGAATCTGTGCAGCGTGAGATGATCTCTCTATCAGGCCAGCTAGTGAGCCTTCAAAATGATCAGAGACGTCATAAAGTTCACGTTAAGGGCTTGGAAGCGGGAGCAGAAAGAACTGGTGTCTCTGGATTCTTGGTCAAGGGCAGCGGTTCTCAACCTTCCTAATGCCGCGACCCCTTAATGGAGTTCCTCATGTTGTGGGGACCCCCAACCACGGTGGTAGAGCAGTTGGGAAGTGGGAGGGAAGGGCGGCGGGAGACTTGTCGCAACCCCTCTGAAAGGATACTTCGACCCCCACATGGGTCCCAACCCCCAGGTTGAGAACCACTGGTCAAGGGGGTTCACAAGATGCTCCAGGGCTGGACATGAAAGAAGAAGATGACACAGCAAGGTTCATCCTAGTCTGGGCCCCAAGCCTGACCTTGCAAGGTGGATGGTAGTCAGTTTTGGTCAAGGGCCAAACTCCTCCCGTCCCTCTGAATTCCCTTCTGAACGCTCATGAAATAGGAAGGTGACCAGAATTGGGACATAACAGCCTTCTGCATTCGTTTCTCTTTTTTGGGATGCAACCAGGCCCTGTTATTTCCCAGTAATACCTATTTAGATAGAAAGCCCTGAAGTTTTAACCCCAGAGAGAATGGAGGATTAGTCTAAAAATAACAATCATTAAAATCTAAAACCCTTGAAAAGCTGGGAGGAGTTCCCCTCTCTGATCTGACTTCAGTCAAAGCCCCAGAATGAAGCTCAGAGTCCTGAGTGGCTTTTTGGCCTCATCCTGTTCCCCCAAGAGATGCCAGTTTGGGGCGACATTAAGTGAAACAAGGGGGAGGGGCATTGCAGCTGACCACGGGGTTGTGGGGGTCTACCTCTGGGGCTGTGGTCAAACTTAAGAGTTTAATCCAGCTTCCCCTTCAGAGTGAGAAGACACAACATCAAAATGACCAGGAATTTTCTTCCCACATTATCTAACCCAAAGGGGAATTTTCTGAGTTATTTAGCCCTGGTCACTTTGCTGATCTATACTCTCAGTTCGAAAGTGGAATGAGTCTGGATTAAACCTTAGGCGTGACCATAGCCTGGGTAATAGCAGCTCAGGGGAGGGGAGAGATACCCCCCACAACCCACCCTCAGTCCTTGGGCCACTCCACGAATGTGCAGCTTGGCGATTCTCTTTGCCTCCAAAGGCCCAAGGGTCCTGCAGGCGTTTTGCATTTGGGGGGGGGGAGGCAGGAAAGGCAAGGACACCCCCCAGGCACCCCTGCCCCTGCTCTCCCCCTTGCGAATCCCCCTTCTCTCCCCTCCCCCTCCTCAACCCTAATAGCAGAAGAGACCTTGTTGGGCAAAGTATCATGGGAGATGAAGTCCAGAGAGGTCGGGCGGAAGCGGTCAGTCTCTGAGTTCTCCTTCCGGTCGCAGCAAGGGACGCACTATGAAGCCTTTGCAACCTGGAAGATCTGCGCTTGCTCTTGGCTCCGGTTTCCCGGCCCTGCCTGCTCTCGCCGAAGGTGTCCAAGGATCCCGCTCCGGGTCTCCCGAGTCCTCGGGTGAGGAAGGTGGTCGAGGAGCTCCACCTGTGGGATGCCTGCCTGCCTCCCTGCCTGGGAACTCCCTGCCCCACCAGGTGTATGAGCTGCGGGAGGGGCTGGGGGGGGGGTCTCTTTGGGGATCCCCTTACTGGCTTCTGTAGAGAGGGAGAACCGCCCCCCCCCTCCATGCCAGGCCTGAAGCCTCAAGAGACCAGCCAAGGGGCGGAAGAAGCCGAGGCTTCCTGGGAGGGTCTCCTGCCCTGCCTCCTCTCAGGGGGGGTTTGGTGGCTTTGCTCTCCTCGGCTGTCTAGACGGGCGTCCAGGGAGGGGATCCATCCCGGTCCTTTTCCTATCGTTTCCTGGGTGTGGAAAGAGGGAAGGAAGGGAAGGAGGGGGAGGGGGAAGGGGAGGGACCACCTGCCCAGGTGGGAGGCTGCTGGGTCCTCCAAGGGAGAGTGGAGCACTGAAGCCTAGAGAGGCAGGAAGAGAGGAACAGCCCCCAGGGACAGTAGGGCGCTGCAGCATAGAGAGGCAGGAAGTGATGAGGTCTGAGCCATTTTGCCCCTACACGTGGTCAAGCCGCTTCCTTTTCCAGCAGGGACTCCATTGTGGTGCAGGAAGGTGAGAAGCTGAAGGGTTTCTAAGGGGAGGGGGGAGAGGGGGACCCCTTCCCCCACAAGGGACCAAGGGGGACCCACCAGCCCAGCACCCCTCCTTCCGCCTTGTGCCAAGGGAGGGAGGAGCTGCAGCTGTCGCCTCCTGGGCTTCCCAGAGGTGCTCCAGGAAGTAGCGCGCGGGGGGGGGGCAGGCCTGGGAGGGGCTGAGGGGGTCGTGGGTGGGGGGCAGGATGCCCACAGCTGGGGGTGGGTGGATTCCCTGCATGGAGACAGAGGCCTGGGGGGACACCAGGGAGGAAGGGGGTAGCTACCTGGGAGGGGAAACTGCATGGAGAGCAGAAGGATGCTGGTTTGATCCCCACGTTACCGCTAAAGGAATGGGAAACCACTTCTGTATCCCTGCCAAGAAACCTGCATGGAGGTGCCCATGGAGTCTGGGAGTGGCTGGAGATCTGCAGCAGAGGAAACTGTCTGGGAAATAGAGGGATCCAGGATTGATCCCCACATCCTCCCCAAAACTAGGGAATGGCAAAGCACGTTTGTACTCATGCCAAGAAAACTGCTTGGAGCTGCCCCTGGAATTGGAGCAGCTGTAGCTCAGTGATATAGTAAAGTGGCTGGAAATAAGAGGGTCGCAGGTTTGATTCCCACTGTCTTCTCAGAGTTAAGCAATTGCAAACTACTCTTGCCAAGAAACATGCATCCTGCAGACACCCAATATTCTCCATGACAAGAAGCTGAGAGATCCCTGTAGGATATTTGGGGAAGGGGGGGGCAAATCTCTCACCCTGGGCTTTCTGGGCTGCCCCTCTGCTGCAGTTGAGCAGGGAAAGAGTCCTCATCATGTCCCTGGTTGGCAGTTCTGTCCCACCTTCCTTATGAAGAAGCCACAGGAGTGTTAAGGGGAAAGTGGCACACAGCCTGTGTATGGGGTGGGTGGGTGGGAGGGAGTCATATTTGCCAGTAAGCCCGTGAAAGGGGAGACCCCCCCTTGCCATAGGAGAAGAGAAACCAGCCCATCCTGTCCACTCCCACCTTTTACCCAGATGCAACCACAGAACCCTAAAGGAGACCATGTTTTCCTGCTTCTCCCTTGGGGCCTTTTTTCTCTGCCTTGTCTAGGAAGTTATACAGGGGAAGAGGCTTCAAGAGAGGAGAGAAGAAGCCTCAAATAGACATGGTTGCTCCCCTTCTCCACTCACTCTATGAATTTCATCCTTTGGACCTTCCTAGGACAAGGTGTGTCTTCCCACTTCACCTGTAACTGCCGCCAGTGGGGACGGAGTGACTGCAAGATCCGGGCGTAGATGTAATTGGTAAGAAGAGGTATATATAAGAACATAAGAGAAGCCTTGCTGGATCAGGCCACAGCCCATCTAGTCCAGCATCCTGTCGCACACAGTGGCCCACCAAATGCTCATGGGTATCTCAAGCAGAGACAAGAACAACCTATTCCTGCTCTAGAATCCCAGCAAATGGCCTTAGAAGCACCCCGGTTCCACCACCACCCCAAGCCTGAAAGATGCACCTAGGCATACATTCTAGTAGCCATTGATACATCTGTCGTCCATAAATTTGTCCAACCCTACCTTAAAGCCATCAAGACTGGTAGCTGTCACCTCCTCTTCCGGCAGCAAATTCCATAAACTGAGGACCCCTGGGTGAAGAAATACTTCCGTTTATCGGATCTGACCTTCCTGCCCATCAGCTTCATAGAGTGCTTTCCTGGTTCTCTAGCCACCTTTTCTATACCGTGCATAATTTTATATACTTCAATCAGGTCCCCTCTCAAACGCCGTCTCTCCAGACTGAAGAGGCCTAGACGTTGCAGCCTGGTTTCGTAAGGGAGGTGTTCCAGACCCTTAATCATTCTGGTTGCCCTTCTCTGCACCTTCTCCAGTTCCACTATATCCCTTTTGAGGTGTGGTGACCAGAATTGTACACAATATTCCAAATGTGGCCTCACCATAGATTTATAAAGAGACAAAATGACACTTGCTGTCTTATTTTCTATTCCCTTCCTAATTATTCCCAGCATTGAATTTGCTTTTTTCGCTGCTGCTGCACACTGGATTGACACTTTCATTGAACTGTCTACCAAAACCCCGAGATCCCTTTCCTGGTGTGTTGCAGAAAGCTCAGACCCCATCAGTTTATAGACATAATTTGGATTCTTGGCCCCGATGTGCATTACTTTGCACTTGTTAAGATTAAAGCACATCTGCCACTTGGTTGCCCACTCACCCAATGATAAGACATCCCTCTGGAGCAGGCATGTCAAAGATACGGCCCGTGGGGTGGATGCGGCCTGCGGGGCATTTTAATACGGCCCGCTGCCGCGGCCCGCCGCCACCGCCGTCCTTCTTGGGCGTGAAGGAGGCGAGGCGACGTGAGGCAAGCGAGCGCGCAGCGGAACCCTCCATTGCCCAAGTGTGCGGGTGCCGCCATGGACAGCCAGCCCCTCCCTAGCCACGCCCCAGGCATGCCCCCAGGCCCTCCTCTGTTCCCTAGCCATGCCCCAGCCAGCCCTCCTATGTGCCCTAGCCATGCCCCCGGCCACGCCCCCTGGCCCTCACAGTACTTTTTTTTTTTTAATCCGGCCCTCGGCAAAATTGAGTTTGACACCTCTGCTCTGGAGCTCTTGGCAATCTCTTTCGTAACGAATTGAGACTCACAGGCAGGATGGTTGCCAAGTGAAAAGGGTGTGCTTTACTGAAGATTTAGGGGCTTTTTATGCCCAGTTACAGAATACATTTCTCAATGGAAATTTCCCCCTGGGGTGCCCATATTTGGCATAGCCGGATAAGATGTAACCATCCTTGAGTACTGTACATTGTTTATACATACACAGTGGATGTTATACAAATGATATGAGGATGTTATGCCTTTTCTGAGACCTTGTTTCAGAGAGATATTAGGAAAGCTACAGTGACCCAGATGTATCCTTTGTCCTAGTTACTTTAATATAGCAATATCAGCTTAGCAAGAGTTCTTTAGCTGAGATGGGCAAATTGCACCCCCACAGGTTTTTACTACCCTAAATAATTTAGTATCATCAGCAAACTTTGCTATTTTACTATGTCCCCCGTTTTTCACGGCAGCAGTGAAAAAAGCAAATTCAAATTCACCACACCTCAAAAGAGATAACGTGGAACTAGAGAAGGTGCAGAGAAGGACCAGAATGATTAAGGGTCTGGTACACCTACTTTACGAAACCAGGCTGCAACGTCTAGGCCTTTTCAGTCTGGAGAGACGGCGTTTAAGAGGGGACCTGATTGAAGTATATAAAATTATGCATAGTATAGAAAAGGTGGATAGAGAAAATTTCTTTTCTCTATCGCACAACACTAGAACCAGGGGGCACTCTATGAAACTGATGGGTAGGAGAGTCAGGTCTGACAGGGGGAAGTATTTCTTCACCCAGAGGGTCATCGGCTTATGGAATGTGCTGCCGGAAGAGGTGGTGACAGCTACCAGTCTAGATGGCTTTAAGGTAGGGTTAGACAAATTTATGGATGACAGATGTATCAATGGCTACTAGAACAAATGCCTAGGTGCATCTTTCAGGCTGGGGGCAGGGAGGAACCAGGACGCTTCTAAGGCCATGTGCTGGGACTCGAGAGCAGGAGAAGGTTTGTCCTTGTCTCTGCTTGAAATGCCCACGAGCATTTGGTGGGCCACTGTGTGTGACGGGATGCTGGACTAGATGGGCTGTGGCCTGATCCAGCAGGGCTTCTCTTATGTTCTTCTAGATCACTGATGAATAAATTTTAAAAAGGATCCAGGGGTGATCCAGGCAATTACAGACCAGTTAGCCTAAAGTTGGTTCCATGTAAGATGATGGAAACCATCATTAAAGACAAAATTAGTGTGCATTTGAAGGAGCAAGCATTGCTGAGCAAAAGCCAGCATGGCTTCCACAACTTGTTGGAATTCTTTGAGAGTGTCAGTAAACATGTGGATCAAGGTGAACCAGTAGACATTGTCTATCTGGACTTCCAGAAAGCTTTTGACAAAGTTCCACATCAAAGGCTACTGAGTAAACTCATCAGCCATGGAATAACAGGACAGATTCTGTCCTGGATTTGTGACTGGCTTAAGGGCAGGAAGCAGAGAGTAGTAATAAGTGGCAAATTCTCAGGGTTGATAGAGGTAAATAGTGGAGTCCCTCAAAGATTAGTGGGACCAATGCTAGAATGAATGCCTAGGTGTATTTTCAAGCTGGCGGGGGGCGGGGAGTGGAGCACTTCTAAGGCCATTTGTGTGCGACGGGATGCTGGGCTGTGGCCTGAACCATCGCACACAGTGTTCTTATCGCACACAGTGACCCACCAAATGCTCAAGGGCATCTCACGCAGAGACAAGGACAAACAGTTTCCTGCTCTCAAATCATAGCAAATGGTCTTGGAAGCATCGTGCTTTCCCCATGAGCCTGAATGGTGTACTTAGGCATCCGTTCTAGTAGCCTTTGATATAAATGAATGCCTAGGTACATCTTTCAGGCAGGAAAAGGTTTGTCCTTGCCTCTGTTTGAGATACCCATGAGCATTTGGTGAGCCACTGTGTGCGACAGGATTTTGGACTAGATGGGCTGTGGCCTGATCCAGCAGGACCTCTCTTATGTTCTTATGTTCTATTGGAATGTAACCCCAATACAGAGATTTGAACTGAATTCCCAGGGATATGGGATTGAAGGCAAGTGTTCTTGTAGTCCTGGGTTACAGTTGAGGCAGAATATTAGCTTCAGTATACAGAAGATCCTTCATAGAGGAACAGACACAAGCTGGTTGGACTCAGAATGCTCAATCATATCTTTTCCATTTCTTCAAGATATTTACAAGGAACAGCAGCTATCTTAACCTGAAGAATTTTTTTAAAAAACTGGAAGGATCTCTGAAAACTGTAGAAAATAAACAAATGAATAATTTCCTGCTTCTTAGCTCATTAACATTTACATGACTCTGTAGGTAGAAAATTACTGGACAACAGAATGGAGTTTCCAGTGTGCAAAAATTTTTTATCACAGTTCAAGAGACATCCTAAAACTCACACAGGGGAGAAGCCGTATAAATGCATAGAATGTGGAAAGAGCTTTTCTAAAAGTGGAAAACTTACGGTGCATCAAAGAACCCACACAGGGGAGAAGCCGTATAAATGTTCAGAATGTGGAAAAACCTTTTCTCAAAGTGTGCAACTTAATGTACATCAAAGAACCCACACAGGGGAGAAGCCGTATAAATGTGTGGAATGTGGAAAGAGCTTTGCTGATGGTGGAAGCCTTAATTCACATCAACGAACCCACACAGGGGAGAAGCCATATAAATGCATGGAATGTGGAAAGAGCTTTGCTCGAAGTGCGCATCTTAAATTACATCAACGAACCCACACTTGGGAGAAGCCGTATAAGTGTGCAGAATGTGAAAAGAGCTTTGCTGAGCAGGGAAGCCTTAAAAGACATCAAAGGACCCACACAGGAGAGAAGCCATATAAGTGTGTGGAATGTGGAAAGAGCTTTGCTCAGAGTGGAGACAGCAAAATACATCAAAGAACCCACACAGGAGAGAAGCCATATAAGTGTGTGGAATGTGGAAAGAGCTTTGCTGAGCAGGGAAGCCTTAAAAGACATCAAAGGACCCACACAGGAGAGAAGCCGTATAAATGTATGGAATGTGGAAAGAGCTTTGCTCGAAGTGGAAGCCTTAAATTACATCAACGAACCCACATAGGGGAGAAGCCGTATGAGTGTGTGGAATGTGGAAAGACTTTTGCTGAGGGGGGAAAACTTAAAAGACATCAAAGGACCCACACAGGAGAGAAGCCTTATGAGTGTATGGAATGTGGAAAGAGCTTTGCTCGAAGTGGAAGCCTTAAATTACATCAACGAACCCACACAGGGGAGAAGCCGTATGAGTGTGTGGAATGTGGAAAGAGCTTTGCTCACAGTAATTCATTAAATCTACATAAAAGAACCCACTCAGGGGAGAAGCCGTATGAGTGTGTGGAATGTGGAAAGAGCTTTGCTCAAAATGGGCATCTTAATTTACATCAAAGGACCCACACAGGAGAGAAGCCATATAAGTGTGTGGAATGTGGAAAGAGCTTTGCTGAGCAGGGAAGCCTTAAAATACATCAAAGGACACACACAGGAGAGAAGCCATATAAATGTATGGAATGTGGAAAGAGCTTTGCTCAAATCGGGCATCTTAATTTACACCAAAGAACCCACACAGCGGAGAAGCCGTATAAATGCATCGAATGTGGAAAGTGCTTTGCTCGAAGTGAACAACTTATATCACATCAAAGAACCCACACGGGAGAAGCCATATAAATGTGTGGATTGTGGAAAGAGTTTTACTCACAGTAATTCATTAAATCTACATAAAAGAACCTATACAGGGGAGAAGCCTTTTACATGGGCAGAATGTGGAAAGAACTTTGCTGTTGGTGGAAGCCTTAAAGTACATCAAAGGACCCACACAGGGGAGAAGCCATATAAATGTGTAGATTGTGGAAACAGCTTTGCTCAAAGTGGAAATCTTACAGTCAATTTACAGATTTACAGAACAGACTTAAAAGGTCTAATTTCTGGGTCAGAAGACTTTGAGATCTTTCTGAAGGCAAAGCTCAGAGTGGGCAACTTAATTTACGTAAAAAAACTCACACTGGGGAGAAGCCGTATAAGTGTGCAGAATGTGGAAAGAGCTTTGGTCAAAGTGGGCATCTTAATTTACATCAACGAACTCACACGGGAGAAGCCATATAAATGCATGGAAACAGGAGGAAAGTTCTCAAAGCCTAAAATCTGAACTTCAACAAGTGAAAACCTCCATGGACTCAATTAAAAATAACATGCAGGGAGTACAAGTAACAGCTTCTAAGGCTATGGAAAACTCTATAGCAAATGCAAATAGCATTAAAATATTAAAGAATGATGTTGAAACTCTAGCCAATCAATTTACAGTTTTACAGAACAGACTTAAAAGGTCAAATTTCCGGGTCAGAAGACTTATAGATCTTTCTGAAGGCAAAGCATTAACTCCATATCTGATCAAAATGTTTGCAGAAATTTGCTCAGATGTCCCAGTCACTTAAAACGACATAGCAAGGGCACATAGAGGCCTGGGCCCTCGTCTGGATCCCAACCAAAGGCCGAGAAACATAATAATAGCCTTTGATAAATTTTCCATTAAAAATAAACTTTTTACCACCCTGAGGGCAAAAGCGAATATAACATATGACAACAGCAGAATCTTTGTGGCACCAGACCTGGCTCCTGAGACACTCAGACTCAGGAAAGTTCTTCAACCACTGGCTAACCTGCTTTACCACTCAAAGATCAGATTCGGATGGATTTATCGAGTTGGAATTATTACACAGCACAGTGGAAAGCAGCTGAAGGCAACAAATCACTAAGAATCATAAAACCTAGCATCTGAATTAAATCTGAAGCCACCTCCTCTCCACCCGGAAACCAGCAATTCTTCATCGACTCAATCAACCTAAGCTGCATGGGACGCCATACAACAAGGATCAAAACGCACTCCAGCTCACTGCAAAATGCAAGACAACACTATTACAGCTCTATTTGCCAAGAAATAACTGACCACGCAGTAATCATCTTGCCTTGAAATAAAAAAAAGGCACATCTCCAATCACAACAAGAATTATGAATCAATCCAGATTCTTCAGTGTATCAAAAATTCTCATCTCTCCCATGTATGAAACCAACACAATTCCTAGTCAGCTGTTAGAAGGATATGATATCAATATTCCAGATAAAGCAGGATTTGTAAATAATATTGTAATGCAAAAGTGTAATAAGGATAAAAGGGGGATAGAAAAGATATCGGAGAAAAGGGGGAGAATATGTGTGGATACGGGTATGTGTGTCGTCTACGTTAATAACATAAGCAGTTTACCACAAATTAGCATGCTGGAAGTTGCCAAGTGGGCGTGGCTGGCCTGATCCCTGAGGAAGGGGGAAGTTTGCTGGTAGGGAGAGCCAATCAGGGCTTGTGAGCTTCCCTATGGGAAGCTATATAAGGCCAGCTGGCAGAGGTTTGAGGGTCTTTCCTGGGTTAACTTGCTGAGGGTGGACTGGGAGAATCAGGGTCATGTTATCTACACGCCTGAGTGAAGTTTAGATAGGCAGGTTAATGACATTCTGGTGAGAGGAGAAACAACCAAGTTTTGTGCTGCACCACGCCCTCTCCCCGGATGGATATAAAAACTGTGGTTGCTTCTGACTGGGGTGAGAGGAGAACATTTGCCGGAGCCGCCTCTAGGTGTGGGTTCTAGCTGAAGATGGAGGAACAGAGGGACACCTGGGTTGGTTGTTGGTTTGCTGCAATTTTGGTTCCATTTCTCCTTTGACATTTTTGAGTTGTCTTGTGTTAATTGGCCTTATGGCTTATTTTTTTAGTTCTTACTGTTTTTTATTAGAATTTGTACATTGCTTATGATATAGATTTTGTTTTAGTCATTGAAATTGATTTCCTTACTTACTGTATTTTTCTGATGTGATGATTGTATTTGCATTGTATTTTTTGTTGTAAACCGCCTTGGCCAAAATTTTCTTTTGGAAAGGCTGTATCCAAATTCATGTGTACTGTATCAATAAAACATTTATTCTGTTCTCCTTAAAGAGTATATGAGTGCCTGCTTTGCCTCTAAATATTACAGAGGACTAGTAGAGGGGCATTGTGACTTTAACTCTTTGCTTTTTACTCTTGAGGCTTTTGCACAATCCATAAAGAATCCTCGCTTTGTGTGCCAAATTGCCATTTTATCATGCCTTGCGCAGTGTCCATTTTGTTTTTTGGGCTTTTTTATTCTCTTCTCATTCACTCATCACAGTAGAAAGAGAAATGAATGCTGTATGGAATAAGGAACTCTCCCCTTCTTCTTCCACTTAACCTCATCTTCCTCGCTGCCTTGAAGTTTGAGTCAGTATGGGGGGGGGAGGAAATGATTAACCTGATTCTATTCTGAGCCTCCCCCCTTAATCCTTGCCAGGGCTTCCCTTCCTGTAGCCCTATGGGCTGCCTTCCCACAATGCAACACCAGAAAAGAGCCATTGCAGGGGGGAAGGGATCTAGCCTGGTATCTTTTCCTTCCTCTTTGCAGAAATGCAAATTACAAAGCCCCCCCCCCCGCCCCCAGCCACAAATAGCCCAGGGGAGAGTAGGGTAAAGATACCCCCTGCACCCCCCTGTCAATCCTCCCCGCCCCCAAGACTTTGCAGCTTGAATGCCTAGGTACATCTTTCGGGCTGCGAGCGGGGGGGGGGGGGGGAAGCAGGATGCTTCTAATGCCATTTGCTGGGATTGAAGAGCAGGAAAAGGGTTGTCCTTGCCTCTATTTGACATGCCCATGTCAGGCAGGGCTAGCTGCCTGCCATAATATTTGAATGGAAGAGCTCTGCCACCTATGTGATTCTGTATATATGTATGTAGTAGCTGCCTGTTGTTTGGAAGTGACAGTTGACTCCCCCCTCCCTGCTGGGGTGGAGTGATACATTTTGGCTCCAAGTTTAAACTGAGTTTTGAAAAATAGTTATTGTTGATTGGTTGAAGGCCAAACCCCGCCCAGCTATGAAATATATAAATATGCTGGGCTTTCTGTTCAAAGTTGCTCCCAACAAGAAATGCCTTAACGCTGAGCTGAAATAAATCACTGTTCATCTTTTTGAAGAAAGAGTCTCATGGTTATTCTTTGCCAGCCTGACAGCCCATGAACATTCAGCAGGCCACTGTGTGCGACAGGATGCTTTGACAAATTCATAGACAACAGAAGTATCAATGGCTACTAGAATGGACACTGAAGTCCATCTGTCAGGCAGGGAGGTGGGAAGCAGGAGGCCTCTAAGGCCATTTGCTGCGATTTGAGAGCAGGAGGTTTGCCCTTGTCTCTGCTTGAGAAGCCCATGAGCATTTGGTGGACCACCGTCTGTGACAGGATGCTGGACTAGATGAGCTGTGGCCTGATCCGGGAGGGCTCCTCTTATGTTCTAATGGAGTAGATGAGCTGCGGCCTGATCAGCAGGGCTTCTCTTATGTTCAGCCACCCCTGCAATAGGGGAGTCACCGAAAGCAAAGGAAAGGAACGACGTGAACGTCCCAAGGGCACCAATGCTCCAGGGGTGTCCAGTGCTCCGTGGGGGGGCCTGGCCTGGGTAGCCTGATGTCCAGCTTAGCCTAAGCAGCCTTATTTTGTCAGATGGACACTCCAGTGAATCTCCTTCCAGGCTTGCAAAGCCATTTTCCCCTTTCATGTGGGGCAGAGAGGGGGGAGCTGGGGGGGGGAAAGAGGGCAGATTCAGGGGCAGAATGGGGGGTGTCTTTTCCCTGCTCATCCTTCCTGGGAGCCCCTTTGGCCAAGGGACATGCCCCCCCCCCCCGCCTGCAGGATTTCCCTCCCCTCCACCTTGCAGCTCAGGGCCTTTGGGATGGAGGGGGAGGGAAAGGGCTGCTCTGGGTCTCTGCCCCCGCCGCCTGGACCTTGATATACCCCCCAGGCCCAAGAATTCCTCCCTCAATGGCAGCTGTGCAATAAACAAGGGGAGGGGACTGGTGCCTACGGGTCCCCCCCTCCCTGCTTTTTTCTCCCAGGCCGCTGCTCCTTCTGCCCCCCCCAACCAAGAATGCCCTGCACACCCCCCGGAAGGGTCCCAAAGCAGAAACCTCCTCCTGGGGCTGCCATAAGAGGGGGGATCCTGCCCAGTGTGGGGGGAGGAGGGGAGAAGCTTCACTTCCACCAGATCTCTGGGGTCCCGTTGAGGGACACAGCTTCTCCCCAGGGCGCCTGGAGCACCTCAAGCCCCCCACCCTCTGGGGGAAGAGGCAGGGTGGACTAGTGGTTAGGGAGCCCGACTCTTATCTGGGGGTACTGGGTTCGAGTCCACACTCCCCCATAATGCCAGCTGGGTGACCCTGGGCGAGTCACAGCTCTCTACTGAGCTCCCACAGCCTCAACCGCCTCACAGGGTGTCTGTTGGGAAAGAAGAACAGAAGGTTTGTCAGCCACTTTGAGTCCCTTAAATGGGTGAGAAAAGCGGGTAGAAAAGGCGACTCTTCTCCTTCTTCCCTGGCAGGAGAGGAACCCCAGGCTCTTCGGGAAGCGCCCCCCCCCCCCGCATGGCTGCAAAGGGCAAAGTTGCCCCCGCCCCCTCCCGCCCGGGAGCATCAGTTCCCCCTCCCCCTCCGCAAGGGAACCGGAAGTGCAGGGGAGGGCAGGAGGGAGGGGCTTCCGGGTGGGCCTCCTTTCTTTGTCCCTTTGCAGGCGGAGGGAGGACGCGGATCGTGCTTGGGGAGCCTTTGCTAGAGGGTGGGCGAATGTACACGGTCCCCTCCTGGGGGGAGGAGGAGGTAAGGGGGCAGCAGGGTGGGGGGAGGGAGGGTTTTCTTCCTCCTGGGGGGCGCCCCTCCCCTTGCGGGATCTCCTGTTTGCCTCCAGATGCACCCCCGGGAGGGAGTGGGGGTGGGGGTTTTCTCCCTCCCTCTCCCGGAACACTTGCGCGCGCGGGGGGGGGGGTGCATTTGGGGCAGGGAACGGGATCTGGCGGGGGATTCTTTGCAGAACCTTTCTCTCCCCCCCCCACTTCACTCTTCAATGCACAGCTGTCTTTGAGGGGGGGCTGCTTGGAAGTGGGGGGGGTCCAGGCAGGAGGGGGCAGAGACACTGGGGAGCTCCAGACCTCCAGACCCCGGGGAGGCCTCCAAAGGTCGCCACTTGCCCTGGCAGCCAATTCCACAGACCGATGACCCTCTGGGTGGAGAAATCCTTCCCCTTGACTGGCCTGACTCTCCTGCCCATCAGCTTCATCACTGCCTCCTGGTTCTAGGGTTGCGTGATAAAGGTTTTCTCTGCCTCCGCCTGGATGATCTGATAGGCTTCAATCAGGTCTCCTCTTAAATGTCTTCTTTCCTGGATGAAGAGGCCCAGATGTTGCAGTCCGATTTCGTGAGGGATTTTGTTCCAGCCTCTTAATTATTCTGGTTGCCCTTTTTTGCAGCTTTTCAGCTGAACACCATCCTTTTTGAGGTGTAGCGACCAGAATTGCGCAAATATTCCAAATGTGGCCTCACCAGAGATTTGTAAAAAGCTAAAATGGCATTTAGGCCAGCTGTATCTTTTGCATGACCCATGGGATGGAGAGACAGGCAGGACGCCATGGACTCCCGGGAGATGGCCATTAGTGGCCTCCCACCTGAACCTTCAACATAGGGGCAGGGCTTGGGCATTGACTTCAGCAGCAACTGATACTCCTGTTCTCCACCGATGTGTTTAACCGTTTCTTAAAGCTTTCTGGACTGGCTGCTCTCACTGCTTCTACTGGTAGTAAATCAATGATTCTCCCAGTGAAACATACTTTCCCTCGCTGGTCCTCATTCTCTTTCCCAATTACTCTAACATCCTAATTTTCCCAACAGTTGCATTGGTGTTTCTCACTCTGTGTGTCTACCAGGCCAATGTCTTCATTGAAACAAAAGTATTTCTTCGCCCAGAGCAGTGGTTCTCAACCTTCCTAATGCCGCAACACCTTAATGGAGTTCCTCCTGTTGTGGAGACCCCCAACCACGGGGGCGGGGCGGCTGGGAGGTGGGAGGGAAGGGCGGTGGGAGACTCGTCATGACCCTTCTGAAAGGGTAGTTCGACCCCCAAAGGGGTCCCGACCTGCAGGTTGAGAACCACTGGCCTAGAGGGTCATAGGTCTGTGGAATTGGCTGCCAGAAGAGGTGGTGGCAGCAACCAGCCTGTATTGCTTGAAGGAAGGTCGTACAAGTTCAGGCTGGGGGGCCAACTAGGAGACCACTAAGGCAGGAGGTTTGCCCTTGTCTCTGGTTGAGATGCCCATGGAAAATTGGTGGGTCACGGTATGGGACAGTATGTTGGGCTAAATGGGCCGTGGCCTGATTCTGCAGGGCTCCTCTGAGGGTCTTATATTCTTATGAGACCATTTGGTCAAAGGAGACACTTGGGAGGGAAGTGAGAAGAATAAACCTTTATTCTGATGAAAGAGGAGACGACTTTTCAATTGACACCCTGATAGAATGGTTTGTTTTGGACCTTGAATGTCTTTTCTTTCTTTTTTTAATTAAGCAATTTTATTTAAACCAATTATAGAATAACAACAATGGATGCACAACTATAGATTACCTTTCCAACAATAGTATCAAACTGAACGTTGTTTGATTAATGTATAAATTATAACACTCATTAAACTATAGACGTCATAGCAGCTAATTGTATATAAAATATATCATAATTCAAATAATCATATTTTTACATGGGAAGAACAATATATAATTGAAGTCATTTGGTTGCATTAGTGAAACAGAAATTTCACAGTGTTCATCAGTATCGTATCCCTTTCAGCAATCATATTTAACTCCCTAATAAATGGAGACCATACTTCCTGGTATTTATAATGAGGCTTAAATTCTTTTTGCTCCCTAAATTGTGATGTGATAACTTCATTTACCGCCAATTCTCCCTGGTTTCTATACCATTCTGATTTATCCAGAATTTCTTGTACTTTCCAATTTTTTGCTATTAATTTTTTTGCTGCAAGCAGCATAAAATGAATTAATATTCTGCAATTTGTCAAGCATCGATTGTGTTTAATAACTGTAATAACGCAATCTAGCCATCAAGTTGGGTAATGGTGAAAGTGAGAAGGAAACACTGACATCTAATTTGCAAGTCTCATAAAAGTGTGTTAGGGTACACCCGTGACTTGCCACCCATACAGAGGCAGAGAGAAGAGGGGAATTAACTTCTTCAAAAAGCCCCATAATCATGTATGGTTTGCCAAGTTCAATTTTAGAAGATGGGTCTGAAATAGATTTTTTTTAAATTTTGCAAAAGGGAGATATTAGCACTTTTATTTAATGGGCATGAAAATACTTTTTTTACATTCCCATAACAACCAGAGGAATGAACATTTAACATTTTAATGTCAAGGCTAACTTTAGAGCTTTACTAATCCAACCTGACTGGATAATAATCAAACACAAAATAAGTCAACTCCAGAATTATGCCTGCTAGTCACCTACAAAAATGAAAATCAACAATATGCGTAAAAAGCCAACGTCTCGGTTTTGCACCTTTTAGGCACTATCTTGCACCACATAAATGTCAGGATTTCCGCTGCGTTCCTCTTTGGTTCCACTTTCGTGACACTTTGAAAGTGGAATGAGTGCGCTTTGGAAGCAAAGCACTTGGAGTCACAGAAGTAAAGGAGGCTGCTGAGTCATCCAAAAGAGGAGGTTTATTCTTGTGGTTGCAAGTTAGCACTAGCTAAACACACAAGTGTATAATACAGATGGAAGTAGGAAAATAAAGGTAAAGCATACAACTTAGAAACTATCTAATGTTCCTGCTTCCTGCAATACAGGCAGGGGGAAAGACCACACAGGAGCAGGCAAAGGTAAGACAAGATACAAGGCAGGGTAGCAAGGTAAGGTTTGGCATCAAAGGCAAGGAACTATCCCAACACCAAGACATTTATACAGAATTGTCACATAGTGAAATGAGTCTTGACCTATCCAAATGAAATCTCTTTCCCAGGTGCTTTTCAAGCCAATGTGACCAATTAAGGATACTATCATTCTATCAAATTGACCAGCTGTTTTAGATTAACAAAGCTAGGCAAGTCTGGCCAAGTCTTCGTCTGCTTTAAGCAGACAGTGAGCCCAAGACCTTTACAATTCATCCTCTGACAATAAACAGTCACTGGGCTGACCAGTAAGGTAACAAGACTCAAATTATAATTCCGTGTGCAGGGCATCTTCTGTGCCAGCCTTTGCAGCAGCACTGTTATCATGAGAACATAAGAGCAGCCAGAAATACTCAGCCAAAGCCCGATCTGGGTTGTCTGCAGCTACAGATACTTGGAAATAAGCTTGTCATCTTCCCATCCAACAACCAAAAGACCCTTTTCCTCCTGCTCTACACCTGTATTATGGAAGGCAACTCTTTCAGTTTCCTGTTACCTGGCAGAAAGAGCCAAGCCAAAGAGCATCTGGCCACATCCTTGGGCACTTTTGCCACTGACCTTCCCCTCCCTGGTCACCAGTGCCACCACAAAGATACAAATGAAGAAGAGAATCCGCAGTGCTAGATTCAGATAAACAAAAAGGAACAAAACTTAGAAACAGCTTATTATAAATACAGCAACGCCCCCCAACTGCCCAAAGTGTCTTATAAGGCCCCTGTCCCCCAAACTCCCCCCCCCCCCCCGCCGAAGTCACACAAAACGAAAGCACAGTAATACATTCCTCATTCAGTACAGGAACAGCTTTTAAATAACTTCTATTCCACAAAAATGAAGCAAGAGAAACAGCAATACAGTATTAGAAGAAGAATTGAAAACTAAAATGAACGTCCCTTGAGTATCCCCTCCTCTTCCCTCTTTTACTCCCTCCACCAGCACACCCCTCAAACGAGTAATTATTTAACCCACAAAAAACAAGCAAATAAGCAGTATTGTTCACTAAATTAAAATATTTATTTATTTATTTGTTATTTACATTTATATCCTGCCCCATACCCGAAGGTCTCTGGGCGGGCTACAACCGTAAAACAACAGATTAAAACAGAATACACATTAAAAGACGTTAAAAATTCAGTACATATAAAACAATATACCACATGTTTAAAATGATAATGTTTGTACGCAATTTACAATAGCAAATTCAAACAAGCAAGCAACTATTTTCAAGCCAGAAAGAGATTGAGAAAGGGAAGAGACCGAATGAGACAAATGAAGAGTGATGGAACGCCTCTCAGCAAAAGGGAGAACCCAGCAGCAACTCAGCTCTCTCCTCCTTTTATACAGCTGGCTTTCTCTTCTCTTGCAGTTTGCACATTAAGGGGCTGGACTCTTATTCCTGGATTTGATTCCACCCTCCCCCACAAAGCCAGCTGAGTGACCTAGGGCTAGTCACAGCTCTCACAGCCCCACCCAGCTCACAGGGTGTCTGTTGTGGGGAGAGGGAAACTGCAGAAGAGGCGCGAGAAGCCACAGCAATGGCTTTCCTCTCTCACTATCATTGGGAGGGAGGAGTGGCTGAGACCTTAGCATGCCCTATTGGACTGCAGAGCTAAGGACAGGCTAAAACCTGCTACGCAGGACCAGTGTCGGCGGCAAAAACACCCAGCGAGCCAGATAAATGGCCTGGGTGGGCCGCATGTGGCCCGCTGGCCGTAGTTTGAGGACCTCTGTTCTACACGTATATGGAATCTGTTGTTGTGTTGTATATCTTCGAGGAAACCTCTGTTAATGTGTTCGGGAAATGTACATGTTTCAATGTATTCAAATAACTGGTCAACAGAATCAAAAGCTTTATAAAGATCAAGGGCCAGACTACACGAGGGTCTCATGTTCTTATGAAACAATTTGGTCAAAGGAGACACTTGTGAGGAAGGTGTGAAGAATAAAATTTTATTCTGATGAAAGGGGAGATGACTGAATTGACACCCTGATAGAATGATTTGCTTTGGACCTTGAATTTCTAATCAGTTTCTCCTATTCTTCCCTTTTATTTAGTCTCTTCCACAGAAGACGTGGGGTGGAAAATCATAGGGAGCTGCTGATTTCAGCTGAAGGGGAACTGAAATTGCACAACTGGAAGAGGATCAGAGGATCAAAGGGGAATTTTCCCTATTAGAAGATGCAAAAATCCAAAAACAACTGACCAGGGGTTTGCAGGAGAAAATGAAAGAGGAACTGCAAATAAGGGAATATTGCCTATACAGCCAGAATTAAAGAGAAACCCCACAGGCTGGAGACAAAAGACGGTTAATTAAGGCACAGAAATATTTAGTGATAACAAAGCCTTTTTACTAGAATAGAAAATTCTACAGCAAAGAGTACAGATAAATGTAGAAGCAGCCTTAGAATTTGCCGCAGAATCCACACAGGGATGAAGCCATATCAATGTCTAAAATGTAACAAGAGCTTCAGTTCCAGTGGAAGCCTTTTTGTTCATCACAGAATCCACACACGGGAAAAAATGTGTAAGTGTATGGAATGTGGAAAGAGCTTTGCTCACAGTAATTCATTAAATCTACATAAAAGAACCCACACAGGGGAGAAGCCGTATGAGTGTTTGGAATGTGGAAAGAGCTTTGCTCAAAATGGGCATCTTAATTTACATCTAAGAACCCACACAGGGGAGAAGCGGTATAAATGCATCGAATGTGGAAAGAGCTTTGCTCAAAGTGGGCATCTTAATTTACATCAAAGAACCCACACAGGAGAGAAGCCGTGTAAGTGTATGGAATGTGGAAAGAGCTTTGCTCAAAGTGGAAGCCTTAAATTACATCAAAGAACCCATACAGGGGAGAAGCCGTGTAAGTGTATGGAATGTGGAAAGAGCTTTGCTCAAAGTGGAAGCCTTAAATTACATCAAAGAACCCATACAGGGGAGAAGCCGTATAAATGCATGGAATGTGGAAAGAACTTTTCTCAAAATGTGCACCTTAAATTACATCAAAGAACCCACACAAGGGAGAAGCCGTATGCGTGTGTGGAATGTGGAAAGACTTTTGCTGAGAGGGGAAGCCTTAAAATACATCAAAGGACCCACACAGGGGAGAAGCCATATAAATGCATGGAATGTGGAAAGAACTTTTCTCAAAATGCGCACCTTAAATTACATCAAAGAACCCATACAGGGGAGAAGCCGTATAAATGCATGGAGTGTGGAAAGAGCTTTGCTCATAGTGAACACCTTAAAGTACATCAAAGAACCCACACAGGGGAGAAGCCGTATGAGTGTGTGGAATGTGGAAAGAGCTTTGTTCACAGTAATTCATTAAATCTACATAAAAGAACCCACACAGGGGAGAAGCCGTATGAGTGTTTGGAATGTGGAAAGAGCTTTGCTGTAAGTGGGCATCTTAATTTACATCAAAGAACCCACAGAGGAGAGAAGCCATTTAAATGTGCAGAATGTGGGAAGAGCTTTGCTCACAGTAATTCATTAAATCTACATAAAAGAACCCATACTGGGGAGAAGCCGTATGAGTGTGTGGAATGTGGAAAGAGCTTTACTCGCAGGGGAAGCTTTAAAGTACATCAACGAACTCACACAAGGGAGAAGCCGTATGAGTGTGTGGAATGTGGAAAGAGCTTTGCTCACAGTAGTTCATTAAATCTACATAAAAGAACCCACACAGGGGAAAAGCCGTATGAGTGTTTGGAATGTGGAAATACTTTTTCTGAGAGGGGAAGCCTTAAAGGACATCAAAGGACCCACACAGGGGAGAAGCGGTATAAATGCATCGAATGTGGAAAACACTTTGCTCGAAGTGAGCATCTTAAAGTACATCAACGAACCCACACTGGGGAGAAGCCATATAAGTGTGCGGAATGTGGAAAGAGCTTTGCTGATCAGGGAAGCCTTAAAATACATCAAAGGACCCACACAGGAGAGAAGCCGTATAAGTGTATGGAATGTGGAAGGAGCTTTACTAAGCAGGGAAGCCTTAAAATACATCAAAGGACCCACACAGGAGAGAAGCCGTATAAGTGTGTGGAATGTGGAAAGAGCTTTGCTCAAAGTGGAAGCCTTAAATTACATCAAAGGACCCACACAAGGGAGAAGCCGTATGCGTGTGTGGAATGTGGAAATACTTTTTCTGAGAGGGGAAGCCTTAAAAGACATCAAAGGACCCACACAGGGGAGAAGCCGTGTCAGTGTGTGGAATGTGGAAAGACTTTTGCTCGAAGTGGAAGCCTTAAAATACATCAAAGGACCCACACAGGAGAGAAGCCGTGTCAGTGTGTGGAATGTGGAACGACTTTTGCTGAGAGGGGAAGCCTTAAAATACATCAAAGGACCCACACAGGAGAGAAGCCGTATAAGTGTATGGAATGTGGGAAGAGCTTTGCTCACAGTAATTCATTAAATCTACATAAAAGAACCCACACAGGGGAGAAGCCGTATGAGTGTTTGGAATGTGGAAAGACCTTTGCTCAAAGCGGACATCTTAATTTACATCAACGAACCCACACTGGGGAGAAGCCGTATAAGTGTGCGGAATGTGGGAAGAGCTTTGCTCACAGTAGTTCATTAAATCTACATAAAAGAACCCACACAGGAGAGAAGCCATATAAGTGTATGGAATGTGTAAGAAGCTTTGCTCAAAGTGGAAGCCTTAAAAAACATCAAAGGACCCACACAGGGGAGAAGCCGTATAAATGTGTAGATTGTGGAAACAGCTTTGCTCAAAGTGAAAATCTTAATTTACATCAATCAACCCACACGGGAGAAGCTGTATAAATGCATGGAAATGGGACGAAAACTCTCAAAGTCTAAAATTGGAACTTCAAGAAGTGAAAGCCTCCATGGACTCAATTAAAAATAACTTGCAAGAAATACAAGTAACAGCTTCTGAGGCTATGGGGAGCTCTGTAGCAAATGCAAATAGCATTAAAATATTAAAGAATGATGTTCAAACTCTTGCCAATCAATTTACAGATTTACCGAACAGACTTAAAAGGTCAAATTTCCGGGTCAGAAGACTTTGAGATCTTTCTGAAGCAAAGCATTAATTCCATATCGGATCAAAATGTTTGCAGAAATTTGCCCAGATGTCCCAGTCACAGAAAACGACATAGCAAGGGCACATAGAGGCCTGGGCCCTCGTCTGGACCCCAGCCAAAGGCCGAGAAACATAATAATAGCCTTTGATAAATTTTCCATTAAACATAAACTTTTTACCACCCTGAGGGCAAAAGCAAATATAACATATGACAACAGCAGAATCCTTGTGGTGCCAGACCTGACTTCTGAGACACTCAGACTCAGGAAAGTTCTTCAACCACTGGCTAACCTGCTTTACCACTCAAAGATCAGATTCGGATGTATTTATCGAGTTGGAATTATTACACAGCACAATGGAAAGCAACTGAGGGCAACAAACCAAGAAGAAGCACAAAAACTAGCATCTGAATTAAATCTGCAACTGCCTCCTCTCCACCCGGAAACCAGCAATTCTTCATCGACTCAGACACAATCAATCTTAACTGCATGGGACACCATACAATGAGGATCAAAACGCACTCCAGCTCATTGCAAAATGCAAGACAACACTATTACAGCTCTATTTGCCAAGAAATAACTGACCACGCAGTAATCATCTTTCCTTGAAATCAACAAAAAGGCACATCTATCACAACAAGAATTATGAATCAATCCAGATTCTTCAGTGTATCAACATTTCTCATCTCTCCCATGTATGAAACCAACACAATTCCTAGCCAGCAGTTAGAATGATATGATATTAATATTCCAGATAAAGCAGGATTTGTAAATAATATTGTAATGCAAAAGTGTAATAAGGATAAAAGGGGATAGAAAAGATATCGGAGAAAAGGGGGAGAATATGTGTGGATATGGGTATGTGTGACGTCTACGTTAATAAGGTAAGCAGTTTACCTCCAATTAGCATGCTGAAAATTGCCAAGTGGGCGTGGCTGGCCTTATCCCTGAGGGAGGGGGAAGTTTGCTCGTAGGGAGAGCCAATCAGGGCTTGTGAGTATATATTGTGTATTATAGTTTTTTTAGATTTCATAGTTTATTATTAGAATTTGTACATTGGTTATATATATTTTGTCTTAGTCATTGAAATTGATTTCCTTACCTGCAGTATTTCTCTGATGTGATGATTGTATTTGCATTGTATTTTTTGTTGGAAACCGCTTTGGGCAAAATTTTCTTCAGTATCCAAATAAGAATGGAATGCAATGGAATCTACATTGAAGTTCCAGGGTGTTTCCTATTCATGTGTACTGTATCAATAAAACAATTATTCTGTTCTCCTTAAAGAGTATATGAGTGCCTGCTTTGCCTCGAAGTATTACAAAGGACTAGTAGAGGGGCAAGAAACATATTTGCAAAGTTCCAGCAGACAGCTGGAAGAGAGGTTTCTTGTTTATAATCAAGGAACAAGGAGGGAAGGGATGTAGGAGATCCCAGCCAATTCTTGGTCTAGGTATTTAGAATTGGGGAGATTCAGAGACAGATACCTAGTGGCCGGGTAGAGTTGGTCAGTGGGATCTCTACATCATTTGGTGGCAGCAAGAGATCCAGTAGTTTGGGTACACATTTTTGGGGCAACAGTGAAAGAAGATTGCATATAGGCACTTCTATTTTTTGACTGAGAGTTTTTAACTTTTTAAGGGAACTGATCTTTTTGATGATCAGGATCGTAAGAAACGACCTTGTTAAAGTGTAGACAAGATTCTCGAGGTATTGGCTTTGGGTAAAGTAGAGAATCTGGGTCGGAGCATGGATTTTGCAGTTTAGTGGCAATGGGAACAGAGTCGACTCTTCAGTGGAATGCCGTCTGGAAATCTGCTGACATAATCGATAATGGTCAGCAAATAGCACTTCCTTTTTTTGTGTGGATTGGGGAAGGGACCAACCAGGTCTATTCCTATCCTTGAAAAAAGAAATCCTATAACTGGCACGTTCTGCAACTTTGTTTTTACCTTTTTTTTCTACTCTCTGGCATGGATCGCAGGTTCTATAATATTGTTGTACGTCACGTCCTACCCCTGGCCAAAAAAACATCAAAAGGTGATGGATACTCCGTTGCAGCTGATTCGAAGCACACTATATACAGCAAATAGTCCTTTTATATTATTTCAGTCCCGTCCTTCTCAACCATTGTTCGCATAATTCCTCTGTTAACAGTTGGCTTGCAGTTTTCTCATTAGAACATAAGAACATAAGAGAAGCCTTGCTGGATCAGGCCACAGCCCATCTAGTCCAGCATCCTGTTGCACACAGTGGCCCACCAAATGCTCACGGGCATCTCAAGCAGAGACAAGGACAAACCTTCTGCTCTCGAGTCCCAGCAGATGGCCTTAGAAGCGCCCCAGTTCCTCTCCCCCCCGCCAGCCTGGAAGATGCAGCTAGGCATTCGTTCTAGTAGCCATTGATACATCTGTCATCCATAAATTTGTCTAACCCTACCTTAAAGCCATCTAGGCTGGTAGCTGTTAACACCTCTTCCGGCAGCACATTCCATAAGCCGATGACCCTCTGGGTGAAGAAATACTTCCCCCTGTCAGACCTGACCCTCCTACCCATCAGCTTCATAGAGTGCCCCCTGGTTCTAGTGTTGTGCGATAGAGAAAAGAAATTTTCTCTATCCACCCTTTCTATACCATGCATAATTTTATATACTTCAATCAGGTCCCCTCTCAAACGCCGTCTCTCCAGACTGAAGAGACCTAGACGTTGCAGCCTGGTTTCGTAAGGGAGGTGTTCCAGACCCTTAATTATTCTGGTTGCCCTTCTCTGCACCTTCTCCAGTTCCACAATATCCTTTTTGAGGTGTGGTGACCAGAATTGTACACAATACTCCAAATGTGGTCTCACCATAGATTTATAAAGGGGCAAAATGACACTTGCTGTCTTATTTTCTATTCCCTTCCTAATTATTCCCAGCATTGAATTTGCTTTTTTCGCTGCTGCCGCGCACTGGGTTGACACCTTCATGGAACTGTTCACCAGAACTCCGAGATCCCTTTCCTGGTGTGTTGCAGAAAGCTCAGACCCCATCAGTTTATAGACATAATTTGGATTCTTGGCCCCGATGTGCATTCTTTTCTTGATTCATGTGAGTTGGCTCATAGTTTCTCATTCTTTTCTTTGATTCCTCTTCTGTTATGCTGAAGAGTTGGTCCTTGAGGGAACACCTTGTCTGCTGCAGTCGTGCTCTGCAGCCTGAAATCTTGGCTCCCAGAAACCTGGTTGGAGGCAGCCTATGGATACCTCGGTCTTGGCTGCAGTTCTGAAAACCACAGTGATGCTTGGTGTTTTGTTTTTTTGTTTTTTTGTTTTTTGTTTTTGTTTTTTCCAAATGTACATATATGAATACAAACATTCAAAACAATACAGAATACAAAGAAAATATGACAATCAATACTAAAACAAAAACAAAACCGAAAACCCCTTACTCTTATTACGTGTATCAAATCTCATTTACCTCAGACTTATAAGAAACTTATTTATTATTTCCTTCAATTTGTTATTTATGTTAGCTGTGAGAAAAGGGTGAAGGAAACACAGTCGGATGTACGGAAAGATTTTTCAAAACACACTGATAGTGAGTCTGCCTCTCCTGGGAACGAACTACGAAGCAGATATGCTGCAAGGTCGTGAAGTGTTTACGAGCACGTAGGCCAAATGGGAGGGGGAGACAGAGCTCACAAGCCCCGGAAGTTGTCATAAAACAACGTCCGGTTGCTAGTATGTAAAAGGCTTCTGTAGTCTTTGATTGTATGCTGTTTAGCTTTTTAGCCGTATCGCTTGTTTGCTTGCTTGCTGCTTGCCAAGTATGTAAGCTGATAAACATGGAATGGATTGGAGATCCGCCAGGCTAATGCCTGAACTTGCTTTCTATATGCCTTTGTAATCTTACTTGCAATAAAACGTAGAGTTAGAAGTAACTCTTGGACTGTCGTGTTAATGAGCTGGTATGCTGAACGCTGGGAGCAGTGCCAAGAGATTCTGCCGGCGCAACGAAAAGCCAGGAGATGAAACAGCTAATAGCAATCAGGTAACCACTCTGCATCCACATCTTATCTACAGATCTTATCAAGATCTAACAATTTACTTCCGGTTTGGCAATATAGCTATATAAGTCTTTCCAACTGTATTCAACTAAGATATTAACATTCCCTCCCAACATTCTCATTCTTCTTTGTCTGATCATGTCATATTTAAACCGTTCAGATATGTAATAATACCACATGTCAATTGTACATTTATCAATATTTTTCCAAGATACAGCTATAGTTGATCGTGCTGCCATAAACAATTGATCTAACATATACCTCTTACTTTCATGTATGCTTTGGCCTTTATAGAGCTGTAATAATGCAGCCTCTGGATATTTTTTTACCTCTATACCCGTTATTTTCCGACGGAGTCATCTTCAGTTGGTTAACTAAGGGTATATCTCCTCCTCCTGCCTTCATCCTGTGATCGAGAGGAGGAGCGTAAAATTCCCCTATATAAGGAGCATCCCCTCCTACTCCTTCCCAGTTCATCTCTTGGTCTGCCTTCGCTCCCGTTTGATCAATTTTCAAGAGACTACTTTCATTTTTGGCCGCTGCTTGCAGCCACTAATTCAAGCTTCCTGGCCGGGTTTCCCCATTGCAGCTGGGGATATCAGGGGCACCCTCCTCTTACTTCTCCCCCTTCCCCTTGGAGGTGCTAAATTTTATATTTATCTCTTTACTCTAATAGATCCTATAACGTGGATCATGCAATCACAAGGGGATGAGATGGATCTTATCCAGCTTCCCTCTGATCAGCGACCCCCTGAAAATATGAAGGTCGCATCCTCTGTGCATAAACACACACACAAGGATGATGCACCTGAAAAGAAAAACCCCCAGAAATAAGATAAAATGCACAAGTCTGCTAAAGCTGATGCTAGTAAGAAAGGCTTACCTTCATCCAAGTCTTCCAAGACTGCAAGTTCTGCTGAAGCGCCACCTGCTGGTCAACAATCAGAATTACATCAACTTCTCATTCAATTCCTTCAAACTGAAATAGACAAAAGATTACCATCAAAGCGCGCACACTCACCTGAGTCTGGCTAAGGACCTAGAACGGCTAAGCAAACCAGGAAAGAGGCTTCTTCTTCATCCATTTCTCAAGCCTCCAAATCTCAAGACAAGCATAGAAGGGGCTGCAGTCGCACAGAACTACACCATTCCCAATCTTCACAGTCTGAGGTGTCTGATCATCCGTCTCTTCTCTCTCAGGACCTGCAACCCCTAGAGCATCAGTCTCTACCTGTGCCTGCAGCCTTTCAAAGATTGGTCAAGAAAGACTGGGAAACTCCTTGTAGTTCCAAGAAGCTGCCTGCTTCACTGATTAAGATGTTTGCATCAGATAAAGCAGATAATATGTGGGAGGTGCCTACAGTTGACCAATGCGTATTATCCCTGGTCTCTAACCATGTGTTTCCCCAAGAAGGCCTTGCTAATCTTCAGGTTGGGGCTGAATGCAAGCAAGAGACTCTTCTGAAGCGAAATTTCGAGTCATCTGCCTTAGCAGCCCAGGCATCATCTAGCATTTCACTTTTTGCAACAGGTGCATTGAGATGGTTAGAGGAGCTACTCGCTGATCCTGCCTTGTCAAAAAAACCCAAGATTCTCGCAAGGGAGATTAGGCACGCTCTTGAATTTTGCGCAGATGCCTCCCTAGATATATTACAGCTCACAGCCAAGGCACTTGCAGCATCCACTAGAGCCAGAAGAGTCCTATGGCTAAAGCACTGGAACATAGACTATGCATCAAAAATGAGAGTAGTTTCGCTAGCCTTCAAAGGAGGCCAACTTTTTGGACAGGAAGTCTTGAAAGATTTCCTTATCGAATCTAAAAGTAAGAAAATGGTTCTACCTACCACTCCTTCATCACAAAACACCTCTAGGGGCAGAGACCGCAAGTCCTCTTATAGAAAGTCGTTTCCTAGACAATCGGCCAATCAACGCTCTAACTATAGGCAGAGAGAGAGGCCCCAAGCTACATGGGGTACCTCTTACCAGCGATCTTATAACCCTGCTTCTTCCTAACCTCATAGAGCACAGGGTTCCTATAATCGCTCCTTTCGCGGTGGAAAACAACAGCATTATTCCGCTTGACTGTAATCTTGAGCCTCCTCAGGTTGGAGGAAGGCTCCTTATGTTTCAGGATGCATGGCATCAAGATGTTGCAGACTCCTGGGTTCTTTCCGTTGTTTCTAAGGGTTATTGTCTGGAGTTCCTCTGCCCCCCAGTTGTAAAGAGGGTAGTTACTAGAGTACCCGGGGATATTGAAAAAAGACAGGCCCTGTTTTCCGAAATCTCTGATTTATTAAAAATGTCAGCTATTGAGCCTGTTCCCGTATCCCAAAGAGGTTTGGGGTTTGTACTGGGGGAGGGAACATTAATAGTTTAGCCAAAGGCCAGGGCAAAGAGGTGCGTCTTCACTGCCCTCCTAAATATATATAAGGAAGGGGCCTGACGCACCTCGAGGGGGAGTCTATTCCATAGTCTGGGGGCCATCACAGAAAAGGCTCTCTCCAGGGTGCCCATCAGCCTCAGTACTGAAGGTGGTGGGACAACCAGGAGGGCCTCGCCAATTGATCTTAAGGCACGGGCAGGTCGATACGGGAGAAGGCATTCCTTTAGATATTTGGGGGCCAAGTCATTTAGGGCTTTGTAAGTCAGAGTCAAAACCTTGAATTGGGCTCGGTAGTGAATTGGCAGCCAGTGCAATTCTTTTAAAACCGGTGTGATGTGCATCCGGCTAGATGTTCCGGTCAGCACTCTAGCAGCTGCATTTTTGCACTAGCTGCAACTTCTGAACCGTCTTCAAGGGCAGCCCCATGTAGAGCGCATTACAGTAGTCCAATCTAGAGGTTACCAGAGCATGGATAACTGTGGCCAAGTCATCTCTATCCAGAAGAGGCTTCAGTTGACGGACTAGCCGTAGTTGGGAGTAGGCACTCCTGGCCACGGCCTCTACCTGAGCTTCAAGTGTTAGCGCAGAGTCCAGGAGTACCCCCAAGTTACGCACCTGTCCCTTCCAGGGCACTGCAACCCCATCAAGGACAGGATGTCTCCCAACTACCTGGACCCGAGACCCTGTGACACACAGCGCCTCTGTCTTGTCTGGATTAAGGGGTGGCGGGAAGATATGTACGGGCATCTATGCATGTTGTAGACATTCGTAAGTGCAAACTGTATCAAATTCAAACGAAAATATTTGAATTTGCTTAATTCAAATCAAATTTTGTTGAATTGGAATTTAAATAATTCAAACCAAACTGAATTTTCGAGTATTTGAATCAACTTGAATAGGATGTCAAAGCTTTCTTATGGATCCCTAATTTAAGGGCAACACCGCGCAAACTCTTTTGTCCCCAAAGTTGATGCCTTTTCACTCCAGCTTGTTTCTTCTCTTCAGCTGAAGCCTCGCAGACGGACGACAGCCCGGGCTTCACCCGAGGAGACCGTGGAAGATGCGGCGTCTGACTCTGACATTTCTGAGGAGGAAACGCGGGATGCTTAGCGGGTGCCCTCCAAATTAGCCCGAGCAGTCAAGATGAGCGTTCTGGGGGCAAGGGGGCACGGAAGGAAACTGGGCCTTTAGTCAGCAAATAAATGTGAGAATCGCTCTGAAAGTGGTCTGAATTCTGGTTCTGGCAGCAGCTGCCAAAGTGCGCTTTGCTTTCCTGACTCTGCTCCTGGTTTGAGGAAAGGCTCTGTGCCTGGAGCAGATGGTCTGGCGTCAGATCCTCCAGTTCTGAATGGGGAGGAAGGGACTGTCAGCTCTTTGACCTGGGTGTCTCTGTCCCCTGGAAAGGCTCAATGGCATGTCGCATTGGGAGACACCTAGACTGGGCTCGGATCCAACCGATTGCTCTGCCGG
The DNA here is from genome assembly GCA_023333525.1 of Aspidoscelis tigris stejnegeri. Taxonomy (NCBI): domain Eukaryota; kingdom Metazoa; phylum Chordata; class Lepidosauria; order Squamata; family Teiidae; genus Aspidoscelis; species Aspidoscelis tigris. Next base: position 5,729,504 of record JALMGA010000024.1, read on the forward strand.
TCCAGTTTGCACTGGGCCTGCAGAATTCAGGGGCAAGCAGCAGTTTCTGCCTGTTCCTGTGTGACCAGGGGTTTCTTCTGGCCTTTGAATAGGGACGGGGCCCTTCTTTGTTGGTGGGGCCACACACATTAGCACTGAGCACCCTTTGGCCAAACACAGCAGTGGGCGCCACTTGCAAATCACAGCAAAGTGTTAGGCTGAAGTGGACAATGTAAAGGACCCTGAGCAGTAGGTTTTGCTAGTTTTGAAGGCCTTGAGATGCCAGGAAAAAGACAGCTAAAGTCCCTTAGTATGCCTGCTCATTTTGCTAAGCAGGAAGAAGAAGAAGAGTTGGCTTTTCTACCCCGCCTTTCTCACTCATTTAAGGGGACTCAAAGCAGCTGACAAACCTTCTGTTGTTCTCCCCATAACAGAACACCCTGTGAGGTATGTGGGGCTTTGAGAGCTCAGAGGAGAGCTGTGACTCGCCCAAGGTCACCTAGCTGGCTTCATGGAGGAAGAAGAGTTGGCTTTTCTACCCAACTTTTCTCACCCATTTAAGGGGACTCAAAACAGCTGACAAAACTTCACCCACCCCTGGGCAGATGCAATTGTACAGTGTTTAATGTCCTGCTTCAATATCCAAATCCAGTTTCCATTTGCAGCATCCAAGCTATGTCCCTGTCAGGGGGTAATGGGGTGTCATTTTCCCCCGTTGGTAATGAATCATCATTGCATTGCAGAGTTGCGCTTGTTCGTGCTGGAAAGAATAAATCTTCCGTCTGTGTCTCTGCTTCTCAGGCTGTCAGTATTCTTTCAGTGTAGCTGTCCAGGTTCTGAAAGCATAAGCTTCTCCCGTCCCGGGAAAGCTTGCAGACTTCTGCTGCGGCCAGTGTAAACAAACAGACAGAGACGCAGTAAATTTCCATTTGTTTATTGCGTAGCGGTTGCAGTCCATACATCATTCCATCTCAGCCCCGAAGGGCAATCAACTCCGACAACAACACACAGCCGTGTGTGATCATATTTATACACTTTCTGTTATCACAGTTGGTGACTCGTTTCCTGTGTTTTTCACAAGACTTGAGCAATTCTTACTTCATTCAACCTTAAGGAACTTGTGATAGTCTGGTGACTTATTGTGACTCCTAGTTACCTCTCTGCACACATCACTACATTTTACTTATATGGGCTTTTCCAGCCTAACAGTCCCTCACCCTCCCCAGCTGCCATTCTGTCCCTTCAAAAGCAAGAACAGGTTTCTTCCTGTTCTTTGGTTAGTGGAGTCGACCAGTCATGGACTCCACTGACGTATTCTAACACAACGTGGCATTTCAATGTTTCTGTTGTAGAAGGGATTTTTTCCCCCATGGAGACCAAAGAAAGAGCCCAGGCGTAAAAGAAGAAGAGTTGGCTTTTCTACCCCACTTTTCTCACCCATTTAAGGGGACTCAAGGAGGAAGTCAGACCTTCTGTTCTCCCTACAACAGACACCCTGTGAGGTAGGAGGGACTGTGAGAGCTCAGAAGAGACCTGTGACTAGCCCAAGGCCACCCAGCTGGTTTCATGGAGGAAGAAGAGTTGGCTTTTCTACCCCCCTTTTCTCACCCATTTAAGGGGACTCAAAACAGCTGACAAAACTTCTGTTCCCACAACAGAAAACTCTGTAAGGTAGGAGGGGCTGTGAGAGGTCAGAAGAGATCCATGACTCGCCAAAGGTCACCCAACTGGCATTGTAGAGAAGTTCAAAATCAAACCCAGTATTCCCAGATAAGAGTCCGGCTCCCTAACCACTAGATCAAACTCTCTGACACCCCTTGAAAACTGCTGAGTGACTCAGTGCCCAAACTGGCCCTTGCTCTGGGGTGGGGGGGTGGGACTTTGGACAGGGGTGCAAAACCACCATTTCCTTGCATTCACAGAGTCCCATGTACAGGGAGGGCCACATGCAAGCAGGCGTTCTGCTCTGTGCAGCTGTCCGGCCGTCCACTCAGGTTCTACGCCATCCCTGCGAGGGTGTGCCAAGGGGTCGCCTTTTGTCTCGCCGCAAAGGCTTTTGGGGTCATTCCCAAAGGGCACATGTCCACCTGGCCACGTTCTCGAACAAACAGCAGGAGCTCAAATCCCGGGTCCCCTCTGCCGCCACCCCCCCCCCCCAAAGAAAACCTGGCCGGGGTGCACATGGGCCCATCTCACACCATTTCCGCTCTGTAAACTTTTAACCTCCCTGATCCCACAAAGCTGAGATTTCTCTCCTGCTGCAGCTGCTCCAGTCAGTTAAAGGCTCCGGCTCCAAGCAGGGGGAAAAGGGAGAAAGATGTTTCTCTGCACCCCACCCCACCCCGGGCCTTATTTCTTTTCCTCTATTCTGGTTTTTTTTTCTTAGCAAACTCCCCAGCACCACCACCACCACACGCAAACACACGCTCGCCATGTGAAAGAGGAGGCATTGATTTTCCACACATGATGGGCCCTGAAGGATTCCGGGTGAGGAAGAAGGAGAACCATTGACTTTTCTACCCCGCGTTTCTCACCCTAGAATTCATCTCAGAACCCACACAGGGGCAAAACCACATAAATGTGTGGAGTGTGGAAAGAGTTTCATTAACAGCAGTGGACTTAAAACTCATCTCAGAATCCAGACAGGGGAAAAACCACTGGACAGAGATAACCAACTAAATGTGAACAAGTCACCGGGACCAGATGGTATTCATCTAAAAGTCCTTAAGGAACTCAAATGCGAAATTGCCGACCTTCTAGCAAAAATATATAATCTTTCCCTAACATCAGGCTCCGTACCTGAGGACTGGAGGGTAGCAAATGTAACGCCAATCCTCAAAAAAGGATCCAGGGGTGATCCAGGCAATTACAGACCAGTTAGCTTAACGTCGGTTCCGTGTAAGGTGATGGAAACCATCAATAAAGACAAAATTAGTGTGCATATGGAGGAGCAAGCATTGCTGAACAAGAACCAGCATGGCTTCTGCAAAGCATTACCATAGGCAAGACTTACTGCTTTAATGAGTAGTGGATCGCCAATATTTTCAGTATAACAAGTAATCTGGCAACCCCAATACAATATGCTTTTGTAAGTGGCCTAAGCACAATCCAGAAGTGAAGGTAATTGAAAGTAATCAGAGAGTTTGTCAGATGTTGGTATAGCCTGGAGATAACACCGGAAGTGATATTTTCATATCGAAAGGGGGGAATATGAAGGGTTAATAACAGATAAAAGATTAGATAAGAGATTTGCAATAGAGATATGTGTTAAAGAGCAAGAAGTTGTTGTTTAGAAGCAATGTGGTAATGGCTGTATTAGGAGAACTATGGTAATGAAATGCAATGGTAGAAAGTGCTGATATGCAGGAATTTTATGACATGCGTATTGTAACTTAGGCTAATGCTCCGCCTTCCTATAAAAGCTGTCTTTTCTGTGACTCCGGGGGCAGTTTCTGCAGTCTGTAACTACATGGTGCAGTTTGGAGAACTAATTCCTCTGCTACCATTTGCATGCAAATAAAGACTCTCTTTCTGGAAGATACCTTTGACATTGATTCCTTGCGTAGTGCGTAGTGCGTAATTTGACCGTAACAATTGTGCTGGGGTTCTGTACCATTTATGTAATATTTTCCTTCTTGCCTCTTTAAGATTATCGTACTTTAGTATTTTTATACCTTTTATGTCATTCTTAATTCCCTCTCTTTCAATCCTCATATCTGTACTCCATATATATCTAACTCTTCTGCCACTTTGTCTTTAACAGAATGTAACTGGCTATATAATTCTTCTGCAATTTTACTTTCTCCTTTAATACATTTTCTTATCAATTTCTCAAATAATCTCTTCCTCTTTAATCTTTTCTCCCATCTCTAGTCTTATAAATGTCCTAATTTGGTGATGGCCAACCTATGACACGCGTGTCACAGGTGACACGCCAAGCCCTTTTGGGTGACACACCTGGTCATCCTGGTACCCGGGCGTGTAGTGCTTGCTTGTTCTTGAAGTGTATGAAATATTAACTTTCAATTTAAGATTTAGCAACAAAAGTCACTAATGTAAAGAATTATTTGTTTTTGCTTTTTACTAGAGCTACAAATATCACAAAATTATCAATGCACTGATACATTTCTATTACTGTTATTACTATTTTTCTTACTTTATCTCCAAAGCATTCTTCTTACTTATATAGACCTCTATGCTAACATATTGCTCAAATTTATCAAAGTCCACCATACACATCTTCTTTCTAAGTTCCCATTAAGAAACCCCTCCCAATTAAATCCTTATCTCCTTTCTCTCTGTAATCTTCGACTTATCCTGCCCTACCTACTATAGACCATATGCCTAAAGAAGAAAAAAAAACTTTGCCTAATAAATATAAATATTTTAGTATTCATTTTTCTCCTTCTTGCCATAATTTATTTTCACCTAACCTATATAATCAAAATGTTGCTCTTATACATCTAAACCCCTTTAGAATAGATTCCTTGCAATTTTAGCATCCATATTCGTCATTCCTCTTTTATTTTATTTCATTTTTCCCCCTTCTTAAAGTTTCTTATACCATAAATCTTCAAGTCCGTCTTAGTTCCGTGTTCCGTGCTTCCCCCCACCTTATAAGCCAGACAGTTTAAGTGATCGCTGCTTGGAAGTCCCTTCTAGATAAACATCTCCTCTACTCGAAGAAAAGCCCTCCATCAGCTTGCAACTTCTGCGTTTGCAAACATGCTTTGTTCTTTTGGCAGATCTCGGTTTCAGTAATTTCTTCTTTACATCCTCCTTTAAATTCTTTTTTTGTGTGTGTGATCAAATTCCACTGGCTTTATGCCGAAGAAAGCTGTCCATTGGTCCAAAGCTTCCTCAAACTTTAAAAGGGCTTGGATTCTGGGTGAATTATATCCCTTCATTTTGCAATTCAGGAGGAGTGAAATTGCCTGTAACTTCTTCTATACAAAATCCTTCATAACCTCATTTAGGATTTGGATTATCACTCCTAATTACTAGATTTATGACTGTTCACGCTCTCCAACATCTTAGCTTATTTATAATTTTTTTCTTTTTCTTCTTTTTCTCTCCCTTTTCTCTTCGTCCTTTCTTTAACCTCTCTCTCTCTCTCTCTCTCTCTCTCTATATATATATATATATATATATATGTATGTATATGTGTGTGTATGTATGTATGTATGTATTTTAACTTGCTCAAATCTTGTTAAATATACTGCTTCAAAATCCACTCCTTTTCCCGTCTTCTTTAGTCTTCTTTAATTTTTAAAGTAAGTTCCCAAATTGCTCACCTCTTTCTTAGGCACTGCTGTAAACAACTGGTGACAGCTTTATGGATCAAGATGTTGATACAGACTTCCTTTATCCATACGTTTCAGCAGTCTTGAATTGGAAGTGCGTCCAGAGCTTGCACGCCATTCCAGCCTCTGAGAATGTTAAGTTCCCCCACCTGCGGCTTTCGCCCAGATTTAGGGGAGTCTCTTGTTACCTTGTTCCTCAAGATAATTTATCAACTGGGAGGCTATTCCTTCCATCTCCCCAGGATTTCTTGGCTGGAGAGCTGTGAAGAACCAGCTCAGCTATGAAGAGCTAATTCAAACACGTCTCGCTGTATTGCTCTTCTTCCTGGAAATATTGATGTAGCCTTCAGTCTGCAGTGGAGCCTCCAGCTGTCATTGCAGCAATTGGTTAGCAGAGAAGCTTCTGAGATGAGAGAAAAGAGTTGGGAATTCATCCCAAAGGAGGACTTATTGCTTAGTTGCTGCAGAGTTACAAACAGCATACGCAATTTATTTATTTATATTTATATTTATATTTATATCCCGCCCCATACCCGAGGGTCTCTGGGCGGCTCACAACATTTTAAGACACAAACATATCAAATCTATATAAAACGATGCTAAAACCAATACAAGGTTTAAAATCCAACATAATAATACTAAAAAATGGAGATACAAAAACAGTAGTGGAGTGTGCACTGGGGGGGGGCGGGGCGGGGGGGCTTTTAACCAAAGGCCTGAGTGAAGAGGTGCGTCTTCACCGCCCTCCTGAATATAAACAGGGAAGGGGCCTGACGCACCTCCAAGGGGAGACCATTCCACAATCTGGGGGCCACCACAGAGAAGGCCCTCTCCCGGGTGCCCACCCGCCTAGCTACTGAAGGAGGAGGGACAACCAGAAGGGCCTCCCCTCCAGATCTTAAGACACGGGCAGGTTGATATGGGAGAAGGCGCTCCTTTAGATATCTGGGGCCCAAGTCATTTAGGGCCTTATAAGTCAGAGTTAGCACCTTGAATTGGGCTCGGTAGTGGATTGGCAGCCAGTGCAGTTCTTTTAGAACCGGCGTGATATGTGTCCGGCTAGATGTTCCTGTCAGCACTCTGGCGGCTGCATTTTGCACCAGCTGCAACTTCCGAACCGTCTTCAAGGGCAGCCCCATGTAGAGCGCATTACAATAGTCTAACCTGGAGGTTACCAGAGCATGGATAACTGTGGCCAGGTCATCTCTGTCCAAAAAAGGTTTCAGTTGACGTACCAGCCGTAGTTGGGAGTAGGCACTCCTGGCCACGGCCTCCACCTGAGCTTCAAGTGTTAGCGCAGAGTCCAGGAGTACCCCTAAGTTACGCACCTGTCCCTTCCCGGATATTGTAATCCCATCAAGGACAGGGTATCTCCCAACTACCTGGACCCAAGAGCCTGTAACGCACAGCACCTCTGTCTTGTCTGGATTCAGTTTCAATTTATAGGCCCTCATCCAGCCCATTACTGCCTCCAAGCACCTGTCCAGCACTTCAACCACCTCTCCTGATTCAGATGGCACAGAGAGATAGAGCTGGGTATCATCTGCATATTGATGACACCTCACTCCAAATCTCCTGATGATCGCTCCCAGTGGCTTCATGTAGATATTAAATAACATGGGAGATAAGATTGACCCCTGGGGGACCCCACAAGTGAGTTCCCAGGGTGTCGACTCAGTCTCTCCCATCACCACTATCTGAGATCGGCTTTGGAGATAGGAGCGGAACCAATGCCAGGCACTGCCTCCAACTCCTAAACTCCGTAGCCTCTCCAGCAGGATACCGTGGTCAAGGGTATCAAAAGCCGCTGAGAGGTCCAGGAGAACCAGCAGGGTAGCATTCCCCCTGTCTTTCTCCCGGAGGAGATCATCAACCAGGGCGACCAAGGTGGTTTCCGTGCCATGACTGGGCCTGAAGCCAGATTGAAATGGGTCTAGATAATCAGCTTCTTCCAAACATGCCTGCAGCTGAACAGCGACAACCCTCTCCAGAACCTTGCCTAGGAAAGGTATGTTGGCCACCGGGCAATAGTTGTTTAAATCTGCTGGATCCAGGGAGGCCCTCTTTAGGAGGGGGTGTACCACAGCCTGTTTCAGGGCCAATGGAACCACCGCCTTCCTCAGAGAGGCGTTGACCACTTCCTGGATCCACCCGGTCATACCTTGCCGGCTAGCTTTAATCAGCCAAGAAGGGCAGGGGTCCAGAGAGCAATATACTACTCGGTGATTAAATGCAAGGATGAATTGAGCAGAGAATGTCAATGTGAATGCAGATATTATGAACCACATTGATATCTATTCATCCCATTTCAGGGTTGCCACAATGTCTGGTTAACCATAATCTGTGAAGTTCTCAAAACAATGCTGGATGCAAGTCGGAGGGTGTGTGGTTCAAAAGTGAAGCCCCCAGCCATAACTTATGATTGCTTGATAAAGCTGGATTTGAGTCCAGAACCTCAGCCTGAGATTAATTTGGCAAGGACTGTTTCCCTTTGGTAAGACAGACCTTCTCTGAATGCTTTCATCTATTATCTTTATTATTTACTGATGAAATTAATAATTCCTTGCTCTAGTAATAAATGGCAAATTCTCAAGGTGGAAAGAGGTAAAAAGTGGGGTTCCTCAAGGCTCAGTGTTGGGACCAATGCTTTTTAATTTATTCATCAGTGATCTAGAAAAAGGGGGTACATAGTAAAATAGCAAAGTTTGCTGATGATACTAAATTATTTAGGGTACTAAAATCCAAAGAGAGCTTTCTGCAACACATCAGGAAAGAGATCTCGGGGTTTTGGTGGACAGTTCAATGGTGACAACCTGTCCTAGGGCATGGCAGCCGTGAAAAAAGCTAATTCAATGCTGGGAATAATTAGGAAGGGGATAGAAAATAAGTCAGCAAGTGTCATTCTGTATAAATCTATGGTGAGACCACATTTGGAATACTGTGTACAATTCTGGTCACAACACTTCAAAATAGATATTGTGGAACTAGAGAAGGTGCAGAAAAGGGCAACGAGAATGATTAAGGGGCTGGAACACCTCCCTTATGAAACCAGGCTGCAACGTCTAGGCCTCTTCAGTCTGGAGAAGAGAGCGTTTGAGAGGGGACCTGATTGAAGTATATAAAATCATTCATGGTATTGAAAAGGTGGATAGAGAAAATTTATTTTCTCTATCACACAACACTAGAACCAGGGGGCACTCTATGAAGCTGATGGGTAGGAGAGTCAGGTCTGACAGGGGGAAGTATTTCTTCACCCAGAGGGTCATCAGCTTATGGAATGTGCTGCCAGAAGAGGTGGCAACAGCTACCAGTCTAGATGGCTTTAAGGTAGGGTTAGACAAATTTATGGGTGACAGATGTAGAATTCTACTACTGTAGAATGAATGCCTAGCTCCATCTTTCAGGCTGGGGAGGGGGAACCGGGGCGCTTCTAAGGCCATTTGCTGGGATTCTAGAGCAGGAATATGTTTGTCCTTGTCTCTGCTTGAGATGCCCATGAGCATTTGGTGGGCCACTGTGTGCGACAGGATGCTGGACTGGATGGGCTGTGGCCTGATCCAGCAAGGCTTTTTTTATGCTCTTGTTTCCACAGCATTCTCCTTCTTTGGGGAGAAACATCTGCCAGTGCCACTGCATGTGTTTGCTACCTGGGCCCTCCCACCACCAAGATAAAAGGCCAATAAAAGTTGTTGAGAGAATGTGGAAGAACCATCACTGCCAGACATTGCTGTGTGTCTGTTTAGCCCCACCCTGCTTGGCATTTAGTCTAGCTCAGTGACGTCAAAGATACGGCCCGTGGCCGCCGGCCGCCCGCGGCCGCCCGACACCGGCGCAGCCCGCCGCCACTGTCCTCCTTGGGCGCGAAGGAGGCGAGGTGAGGCGAGGCAAGGGCGAGCGAGCACGCGGCGGGACACTCCACTGCCGAGTGCGCGGGCGCCGCCATGGACAGCTAGCCCCTCCTCAGTGCCCTAGCCACGCCCCGGCCACGCTCCCAGCCCATCCTCTGTGTCCTGGCCACGCCCCAGCCCCTCCTCTGTGCCCTGGTCACGCCCCTGGTCACACCCCCTGGCCCTGACAGTATTTTTTTTTTTAAATCCGGCCCTCGGCAAAATTGAGTTTGACACCTCTGGTCTAGTTAGAAGAGGGAGGATCATCTTGGCCAGCCATTGTTGGTGGTTGCAGGTATATAATGTTATATTATCTAATGCAGGGTTTCCCAAACTATAGGTCGCGACCCACTTGGTGGGTCGCGAGCGAATGTTGAGTGGGTCCTGCCTCGCCTGCCTGCGTGGTGGCGTGGCGCAGGACGCAGCGGCGCGCAGGCGAAGAGCTGCCAGAACTACTCCAGCTCCAGCGCCGTCTCGGGCGCCACAAGCCGCTCAGCCAGCCAGGCGCCACAAGCCGCCTTGACGGCCGGGAACAGGAGCAGGTCGGCGGCGTGCAGCAGGCTCCGCGCGCCCTTGGTGCTGCCTCCCAGCGGCTCGCCCAGCCGACCCGTGTAGGCGGAGTCAAGCAGCAGCAGCGCCAGGCATTCGGGCTCCACGCCGTGCAGGCGACGCGGCGCTCGCGCGCCTCGTGCAGCCTGCCCATGAACATGGCGCGGAAGTAGCCCGACATGGCGGCCAGCGTCATGTCCAGCAGCGCCCGCTCAGCCTGTAGTGCGCCCGGCCTGCGCAGCACCTACAGGTGGGTCCCGAGTTCGTAAACTTATATTAGGTGGGTCGCAGCCCAGACAACTATGGGAACCACTGATCTAATGTATTAATGTACTCATTCAATGTATGGTGTATTACTTTGTATTTACTGAGATTGTTTTTTACTTGTATTGATTTGTTGTACTTCTTTGATGCAACAATTATTTATTGTGATTTTTTACTGTTGTATTGATTTGCTGTGTTGTTTTCCCTGTTGTAAACCGCGTTGAACAAAACATTTTTTTTAAAGGCAGTATATAAATAAAAATGAAATGAAAAAAGAAATTTTACAACAACAGAATCTGCTTACAGGCAGTTTGAACATTTGTAGCCGTGAGCCTAGCATGAGATCTCTGTTCCCACTCCATGACTGACAGATAAAGATTAAATATACATTTTCTCCAGCTTCTAAAAATGTCCACTTAACTGAAATAGTTTGTTTTCAGTTATCACTGGCAGCAATTGAAATATATATTTTCACGCCTGGAATATATCCATTTTATAGAATACATGTATATTCACCTATTTGCTACCCGCTCCAAAACATACCTAGCTTACTCTCAGGCCTTTGTAAAACTTCCACGCCATGCTTTCATATGGCTTCTCCGTTGTGTGGATTCCCTCTTGAAAAACGGCACTATATTCCCAAAGTTATCAAAAAGTGACAGATCTTCCCCTTCTGTCTGTGATGAATTCTAAAAGATTTGCCATCCCTGAAGCACTTGCATTTATATGGTTTCTCCCGTGCGGGTTCGTTGATGACATTTAAGAGAGGCTTTTTGCTCACTCCATACTTTGAGGTGGTTTTCCCTCAGTGTGGGTTCTGTGATGATTTCTAAGACTCTGCAAAGTACTGCAGCTCTTTCCACACTCCATACACTTATACGGTTTCTCCCGTGTGGGTTCTGAGATGCATTTTTAGTCCATTGCTTTGAATGAAACTCTTTCCACACTCCATACATTTATATGGTTTCTCCCCTGTGTGGGTTCTGAGATGAATTCTAAGTTTAGAGCCAGTAATGAAGCTTTTTCCACATTCAATACATTTATGTGGTTTCTCCCCTGTGTGGGTTCTGAGATGCATTTTTAGTCCATTGCTTTGAATGAAACTCTTTCCACACTCCATACATTTATATGGTTTCTCCCCTGTGTGGATTCTGAGGTGAATTCTAAGGTCGCCACTTTGACCAAAGCTCTTTCCACACTCCAGACATTTATGTGGTTTCTGTGTGGGTTCTGAGATGACTTTTAAGTCCACTGCTACCACTGAAGCTCTTTCCACACTGCACACATTTATATGGTTTCTCCCCTGTGTGGGTTCTGAGATGAATTCTAAGATGATCAGTTTTACTGAAGCTCTTTCCGCATTCCATACATTTATGTGGTTTCTCCCCTGTGTGGGTTCTGAGATGATTTTTAAGTTCAAAGCCAGTAACGAAACTCTTTCCACACTCCATACATTTATGTGGTTTCTCCCCTGTGTGGGTTCTGAGGTGAATTCTAAGATGTTGGCTTTGATTGAAGCTCTTTCCACACTCCATACATTTATGTGGTTTCTCCCCTGTGTGGGTTCTGACGTGAATTCTAAGATGTTGGCTTTGACTGAAGCTCTTTCCACACTCCACACATTTATGTTGTTTCTCCCCAGTGTGGGTTCTGAGATGATTTTTAAGTTCAAATCCAGTAATAAAGCTCTTTCCACACTCCGTACATTTATATGGTTTCTCCCCTGTGTGGGTTCTGAGATGACAGGAGAGGTTTCCACTTTGACTGAAGCTCTTTCCACACTCCATGCATTTATGTGGTTTCTCCCCTGTGTGGGTTCTGAGATGAGTTTTAAGTTCAAAGCTAGTAATAAAGCTCTTTCCACACTCCATGCATTTATGTGGTTTCTCCCCTGTGTGGGTGTGGAGATGAATTTTAAGTCCACTGCTACTACTGAGGCTCTTTCCACACTCCACACATTTATGTGGTTTCTCCCCAGTGTGGGTTCTGAGATGAGTTTTAAGTTCAAATCCAGTAATAAAGCTCTTTCCACATTCCATACATTTATGTGGTTTCTCCCCTGTGTGGGTTCTGAGATGACAGGAGAGGTTTCCACTTTGACTGAAGCTCTTTCCACACTCCATGCATTTATGTGGTTTCTCCCCTGTGTGGGTGTGGAGATGAATTTTAAGTCCACTGCTACTACTGAGGCTCTTTCCACACTCCATACATTTATGTGATTTCTCCCCTGCGTGGGTTCTGAGATTAATTTTAAGTCCAATGCTTTGACTCAAGCTCTTTCCACACTTCATAAATTTATATCTTTTCTCTCCAGTGTGGGTTCTGTGATGAACAGAATGGTTTCTAAGTCTGCGTCTACATTGATCTGTACTCTCTGCCGTAGAATTTTCTATTCTAGTATAAATACTTTACAATCAATGAATAGTTCTGTGCCTTAATTAACCTTGTTTCTTCTCCAGCCTGTGGGGTTTCCCTTTAATTCTGGCTGCACATCTAGGCAATATTCCCTTATTTGCACTTTTTCTTTCCTTTTTCTCCTGGAGCCTCCTGGTCAGACGTTCTTGGATTTTTGCATCTTATAATACGGAAAATTCCCCTTTGATCCTCGGATCCTCTTCCAGTTGTGAAATTTCAGTTCCACTTCAACTGAAATCAGCAGCTCCCTATGATTTTCCTCCCTTGTATTCTGTGGAAGAGACTAAATAAAATGGAAGAATAAAAGCAAACTATTCTATTAGGATGTCAATTAAAAGTCCTCTTCTCTTTCATCTGAATAAGTTTATTCTCTTCTCTTCCATGAAAACTGTCTTCTTTCACCAAATTATTTCATAAAAACATAATACCCTCGAAGCAGATCTGCAGGATGAGGCCACAGCCCATCTAGTCCATAAGAACGTCAGAGGAGCCCTGCTGGATCAGGCCGCAGCCCATCTAGTCCAGCATCCTGTCCCATACCTTGACTCACCAATTCCCCTGGGCATCTCAAGCAGAGACAAGGGAAACCTCCTGCTCTAGAATCCCAGCAAATAGCCTTAGAAGCCTTCTTCCTGTCCCTCCAGCCTGAAAGATGTACCTAGGCATTCATTCTAGTAGCCATTGATCCACCTCTCATCCATAAATTTCTCTTGCTTAAAGCCATCTAGGCTGGTTTTATTTTATTTTATTATTTCTATTTCTATCCCGCCATCTACCCGAAGGTCTCTGGGTGGGCAACACACTTAAAAGCCACCATATTGTACAACCAATATATAATAAAACAGTAAAAACCTTCACAGTGCCTTCCCTTGAAGAAGGTTCGGAAGCTGCAATTAGTGCAAAATGCAGCTGCCAGAGTGCTGAATGGAAGAGCTAGCCAGACGCATATCACGCCAGTTCTAAAAGAACTGCACTGGCTGCCAATTTACTACCGAGCCCAACTCAAGGTGCTAACTCTGACGTATAAGACCCTAAATGGCTTGGCCCCAGATGTCTAAAGGAGCACCTTCTCTCATATCGACCTGACCGCGTCTTAAGATCTGCAGGAGAGGCCCTCCTGGTTATCTCACCGCCTTCAGCGGTTAGATGGGTGGGCACCCGGGAGAGGGCCTTCTCAGTAGTGGCCCCCAGGCTGTGGAATGGTCTCCCCTTGGAGGTGCGTCAGGCCCCTTCTCTGTTTATGTTCAGGAAGGCGGTGAAGACGCACCTCAAGGGGGAGACTACTCCACAGCCTGGGGGCCATTACTGAGAAGGCCCTCTCCCAGGTGCCCACCAGCCTCGCCACTGAAGATGGTGGAACAACTAGGAGGGTCTCTCCTGCAGATTTTAGGGTACGGGCAGGTTGGTATGGGAGAAGGCATTCCTTTAGATATTTGGGGGCCAAGTCATTTAGGGCCCTATAAGTCAGAGCTAACACCTTAAACTGGGCTCGGTAGTATATTGGCAGCCAGTATAACACTTTTAAAACCGGTGGGGTGTGCATCCTGCTAGCTGTCCCAGTTAGCACCCTAGCGGCTACATTTTGTATCCTGTTTTAATTTGTTTTAATCTGTTGTTACCCGCCCAGAGTCCTTCGGGTATGGGGCGGGATAGAAATGTAAATAAATAAATAAATAAATAAATTTTGCACTAGCTGCATTAGAATGCATTACAGTAGTCCAATCTAGAGGTTACCAGAGCATGGATTACGGTGGCCAAATCATCTCTGCCCAAAAAAGGCTTCAGTTGATGCACCAGCTGTAGTTGGGCATCAACACTCCTGGCCAAGGCACCCACCTGAGCTTCGAGCATCAGCGCGGAATCCAGGAGTACCCCCAAGTTACACACCTGTCCCTTCCAGAGCATTGCGACCCCTTCAAGGACAGGATGTCTCCCAACTACATGGACTCGAGACCCTGTGACACAAAGCACCTCTGTCTTGTCTGGCTTCAGCTTCAATTTATTCGCCCTCATCCAGCCCATTGCCGCCTCCAGGCACCTGACAAGCACGTCTCCCCAGCCTGGGCATTCCTTCCATTGGCCATGGACACATCTGTCCTCCATGAATTCCTCTGACCCCTCCTTAAAGCCACCAACCTGGGTTTTGTCAGGACCGCTTCTGGGGCCAATTCCACAAACTGATGACCCTCTGGGCCAAAATGGCTTCCTTCTCCGTCCTCAGGACTCTCCTGCCCGTCGGCTTCCAAGGTGGACGTGGTGCCACCAGGTCTCTTCCCGGCACCTGAGGCTATGAAGCAAAAGGCGAAGGAATGAGTTTTCTGTGTTGTTGGGACTCTGATTGGGGGGGGGGAATGGGGTGGGGGGAGGCATCCCTCTTCCAGGCATCCCAGGCGTCTCTCTCTGCCAGGGGACAAACGCCAAGGGGAGACCAGGTCACCTTTGCCCGGTTCCCCCTCAGTCCTCCCCCCCTTTCTCCCCATTGGCAGCCCAGATCCTGATGCCTACTGGAGCCCCTTCCCTCCCTGGGGGGCAATGGGGGGTCTTGGGGGAGGGAGGGAATCCAGAGGGCAGAATGGGCGTCCTGTCCCTACTGACCCTCCCTTTGGGCATGGAGAGGGAGGGAAATTGGTGGTCTTGAGCTCCCCAGTGTCTCTGCCCCCTCCTGCCTGGACCTTGATATGCCCCCCACTTCCAAGCAGCCCCCCCTCAACGACAGATGTGCATTGAAGATTGAAGGGAGTGGGGGAGGGGAGAAATGTTCTGCAAAGAATCCACCGCCGAGGTCGCGTTCCCTGCCCCAAATGCAGCCCCCCCCCCGCAAGTGATCCAGGGGATGAAGGGATTGAAGCCCCCACCCCCGCTCTCCCTCCCCCCTCCCTCCCTCCCTAGGGTGCAGCGGGAGGCAAAGCAGGAGATCCCGCAAGGGGAGGAGCGCCCCCAGCGCCCCCCCCGAGGAAGAAACCCCCCCTCCCTGCTGCCCCCCCCCTTACCTGCTCCTTCCCCCAGTCGGGGATCTCGTGCATTCGACCCCCCCTTCCAAAGGCTCCCGAAGCGCGATCCGCCTCCCCAGTCCGACTGCGAAGGGACAAAGAACGGCGTCCCCGTCCGGAAGCCCCTCGTTCCTTCCCTCCCCCTGCACTTCCGGCTCCCTTTCGGAGGGGGAGGGGGGAATTGCTGCTCCTGGGCGGGACGGGGGGCGCGGCGACTTTGCCCTTTGCAGCCAGACGGGGTCGCGTTTTGCACTTCGGGACCCTTGTGGGGGGCAGGAGGGACCTGGGGTTCCTCTCCTGCCAGGGAGGAAGGAGGAGGAGAAGAGTCGCCTTTTCTACCCGCTTTTCTCACCCATTTAAGGGACTCAAAGCTGCTGACAAACCTGTTCTTCCCCCCAGCAGACACCCTGTGAGGCGGGTGGGGCTGTGGGAGCTCAGAAGAGAGCTGTGACTCGCCCAAGGTCACCCAGCTGGCTTCGTGGGGGAGTGTGGGAGCAGAGACAAGGGCAAACCTGCTCTCCCGTATCCCCAGATAAGAGTCCGGCTCCCTAACCACTAGGCCGCCCTGCCTCTTCCCCCAGAGCGTGGGGGGCTTGAGGTGCTCCAGGCGCCCTGGGGAGAAGCTCCGTCCCTCAATGGGACCCCAGAGATCTGGGGGAAGTGAAGCCTCTCCCCCTTCTCCCCCCTCCCTGGATAGGATCCCCCCTCTTATGGCAGCCCCATGAGGAGGTTTCTGCTTTGGGATTCCGGGGGGGGGGGAGGCAATGCAGGAGATTCTTGGCTGGGGGGGCAGAAGGAGCGGGAGGGACGGAGGGAGGGTCTAGGCAGCGGGGGGCAGAGACCCAGAGGAACCCTTTCCCTCCCCCTCCATCCCAGAGACCCCGAGCTGCAAGGCGGAGGGGAGGGAAATCAGGGCGGGCAGGCGGGGGGGGGGGCTCTGGGACCCTTGCCCAAAGGAGCTGCCAGGAAGGATGAGCGGGGGAAAGACCCCCCATTCTGCCCCTGAAGCTGCCCTCCTCCCCCCCCAGCTCCCCCCTCTCTGCCCCACATGAAAGGGGAAAATGGCTGCGCAAGCCTGGAAGGAAATTCACTGGGCGGCAGGAGAGGAGAGGAGACCAAACACATCTGGATGGGCAGAAAGCGACCAGTGGACACCCGGTGAGACGGATCCTGGGATGGATGCGCCGTGGCCTGATCCTGCAGTGATCATCTGTGGTTCTTATTGACTAGATGGACTAGACACCTTCTGAGGGGGGAGAGGCGGACCCTGAACCCCTTGGCCTTGCGAAGCCCCTTCAGAGGACGTGGAATAAGTGGGGAGGCAGGAGGGCTTCTCCATCCCATCTTTAAAAGGAAAAGACTTTTAGGAAACTGGTTTTGGGCAGAGAAGGAGCAAAGGCCCTTAAATCCAGATCGGCTTGTTCCACTTAACCACTTCTGTGTCCTTTGCCGAGTTCCTCCTGCTGCCTCCTGGGACCTTCAGGTCACCCCTGGGGTCCCTGGGGGTCTGGTGGCCCCATGGCCTTAGGGGAGGGGGTCCTTCCTGCTGCATCTCCAGCCCTGAGGCCTTCAGGAAAAGGGTGGGAGAAAAGTAATAAACAAATTAGGGTGGGATTTTCCTAGAGGACTCTGCTAGTGTCTGTTAAGGAGGAATATACAACTTGGGCTGTGTCCACACCTAAGTTTTAATCCAGCTTCGGTCCACTTTCAGAGTGAGAGAATACATCAGCAAAGTGACCAGCTCTTTTCTTTCAACACTATCTAACTCAGCCTCCCCTGCAGGGCGACCCACAGGTACCCAGAGAGAAGGAACCCAAATTCCCCAGGGGACCACAGGGGTGGAGCTGCTCTGATCCCCTTTCCCCCTTTGGTGGAGAAAGGACTGGTCAGAGGGAAGACGAAGGGATCAGGGAACAGATCCAGAGTAAGGGTCAATAATCTCGGGGGGGAGGGCAAGGGCCTGCCAGTGACTTACACCAGGGCCAGGAGGCCAGGAGCCTCTTTATCAGCCCACTTGGAAGATGCAGGATGCTTTCGCGGTCAACGCTCCAAGGCAGAAGCATCCGTCTGACAAAACGAAGCTGCATAGGCTAAGTTGGCCATCAGGCCAGAGGCCCCCATGGAGCACCAGACACCCCTGGACCTTGGGACCTTTATTTATTTATTTATTTGTATTTCTATCCTGCCCTATACCCGAAGGTCTCAGGGCGGGTTACGATATTATATTAATCTTAGACAGGTTCCTGCCCTCAGGCTTACAATCTAAGAGACAAGAAACAAAAGGAAAATGGTGTGGGAGGGAACAGGGAACACATGGTTCCTTTCCTGTGCTTTCGGTGACTCCCGTATTGGCAGGTATGCTGAATATAAGAACATAAGGGAAGCCCTGCTGGATCAGGCCACAGCCCATCTAGTCCATAAGAACCCAAGAGGAGCCATGCTGAATCAGGTCACAGCCCATCTACTCCAGCATCCTGTCTCACACAGTGACCCACCAATTGCCCATGGGCATCTCAAGCAGAGACAAGGGCAAACCTCCTGCTCTCCAATTCGAGCAAATGGCCTTAGTGGCCTCCTGTCCCGCTCCCCCCCAGGCTGACAGATGGACTTAGACGTCCATTCTGGTAGCCATTGATACATCTGTTGGCCATAAATTTGTCCTTAAAGCAATGTAGGCTGGTAGCTGTCACCACCACTTCCGGCAGCAAATTCCACAAACTGATGACCCTCTGGGTGAAGAAATCCTTCTCCTTCTTTGATCTGACTCTTCTACCCATTGGCTTCATAGATGCCCCCTGGGTCTCGTGTTGTGTGATAAAGAAAAGCTGGGGGGGCGAGCAGAGCCAGACAGCGGGATAACAAATTCACCTTATTTCCAGTTTAATGAAACATTCCCATGGGACACAGACGTTTTCTCTCATTATTCTAGCATTTCTCCATCTCTTCCAACACGTACTGTGTGTATTGAGATCGCCAGATTACTTGTTATACTGAAACTATTGGGGATCCACTACCATCCAGTATCCTATTATGGCCTCCTCAGACAAAGAGCCGGTCATCAGGGAAAAGGAAAAGGGACAGAATAATTAAAGCAGTAAGTCTCGCCTATGGTAATGTAGGATGGTGAAACCCGGGCACTGAGAAAGAGACAAAAGAACTTAAAGGCTCTTGTATTGTGACCACGATTGCATTAGAATGGATGTCTCAGTGCTTCCTCCAGGTTGGAGAGACCAGCAGGAGGCCTCTAAAAGCCACTTGCAGGAAGTGGAGAGCAAGTGAAGGCTTTGATTCTGTCTTCTGCTTGAGACGCCCGGAAGCAACGGTTAAATCCAGGGTATTAATCCCTTGATTGATCGATCGATTGATTGATCGATTGGCAGAGATAGCATATTGCTGAGATCACAGCACAACAAACGTGAAGGCAGTATTCACTGGCCCAACAATTCTTTCCAAAATGGAAAGCTTTTATTGGCTTCCTGATAGCAGGTGACCAGAGTAAATGCAGGTGACGTGTGTGTAAGTGTGAAAATAAAAAACTTAACAGCCTAAAAGACTACATCTTCGCAGCAGGTACATACAGCTCGGAAGGCATCTATAAAGCAGCAAAATGGATGCAGTAAACAGCCCGGCCTCCAATTGTACAAATATGGACATTCCTGTCTGGGATTCTCCTCCGAGCACAATAGACGCCTGGCAGTTCTGATCTCATCTTTCCCACGGCAGAATAGAAACTTTGTTGTGACTGGAAACGCACAGAGACACAGTTACAGGAAGGGAACAGCTCCAGGACATTCTGGCGACAGACAGAGCACAGCAATCGCTTTCTGACCTTGACAGCAACTGGTGGCCACTGTCTGAGGTGCGGTACTGGACTGCAAGGCCTGTCGGCTGATCCAGCAGGGTTCCTTTGATGTCCTTATGGACTGGATGGGCTGTGGCCTGATCCAGCAGGGCTTCCCTTAGGACAGTGGTTTTCAACCTGTGGGTCGTGACCCCATTGGGGGTCGCGCACCCATTTCGGCGGGGTCGCCAAAGCGTGCGCAGGCCCCCCCGCGTCCGCCGCGCCGCTGCTGCGCCGCCGCTGCTTTAAGGAGAGATAGGCGGCGGCAGGCGGCGATGGCGGTGAAGGGCGCCGGAGCCGCACCGACTGGTGCCTCGACGCCAGCGCCCTTCGCCCGCCAAAATCCAGCGTTGCGGGAGGAGTTCCGGGTCGGGGAGGACCGAACGCGACGCCAGCGGCCCTGGCCCCACCTCGCCCCCGGCCCGCCCCCCGGCCCTGGCCCTGGGGTCGCGGAGGCTTTTTGAACTTCATTTGGGGGTCGTGGCTTCAAAAAGGTTGAGAGCCACTGCCTTAGGATATGGTTGGCCTAAGTGTCATTTTACCTCTTTACAAATGTATGGTGAGGCCACAGTTGGAATACTGTGCACAATTCTGGTCACCACACCTCAAAAAGGATATTGTGGAACTGGAAAAGGTGCAGAGAAGGGCAACCAGAATGATTAAGGGGCTGGAATAAAATCCCTCACGAAATTTAGACTGCAACATCTGGGCCTCTTCAGTCTGAAAAGATGGTGTTTAAGGGGGGACCTGACTGAAGGACATTAAATCATTCAGGGCATAGAAAAGGTGGATGCAGAAAATGTATTTTCTTTGTCACCCAACCCTAGAACCAGGGGGCACCTATGAAGCTGATGGGCAGGAGGGTCAGACCAGTCAAGGGGAAGGATTTCTCCACCCAGAGGGCCACCAGTCTGGACTAGTGGTTAGGGAGCCAGACTCTTTATGTGGAAATACTGGGTTTGATTCCAGAACCCTCCACGAAGCCACCTAGGTGACTTTCGGTTAGTCTCAGCTCTCCTGAGCTCCCACAGGGTGTCTGTTATGGGAAGAAGGGGACTCAAAGCGGCTGACAAATCTTCTGCTCTTCTCTCCAGCACAGACCCCCTGTGAGGTCGGTGGTGCTGTGGGAGCTCAGGAGAGCTGAGACTCGCCCAGGGCCGCCCAGCCGGCTTCATGGAGGATCGCAGTGGCCCTCCGGGTGGAGGACTCCTTCCCTCGCCTGGCCTGACTCTCTCCCCATCAGCTCCATAGGTGCCCCCTGGTTCCAGTGTCCGCAGGAGAGAGAGAGAACAGGAGAGAAATTCACCCCCCAAAGGACCCCGGACGATCCAGGGCTCTTCCCCACCCTGAAGCCACAAGGGCTGTGGCCACACCGGAGGTTCAATCCGGTTCCAGTCCGCCTCAGCGAAGCGACCAGGGATTTCCTTCCCACATTATCTCTGAGTTCTTTACCCCTGGAAGAAAAGAGCTTCTCGCTTGGCTGATGTGTCCCTCACTCTGAAAGCGGACTGAAGCCGGATTAAAACTTCCGTGTGACCACAGCCGAGGGGTCTCCATGGAAGGACAGGAGCCTTCAGGTGCCCTTTGGGCGACTCAGGTAGACGTGAAAAGGGGGAGCAGCCCGGGGGGGTCTTCCTCCCCTCCCCTCCTCCTCTTCCTCATAGCGGGGCTCCTGCTCTCCTTTCCTCGGGGGGGGGGTGAAGGAGGGAGGTGCCAGGTGAGGGGCTCACCTGGCATGAGGCTTCCCACGTGGCTGCAGCGGGGAAGTTTTGCGAGGGGAGGGACGCCCCAGCCCCCCCCCGGAAGAAAGCCTCTCCCTGCTCGCTCCCCCTCCCCTCCTTCCCCCTCAGCCAGGACCCCCCTGCATTCGCCTCCCCCCCTCCGCAGGGGTCCCGAAGTGCAAAGCGCCCCCCCTCCTGGCTGCGAAGGGCAAAGCCCCCCCCCGCCCCCAGAACATCAGTTCCCCCTCCCCCCTCCGAAAGGGAACCGGAAGTACAGGGGGAGGGAGGAGCCTTTGCGAGACTTCCAGGCCGCGGGGGGGCGTTTGCCTTTTGCGTCCCTTTGCAGCCACAGGAGGCGAATTGCAAGGGTGGGGGGCGAATGCACGAGATCCCTGGCCGGGGGGGGCAGGAGCAGGTAAAGGGGGGCAGGGAGGGAGAGGTTTCTTCCTCCTGGGGGGGCTGGGGGCGCCCCTCCCCCTGCAGGATCTCCTCTTTGTCTCCAGCTGCACCGGAGAGAGGGAGGGAGGGAGGGAGAGCAGGGGGTGGGGGGGCTGCAATCCTTCCCTCCCCGGATCACTTTGCAGGGGGAGCTGCATTGGGGGCAGGGAGGGAAAGGGACCCCGGGGGGGGGGAATTGTTTGCAGAACTACTCCCTCCCCCCCCCCCGCTCTCTTCACTCTTTAATGCACAGCTGCATTTGAGGGGGGGGGCTCTTTGGAACTGGGGGGTGCAGGCAGGAGGGGGGAAGAGACACAAGAGAGCTCAAGAACACCCCCCCACACACACATACACACACAATTTCCCTCCCCCTCATTCCCAGAGACTCTGAGCTGCAAGGCAGAGGGGATGGAAAACCGGGGCGGGGGGGGGTTCCGTTTTCCTTGCCCAAAGGGGTTCCCGGGAGGGGCAGGGGGGAGAGGACCCCCCATTCTGCCCCCGGGATTGTCTCCCTTCCTCCCAAGATCCCCCCATGTCCCCTTGGGGAGGGAAGGGGCTCCAGTGGGCGTCAGGGTCTGGTCTGCCAATGGGGAGAAAGGGGGGGACTGAGGGGGAACGGGGCAAAGCTGACCTGGTCTCCCCTGTGCCTCTGTCCCCTGGCAGAGGGAGACGCCTGGGGTGTCTGGAAGGGGGAAATATCACCCCGCCTCCCCATCAGAGTCCCAACAGCACAGGAAACTCATTCATTCGCCTTTTGCCTCGTAGCCTCAGGTGCCAGGAAGAGACCAGGTGGCACCACGTCCACCTTGGAAGCCGACGGGCAGGAGAGTCCTGAGAAGGAAGCCATTTTGGCCCAGAGGGTCATCGGTCCGTGGAATCGGCCGCCAGAAGAGGTCCTGACAGCACCCAGGTTGGTGGCTTTAAGGAAGGGTGGGGGGCATTTGTGGAGGACAGGTCTGTCCGTGGCCACTGGAATGGATGCCCAGGTAGGTCACCGCTTCCCTGGCAGCCAGTTCCACAGACTGATGATCCTCTGGGTGGAGAAATCCTTCCCCTGACTGCTCTGATTCTCCTGCCCATCAGCTTCCTAGGTGCCCCCTGGTTCTAGGGTTGAGTGACGTTCGAGTCTGAGTTTGGGAGGGATTTTGTTCCACCCCCTTAATCATTCTGGTTGACCTTTTCTGCTCCTTTTCCACAGTATCCTTTTTGAGGTGTGGTGACCAGAATCCTGCAGGTATTCCAAGTGTGGCCTCGACAGAGATTTGTGAAGAGGTAAAATGACACTTAGGGCAATTGTATCTTTTTTATGACCCATGACCGACCACCTCTGGGATGGAGAGACAGGCAGGACACCCTGGACCCCGGCAGATGGCCTGAGCCTTCAACCTGGGGGCAGGGCTTGAGCACTGATTTCAGCAGCCACTGCTACGCCTGTCCTCCTAGAATCTGCCTGGGCTTTCTGGGCTGCGCCTCTGCTGCAGTTGAGCATGGAAAGAGTCCCCATCCCATTCCTGGCTGGCAGTTCTGTGCCACCTTCCTTCTGAAGAAGCCACAGGAGTGTTAAGGGGAAGGTGACCCAGTGCCTGCGTATGTGGTGGGAGGGAGGGAGGGAGTCATATTTGCCAGTAAGCCCGTGAAAGGGGAGACCCCCCCTTGCCATGGGAGAAGAGGAATCAGCCCATCCTGCCCCCTCCCAGCTTATACCCAGAGCCCTAAAGGGGACCATGTTTTCCTGCTTCTCCCTTGGGGCCTTTTCTCCCTGCCTTGCCTAGGAAGTTATACAGTGAAAGAGGCTTCAAGAGAGCCGAGAAGAAGCCT